>CANJKZ010000839.1:535000-1735000 GCA_947471745.1 Closterium sp. Naga37s-1
GGGCAGATGGGCAGATGGGCAGATGGGCAGATGGGCAGATGGGCAGATGGCAGATGGGCAGATGGGCAGATGGGCAGATGGGCAGATGGGCAGATGGGCAGATGGGCAGATGGGCAGATGGGCAGATGGGCAGATGGGCAGATGGGCAGATGGGCAGATGGGCAGATGGGCAGATGGGCAGATGGGCAGATGGGCAGTATGGGCAGATGGGCAGATGGGCAGATGGGCAGATGGGCAGATGGCAGATGGGCAGATGGGCAGATGGGCAGATGGGCAGATGGGCAGATGGGCAGATGGGCAGATGGGCAGATGGGCAGATGGGCAGATGGGCAGATGGGCAGATGGGCAGATGGGCAGATGGGCAGATGGGCAGATGGGCAGATGGGCAGATGGGCAGATGGGCAGATGGGCAGATGGGCAGATGGGCAGATGGGCAGATGGGCAGATGGGCAGATGGGCAGATGGGCAGATGGGCAGATGGGCAGATGGGCAGATGGGCAGATGGGCAGATGAATGAAGGAGATTATGTGTACACTGGCAGGTCACCCATTGTCATGTTCCCCTTCCCCTTGCCAATCTCCCGCCCCTCCTCTTTCCCACAGGGCGAGGCCATAGCGCACAACCTGAGGGAGATGTTTGGGCTCACGGTGCCCACCATCTCAGGGGGGGTTCTCTATTGCTTTGGCCTCTCCCCATCTCCCTCCGCTTCCCCCATTGCTCCCCCTCCGCTTGCCCCTGCCTACCACAGGGCGAGGCCATAGCGCACAACCTGAGGGAGATGTTCGGACTCACGGTGCCCACCATCTCAGTCGTCATCGGGGAAGGGGGGTCTGGTGGCGCCCTCGCTATAGGCTGCTGCAATAAGATGCTCATGCTCGAAAACGCGGTGTACTATGTCGCCAGGTGAGGAAGGCTCCAGGTGGGTTGGGTGACGTGTTCAGGTGAGCCATCTGGTGGAAAATCCGCTGGGATATCCCAAATGGGAACTCAAGTGAGCAATCTAATGGACATTCATGAGTGTCGGGTGAAAATGAGAGCACGAGAAAGAAGGAAAGAAAATAAGAATAAATTCAAGTGACGGGAGGGAGTGAATGGATAGTCAAAAGAAAAGTCGCCTGCACGACTAGTAGACTCTTGATTCGCAATAACGCGAGGGCGGGAGAGTAGGCAAATGGACATCCCTCTCCAGTTCGGGGCCAATCACATGGCCGTACCCCTCCTTCACACCATCCCTCCATCCCACCATTCCTCCCTCCCGCCGTCCCTCCCTTCCTCCCGCCGTCCTTTCCTCCCAACATCCAACCGCCCCACCTTGGTACCACTCTGTGTGTGCACCATTTCCAGGGATTGCGGTGCCACCCACCTCACACTCGCCTGTGCCAATGCCTCTCTCTTGCCACTTTCTCCCTTTCTCCGTCCCCACCTCCCCTCCACCCTCTCACTGCTCCCTCTGTGCGTCTTCTCCAGCCCTGAGGCTTGCGCCGCCATTCTGTGGAAGACTGCTGCTGCTGCTCCCAAGGTACTGCCTGCACCCCTCTCTCTCTCTCGTCTCAGATTTTCCCAGTTTTTGTGGCATTAGCCCAGGTACTGCCCGGAGCTCTATCTTTACTCGCTTTCTTTTCCATAATATTACCCAAGGACTGCACCCAAGGACTCCATCCCACTCCATCCCACTCCACTCCACTCCACTCCCCTCCCCTCCCCTCCCCTCCCCTCCCCTCCCCTCCCCTCCCCTCCCCTCCCCTCCCCTCCTCTCCACCCGTCTCCAATCCGCCCCTGAACCCCGCGCAGGCCACAGACGCGCTGAGGATCACAGCACACGAGCTGCAGAAGCTGAACGTCGTGGATGAAGTCATTCCGGTCAGTCCCCTCTCCTCCCCACTGTGCTCTTTCTCTCTCTCCCCCACCATGCTCACTCTCTCCCTGCCATGATCTCCCTCTCTTTCCACCATGACCTCCCCAATGATCCTCCCCTGTTCCCCCTGCTCACTCCACCCCACTTCCACCCGCTGCTCTCTCCCCGCCACTCCCTCCTTTCACTGTCTGCAGGAGCCACTGGGGGGGGCCCATGCTGACCCCGTCAAGACATCCCTTGCCATTCGGTCTGCTATTCTCGCCAACATGAAGGTGGGTGTTTCTTTTCCACATGACGGCGATATGCAGAGAACGAGCGTCACAACCGTCCCCCTGTGCTCTGCTCTGCCCTCCTCTGCTTCTTCCCCTTCCGAACCCTCTTCCGAACCCTCTTCCGTCACCTCTTCCCTCTTTCCTCTGCCAATCGTGCTCTCCTCTCCTCCCAGCTGATGCCTGTTCTCCACCCCTTTCCTCGCAGCTGATGCCTGTAGCCGGAAGAGCTCATTCAGCAACAAGTGATATTTTGAGAATTCTAAAAATATATATCCTTTCCTCCCAGCTGATGCCTGTCCTCCACCCCTTTCACCGGCTATTGAGACTGTAGCCAAAGGAGCTCATTCAGCAGCAAGTGGCAGACCCGTCCCATGCGCTCCACTCACCCTTCCCATCTCCCACCCACCTGTCTCATCCCCATCCCCCTCCCTATACAGGAGCTGCTGAAACTCAACAAGGAGGTGATACAGCAGCGGATAATACAACCTCTCCCTTCCCATCTCCTACCCACCTCCCCAACCCCCTCCCCTCCCCCCATGCAGGAGCTGCTGAAGCTAAGCAAGGAGGAGGTGATTCAGCAGCGGGTGGGCAAGTTCTGAACCATAGGCGGCTTCACAGAGGGCGTGGCGGTGGACCCGGCCAAGAAGCGAGACAAGCCCGCCCTCCTGCGCTCCTCCCCCACCTCGCCCTTCTCCCCGCCCCGCTCCTCCCCCACCTCTCCTCCCTCCCTGACTCCCCCTTCACTCACCCCTCTTTCCTCTGCCATCCCTCCTCTCCTTCTGTCCTGCCTTCCTCGTCCCTCCTCCCACCTGGCCCCTTTCCCCCCTCCCTCCTTGCAGGAGCTGCTGAAGCTAAGCAAGGACGAGGTGATTCAGCAGCGGGTGGGCAAGTTCCGAACCATAGGCGGCTTCACAGAGGGCGTGGCGGTGGACCCGGCCAAGAAGCGCGCCTTCAAGAAGCGAGACAAGCCCGCCCCCCTGCGCTCCTCCCCCACCTCGCCCTTCTCCCCGCCCCGCTCCTCCTCCCAAGTCAACTCCAAGCCTGTTCCCAGTAAAGCCGAGAGCAACAATTAGCGGGGACACCACCTGATGCTGCAGTCTGAGGGTTAGAGCACTGCTGTAGCAGGTGCTCCAGTTACAAGGTGTGCTATTTAAATATACTTCACTAAAGTGTGATTTGATATATGATATAATGTTGGGGATAGCTGGAGAGGTTGGTTCTGCACATAGAGCAGTACTCTCTCGGGGTGGAAAGCAGGGATAGGAGTAAGGTGTGGAGATGAGCATGTGAAGCAGGTGCACAGAGAATCTTGGTTTGCTTGTCTTGTGTTGTCCTCTGTATGCAGTATGTTCACCTTGTGTGGAGCATGTGCAAATGGAAACACATTACCATAAACATATAAAGTTCCCAGAATTCACACAGCGGGGCGTGGGATGATGGGGTGTCAGCCAAGTTCGAGGGGACGACTATCGTGAGCCTGAGCACGGACAGCATGCTGATGGTGGACGTGAAAGCGGCCGGATGGAACAAAATAAAGTGCCACAAGGACCTGGGCAAACCCGGGGACGGCGCGTGCACGCCCGCCAACTGCAGCAAGGGCGGCATCGCTGCCAAGTGGAAGACGTCGAACCTGCTCAAGAACAAGCTGGGCGTGGAGGTGTACGTGAAGGGCAACCCGCTGACGCTCAAGAAGGCGTCCCCCCAGACGTGCTGCAACACGTGCGCGGGGTGCAGCAGCTGCACGTATTGGCAGTACATCCCCGATATAACCATCTGTTATGTGATGCTATCATTTGCATTCACGTCTGTCTACCTCCCATCATATGTTCGTGCGTTGCATGCGTGGTGTGTGCAAGAATCTGTGTTTGGCATGGTTTGGATTTTCTGAGTGTGTGTGAATGCTATTTGGCTTGGGCAGATATCTGAAGTGACTCCTCTGCTTAAGAGCTTCCCGACGAACAGAGAATCGCCGCGATCGAAGCAAGAACAAGAAAGATACGATCGTTCGAAGTTTTGATTGAGATGCGGCGACTATGGGAATTTGCGGGTTGACTCAATATGGGGTACAGACTTTTGGGGGTTGGGAAATTCGATACCATCACTGTAGATGATGCCAAGTGGTTGGGAGAAGCCAAACCAGGTTGGCAAGTGTGGCCAAGTTGGGTGAGGTGGATGGCATGAGTTGGGAAAGTGACAAATGTCAAAGTTGGGGTGCCTATAGAGAGGGGAATTGTGTGGTATGGGGTTTCCTTGGTTGGGGACTCCCTTGGGACCTTCCCTCTCGTCCTCCTCATCCCCTCCTACCTGGTTCAATTGCTACTCCAACTTTCTTGTGTGAACTTGTGAGATAATTGTGATTGAGTTACGTTTTCTATGGCAGCATACCCCCTAGTGCGCCGAAGTTCATAACTCGAGTTATACTCCATATTTTTATACTATTCAAATTGAGAAAGATAGCCACGGTCAAGGGCTACAACATAATCGAGTTTGAGAGAATTCTAACGGTGCGTTAATCGTCGACAACGTTTCTTGTGAAGACGACTTTTCTGTCCAGAATTGTAGTTGACGATTTTGAGATATTTCAGCCCCTAATCTTCATAGACTCCGTCCTTAGTCTCTAACAAGTGATATCAGAGCTGATTAAGGACTTTGTGGAGAGTCTACTGAAGTGTGAAGACCCTCATAGACCCACCATGGCCTGTGGGCGTGCCTAAGTGGAGTTCTGGAGGTTGCATGTGACTTCCGCAAAGGGGAAACTCTGCCGAAATTTCGTTGGCGCCGACACTTGTGGAAATTGAGTGGGACTTCGGTGTGGACAGCAAAGGGGGAGCTGGAACCTGTGTTTGGGAGCAGAGGAAATGAGTCAAAGGAGTGGAGATGCAGCTGAGGAGAGAAATGAGCCGTCACCATCCAAGATCGAGGCATTGGATGGCTCAAACTATGAGGAATGGAGCGGGCGGATGCGGAGTGCATTCAAGCGCTACAAGCTGCTGAAACTTGCGATGGGTGAAGAGAAGATGCCGGAGGAAGGAGATGCCCGCGATCGGTGGATTGAGAAGAGTGCGGTGCTGTACGACCTAATCCTCCAATCGGTCAACAACGATATGTTCCAACACATCAAGGATTTGGTGGAGTTGGATGATTCCGGACCAAAGGCGTGGAAGCTACTGCGCGACGTGATTCAGCCCAACACGCTGCCGATGGTGATTGTGTTGGAGAAGGAGCTGGCTGCCCTCTCCATGCGACCCGGCGATGATGTGAAGCTGGTCCTTGACAAGATCAAGGACACCTATGCGAGGATGGCAGCGGCGGGCAGCAATGTGTCGCAGATGCAGCAGTGCACCAAGATCATCTCGGTGCTCGACAACTCGTGGGACAACCTCATCCCCACCCTCAACACCCAGCAGGACTAGTGGACACCTGAGTGGCTACGGCAGCAGATTCTGCAGGAGGACTTCCGCAGGCGCCACACGGGTGGTGGTGCTGCCAACAAAACTGCTGAGGGGTATGGAGCTGCAGGAGGCAGCAGAGGAAGAGGGGGAGGGAGAGGCCAAGGCCGTGGGAGAGGTTTTGGCAGAGGGAGAGGCCGAGGTGACTACAATGAGGGGCATGGGAGCTCTGGTGGCAGGGGGAGCACCCAAATGGAGGGTGCGTGTTGGTACTGCAAGAAGGCTGGACACCCGTGGTTCAAGTGTTTCAGCCGACCTGAGGGATGGGCGCCTCCAGGCATGAAGCCGCCAAGTGGTGAACGTGCACGAGGTGGCGCTGTGCAAGGTTCAGGTGCACAAGGTTCAGGTGCACAAGGTAAAGCCAACCCTGGGATGTTCCTCATGGTTGAGGATGTGAAAGGGAGTGAGGGTGATGTGGGCTCAGTTGGGAAGGTTGTGATGCACCCCCTCACTCACTGGGTGATAGATTCAGGTTGCACAAGTCACATGACCCCACGGGCAGATTTGCTTGACGAGGTAAAGCCCCCTGGAAAGATTAAGTTTGTGGCTGCCGCTTCAGGTGCTTTGCTCCCTGTGATTGGTGTTGGGAATGCCAAGGTGATGGGAGCCAATGGGGGGCTTGTGGGGCTGGGGAATGTGTTGTTGGTTGAAGGCTTGTCCGCTAACCTTCTTTCTGTGCGCCGGCTGCAGAAGAGCAAGGCCAAAGTGACCTTTGACCCAACCAGCTGTCGTGCAAAGCTTGGTAAGCTGCTGCTGTGGAACCTGGAGGAGAAGAGCAGCTGTATCAAGGACCTGTGGCAGCTGCCCATCATCCCTTGGAACGGGAAACCTCCAGCAACGGCAGCGGCAGCAGCAACGGCAAAGGCAACTGCAGGAGGAGAGGAGATTGCACCAACTGATGGGGCCATGGATGCAGTCAAGAAGGTGCAGCAACCACAGCAGCCACATGGTGAGGTGCTTGCTGGTGTGGATGCGACAGCTGCATGGGCAAAGGCTTCATCTGGAAGTGGTGAGGCTGATTGGGAGACGTGGCACGAGAGGCTGTGTCATGTGAATTTTTCTATGCTGCAGAAGTTAGTGAATGATGGGAGCTTGAAGAGGTTGGAGGTGAAGGGGGCAGCAAAGGAGGTTGGAAGCTGCCCTACATGCCTTGAGACCAAGTTCACGAAGTTTCCCTTCAGCAGCGGCACGGGACCAGGCCCCGCTCGCACTTGTGCACATGGATGTGGTGGGCCCTACGAGGGCCCCTTCTCTCTCGGGCAGCCGCTACTTCTTAACCATTATGGACGACCACACGCGTGCCGTGTGGGTGTACCCTCTCTACACTAAGGGGGAGGTGGCAGCGGCTGTTCTTAAGGAGTGGATGCCGAGAGCTCAAAGGGAGAGCGGACACAAGGTGAAGGTGATCCGCACTGACAACGGGGGAGAATTCATTGGCGCTGATTTTGAGGCGGTGCTGAAGAAGAAGGGGATCCAGCATCAGCTCACAGTGCCCTACAACCCTCAGCAGAACGGCGTGGCTGAGCGCTTCAACCGGACCCTGCAGGAAGGTGCTCGCACTCTCCTTGGGCGTGCAGGGCTGCCGGATCCGTTTTGGGTGACTGCACTGCGGCAGGTCGCCCTTGTGAAGAACAGGGTGTTGGCGACTGTGGGGGACAAGCAGTGGGTCTCCTACACCAAGTGGTATGGGAGTGCACCAGCAGTCAACATGCTGAGAGCCTATGGCTGCATGGTGGTGTTTCATGTGCCTAAGGAGAAGAGGGGAAAGTTGGAGGCTTCTGGGAAATGGGGAGTACACTTGGGGCTTGCTAAGGATCACAAGGGCTGGTTGATATGGGACTTGACCAGCCAGCAGCTAACTGTGTCAAGGGATGTGAAGTTCCTTGAGTCCTTGTACTACAAGGAGTGGAAGCAGCAGCAGCAGAAGCTTCCTACTACACCGCTGATTATTGAGGCCGATGAGGTGCAACGGCCTTCGAGGCAAGTGCAGGTCACTGTCTCAGATGAGGAGATCTCTGGGGTGACTGAGGATGGGGGAGAACCTGAGGTGGAGGAGCAGCAGCAGCAAGATGCTCCACCACGTACCCAACGTCCGCCAGACCGACCTAGGAGGGATGTGCGCCCTCCTAACAGGCTGACCTATCCTAGTTTTGGAAAGCCAAAGGTGGTACGGGCTGGGAGTGTGGCTGAGCAGTGTGATGAGGATGAGATAGCACACTGCTACTGGGCAGCCGTCCCTGAGCCCAAGACGCTAGCTGAGGCCTTGAGTGGGCCCGATGCTGAGAAGTGGAAGCAGAGTGTGAAGGAGGAGTATGACTCTCTGCTGGAGAATGAGACATGGGAGCTATGTGAGCTACCTCCTGGGAAGAAGGCCATTTCTTCCAAGCTGATCTTCAGGCACAAGTACGGACCTGATGATGAGCTCACCCGCTACAAGTCAAGGCTTGTGGCTAAGGGGTTCCAGCAGACAAAGGGGAAGGACTTTGATGAGATCTTTGCTCCTGTGGGGAAAGGAACTACACTAAGGGTGATGTTGGGAACGGCTGCAAACCTTGGATGGAGGATCAAGCAGATGGACATCACAACTGCTTTCCTCAATGGGATCATCCTAGAGGAGCTGTACATGCTGCAGCCTGAGGGGTTGGATGATGGGAGCGGCAGGGTGTGCAGGCTCAAGAAAGCCATCTATGGCCTGAAGCAGGCTCCTCGCGCATGGTACCACAAGCTGGAGGAGACACTGCTGGCTGGGGGTTTCAAGAAGAGTGAGTGTGAACACAGCTTGTTCTTGCTGCAAGAGAAGGAGCAGTTCCTCATGCTCCTCGTGTATGTGGATGACATCCTTCTCTTCTCTGAGTCATCTGCAATGATTGAGCGTGTGGAGGAGATGCTGGAGATGCAGTTCAAGTGCTCAAAGATGGGAGATGTCAAGTATTACCTTGGGATGCATGTGTAGAGGGACCTTGACAAGGGAGTGTTGAGGTTGCACCAGAGGAAATACTGTGAGGGGCTGGCTGAGAATTATGGGCTGCAAGATGGAGGAAAGCCAGCCACCCCACTACCTTCGGGTTTCACTGTGGAGCCCTGTGCTGATGAGGAGGTGGTGGGTGAGAGTGACAGGAAGCTGTTTCATTCCATGGTGGGGGCACTCAACTATGCGGCAAACCACACGCGGCCTGACATTGCCTTTGCTACATCCAGGCTTGTTAGTGTGGTCTCACGCCCCATTCATGAGCAGCTAGAAGCGGCCAAGAGGTTGGTCCGCTATGTGAGTGCTACAGCATCTGTGGGTTTGGAGTACAGTGCTGTGTGACAGAGGCTGCAGAGGGGTGCAGCTGATTTGAGCCAGGGGGAGATGCTCTTGACTATGTGTGCCTGTTTGGAGGTGGTGCAGTGAGCTGGCGTAGCAAGAAGCAGAATGAGGTGGGGCTGTCCTCGTGTGAGACAGAGTACATGGCTCTGCATCATGGGGCTAAGGAGGTGGTGTGGCTGAGGCGTTTGTTGGAGGAGATCAGAGTGTGCCAGAAGGAGCCGACTGTGATTTTTTGTGACAATGAGTCAGCTGTGAAGCTTGCGAAGAATGCTTGTCTTCATGGCCTGACAAAGCACATCAGGCCAAAGTGGCATTGGGTGAGGAGGCTCCTGGACAAGGAGGTGCGGTTGGAGATTGTGAAGACCCATCAGCAAGCGGCTGACATTCTCACCAAGCGCCTGGCTGAACCTGAGCACTGGAAGGGCATGAAACTTGCTGGGATGAGTGTGCATTGATTGTGCATGCATGAGCAATGGCATTTGGGATGATGGTAGGCAGCCAGAGGGGGAGTCTGTTATGTGATGCTATCATTTGCATTCACGTCTGTCTACCTCCCATCATATGTTCGTGCGTTGCATGCGTGGTGTGTGCAAGAATCTGTGTTTGGCATGGTTTGGATTTTCTGAGTGTGTGTGAATGCTATTTGGCTTGGACAGATATCTGAAGTGACTCCTCTGCTTAAGAGCTTCCCGACGAACAGAGAATCGCCGCGATCGAAGCAAGAACAAGAAAGATACGATCGTTCGAAGTTTTGATTGAGATGCGGCGACTATGGGAATTTGCGGGTTGACTCAATATGGGGTACAGACTTTTGGGGGTTGGGAAATTCGATACCATCACTGTAGATGATGCCAAGTGGTTGGGAGAAGCCAAACCAGGTTGGCAAGTGTGGCCAAGTTGGGTGAGGTGGATGGCATGAGTTGGGAAAGTGACAAATGTCAAAGTTGGGGTGCCTATAGAGAGGGGAATTGTGTGGTATGGGGTTTCCTTGGTTGGGGACTCCCTTGGGACCTTCCCTCTCGTCCTCCTCATCCCCTCCTACCTGGTTCAATTGCTACTCCAACTTTCTTGTGTGAACTTGTGAGATAATTGTGATTGAGTTACGTTTTCTATGGCAGCATACCCCCTAGTGCGCCGAAGTTCATAACTCGAGTTATACTCCATATTTTTATACTATTCAAATTGAGAAAGATAGCCACGGTCAAGGGCTACAACATAATCGAGTTTGAGAGAATTCTAACGGTGCGTTAATTGTCGACAACGTTTCTTGTGAAGACGACTTTTCTGTCCAGAATTGTAGTTGACGATTTTGAGATATTTCAGCCCCTAATCTTCATAGACTCCGTCCTTAGTCTCTAACACCATCGACGGCAAGAAGACGGAGGGCGCGTGCTACCTGGTGCACGACAACATCGACTACTCGTGCGGCGAGCTGACGGCGTAGTACGCGACGGACTCGAAGCCCATTGCGCTGCAGGTGCGCACGGGCGGCGAATGCAACCCCGCGGCGAACGTCGTCAACGACCCGCATCTGGTGGGCGCGTACGGGACGCACTTCGACTTCAACGGGCGGCCCGACAAGGCATTCTGCTTGCAAACGGACCGCGATCTGCACGTGAACATGCTGCTGCGCGGGTACTACTCGGACGACACAGAGAATGCGGCGCTCGTCGTTGACGGCAAGGCGGTGCACACGTGGATCAAGGAGCTGGGCATCATCTGGTTCGCCAACGGCGCCAACCACAAGGTGCAGCTGGCGGCGTGCTCTGGCAAGCAGTGTAACATCTCGATCCACTCACCTGGTCTCGATACGTCGAACCAGCTGTGAGGAGGAAATGTGAGGAAACATGATTGGTTGAAATTTGAATGGAAGCGAGACTTGGGTTGGAATTGACTTGATTGGAAAACTAGCCAATCAGAACTCTGCTATACAATTGTGACAGAACTTACGCGATAGGTTTGAAAACAACCCATGTAAGTTCAAACGTCACCCTTGTCCAACCAATCAGAACATACTCACACAAAGTGAGTCGACGGAACTTCCGCCGCTGGTTGGAAATAGAACCAATCAGAAACAACCAACTTAAATCCAACTCGACTCTTCCTTGAAATTGCAACCAATGCAACAACTCAGGTTTGTGATAAGTGTGCATTGTTATCCTTGCTGTCTATGATCTAATTGGTTGGAAATCCCAACCATTGCCACATGGGCAAGGCCCATGGTGGTGCACACTTCCTTGCCATGGGGAAGGTGGCTGCACCCCAAAGGGGTCTAGGGAGGGGTCTGAGCCTTTCCAGGTTCATTCTTCATTCCTATGCCCAACTAATCAATTGGGAAATAGAATTGTTCTCTCTCTCTCTCTCTCTCTCTCTCTCTCTCTCTCTCTCTCTCTCTCTCTCTCTCTCTCTCTCTCTCTCTCTCTCTCTCTATCTCTCTCTCTCTCCCTCTCTCTCCCACAAGTTACATTCCAGAGTTTGTTACTGCATTTTCCAGAACTCTCTAGACTTAGTAGATTTCAGGAGCTACTATTCTCTGTTTTGTACTGGAACCTATCTATATATGGGTAAATGCCCTTTTATTTAACAGATCCGTTACATTGGTATGCAGAGCTTTAGGGAGATCCCCTCCTTGTGGGCATCCAAGAAGACTTCTGGATTTTCTTTTTTCTTGGAGAGATTGTTATTTTCATTGTAATTTTCTTATTATAAACCTGTGAAGACTACAAGCTACTCCAGCTCAAGTCTTCAAATCTGCAAACTTCTCCAAGTCTTCTGCTCCCTCCCACCCTCCCTGTTGGTGGAACTTTTGGAGCCACTGTGAAGAAGTTGGTTATTGGCAACCTGTGTGGATTAACCTTTTCTGTTGAAGACAATCACTTTGTGATTGCTCTTGCCTTATCCACTGCGGTGGTAAGGATATTTTGCAACAGAGTGGTTTTTCACACTGCTGTGGTTGTAAGATCTATTGAAGAAATTTCTCCTTTGGAGAAAATCTTGGTTATTCACTGCGGTGATAACAATTTGCAGTAGATCTGTAACTTACTTTTATAATACAGTGATTCTGTCTTTATGGCTTCTACCAACTCCACTGCTGGTGGTGTTGAAGGCACCAACTCCCATGCTGAACTGGAAGCTTGTGTGCAGAAGATTGACCTGAACAACATGGATGAGGAAATGGCTGAAAAGGAACCTGCTGAAAACTCCCCTGCTAAGAACCCTCCAGCTGCTGAAGATTCCAAGGGGCAGGAAGAGGAGTCTTAGGAGGATGACATTGAGTTGGAAGGGGAAGAGGACATTCTACATGCTGAAATTGCTAAGCTGCAGGATCATGCTGCTGAGCAGGATACGCGCATCTAGCAGCAGCAGTCACTCATTACCAACCTCAAGAGGGAGCTCTCTGACCAGGACAACAAAATCAAGTACCTAGAAGTTGAGCTTAAGAACATGAAACACGACGCACGGGAACACGTTCATCAGCTGGCGAGACAGACTTCAAAGATCAACGAGCTACATGAGGCTTTCAGGACCCTACGAAGGGAGACCATGTTTCGCCCTGCACCACGAGCGGACCCGCCTGCCAACTCTACTAGCGGGCGCACCCACCCCTCTCGCTATGGTGGTGTGGCGGGTGACCTCGGATCTTCTACGCAGCGCGCTGTTGAGCCAAACACGCAGGTTTTTGGCTCTCTGCCAATTACCCTCCCGCCATTCATCCATGGCAAGACGGATGTGGCAGCATGGTTGTCGATGATGACCGACCTGTTCAAGGCTCACAAGGTCCATGACGACGCTCGCGTCGTCGCTGCCACCACCGTGCTGGACCAGAACGCACAGCGAGTGGTGTATGGCAGCAAGATCCAGGCTAAGGCGGATAGGAAGCCGTTTGGGTGGGAGGAATTCGCCTCTGCACTCAAGCAAGCTTTCCAAGTCCAGCCGGCCCAGCTGGAGGTGCGCAGTCGCCTTGAGAAGCTGCTGTGCGGGAACCGCACAGTTCAGCAGTACGCTGTGGAGTTCGAGGAGGTCTGGGTGCTGCAAAAACCGGCGGAACGTATGAGCGAAGGCGAGAAGATCCACCTCTTCTTCAAGGGCCTGCCTGAGCACCTCCGGAGCATGCACATGACGGATGGGGCTAGGGAGTCGTGGAGGTCCTACGATCACGTGAAGCGCGTGGTGGGGACCACTGATAAGCATTTCCGTGCTTATGCGAAAACTACTACCCAGCCGCAGCAGGCCTCAATGCCGTCGTCTAGCCCTGCGGGTCCTAGCGGAAGGCAGCAGACAACACCTTGGAAGGGCGGGAACCACAAGAGGCCTTTCCAGCAGGGACAGCAGGCTGACCACAAGGCCAAGAAGGTCAACGGGGGTGGAACAAGCAATGTCTAGAGCTGCTTCAAGTGCGGCAAGCCTGGACACAAGGGCTACGAGTGCCGCCACCGCAAGTCGGTGAAGTACTCTGGCAAGCCCAAGACGGACAACAAGCGCCATGATGGCAGTGGCCCCTCGGGCGGCCAGCGGGATTTTGCAAAGCCCAACTAGGGGGTGGGTACCTAGCGGGCATAGTAGATCGAGAGGATGAGGTAGTGGTCCTGCGGGATGAGGAGTTGTTGATGTCAGATTTATATGACATAGCTACTGTAGGCTATAGTGGGGTGGCACATATGGGGTACAGTTTTCTAGGGTTTGCTTTTTGTACCCAACTTTCACTTAGTCATTTCATTCCTCGTTTCTTCTCATGGTATCGAGCAGGTTCCCTAGTGGGAACGATTCCTAGGGCCCACCACCACGAAAATTTTTTTTTTTTCCTGCCCGGAGCGCGTTTTGCTCCGGCCCGAGTCGCGCCGCCCCTACGGCCCTTCGCGCCGCCCTTTAGGCCCGTCGCGCCCGTCGCGCCTGTTGCGCCCGTCGCGCCCGTCGCGCCCGTCGCGCCCGTCGCGCCCGTCGCGCCCATCGCCACCTTACGCGGCCCCGCCACCTACCTTCGCGGCCCCGCCACCTACCTGTGCGGCCCCGCCACCTACCTCCGCGGCCCCGCCACCTACCTGTGCGGCCCCGCCACCTACCTTCGCGGCCCCGCCACCTCACTGTGCGGCCCCGCCACCTACCTCCGCGGCCCCGCCACCTACCTGTGTGGCCCCGCCACCTACCTCCGCGGCCCCGCCACTTGCCTGTGCGGCCCCGCCATCTACCAGCGGCCCCGCCACCTACATGCGGCCCCGCCACCTACTAGCGGCCCCGCCACCTACCTGCGGCCCCGCCACCTACCTTTGCGGCCCCGCCGCCTCCTCTCAGCGGCCCCGCCGCCTCCTCCCAGCGGCCCCGGACGCCGCCCTCTCAGCGGCCCCGCCAAGCCGCCCAGCAGCCAAGCCGCCCAGCCGCCGAGCCGCCCAACAGCCGAGCCGCCCAGCAGCCGAGCCGCCCAGCAGCCGAGCCGCCCAGCAGCCGAGCCGCCCAGCAGCCGAGCCGCCGAGCCGCCCAGCAGCCGAGCCGCCGAGCCGCCCAGCAGCCGAGCCGCCGAGCCGCCCAGCAACCGAGCCGCCGAGCCGCCCTACAGCCGAGCCACCCGAGCCGCCCTGTCCGGTAAGAGCAGCGCCCCTTTCACAGCACTGCCCTCACCCTACTGTTTGCGCTGCTAGTCTACTGCTGTCATGGCTACCCCTAGTGTCCTCGCTTTTGACGCTGAGGGTCGGGCCATTGACTTTGACGTCTGGATAGATGACCTGCAGCTTTTCTTACAGTGCGACAGGGCAGACGGCCTCTCCCTCTTTGACCTCACTTCTGGTGCCTCTCCTGCCCCCGCTGCTACTGCTGACGCCACTGTTCGCTCCCAGTGGGCCACGCGCGATGCTGCTGCACGTCTTGCTGTGCGTCGCCACCTACCTACCTCTGAGCGTGCGCACTTTAGCCAGTACAAGAGTGCTCACACCTTGTACGACGCTGTAGTTGCGCGCTACTCCTCCCCTGCCACTGCTGCACTTAGCCGCCTCATGCTACCGTACCTCTTCCCTGACCTTGCTGCCTTTCCCACAGTCGCTGACCTCATTACGCACCTCCGCACTAGTGACACTCGCTACCGCGCTGCGCTTCCTGCAGAGTTCTGCGCCAAGAACCCCCCCCCCCATGTACATCACCCTCTACTACATAGTCACCCGGCTCCCTGACTCCCTTCGCGTAGTCAAGGACCACTTCCTCTCAGTTTGCCCCACCACTCTCACCGTTGACCTCCTCGAGAAGTCCCTCCTAGCAGCAGAAAAGAGCATAGTAGCTGTAGGAGCCTCTCGTGGTGACCCTCGCACCCCCATCTTTGAGGGGTGTTCCCCCTCCCCCCTTTTGCCCTCTGTTGCCTCTGCTGCTGCAGCCGACCTCGTTGGGCTTGAGTCGGTCGGTGCGGCGTCTACCCCTAGCGGGAGACGCCGCCCTGGCAAGGGCAAGGGGGGCAGGGGCACTGGAGGAGCTAGCGGGGGCGGTGGAGGCGGCGGTGGAGGCGGTGGAGGGGGTGGGGGTGGCGGTGGGGGTGGTGGCGGGGGTGGAGGTGTCGGTGGTGGCAGTGGAGGCGGAGGCGGCGGCGGCGGTGGCGGTGGGAGCGGAGGTGGCGGCGGTGGAGGAGGAGGCGGCGGAGGAGGTGGAGCTGGTCGGGGTGGCGCTGCGCAGAGAGTCGGCTCCGGTGGTGGTCAGCGCCAGCAGCAGCAGCAGCAGCAGCAGCAGCGCACTCGTGACATCCCCTCCCCTCAGCAGCTCCGTGAGTGGTACGCTGCACGCCAGAGGGGTGGGGGTACTGGTCCGTGCACCTACGTCCTCCGCACCGGCGACCGCGCGGGTGAGCAGTGCGGGGGTGCGCACTCCACCCAGCGCTGCTTTGGCCGCCTGACGGACGCTTGGCGTCACCAGTTCCCTGAGGCCACTGAGATCCCCCGCTGGGGTGAGCTGTCTAGGGCGGGTGTGGCTGTCTTTGACCTTGACTTTGATGCTATTCTTGCTGCCATGTATACTGTGACTATTAGTGATGAGGGTGACTGTTACCGGTGTTTTCCGCCCGACCCGGGCATTGAGACTGCTGCTCTAGGTACTGGTGAGGCTGCTGCTCTAGGTGCTAGCGAGGCTGCTGCTCTAGGTGCGTCTGCTCCCTCAGGTGCTGGTGAGTCTGCTCTCTCAGGTTCTGCGTTGGCCTCGGCCTCCCACACCTTCACCCTTGACTCGGGGGCTTCTCGCTCCTTCTTTCGAGACCGCACCACACTCACGCCGCTTGGCCGACCAGTTGCGGTCTCTCTGGCAGACCCCTCTGGGGGTCCTGTCCTTGCTCACTTCTCCACTGTCCTCCCGTGTCCGGCGGCCCCCTCTGGCACCCTGTCTGGTCTTTACCTCCCCTCGTTCTCTACGAACTTGGTGAGTGGTGCTGACCTACAGGATGCGGGGGTTCACCAGTTCACTCCTGGGAGTCAGCGGGTGACCCACTGCACGGACGCTCGGACTGGCCGACACCTGGCCACGTTTACCCGTCGGCCGGGGTCGAGCCTGTACACCCTGACCACTGCGTCTCCTCCAGTCACTGCGTCTGGTCAGGTAGCTGCGTCAGGTCAGGTGTTTGCTGCAGCGTCCAGGTCTGGTCCTGAGTCTGCCCCCTGTTCGTGTCGCCTCCTGTCTCACGAGACTCTCCTTTGGCACCACCGCCTTGGTCACCCCTCCCTGCTTCGTCTCCGAGGCATGGCCTCCCGTGTCCTTGTCTCTGGTCTTCCCCGGTCCCTCCCTCCCCTTCCTCCGGGGCCTGGCCCTACCTGCGTCCCCTGTGTCGAGGGGCGGCAGCGGGCTGCCCCTCACTCCTCCCAGTTTCCTCCGACAGAGGCCCCGCTGCAGACGCTTCACATGGACGTGTGGGGCCCGGCCCGCGTCCGTGGACAGGGTCACGAGCGCTACTTCCTGCTGGTGGTTGACGACTACTCGCGTTACACCACAGTCTTCCCCTTGCGCAGCAAGGGTGATGTCACTGAGGTGTTGATCGACTGGATCCGCGCAGCTCGTCTCCAGCTCAGGCAGAGCTTCGGTTCGGACTTTCCTGTTCTGCGTCTGCACTCTGACAGAGGTGGAGAGTTCTCCTCTGGCCTTCTGCGAGCCTACTGTCGAGCACGAGGCATCCGCCAGACCTTCACGCTTCCGGACTCTCCAGAGCAAAATGGGATTGCTGAGCGCCGCATTGGCATGGTCATGGACGTCGCCCGTACGTCCATGATGCATGCGGCTGCCCCCCATTTTCTGTGGCCGTTTGCGGTTCGGTACGCGGCGCATCAGATCAACCTTCACCCTAGGGTCTCCAGACCGGAGACCTCCCCTGCTTTGCTGTGGACGGGGAAGGTTGGCGATGCGTCTGCGTTCCGTGTCTGGGGATCTCGGGCGTTTGTCCGCGACTTGTCTGCGGACAAGCTGTCCCCTCGTGCTGCTCCTTGCGTCTTCCTTGGCTTCCCCCCTGACGCGCCAGGGTGGCAGTTCTACCACCCCACCTCTCGCCGTGTTCTGTCCTCCCAGGACGTCACGTTTGACGAGTCGGTCCCCTACTACCGCCTCTTCCCCTACCGCACTCCGTCCCTCCCCCCACCACCGCTCTTCCTTGTGCCAGGTCCCCCCCCAGTAGACCCCCTCCCCCCTCAGGGTCCTGCCCCTTCAGGTGTGTCCCAGGTAGACGCAGTCGAGCCTGTCGAGGTTACTGGTGACTCTGGTGCTGCTGAGGGTGCTGAGCCTGGGGGTGCTGACTCTGGGGGTGCTGAGCGTGTGGGTGCTACGCCTGGGGGTGCTGAGCCTGAGGGTGCTACTACTGGGGGTGCTGAGCCTGGGGGTGCTGAGCCTGGGGGTGCTACTACTGGGGGTGCTGAGCCTGAGGGTGCTACTACTGGGGGTGCTGAGCCTGGGGGTGCTGAGCCTGGAGGTGCTACTACTGGAGGTGCTGAGCCTGGGGGTGCTGAGCCTGGGGGTGCTGAGCCTGGGGGTGCTACGCCTGGAGGTGCTGGGCCTGGGGGTGTGGAGCCTGAGGGAGCTGGGCCTGCCTGTGTGGCGTCTGGCGGTGCTGAGCCTGGAGGTTCTCCGGGTGCTTCGTCTCGGCGGGAGCCACTCTCTCCACAGGAGCTGCGCGAGTGGTTTGCCCGGCGCTAGAGGCGTGCTGCTGGAGCTGGAGGTTCTTCGGCTACTGAGGGTGCTGGTGCCGCGGGTCCCGGAGGTGCTCGTACTGGGAGTACTGGAGCTGCTGGGCCTGCGGGTACGACTGGAGCTGGAGCTGCTGAGGGTGTTGACGCTGAGGCTACTGCTGTCGGTCCTGGAGGCGGGCCTGCTGGGGGTGCTACTGGTGCTGCTGGAGGTACTGGAGCTGGAGTTGCTGCTGGCGCTGGTGCTGCCGCTTGGGGTACTGGTGCTGTCCCTGCTGTGTCTGGAGTCGCCGCGCGGCCTCGGCCGTACTTCGTTCCGCTCCTTCAGCAGGTTCTTGGTCTCCCGCCTTCTACTGGCCCTCCTCCTCCCTTAGAGAGTCCACAGCCTGTCCTGTCACAGTTACAGTTACAGCCGGCCTCCCCACTGCCCGCTCCTTCTCCCTACACTGGTCCTACTGGAGGTCTTGCTGAGCGTCGTGAGCCTGCGTCGCGTCCTGCGTCGCCTGTCCGTACTGCTCGCGCTAGTGGTCGTGGTTCGCGTCAGCGTCCTCCTCCTGTCCCTGGCACGCACCGGATGTCTCTGCGTCCGTCCACTGCTCCTCTGCGTGCCCCTTTGCCTTCTCCTCCTGAGTCCTCTCTTCCTGCTCTTCCCGACCCAGAGTCGGACTCTCTTCGTGCTGCCAGTCCTACTGTCACGCGTCTCCTTGCTACTGTCGTCACTGACCCTTCCTTTGCGTCCACTGCTGCGTCTGCCCTAGTTGCTGAGCTCGTCGACTTTGCTGCTCGCTGTCGTCTAGACTACGCTGCTTGTCTTGTCGCTAGGTCTGAGTCTGTCTGTCCTCCGTCCGTCGGGGGTGAGTGTGCCCTTGGCACGGACGTCCTTGAGGACAGGCAGGAGGAGTTCCAGTGTTTGGCTGCTGCTTCACCTCATCTCGTGTCCGTACTGCTTACCCCTGAGGGAGACCCGGATGCACTTGACATCCCGACTCCGCGCTCTTACGCGGAGGCGATAGAGGGTCCCTACTCATCTCAGTGGCAGGCAGCTATGGACACAGAGATGGCTTCCTGGAAGTCCACAGGTACCTACGTTGACGAGGTTCCCCCGCCTGGGGCGAACATCGTCAGTGGCATGTGGATTTTCAGGGTGAAGCGGCCGCCGGGTTCTCCGCCTGTCTTCAAGGCGCGTTACGTGGCTCGTGGCTTCAGTCAGCGGCAGGGAGTTGACTACTTTCAGACCTTCTCTCCCACCCCGAAGATGACCACTCTTCGGGTACTGCTGCACATAGCTGCTCACCGCGACTACGAGCTGCACTCTCTTGACTTCAGCACTGCTTTCTTGCAGGGCAGCCTGCACGAGGAGATCTGGCTGCGTCGCCCACCTGGCTTCACTTGGTCTTTTCCTCCTGGCACCCAGTGGAGCCTCCGGCGGCCAGTCTACGGTCTCCGCCAGGCACCGCGTGGGTGGCACGACACACTGAGGACTACACTTGCGGCTCTTGGGTTTGCTCCCTCTACTGCCGACCCGTCGCTGTTTCTGCGCACCGACACTTCTTTGCCGCCGTTCTACATCCTCGTGTACGTCGACGACTTGGTCTTTGCCACAGCTGACACTGCTGGACTCGCCCACGTGAAGTCCGAGCTGCAGAAGAGACACACGTGCACAGACCTGGGTGAACTGCGCAGCTACCTTGGCTTGCAGATCACCCGGGACAGAGCACGCCGCACCATTACCCTGACTCAGTCACACATGGTGCAGCATGTCCTTCAGCGCTTCGGCTTCACGTACTCCTCGCCTCAGGCCACTCCTCTGCCTACTCGCCACTCGCTCTCAGCTCTGCCTTCGGATGAGTCCGTAGAGTCGAGTGGCCCGTACCCAGAGCTTGTTGGCTGCCTCATGTACCTGATGACCTGCACACGACCTGACCTCGCATACCCTCTTAGCATTCTCGCACGCTATGTTGCTCCTGGGAGACACAGACCGGAGCACATGGCTGCAGCGAAGAGGGTGTTGCGTTACTTGTGCAGTACGTCGGGCATGGGGCTTGTGCTTGGAGGGCAGAGTCCAGTGGTCCTCACTGGGCACGCAGACGCTTCTTGGGCTGACGACCAGGCTACGCAGCGGTCGTCACAGGGTTACACCTTCAGCCTTGGTTCCGGCTCTGTTTCGTGGCGGGCTACCCGCTCGTCTTCTGTTCTCGGCTCCAGTTGTGAGGCTGAGATCTACGCCGGGGCCATGGCTGCACAGGAGCTTCGCTGGCTCACCTACCTGCTGACTGACCTCGGAGAGCCGCCTCGTTCTCCTCCAGTGCTGTACGTAGACAACAAGGCCATGCTGGCCTTGTGTCGAGAGCAGAGACTGGAGCACAGAACGAAGCACATTGCTCTCCGCTACTTCCTTGCTCGTGAGCTACAACAGCGTGGTCAGCTGCGGCTTGCGTACGTGGCCTCTCAGGCCAACACTGCTGATATCTTCACCAAGGCACTTGCGCCTTGTGATCATCAGCGCTTCTGTACTCAGCTGGGTCTTGTGCCCACCTTGCCTCACTTGCTCACCCCTTGACCTTGTTTGTACTGATGCATATATCTATATACTCCTGCTCTTGCTTGTCTAGCCTTATATATATATGTAATCCTGCATGTGAACTGGCCTTGTGGCCTTGAACTTGTGCTCGGAATGTGTGGTGACTTTGTGATCCACCCTGAGCTTGTTTTGCTTTGCTTGACTGGTCCTGTGACCCCTTGTTCTCCCCCACTTTGCCTATGGGGGTGTGTCAGATTTATATGACATAGCTACTGTAGGCTATAGTGGGGTGGCACATATGGGGTACAGTTTTCTAGGGTTTGCTTTTTGTACCCAACTTTCACTTAGTCATTTCATTCCTCGTTTCTTCTCAGTTGAAACTCGAATGCCTTGTTGATTGCAAAATTGCATGTGTGTATGCATTTTCTTTTAATAAAAGTTCTTTGTTTGCCTCTCGATTTCACCCACTGGAAAATATCACAGTTGAATCATTATGAGATAAATTCTCAATTATTTTTTGTGATCACCAAAATTTGCCTTGGATAATGGATGTGGTGGGTCGTTGCACCCAAACGCACCCTCTAACTGCGGTTGGAATGGTAACGCGCACAATTCGAGGTAAATTGTTTCGAGCACTTCAAGGATGGAGCGTGTTCGCGCAGTGGGATAAAGGACACCATGTATGGGGACTCAGGCTCGTTCTTTTGGACGTAGCAAGCACGGCATTAAGGCGTATTACTTGCCTCCCAATAATATTGCAGCATGTCCTATCCGACCCAAACATCAGCAAAACCTTTTGTTTTCGGGTCGCGTAAATGGACGCGGTGCCTCGATCCTGGTTGATACAGGTGCAACTGCGTCATTGATCGATGAGAAGTGGATGGGATATTTAAATGTTCCTGTTCAAGGACCATCTTGTTCTATCCGCCTGGGGGATGACAGGATCATCCCATGCAGAGGACATGCATTGGTCAACCTGGATATCCAAGGATATCAGGAGACCATCAGCGTTTTTGTCTTACCCCTCCTAGCAGGCGTAGACATTGTCTTGGGAATGGATCGGCTGCGGCCTAATGAAGTGATATTAAATTTCCAAGATAATACGCTTTCATTTACAAAGAATGGGACGACGTTTCAATGGCAAGTCCCAAGGCACCAAGCACTGGATGACAAACCTCAAACTTTAGCTATTGATGTGCACTTTGCGTCGGCTCTCCGATTCAAAGAGCATGTCAAGGGAGCTGATACACTTTTTGTGGTACAGCTAGACTCTAAACCAACAACTTCACATATTATTGAGGATTTCCCACCTCAAATGAATGCGTTAGCAGAGAAATATTCTGAGGTTTTCGAACCAATTCCGGACGGGTTACCTCCCGACCGTGCAGTCGGCCACACCATCCCGGTGGAACCAGGGAAGGCACCACCATTTAGACCTCTGTATCGCCTCAGTCCAACTGAGTACGAGGAGGCTAAACAACAAATTGAGGAATACCTCAGGAAGGGATGGATAGAACCCAGCGCGTCCCCATATGGAGCACCTATCTTGTTTGTTCACAAGAAGGGAGGTGGACTGCGCATGTGCGTCGATTATCGAGCCCTGAATAAAATTACGATCAAAAATAGATATCCACTTCCGCGGATAGAAGATCTATTTGATCGACTACAGGGTGCGCAATGGTTCAGTGCATTGGATTTGGCGCAAGGTTATCACCAATTGCGTATAACAGAGGACGATGTTTCAAAGACGGCTTTCCGTTCGCCGTTTGGCCATTTTCAGTGGCGTGTGCTAAGTTTTGGCCTGACCAACGCCCCGGCCTCTTTCCAGAGGGCGATGAACGATGTGTTTTGCGATGCGATTGGCCAGTTCGTCTTGGTGTACCTAGATGATATCCTGGTATACTCAAAAACCGAAGACAAGCATACAGAACATCTGAAATGGGTCCTCGAAAAATTACGCGAGCATAAATACTACGCGCGTTTGTGGAAGTGCCATTTTTACAAACGTGAGCTGGAGTATTTAGGACATGTGGTGGGGCATAACGGGTTGAAAGTGGACCCCAAGAAGGTAGCAGCTGTCCAGGAGTGGCCCGTCCCACGCGACGTTGGCCAAGTTCGATCATTCCTGGGCTTGGCGAATTATTTTCGTCGCTTCTTGGAAAACTATTCCACGATAGTCGCTCCCCTTACGGCATTGACCCGGAAAGGGTGTGCATGGGAGTGGATTCCACAGTGCCAGAAGGCCTTCGAAGAGGTCAAGCATAAGTTAACTAACACACCAATTTTGGTGTTGCCAAACCCACAGAAACCATATGAGGTGGTCACGGACGCCTCAACGGTGGGACTTGGTGCAGTACTCCTGCAAGAAGGACGCCCTGTGGCATTTGAGAGTAGAAAACTCTCCCCGGCAGAGCAACGCTACACGACTACCGAACAAGAGCTGTTGGCTGTCGTGCATGCGCTAAGAACATGGCGATGTTATTTGGAAGGGGTAGAGTTCGTGGTCACCACTGACCATTGTCCGAACACATATTTTTCTACCCAAGCTACCCTCACTCGCCATCAGGCCCGTTGGGCTGAACTTCTCAGCGGGTTCAGTTTCGACATTCGTTATCGTGCAGGTTCCACGAACCTGGCCGACCCCCTCAACAGACAGCCGATAGGGGCAGCAACCGGGCTTGACGATACCGAACATGCAACTGTTTTTGCTGCCTGTTTTAGCATACTAGCTGCGGCGAAAGTGAGCGAGATCGCGTTCAGTGGTTTTCTGAAACGAATTCGTACAGGATATCATATCGATTCCTGGTTCCATAACCCACAGAACACCAAACATTTGACATGGGAACACGATCTTTGGTGGCGATCAAAAGAGATTGCGGTACCTCATGTAGGCAATCTGCGGAACGATATTTTGGAAGAGGTGCACGCCACTCAATATGGGGGAACACTTGGGCATGAATAAGACCCGGTGGGCCCTACGTGATGTGTATTGGTGGCCAGGAGTCGGTAGGGATGTCCAACAGTTTGTGGCACGTTGTGACGCGTGCGCACGTAACAAACCGGACACACAGAAGCCTGGCGGTTTACTTCAACCATTGGAAATTCCGAGTGAACCTTGAGAAAGTGTTTCACTGGATTTCATCACCGACCTTCCAAAAACCCGCGATGGGTATACGGCGATACTCGTGTTTGTAGATCGCCTTACAAAAATGGTGCACTTTGTACCCACGACAACGGACGTGTCAGCAGAGGATACGGCTCGGTTGTTCGTGACACATGTGTTCCGCCTACACGGATTGCCACGTATATAAGTGTCTGATCGCGACCCGCGTTTCACGAGCCGATTCTGGCGTGAAGTAACCGAGACACTAGGAACGAAGCTTAAGATGTCGTCAGCGTTCCATCCCTAGACAGATGGGCAAACGGAACGGACTAACCGCACTCTCGAGCAGATGCTTCGTTCTTTCATAAGCCCAACACAGGACAATTGGGACGAGTTATTACCCATGGTCGAGTTTGCGGTTAACAACTCAGTGCATGATAGCTGTTACGAGTGCAATTGAGTGAGCGAGCGAGGATTGCACTATCGAGACAAGATACAATGAGCGAAGAATATATAGCGAAACTACGGTGGTAACGGTAATGTGGAAAAATGGGGTGCGCGACGGGCCTAGTGCCGAGGTTTGGGGAACTGTCGAGGCGGAGGTCCGGAGCGCGGGTTACCAGCCGAACCGTGAAGGTTGGGTCGCATCGTGAACAGTGGCGGGAATGGTGTCGAGGCGAATGTCGCGAGTGGAAACGGAATATTGTGGGGTGCTGTCAGTGTTGTACGCGCTGAGCAGGGACACGAAGTAAGGAAAAGGAATCTTCCTTACACTGCCCCCCCCCCCCTCAAGGAGGCCTCCCTTACGAGAGCGCGTATATATCCCGGAAATTTCTGCTGCGCAAATATTCGTTGAGGACGGGGTGGTTTTCGATTTTGTCCAGGGGAACCCAGTTGTCCTCGGTGGGCGTGCGGTCTCTCCAGCGTATTAAAAATTCGACCCTTTGGGCTCCTCGTGGGTCACGAACTCGGTGTCTCAGAATCTTTTCGGGCGTGATGACTGGCTCGGTCGGTGGTCGTGTCATGCTGGCTGGGCGATGTCGGGCCAGTTGGCTGGTGGATGGAATGTAGGGGCGAAGTAGGCTGACGTGGAAGGAGGGGCTGACGTACCAGTCAGCGGGGAGGAGGAGGTGGGCGGTGACCGGTGTGATCATGTGGCTGATGCGAAATGGCCCGCAATAACGGGGGCGGAGTTTCGGAGTTATGGGCAGGCGGAGGTTTTGGGTGTCGAGTAGAACTAAGTCGTCGGGTTGGTAAGTGACGGGTCTGCGGTGGCGGTCGGCGTTGCGCTTAGCGATAATAATGGCTTTTTTAATTGCGTATGCTGCCCTGGTCCGTGCTTCCTGTAGGACTTCTGCAAATTGTTGTGCTCGTGGCACCGGGTTGTCGGGATTCGGGGTCATGGGTACTGTAGGGTCTTGTCCGTAGTTCAGGTAAAATGGTGACTGTTGGGTCGTGGCGGATGGCGAGTTGTTATAGGCGAATTCGATTAGTGGCAGTTGCTGTTCCCAGGTGGTGGGGTCGTCGCACGTGGCTCGGATTAAGTGTTCCATGGTCTGATTTGTCCGTTCTGTCTGTCCGTTGGTTTCGGGGTGGTACGAAGAACTGAACTGCAGTCTCGTGCCGAACTGCTGCCATAGGTTCCGCCAGAAATTGCTGGTAAAATTTGTATCGCGGTCACTGATGATCGCCGCTGGTATCCCGTGTAATCAAACAATGGTTGCGATGAAGAGGCGGGCCGTTTCTTCGGCTGTGATTGATTTCTTGCAGGCTGCGAAATATGCCATTTTCGTCAATCGATCGACGACGACCAGGATCGCGTCGTTCCCACTTGCACCCGCCGGTAACCCCGTGACGAAGTCCATCGTCAACTGCTGCCAAGCACGCTCTGGGGGTGGTATCGGCTGTAATTGTCCTGCCGGCCGCTTCCGTGATGATTTCATAACCTGGCACGTGGGACACGATGCCACGTGTCGTTGCACGTCGGTCAACATTTCGGGCCAGTAGTAGTACCGCTGCAGCTGCTGCCGTGTTTTCTCTACTCCGAAATGCCCTGAGGTAACTCCGTCGTGTACCTCCTGTAATAGTAATTCCCGTAGAAGTGTGTAACCCGGTACCCAGATGCGATCAGTGCCGGCTTTTACGTAATAGACTCCTCTTGCTGCTGCAAACTGCTGCGAGTTTTCGCCTTTAAAAAATGGATCAGTCTGGTAACCATGGGTAAATAGGCCTGTTAACAGTGGGCTGGTCTGGGCGAGTAGTATGGTGTGAACTTGGGCTGTAGGTCGGGTTAATGCATCGGCGATGTTCGATGCCCCTTTTTTGTAGGTGACCGTGTAGTGAAAATTCGACTCGAGGTAGTCGAGCCAACGGATTTGTCGTGGGTTGAGGTGGGGTTGTGCGCGGAGGTACTGTAGTGACTTGTGATCTGTCCGTACTGTCACGTCGGCGCCGGTCAAGTAACAGCGCCACACTTTGAACGCATGCACGATCGCAAGCATTTCGCGATCGTGTATCGGATAATTTTTCTCGGGCGGATGCAACTTTCGTGATTCGTATGCGATGGGCTGTAACCCGTTGCCGAAGTCCTGTAGCAGTACGGCCCCAATGGCGATGTCGCTTGCGTCGGTAACCACTTCGAATGGGCGGTGTGGGTCGGCGATGCGTAGTATGGCCGGTGAACAGAGAACATTTTTCAGGGTGGAGAAGGCAGCATGCTCTTTCTCCCCCCACGTAAAAGTGACCCCCTTCCGCAGCAAATCCGTTAGCGGGGCCGTTAGACGTGCCATGTCGGGGACGAACCGGCGCACGTAATTAACAAAACCCAAAAAACTCTGCAGTTTCATGATGTTCGTCGGGGGTGTTGGAAACAGCTGTTGAAAGTTAGAAACGAGAAAGAGAGGTTGCACTAGCAAGCAGTTGAGTACATATAGCAAACCCTAGATTGGGCTGTACTCACTATTGAGTACCCCACTGCAGGCTAGACAAATATAACATTCTGACACACCCCCATATCCAAAGTGGGGTGTAATCAACACAGCAGGCAAAGCAAAACAAGCTCAGGGTGGATCACAAAGTCACCACACATTCTGAGCACAAGTACAAGAAGCAACAGTTTATAGTTCACAGCAATAAGTAAAGCTAGAGGCTATCACAGAGGGCAAGTGAGGAGGAGGAGGCTGGACTGATAGGAAAGGAGAGAGGAGGCAACGGCTGAAGCTGCAGACACACGGGCAACAGGAGCGGCGCGCACTGTGGCTACCGGAGGCGCACCTCCGGACTACAGGAGTAACTGGCTCCGCGGCTAAGACGAGCGGCAGGAGCAACGGACCCACGGGCGACTGGCGCAGCAGCATCACTGGGCTACCGGAAGCGCACCTCCGGACTACTGGCACAGCTGGCAACACGACGGCTACTTCCCTTCAACCTCCCCCGCTGTCGCACCCCCCTTTCACACACCCCCCGCTGCACCCCTAGTTTCACTCCCACACGGCACACCCCCCTAGTGCCACTCCATCGTCTCCCACACACCCACCCCCCTCAGCGGCAGCTGCAGCAGTGGGAGACGGAGGAGGAGGAGGAGCAGGGGAGACCGCACACATCCTTCACCCCCATACTCGCCACCCCCAAACCCCAACACAGGGTAGGGCCGCAGCAGGGGTGGCAGCAGGGCAGGGCCGCAACGGGGGTGGCAGAAGGGCAGGGCCGCGACGAAGACGGGGGCAGGGCCGGGCAGGGCAGGGCCGGGGCAGGACGGCAGGGCCGGGCAAAGCAGGGCCGGGACAGGACGGCAGGGCCGGGCAGGGCCGCGACGAAGACGGGAGGGGCCGACGCGCGGCCCCCTTCCGCGCGGCCCCCTTCCGCGCGGCCCCCCAGGGTCGCCTCGACTGGCGACGGGAAGGGGTCACACGCGGGCCCCCAAGGGCGCCACGCCGGGCGACGGAAGGGGGGGCTGCGCGGGCCCCCGATGGCGCCAAGACGGGCAACGAGGGGGGCCGCGCACGAGCCCCTTGGGGCGACGAAACCGCCGTGCGCCCCGGGGCGCGCGACGGGCAGGGCACCGTCGCGCGCCACGGGGCACACGACGGGCAGTATAGGGCGCCGCGCTGCCCCCAGGGCGGCGCGACGGGCAGAAAACCGCCGCGCGCCCTGAGCGCGCGGCGGGAAGAAAAATTTCCGCGCGCCACGGGCGCGCGGCAAGCAGAAAGGCAGCGCGCGCCCGAGGCGCGCGATAGGCAGTGATGACAGCGGAAGTCTTGGTGGGCCCATTAACAGGATCGACCCAGGAGGGTCGACCTGCTCTGATTCCATGTTGGAAACAGCAGTTGAAAGTTAGAAACGAGAAAGAGAGGTTGCACTAGCAAGCAGTTGAGTACATATAGCAAACCCTAGATTGGGCTGTACTCACTATTGAGTACCCCACTGCAGGCTAGACAAATATAACATTCTAACAGGGGGGTGCCACGCTTTTACCGTGTCCAATTTCTTCGGGTCGATTTCGACGCGAGCCTCCGAAATAACGTGCCCCAAAAACTCTAGTCTGTCCTGAAAAAACTCGCACTTGGAACCCTTTGTCAGTAGTCTGTGTTTGTCTAGAACTGTAAATACTGCTTCTAAATCTTCTAAGTGCTGCTGCTTATCCCGACTGTAGACTAGGATGTCGTCGAGGTAGATGATTACGCATTTATCTAAGAGCGGCCTAAACGCCTCGTTCATCGTCATCTGGAAAGTCGCCGGTGCGTTGGTCAGCCCGAAAGGCATTACCGTGTATTCGAACGACCCGTACCTAGTTCTAAAAGGTGTCTTGGCGCAGTCCGACGGTTCGACCCTAATCTGGTGGTAACCTCCTCGTAAGTCAATTTTCGAAAAGACTCGTGCTGTTTGCAGTTGATCTATCAGCTCGTCGGCGCGGGGAATGGGGTATCGCGATTTAACTGTAACCCTGTTCAGTGCTCGGTAGTCGATACACATGCGAAAGCCGCCGTCCTTCTTCGGTGTGAACAGGATTGGTGCGGCGAATGGGGACGAGCTCGGTCGAATGATTTTTTTTCTCCATCAGGTAATCTAACTGCTTCCTTAGCTCGTCGAGCTCGGGCTGTGTCAGTCTGAACTGTCGCTGTACGGTTGGCTGTGCCCCGGGCTCTAATTCTATTCGGTGATCGTGCGCCCGCTGAGGTGGCAGTCCCTCGGGTAAGTCGTCGGGGAAGATCCCCGGGAATCGTTGCAACAGGTCCTGTAGTTCCGATAGTACTGCTTCCAGTAGTTTCTGAAAATCACTTGGTTTGTTCGCTTCTTCCACTATCGCGATATCCACCGCGTACACGTCAGCTCCAGCGGCGACAGCCCGTTTCATCGTGATGGCGTTGACGTGGACCGTTGAAGACTCAGGTGACTGCCAGCGAGGTAGCTCCACCCAGTTACCACTACTTTGCACAGTGTAGCTGCCTATCGTCCAGTCGATTCGCGGGTTGTATCGTCGCAGCCAATCACGTCCCAGTAAAATGTCGTGCCCATCCAATGTCGTCGCGAGCATTTCCTGTGTAAAACCGAAATTCCCCCCACAGCGGACTTATACTCTTTCCACTTTCTCCCGTATGGCTAGCGGCGTTCCATCAACTAAGCGTGCATCGATTTCTGGTAAGCACCGACTAAGTGTCAGTTGCAACTTCCTTGCAGTCGCGGTATTAACTAAGCTGTGACTTGCACCTCCGTCTATAAAAATCTTCACTGCTGCTCCCTGTATTTTCCCGTGAATCAGTACTGGGCAATCCGTCGCTGTACCCTCCTTATTCGTCCGAGCCCGATCGATAGCGTGAATCGGTACTGTGACTCGGTGAGGGTCGGTGAAATTGGGCGAGCAGGCAGTCTCGTCAGTAGTTGGCCCAACTTCTACTGACTGCTGGCGTTTCTCGGCCTCTGAGACTCTCGCCCCTGCTCTGTTCCGCGGCGCCTCAGCTCCTCTAGGCATTCACTCTTGCGATGTCCCGGCCTATTGCAAGCAAAGCAGCGGCCTATTGCTGCCGACTTCCAGCGGCTGATTGCGAACCTGCACCGGCCGGTGTCGGCTGACAGCGCGGAGGGTGCCGGGTTCCTGGACGGCTCTCCCAGGCTGTACGAGTCGAGCTCCGTGCTGTCCGTGGACTGCGCGCAAACCGAGTACCACCGCGCCAAGCAGCTCAGCCCCGTTGAGGAGTTCCCTAGGGAGCCCCTCAACTAAACACACTCGCTTCGTTCTTTCTGGTGGGCTGTACAGTGCCTCTAGGTGGGCTGATTCAAGCACACAAATGCTGTGCTCTGTATTGTAGGCTGGCTGATCCTTGCCAAGCTTCCAAACCCTGTAGATTTTTAGGCTATATTATTGAAATTGAAAAAAAATGGATTAGTTCGTTGCTTGGTGGTTAGTAGCATGTAGTTTTGGGCCTGTTGGCCTATCGCCTGACAGTGGGGAATCGTGCTGTAATGTTATGATGTCTATACCAGAACTTCTAATGTACTTCGCTAAATGGCGGATGTAGCGGTTGAGGACGTCTCTTGGGGTAACAGAGGAAGTTAAAGCTCCTACTCGTCACACAGCATTGAACCAGTATGACTCCCAGCCATAGCATTGATCGCTTCGCTGGAAAACCCAACCCAACCCACCGCCGACCTCCTCTCCCCCCCACAAGCTGTCAAGAATGAAAGTGTCGGTTTGACTAAGGTTGGTTGGGGTACATAAACCTAACCCTAACAGTTGTACCCCCTATAACACACATCACTAAGACTACAACATTTGACACACCCCCATAGTCTAAGTGAGGGGTGTCAAGCAAACCCAAAAGTGTACGGTCACAAGACCAGTCACGAAGAAACAAAGCTCAGGGTGGATCACAACGTCACCACACACTCCGAGCACAAGCAAAAGAGCCACAAGGCTAGCTCAAGAGTTCACAGAGGTATATGTAAAGAGTACAAACAAAGCAAGCAGAGAAATCAAGACTGCGCAAGGCGAGAACATGTGTCAACGAGACCTAACTGCACACAACACCTCTGGTGGTCACAAGGCGGAAGGGCCTTGGGTGAAGATGTCTGCAGTGTTGGCCTCGGACTCAACAAAGTCGAAGCAAGCCTGTCCACGCCTCTGCAACTATCGCAGAAGAAAGTACCTGACGTTAATGTGCTTCATTCTGCTCTCCAATCGTGGCTCTCGACAAAGGAGAATCGTCGCCTTGTTATCAGTGAACAAGGTCAGCGCAGAGCTCGGCCGCTCACCAAGGTCAGTGAGCAAGAACGTCAGCCAGCGCAGCTCCTGTGCAGCCATAGCTCCAGCGTAGATCTCGGCCTCAGTAGTAGAGGTCGAGATTGAGGAGGAACGTGTGGACCTCCACGAAACAGCTCCAGAGCCTAGGCTAAAACAGTACCCATGAGTAGACCTGTGCGTCTCGGCGTCGTCAGCGTAAGAAGAGTCACAGTGACCAGTAAGCACGACGTCCTGTCTCCCTCCAAGAACCAGCCCCACGCCTGATGTCGTCGCTAGGTACTTCGCCACCCTCACAGCAGCTGTCCAGTGAACTGGACGGTGTCTCACTGGCGCAACAAAGCGAGCAAGGGTGCTGAGAGGGAAGGCGAGGTCCGGGCGAGTACAAGTCATCAGGTACATGAGGCAGCCCACAAGCTCTGCGTAAGGACCACTAGGCTCGAATGGCTCGTCAGGAAAGGGTCCGGTGAGTCTGTGGTCAACGGCAAGAGGTGTGCGATGTATAGTAGAGTGGTGAAGCTCGAACCGCTGAAGGACCTGCTGCACCATGTGTGACTGTGAGAGTGTAATGGTGCGAGCGGCTGTGTCCCTGGTGATCTGCAGGCCAAGGTAGTGGCGCAGCTCACCAAGGTCAGTGCAAGTGTGTCTCTTCTGCAGTTCGAGCTTCATGTCAGCCAAAGCAACCTGGTCCGCAGTGACGAAAACCAGGTCGTCGACGTAGACCAGTACAAAGAACGGTGTGGAGCCATGACGAACGAACAACGTCGGGTCGGCAGAAGAAGGCTGGAAACCAAGGTCAGAAAGGGTAGAACGAAGGGTGTCGTGCCACTCACGAGGAGCCTGACGGAGACCGTAGACCGGTCGCCTAAGCCTCCACTGGGTCCCAAGAGGGAAAGTGCCAGTGAAGGCAGAGGGACGATGCAACCAGACCTCCTCATGTAGGCTACCCTGAAGGAAAGCAGTGGAGAAGTCAAGAGAGTGTAACTCATAGTCTTTCTATGCTGCTACGTGCAGTAACACCTGAAGAGTGGTCATCTTCGGGGTAGGCACAAAGGTCGGAAAGAAGTCAACTCCCTCGTGCTGTCTGAAACCTCTGGCCACATAGCGCGCCTTGAAGACCGGAGATCCCGGTGGCCGCTTCACCCTGAAGATCCACATGACATCGACTACGTTCGCCCCAGGGGGGGAAGCCTCGTCGACGTAGGTGCCTGTGGATCTGTAGGAGGCCATCTCTGGGTCCATGGCAGCTCTCCACTGAGAGGCCCAAGGCCCTGACACTGCCTCAGCGTAACTGCGAGGAGTTGGTATGTCAAGGGCATCGGGGTCTCCCTCAGGGGCGAGCAGCATGGCACAGAGATGAGGGGAAGCGGCTGCCAGGATCTCCAGCTCAAGCTGCCTGTCCTCTAGGGCGTCACAGCCAAGGGCAGACTCACCCCTGACGGCCAGAGGGCTGGTAGGAGGAGCAGCCACAAGACTGGTGGCGTAGTCAAGGCAGTGAGTAGAGGCAAACTCAGTGACTGCGGCAGTAAGAGCGGAGACAGAGGACAGAGAAGCACGTGGGTCGGTAACAAGAGAGGCAAGAACACGAGAGAGAACAGGACGGTACGTGCGGTAGTAGTCCGTGACAGGAGTAGAGAGGGAAGCAGTGAGAGCCAACTCAGGAGGAGAAGGAAGTACAAAAGGAGACGAACGAGGCAGACTAGAACAAAACAGAGCAGCACGAAGGTCAGTGAAGGGAACAGGGGACAAGGGACAAGCACGAGGAGAGAGACGCGAAGGCCAAGCGTGAGAAAGAGGAGGGGACAACGGGGAGGGGTATGGAGGAGGAAGCAGAGGACCAGAGATGGGAGGAGAGGGGGGGGGGGGGAGGGAGGAGGAGAGGGGAGACCGAGGGTCCGAAGACCAGAGACAGGAGGAGGAGGTGGCTGCTGCTGCTGCGAGCGCTGCTCCTCCAGCTGCGGCGGCTGCTGCTGCTCCTGCTGCTGTGGCTGCTGCTGCTCCTGCTGCTGCGGCTGCTCCTGCTCCGGCTACTGCTGCTGCTGCTGCTGCTCCTCCAGCCGCTGTAGCTCCAACTGCTGCCACTCCAACTCTCTCTCCTCTCGCTCCAACTCCAGCTGCTCCTCACGGGCACAGCGAACACGGGCCTGGTGCCGGGTCGGGTAGGGGTGGGGGGGAGGAGTAGTGTCCGGAGCGGTGGTAGCCCCAGGACCGCTCTCCAAAGAACCAGTCGCACCACCCCTAGAGCCAGCACCACCAGAACTAACAGGGTCCGTTCCAAGCTCTTCAGGTCGAGCAGAGGGCGCACCCCCAGTCGTAGCACCCCAAGGGACAGCTCCACTAACACCAGCTCCCCGAAGACCAGAGTCTCTTGCAGTCACGGGCTCAGCTCCAGCTCCAGCACCCCCAGAACCAGGACCTCGCACAGGTACGCTCTCTGCTCCAACTCCAGCACCTCTAGAGCTAGCACCTCCAGGGTCCTCACCACAAAAACCGGCTCCCGCAAGGTCTGTTGTAGGCTGGGAGGAGGACTGCGGGGAAGGAGGCTGCACCTGAGGAGCTACCGAGGGGGGAGGGGTAACGTGGGACACACCTGACGGGGCGGGACAAGGGGGGGGAGGCTGTACCGGGGGAGTAGGAGGGGGAGCTGAAGTCAAGAAGAGAGGGGGAGGAGGAGCCGGGAGACCTCGACAGGGGTACCTGACGTAGTAGGGGACGGACTCGTTGAAACGGACGTCACGAGAGTCAAAGAACTGGTGAAGGTGAGGGTGGTAGAAGGTGTAGTCAGAGGAGTCCTCAGGGAAACCAAGGAACATGCAGGGAATAGCGCGAGGCGAGATCTTGTCCGCATAGGTGTCGCGAACAAGTGCCAAGCAACCCCAGACACGAAAACGCGACGCAGCACCAGGGGACCCGGTCCAAAGACTGGTCGGTGAAACCTCTGGCCGAGAGACACGTGGCCAGAGGTTCAGCTGGTGAGCGGCGTACCGAACCGCGTAGGGCCACAGAAAATGGGGGGCATGGGCGTGAGTCATGGAGGTGCGGGCGATCTCCATGACCAAGCCTATGCAGCGCTCAGCAACCCCATTCTGCTGTGAGGACTCTGGAAGCGTCCAGGACTGACGGATGCCCTGCTCGTGACAAAATCCAGCGAGAACGCCAGAGCAAAACTCACCCCCGCAGTTGGAGTGAAGACAGCTGACACGACGACCATGAGTGTCCACAGTGGTAAGCAACCACCAGATCAGCGTAGAAGTCACGTCGGACTTCTTCGCCAAAGGGAACAGTGTGGTGTAGCAGGAGTAGTCGTCAACGACCACGAGAAAGAAAATCTCTGGCTTAGGGCCCGGGCACGAGGCGGGGCCCCAGACGTCCAAGTGGAGAGTCTCGAAAGGCTCAGTGGCCGGACGAAGGGAGGAGGAGTGAGGGGTGGCGCGCAGCCGACCCTCGACGTATGGACTGCAGGGTGGCGCAAGCGAAGGTGGCAACGACAGCAAGACACGTGGGAGGCCTAAGACAAGACGCTGACTAGACATAGCGCGCAGGCGAGAAATGGACGGGTGCCCCATCTGGTGGTGCCACAAGACAGTGGGGTGGGCAAGCGACCGGCAGGAGCACGACGCAGCAACTGAACCAGACAGTGGAACCTGACCAGACACAGCTATCTGGGGAGACGCGGCAACCTGGTGAGACGCGGGAACCTGACGGGGGACAGTGACAGGGGTCGGGGGTAGTAGTTGCTGCTGCTGCTGCTGCTGCCCTCGAGGGCCAGTGTGAAGTGTGTAGAGACCAGAGCCTGGCTCAGCGGTAAAGGTGGCGAGAGGCGCGTACGTGTCCCCGTCGACACAAACCGCAGTCTTGCCAGAAGGCTCAATCCACACACCCACGTGCTGACTCACGAGCGGCCTCACGCCCACCAAGTTCCTCAAGAACGAGGGGACGTGGAAGGCGGTCAGAGAACCGGAGGGAACAGCCGGGCACGGAAGCGTAATAGTGTAGCGAGCAGTGACTGGTCCCGAAGTGGTATCAGCCAGTGCTACAGAGACCGGCGTAGGAAGCGGGGTAAGTGTCGTGCGGTCGCGGAAGAAACAGTGCGAAGCTTTGGAGTCCAGAGTGAAAGACAACGAAGCGTCCTCCGGAGCAGCTCCTGGACTTGTGTCTACACAAGTACCTACACTAGCAACAGGCACCTCAGCAAGACTAGCACCTAAGCTAACAACACTCGAGTAAACGGAGTCAGAAGCACTAGAGTCAACAACAGCATACATAGCATGAGGAGTTCCTAAGAGATCAACCAACTGAGAAGCCGACATGCCCCACAGAGTGGGGTCGTACGTCTGAACAAGGGGAAGCCAGTCAGGGGCAGGGCCGTCAACCCCGTAGGCCAATCGAACTGTGTCAGTAAGCTGAGCAAAGCACTGACCCGGTGGGTGGCTGCGGCCACAAGGCTGGCCGCGGCGGGCACCTGCCAGAACGTGATAGGTGCAGGGAGGGTGGACGACACCGCGGTGCAGCTGACGCTGTCCTGACCCCTGCCCCAAAACCTGCTGCTGCTGTGGTTGCTGCCAGGGGAGGGGCTGCTGCTGCTGCTACTGCTGTCGCTGATTCAGGTACCACGCCGCTGCTCCACCCCCTGCGGCTGGCAGACCAGTAGGTGGCTGACGAACCCGGGCGTCACCTCCACCAGCCCAGCAGGGGAGTCACTGGCTGCTGCACGAGGCACTCCTCCAGCCCCTGTACTCCCGCCGCCGCCACTCGCCACATCACCCCCACCACCTCCGCCGCCTCCGCCCGCACCCTGACCGCCACTCCTGCCACTCCTACCCCGACACCGCGAAGAAGTCGTAATAGCAGCTGCGGTCACGTCAGTAGCGGCAGTGGCGAGGGAGGCAGTAAAGGTGGGCAGCTGAGGGACAGTGCACCCGAGGAACAGTGGAGGGGACACAGCACCAGAGGCAGAGGCTACCAAGCGGAGGTTGCTCTCAACGTCCTTGAGGGCCGACTCAAAGACCTCGATAGTGAGCTCGCTAGGGTTCTTTAGAAGAAGCGCATCATGAACCGAGGCAAGGTGGTCAGGGAGGCTAGTGGCGATGAAATAGATAGTAATCGCCATGGGGGGAGGGAGCAGTGCAAGCTATGCGTCAGTGCAAGCAGCTCGGTAGCTAGAATCGAGCGAGGGCAGATGAGTGATCAAGTCAGCAGTGCGCTCAAACGAGGCAAGGTCAGGAAATAGGAACGGAAAGAACAGGCGACCAAGAGAGACAGTGATGGGAGTAGCGTAGCGGGCCTTGATCACAGTCAGGAACTCACTAGCCGTACGAACCTGAGTGAAGTGGGTCTCCTCAGACTCAGGGAGGAGGGTGCTGAGGGCGATGCAGGCCGTAGCGTCACGCGAATTCCACGCTGTCACGGCAGCACGCTCGCATGCATAACGGTCACTGTCTGCAAGTGTGGGGTCAGCTGCTAAGGGTGCAGGGTCAGCGGGCTCAGGTAGGTCACCAGAAGCGTGCGCCCACAGAGTCTCGTGTGCGTGAACTTGGCTCTCTAAAAGGCGGCGCGCACGCAGGAGCCAGACCGAGAACTCGAGCGGCCTACCCTCAGCGTCAAAGCGCAGGACCCTAGGGGTCGCCATAGCGGAAGCGTAGAGGTGGATACTGCTGTTGCCGAAACCCTAAACGCCTAAAGGGCATGCGTAGGGCGTGACAGACTGTGCGACGCGATGGGACAGGATGCGACTGGCTGGGACGGGCGCAACAGGCACGGACGGGCAGGGCGCACGGGGCGCAACGGACGGGCAGGTCGCACGGGGCGCGTGCTACGGGACGGGACAGGAAGCGCGACACGGACGGGACGGGACGGGACGGGACGGACGGCGCGACGCAGCGGGACAGAAGGGACAGCATGGGGCGATGCAACGGGACAACAGGGGCGACGTGACGGGACGGGACAGCAGGGGCGACGCGACGGCAGGGGCGACAGGACGGGACAGCACGGGCGACGGGACAGCAGGGGCGACGGGACGGGACGGGACAGTAAGGGCGACGCGATGGCAGGGGCGACGGGACGGGACAGCAGGGGCGACGGGACAACAGGGGCGACGGGACGGGACAGGACAGCAGGGGCGACACGCTGGCAGGGGCGACGGGACGGGACAGCAGGGGCAACGCGACGGCAGGCGCAGCGGGCGCTAGGGCACGAGAGAGACGAGCGTGATAGGCGCTAAGGGACAGTACGGGCGTAACGGGCACTAGGGTACGGGACAGGCTCGGGCGCTACGGACGTGAACGAGAGGAACGAGATCCCACAAGATCCTAACCTAGGTGATACCATGTCAAGAATGAAAGTGTTGGTTTGACTAAGGTTGGTTGGGGTACATAAACCCTAAGAGTTGTACCCCCAATAACACACATCACTAAGACTACAATATTTGACACTAGCAAGCGCACTTGTGAAGCCAATCACACACCAATTCCATCGCCTGACCTTTCCCATGCGGTCTACATACTACGAGCGGGAGGCCTGAGTTTATCACTTGAAAACAGTGTGACCAGTTTTTGGACTCGGCCCCCTTTCATGCAAAGCTAACGGTTGAGGGGGGTGGAGAGAGGGGGTTGGTGTTCTTTCTGCCCGAAACCGAACTTCCCAGGTTGTTTCTCGCCCTTCCGCAGACCCTTCCCCCAAACCACGCGTCAGCACGAAGTTGGGCTGGATTCGCGTTTCCTGTCTGAGTTCGTCGCTGCGGTGTTTCTGAAACATGCTGACTTTGTTCTCCAATCACGCCGCACGAAAGGGTTGTTGGGTGCAAATTCACATTGCACAACATCCTGCCGTCTGTTTGTACGAGTATGCGTGTACGAATGCATTTGGGTGTGAATGGAATGTTCGTGTGTTTGTTTGCTTTAGAAATTTTCGCTTGAAGCATTTGCAGGTACTCGCGCAATGTGCTTTTCGGCACAACATTGTACGCGCTATGAAGAGTGCAAGCAGAAAGGACGAGCTCGCAAAGGAACCCAAGATGGAAGCTTTGCAGTTCGGTTGAATTGAATGCGCAGATTCAGTTATATCCAACTCGAAATTGTACTGTTTTGTTTGGTTAACTATAGTGTACCAGGGCAGGCACTATAAGGGTACAATTTAGGTGAAGGTTGGATGTGGTTTGTCTGTATCTGCATGCTACAGGGCCAGGGGAAACCAGCGGGACCAGCATTTGGATGGTTGGGCAAAGACAAAACAGGTTCTGTTTTTAGGACCTGAACCTGGTTGTTGTTTTCCCCAGGTTGGAAAAACAGAACCAAAGGTTGTTTACCAACCTACCACCTGCTGTTTTGTCCAACCAGGTTGGTTCTGTTGCTTGGAATTATTTGGGATCATCCCTGATTATTCCTAGGTTGATTCCCAAGGTCCTTGTTAGCTAGAACTATTTATTCCTTCTCTGTTTGTACCTAGATACAGTCAATTTGATTCAAGCGAATTCCTTCCTTGCTGGAATTTCGTTTCTACGCGGTGCGACGGCAGAATGCTACCAAGTCAACGCTAGCACTACGACGCTAGGCCAACGCTGTCCAAGCCATAACTCCGTAATGGCAGAACTTTTCGCGAGGCAACTTGTCTTATTTTAAAGCTATGGGAACGAGCTTCGATATAGCAAATTCTTAGCTTAGTCCGATCGCCGGTCTGCACGGCACGCTGCGCGACGCACAAGGTACTCTCGTTATTCTGGCTAAGTCATTCTTGGTCTCTCTCTCTACAAACTCGGACCCGAGGATAGGGGCTGGTCTTGTACCAGGCACCCAAGGACCCTTGGAGGTGACCCCGAGGAGAGCTATTAAGTTTGATTAGGTCTGAATAACTTGAGTTTATTGGGCCCTTACACCAACAAGGGTGGGCATAAAAAATACCCCCAAAAAACACCACTTCGAATGTAGACCGCAACTTTAACTGAATTTGATGGCGTTCGCTGATTCAGAACTCGTGAGTCCACTGCTTGGGGGTGAATGGCACACCCACGTTCTAACGGCGTGTTGCAATAGCCGGTGCACTGCGTCGGCTCGGCTCGGGGCACGGGTTTTGGAAGGCTCCAGGCAAGCAGGAGGCCGAGTCAATGCAGTGCACTGACTTGGCACGGCATGCCCCAAGCCGAGTCAGTGCACTGCATCACCTTGGCTTGAGCCAGCACGACCTGGCATGTGCCAGCAAATTAACACCCGCTGCCAAACCGCCACTCTGCCCTCGCCAATCTTCAGTAGTCGCCACTAGCCCAGGTTACAGCACTCTTTTCGACACCTGACTCGTGCCAGGAAATCGCGTCACAAGTACCTCGAATTTCAAGACGAAATTTCGAGGTTCCCGAGGCGCGAGGCTGGCAAGACCTGGCTCGTGCAAACTCGAGCCGAGCCGATGCAGTGCACCGGGAATTGCAACACGCGGTAACTAGTCTCGGACTGATCGTGGTCACTCTTTTCAACGGTAGCTGTCAGAATCCCAGCCACTAGACCACTGGGATAAAAAGGCTTTGTTAAGTAGCGGGTCAGTGCACCCATAACCCCCCAGGCCAGCAAGCCTATAACCCTTCCCTAGGATCAATCGGGCTTCCCTAGCATTGGTTTTCAGACACCCCCTCGCACAGGGATGCCCTATGACACGGTACAGCGGCAGCGCCAACATGTACACACATGGAGATTCGAGCATGAGACCTTCGCTCTAATACCATGTCAAAATCCCAGCCACTAGACCACTGGGATAAAAGGGCTTTGTTAAGTAGCGGGTCAGTGCGCCCATAACCCCCCAAGGCAGCAAGCCTGTAACCCTTCCCTAGGATCAGTCGGGCATCCCCAGTGTTGGTTTTCAGACAGTAGCCGTGTCGACAAGAGCTAAATACAGTATATGGCTGATCATTGCCGAGGTCGCGAGCCATTTCGCGAACAAAATCGACACAGAAAGAGTAACATTCTACTAGCTGGACGTAGAGAAATTCCCCACCATGGCCATGGAGAGTTGTTATGAGTTGTAAGAAGAGTAGTTGCGTAGAATGCAATATCGCGGAATTGATTACAACATCGAGCAAACAATGAAGCCTCGAACTAATATAGCAGAGCTAGCTAGGCGACGGTCGCGGGGTTGCGAGATGGTTGGGTGCAGGTTCGGGGTTGGAAAACCCGAAGGCGACGCGATGGTGGTTCGGAAGGCAAGGTCGTCGGACCGAGCCTGGTTTCCGAAAACTAGAGTTGTACGCGTACAGTGTGACCCAGTAAGGAATCCGAGAAAATTCCTTACACTCCCTCCCCCCCCCCCCCCCTTTAGAAAAGGTGGTGTATATCCGGAACACCTTGGCGGGTCAAATAAGCATCCACAACCGGATGTCCTTGTAGTGAGTCAGCTGCGACGTACGTGTCGTCCTCGCTCGTGCGATCTTTCGAGCGAAGAAGGAAAATGACATTGCGTCCAGTAGCTGCCAGATCCACGCGATGATTTAAAAACTTCCAAGGTTTAAGCGTGGGTTCAGCCACAGGTCGAGTTGTTGGCGCAACGGTGGGCCGAGCAACGGCTGGCGACTGTGGCGGATCATAATGGCGCAGCAGGCTGACGTGGAACGTGTCATGTATCTTCCAGTCGTCGGGCAATAGCAGCTTCGCTGTGACAGGTGTCACCATCTGGACGATGCGAAATGGTCCGACGTATCGTGGTCGAAGTTTCGCGGGCTAGGGTAGCCGTATATTTTGTGTGTCCAGGAGGACTACTTGCCCGGTGCGGAAGGGTAAATCCTGTCTGTGCTTGTCCGCATTGCGACTGGCCGCAGTATTAGCCTTTCAAATAAAATCAGTTGTTTTCTTGCGGGCGGTCTGTAGTTCCGTGACGAACTGCTGCGATCGTGGTACCGGGTTGTCCAGGGCCATTGAAGAAGGTACCACGGGGTCTATCCCGTAATTCAGGTAAAATGGTGACTGTTTGGTCGTTGCTGAGGGTGCGTTGTTGTACGCAAATTCTAGCATCGGGAGCGAGTCCTCCCACTTGCTTAGGTCCGGGCAGTTGGTGCGAATCAGCTGCTCCATTGGCTGGTTTGTCCGTTCTGTTAGACCGTTGGTCTGCGGGTGGTAGGACGACGAAAACTGCAGGCTGGTGCCGTACTGTGCCAATGTCTCCTGCTAGAACTTCGACGTGAATTTCTGGTCTCGATCGCTGATGATCGCCGAAGGTAACCCGTGTAGTCGCACGACGGTGGAGATGAATAGTTTTGCGGTATCTTCGGCTATGATCGTCGTACGGCATGGTGCGAAATGCGCCATTTTCGTCAATCTGTCAACAATGACCAATACCGAGTCGTTGCCACTTGCGCCAGTTGGAAGCCCCGTGACGAAATCCATCGTCACCTGTTGCCACGGTCGTTCTGCCGGCCTTTGTCCCGACGACTTCATTGCTTGGCAGGTCGGGCATGTTGTCACGTAGCGCTGCACGTCGGTCAGCATGTCAGGCCAATAGTAGTTCCGCTACAGCAGCTTGAGTGTTTTGTCGATGCCAAAATGCCCGGAAAGGTTGGAGTCGTGTACCTCTTGTGTCAGCAACTCCCGTAAGGGCTGATAGGCGGGGACCCAAATCCGGTTCGTACCGGCTTTTAGGTAATAGTTGTCGTGTTCTGTAGTAGCCTGTCGGTGAAGATTCTTGAAAAAACGTGTCGATCTTGTCGCCATGGGTGAATAGTCTTGTCAGCATCGGGTTGGTGTGGGCGATTAGTACTGCTGCTGTCTGCATGGATGGGCGGGTCAAGGCGTCGGCAATGTTGTTGGCGCCTTTCTTGTACGTGATGGTGTACCGAAAATTGACTCGAGGTAGTCCAACCACCGGATTTGTCGCGGGTTGAGTGTCGGTTGCGTGCGCATGTACTGTAGCGATTTGTGGTCGGTTCGAATAATCACATCGGCTCCCGTCAGGTAGCAGCGCCATGCACGAAATGCGTGGACGATGGCCAGCATTCCTTTGTCGTGGACTGGGTATTTGCGCTCGGGTGGCTGCATCTTGCGTGATTTGTAGGCGATGGGTTGCATCCCTTTGCCAAAGTCCTGTAGCAGGACGGCGCCGACGGCGAAATCGCTGGCGTCAATGATGACTTCGAACGGTCGAGATAGGTTGGCGAGGCGGAGGACCGGGGGTGAACTCAAAATGTTTTTGAGCGTGTCGAAGGCGGACTGCTCTCTCTCCCCCAAATGAAAATAGGTGTCCTTGTGCAGGAGGTCGGTTAGTGGCTTGGTAATCCCTGCTTAGGTACAAAACGACGAACGTAGTTAACGAAACCCAAAAAACTTTGCACCTCGGGAATGTTAGTCAGCGGCCTCCACTTATAAATTGCGTCCACTTTGCGGGGGTCGATTTTAATGCCTTCGCTCGAAACCACGTGCCCCGAGAACTCCAACTCCGGTTTCAAGAACTCGCACTTAGTGTCAAACTTATATCTGCTATGGTCTATTTAGGCTGTAGTGGGGTAGCTCTTAGTGGGTACAACACTTATGTGTTTCCTATATGTACCCATCTCATTTCTAGTTCATTCATTCTTTCGTCTATCATTCTCACATGGTATAGAGCTAGTTTCGAGATTTTTTAAAAAGGGCCCACCACTGAAATTTCTCCCCTGCCTACTTGCCGCGCGCTTCGCGTCTTCCCTTCGAGGCCCGTCACGGCCCCTGCGCCCGCCCTTAGAGCCTGCGCCCGCCCCGTAAGGCCCCTTAAGGCCTCGTTAGGCCCCGTAAGGCCCCTTTAGGCCCCGTTTAGGGCGCGGTTTAAGGCCCCGTAAGGCCCCGTTATGCCCCGTAAGGCCCCTTAAGGCCCCGTCAGGCCCCGTTCGGCCCCGTTTAAGGCCCCGTTAGGCCCCGACAGGCCCCGTTAGAGGCCCCGTACGGCCCCGTCAGGCCCCGTTAGAGGCCCCGTACGGCCCCGTCAGGCCCCATTTGGCCCCGTTTAAGGCCCCGTAAGGCCCGTCAGGCCCCGTTAGAGGCCCCGTCAGGCTCCTTCAGGCCCAGTTAGAGGCCCCGTAAGGCCCCGTTAGAGGCCCCGTAAGGCCCGTCAGGCCCCGTTATAGGCCCCGTCAGGCCCCGTTATAGGCCCCGCACGGCCCCGTTATCGGCCCCGTACGGCCCCGTTATAGGCCCCGTCAGGCCCCATTTGGCCCCGTTTCAGGCCCCGTAAGGCCCGTCAGGCCCCGTTATAGGCCCCGTACGGCCCCGTACGGCCCCGTTATAGGCCCCGTCAGGCCCCGTTATAGGCCCCACACAGCCCCGTTATAGGCCCCGTACGGCCCCGTTATAGGCCCCGTCAGGCCCCGTTATAGGCCCCGTACGGCCCCGTTATAGGCCCCGTCAGGCCCCGTTATAGGCCCCGTTCGGCCCAGTCAGGCCCCGTTAGAGGCCCCTTCAGGCCCAGCTGGCCCTGCTGCGGCCCTGTCGCAGCTCTTCCCCGACACTGCCCCGGCCCTGCTCCTGAACTGCCCCGGCTCTGCCCCGGCCCTGCCCCGGCCCTGCCCCTGAACTGCCCCGGCCCTGGCCTGGCTCTGCCCTGGCCCTGCCCCGGCCCTGCTCCTGAACTGCCCCGGCCCTGCCCCGGCCCTGCTCCTGAACTGCCCCGGCCCTGCTCCTGAACTGCCCCGGCCCTGCTCCTGAACTGCCCCGGCCCTACCCCGGCCCTGCCCCAGCCTCTCCCCTGGTAAGAGCGCCGCGCTGCCGAGCCACACCGCCCTGCCGAGCTGCGCCGCCCTACCTAGCCTGCTTAGCCGAGTTCCACTGCTGCTACTGCTAGCCTGCTGCTTCTCCTGTCATGGCTAGTCTCAATGTTCTTGCCTTTGATGCTGAGGGTCGGGCTGTTGACTTTGAGGTCTGGCTAGATGATCTGCAGCTTTTCCTACAGTGCGATAGCAAGGATGGTCTCTCACTGTTCGATCTCACTTCTGGCGCCTCTACTGCCCCTACTACTGATGCTGACAGTACTGTTCGCTCGCAGTGGCTCACGCGCGATGCTGCTGCTCGTCTTGCTGTGCGCAACCACCTGCCGTCTACTGAGCGCGCGCACTTTAGTCAGTACAAGGGTGCTAGGGCTCTGTACGACGCTGTAGTTGCACGCTACTCCTCCCCTACCACTGCTGCCCTCAGCCGCCTCATGCTGCCGTACCTTTTTCCTGACCTTGCCGCCTTTTCCACAGTTGCTGACCTAGTTGCTCACCTCCGCACTAGTGACGCTCGCTACCGCGCTGCCCTTCCTACTGAGTTTCTTCCCACGAACTCCCCCCCCATGTACATCACCCTTTACTACCTAGTCACCCGCCTCCCTGACTCTCTCTCCTCAGTCAGGGATCACTTTCTCTCCCTTTGCCCTACCGAGCTGACTGTCGACTTGCTAGAGGAGCGCCTTGCTGCAGCTGAGAAGAGTATCTTAGCTGTTGGTGCTTCTCGCGGTGACCGTCGCACCCCCTTCTTTGAGGGATGTTCCCCTGTCCCCCTTCTCCCCTCTGTTGCCTCTGCTGCTGCTGTCGACCTCGTTGGCACTGAGGAGGTCGGCGCTGCGTCTGCCCCTAGTGGGCGACGCCGCACTGGCAAGGGCAAGGGAAGCAGGGGTGGTGGTGGGGGCGGTGGAGGCAGTGGTGGAGGAGGTGGAGGAGGTGGAGGTGGTGGTGGGGGTGGTTCCGGGAGTGGGGGCGTCGGTGGCGGCAGTGGCGGCCGTGGCGGCGGTGGTGGAGGAGGTGGCGGCGGCGGCGGCGGTGGTGGAGGTAGCAGAGGAGGTGGTGCTGGTCGCGGTGCGGCCACGCAGCGTGGAGGCCTTGGTGGCAGCCAGCGTCAGCAGCAGCTTCGTGAGTGGTACGCTGGGCGTGGGAGGTCTGGGGGTGCAGGTCCCTGCGCGTACGTTCTTCGCACCGGCACTCGTAGTGGGGAGGTGTGTGGTCTCCCACACACCACGCAGCGCTGCTTTGGCCGCTTGACTGACGCTTGGCGTACCCACTTTCCTGACGCTGTTGATCTTCCTCGTTGGCATGATCTGCTTCTGCAGAATGTGCCTATCTTTGAACTAGACTTTGATGCTATCCTTGCTGCTATGTAAGCTCTTGCTGATATTACTGAGGGTGACTGTTACCTACGTGTCCCGCCCGACCCGGGCACTGTGGCTGCTGCTCTAGGTGCTAGTGTGTCTGCTGCTCCAGGTGCTAGTGCGGCTGCTGCTCTAGGTGCTAGTGCGTCTGCTGCTCCAGGTGCTGGTACGTCTCCTCCCTCTGGTACTGCACCTACTGAGTCCTTTCACACTTTCACACTTGACTCTGGTGCTTCGCGCTCTTTCTTTAGAGACAGCACCACGCTCACGCCGCTCAGTCAACCTGTTGCGGTCTCCCTTGCTGACCCCTCAGGGGGCCCAGTACTTGCACACTCCTCCACTGTCCTACCGTGTCCTGCGGCCCCGTCGGGCTTGCTGTCGGGACTCCACCTCCCCTCGTTCTCTACGAACCTGGTGAGTGGAGCTGACCTCCAGGACGCGTGGGTTGACCAGTTCACCCCTGGAGGTCAGCGTGTGACCCACTGCACTTGCTCTCGGACGGGCCGCCACCTGGCCACGTTCACCCGTCGGCCAGGGTCGAGTCTGTACACACTGACTACTGCGCCTCCTCCAGTCTCTGCGTCTGGTCCGGTAGCCACGTCCAGTCAGGTGTTTGCTGCCACGTCCAGGTCTAGCCCTGCGCCTGCCCCCTGCTCGTGTCGTCCTTTGGCACACGAGACCCTCCTGTGGCACCACCGCCTTGGTCACCCCTCCCTGCCTCGCCTTAGAGGTATGGCCTCCCGTGCCCTTGTCTCGGGTCTACCCAGGTCTCTCCCTCCCCTTCCTCCGGGGCCTGCCCCCACCTGTGTTCCTTGTGTCGAGGGCCGGCAGCGCGCTGCCCCTCACTCCTCCTCGTTTCCTCCGACAGAGGCTCCTCTGCAGACTCTTCACATGGACGTGTGGGGCCCAGCCCGCGTCCGTGGACAGAGTCACGAGCGCTACTTCCTCCTGGTCGTTGACGACTACTCGCGTTACACCACAGTCTTCCCCTTGCGCAGCAAGGGTGAGGTTCCTGAGGTGTTGATCGACTGGATCCGCGGTGCTCGTCGCCAGCTCAGTGAGAGTTTCGGCTCAGACCTTCCTATTCTGCGTCTGCACTCGGACAGAGGAGGGGAGTTTTCCTCCGACCTCCTGCGAGCCTTCTGTCGTTCGGAGGGCATCCGCCAGACGTTCACGCTTCCGGCCTCCCCGCAGCAAAATGGGATTGCTGAGCGCCGCATTGGCATGGTCATGGACGTCGCTCGTACGTCCATGATCCATGCGGCTGCTCCCCATTTTCTGTGGCCGTTCGCGGTTCAGTACGCTGCGCATCAGATCAACCTTCAGCCTCGTGTCTCCTTGCCGGAGACCACACCTACTCTGCGGTGGACGAGGAAGGTTGGCGATGCGTCCGCGTTCCGTGTCTGGGGATCTCGAGCTTTTGTCCGCGATACTACAGCGGAAAAGCTGTCCTCCCGTGCCGTTCCCTGTGTCTTCCTTGGCTTCCCTCCTGACGCACCCGGGTGGCAGTTCTACCACCCCACCTCACGTCGTGTTCTGTCCTCTCAGGATGTCACGTTCGACGAGTCGGTGTCGTACTACCGTCTCTTTCCCCACCGCACTGCCTCTCCCCCCCCCCCGCCGCTCTTCCTCGCCCCAGGTCCTCCCCTGGTAGACCCCCTCCCCCCCCAGGGTCCTGCCCCCTCAGGTGTGTCCCAGGTAGACCCTGCCGAGCCGGTCGAGGTAGCTGTCGACTCAGGTGCTGCTAGGGGTGCTGAGACTGGGGGTGCTGAGTATGGGGGTGCTGAGACTGGGGGTGCTGAGTCTGGGGGTGCTGAGACTGGGCGTGCTGAGCCTGGGGGTGTGGCGCCTGAGGGTACTGTGTCTGGAGGTGCTGAGCCTGCGCGTGCTGCGTCTGGAGGTGCTCTAGGTGTCCCGTCGCGGCGGGAGCCCCTCTCTCCACAGCGGCTTCGTGAGTGGTACTCTCGGCGCTGTCGGGTTGCTGCTGGTGCTGGTGCTGCTGGTGCTGGGGCTGCTGGAGGTGCTCGAGGTGCTACTGGAGCTACTGGAGGTGCTGGCGCTACTGGAGGTGCTGCTGGTGCTGGAGCTGCTGGAGGTGCTGCTGGTGCTGGAGCTGCTGGAGCTGCTGGAGGTGCTGCTGGAGCTCCTGGAGGTGCTGGTGCTGCTGGAGGTGCTGCTGGAGCTACTGGTGGTGCTGGTGCTGGTGCTGCTGGAGGTGCTGCTGGGACTGGAGCTGCTGGAGCTGCTGGAGGTGCTGCTGGAGCTCCTGGAGGTGCTGGTGCTGCTGGAGGTGCTTCTGGAGCTACTGGTGGTGCTGGTGCTGGTGCTGCTGGAGGTGCTGCTGGGACTGGAGACCTTGGCTCCCCGCCTTCTCCGGGTCCTCCTCCTCCTCCTCCCTTCCTGAGTCCACCGCCGGTCTAGTCCCAGTCGCAGTTGCAGCCGGCCTCTCCGCTGCCTGGTCCTTCTCTTTACTCTGGTCCGACTAGAGGTCTTACGGAGCGTCGTGAGCCTGAGTCTCGTCCTGTGTCACCTGAGTCTCGTCCTGCGTCGCCTGTCTGTACTGTTCGCGCTGGTCGTGTTTCGCGTCCGCGTCTTCCTCCTGTCCCAGGCACTCACTCTATGACACTGCGTCCTTCTACTGCTCCACAGCGTGTCCCTCTGCCCTCTCCTCCTGCGTCCTCTCTTCCTGACGGTCCGGACCCGGAGTCTGACTCCCTTCGTGCTGCTAGTCCTACTGTCACGCGCTTTCTGGCCACCGCTGTCACTGCCCCTCTGTTTGAGTCCTCTGCTGCGTCTGCTCTCGTTGCTGAGCTTGTTGACTTTGCTGCAGCCTGTCGCCTAGACTACGCCGCTAGTCTTGTTGCTGAGTATGTGTCTGCGTCTGTCTGTCCTCCGTCCGTCGGGGGTGAGTGTGCTCTTGGCACGGACGTCCTTGAGGACAGACAGGAGGACCTTGAGTGTTTTGCTGCTGCTTCACCTCATCTCGTGTCCATGCTGCTTGCCCCTGAGGGAGACCCGGATGCACTAGACATCCCGACCCCGCGCTCTTACGCAGAGGCGATAGAGGGTCCCTACTCCTCTCAGTGGCAGGCAGCCATGGACGCAGAGATGGCTTCCTGGAAGTCCACAGGCACCTACGTAGACGAGGTTCCCCCACCTGGGGCGAACATCGTCAGTGGCATGTGGATCTTCAGGGTGAAGCGGCCGCCGGGTTCTCCGCCTGCCTTCAAGGCGCGTTACGTTGCACGTGGCTTCAGTCAGCGACAGGGAGTTGACTTCTTTCAGACCTTCTCCCCTACCCCGAAGATGACCACTCTTCGGGTACTGTTGCACGTTGCTGCTCAGCGTGACTACGAGCTCCACTCGCTCGAATTCAGCACAGCCTTCCTACAGGGCAGCCTGCACGAGGAGATCTGGCTGCGCCGCCCACCTGGCTTCACTGGGTCGTTTCCTGCTGGTACCCAGTAGAGCCTCCGGCGGCCAGTCTACAGTCTCCGCCAGGCGCCCCGTGAGTGGCACGACACGCTCAGGACGACTCTTGCTGCTCTTGGTTTTGCTCCTTCCACTGCTGACCCTTCTCTGTTTCTACGCACTGACGCTACTCTGCCGCCGTTCTACGTTCTTGTGTACGTAGACGACCTTGTCTTTGCTACTGCTGACACGGAGGCACTCGCCCACGTGAAGTCCGAGCTGCAGAAGAGACACACGTGCACAGACCTGGGTGAGCTCACAAGCTATCTTGGCTTGCAGATCACCCGGGACAGAGCACAGCGCACCATTACTTTGACTCAGTCACACATGGTGCAGCAGGTCCTTCAGCGCTTCGGCTTCACCTACTCCTCGCCACAGTCCACTCCTCTGCCTACCGGTCACTCGCTCTCAGCTCCACCTCGGACGAGTCCGTAGAGCCGAGTGGCCCGTATCCAGAGCTTGTGGGCTGCCTCATGTACCTGATGACTTGCACACGACCTGACCTCGCATACCCTCTCAGCCTTCTGGCTCGCTACGTGGCTCCCGGCAGGCACCGAAAGATGCACTGGGATGCTGCGAAGAGGGTGTTGCGATACTTGTGCAGTACATCGGGCATGGGGCTCGTGCTTGGAGGACGGGCTCGAGTTGTCCTCACTGGTCACGCTGACGCCTCCTGGGTTGACGACTTGGCTACGCAGCGGTCGTCACAGGGTTACACCTTCAGCCTTGGCTCCGGTTCTGTCTCCTGGCGGTCTACCCGCTCTTCTTCTGTTCTCAACTCCAGTTGTGAGGCTGAGATCTACGCTGGGGCCATGGCTGCACAGGAGCTTCGCTGGCTCACCTACCTGCTGACCGACTTGGGAGAGGCGCCTCGTTCTCCTCCAGTTCTGTACGTCGACAACAAGGTCATGCTGGCCTTGTGTCAGGAGCACAGACTGGAGCACAGAACGAAGCACATTGCTCTGCGCTACTTCCTTGCTCGAGAGTTGCAGCAGCGTGGCCAGCTTCGTCTTGCTTACGTGGCCTCTCAGGCCAACACTGCTGATGTCTTCACCAAGGCACTTCAGCCTTGTGATCATCAGCGTTTCTGTACTGTGTTAGGCCTTGTACCTACTGTGCCTCACTTGTTGACTTCTTGACTCTGCTTGTACTGTACTCTATATACTTATACCTGCATGCTTACACTTGCTAGGTTGTGTTCACTGTACTGTTTACTTTCCTTTATATAACTCTGCATGTGAACTGGCCTTATGGCCCTTTGCTTGTGCTCAGACTGTGTGGTGACTTTGTGATCCACCCTGAGCTTGCTTTGCTTTTCTTGACTGGTTTTGTGACCTCTTATTCTCCCCCACTTTGCCTATGGGGGTGTGTCAAACTTATATCTGCTATGGTCTATTTAGGCTGTAGTGGGGTAGCTCTTAGTGGGTACAACACTTATGTGTTTCCTATATGTACCCATCTCATTTCTAGTTCATTCATTCTTTCGTCTATCATTCTCACACTTAGATCCCTTCGTGATGAGCCGGTTCTCCTGTAAGCGCCGGAACACCTCCTCCAAGTCCTTCAAATGTTCTTCTTGCGTCTTGCTGTACACCAGGATGTCGTTGAGATATACGATGATTTTTTTGTCCAGCATGTCTTTGAAGACCCCGTTCATAGTCAACTGTAACGTCAAGGGTGCGTTGGTCAGTCCGAACGTCATCACTGTATATTCGTAACTGCCGTGGCGTGTGCGAAATGCTGTCTTCGGGCAGTCGTTAGCGAACACGCAAATCTGGTGGTAGCCCCCTCGCAAATCGATCTTCGAGAAGAAGCGAGCCCCGCGAAGTTGATCCAGCAGGTCGTCCGCTCGCGGGATCAGGTAACGCGATTTGATTGTGACCCGATTCAGCGCCCGATAATCAATACACATGCGCAGGCCCCCATTCTTCTTCGGCGTGAACAGTATTGGCGCTGCAAATGGTGACATGCTTGGCCGAATGAATTCCTTGGCGAGCAAGTAGTCCAGTTGGCTTCGCAACTCGTCGAGCTCTGGTTGGCTGAGCCGCCATTGCGTCCGCACAGTGGGTTGTGCGCCAGGTTCCAGCTGGATCCGATGATCTTCCGGACGCTGAGGTGGCAGGCCGTTGGGTAGGTCATCCGCGAAATTAAGGGATACCTCCGAGTGATGCTCGCTAGCTCCTCAAGGACTGCCGCGCAGAGCGTGTCGATGTCGGCGATTTTTTCGGTGGTCGCTACCTCATATAGGTGTACAGCGTAGCCTTGAGCCCCACTGTTGATCGCTCGCCGCATGGTGACGGCGTTGACACGTGTCGTTACAGGCTCCGGGTCCGTCCATTTCGGAAGTGTTGTCAGCCCCGTATTTCCTCGCACTGCGCATGCTCCCGTCGTCCAATTGATCGTCGAATGATATCGCTGCAACCAGTCTCGTCCCAGGAACACATCGCAACCGTCCAAAGTCGTCGCCAGCATCTTCATGCCGAACCCGAAATTGTCGCCACACTTAATCCGATTTTTTTGCGCCTCATCTCGAATGACCAATGGTGTCCCATCCACCAACCTTGCATCAATCTCCGGTAGACACCTGTTCAGCTTCACCCCAGTTTTTTGGCCGTTGCCAGGTTGACGAGACTGTGGCTCGCCCCTTCGTCAACGAATATTATCTTGTAGCCGTTAACCCTCCCCACTATCAGCACAGGGTAGTCCACGTGTTCACCCACGTTATTCATCCGGGTGCTGTCGATAGCTCTTATCGGTACCACGACTCGGTGTGGATGGTGATTGTCGGACGACAAGGTCTCGTCAGTAGGGTGCCCCTCTGCTACTGACTCGTATATTTTCTCGACCTTCTCCGTCGTTCCTCTTCCCCTGCTTAAACTTCGGGCAGTCTTTTTTCAGGTGGCCCAGCTGGTTGCATGCAAAGCACGGCTCACCGGTCGACACAGGGGTACAGCTTTAGCCTCGGCACTGATTCTGTCTCATGGAGGTCCACTCGCTCGTCTTCTGTACTTTGTTCCAGCTGTGAGGCCGAGATCTACGCTAGGGCTATGGCTGCACAGGAGCTTCGCTGGTTGACCTACCTGCTGACCGACTTGGGTGAGCGGCCTCGTTCTCCTCCAGTTATGTACGTCGACAACAAGGTTATGATTGCCTTGTGTCAGGACCAGAGACTGTAGCACAGAACGAAGCACATTTCTCTCCGTTACTTCCTCACGCGAGAGTTGCAGCAGCGTGGTCAGCTTCGTCTTGCTTACGTGGCCACACCAATGGCTCAGCTAGGCGCATCCACATCGTTGATCGTGGGCTGCTGAGTCGATCCACGAAATCGAGGGCCCTCCCGGGAGCTCAATCTCGCCCACTGCATTAGCGCATCCGTTGATTCGACTTCCTGGACGGCGTCGTTAAATGTGCGTGGCCGCGTTCGTCGGACCTCGTACTGTATCTCATATTTTAGGCCCGCCACGTAGCGATCCAACCGCTCCGCGTTGCTCGTGTCGTCCACCTGGTCCGCCAAGTTGCAGAAGGTGCTAGTGTAGTCTTGGACCGAATTCAACTGCTTCCAGGCACGCAACTTCATGCGAGCAGAATCCGAGGCGGATACGTGCTCGAATCTGGTTCACAAGGCGGCGCCCCACTCCTTCCATGTGCGTATCGTGGCCGTCCCGAAAATCGAAGCTGCTCGTTGCGTAACAGGTGTCTAAGTCTCGTCGTTCGCACGTGCTATTCCTGCCGAAGACCCTTCGTCTTGCAACGTTCGTCGCCACCACTCCAGCGCAGGTCCTCGTAACAGTGATGCTGCGAATTAATGTGGGTGGCATCGTCATTAATCAGAGCAGCATTGGAAAGCACCTCTGCACTGAACAACCATGCAGAAACAGTGACGAACTTGTCACTTGGGTTAAACGGGGGCGGGTTTGTCGGCTTAATCTTTACAGTTGTTGAAGCTGTTATTGTTGCTGGAACTGTTGCTGCTGCTGTTGTCATCGCCGGGGTTGTCGCTGCTGCACGTGTCGATGTTGCACGCGACTGTTGCAGTGACTGTTGCTTTTGTGCCTGCCTCGCATCGACCGCATCTATGGAGCCTTCCAATTCACTCCAGACCCGCTCATATGGAGTGGAGCTGCTACTTGCGTCCTCAACGACAGGCGACTCCTAGCGCGCTTCACCACGCGACTGGTGTAGTTCGGCGTTTTCCTTCCTCAGGCGCACCATCTCCACAGACATGGTCTGCAAGTTGGCATGCATCGCCCGGAAGTATTGCATGAATGTGTCAAACTCGGCCTGCTGCATGTTTCTCAAGCTTCGTCGGACGGGCAGGGGTTGGCTAGCGATTTTTCTTACTTTGATGAAGGCGCAAACGCTGTCGTAGTCAGAGTGAAATAATCGTATCTATTTCACAGGCCGACCGCTTTGCAGCCTACCAAGTCTATCGCTCCCCTTATACAAACTACCCCGGAAACGAGAGGGTAACCTAGGAAAGTAGCTCTGATACCAAGTGTTATGAGTTGTAAGAAGAAGAGTTGCGCAGAATGCAATATCGCGGAATTGATTACAACGTCGAGCAAATAATGAAGCCTATGACTAATACCATATAGCAGAGCTAGTTAGGCGATGGTCGCGGGGTCGCGAGATGGTTGGGTGTAGGTTCGGAAGGCGAGGTCGTCGGACCGAGCCTGGTTAAACGGGGGCGGGTTTGTCGGCTTAATCTTGACAGTTGTTAAAGCTGTTATTGTTGCTGGAACTGTTGCTGCTGCTGTTGTCATCGCCGGGGACGCGATGGTGGTTCGGAAGGCGAGGTCGTCGGACCGAGCCTGGTTTCCGAAAACTGGAATTGTACGCGTACAGTGTGACCCAGTAAGGAATCCGAGAAAATTCCTTAGAAGAACGGTGTTGACGAAATGCCCAAGGTGCTGCTGTTCCGTCAAAGGGTGACTGTCAAATCCTTTGTATGGTGCTGCGTTGCTTCCGCACGCTTGCTTCCGGGTGAGACTGAGGAGTGCATGCGAGAGCACATGGCAGATGTCCTCTCCTCCAAGGTGCTCGTGTGATTTTTCGCAAATGTCAAACGACCTCTGAAATGCGCTTGACTCATTTGTGCTTTCATAAATGCAAGATCAAGGAACCCAACACTTGGAAGGTATGAATAAAAGGGTTCTTCATTTCATAACTGGGTGAAGTAGCCACTAGTGTTGGGATAAACATCTTCATGCCAGCGCTTTCATTTGAGAGAAGGTGCCTCTTATGTATTACACAGGCAAATCACCAAATCAACGAATTACCCATAGTGGTTATAAATTCCACTTCATATCACAGCATCATATCGTGTTTCTGTATTCTGCCATTTAGGCGTTCTTAACGAAGTCCACACCGGCCTGGATTGACTCCTGGAGCTCGGGCAGGGCGCGCTGGATGGCCTTCTCCTCGTAGGGGATCAGGTCGCCCAGGGGAAGAATCTCCTCTGCGCCACTGGGGCCCAGACGCACCTGCAGGGGAACGCATGGGGAAGGAGGGAGTGTAAACCAGTGGAAGGGGTTATAAGGCTTGGGGAGATGCGGCAGGGCTCGCTGAATGGCCTTCTCCTCATAGGGGATCAGGCCGCCCAGGGGAAGAATCTCCTCTGCGCCACTGGGGCCCAGACGCACCTGCAGGGGAACACATAGGGAAAGAGGGAGTGTGAAGGGAGTCAGCATCACGGCCACAGAAACCAGTGGAAGGGGATTTAAAGCTTGGGGAGATGGGGCAGGGCGCGCTGAATGGCCTTCTCCTCGTAGGAGATGGGATCTCCTCCGCTCCACTGGGGCCCAGACGCACCAGCTGAGGGGCACACAGGGGAAGGGGGCCGGGGAATACATTGGGCAGAGAGGGAAAGAGAAATAAAGAGTCAGAAGCTGTGTACGTCACAAAACCCAATTATAAGATAAGATAAAGAGGGTAGAAGCTCAAGTCAGGGGGCGCACGCAGGCAGAGGGTAGAAGACAGGACACGGTTCATACTTGGGAGATGAAGAAGCGCGCCACATAGATACACTCGACAACGTTGGGGGCGAGCGGGGACGCTAGAGTCTAGTCATTGGGTGGCACAGAGCACAGCGATTCATACCTTGGAAGCAAAGAAGCGCGCCTCTGTGAGCTTCGACTCCACGTAGGTGCACTCAACAATGTTGGGAGTGAAAGGATCAGATTCACGTCAAGAGGGTGCATGCAAGTAGAGGGTGGGGGATGGGATCGTACCTTGGAGGCAAAGAAGCGCGCCTCTGTGAGCTTCGACTCCACATAAGTGCACTCAACGACGTTGGGGGCGCCGTTCATGGCCTTCAGGAGCGAGTCAGCAAACACTGCCCCCGCATAGCTGACGAAGGTAGTGGGGACGAGAGGGGAGGACAAGGGAGGGGCGGGCAAAGGGAGGGATGGGCAATGAGAGGGTGCGGGAGGGCTCATTATGGTCTTGAGCAGCGAGTCAGCAAGCTGTCGCCGCATAGCTGATGGTGGTGGGGAAGGGAGTGGAACGCAGGGGGTTGAGTGGTGTGAGAGTACAGAAAAACACGAAAGGAACACTAAGTGTAGGTACGGAACGGGATGTGGGAACAGAGAGGGGCTGTAACACCCATGCCCTTTCATCACTTATTCCCGAGCACTTCAAGTTGTTCCCCGCACGTCAAATGTGACAGAGAAAGAGTGGCACACAGAAGAGGGGGCGGCACTCACGCCATGGAGAGCGTGGCGGAGCCCTTGCCCACCTTGGCCTGCACCACCTCCGTGCCTCCCTATGTTTGTGCCTCAGGTACATATCAGCACCCAGACAGACGGAAGAGGAAGAGAGCAAGAGACAGGGACAGGCACTCACGCCATGGAGAGCGTGGCGGAGCCCTTGCCCGCCTTGGCCTGCACCACCTCCGTGCCTCCGTCCTGAGTGCGCTTGGTCAGCTGATCCCTCTCCTCGTCTGACAGCTCCACGAAGGGCGTTGCCTGGGAGAGAGAGGAGTGCGGGGGGGAAGAGAGGAGTATGGAGCGGTGAGAGAGGGGACCACCTCGGTGCCTCCGTCCTGAGTGCGCTAGGTGAGCTGATCCCTCTCCTCGTTCGACAGCTCCACGAAGGGCGTCGCCTGCAGGAACGGGAAAGGTGGAGAGGTGGGTGAGAGAGGGTAAGAGGGGTGGATGAGAGGGGTTGGAAAGGTTTGCGAGCGGGGTGGGCGAGAGAAGGACAGGATCGTGGACAGCACACTAGCAGTTTCGGAGATGCGGGAACTGACCTGAGAGAAGAGCACGAGTCAAATTTCAGTCGTCTCGAAAACACACACTTACCGAAACACCTCCGCAGAGCTCGAGACGTTAGTTTTGAGTTGACTCATTAATCACATATGCAGTTTTGAGCACGTTGGACTGACCTGGGAGAAGACTTTTGAGTCGACTCGAACTCAAAAGTCGACTCAAAAGTCAGTTTTGGGCACGTTGGACTGACCTGGGAAAAGAGTGGAATGATGGTGGTGCCAGCGTGGCCGCCCACCACCGGTATCCTCACATCTGTGGCACACGCACAAACGGAGGCAAAAGGAACGGACGCGGGAACAGAGCATGTGAGTAAGCGAGTGCGTGAGTGGTGATGGTGGCGCCAGCGTGGCCGCCCACCACTGGTATCCTCTCGTCAGCTTCTCAGGCGCAACCCACCCCAGATTCCCGCCAACTTCAGCACCCCACCATACTGGCGCATTCCCCCCACCCGTGTTGCGCCCATTGGCGCTTTCCCGCCACCCGTGTTGCGCCCATTGGCGCATTCCCCCCACGCGTATTGCGCCCATTCGCGCTTTCCCCCCACCCGTGTTGCGCCCATTGGCGCTTTCCCCCACCCGTGTTGCGCCCATTGGCGCTGTCCCCCCACCCGTGTAACGCCCATTGGCGCTTTCCCCCCACCCGTGTTGCGCCCATTGGCGCATTCTCCTCTCCCTCACCTTCCGCGTTGAGACCCTTGGCCTGGGCGTAGAAGGTGCGCGCGCGGACGATGTCAAGGGTGGTGATGCCGAACAGCTTCTTGAGGATTGCGGGGTCCACTCAGTAGCATCCCAATCGCCCATTCCCCTCACCTCCAGCAAACCAACCCAGTTCCTCGTTCCCCCTACCTTCCGAAACACACCCTTGTGGCGCATTCCCCTCACCTTCCGCGTTGAGCCCCTTGGCCTCGGCGTAGAAGGTGCGCGCGCGGACAATGTCCAGCGTGGTGATGCCGAACAGCTTCTTGGGGTCGTACGTGCCGGCCTTGCCGAACACCTCCGCCGCGATGGGCACGGTGGAGTTCACGGGGTTGCTGATCATGCCCACTGCCGCCTGCAAACAAGCAAGATGACATGGGGAACAGTGGTACGGGTGAGTGTGTATTGCGTAACTGAGTGAGGGGCGGCACTGCCCGCCTTGCCGAACAACTCGGCCGCGATGGGCACGGTCGAGTTCACGGGGTTACTGATCATGCCCACTGCCGCCTGCAAACAAGCAAGATGACATGGGGAACAGTGGTACGGGTGAGTGTGTATTGCGTAACTGAGTGAGGGGCGGCACTGCCCGCCTTGCCGAACAACTCGGCCGCGATGGGCACGGTCGAGTTCACGGGGTTGCTGATCATGCCCACCGCCGCCTGCAACGGTAGGGGAGAATCGCAGTGAGTTACAGCGCGTAATCTGACCGCGCGCTAACGCGACTTACTTCCCGCGCGTTAATGTGTCATAAACCGTACCTAGATCGAGCCGAGCGTTCATGCGGCTCAAACCACCACCACATGGATATTATCGACCGTTGGTGCGACCCAGAACAGCCGAATCTCTCCGAGCGTAAGTGCGACTCGAACCACACCTAGATATTACCGAGTGATACCTCCATTTGTAACACACTTCACCGATCGTTCATGCGTCTTAGTACACACATGGACATCACTTACCTCAGTGTGACTTAAACCGCCCTCAGTGGACATCACACCTTCCCGTGCGGCAGTGCATGAAGGTGGCTTCGACGAAAAAACATGGCTTACTGTGGACTCGCTAAAACACACTATCAAGCTCAAATGAGGCCGAGAATGCACCTAGATCTTACCGTTGGGCAGTGCTTGAAGATGGCTTCGCACAAGCCCTTCACGATGCCGGCTCTCTATCCTAGTGATTTGAAAAGGACCTAGATCTTACCGAGCGTTAATGCGTTTCCGGCCAAAGCTAGATCTTACCGTGGGGCAGTGCTTGGAGATGGCTTCGCACAGGCCCTTCACGATGCCAGCGTTGATGTTGAACAGATCTTGCCGGGTCATGCCGGGCTTACGTGGCACGCCAGCGGGGATCAGCACCAGATCGCTGCCCTCCAGGGCTCCGGCAAGCTCGTCGCTGCCGAGATAGCCCTTCGCCTGTTTATCGGGATATATATATATAAAGAGGACAACGAGTATTGAGTTTGATTGTACCTGCTAACGACCATCAGGTTCATGAAAATCGAATCGCGGGGGAATCATCTGGATCAAAAGGTAAAACCTTGCAGCTTGATCTGTCTACCGATACATCTTCTACCGATCTTTCAGCCTCACCTTGGCGTTGGAGCAGATGTGGCTGATGTCAGCAGCAACACCGTGGGTACCCGCCACATCGTACAGCGACAGATCCGTTACAAGCGGGCTCGACTTCATCAGAAGACTCAGAGGCTGCCCGATGCCGCCGCCAGCACCCAGAACTGCCACCTTCCGAGGTTGTGCCGAGCCTGACGCGGAGGACAGGGCTCGGCGAGCAAGAGGGATCGCATTCTTCAGGAAGGCCATTTTAGCGGAGATGAAGTGTAGGGGAAGGATGTGATGAAGCGATGCGGGGTGGAAGGGACGAGAGATGAGGCGGTGGTACGGGAGGCGATTAGGAAGGAAGAAGGCCGCGGAGATGGCTTAGAACTGAAGAAGCGGAGATCCTGTGATGCGGAAAATGAGAAACCACTGGCTGGAAGGACCTCTTTCTTGAAAACGTTCAAGAGGAGGCCAGACTGAGAATCATTTCCTACGTTTCCTACGGTTATGTGTTGTCAGATCAGCTGTTCAGTGTACTGTATTTGTGATGTGAGATTCACTGTAGTTATTCCAGGTCGGAATGAGAATCTCGAGCGCCCAGCAGTTCCACGCAGGACATCAGCGGAGAATTGGGAGTGTTCTCACCGCAGATTGGCTGCAAGTAGGTTTCTGGCACGAGAAAGCATGCCACGTGGGAAGTACACTCCAGAAGTCTGGACGGAGTGCGAGATTCGGGGCCCCAGTAAGTCGTGGGGTGATAACAGTATGAACTTTATGTTTATAAGAGACAAAACTATTATGGTGTCGATGGCGCTAATAACGAAAGAAAACACGTGTTTGTGCTGTTTGCTGTTCTTGGAATAACCGAACCGCGCTTTGCCACGAATCGCAAATGTCACAAAATTGAATTGGGAGGTAGGAATGGAATTTGAGCCTAGAAAGCAACGCCAGTGCTTGACCGCCAGTCACAAGAAAACACCACCAATACCAACATTGTCATACCACCATTGCCAGTAACACCAGCAGCAGCTGCTGCTGCTGGAACGGCATCAACCAACGCCAATCTGCCCGAGAACCAGCAGGAAGAAAGGTCATGCATTGGTACTCACGCTGATTGTATCACTCTTTATCTTGATAGACACACCAAACTGCACTCAGATACCAAACTGAGTCTAGTAGCTCCCAACACACATCAGAATTCGATCTTGCCATTCTGGAAGGATTTCTTCCAGCTCAATCAACCCTGCAGCTGAGGCTGAATTCCATCGGCCTTTTCATCCGAGTACGTCTCACAAATTGAGTGCTGCCCGCCTGTTTCTCCCTACGCCACACTGATGATGGCTTACGTCTAGTTTGTGCACGCGATATTGAAATAGCTCATCTTCTTTTCAAGGGTAGTTCACCAGCCCAAACTTTAATTATTCCATAACGGTCATGTGTTCAATAAAACATCTTCTGATGTTTTGAGACATATCAGCTCCCCCTCTTCCTCCACCGATTCTTTCCTGTCTTTCAGTGGAACTAATCACGCAGGCGCAGTACTGGCGGGAGATCAGCAGTGGCAATGGCAATGACGCTACAAACGATAGCAATCCAACAGTGGAGAGCCCCTCTCCTCAGCACACTACTACAAACTGCCACGATCTGAAGACCAAGATTTTCAACGTCCAGGATCCCACGCATGTCTGGGCCAAAATCATCACCACTGTCCCTGAAATCACAGGCTCAGGATCAGATGAAAACGGCAAGCACACGAATGGCAATGGCGTGGCAGCGGCACCAACGGACGGGGAAGGAGTATTCGCTGATGGGAATGGCCACTGTGACCACATTGATTTAATTGACCGAGTTGACTGCGTCGACTCCGTTGACCAGGGCGGCGGAGAGAAGCAGCCAGCTGTCATGTCAGTGGCATCCATGATGCTGGATGCTCAGGCTGACTTGCTTGACTCCCTTGAACGCCCCGAGGTGAGCTTTGACTTGCTTGACTCCGGTGACTCATGTATGCTCCTGCCCTTACTGTCCTGACCTTTCTGCCCTGTATCCTGCCTCTTTCCTCCCCAGATACTGAGTATCATTGACGGTCTCACGCCACCAATGGAGCGACCCAAGCTGGTGGTGGAGCTGGGCGCGGGCATTGGCCGATTCACTGCTGACCTGGCATGCAGGGCCACGTGGCTCACTGCCCTTGACTTCCTGCCGCACGCCCTTGCTGCGGTCAGTCCCGTTTGTTTTTCTTTTGAGCTGTCTCAAGGATTTCTTCGCTGCACGCAGGGCGCAAAGCTTGCATTACCAGATTTTGACTGTGTTGGCTGTGTTGACTGCGTTGACTGCGTTGACCTGATGGACTGCATCGAGCTACAACTCACTTCCCCCTTCCCCACAAACCCCGCTGATGACAGAACGTGCGAGCACATGCGAGACAGCACCCCAACGTGGACTTCGTCTGTGCTGACGTGGCAGATGCCACGTCAGCCGCCCTGCTGACTAGGCTGGCGCCGGACCTGGTGTTCTCCAATTGGCTGGTCATGTACCTCTCGGACTCCGAGGTACGGGTCTCTCAAAACCCACGGTTCCCGGGATTCAACGCGAAAAGACTGTTTCTATCTCGCTTGAGTCCCTTAAAGAGTCTCTTGAAGAGTCTCTTGAAGAGTCCCTTGACTCGCCCACCTCTCTTGGCTAACGTATCTTCTGCTGCTCCGCCCCCCAGCCCCGCTCTCCTCTTCCCCAACCTCCACCTCCCTCATCCCACTCATTCCTGACTCGCCTTCCACCTTCCCCTTCCTTAACCCGCACCAACGCTTCCGCCTCCCACTCATCCCCTCCCCCCAAACACTCATTGATGCAAGCATTGATGCGAGCATTGATGCGAGCATTGATGCGAGCATTGATGCAAGCATTGATCCTGCTGCGCGCCCTGCCCCCCAGGGGCCTATTCCTTTTCCAATAGTCCTGCCTCCAGCATTCTGGCAGCCACCACTCCCATTAGCCCTTACCCCGTGCTTCTTCCCCCCCCCCCCCCCCCCCCCCGTCCCCCTATCTAAACCACCCATCCACAGGTGCACACATTGGCACGGGTCCTCCTGCGTGCCCTGCCCCCCGGGGGCCTCTTTTTCTTTCGAGAGTCGTGTCTTGAGCAGTCAGGCAGCCAGCAGCGCCGCTCCCCCCCAAACCTCTCCCCCTCTTCTTTTTCCCCAACCACTCACAGGTGCACTCATTAGCAAAGCTGCTGCTCCGTGCCCTGCCCCCCGGGGGGCTCTTCTTTTTCCGAGAGTCGTGTCTCGAGCAGTCTGGCAGCCAGCAGCGCCGCTCCAACCCCACCCACTACCGCCACCCGCTCTTCTACTGTCAGGTGGGCTTTAAGTCTTCTCCCCAGTTCATCCCCTCTTGTACTGACTTTATGCCTACCGCTCCTATTGCTCCAACCCCGCCCACAAACGCCACTTTTGGTGTTTTTTTTAATAAATCTAACCCCATCATATTCTATTCTCTGCACATGAATGTTTTAACCCGTATCGCACATGCCTCTCCACCATTCTTCTCACTCCAGGCCTTTTCTGAAGTGCATCACCAAATCCACAAGAAGAAGCAGCAGCAGCAGCAGCAGCAGCAGCAGCGGGGGCAGGAGCAGCAAGGGCAGCAGCGGAATGGGGGGCAACAACAAGATCAGGGAGGGGAGTGGAGGTTCAGCCTGCGGGAGATGAGGAGCGTTGCAGCATACTCACAGGTGAAGGGGTGCCAGACACAGGTGTGCTGGGTGTGGCAGAAGGTGCTTCACAGCACTCACAAGGAACCGCACACCACCCAGGAGGAACCGCGGTCTATCCATAGCAAGGGGTCAGAGAGCAAGGGGAAGGGGGAAAGGGAGGAGCAGGAGGAGAGGGAGGAGCAGCAGCAGTACAGCTTGGAGGGCATACTGCGCTATGAGCACATCTACGGGCGTGGCTTCGTCAGCACTGGCGGTCGTGGTGAGTTAAGGGTGGGGGGTCAACGGGAGTCAACAAAGTCAACGGGGGATTGACAGTGGTCTTTCTCCTCGTCGCTGAGTCTAGCACATGCTCCACTCTTCCCTCATCGCCATTTCCTCGTCCAGATCTCCAAAGCCATGAAAGTGCCCCGCCGCCCCTTCTCGTCCATCCCATCACCTCATTCCCAACCTTTCGTTCTCTACTTTCACTCTGCCTAAATTCGCTGCCTCCCTGCCACCCCTACAGCATCAACGCTCGCTCTCCTGCCGCTGCTCTCGCTCACCCCCAAGCACCAAGTGCTGGATGTGGGGTGTGGGCTGGGAGGCAGCGCTCTGTTCATGGCTGAAACCTATGGCGCTAGCGTGCATGCCATCGACCTCTCTCCTACCATGGTAATGCGCCTTTCACAAGCTTACAAACACATGCACATACGGTTGCACACACACGCATACACACAGACATGAGGGGGCGTGGGCTGGGAGGCAGCGCTCTGCTCATGGCTGAGACCTATGGCGCTAGCGTGCATGCCATCGACCTCTCTCCCACATCCATGCACATACACTTGCACATCTGCACACACACACACACACACACACACACACATACATACACACACACATACACATACACATACATACACACACACATACACACACACAAATCTACCCACACATCTGCTACGAAGCCCAAACAGTACGGTCTCTTCTGCTTCATTCTCCCTTCACGGTTCACTACCACCATGCAATGCTGCTACATCTTCAGTCGTCTATCACTCTGTTGCCTCTGCAGCCATCGCTCCGCACCTAGGGGAGAAAAACAAGGCTTTGATTGTGGAAAGAACTCTGGGATCGGCCTTGGGTTCGGCCGTAAGTGCTAGAAGCAAAATTGTTTGGGAGGTCATGGATGTGCTGACCCACCACGCAAACATGTCCTTTTGCATGTAGCCCTTCTGGCCGATCCCCTGGTCAATCCCCTGGTCAATCCCCTGGTCAATCCCCTGGTCAATCCCCTGGTCAATCCCCTGGTCAATCCCAGTGTTCTTCCTCCTCCTCCCCCCCATAACCCCCTATCTCCCCTTCTCTCAATCCCAATATGCTTCCTCTCCCTCGCCGAGCTTTTCTCCCACCCGCTCTACCAGATCTCTCTTGCCATCGAGCGATCCCGCAACATCCGTGCTGCGGATGCCACATCAGCGCCAACCTCCACGTCAGCATCCGTGCCCGTGTTGCAGTTCGAAGTGGCTGACTGCCTGACCAGAGACTTCCCCGATGCTTCCTTTGACTGCATCTACACCCGCGACACCCTGCTGCACATCCAGGCAAGCCGGGGTTATGCAGCTTTAGCCAGTCGTCTAATATTTGCGTCAACAGAAAAAATTGAGTCCACGAAAAGATCTGAGCCGAATGGAGACTTTGAGTCGTTCGACCAGTTGTACACCAGTGTGTTTCTATGGTTGCTGTCTATCCATGCTAAGGTGTCATATTCAGAGGTGAATTTTCGAGTCGACTCAAAAGTCACCTCTGTCTATCCATGCTAAGGTGTCACATACTCCACTACACGTCTCCATGTGATAAAAGTGTTGTTTTGAGACGTCTCAAAACGTCCAACAGTTGAACACCAGTGTGTTTCTATGGTTGCTGTCTATCCCTGATAAGGTGTCATACACCCCACTACCTGTCTCCCACACCATGCCTCAATACATGCCACCCACACCATACCCCACTACATGTCTCCCACACCATGCCTCAATACATGCCACCCACACCATACCCCACTACATGTCTCCCACACCATGCCTCAATACATGCCACCCACACCATACCCCACTACATGTCTCCCACACCATGCCTCAATACATGCCACCCACACCATACCCCACTACATGTCTCCCACACCATGCCTCAATACATGCCACCCACACCATACCCCACTACATGTCTCCCACACCATGCCTCAATACATGCCACCCACACCATACCCCACTACATGTCTCCCACACCATGCCTCAATACATGCCACCCACACCATACCCCACTACATGTCTCCCACACCGTGCCTCAATACATGCCAACCACACCATACCCCACTACCTGTCTCCCACACCATGCCTCAATACATGCCACCCACACTATACCCCACTACATGTCTCCCACACCATGCCTCAATACATGCCACCCACACCATACCCCACTACATGTCTCCCACACCGTGCCTCAATACATGCCACCCACACCATACCCCACTACATGTCTCCCACACCATGCCTCAATACATGCCAACCACACCATACCCCACTACATGTCTCCCACACCATGCCTCAATACATGCCAACCACACCATACCCCACTACCTGTCTCCCACACCATGCCTCAATACATGCCACCCACACCATACCCCACTACATGTCTCCCACACCATGCCTCAATACATGCCACCCACACCATACCCCACTACATGTCTCCCACACCATGCCTCAATACATGCCACCCACACCATACCCCACTACATGTCTCCCACACCATGCCTCAATACATGCCACCCACACCATACCCCACTACATGTCTCCCACACCATGCCTCAATACATGCCACCCACACCATACCCCACTACAGGACAAACCATTCCTGTTCGCCCGTTTCCACCGCTGGCTGAAACCGGGCGGCAGAGTGTTGATCACGGACTACTGTAGCGGAAAGGACAAGCCCGAGGAGTGGTCGGAGGAGTTCAGGTGTTACGTGGCGCAACGCGGTTACCACCTGGTCACCGTCAGGCGCTACAGTGAGGTAAGCTTGACTGGTCAGACAAAGGCGTGTTCTTCCCATGCAGTGACACGCCCCATGCATGCTTTGCAGTCACACGCCCCATGCATGCTTTGCAGTGAGTGAGATGTCGAAAGAAAGTAAATGACTTTGCATGCTCGTCTGCCTGCCCCCATGCCCCGGCAGATGCTCCAGGCAGCTGGATTCCACGTGCTCAAGGCCGAAGACCGATCACAGCCGGTGAGATGCAGCTTAGTTGGGTCATCTGTCTTGGAGTGACTTAGTGTCTTGGTGAGAATTCTCAAAAGTGAGATGCAGCTTAGTTGGGTCATCTGTCACAGGCCAGAAAGACCAGGATGCTTGCATTTTTTCTGCTTGCTGCAGGTACTTGTTTGCTGCCTGCCTGCTCTCACCTTCTGCGTTCGTTTATTGCGTTCATCCATCCTGCCATAGCTAATATGGAAAGTTCTCAATCAAGTAACACAAGAACCACCACCTCCCACATCCCTCCTTCCCCACCCCTCTCCTTAACCCCCCCTTTCTTCCTCCGCCCCCATCCCCAACTTCTTCCCCTTTCTCTCCTTGTCCCGTTCCCCCTGATGCTCACCTCTGTTCCCTTCCTGGAGGACGAGAAGACTCGTTTTCCCGCTCACGCCCCAGGAGGAGGAAAAGACACCAGCAGCACACAGCCATCATCTTCCCTCCTCCCTCCCCTCTTTTACACCCCCTCCCCCCCACTTTCCTTCTCATGCCCTCTTTAGAAGGCTCGCCTGCTCTCTGACACCAGCAGCACACAGCCATCATCGTCCCTCCTCCCTCCCTTCCGATACACCCCTTCCCACCCCTCCCCACCTGCCATCATGGCCCCCTTCGCCCCTAACGCCCACCGCTGCTCAGTTCCTTGGTATCCTGGAGGAGGAGAAGGCTCGTCTGCTCTCAGACACCAGCAGCACACAGCCATCAGCATCGGTGCATTTCTGTCACCCCCTTATACTCACCTCGCCTTCATTTCCATCCATCGCCTTTAGGTATCTCTGATCTGACGCGTTCTGAGTCGACTAAAAACTCGGCTTTACGGTATTCCCGAGCCGACACACAACGCAAAAGATGCTCTTCACGTATATTACTGTAGCTAGAATCTGGGCTGTCCCGTACTTTGTTCGGGTAGATATTTCCTTGGCCTCATCTCATGTCTTCGTCTTCCAAATGTATTAGTTAGTAGATCCTGAGACATGTTCCAGCGAAACATGTTTTGAGCCGACTCAAAACAGGATCTGCTAGCAATTGGCTTCATATTCCGAATGTATTGCTTCTTCAATCGCAACATATACTGTATCGCCTGTCTTCGCCTGTCCCATCCCCACCCCCTTCACGCTGAACATAATGCCAACAAGTCGACTAAGGATGAGCAGCTGCTGGCGGGATGGACGGCCAAGATGAAGCGAGTGAGGAACGGGGACCAGGCTTGGGGGCTGTTTCTGGTGGAGAAGAGGGAGTGAGGTGCGGTGCGAGGAGGCAAGATGCGGTGCTGCGAGGTGTCGTACGGTGTGGTTCAGCAGTAGGGGCAGTGAAGTGAGCGAGGCGTCAGCACAGGACTAGAATAACACTAGGGCTGTGAATCAAGGTTAGGAAGAAGGGACACTAGAAAGCTAGGGAGCTGCGCCAAGCAGATGCACAACTGTAATACAATACAGGATCATGCCATCGTGATTGTGTTTTTTTCGGGAGAACTGGAGTGCTGTTAAAAAAATCCAGAGGAAGTGAGCTTCTTGCAGGAGTTCGGGTCGGGTGCGTGAGGAGGTGACTTCTGAGTCGACTCAAAAGTGAGGGTGATTTTTGAGAATTTTCAAAAAGAAAATCCAGTGGAAGTGAGCATCTTGCAGGAGTTAGAGTTCGCGAGGGTGTGACAGACTCAAGAGTGGATTGCGGCTGGAAAAACTCGTGCAGCTTGAGGAATGTACAGAATCGACTCATCTCGCAACACCCACTCGTATGGGTGTCTTGATCAGGTTCCTTGATGTTGGCACACACACAACCCACTCATCGCATTAAATTAGAAAATCTTGCAGTACAGACAGAACCGTGTTTCAAAGCAAACCCACCCAGAAGGCTCGCAGGTGGAGTTAGCAAGTGTCTGAACTGCATGCTCCATGCATGATGACTCAACACAACACACCAAAGCAAGCGTGCCTTTCCATGTCCTGCCATGCCATACTCTGCCATGCCCTGCCATGCCATGCCATGCCATGCCATGCCATGCCATGCCATGCCATGCCATGCCATGCCATGCCATGCCATGCCATGCCATGCCCTGCCATGCCATGCCATGCCATGCCACACTCCAGCATGTATGGACGTCATTGCATTGCACCCAATCAGCCGTCACACACCATCCCCAGCATTCTACCCAGTTCCAAATCATCAGCTCGAAACAGTAGAGCCTGCATCCGCAGTTGTGCCGCGTCAAGAGTCTCCCATTCGGATAAGAACAATGCCCCTTGCTGACGCGCCTCAAGAGTCGTTCACTTGAGAATGTGTCCCCCTCTGAGGCGCTTCAAGAGCCCATCACTTGCAAATGCTTTCATCTATCTGTGAATTCGGTCGTGGAGCTCGCAAGGAAGGAGCTGTCGAAGTGGAACAGGTGGGCCTCCGCTAGGAAGGAATCTCTTTCGGGTAAACCCTCCTTTGAAGGGCATTGCATTTCCCTTTCAGCTGCGTCTCGATGGTGTGATCCAAGATTTACTTGTGCGGGCTGGCAGGCGTGGCAGCCATGGAGTCATGCACGAAGCTGTGCGCCCACTCCTCCTCTCCGCCCATCGCCACCAACTCCTGTGAACACGTGAAAGAGAGAGAGACAGTGTGTGTGTGTGTGTGTGTGTGTGTGTGTGTGTGTGTGTGTGTGTGTGTGTGTGTGTGTGTGTGTGTGCCATGCCATGTTGTGCACCATGCCATGCAATGCCACACACCCACACACATACAGCACACAAGCGACAAGGAGTTACACCAATTGCAACACCGCGCAGTACCGAGCCCATTTGCTGCTAGCCCCTTGAGCAACTCTTCCCTTTCATTATCCCCAGCTTCCCACCCTGAAAAAGGATACACATAAGACCCTCAACATCACTCCACGCACCAGCCCCACCAGCCCCACCAGCCCCACCAGCCCCACCAGCCCCACCACAACCACCAACCTTCCCAGCCCTCCCAGCCCCTCCAGCACCCCTCACCTGCACGAGAAGCTGCATGCCAGCCTGCTGCTCCTTCACAGGGATGGAATCGTCGATGTATGCGTGCTGGATGGCCCTCGCATATGACAGCAACGCCTCCTTGCTCACCTGTGCGGGTGAGAGCACAGCCAGATGGGGAGGGGGAGGGTGGGGGAAGCAAGGAGGGGATCGGAATGGATGCACGCAGCAAGAGTTGAACAAAGAACGGCCGGTAGTCACCTGAAGGGCCGGTAGTCACCTGAACGGTCGGTAGTCACCTGAAGGGCCGGTAGTCACCTGAACGGCCGGTAGTCACCTGAACGGCCGGTAGTCCCTGGCTAGTCAGCGCCAGCAGCAGTGCTTGTCCTTGCAGCAGTGCTTGTCCTTGCAGCAGTGCTTGTCCTTGCAGCAGCGAGGCGACTTTTGAGTCGACTCAACGGTGCTTTCGTCATTTTTGCATATGCTTATGGGAGGGGGAGAGAGCTGCTCTCACTCCCCTTCTTGCCTGCCTTGTCACTGCCGGCAGCAGTGCTTGACCTTGCAGCAGCAGCAGCAGCAGCAGCCAGGGCGGGCTTGAGCAGCGACTCAGTCACATGCTTCCGCGCCCACTGCTCCCATCGTTTTTGCGTGTGCTTGTGCGAGCAAGCTAGGGAACCGTTCTCACCTTCTTGCCTGCCTTGTCAGCACCAGCAGCAGTGCTTGTCTTTGCTGCAGCAGTGGCAGCAGCAGCCAGGGCGGGCTTGAGCAGCGCCTCTGTCACATGCTTCCGCGCCCACTGCTCCTCCGCTCCCTTGCTCACCATGTCCTGTGCGAAGAATGGGGAGCCGCATGGGGAGCCGCATGGGGAGCCAAAAAGGGAGAAGAGAGGTGAGAATAAGGAGATGAAAGGGAACAACATCGACAATGGGGAGAAGGAAGAGGAGAAGAACTAGGAAAATAGCAAGCCAAATTCTGCAGGAACGATGATGACTGGAGAGAGAGAAAGAGAGAGTGCCTATGAGGGTCATACAATGGGGAGGATGAATGGGCAGTGAGTGAGGATAGCAGCACGATGGTAGAGTGCCCAGCGAGTGCACATACCAGCACGAGAGCGTTGACTCCTCGTGTCTGTTCCAGGGCCGGTCCCCTCACATCCACATATGCAGGGAAGATGGCCCGTGCATACACCTTCAGATCGCCCTCCCTCATCGTCCCCCCCCTCTCCTGCTCCCTCTCCTTCTCCTCCTGCTGCTTCTTGCTCACCACTACAGCCTTCCCACTCTTCCTCCCTTGCTCCTTTTCTGTCACTGCTTTGCCTGCCATTGCTCCTGCTCCTGCTACAGCTGCCCCCTTACTAGGCGCTACAGCCGGCACCACCAGTCCTGCCAGTCCAGCTGTCTTCACGCGATTGGCTGCAGCCGTGGCAGTGGCAAGAGCCTTCTCGGCAATAGAGAGCTGTGATTGGCTGGATCCCAGCTTGCCCTCCAGCTCAGCAACCTTCTTCTTCAGCGCCGCCTTGTGCCGGTCGGCGTCTTTCGTCTGCTTGTCCAGCTCAGCGCGCAGCTGAACCACTTTAGCACCCTCCTCCTTGGCCCGTTGCTCGGCAAAAGCCAGAGACGAGCGAAGGTCGGCAATCGTCGTCTCATTCTCGGCCTTGAGAGAAGCAAGCTGCTTCTCCAGCCAATCACAAGCCTCCATGTATTTCAGCTTCTCCTCCTCAGCCTTCCTCAGCTCCCCCTCCAGCCTGGATTCCACCCCCGCCAGCTCAGCAGCCGCCCGGTTCTTCTGTGCCGCCAGCTCAGCCTCCCGGTTCCTGATCTGCTGCACCAGCGCGCCCTCCCTTTGCTCAAACACCGCCGAAACCTGCCGCCCGCTCTCCTCCATCCGGGCGGCCTGGGTGGCAAGGTCGCGGTTTTGCTGCAGAACAGATTCCAGTCTCGCTTTGAGCTCTGCGTTGTTCTTGAAGATCTCCGTCCGGGTCTGTGCTGCTTGCTGCAGTTTTGCTTCCAGTGCTGCCAGCCGCGCCTCCACCACCACCACCGCTGCCAGTGCCTCGTCCCTCTCCTTCTGCATTGAACAACAGGGAATGCGTGGAAGACGGGACAGGGGAAGGCGGGAAAGAGAGGAAGAGGAGAAGAGGGGTTTTGCTGCAGAACAGATTCCAGTCGTGCTTTGAGCTCTGCGTTCGTTCTTCTTGACGATCTCCGTCCGGGTCTGTGCTGCTTGCTGCAGTTTTGCTTCCAGTGCTGCCAGCCGCGCCTCCACCACCACCACCTCTGCCTGTGCCTCGTTCCTCTCCTTCTGCACGGGGCGAAGCAGAACAAGCGAGGTAAGAGCGAGAGAGTAAGCACGTAGAGAATTAGGGGAGAAGTGGGAAGAAGGAAAGAGGGAATAAGAAAAGATGTGCATGGATGGGTGGGTGGGCGCTTTGACGTGACGTGCATGCATGCACACACGAGCATAGCCTACAGTTGATCATGCATTCACACCCACCTTCATGCCCTCAAGCCGGGCGGCATATGTCGTCTTCTCCTGCGCGCTCTCCGCCTGCGCCCTTCTGAGCGCCTCCTCCCTTTCACCCAGCGTAACCTCAGCTGCCCTCAGCTGGGCGCGCATCGCCTCTGCTGCCGCCACCTGCTGCTGTTGGCGGGACTTGGCCGATAAAAGGCTGGCCTGCAGTGACTGGTTCTCGGTAATTGTTGACTGTACCTTGGAGGCGAGCTGGGGGTGGGGAGGGAAGAAGGGAATAGGAGGTCGGGAGTGGGGAAGGGGCCCTCAGCTGGGCGCGCATCGCCTCTGCTGCCGCCACCTGCTGCTGCTGCCGCGACTTGGCCGATAAAAGGCTGGCCTGCAGTGACTGGTTCTCCGTGATTGTTGATTGGACCTTGGAGGCGAGCTGGGGGGTGACAAGAGGGGAAGGAAGGGGGGAGAAATTTGGCATGGGGGGGGCATGGGGAAAACGGGGACGTGGAATGGGGGAGTGGGGAGTGGGGAATGGGGAGTGGGGAGTGCTGAGGGGCCTCAAAGCTAAACCAGGGTGGCCTTGGCGGCTCTCAGCTGGGCGCGCATCGCCTCTGCCGCTGCCACCTGCTGCTGGTGGCGGGATTTTGCTGATGCCAGGCTGGCCTGCGGTGATGCCAGGCTGGCTTGCGGTGATGCCAGGCTGGCTTGCAGGGATTGATTCTCCGTGATTGTTGACTGTACCTTGGAGGCGAGCTGGGGGCGGGAAGAACGAGGGAACAGAGAATGGGAATGAGGGGGCATGGAATAGGGGGAGTGGAGAGTGGGGGAGAGAGCAGCGGGAAGAGTGCTTTCCTCTCACCTATGGGGAGAGCAGCGGGAAGAGTGGGGGAGAGAGAGTGGGAAGAGGGCTTTCAGCTGAACTTTCATCGCCTATGCTCTCCTCTCACCTTCTCCTTTGACTGCTTCAGAGCGTCTGTGTCAGCCGTGAGGTTCCCGAGGGCGGCAGAAAGCGACGCCACTTCCTGCTGCAGTCCACCCATCGCCCCCCGGGACTCGCTCCGCTCCGCCTGCAGCCGCCCGTTTGCCGCCCGCAGCTCCTCCAGCTTCTGGGCGGCAGCCTGCGCCGCCCGCTTGCTGGCCTGCAGTGACTGGTTCAGATCCGCCGCCCGGGACTGCAGCGCTTGCGACCGGGCGGCCTCGGCTTGCAGCGCGAGGGTGGCACGTTTTGTCTTGACCTCCTTGCCTCGGACAAAATCCACCAACCGGCTGATAAGCGACTGCTTTTTCACCAGCACCACCTCCTCTCCTTCTCCTCTCACTCCTCCTCTCTCTCCCTCCCCGCCATTCCCTCCGAAGGTCAACTCGCCTGACCTCTGCCCTCCCACTGCCTTGCTGCTGCCTGATGCTTTGAACAGCCCCTTGGCGGCAAGACGAGCAGCAAAGGACGGCGAGGATGACGAGGAGGCGGAGGAGGCGGAGGAGGCGGAGAAAGAGGAAGCGGAAAACGAGGAGGCGGAGGCGAGGGAGGGAGTAGCGACGGTGGTGTCGGCCACGAGTTGCTGCAGCTGCAATTGAAGGTCAGAGTCGGTGGGCGAATCGAAGCCTCTGATGCTGTCCACTATGCTGTCTATGCTCGCTTGGACTCGCGCTCGCGCTGGAGGGGAAAGAGAAAGTGAGAGGAGGGAGGGTGAGAGGAGGGAGGGAGGGAGGGAGGGAGGGAGGGAGGGAGGGAGGGAGGGAGGGAGGGAGGGAGGGAGGGAGGGGGGGGAGGGAGGGAGGGGGGGGAGGGAGAGGATGTTGTGTTGAACCAAAGGCATGAGATGCCCCCATCCCCGTTCTCCCAACCAACAACTCCGACCCAGGGCCCCTCTCCCAAGCTCCCCCCTTCAAGCCCCCTCTCTCCCCTCCCCCCCCCCCCCCCCTCCAACCCCACCCACCCGCCCTCAATGCACCCACCCACCACGTGGCAGCACATGCACTCACCCTCGCCCCCGCGCACGTAGGAGGAGAGGAAGTTGAGCGCCACGCCCGTGCCCACCAGCACCTCCAGGTCTGCTAGGAACGGCACCTTGTCGAGCGCCTGGGGGGACGGGGGATAGGGAAGACGGGGGAACGGGGGGAAAGGGAGGCAAGAAAGAGCGGTGAGGGGAGGAAGGGGCGACGGGGAAGTTGAGCGCGACCCCCGTGCCCACCAGCACCTCGAGGTCCGCCAAGAACGGCACCTTGTCGAGCGCCTGGGGGAATGGGGAGGGGGAGCGTGGGGAAGGGGGAAGGGGCAAGGGGGAGGGGGAGCGTGGGGAAGGGGGAAGAGGGAAAGGGTAAGGGGCGATGGGGAAGTTGAGCGCAACGACCGTGCCCACCAACACTTCCAGATCCGCCAGGAAGGGGACCTTGTCGATCGCCTGGGGAGATGGGGGACGGAAAAGGGGGAGCGCTGGGAAGGGGGAAGGGGGAAGGAGGAAGGGGCGATGGGGAAGTTGAGTTGAGTGCGACGCCTGTGCCCACCAGCACCTCGAGGTCCGCCAGGAACGGCATCCCTGTCCAACGAGTCAACGAGTCAACGAGTCAAACGAGTCAACGCACACACCCACCTCAAGCACTTGAACGCTGACTTGCACGCCCACTGCTGCTGTCGCCGCCCCTGCAATCCACATACCCGCCTGCTTCCACTGGTCGTGCGGATGGGGGCGGGACGGAGGAAGGGAAAAGGGTGGGAAGAGGGAGGGAAAAGAGAGGGAGAATTGAGGGAAAGGAAAATGCCAGGTTATATGAAAAGAGGAGGGCGCAGGCGGGGGTGAGAGTAGAGAGGGAACTGGGACGCTGGGAAGCGTACGTCCAGAAGTCAGTCCCGAAAAAGACTCACACCCTGGCACACACACTCTTGGGCCCTGGCACACACCAACCACCAGCACCCTCCCACAATCCACTCAGGCCCCACCGCTTCCCACCATTCTTCTCTCCTCGACACCCCCCCATTCCCCCTTATCCCCAGAAATTTCCCAGGTCCCCCCAAGCCCCCGACACTTCCCCCCCCCCCTTCCCCGCCCCCCCGTCCCCCCACCCCCCCGCTCCCCCCCAGTACGCGCACCAGGGGGCGCTTCCTCCCGATTCTGGAAAAGCTGGCGAAGAGGCGGCGAGTGGCTGGCTCGCGGGGGATGGGTGCGGAAGGTGCGCGCGGCACTGTGGCGATCGTCCTGCTCTTGCTGCTCTTGCTGCTCTTGCTGGTGTTGGTGGTGTTGGGGCTGTGATCATTGTGAGAGTGGGAGCTGTGGTTCTGCTCCGATTGGCTGATAGAGGCACGAAAACGAGGGGGGAAGGAGGGAGGGGGAAGGGATGCAGAGGGAGGGATGGGGGGATGGAGGAAGGAAGGGAGGGAGGAAGGAAGGGAGGGAGGTGAGCATTGCTGGTGAGTATATGGAGAACGAGAGATGTGCATGGCCTCTGCAGCAGAAGCAGGCCGTTATTTATTTGCTCTTGAGAGATAAAAAGAGAGAATAGTAAATGCGGGCTGGGTTGAGAGCAGGGCGAGAGATCTGGAAGAAACGAGACAAAAAAAAAGAGGTTTGGGAACGGAGAGGGAAAGGGGAGGGGGAGGGGGAGGGGGAGGGGGAGGGGGGGGGGAGGGAGGGAATTGGAATACGATACGGTGCGGCAGGATACGATACGACATGATTCGCACCGTTTGGAGGGCTTGGTGGAGGGGACGACTGCCGCCGTCCATCTGGGCGTGGTTCTCTTGAACGCTGGTGGGGATGACAGGGGGGAGGGGAGGAGGGGGAGGGGGGGTGCGGAGGAGATTTGAGTCGACTCAAACGACGACTGCAGCCGTCCATCTGGGCGTGGTGCGCTTGAACGCTGGTGGGGACACGGGGAAGGGGAGGACGGGGGGAAGGGGGGAAGAGGATGGGGGGGGGGGGGGGGGGGGGGGGGAACGACGCAAATAAGGAACGGCAGATGGACGCGGAGCGAACAGCCGGAGAGACACATGAATGAACGACGCATGCGCGACACATGAGCGAACGACGCATGAGCGAACGAAGCAAGTCTCGCGGAGTGCCTGCCTCGTCCGCGTACAGTCCACTACACTCCCACTACAGCTCTGTCCGCCATTTTTGAGTTGACTCAGAAGTGCCTGCCTCGTCCGTGTAAAGTCCGCTACGCTCCCACTACGGCTCGGTCCCATTCTGCCAAAACGTATTTGGCCCCATTGGCGCGTTCTCGGAATACGTCTACGCTTTCGTTACGTCATCCCTGCTGCCGTTAACGTCTGCTTCCGTTAACGTCCGATTCTGTTTACGTCTGCTTACGTACATGCGATACTCCTTGCTGCGGCCCAACATTACCTCATTTCGTCAAGCTGGTAACTTCTGTGTCCCCATTTCGTCGAACGAGCAACTTACTATGTCCCCATTTCGGCTTCGCGGTGGCGGAAAGGAGTTTGCGCCAGCGCTCATCGCTGTGCAGCGCGCTGTTCCCCGCGCCCATGCGCCCGCTAGCGCCAATGCGGCTGCGCGCGCTGGGGCAGGGCGCGAGGCTCACGCGGCGACTCCTGACGCTCTCGCGGCTCTGCGCGGCATATCTCGCCGCGGAAATCGCGCGGCTGCTCGGCGCGCCGGGCAGGCATAACTGCGCCTGCAACTGGAGAACCACGAGGGCGGCCATACTGCTGTGCGTTGCGGCCGCTGTGAGTCTTCGCTTCCTACACACACGATAAGCTTACTAACGAAATATACCCCCTGCTGAGCTTTGTCGATCCCTCTCCTCTGCCCTTCCCCTACACGTCGAGATCTGAAATGAGCGCGAAAGAGAGGATGTATGGAATGGGACAGCCGCCACTTGCCTCTCTCCTGGTGTTGAGTTGGAGGGGAGGGGAGGGAGGGGGAATGGGGGATGGAGGGGACAGTCGGGGAAGATATTGGGATTGCGCCTTGCGCCTTGCATGGCATGAAGAATGGGCATCTGGGAGATGATCGGGATTCGGGTGGGCGAAAGGGACGGAGGTCCCGAGGGGGGGGGCACAGCACAAAGGGTGGTGGAGAGGTGAAAGTGGAGATCCATTCAATTGGCGGGATCGAGTGGGGCGAGTGGAAACAATGGATGCGGGAAAGGGGGGGAACGGGGAACAAGAGGCAAGGAGGACGTACAGCATTAGCGCATGGTCAACTGGGCGAGCGGGGTAAATGGGGACAGCGGGGGAAATGGGGCAAGGGCGGGATGGATGGAGGGGGACCGAAGAGAACGTCACCGCTACGCGACGAGACGGGTGACAGCGCAAACATAAATACAATATTTCCGCCCGATATTTTCGCAAAACCAGCGCGAATATTCCATCCACTCGGATAAAGTTAGCCAAGCACACTCCAACTCTCACGCTGCTGAATACCCCCTTTCCCATCTCGTTCTGGGCAACGTTCAAGAAAACTGTTCATGCTGCTGCGGGGATTGCTGGCACCACACACTCCCCTAGAGCTCGGCGCCAGCAGTGAATCGAACAAGGGAGGTGGTTGCTGCAAAGATCCGCTCCTCGTCACCGACACGTAAGCTTCGCATCTGCGCTACGCCACGTCAGATTTGATTTAAGCAAAGTACACGTATGCCTAATATCCTACGGTATGCCTAAAGAATGCAATATCCATATATAGTGATATCTTATGTTTGTTGAGGCCCAGCCGTAGAGGCAGCTGCTTTAGAGTCAAGCAAGAGAAGCATGTTATAAAAGAGCCGCATGAAGTGGTCGAGCGGCCCAGGCAAGCAGTAGTAGTAGCAATCCATGGAGCCATCTAGCTTCTTGATGTGTCCGTCGGGGCGCATCGAGAGCGACCAATCAAGATCAATGTAAAGGCCTCCAAACTCCTGTCAAAAACAAAATCCAAACCAGCAAATGTTGCAGTCAAATGGAAATGACACCAAGGAAAGAAGGCCATGAAGTAAGGAGAACACTACACTGTCATGTCTCACGCACCTTCACAATGGCCTTGGCCCCTTCATTCTGTTCCACCACGTAGCTCCACTGGCTCTCGTTGGTTTCATTGTGCGGCACGGCCTTGAGCGGCTCCGTGGCGTTGCCGCAGTCGGGGTGGCCGCGCCACGTGTTGCGCCACACCAGCAGCACGTCCGGCGCCACCTCCCTCAGCTTCGCCAGCGATGCACGCAGCGTGGACAGGTACTTGGCAGCTGGGAGATATAAGGGGAAAGGAGTCAAAACACGTAGAAGTGTGGCGAGACGAAATGTGTGAGCAGTAGGGAAGAATTGCAACTTGGAAACACTGCAACGTGATCAAGCAAAAGGGTGGGAAATAACCAATCCCCCATCTGGCTTGACAAGGAAAAAACTGCAGACCTTGTCCAACTAGACCCCAGGACTTGGATGAAACAATTTCACAACCCCTAAAAGAGAACCCAAGGCAAAAAAAAAAAAAAAAACAAAAAAAAAACAAAAAAAAAACAAAAAAAAAAACAAGGTACTTGGTCTTTTTTCGAAGCCCTTGTTGAGGACGACAATGGAAGCGTTCCACTCCGTGAGGTGGCGCAGCCAGCGCTGGTTGAACTTGCCGCCCCCGGCAGAGTCAGGCGAGAGCAGGTTGTTGTGCACGACTCGGAAGGTGAATCCCCCGGGCACATGGTCCGAGCACACCACGTGTGGCTTGCGGTGGCACAAAGGAATCTCGTTCTCCTCCCTGTGTGGATGCAGAGGGGAAAAAAAAAAACAAGGGGTGTTTGGTGAGCCTACATAATGACTGTGCATGGGCTGAGAGAGCGGGTTTCTGTTGGTGGCGCAGCCAGCGCTGGTTGAAACTTGCCGCCGTCCGCCGAGTCGGGCGAGAGCAGGTTGTTGTGGGCGAGAAGGTGAATCCCCCAGGCATGTGGTCCGAGCACACCACGTGTGGCTTGCAGTGGCACAACGGGATCTCATTCTCCTCCCTGGGAGTTCAGAAAGAAAGAAGGAAACAAGGAGTGTTTGGTGAAGCTGCGTGGTGGTTGAGTCGGGCGAGAGCAGGTTGTTGTGTACGACTCGGAAGGTGAATTTTAGGGCACGTGGTCCGAGCACACTAAGTGTGGCTTGCGATGGCAAAAGGGAATCTCGTTCTCCTCCCTGTGAATGCAGAAAGAGACAGAAAGGGAGACGGAAAACAGGGGTATTTGGTGAAGCTCTTTGGTGATTAAGCAGGGTGAGAGCAGGTTGTTGTGCACGATGGGGAAGATAATTCTTTCCGGAACGTGGTCTGAGCGCACCACATTCTCCTCGCTGAGCGCTGAGAGCGATGGTAACCGCAGCTACCGCATCAACACAACTAGTCACCACAGACTCAGGTTTAAGACATGATCTCTCACCATGCATCAGCAGCGGTGCCGATGTCCTTAGCAGTCTTCATGGTGAGCACATGATTTATGAACACATCATGCAGCGCCAGCTGCGACTGGTCGCCCACAAACACCACGTTGCGGCGCCCCATAGCGCGGCAGAACTTGTCGCGGTTGTACCCGTTGAGCGGAGGGCAGAAGCGGCTCGCCTTCCACGTGTGCTTCAGCTCCGGTCGAACGTTCCAATCGCCGGTTCCTGAAACCCGGATGTCCTCCGCTGCCTTGCCGAACACACCCTTGCTGCAAGTGGGAGGAGGTGGGGATAGGGGAGAAGAGGGGGAGAGGCAGGAAGAGGGGGAGCAGGGGTGGTTGGGGGGGGAGGAGAGAGAAAGGAGCAACTGGTTGATGGTTGTACGGAAGGGGCCTCAGGTGTTGATGTGTTGTGGTAGCCTTGCACGCGCCCACCCACACCACGGTTGAGTGGCAGGCAGAAGCGGATGGCCTTCCACGTGTGCTTCAGCTCTGGTCGAACGTTCCAGTCACCCCTGCCTGACACCCGGATGTCCTCCGCTGCCTTGCCGAACACGCCCTTGCTGTAATGGGAGGGGCAGGGTGGTGGGAGGGGGAGGTAAGGGGGCGAACGAGAAACGCGATGACTTAACTGGGCTGTCCAACAGGGCATTTTGATGCCACAAAGCTACAGAGTCTCAGACGAGCAAGAGGGAGATATCTGGTCAGCATACCTAGTTGGTGGTAACATCAAGGCAGGAAAATCACAGTACTTACCTTCTGCAATGCAGGATGTCACAGGTGCCATTGTGACTTTGAGCCACATCAAGAGCCTACTCCCTATTTGAAAATAAAATCTTACTTTCTACGGTGCAGAATGTCACACGTGCCGTAGTGGGGAGCAAGTGGGTTGCGGTTGGGGTCCTTGCTTTCGACTCGCCTCAGAGACTTACTTTCTGCAGTGCAGAATGTCACACGTGCCATAGTGGCTATTGGTTCACCTCAAATCAAATCAGAAACTTACTTTCTGCGGTGCAGAATGTCACAGGTGCCATAGTGGGGCGCTAGAGGGTTGCGGTTGGGGTCCTTGCTCCAGGGCTGCCAGCGGGGCGTGTTGAACTTGATCCAACGGCCCTCCTTTGCCAGACACGCCATCTCACGGTTGGTCTGCTCCACTGCCTGTGTGCCCCGCACTGCCGTCCCTGGGATGCACTCCAAGTAGTTCCTGCAGGGCGCTGAGAGCAGGGAAGAGAGGATGATTGAGCAAGAGATAAACTTCACTAGGGAGAAAAAGAGCAAGGAGATAAAAGCAGAAACGAAAAGGGACATCTGGTGGACCAGACATGCCAATCCACACACGGAAAAGTGGACATGCAAGTAACATCCCATTTTCACTTCACGCACAGGAGGGAATGGAACATGCATGCATGGTTCAATCACCCACTTGGGTCAAATCCCTCACCAAGAGGTTCAGGTGTCTTGGCCTGAGCAGCAGGCGGGGCTTCAGCAGCAGGCGTAGCATCATCTGGAGGAGGGAATGACTGTGCATCGCCACTGCTGCTATCACACACTTGGGTCATATTACTCACCGAGGGGTTCAGGTGCTTTGACTTGAGGAGCAGGTGTGGCGTCAGCAGCAGGCGTAGCATCATCTGGAGGAGGGAAGGACTGTGCATCGCCACTGCTGCTATCACACACTTGGGTCATATTACTCACCGAGGGGTTCAGGTGCTTTGACTTGAGGAGCAGGTGTGGCGTCAGCAGCAGGCGTAGCATCATCTGGAGGAGGGAATGACTGTGCATCGCCACTGCTGCTATCACCACTGCCAGCAGCAGCAGCACCACCACTGTCACCACCACCAGTGGCAGAAGCAGCAGTAGCAGCACCATCACCAGTCTTCCCTTCATCCTTGCTCTCCGCTCCCCCGGCCACTTGTTCCGTTTCCTTTCCTGCTTGCCCTGCCTTCCCTGCTTCCTCTCCTGATCCCTCTGTTTGCTTCACATCACCAGCCTCCCCTCCCTCCTTCACCCCTTCATCCGCAACCCCTACTGCCCCTCCTTCCTCGCCTCCTGCTCCTGTGCCAACCTTCACTGCTCTCTGCTCACCTGCTCCTGGCTCCGCCCCTGCCCCTCCCTTCTCTGATGCCCCTTCCTCTGTTGCTCCTTGCTCCGGTACCTCCTTCCTCCCCGTCTCCTCCCTGACCCCCTCGTCACCAGTATCGAGCCCACCTGCCTCTGAAGGCCCAACAGCCCCATCACTCTCCTTCGCTTCTGCTCCTGCAACTTTCCCCGCTTCCCCACTGCCCGCCTCCCTCCCTTCCCCACTGCCTGCCACCACATCCTCTTTTCCTCCCTCTACCACACCCCCAGTCGCCTCTCCAGCCCCACTTTCCCCCGCCTCCTGTCGGCCCCCACTACCTGCCCCACCCTCGTCCTCTGCCCCTCCCTCGCCCTTCCCACCCTTCTCCTCCCCCTCTCTACTGCTGTCTCCTTCTCCTTCGCCACCACCAGCAGCAGCAGCGCCAGCAGCAGCAGCGCCATCAGCACCAGCGCCATCAGCACCAGCGCCATCACCATCACCATCACCACCAGCAGCACCACCAGCACCAGCACCAGCACCAGCACCAGCACCAGCACCAGCACCAGCACTATCACTATCCCCAGCATCAGCACCAGCAGCGCCAGCAACCCCAGCAACCAGTGGTCGGCCAGGCTCAGACTCCCCCTCAGGACGCACAGGCAGGAGACCGGGCCTGACAGGCTCGGGTGATACCCCTTGCTGCCCTCTCTGCCCTCGCTGCCCGTTCTGCTGTGGCTGCTGGGAGTGGTTGTCGATAAGGCGGAGCAGGTTGTAGAGGAGAGAGACCCAGTGGTCGAGGGGGCCTGGCATGCAGTAGTGGCGGCAGTCCACTGTGCCATCCATCCGCCTGTGATGGCCGTCGGGACGTAGTGAAGTGGCTGAATCCACATCTAGATACACCACTCCATACTCCTGTGGGGGGAGAGGAAGGATGGTACGGGGAGGGATGAGAGAAGGCAACAAGAGCAGCAGTAGCGGCGGCAGTCCACTCTGCCATACAGGCGTCTGTGGTGGCCGTCCTGGCGCAGTGAGGTGGTGGCTGAATCCGCGTCCCGATACACCACTCCGTACTCCTGTGAATACTCCTGGGAAGAGGGTGGGGAAGAGATGGAGGATGCGTTTGATTTGAACTGCACAGTTCATTCATCTCGGCGTGTCGGGATGGGACCACGTGGCCGGCAGCTGCCCCTTGAGCTCCTACAGCCGTCACCGCGATTCACTTTGCCCTGCTACTGCTTGCTACTACCCTACTTAAGGCCCTTGCCACTCACCTTGAGCAGAGACCGCACGGCAACGTTCATCTCAGCGTGCCGGGTCCACGTGGCAGGCAGCAGCTGCCCCTTGAGCTGCTATAGCCGTCACCCACCCACCTGCCCTGCTAAAACCATCACCTGGCACTGGTACAGCAGGTCAGTCACTCACCTTGAGCAGAGACCGCACGGCAACGTTCATCTCAGCGTGCCGCGTCCACGTGGCGGGCAGCTGCCCCTTGAGCTGCAGCGGCTTGGGGCGGCGCTTGAGCGGGCGGGTGAAGCGGTGGCAGCTGGGGTGGCCAGCAGGGGAGTTGCGCCAGATGACGAGCATATCTGGATAAAGCTCCCTTACTGCCTCCAGGGTGTCCCGCACCTCTTGCAACATTAGATCCTCTGGGGAAGACAAGGGAGGAATACATGGAGGAAAAAAGGGGTACATGGGGTGGCCAGCAGGGGAGTTGCGCCAGATGACGAGCATGTCTGGATACATCTCCCTTACTGCCTCCAGGGTGTCCCGCACCTCCTGCAACATCACGTCCTCTGCATTGTGTTCGGAAAGGAGCGAAGCAGGGAAGGAAGGATGGAGGGAAAGGGGGATACATGGGATGGCCCGCAGGGGAGTTGCGCCAGATGACCAGCATGTCTGGGTAGAGCTCCCTCACTACCTCCAGGGTGTCCCGCACCTCTTGCACCTTGACATAGCATTCCAAAAAAGAAAGAAAAGGCCCCAGCATGCACTCACTATCGTTGAAGAGCGCAGTGCGGGAGAGGATGAGGATATCCGTGCGCCACCGCCGCAGGCGGCGCAGCCAGCGGGTGTTGTAGCGCATGGGGCGGCCCGTGTCGGGCGTCAGAAACGGGTTCAGCACCACCCGCAAGTTAAACCCCACCGATGATGCTTCCCCACCCCTTGCCACACCTCTGCCCGAACCTAACCCCGAGCCTGACCCAGACCTGGACCCCAGCTGCAGATTAGAGCCCGAACCTCCTCCACCAGCGCTGGCACCCCCTGAGCTCCAGCCGTTGCTGCTACCCCCACCACTACCCTCCCCCTCCTCATCCTCCTCATTCCCCTCTTCTCCTAAGTTGGAGCTCCCTTGAGGTACCCTTCCCCCAACCCCCCCTCCTCCCCCTCCTTGCCCTCCTTCTGCCCCCTCCGCCCCTTCTTCCTCGTCCTCCTCCTCACTCCCATCTGACTCCCACAGCAGCACGCGACCTCGACTGGCCCCTCCCTGCCTCCTCCCCCGCCTCCTGCGCTCCTTCCCACGCACGGCAGCTATACTGATAGCACTCCCACCTTCCTCATCCACCCCCAGCCTATCCCCCCCTCCTGTTGCGCCAGTGGTGTCAGGAGGGCCTTTGCCGTACGAGCCAGAGGCGGTGGAGGAGGGGAGAGCAGCGGAGGTGGGGGTGATGGGCACGTCGGTGCATAGCTGGTGGCCCGCCTCGAAGCATGCGCCCTCCGTGACATTGGCCCTGGGGGCAATCGAGTGAGGAGTTTGTGCGGGGGGGCGGGGGTGAGGGGTGAGTGGTGAGCGACGTGAGCCTAGGTAAGGATGTGGGAGGAACAGAGCTGGTGGCCTGCCTCAATGCAGGCCATGCGCCCCCCGTGACATAGGCCCTGGAAATCACATGTGGAGGGGGGGGAAGGATAACTATGAGGTGCCTTAGAAGATGGCTTGAAGGCAACAGCCTGCAGCTCAGAAGATGGGTTGTCCCCGTCCCTCCATTACCAACCACCCTCCCTCCTTCCCTCCCTTGCCTCTCACCATCCATCACCCAGCCGGCCGGCATCTCTCTTGGTCCCAGCGGTGACCAGATGGTTGAGCACAGAATCATGCATGTCCATACTAAACGCATCCCCCACCAGCACCACGTTCCTCCCTGCACTGCCCGGTATATTAGATTCCCACCAGCTCCACGCCAGCACACACACACATTCCCCACCCCACCCCACCCCACCCCACCCAACCCCACCCCACCCCACCTCACTACCTTCCCTTGCTTCCCCAGCCCTCACTCACTCACCATCCATCGCCCAGCCAACCAGCATCTCTCTTGGTGGCAGCGGTGACCAGATGATTCAGCACCGCATCATGCATATCCAAGCTGAACGCATCATGCATGTCCAAGCTGAACGCATCCCCCACCAGCACCACGTTCCGCCCCTGCACCGGCCGGCAGAACCCCTCGCAGTCGAACCGAATGAACAGGCACCGGTCCGGCTCGCTGCTGCGCCACTCGTACAGCACCTCCCGCCAACCTCCCTCCCTTGGCCACCTCCCTCCCTTGCCCATCTCCTTCCCTCCCACCCACCCACCCTCACTCACCATCCATCGCCCAGCCGGCCAGCATCTCTCTTGGTCGCCGCCGTCACCAGATGATTCAACACAGCATCATGCATGTCCAAACTGAACGCATCCCCCACCAGCACCACGTTCCTCCCCCGCACTGCCCGGCAGAACCCCTCGCGGTCGAAGCGCACAAACGGGCACCGCTCCGGCTCGCTGCTGCGCCACTCGTACAGCACCTCCCGCCGAACCTTCCAGTCCGGCGCGGCCGAGCCTCGGCGGCGGGAGGTTCGGGAGTACTTCTGGCGGATTCGCTCGGCTTGGAGACCATAGATGCCGCCCTCTCTGGACGGGTGGAGGAAGAGCAGGGAGGGAAGGAGGAGGGACGGGGAAGAGGAAAGAAGACGGTGAAGAATCAGAAGGAAAGGAGTAGAGGAATCGCGAGAGGGACAAGGGGAATGGCGGGGAGGGAGACGCAATTCCAAAGCGGCAAGGTGGATGGAGAAAGATAGGGGATATGGAAACGGAGGATCGAACCGGTCCACTGGGAAGGAAAACGAGAGGTAACAGTGGAGTGTGGTGTCTGGACTAAGGGTGATGGGGGTGGGAGTAGCCATGGGAATGAAAAACGGTTTCTGTTTTTTGTTACCATAGGAACAATAAATCAAGATTCATGCAGGTACCGCTGGGCATGCAGCATGTCGCAGGTGCGGTAGTTGGGCTGCTCCTTCACTCTCAGCGGATTGAGGTCCCACGGCAGCCATCTAGGCGTCGAGTTGAGCGCCCACCGCCCTTCCCTCGCCACGCATGCCAGCTGCCTCTCCACCTCCATCACCTGGTCGTGGCATGGCAGGGACGTTAAAACAAAGGTATGGCATAGGGGAGCTGGTCAGGGCGAAGCGAGGGGGCTGAATTTCGGCAGGCATCACAGCGTAGAGTTGAGCGCCCACCGCCCCTCCCTCGCCACGCATGCCAGCTGCCTCTCCACCTCCATCACCTGGTCGTGGCGGGGATGGAAATAATGGGGGTCGGAATGGTTAGTTGAGGGGGTAGGGAGGGATGATGACACAGGTGAGCTAATGCCCCTCATCATCCTCCCCGCATGGTGAGAGCGAGCAAGGAAGAGTTCCAAACTTCAATAAACCCAGTGCCGCTCTCTCACCTTGGTGCCCCGGACGCCGGTGCCTGGAATCCGCAGCAAGCCAACATCCTGCAGCCACTCACCACCATCCCCGAAGGCAGTGAGAGCAACAAAGGGTTCCTTTCAGTAGACCCAATGCAGCTCTCTCACCTTGGTGCCCCGGACGCCGGTGCCTGGGATGCGCAGCGAGGCGAAATCAAGCAGCCCCTCGTCATCCTCCCCCGGCGCCTCCTCCTCCTCTTCCACCTGCGCGTCCTCCACACTGGGAGCCTCGTCCGCAGCCCTTGTCCCATAGAACATACTCGCCACTCGCTCCTCCTCCTTCCTCTTCGCCGCATCCTTCCCCAACTTCCCGGGCTGCCGCACACGCCCCGTTCCCCGCCCCGCCTCCTCCTCCTCCGCCTCCTCCTCATCGTCCTCCTCCTCTTCTTCCTCCTCTGCTGCTGCAACTCCCCCTTTCGCCTTCTTACGTGGGTTCTTCTTGCCGAGTCGTGCCACCAACCCCTCTGCTTCTTTAGCCGCCTGTTCGAATTCTTCCAGTGCGTCATCCACCTCATCCTTCCCTCCCCGCGCCCTTTTCCCCTTCCCTCCACTTTTCTTCTTCTTCCCTCCCTTCTTCTTCCGCTTCGCCCTGCCCCCACCTTCCTCATCCTCCTCCTCCTCTTCCTCCTCCCCTCCCTCCTCTTCTTCCTCTTCACTCTCATCCTCGTCCCCTTCCTCTCCCTCCTCTTCCTCCTCCTCCTCATCCCCACCCCTCTTCCGCCCCTAGGACTCTCCTCTTCCTCCTCCTCGTCCTCTTCCTCCTCTGCGTTTCCCTCCCCTCCATCCTCCTCCTCCTCCTCCTCATCCTCATCATTCCCCCTGTTCCCCTTTTCCCTCCCCGTTCTGCCCCCACGAGTGCTCCTCTCCTCCTCTTCCTCCTCATCATCCCCACTCGCTCTCCCCCGCCCTCCTCTCACCCCCCCTCTTCCTCCCAACCCTCCAACCCTTCCTTTCATCTGCCCAATCGCACTACCAAAACCCTCCTCCCCTTCCTCCTCCTCGTCCTCCCCCCCTCTCCGCCCACCTCCCCTTCCCCCCCACCCACCACTCCCTCCCGCACTTCCCATCCTGCCCATCTTTCCCGAACCAGCACTCCCCAGCCTTCCACCAAACGCCCCTCCACCCGCTCCCCCCTCCCCATCCTCCTCTTCATCCTCCCCATCCCTGACAAAAGCACTTCCTTTTCTCTTAACAGCACCGCCACGCCCACCAAATGTACCCATTCTCCCACCAGTACGGCTTCCAAACCCCTCATCTCTAGTCCCAAACGCCCCTCCCTTCGCACTCCCTCTCCCTCCACCCACACCAGTAACACCGCTCTCCTCGTCATCATCCTCCATTCCCGTTGCCGGCAAGCCTCCAAACCCTCCTGCCCGACCACCCCCAGGCCTGGAACCAGCTAGCTTTGAACCCCACCCTGTCGTCCCTCCCATTCCTCCATCCCCATCTTCCTCATCCTCACCAGCCTCTCCAAAACCCATCCCGGGCCCGCTTCCGGGTCTAAACCCGCCTGTCCCAGTTCCGCCTCCCTCGCCCTCCTCGTCTAATGCAGTACCAGTGCTTTACTTCTCCTTCTTCCCACCACCCCATAACCAAGAAAACCATCCAGTCTTAGCCGCTGGTTGGGGTGTTTCAGCATTGATATTGCCATCTTTCCCACCTGCTACTCCTCCTGCCGCATCTGATCCTTCCGATCCTCCTAGACCATCCCCATAATCGCTTTCCGAGCCTGCATTGCTGAGGCTGGGCGACGTCACCGAACCACCAGGATTGGTGTTTTTGGAAGACCAGGGGTCATCGTCGTCGTCAGACGCGTCAGAAAGAGAGGGATTGGTGCCGGTGATGGCCGGCTGAGAGGTCTTGGTTGACTTTGCCGTCCATGCGTCGTCGCCAGGCTGGCCGCTGGCATAGGGATCATCGTCTTCGCCGATAGCAGGAGCAGATGGGGAGGAATTTCGACTTCTGGAGAAAAAGCAATGGGAGGGGAATGTGCCGATCGGAAAGAACGTTATCGAACATTGAGAACAGGTTGTTCAGAACACTTGTTACAGCTCCGAGAATTAAATCGCATTGCGACGTTTCAGGAGCGCTGACAACTTCTTGCGGATGACACATTTATGTTTAGAGTGGTCGCCCTGAATAAGTCCAGCAGCCAAGATTCTGTTTCATAAACTGTCGGTAGAATCCTCAACTAACCAGATTGTTATCCCTCATTCCAGGCTTCCAAATTCCTGTCGCTACGGACTTACCTGAAAAGGCCGCTATTCCAGATGCCAAAGCCGATCAGCCAAAGGAGCACGAGAGCAACCAATGGCGAGCAGCAGTAAGGCCGTTTAATCAATCCGCTGCAGAATCCTCCGATACCTCCTCCTCCTCCACCACCACCACCACTACCACCTCCACCTCCACCTCCCCTTCTAAAAAAACTTCTTTGCCTCGCTTCTTGACGCATCGGAGACGACGCTCCGACGCGTTTCGTGACGTCCATTCCAGTGATTCCCCACATCGTGGCGTAAATTAATGTCGTGATTTCTATTTCCTCTTTTTCGTTTTCGCAGCAGATTACATGCTCGCTAATCGGGATCCAAGTACAGGCGACTAAGAAGAAATCATTCCTACACCGCTGCTGCTCAAGATCTAAGATACCCACCACATGGTCCGTGTTCTAAATCAAACCAGCCTCATGCCTCAGCACAAAATGGTAGGATTCATCACCTAGGCCGGCCCGCCCATGGCTTTCACCAACCTATGACTGATGCGAGGAGGACGGACAATTCGCGTGCAGCAGTAACTTGTCGTGCAAACACAACCTGTGGTGAAGAGGTGATGGTGCTCAATGCAGCTCAGTTCGGTTTTTTTCGCTTCGTTATTTCGGTTCGGTTCGGAGGGTCTTGTTTCCTAGACACATATGCGGACGAAGGCTGCGTTCTGTTGGCGCATGGGTTGTGGTTGACCCTAACCAGTAATGCTCTAGGAACGCGCTTGAGAAGGCTTGGAACTGGACCAAATCGTTATTGTGACCCGAACCGCTGGTGCGGAAGTTGTGCGCGCATTGCCTATGCGTGCAGAAAAACGCAGAACTGACTGTGCGCTCGGAACATTCCAGGACGTTGATTTCACAGGCAAAAGGCCCGCAGTGCGAGTCCCAACCGCCCGTCTCACGGCGGATAAGGGGCGCACAAGCTGTGCGGGGCAGCGGAAAACGCCCGGGAAAAGGGCAAATTTGGCGAGTTTGTGAACCCTGCGATTGGACTTTGAGGTGCTTGGCCGTTGGATGCAGGTGCCAACTCTTGTTGCGCGACTTCGAAATTTTGGGTCAGTCCTGCCCATACGTGCTGATGCAGCTCAAATGTTTGGGTCTGCCCGTACGTAAGAACCCTGGAGCCTGCCTCGCAGATACGTCGCGCCTGGTTCATACCTTCGTGGTAATTTTGAGAGGGTGCTCTCCTGCGCGGAAGCCTCCGAGCGCACTACTTGTCCGTCGTGCGCGCATTACTAATGCGCCAACAGAACGCAGCCGAAATGGCACACTTGCCGAGCCAATTTTTTCTCGAATCAGAGGACTTCGGCGGGATACGGTAACCTGAACAACAAACCTGGGGAACACCGACCTCGCAAAAGCTGTGCAAGCCTTGGCCGACAGCTTGGTGGAACTTTACCAAAACAACTGAGTGCTACCCACGGATTGCCTGCAGTGCTAGGTGGAACTTTACCACAACAACTGAGTGCTACCCACGGATACATTTAGCAGTCTGCAAGTTCCTGGTCAAATCTGTCATATCAAATATGGGCTCTCCAGGCAGCGATTCTGGCGGGGATCCTCCCACCCCCGATCATTCCACCATTACCGGAGGTGACGGAGTACGTCACGTTTCCGTCTCCGTGGCGGCTGACGGATTGCATCGCCGGTCGGCTGACGTAAAGCGCGACGAAACCAAGGAGATTAGGCAGGTCGCGCCAAGCGCGGTACCAGAAACAGACGTTGAATCCGAGCTCCTAGACAGGTCGCGGAGCGAGCGAGAGAGGGAACGGCAATGGCGGCTGGATCACAGCCAATTCGCCGCTGCCAGGCGGGATTTACGCTACGATGAACGCGGCTCCAGCAGAATGGGCATACTTCGAGGTATCATGTTAGAAATCAAGCAGTTTCATTTCCTGCGCTTGCTAAACTAGCTCCAACCGCTTCACTGCTCTCTTTTTTTCGTTAGAGAGAATAAAAGCAGTAGTGGAAATACTCAGACGTCCTTCCCTTATCAAAACGACGACGTGGCTTTGTGTCAGTAACCAGCACGGACGACGCTATAAGCGCGTACTACCAGCGGCAGAACGAGATGATTGACGGCTTCAGTGAAATGGACGCCCTCAGTGAGCACCTGCTGCACCCCACCGCTGAGGTGAGCGTCATGTTGAGTTTCGAGTAAGAGCTTATGGCGTTGCGAGAAATGGACAACTTCGGTGAGCGCTGCTACTGTGGTGAGAGCAGTGCTGCGGTGAAGTGAGAGTTCTGAGGTAAGAGCAGAGCCCTGCTGCAGTGAGTGTCCTCGAAATAAGGCAATAATTGACCCGCAATAATGACTTGTACTGCCTCATACCGATGCAGGCTTCTTCTCAACCCCTTGTCTCGAATTTCACAGGAGGCGAGGGCAGCATCCAAGACAGCGCGAGGCGAGCACTGGGCGATTCAGATCTCAAATATCGCCAATATCGTCCTCTTCATTGCCAAGGTGCGTGATTCTTGTTTCTGAGGCACTTCAAAACTACTTATGAGGCGCCTCAGAATGCGATTCAGATTTCAAACATTGCCAATATCATCCTCTTCATTGCCAAGGTGCGTTATGCTTGATGCGCCTCAAAACAATGTTTTCCTACTTCACCACTGTTATCTCCTATAGTCAAGTTACGATGGCAGCCTGGTTGACACTCTCAGGCTGCTGCCAACCTGCCACTGTTTATTGGCTCGCCACTCATCTCAGCCAAACCCCTTCTCTCTTCCTTTTCATTTCTAATCCCTCTGTTTTAGTTGCAAATCTTTTCACTCCACTCCACCACATTGCACTCCTTTCCACCCCACTCCACCACTCTGCACCGCGCTGCACGCAGGTGGCGGCGTCCATAGAGTCGGGCAGTCTGTCGATCATTGCCTCAACGCTGGACTCGCTGCTGGACCTGCTGTCGGGCTTCATCCTCTGTTACACCGCCCGCTCCATGCGCCGCCACAACCCCTACAAGTACCCCATCGGCAAGGCCCGCATGCAGCCCCTGGTGCGTTCCAGGAGCACCGCATGCCACCGCGTGGTACCGCACTGCACCGCATTCCACCACATTGCACTGCACGGCGGCTCCGCACTCCACCGCATTGCACCTTGGCTTCCAAGTGCTTCTGGAGGGCGTCAGGCGCCTCTAAAACCCTCTAGTCTCTCTCCTTTCCTTGCCTTCATGCTCCTTCCAATTCCCCACCTCTTCCCTTCCCGTGACCGCACAGGGCATCATAGTGTTCGCGTCCATCATGGCCACTCTCGGCTTCCAGATTCTGCTGGAGGGCGTCAGACGGCTCACCGACTCGGTATGAGCTAGATCCTACTGTATGAGCTGGGGGGAAACTGGTAAAATGAGATCTCAGAAGAATGTATAACTGACAGACTTGGTTGGAATTACTGTTCACGTGGTAGGTATCATCACAACTCGCTGACTCTACGATGGGAACTTCCGCCGTATGGTGTGTACCATGTAGCCCCATTGGAGCCGTGTGTGAACCCCCTTGTCACTTTCTGCTGTGACCCATGGGCGGCTGTGACCCATGGGCTGCTGCCAATGGTGTTTGCCACTTCAGTCAGTCACCTCGCCTCTTCTTTTCTCCTCCCCTCCCCCGTTCTCCTTGCCTGTCTGGTATCCGCCTCTGCTTCCCCCTCAGTCTGCCGTGATGGGGTTGGGCAGCGAGTGGCAGGTGTATGGGGCGATCATGCTGCTCGCCATAGCAGCCAAGACTGCACTCTACTTCTTTTGACACTCCTCACAACCCTCCTCATGCCTTTCTGCCCCTCTTTCGTTTCTCCCTCAGTCCGCACCTGTGGGGCTGGGCAGCAAGTGGCAGGTGTATGTGGCGATCATGCTGTTCGCCTTAGCAGCCAAGACCACCCTCTACTTCTGCTTTCTCATCTTCACACCACCTCCTCCCTCCCCCCTGTGTCTATCCGCCCGCGTCTGCCACCCCCCTCAGTCCGCACCTGCGGGGCTGGGCAGCAAGTGGCAGGTGTATGTGGCGATCATGCTGTTCGCTATAGCAGTCAAGGCGGCCCTCTACTTCTACTGCCGCAGATTCACAGGCAACGACATCGTCCTCGCATACGCTCAGGTTAGTCCGATAGAACACCATGTAGGTGCCATGGTTTCAATACGTGGCATCTCGAACAAAACTGATCTACTGCCGCATCTTCACAGGCAACGATATCGTCCTCGCATACGCTCAGGTGAGATGATCCTCTAGCCGACGTGCCATACGCTCAGGTGAGATGATCCTCTAGCCGACGTGCCATACACTCAGGTGAGATGATCCTCTAGCCGACGTGCCATACGCTCAGGTGAGATGATCCTCTAGCCGACGTGCCATACGCTCAGGTGAGATGATCCTCTAGTCGACGTGCCATATGCTCAGGTGAGATGATCCTCTAGCCGACGTGCCATACGCTCAGGTGAGATGATCCTCTAGCCGACATGCCATGCGCCCAGGGGACTTCTGGGGCGCCTCAGAAGCAGTCAAGGCGGCCCTCTACTTCTACTGCCGCATCTTGACAGGCAACGACATTGTCCTTGCATACGCTCAGGTCAGGCTTCCTCTGGTCAGCGTAACATACGCTCAGGTCTGGCATTTCCCTACTAACTGTCATAACATATGCTCAGGTCTGGCAATCCATTAGTCGTCGTATCGTACGCTCAGGTCAGGCAATTCTCTAATCGACATAGCACACATTGTGAAAGTTACTGTCTTGCTGCCGTAACATGCGCTCTCAGGGGGGGTTTTTCGTTGCCTGTTGAGGATGGCTCTCCATCTCCTGCTACATGCAGTTCCATCCGCTCTGCATTCCCATGCCACCATCATTCAACCACCATTCCACCCACCATGTCTGCATGACCATTTCTTTGACGTGGTGACCAACGTCGTGGGGCTGGCAGCTGGCCTTTTGAGTCGACTCAAAACTCACCATGTCACCACCATTCCACCACCCCTCCACCGTGCATGTCCGCAGGACCATTTCTTTGACGTGGTGACAAACGTCGTGGGGCTGGCGGCTGCAATTCTTGCAGGGGTCGTTGCCTGGTGGATCGACCCTGTTGGCGCCATTCTGGTATGCCTTCCTGTTGTCCTCTCCTGCCATGCAACCCTGCCATCCAACACCTCATTATGCCGAGTTTCCATCAACCTCACATGGAACCATCACAAGCCTATCCTCCACCCCCCCCCCCCCCCCCCCCCCCCCCCCCCCTCCTCCCCCTCAGCTCGCCCTGTACACGATGATCAACTGGGGCCGCACCGTCTTGGAAAACGTCAACTCGCTCACAGGCCGGTCGGCGCCGCCAGAGTTCCTGCAGAAGATAACGTACCTGTGCTGGAACCACCACGAGGCCATCCTGGCGATCGACACCGTGCGCGCCTACACCTTCGGCACGCTCTACTTCACTGAAGTGGATGTAGTGCTGCCCCGCGACATGCCTCTCGAGGTGAGCCCAATAGGGTGCTTGGGGTGAACCATGCTGCTTTGGTTGAGCCCAGGGTTATTGGGGTGAGGTGAGGGGTGATGGATGAGGCATGCAGCTCGAGGTGAGGTGTGGAGTTGAATCCAGAGTTCCTGCAGAAGATAACGTACCTGTGCTGGAACCACCACGAGGCCATCCTGGCTATCCCCCTCCCTCGCCCCCCCTGTCCTCGCCCCCCCTGCCCTCTCCATTGGCAGGAGACGCATGACATAGGCGAGTCGCTGCAGAACAAGCTGGAGCGGTTACCGGAGATAGAGCGTGCGTTTGTGCATCTGGACTACGAGGTGGAGCACAGGCCAGAGCACCACCAGCACTCCTCGTTCCCCGCTCCCCCCGCTGCACCCACCATCACAACCCTCCCTCCTCCCGACACCCCCACTGGATGACCTCTGTCGCATCCGTTTCCTGGCTGTTATTTCAGCAAAAAAAAACGGAATTGTATTGTGGCACATGCAAATGTGCTCCGTGTAATTCCTCTATGCTGACAGTTTGGCTTGTTTTCTTCCTGACGCATGTTGCAGTAATGCAGTGCTGTCCAGAAGTTTTTATAAGCTATAATGGCTGATGGTTGCATTCGGATCCTTGCATACTTGTTGCCTGCATGCTCCAAATGTGCTTTACTGTCAGGCCCTCAGATTCGTTTTTGGCCTGTCTGATTCGTCAGACTAGTACACAGTTTTATTCTGAAACTCTCAGAGTTGGTATTTAAAAAAGGCTGGAATTTCAGAGTGTCTAAATAAAAAAAGTCTGAACATTCGGAATCAATGTATTCAATGTTCATCAGAAATGTATTCAATGTTTCATTCACTGTTACCGAAACTAGACTAAGGGGATTTCGGGAGAACATGCTCTGACGGCGAATCTGCAATGTCAGACGCGAATCTTGTGGTGATTGGGTGAATCTTGTGATTGGGCGAATCTTTTGTCAGAGCGAATCTAGTGGTGTGACAGGGCGAATCTGCAATGTCAGACGCGAATTTTTTGTGATTGGGCCAAATTGTTGTGCTCTGACGGCGACTTTGCTATGATTGGGCAAAATTTTCGTGCTGTAAGGCGCGGATTTGCTGTGTCAAGGCAATTTTGCGTTGACTGTGCGAATCTGCTGTGACCCGTGAAGTCCGAATCACCAGTCAAGAACTCGTTTGTACTCTGAATTCATCAGAGTACACTCCCGAAAAACTCTGAAACGTCAGAGTCAGCCTATAAAAAAATCTGATTTTCACAGAGTTGAGGCAAAAAAAAATCTGAATTTTACTGAGTACACCCTAAAAAAAATCTGAAATCTCAGACTAAAACAAGCAAATCAGACAAAAAACTCTGACTTCTGGGGGCCTGTTTACTGTCATTTGGATGAATATGCATTGGTCATAGCAACAAGTTCCTGTTTCTGATAGTTCAGTACTCCAGCCATTTTCACTCCACTCAAAACTAATGTAAGATCATGCGTACATGCTTTATTAAACAGTGTTCCTCTTCCAGAAGCCGAATCTTTCCGTTGGCGATGCTGGCTGGCCGTGGCTCGTCATTCCCAACGCCGTTTCGCCTGACGTCCCGCCGTAGCAGCAGCTTCCCTCCAACCAAACCAAACCCGAATTCGGTAGCAGTCAGTTGGTCAGACAGTCAAACTTGGTTGTTGTGGATTCAAGCGAGCACGGCAGCAGCACCAGATATCTCAGCAAAGCTTCATTATCCTAGGTTACACTTCCCAGGCTGTTTGGTGAGAATTTTAGTTATTCCATCCGTCTCGAGGATTGTAGGCTCTGAGATCCATTTCAAAGACGCCGTGGGACAAGTGTGTAAGCATCCCTCCTTCCCTCAACGGTCGTGCGCTTTGATTCGCGTGGCATGATTAGCCAAAGGTGCAGCTGCTAGGTAGATGACGAGGGGACATGGCGTAATTCAGTCGTCGCGTTCCTTCTCTATCCGTAAAGCTCGTTTAAAATTTTCTGTTCGACACTAGTCTTGGCTGTTACGACTGAGCAAATCTGATAGAATTTTGCCGACACACTGCGAAACTATTCCCAGTGACGATCCGACATGGCGACACGAAATCGAACAGCCGTTTTCATAAAGCATCGAGATTCTCTCAAGTCAACTAGACCAAACGCCGGAGCCTCTCGCGATCTTGATCAGGTGGAAAAGGGATGGGGAACGGGGAGAAAAGGAGGAGGCTATGTACAACTAACTCGGCTAGACACTGGAGAAAGGTATGCTCATGTGTGTGTTGATAATCCTTTTCTTGATTGAATTTGGAAGATGATGTCAGCCATTCCACCATGCTATAACACAATTCCTGTTGGGATGTTCTGCTGAGAAGCTTTCCGAAGATAGGTTCAAACAGTTGTTTTTTTTTCTTTTTTTTACGCTCACGATCTGGTTCAGGCTATCGGCAGGGACGTCAGGAGCAACAACCTCGCAACCAGCCGCTTCCGGTGGATTGGGAAGTCCACGCCTACCTCCCGTGTGGGTAGACGTGTCGGACAAGATAAAGGACGATATGCAAAAGATTAGAGGCAAGATGGGTGAGCTGGCGAAGGTCCAGGCACGCGCGTTGCTACCGTCGTTCGATACGGACGATGCGAGGGGGAAGAAGAACGAGCATGAGAGAACCATGGAGGTTCTCACGGCGGAAATCACGCGGTCGCTGAAGACGTGCGAGCAGCGGCTGCAGCAGCTTTCGCGAAAAGAAGCGACGTCAGCGGGGAATGCTGCCATTGCGCGCAACGTTCAGGTGAGCTGCGAGGGTATTTTGCGAAACTAAAACATGCTGAAAATGAATTGGTTGCTAAACCTGGAGATAATAACAATAAACAATGAATCACATTTGTTCGCAGGTGCTCACAGAGGTTGTCTGTTGCCCTTCAATCTTTTCCACTTACCACTCCTCCTCCTCCCTTCCCTCTCCTCACCACCCCATTCAAATTTCCACTGTCTGTTATCAGAGATGTATGGCCACGGATTTGCAACAACTTTCTATGGATTTCCGCAAACAGACAAAGCAGTATCTACGGCGGTTGCAGCAGCAACAGCAGCCTCAAGAAAAGGTGTGTATCTGTATGGCAGACACTGGTTGGGTGCGAGCATTCGCACTTGCTGGTTGGTTGAAGCAAATGTGGACGTATGTACTCTCTTCAAATACAATGAGTGAGGACTCACAAACAAAGATTCGGAACTTGCACTCAAATTACTTCGTTCTTTAGCTTTCCCTCTGTCCTCATGTCTTGTCACGTGCTTCTGGCTTGCCACTCACTCCTATGATTACCTGTCTGTGGCATTGCAACTGTACATCTCAGGCTGTGCTGGGCCGTGCTGGTGCTGGTGGTTCATCAGGCAGGCTACACGAAGCATCATCCAGTGCAACGCAAACTGATGATGATGACTACTTTGACCCAGTAAGCCCTTCTCGTTTCTCCTCCCTCGTCTAATTTCAACACCTCCCACCTGCCTCTCCTCCCTCCCGCCTGTTCTTTCAAACTCCCTCTTCCACCATTGTCATTCACCATGTAACTCCGCAATTGTAGTGAAACCCTTCCCCCCCTCCCCCCCCGAAAACGCATCATTCGTCCTCCCCTAGCTTTCCCACTCCTCCATTCCCACCTCACTTCACCAGCTCTAAAGCTGTTGTTAGAGTTCGTTATCAGCATACATCATCCAGTGAGCATCATTCCATCAGCATCAGTATCATTGGATCAGCATCATCTTATATCAATGTCAGGATCGATTCATCAGCATTGTCCAATCAGCGAGCATCACCCAATGGGCACGATCATCGTCAATATTTTAAGCACCATTCGAATCCACATTACAAGCACCATCCAATCAGCGATATTGCGACTAGCAATATTAGCAGCATCAGAGCACCACATTCATCATTTCTAATAAGCACTGATTCAGCATCACCCAATCAGCATATCAGCATTATCCTTTCAGCACCATCTCATCACCATTATGAGCGTCATCCAGTTATCAGATGCAGCATCATCCAGTCATTATTAGCAGCATATTGCAATTGGCACTCTCAGCATCAGCTCATCGCACTGAACGTTCACATGGCTGTCTTGCAGGAGTTTGAGGAGCGGCAGCTACTGCGAGTGAGGCAAATGGAGAATGTGACAGCCGAGAGGGAGAAAGAGATTCAAGAGGTGAGATGCATTTTAAGAAGGATGTCAAGTTACCCGATGAAGAAAGAAAATGGGTCAAAAATAGGTCAGAAATACTCTATTGCTATGACCTTGAGCGCATGCGCCTGTACATTCCTCGTTTCAAATGGAACAGCCCTTTCTCAGTAGCGTCTTGCTCATGTGCTTTCTTGTCAGCTCACCCCGTTTGCTCCCTCTCTTGGTTCCATTCCTGTGTGTTTCCCACGTCGGAAAAGATTGTGCAATCGGTGCATGACCTCGCCCAGATCATGAAGGACATTTCAGTCCTCGTCATTGATCAGGTGTGTGTACAGATGCCACATTGCTTGATGTTCCCACTTGTACTCCCATGTTTTTGTGTCGCTTTTCTTCGTAGGTATATCAACATGACATGCAGGTTCGTCGGTTGCTTGGTTGCTGTGCTATGCTGTGCTGGTGTACAGGGAACCATTGTTGACCGGATTGACTACAACATTCAGAACATCAGTGCAAACGTGGACAAGGGCGTTGAGGAGCTGAAGAAAGTAAGTTGTGTTTCCAGTGCAAGCAAGCATGCTCAATTCTTCTATTTCTCCGAATCCGTTGTTTTCCTAACGAGGTATCGTCTCTTTTCGGTGCATTCTCATATTTTCCTCTGTTCTTTCTTGCAGGCCGAGAAGACCCAGAAGCAATCAGCCCTTATTTTCTGCATACTAGTCCTCGTAGTGGCGGTCTTGGCTCTCTTTGTCATTCTCATCCTCAAGAAGCTCATATTCTAATGGCATCTGCTGGTATGGTGTACCTTGGCTTGGTTTGCCGCTAGTCCGTTTCGTAACTGAAATGTAGAAATATGCAATGGATGGGTTTTGGCAGCTGTGCTATACTCTCTTTTGAACAGACGAATATCAGCAACGTGAAGCAACGCTAGGCTTTAGCAATGCCGTGGGTGTGTTAATATACAGTGTTGTTCTCTCCCGGCCTCTTTAAGGGTGCATTCCTTTGGGACACTTGTGTCTCAATCACTTTGTGACACCCAAAAACAACATAAACTGTGTTGTGTCCCAAATGCGAATCGGCTTTCGGCGACTTGTACTGTATTTATTATTGGTCAGCGTGAAACGCGCTGACATCGCTGTCGAATTGTGAAACGACCCGTCATTGTTAAAGAATCGCACGCGACTCGAAATGCCCGACACGACCACATGCACCTGGACATCCGAAAATGCCAATTTTGCGAGGGAAAAGATCCCGCGCATCGAAACCACGCCCCTGCTCGGAGGTTGAAAATACGGGTGTACTGTCACCCAGTCAAATGCACACACCTGTACATCTCTTTTTGATCCCCGCCAGTGAAACGTGTCCAACTGAACCTGCCAATATGTCGCCCTACATCGCGGTACATTCGATGTTTGTGACACAACATTGGGAAAATTAACAGGCGCGACTCGGGAAAACGGGGATTGAGACACAAGTGTCCCCACAGGAATGTACCCTAAGACTATGGTATTCATCTGGCTTGCAGCATGTTGGGAAATATTTTAGAGCTTTACATTTCAAGAAATTACCAAGTCATTACCGCTACAGTAGTGAGTCAAGTTTTAGTGTGTATCTCTTCACTAGAAATGATGACGTCAGTGAACAAGGCTTTATTGTAGCAACAATCTGTCAAATTGTATTTGTTTTGTAGGCTGTAGTGGGGCATACCCTAAAGGGTACAACAATTTAGGGTTAGGGTTAGCTATACAATCCTGTACTGCCCATCATTCTAGTCATTCTTACGTTCCTACTTCTGACATGGTATTCAGAGCGGGTCCGTCCGTAGGACCGCTTCGTTAGGGCCCACCGATAGTTCCGATCTGCCCGTACTGCCCGATCTGCCCGAACTTTCCGTACTGCCCTGCCCTGCTTGCACTGCCCTGCACGGCCTGCCCTGCCCGTCGCGCTGCCCTCACAGCTGCCTAGCACGCGACCCGCACGCTGCCCTGCTAGCGGCCTGCTCGCACTGCCTTCACGCGCGCTGCCTTCACACGCGCTGCCTTAGGCCTACGCGCGCCCCGCCCACACGCTGCCTGCGCTGCCCGTGCACTGCCTGCGCTGCCCGCACGCTGCTGCTGCTGCCCGCCCACTGCGTTTCCTGCCCACGCGCTGCCTGCCTTGCCCGCGCGCTGCCTGCACTGCCGGCGCCCTGCCCGCGCACTCCACGCCCTGCTCGCGCACTGCCCGCACGCCGCTGGCACCGCCCGCGCGCTACCCCTAAGGCCCGCCCTGCTCGCGCTCTGCCCGCACAGCCCGCGCGCGGCCCTTAGCGCGCCGCCTAGACGCGCCCTGCCCGCGCTGCAGCTGCTGCTAGGCTGCTGCTGCTGCCAGCGCCGCACAGCCCCGCCGTGCCCGAGCCGCGCCACACCGCCCGAGCCGCGGCGCCCTGCCGAGCCGCGCCGTGCTGCCTAGCTTCCTGACAGATCTGTTTTTGCTGCTGCAATGCTGCTTCTGCTGCTGCTGCTGCTGCTGCTGCTACTACTGCTACTTCTGCTTTTAACGATGGCTACACTCAATGTCCTTGCCTTTGACGCGGAGGGGCGCCCGATTAGGTTTGACTGCTGGCTCGAGGATCTCCAGTTGTACCTACAGAGCCAGGATAGGGAGTGTTGGAAACAATTGATTTAGCGCCTCTGTCGTGTCGAAACACCAAGTCAGAAGCGAAGCGAAACATATCGAAGCATTAGCGAGTCAACCCTCGGAGGTTGAACAACTGCTGGAGGTTATGCGAAAGTCAAAGGTCAGCGACTTTTGACCTGACAAATACAGCGCAACAGCAAGGACAAACAACTGACTCGCTATTGAGCAGTTGCCCGAGTCGTCACTGTATCGAACCGCAACAGCAACAGCAAAACGGTTATTAACTGTATCTCTTCGTATTCCTTGTATTCTTATAAAATCTTGTATCCCTTTGTTTTAATCAATCTACTTTGCCCTCACATACTAGCGCAAGGTGGTTCACAAAGTTCTTATTTCAACGCTTCCGCTATTACATTGTCCTACTCAGAATTTAGTCCTGCAAAGACCCTAAGGGCTTTTCTCAGCCCAACATGGTATGAGAGCTATCAGGACAAATTCAACTACAATCAAGACACCCACAACATCACAAGGCATGGCAATGCAGAAGGAAAGAAGCTCCTCTAACGGCTCTCCCGGTACTACTCCTACTCCACCTCCTGCCTCTGGCCTACAGACAGAGGAGGGTACGGCAACAAGACCAAGAGCAACGTCTTCAGAAACTCCCGCAAATCAAGCCGCGGCCTTCGACCCAGACATGATGGAGAAATTCTTCTCCTTCATGTCCTTCTACGAACAACACCAGCAAGGGGCACCTGCACAGTCAAACAACAGCAACAACAACAACGCAACACCGATGAGCCTCGACGGTTCATCCTACGCACGAGGAAATCAGCACCAACCTACCTTCGCCCCGTACGAACCTCAGCGCGGTTCCGTCAGCTTCATGCCGCACCAGCAGCCTTCACCTGAGCAAGAGAAGACACTAGATGCACTTCAAGTTCAATCGCAGTTTGCGCACGTTTTAAAACTACAGACGTCAAGACCATTCAACGGAAAGGACTTCTTTACCTGGTCATTCGAATTCGAACTGATGATGGAAGGCGCGCAGATTCTTGGCTTCTTCAACGGGTCATTGCCATATCCAACAAACGGCACGCAATACGACAAACAGCAGTATACGTATCAATCTATGATGGCATATACAATCCTACTGCGCAACGTCACACCGAACCAGCAGCAGAACATTCGGTCTTACCGAGGATACGGAAACTCCGCCGAGCTCGCGTACAATCACCTGAAGAACCTGTATCAGGCAACAGACAGCGTCAATCAGATTCGGTTAATGGCACAACTGACAACAGTGGAAATGAAACCGGGCGAAAAAGGGATGGCGTATATCAGCCGCTGTCGCGAATTGCGCGACAAACTCCTTCGATGCGGAGGGTCGATATCAGAAGACGCCTTCGTCACAGTCGTCATTGGCAGTCTTGGTCCTCATTGGCGCTCCACTCGCGCCATACTCCGAGCTCATGGGAAGATCTCCGAAGCAGCATTGTGCGCTGAAATTCACGCCGAACAGCAAGACATGGACCTACAAGAAGAAAAACACAAGAGGAAGACGTCAGTGTCCGAGTTCGCTTTCCACACTCAACGACGCTACAACAACAACAACCATCGGCAAAACAAGTACCAAGGTCAACAACCCGTACCTCCGTTTTGTCATCTCTGCAAGACGTCAGGTCATCCCCGCACACACTGCCCTAACCGACCACAGTCAGTACCAACGCAGTGGCAACTTCGACCTTCAAGCAGTCAAGTCGCCTCAACGCAAGCAAATACCACCACTCAAGTTCAAACGTCAACAACGTCAACAGGAAAACCTGCACAAGGAACAAGGGACATCGTCAGCTGCATGGCAAGATTGACCGACTCCCGCATCACTGAATCGCCGCCGTACTACTCACCAGAAGAACAACTCGACGAAAGGACTACACGTCAAGAATCGCTGCAACCAAACCCAACGTACACAGCCATCGCCCAAAGCGAACCGTCTAGAAAGGATACCTGGTTCTTGGATAGTTGTTGCGGACAACACATGTGCTCTTCCGGACGCTTTGTTCAACGCGAACACGAACTTCAACGCGAGGTCGTCATCACCGTCGCCAACAATCAGAACCTGCGCACACAACGACAAGGCGTAGTGCAACTTCAGTCACGAGAGACAAACGTCATACTGCAGATGTCAAAGGTTTTAATAGCAGAAGGGCTTGGTTACAACCTACTGAGTGTCAGTCAACTGATGGCGAAGGGCATACACCTCGAAGCAGATAGCACCACTCAGGAGTTCAAGTTATACCACGGGAAAGGCGGTCTCTACATCGGGAAGGCGGTCCTGAAAAACAACGTCTTCGTCCTCGACTTCGTCCCAGATCTTGGCACCGCTGACAGCGACGGGATTGTCACTTTCACCTCCTGGACACATCCACCGGATCTCGACCCCGACTTCAGTCCAGAAGGCTTCTGGTACTCGCACACCATCCCTGAGGCCGAACGAACAAGAGCATTAGCAACAATTCAACACTCGGCAGCAGCAGAGACAACATCGGCAGCAGCAGAGACAACATCAGCAGCAGCAAAGACAACATCGGCAGCAGCAGAAACAACGGCAGAAGCAGCGGCAACATCGACACCAATCGCTGGTCCTTCAACTGCATCGGCTCCAATCGACGACACTCCACCGACTCCTGCGCAGCAGCTTAACCCAACACCACGAGAAGTACATCGAAGCCCAAACTTCACCGCAAACTTCTACTCCAACTCCGACTTGTACTGTCGTTCACCCGGACATCGAGCTGGCAAAGACATCTGGCACGCACGAATGGGACATCCAAGCAACACGGTGTTAAACAACACAATCAGAGCAGGAGTACTCGACAAAGATTCACTGCTCTTGACCGATGGAAGCGAACTTTGACGAGCTCGTGGAACGTGCTTTACCTGCCCCGAAGCTGACTTACCACATCGGCCATTCACTTCTCACCACAACCCCAGCGCACCAACTTACGCACCACTTGAGAAAGTGTACAGCGACATCCTGTACAATCGCGAACCTGGACAAGGAACATACAGCTACACCATCACGTTCATCGATGCCGCTACGCGTTACGTTTGGCACCTTAACCTTCCGAGCAAGGACATGGCTTTCGAGGCCTTCGTCGCTTGGCTCCAAGTAGCAGAACGAGAATCAGGCGTGAAACTAAAAAGCTTCCAGTCAGACGGAGGAGGAGAATACACCTCACAGAGGTTCAAGCAGTACTTGGCAGAAAGAGGTATCAAGAGGCTCATCTCGCTTCCCTACGCCCATCAACAGCAAGGCGTGGCAGAACGAATGAATCGAACTCTCCAGAACACCATGCGCAAATTACTGCGTGGCATGCGACTGCCCAATCACCAATGGCCTGAGGCAATGGACCACGCTGTCATGCTGCACAACTTGCTTTCGTCGTCGTCACTACCGAACAACGCATCACTGCACCTGCTGTGGACAGGAAAACAGGGCAGCACAAAAATGTTAAGAGTTTCCGGCTGCATGGTACAGTATCGCCCACACACTGCAAGAGCCGGAAGATTTTCTCAACGCGCACAGTGGGGACTACACCTGGGCATCAAAAGAAATTACAACGCGTGGAAAATTTTTGACGTCCACTCCAAAGAAACAGTAGCAGCACGTGATGTCATTTTCTACGAACGACTCACCCTTCCGACGTATCTTGCCAACCTGGAAGAAGATCGAGACCCCACAGGTGGCTTCCGTGGTGACCGAGCCTTCGCCTCGGCAGCAGACGAAGCTGACTGGGACGAGCAGAACGTGGATGAAGCCTCGGAGGAAGCCGGACCTCTCCCTTACTGCTCCGTCGACGCCCCAATGGATGACGAAAATCCTCGCGAAAGCGCCAACGCCGAAGTATTTTACCACTTCGCCGACAACGGTTACGTTAGACCTGCAGAAGTCAACACCAACGAAGCAGAACGCGTAGGGCCTAACTTCATACCTGACCCAGAAGCAGGTGGCGAAGCAGCTTATCCCGCGGACACAACTCTCCCCCGCTACACACAGAGTGGCCTCCAGATACTCGGCCTCGTCACCAAGGTCCACGGGACAGAGATTCCTAAGGAGCCTGCCACAGTTCAGCAGGCTCTGGGGGGGGAGCATAGGGAAAAATGGCGTGAAGCCATGGACAAGGAACTGAAAGCACTGGAGGAACGCAACACCTGGAAAGTCGTCCCTATTGGCGTGGCATGAAACAAGACAGTACTCACCGGGAAGTGGGTCTTCCGTGTGAAGACAAAGGCAGACGGCACCATCGACAAGTTTAAGGCGCGCTGGGTCGTACGCGGCTTCGACCAGGAGCACAGACGCGACTTCACCGAGACATTCGCCCCGGTCAGCCGACACACCTCACTACAAATTCTCCTCGCGATCGCCGCCATGAAGAAAAAGAAACTGCGGCAAATCGACGTCGCCAACGCATTCCTCTACGCACCTGTTGACGCCGAAATCTTCGTCGAACTCCCACACGGCTCCCACGGAGAACCTAACCAAGTCTGTCAGCTGAAAAAATCCCTGTACGGCATCAAACAAGCTCCAAGGCTGTGGCAGCAGTATCTGCACGCAAGACTTATTCGCATTGGATTCCGCCAACTACCTCACGACCAGGGCATGTATCGGCTCACAAAGGGCACCGACTACATCCTACTGATCGTCTACGTGGACGATTTACTCTACATCGGCTCGACCAACAATGTCACCACCTGGTTCGAAGGGGAATTACAGAAGGACCTCACGCTCACAGTCTCGTCCACTGTCACGCAGTATCTCGGCCTCAACATCCAGGAAGAAGAAGACGCGATCTACCTCAACGCCGCAAAATACGCCGACACCATCGCCAAACGCTTCGCACTCACACCGAACACCATCTCTACGCCATACCGCTACACGGTAGGAAATAACAAGGAAGGATCCGCTCCACTAAAACCCGCCGGCATACGCGACTACCAGAGAAAGCTAGGATGCCTCCTCTTCGCAGCTGTCACTTGCCGTCCGGACCTATCGTACTCCGCAAGTCAGCTCGCGACCTACCTCAAGAAACCTGAAGCAGAACACATGGCAGAACTCGACCGTGCTCTCCACTACCTCGTCAGCACTTCAACCGTCGGTCTAACCTACCACAAGAACGGGACTACGACACCTAAACTAATTGGCTACGTCGACGCAGATCACGCCGGCGACTCCGAGAACAGACGCTCACGCACCGGCTACATCTATCGCCTCGAGCCTATCGGACCCATCTCCTGGCAGTCGAGCAAGCAGGAATTAATCGCTCTCTCTTCAGCTGAAGCTGAATATATCGCACTCTGCTCAGCCACCAAGGAAGGACTGTACCTTCGCAAACTTATGGAGGAGGCGAAGCTGGCACAGTTACCCAGCTTCTCCTTGTTCTGCGACAACCAGTCGGCAATTCGCATAGCCAACAAAAACGGATTCGCGAACAGGACGAAGCATATCGCCCTGCAATATTTCTTCGTAAAGGACGAGATCGAGAAAGGGAGACTTGAGCTGTCTTACTGTCCCACGTCCGAGATGGCAGCTGATTACTTGACCAAGAAGCTCGGGAAGCAGAAGTTCGAGTAATGCATGCTGCTGACTGGACAAAGCCACGTCACCAGTAGCAACACTCCAGAAGCGAAGGGGAGTGTTGGAAACAATTGATTTAGCGCCTCTGTCGTGTCGAAACACCAAGTCAGAAGCGAAGCGAAACATATCAAAGCATTAGCGAGTCAACCCTCGGAGGTTGAACAACTGCTGGAGGTTATGCGAAAGTCAAAGGTCAGCGACTTTTGACCTGACAAATACAGCGCGACAGCAAGGACAAACAACTGACTCGCTATTGAGCAGTTGCCCGAGTCGTCACTGTATCGAACCGCAACAGCAACAGCAAAACGGTTATTAACTGTATCTCTTCGTATTCCTTGTATTCTTATAAAAGCTTGTATCCCTTTGTTTTAATCAATCTACTTTGCCCTCACATACTAGCGCAAGGTGGTTCACAAAGTTCTTATTTTAACGCTTCCGTTATTACATTGTCCTACTCAGAATTTAGTCCTGCAAAGATCCTAAGGGCTTTTCTCAGCCCAACAGGGAGGACGTTTCTCTGTTAGAACACGTGTCCGGTACCTGCCTAGCCCCTGAGGATACAGTTGCGCGTGCTCTTCGTACTCAGTGGCTCACCCGTGATGTTGCCGCCTGCCTTTCTGTCCGCAATGCCCTCCCGCCAGAGGAACGAGTCCATTTCGGCCAGCTTAAGATGGCGAAGGAACTGTATGACGCTGTAGTTGCTCGTTATCCCTCCCCCTCGTTTGCTGCCCTAGGCAGTATCATGCTGCCGTACCTTCACCCTGAGATGTCTGAGTTCCAGACTATTGCTGACCTCTTCACCCACCTTCGCTCTAGTGACGCTCACTACCGTGCCGCTCTCAAGAAGGAATTTCTGGCTGCGAACCCGCCTCCGATGTACCTCACACTCTACTACCTCGTTACTCGCCTCCCAGACTCCCTCCGCGCTGTTAGGGACCACTTTCTTGCTCTCGACCCTACCGAGATCACCCTTGCTCTGCTGGAGCAGCATCTTCTCGAGGCAGAGAAGAGCTCCGTCGCTGTCGCTGCCTCTCGCTCCCCGCTCCCCCTTCTTTGAGGGGTGTGCTCCCTCCCCTCTCCTGCCCTCCGTTGCTACTGCTGCTACTGTTGACTTCCTTCGTACTAAGGAGGTTGGTGCTGCGTCTGTTCCTAGTGGGAGGCGCCGCAACAGCAAGGGCAAGGGGGGTAAGGGTGGTGGGGGGGGGCACTGGAGGGGGTGGTGGCGGGGGTGGTGGCAGTGGTGGTGGTGGGGTTGGTGGCAGTGGTGGTGGCGGGAGTGGAGGCGGTGGTGGTGGCAGTGGAGGTGGCTGGGGTGGTGGAGGCGGTGGAGTGGGCGGAGGGGGCTCGGGTGGCGGTCGTGGTGGAGCTAGCAGAGGCGGAGGCCATGGGGCGGCGACTGGTGGTGCAGCTTGTGGCGGCGGAGGCACTGGGGGTGGACAGCAACAGTAGCCACACACCCCTCAGGAGCTTCGTGAGTGTGTGGTTCAGCATGGCTCCACTGGGGCCAATGTTCATTGCCCGTACGTCCGCCGCACGGGTCTCAGGACTGGTGAGCCCTGCGGGAAGACTGTGCACACTGAGTATCGTTGCTTTTGTCGTCTCGAGGATGCCTGGCGCACCGAGTACGGAGATGAGCTGGCTCCCCCCAACTGGTTAGCGTTGCTATGTTTGCTCTTGACTTTGCCAAGATCAATGCTGGAATCTATGCTATGTATGCTGGTGCTAGTAGTATTGAGGGTGATTGTTACTCGTGTGTGCCGCGCGCTGCTGGTATAGAGGCTGCTGCACTAGGTGCTTGTGAGTTTGCTGCCGCAGGTACTGCTTCTGCTAAGGCATTGCACACCTTCACTCTTGACTCAGGCGCGTCTCGCTGTTTCTTTCGCGATTGCACCACAGTCAGACTGCTCACAGCACCTGTCCCAGTCTCTCTGGCTGACCCCTCTTGGGGTCCAGACATTGCACAAGCCTCCACAGTGCTCCCTTGTTCGGCAGTCCCCTCTGGTTCTCTGTCTGGTCTCCACATCCCTTCGTTCTCTAAGAACTTGGTGAGTAACGCTGTCCTCCAGGACGAGTTGGTCAGTACCTTTACTCCTGGAGGTGAGCGTGTGGCGATCTGTTCGGACTCTCGCACTGGCGAGCACCTCGCCACGTTCACCCAGAGCCCTGGGTCTAGCCTGTACACACTGACCACTGAGTCCGCACAGGTGGCTGCGTCAGGTCGGGTGACTGCGTCTGCACAGGTGGCTGCGTCGAGTCAATTAGCTGCGTCTTGTTCGTGCCGGCTACTCTCGCACTAGACTCTCCTCTGGCACCACCGTCTTGGTCACCCCTCCCTGCCACACTTGCATGGCATGCACTCTTGTCTCCTTGTCTCTTGCCTCCCCAGGTCCCTGCCCCCACTCCCGCGATCGCTTGCACCGCCGTGCATTCCCTGCGTCGAGGGGCGGCAGCGCGCCGCTCCTCACTCCTCCTCGTTTCCGCCAACCACTGCTACTGTGCAAACTCTCCACATGGACGTGTGGGGCCCAGCGCGCGTCCGTGGACAGGACCAGGAGCACTACTTTATGATGGTTGTTGACGACTACACGCGATACACCATTGCCTTCCCCTCACAGAGCAAGGAGGATGTCCGAGGAGTTTTGATCGACTGGATCATCGCTGTTCGTCACCAGCTGAGCGCTCGATTTGAGCAGGACCTCCAGGTCCTGCGGCTGCACTCTGACAGAGGCGGTGAGTTTTCCTTCGTAGTCCTTCGGTACTATTGTCGTGGGGAGGGCATCCACCAGACGTTCACGCTTCCGGCCTCTCCACAGCATAATGGGATTGCTGAGCGCCGCATTGGCTTATTCATGGACGTTGCTCACACCTCCATGATCCAAGCGGCTGCTCCCCATTTTCTGTGGCCGTTTGCAGTCCGATACGCTGCGCATCAGCTCAACCTCTGGCCCCGTGTCTCTGTGCCAGAGACCTCGCCTACACTGCGTTGGACGGGGGAGGTTGGCGATGCGTCGGCGTTTCGGGTCTGGGGCGCGCTCTCCCTTGTTCGCGATACCACCGCGAGCAAGCTCTCCCCTCGCACTCTCCGCTGCGTCTTCCTTGGCTTCCCCACCAACGCCTTTCCCTGGCAGTTTTACCACCCTGCCTCGCGCCGGGTCCTGTCTTCACAGGACGTCACCTTTGACGAGTCGGTCTGCTTCTACCATCTCCACCCGCACACGTCTTGCCCGCTCTCCCCGCCGCCCCCCTTCCTAGTCTCAGGTCCTCCTCCAGTAGACCCCCTCCCCCCGCAGGGTCCTGCTCCCTCAGGTGTGTCTCATGTCAACCCTCCCCCTTTGGTTGAGCCTTTGGAGGTCTCCTTTGACACCTCTGGCCCAGCTGAGGGGGGTGACCCCACGGCTTACGACACGGCGACGACTCGCCGCTCCCCGCGCTTGGAGACCCCTCCTTGTTTTCCGCCTTGGCCGTCTTCGCCGCCTCCGCAGCCTGTCGCTGTGGGCTCTGGTGGTTTTGGGGGTGCTGAGTCTGGAGGTGCCGGTTTTGGGGGTGCTGAGTCTGGGGGTGCCGGTTCTGGGGGTGCTAGTTCTGGGGGTGCTGGAGCTGCTGGTGCTGGAGGTGCTGGAGCTGGAGGTGCTAGTGCTGCTGGAGCTGGAGGTGCTGGAGCTGCTGGTGCTGGAGGTGCTGGAGCTACTAGTGCTTGAGGTGCTCGAGCAGGAGGTGCTGGAGCTACTGGTGCTGGAGGTACTGGAGCTGGAGGTGCTGGAGGTGCTAGAGCTGGAGGTGCTGGAGGTGCTGCTGGTGCTGGAGGTGCTGGTGCTGGAGGTGCTAGAGCTGGAGGTGCTGGAGATGCTGATGCTGGAGGTGCTGCTGGTGCTGGAGGTGCTGGAGGTCCTGCTGGTGCTGGTGCTGCTGGAGCTGCTGGTGCTGGAGGTGCTGGATGTGCTGGAGCTGGAGGTGCTAGAGCTGCTGATGGTACGTGTACTATGTCGCGCCGACCGTTTTTTTACCCGCAACCGCAGTCGTCCCTGCCACCGCCTGACTCGGCCCTTCGTCAGGTTCTTAGTCTCCCGTCGTCCACTGGCCTCACTCCACCTCTCCTGTGTCCACCACTAGACCAGTCTCAGCCACAGCTATTGCCTGGCTCCCCGTTGCTTGCTCCTGCTCCTCACACTGAGGTGACTGAGTCCCTAACTGAGCGTCGTGAGCCTGAGACTCGTGTTGTGTGATGCAATCATATGCATTCACGTCTGTCTGCCTCCCATCATGTGTTCGTGCGTTGCATGCGTGGTGTGAGCGTATGCAAGAATTTGTGTTTTTGTGCGGTTTGGTTTTTCTGAGTGTGTGTGAATGTTATTTGGCTTGAGCAGATATCTGAAGTGACTCCTCTGCTCAAGAGCTTTCCGACGAACCAAGTATCGCTTCAATCGGAGCACGAACAAGAAAGTTACGAACGTTGGAAGTTCGTATGCTTTTGATATTTGGTTGTGGTGACTATGGGAAGTTGTGGTGTTGACTCCATAAGGAGTACAGACTCTTGGGGGTTGGGAAATTCGTCAACATCACTGTAGATGCTGCCAAGTGGTTGGGAGGTGCCAAACCAGGTTGGCAAGTGTGGTCAAGTTGGGTGAGGTGGATGGCATGAGTTGGGAAAGTGACAAATGTCAAAGTTGGGGTGCCTATAGAGAGGGGAATTGTGTGGTATGGGGTGTCCTTGGTTGGGGACTCCCTTGGGACCTTCCCTCTCGTCCTCCTCATCCCCTCCTACCTGGTTCTATTGCTACTCTAACTTTCTTGTGTGAACTTGTGAGATAATTGTGATTGAGTTACGTTTTCTATGGCAGCATACCCCCAAGTGCGCCGAAGTTCATAACTCGAGTTATACTCCATATTTTGATACTATTCAAATTGGGAATGATAGCCACGGTCAAGGGCTACAACATACTTGAGTTTGAAAGAATTCTAGCAGTGGACCTTTCGTCGACGACGTTTCTTGTGACGACGACTTTTCTGTCCAGAATTGTAGTTGACGATTTTGAGATATTTCAGCCCCTAATCTTCATAGACTCCGTCCTTAGTATCTAACAAGTGGTATCAGAGCTGATTAAGGACTTTGTGGAGAATCTACTGAAGTGTGAAGACCCTCCTAGACCCACCATGGCCTGTGGGCGTGCCTAAGTGGAGTTCTGGAGGTTGCATGTGACTTCCGCTAAGGGGAAACTCTGCCGAAATTTCGTTGGCGCCGACACTTGTGGAAATTGAGTGGGACTTCGGTGTGGACAGCAAGGGGGGAGCTGGAACCTGTGCTTGGGAGCAGAGGAAATGAGTCAAGGGAGTGGAGATGCAGCTGAGAAGAGGAATGAGCCGCCACCATCCAAGATCGAGGCATTGGATGGCTCCAACTATGAGGAATGGAGCGGGCGGATGCGGAGTGCATTTAAGCGCTACAAGCTGCTGAAACTTGCGATGGGAGAAGAGAAGATGCCGGAGGAAGGCGACGCCTGCGATCGGTGGATTGAGAAAAGCGCGGTGCTGTACGACCTAATCCTTCAATCGGTCAACAACGACATGTTCCAACACATCAAGGATTTGGTGGAGTTGGATGATTCCGGACCAAAGGCGTGGAAGCTACTGCGCGACGTGATTCAGCCCAACACGCTGCCGATGGTGATTGTGTTGGAGAAGGAGCTGGCTGCCCTCTCCATGCGACCGGGCGATGATGTGAAGCCGGTCCTTGACAAGATCAAGGACACCTATGCAAGGATGGCAGCGGCGGGCAGCAATGTGTCGCAGATGCAGCAGTGCACCAAGATTATCTCGGTGCTCGACAACTCATGGGACAACCTCATCCCCACCCTCAACACTCAGCAGGACCAGTGGACACCTGAGTGGCTACGGCAGCAGATTCTGCAGGAGGACTTCCGCAGGCGCCACACGGGTGGTGGTGCTACCAACAAAACTGCTGAGGGGTATAAAGCTGCAGGAGGCAGCAGAGGAAGAGGGGGAGGGAGAGGCCGAGGCCGTGGGAGAGGCTTTGGCAGAGGGAGAGGCCGAGGTGACTACAATGAGGTGCATGGGAGCTCTGGTGGCAGGGGGAGCACCCGAATGGAGGGTGCGTGCTGGTACTGCAAGAAGGCTGGACACCCTTGGTTCAAGTGTTTCAGCCGGCCTGAGGGATGGGCGCCCCCAGGCATGAAGCCGCCAAGTGGTGAACGTGCACGAGGTGGCGCTGTGCAAGGTTCAGGTGCACAAGGTGATGGTGCACAAGGTAAAGCCAACCCTGGGATGTTCCTCATGGTTGAGGATGTGAAAGGGAGTGAGGGTGATGTGGGCTCAGTTGGGAAGGTTGTGATGCACCCCTTCACTCACTGGGTGATAGATTCAGGTTGCACAAGTCACATGACCCCACGGGCAGATTTGCTTGACGAGGTAAAGCCCCCTGGGAAGATCAAGTTTGTGGCTGCCGCTTCAGGTGCTTTGCTCCCTGTGATTGGTGTTGGGAATGCTAAGGTAATGGGAGCCAATGGGGGCCTTGTGGGGCTGGGGAATGTACTGCTGGTTGAAGGTTTGTCCGCTAACCTCCTCTCTGTGCGCCGGCTGCAGAAAAGCAAGGCCAAAGTGACCTTCGGCCCAACCAGCTGCCGTGCAAAGCTTGGGAAATTGCTGCTGTGGGATTTGGAGGAGAAGAGCAGCTGCATCAAGGACCTATGGCAGCTGCCCATCATCCCTTGGAATGGGAAACCACCAGCAACGGCAGCGGCAACAGCAACGGCTAAAACAACTGCGGGAGGAGAGGAGACTGCACCAACCGATGGGGCCCTAGATGCAGTCAAGAAGGTGCAGCAGTCACAGCAGCCACATGGTGAGGTGCTTGCTGGTGTGGATGCAACCGCTGCATGGGCAAAGGCTTCATCTGGGAATGGTGATGCCGATTGGGAGACGTGGCACGAGAGGTTGTGTCACATCAACATTCCTATGCTGCAGAAGTTAGTGAAGGATGGGAGCTTGAAGGGGTTGGAGGTGAAGGGGGCAGCAAAGGAGATTGGGAGCTGCCCTACATGCCTTGAGACCAAGTTCACAAAGTTTCCGTTCAGCAGCAGCACGGGACCAGCTAAGGCCCCGCTCGCACTTGTGCACATGGATGTGGTGGGCCCTACGAGGGCCCCTTCTCTCTCGGGCAGCCGCTACTTCTTAACCATTGTGGACGACCACACGCGTGCTGTGTGGGTGTACCCTCTCAAGACTAAGGGGGAAGTGGCAGCGGCTGTTCTTAAGGAGTGGATGCCGAGAGCTCAAAGGGAGAGCGGACACAAGGTGAAGGTGATCCGCACCGACAATGGGGGAGAGTTCATTGGTGCTGATTTTGAGTCGGTGCTGAAGAAGAAGGGGATCCAGCATCAGCTCACAGTGCCCTACAACCCTCAGCAGAACGGCGTGGCTGAGCGGTTCAACCGGACCCTGCAAGAAGGTGCTCGCACTCTCCTTGGGCGTGCAGGGCTGCCGGATCCGTTTTGGGTGACTGCACTGCGGCAGGTCGCCCTTGTGAAGAACAGGGTGTTGGCGACTGTGGGGGACAAGCAGTGGGTCCCCTACACCAAGTGGTATGGGAGTGCACCAGCAGTCAACATGCTGAGAGCCTACGGCTGCATGGTGGTGTTTCATGTGCCTAAGGAAAGTTGGAGGCTAGTGGGAGATGGGGAGTACACTTGGGGCTTGCTAAGGATCATAAGGGCTGGTTGATATGGGACTTGACCAGCCAGCAGCTAACTGTGTCAAGGGATGTGAAGTTCCTTGAGTCCTTGTACTACAAGGAGTGGAAGCAGCAGCAGCAGAAGCTTCCTACTACACCGCTGATCATTGAGGCCGATGAGGTGCAGCGGCCTTCGAGGCAAGTGCAGGTCACTGTCTCAGAGGAGGAGATTTCTGGGGTGAATGAGGATGGGGGAGAACCTGAGGTGGAGGAGCAGCAGCAGCAGCAGCAGCAGCAGCAGCAGCAGCAAGATGCTCCACAAGGTGCCGCACGTCCGGCTGACCGTCCTAGGAGGGATGTGCGCCCTCCTAACCGGCTAACCTATCCGAGCTTTGGCAAGCCAAAGGTGGTACGGGCTGGGAGTGTGGCTGAGCAGTGTGATGAGGAAGAGATAGCACACTGCTACTGGGCAGCCGTCCCTGAGCCCAAGACGCTAGCTGAGGCCTTGAGTGGGCCCGATGCTGAGAAGTGGAAGCAGAGTGTGAAGGAGGAGTATGACTCTCTGCTGGAGAATGAAACGTGGGAGCTGTGTGAGCTGCCTCCTGGGAAGAAGGCCATTTCTTCCAAGCTGATCTTCAGGCACAAGTACGGACCTGATGGGGAGCTCACCCGCTACAAGTCAAGGCTTGTGGCAAAGGGGTTTCAGCAGACAAAGGGGAAGGACTTTGACGAGATCTTTGCTCCTGTGGGGAAAGGGACTACACTAAGGGTGATGTTGGGAATGGCTGCAAACCGTGGATGGAGGATCAAGCAGATGGATATCACAACTGCTTTCCTCAATGGGATCATCCTAGAGGAGCTGTACATGCTGCAGCCTGAGGGGTTGGATGATAGGAGCGGCAGGGTGTGCAGGCTCAAGAAGGCCATCTATGGCCTTAAGCAGGCTCCTCGCGCATGGTACCACAAGTTGGAGGAGACACTGCTGGCTGGGGGTTTCAAGAAGAGTGAGTGTGATCACAGCTTGTTCCTGCTGCAAGAGAAGGAGCAGTTTCTCATGCTCCTGGTGTATGTGGACGACATCCTGCTCTTCTCTAAGTCGTCTGCAATGATTGAGCATGTGGAGGAGATGCTGGAGATGCAGTTTAAGTGCTCCAAGATGGGAGATGTGAAGTACTATTTGGGCATGCATGTGGAGAGGGACCTTCACAAGGGAGTGTTGAGGTTGCACCAGAGAAAGTATTGTGAGGGGCTGGCTGAGAAGTATGGGCTGCAAGATGGAGGAAAGCCAGCCACCCCACTGCCTTCGGGGTTCACTGTGGAGCCCTGTGCTGATGAGGAGGTGGTGGGTGAGAGTGACAGGAAGTTGTTTCATTCCATGGTGGGGGCACTCAATTATGCGGCTAACCACACGTGGCCTGACATTGCCTTTGCTACATCCAGGCTTGCAAGTGTGGTTTCACGCCCCAGTCATGAGCAGCTGGAAGCGGCCAAGAGGTTGGTCCGCTATGTGAGCGCTACGGCATCAGTGGGCTTGGAGTACAGTGCTGTGCGACAGAGGCTGCAGAGGGGTGCAGCTGATTTGGGCAAGGGGGAGATGCTCCTGACCTGCTACACCGACGCTAGCTTCAACTCTGTGAAGGCGGATGGCACCAGCATTGGAGGCTCTGTGTGCCTGTTTGGAGGTGGTGCAGTGAGCTGGCGCAGCAAGAAGCAGAACGAGGTGGGGCAGTCCTCGTGTGAGACGGAGTACATGGCTCTGCATCATGGGGCAAAGGAGGTGGTGTGGCTGAGGCGTTTGTTGGAGGAGATCGGAGTGTGCCAGAAGGAGCCAACTGTGATTTTCTGTGACAACGAGTCGGCTGTGAAGCTTGCTAAGAACGCTTGCCTTCATGGGCTGACGAAGCACATCAGGCCTAAGTGGCATTGGGTGAGGAGGCTCCTGGACAAGGAGGTGCGGCTGGAGATTGTGAAGACCCATCAGCAGGCGGCTGACATTCTCACCAAGCGCCTGGCTGAATCTGAGCATTGGAAGGGCATGAAGCTTGCTGGGATGAGTGTGCATTGAGGGTGCATGCTTGAGCTATGACATGTGGGATGATGGTTGGCAGCCAGAGGGGGAGTTTGTTGTGTGATGCAATCATATGCATTCACGTCTGTCTGCCTCCCATCATGTGTTCGTGCGTTGCATGCGTGGTGTGAGCGTATGCAAGAATTTGTGTTTTGTGCGGTTTGGTTTTTCTGATTGTGTGTGAATGTTATTTGGCTTGAGCAGATGTCTGAAGTGACTCCTCTCCTCAAGAACTTTCCGACGAACCAAGTATCGCTTCAATCGGAGCACGAACAAGAAAGTTACGAACGTTGGAAGTTCGTATGCTTTTGATATTTGGTTGTGGTGACTATGGGAAGTTGTGGTGTTGACTCCATAAGGAGTACAGACTCTTGGGGGTTGGGAAATTTGTCAACATCACTGTAGATGCTGCCAAGTGGTTGGGAAGTGCCAAACCAGGTTGGCAAGTGTGGTCAAGTTGGGTGAGGTGGATGGCATGAGTTGGGAAAGTGACAAATGTCAAAGTTGGGGTGCCTATAGAGAGGGGAATTGTGTGGTATGGGGTGTCCTTGGTTGGGGACTCCCTTGGGACCTTCCCTCTCGTCCTCCTCATCCCCTCCTACCTGGTTCTATTGCTACTCTAACTTTCTTGTGTGAACTTGTGAGATAATTGTGATTGAGTTACGTTTTCTATGGCAGCATACCCCCTAGTGCGCCGAAGTTCATAACTCGAGTTATACTCCATATTTTGATACTATTCAAATTGGGAAAGATAGCCACGGTCAAGGGCTACAACATACTTGAGTTTGAAAGAATTCTAGCAGTGGACCTTTCGTCGACGACGTTTCTTGTGACGACGACTTTTCTGTCCAGAATTGTAGTTGACGATTTTGAGATATTTCAGCCCCTAATCTTCATAGACTCCGTCCTTAGTATCTAACAACTCGTGCTTCCATACCTATCCGTGCTCGTCGTGTTGCCCGTCCTCGTCCTTCTATTGTCCCAGGCATTCACGTCATGGAACTTCGTCCTTCCTCTGTTCCACAGCGTGTTGCCCTCCCGTCTCCTCCGTCGTCCTCTCTTCCTGTCGTTCCTGGCCCTGAGTCCGACCTTGCTCGTGCTGCCAGTCCCACTGTCACTCGTCTCCTTGCTACTGTCTTCACTGACCTTGACTTTGAGTCTACTGCTGCGTTTTCCCTAGTCACAGAGCTAGTCGACTTAGCTGCTAGGAGTCGTCTCAACTACGTCGCGAGTCTTGTTACTGAGTCTGAGTCTGTCTGTCCTCCGTCCATCGGGGATGAGCTTGCCCTTGGCTGTGACGTCTTTGAGGACAGGCAGTTTGAGCTTGAGTGTCTCGCGACCGCTTTACCCCGTTTCACGTCCATGCCGCTTTGCCTTGAGGGAGACCCGGATGCACTTGACTTCCCCACCCCGCGCTCTTACGGAGAGGCGATCACGGGTGAGTACTCCTCTCAGTGGCTGACAGCCATGGACGCAGAGATGGTTTCGTGGAAGTCCACAGGCTCCTATGTCGACGACGTTCCCCCTCCTGGGGCGAACATAGTCGATGGCATGTGGATTTTCAGGGTGAAGCGGCCGCCGGGTTCTCCGCCTGTCTTCAAGGCGCGTTACGTTGCTCGAGGCTTCAATCAGCGACAGGGAGTTGACTACTTCCAGACCTTCTCCCCCACCACGAAGATGACTACTCTTCGGGTGTTGCTGCACGTCGCTGCTCAGCGTGACTACGAGTTGCACTCTCTGGACTTCAGCACAGCTTTCCTGCAGGGCAGCCTGCACGAGGAGATCTAGCTGCGCCGCCCACCTGGCTTCACTGAGTCGTTTCCTGCAGGTACTCAGTGGAGCCTCCGGCGGCCAGTCTACGGTCTCCGCCAGGTGCCTCGCGAGTGGCACGACACACTGAGGACTACACTTGCGGCTCTTGGGTTTGCTCCTGCTACTGCTGACCCGTCGCTGTTTCTACGCACCGACATCTCGCTGCCGCCGTTCTATGTCCTCGTGTACGTCGACGACCTCGTCTTTGCCACTGCTGACACTGAGGCACTGGCCTTTCTGAAGTCGGAGCTGCAGAAGAGACACACGTGCACTGACCTGGGTGAACTGCGCAGCTATCTTGGCTTGCAGATCACCCGGGACAGAGCACGGCGCACCATCACCCTGACTCAGTCACACATGGTGCACCAGGTCCTTCAGCGCTTCCGTTTTCGGTTCTCCTCGCCACAGCCCACTCCTCTGGCTACCGGCCACTCGCTCTCAGCTCCACCTTTGGACGAGTTCGTAGAACCGAGTGGCCCGTATCCAGAGCTTGTGGGCTGCCTCATGTACCTGATGACGTGCACACGACCTGACCTCGCGTACCCTCTCAGCATCCTTGCTCGCTTCGTCGCCCTCGGGCGACACAGGAAGGAGCACTGGACAGCTGCGCAGAGGGTACTGTGTTACTTGTGCAGTACATCGGGCATGGGGCTTGTGCTTGGAGGGCGGGGTCCAGTGGTACTCACAGGACACTCCGACGCTTCTTGGGCTGACGACCAGGCGACTCAGCGGTTGTCCCAGGGTTACTCTTTCAGTCTCGGCTCTGGTTATGTCTCGTGGAGGTCCACTCGTTTGTCTTCTGTGCTTGGTTCCAGCTGTGAGGCCGAGATCTACGCTGTGGCCATGGCTGCACAGGAGTTACACTGGCTGACCTACCTGCTGACCGACTTGGGTGAGTGGCCTCGTTCTCCTCCAGTCCTGTACGTTGACAACAAGGCCATGGTTGCCTTGTGTCAGGGGCAGAGACTGGAGCACAGAACGAAGCATATTGCTCTTCGTTACTTTCTTGTTCGGAAGCTGCAGCAGCGTGGTCAGCTGCGCCTTGCTTGCGTGGCCTCTCGGGCCAACACTGCTGGTGATCATCAGCGTTTCTGCACTGCTCTAGGCCTTGTGCCTACTTTTCCTCACCTGCTGGTTGCTTGACTTGTCTTGTATTGTGATCTCTATATATGTATACATGCATGCTTGTTCTTGCTAGGTTGTGATCACTGTACTGCTTGTGCTTTTATAACTCTGCATGTGAACTGGCCTTGTGGCCGCTTGCTTGTGCTCAGAATGCGTGGTGATATTGAGATCCACCCTGAGCTTTCTTTTTCTTTGTTCTCTTGCTTGACTGGTCTTGTGACCGTCCGTTGTGTTTGCTATTCCCCACTTTGCCTATGGGGGGTGTGTCAATTTGTATTTGTTTTGTAGGATGTAGTGGGGCATACCCTAAAGGGTACAACACTTTAGGGTTAGGGTTAGCTATACAATCCTGTACTGCCCATCATTCTATTCATTCTTACGTTCCTACTTGTGACACAATCCGTTTACATCATTGAACAGATGCATTAGCCTTTAGGTACTTCAGCCTAGCTATAAAATCGTTGTACTGCTTGTTTTTATTAATATTTTTCAAACATTCCATTACAAACTTCTGCTACGCATACAAGTCTATACCAATCAAAGAGTGTTTCGATCCTTAGTCATTTACCATATAATTTCTCAGCCCAACACAGCACATATGTGTTCGGAATGCCAAGCATCAACTAACATTGGCTTGGCAGGTCCCAAGCTAAGATAACACAAGGTCCCAAAGCATCATTCCGTAGCTTCGGCACCTCGTGCTGATTTAGGGCGCACACGTGCTTCAGAAATGGAAGCTGGGAGCAAGCTGCATTGCCAGAAGATGCATACATCCACCACATTGTTTTAAGCACTAGGCTAATACCAGTGTGAATGGTGTTGCGTCTATATCTTGTAAACCAGTCCGGTGATGTTGAGGACACAAACGGTTGCATCTCCGAGGCGCTGATTTCCCCCACTCAGACAGGCGATTTGTGTGGGGAAGCCGGAGATTCGGAATCCACACATGAGTGTCCGAAAACTGTCAACTTTTGCCCGCTCGATTCATTGTCGCTGACTCTCTGCCTTCCCTCCCATGATCCCATCACACACCTTCCTCCCAGAGTCCCGCTTTGTTCATCCATCTTAGATCATCAGAGCAGCCCAAAACCGTTGACTGATCAGACCCAATTCGGCCCAGCCAGACCCGCAGGCCCCCGCTGTTCCCGTCCGTCGCGAGGCGCCACCAACGCCCTCGTGTTCACACGAGGGCGTTATGACGGGTCGTATCACATGCTCATTTTGTCTTTCGGATTAGTAACGAATGTTTGGACATGGATAAGGACGTGTCTGTCACTTATGATAGTGCGCGTGAGGGAACAGCCTTTGTCCTCCGCGTCGATCCAGGCTTCCAAGCTGTTTCTCAGCTCTACAGAACTGACAGTTGATTATCTTCTCACTCGTGGTAGAAAACGCATGTGCCTTCTCAAGCCGCTCGCATTTAGTTTTCTCATTTATTTCGCACCACGAAACCACGAAACTGCTTGAATGCACCGACGTTAGCTTGCGCGCGTGTCGTGGCTGAGAATTAAGGCCATCCTATGTGGCCGATTCGTTTGTCCTCATCATGGCCATCAAGCCACGACACGTCCTACAGTATAGAACCGCCACATACGTCCACAGAAGTACTGTACCTAGTTATACGGATGGTAGCACCAACTGTCTGCTTAATAGTCCTGGTTGGAGGAGACATGGTGCTTCGGCCGAGAGTGACAGGATCTGGCGAGTCGCATCTGCACCACCAATGACCATGTCAACCGTACATAGCAACTTAGTTTGTCCAACAACACGTCAACGTGCGGCTCGGTTTGGAACGGTACTGCGCGGTACGTACTTCACAAGTGAAGCAGACATGGTGGACGAAAGGCACCCACGTGTAAAAAAACCGCTTTCTTATCCACTTTGATCGCGTGTGATTCCAGTCACACATTGCCATGATTCGTGTCCGTTGCGGTCCTTCCAGAGAAAGTGCTGCCTTGCCACGTCAGCAGCGCCTCCTTTGTTATCGTCAATAGTAGAAACTGAATCAGTGTTGAGTTAACGTAGGAAGTTAGTTCATGCACATGCTGCATGATGTCCGTCCGTACCGGACACTTCAGCGCACATGCTGCCTCGCCACCTTAGCAGCACCTTGCCGCGGCGTCATCCTGACGTGGTACGCATGTCAGCAACGGATCCGATCTAGATTTCGCCAGCGTCCGCCCCGCTGCAGCCTGCCGTCGCGAGGTTTCGGTTCGGTTTCGCCTCACAGTTCTAGAAATCACGTCACGGCACCTGTGAGGAGGAGCCGCACTGTACTTGATGATAGGTATCTCGACAAGTCTCCTCCACTCTCGGATAAGGGGCCTCCTCCATCCACTCGGACCTCCTCTGCCATCCTGCTTCCCCTGAACATTCCGTACCCCCTTCTCCGTGGAAGCCTCGTTTCGAGGAGCTGACTGGGAAAAGGGGTGCCTACAGTAGTACCATAGTACAGTAGTATGATCCTGTATGGTGTGACAATCAAAATGTGCATTCCGCATTCCGCCTTCTGCTCATCCCCCACTGACTGTGAATCCATGTTCCCCGTTTCTGTCTTTTAGCAGAGCTCCCCCCCCATCTGTCCCCTTTCCGGCGCTTCCGCTTCCCCCTCCTCCCTGGAGACCTCGTTCCCCTACGAGCCGCGCCATCTGTCGCAACCTTCCACCCCGCTCTCGCCCCTCCGTCTCCAGCTCTTCTCCTCCCCCCTCCTGCCCTCCCATTCCCCCCACTCCCCCAACTCCCCCTTCGACCCAACCACTTGGGGGGCGCGTGCAGGAATAGAACGAGAGGCGGCGATCTTCCCGCGATTCTGGCTGTTGCTTCCAGAAACCTCGCTTTTTGAGGCACAGGAGCACAGCTGACATGGCACAGAGACAGGGGAAATGGCACAGAGACAGGGAACATGGCACAGAAGGTCAGGGGAAATGGCACAGGCTAGTCGAAAGCATCAACTGGCCTCTGGCTGGATATAAAAGGGGCCAGAACTTCCTGAATTAGCATCATACTCTTCAGTGCTTTCCTGTTCGACCTCCTGCCTCGCCCGATTCAGCTCATGCAACCCATTCCTTCGATCTGAGCTCTTGCTTCCTTCATTTGCACATTCGACTCGGCCCACCAGCTTGATAGACGTCTAATCTATAGACGGTTTTTCGTTATTATTACTGAATCAACTCAGCTCCGCTCGTGTACCCACGGCGCCTGCCAGCGCATTGCATGCAGCCATGGCTGTAGCTGGATCCCCAAGCTGCCACGTAGAAACTCGGTGCCTCCTAGGTGCCAAGCGCGGGCGAATTTCGCCCCAAGAGCAGCTCTACGGTCGCCAGCAAGCCCACGCGGTTTTCCCGAACCTGAGCTTTGGCCAGCGCTGCCAGCCACAGCTGCAGCAGCAGCATCAGCCAGGCGCTCAGCAGCAGATCCAGAAAGGTGCTGAGCAGCAGCAGCAGCAGGAGGAGGAGTGTCACCATATTCAGCAGCACTGCGCCATCCACATGGTTCACCCAGCGAGGAGTCACGGGCATGAACGCCACGTGCTCTGCCAGCAGATGCATCACAACCGCCAGAGCTTGCCGGCTGAGCGGCAGCAGAAGCAGCACAATTGCCAGAGCGTGCCGGTTGTGCAGCAGCAGAAGCGGCCGGGCAGCCTCTTGTGGCATCAGGGCGCAGCAGCAAAGAAACGATGCTGTGGATGGACACGCGAGCACCAGCAAGAAGGACCTGCCACTGCCACGATTCTGCGCGATTCCACGAATCTGCTCAATCCCTCCACGCCGGGACGTACAGCAGGTGGTGATGGCGGCGATGGCAGACTCAAAGGCCCAGCTGCCTGTCACATCATGCTGCACGCTGCTGTCTTTCCAGGCTGCGTCGGCCCGGTGGTGCACACGGGCGAGACCCCCACAAGGAGCAACGGTTGTTTGCTGACTTCTGTGAATCAGCTAGCAGAGGCTCGTCACGGTGGTGTGTCTGGTGATGTTCCCGGTGGCAAGGAATGTGCCTTCTTCTCTGCCGTCTCGCCACCATTCTCCTCTGCTGTTTTACCCACCGCTTTGCCGGCCTCCTCACCGACCGTCTCACGAGCTGTCTCGCCTGCCATCTTGCCTGCCGTCTCCCCGACCGTCTCTCCTGCCATTTCACCTGTCACAATCCCTGCCCTCGTCCCGGCCCTGGTCCCTTCGCTCTTCCCTCTCTCATTCACTCAGCCCACACACAGCGCCTACCATGCCCCATCCTTCGCCGGTCTTCTGAATTCAATCTCGCCTGCCCGGAAACTCCACCGTCGGGTTGCCTCTGCCCATGCCGCCTCTTCTGTCTGCGGTCCCAAACACAGGAGCCATGACAACAGGCATAACTCACCATGTACTACAGTAGGCAAGGAGAAACCGGATTCTAAAGCCCCGGTGCACAAGCAGCAGCAGTTGCAGACTTGTGCTGAAGGTGCTGGTTGTTCCTTGTCTCGATCCACAGAAACCTGTGTGCTGCATATTTATAGCCCTTCCAAGAGCTCTCACATTCAGGAGAATGCGCTTGCACCCCCACCAGGCTTTTGTGGTGCACGAGGAGGACCTGCTGCAGAGGGAGGGGCTCGCTCAATGTCAGAGAATTGCTCTATTACACGAGGAAACGTGCCAGGCCATGGCAGAACTGAGACTTGTCAATGTGCTGATGATGACGAGGAACTACAGGATACTGCGTCCTCGTGAAGGCATCCTGATCCTGGCATACAATTTTGCTAGTTTTGCCTTTTTTTATGAGTTGAGTGTGCATGATGGTTCAGTACAGTATAGCACGCAGTTTGGCAATTACGTCCATTTGAGTACAAGTCACTAATGGAGCCCCACTGTTTTCATTATCATACAGACGCCTGATTAGGCAAGTGACTACCACCGGTATCACCAGGAGAGCATTGAGAGAGCACTGCCACAGTGTACGCTATGCAAGCTAGAGGACTTTCATATAATAATCGAGCCCAGAATCATTTTATACCATTTCACTTACACTCTAGTGGTAATAGTGGCCCATCTTGAATCCAATGCATAAAGGAGTTATTGTGGTTGGTATTCTCTTGCCGTAGATGGGCATATCTTTGCGAAGATGCCTGTGAACATACCGTAAGGGCGATGAGGATTCAAACATGCCCAAAAGTGCAGAGCAGCTTGTAAGAACCTCTTTTACGGTAAGAGGGACATTCTAGTGATGAGCCTTTCCAAAATATAACTAAATAAACAGTTGTTGATCCTTAATATATAGGAGGAGTTGAGACAATTTCCACTATCTTCTTGTTAAGAGTGCAGTTGAACGAATGGAGAAGCGAGGTTTGCACTAAGGGATCAAAACATTACACTTTGAAGCGAAAGATTCAAACAGTAACGCGCAGTTGCGAGCCAGCCTACACAGTTCTGGCAGCGGAGGTTCGGGCTATTCCCGAGGCGTAGGCCGACTGCTCCCGTTCCGAACCCCGACCCCTTCCCGTGGCTGGCGATTCGTCTCCCCCTGCCTTCGCCTCCAACGCTTCCTTCTTCCTAGCAGCAACTTTCAGTTTTCAATCCAATCTCCAACCGCTTTGCTTCTATTTGCCATCTCTCCACCTTTTTCCTCGCATTCTCGTCTCGGCCGAACTCTGTCTCGCCTTTGTCTCGCCTAGATTCGGTCTCGTACCATCTCGTCGCAGCTCGTCGTCGCTATTAACACTCTCCTAGAACGCGCGGAGGCGAAGACGGTTATTTTGTGCGACGCATGGTTTCGCGAGCAACCAATATTGAATAGCGACCGAAGACGGTTACTTTGTTATGGACAGCAGGTTAGAAAACGCGTCTTTTTCCATTCCGGGACGAGATAATACTGTCCTCACTTCCGTCCGCTCGTGCGGGACTACAGTAGTTTCGTGACAGCTGGCGAGACGCACACTGTACTAACGGTACCGATTGATTCCGACCTCATTTGACTCATTAACGGAGTGATACAGTAACTGATTTCGAGTCAGGGGTCATGATGTCGAAGTTACTGCGGTTCACGGCAGCATCGTTTGTCTCGTTGCGTTAATAAAATATCGGCTTGATGCTTGTAGATGCCTCTATCATGTCAGGCATCATGGAGGATTCGACAATGCCGTGCTACGGGCTGGCTGACGGTACTTGATGTCCCGGCAGGTTCGGCAGGATAGGGAATTGGGAAGGAGGTATCATGTCTGCATTGCTGGCAGCATTGCGAGGCTCTGATTCCGCAATCGCCCGTGCTGCGAGCCGAGAGGACGCGCGAAACGGCGGAATGAGCCAATCGCGGTTCTGATGCGGTGAGTGGCCAATCATATTACCGTCACTAACCGCCATTAGTGTTTCACTGCTGTGCGACAACAAGTCTTGTGCACATTAGAGGATTCTGAAAAGGGGTACTTTGGCCACTTGTCCAGAGCTAAGAAACAGCTACGGTATGTCATTCCCCCACTCGGTACAGTACGAAACTCCGCGTCCTCAATTTTGTTTCCTAACTTACTCGAAAGTGCACGCGTTGCTGTTGAGCAATCTGCGAGTTGCTGCCACATGCTGCCACCGCATGCAACATGGCGGCTCCAACTCGCATGCTGTTGCGAATCCGATATAGATCGCGCCGATATCCGCCCGCTGCACCCTGCCGTCGTGCTGTCACGGCTTTATTTTCCCACCATAGAACCCTACGCGAGTTGCGAAGCTCTGCCAGCAACTCGCAATGATTTCCGAGGATGTGCTGCGAAGCTCTGAGGATCTCGAGTACTCAGTGCCGATTGGCGGAGCTCTGCCAGGCTGGCCCTTCCTTCTCCGCGACCTCCAATCCCAAGCCCTCCCCGGTCTTTCTTATCCCGAAAACGCGTGTTTGCGGGAGCTTCTATTCGGGAATCCGGAAGAGCAGATTGGGAAAGCTGTACGGGTGACCGGATTCCCGAATCAGTGAACTAATCACTCAGTGACCGATCGCCCCGTTCTGGCCGCCCCCCCACTCCGATATCAATCTGCGCCACCCCCCATTCTCGTCTGCTAGCACAGATCCCGCTCGCTCCCACTCGGCCTCTAGATCTCTATGTTCCCCCCCCCCCCCTCCCTCGCTCCCCTCCCCCACCCCCCCCATACTCCCCCCCTCCTCTTCTCTCCTCTTCTCCCCCTTCCCCGTCCCGTCTCCCTTCTCCCCCCTCCTCTTACCCCCTCCCCCTAGCTCCCTCCCCACTCCCTCCTGCGCCCGCCCTAGCACTAGCGTCCGCCCGCCACCGCCCCGCAACTCCAAGTTGCGCCTTGCGCTCTTACTCCCCCGCCCCGCTTTTGCAACGTGCAAAGCTTCTGCTACTCGTGTAGTGTGACTGATAGCCCCACTCTCGGTATATAAACATGTCTCCAGTGCAGTCGCAATACCGTGGCCTTCATTGCTTCAATCTCCCAGCCTCCGATCCCCTCCGGCCCGCGCTTAGAACTCGTAGCCTCTCTCCCACCAACGTCTCCTTTTCAGTCTCTCGTTTCCAGCTTGCGTCTGCTCGTTCGTCTGGTGCTTCTCCCATTTTTTTACCAGAGTGTCCGACATCCCTGCACCATCTCCTGTTTCAACGTCTGCGACATCTCAAGATCTCTCCCAGATTTTTACTAGAGCGCACGCCATCCCTGCATCATCTCCTAATTCAACGTGAAGCTTCTCAAGGCTGCGTGTAACCGTGTAATCCTCCCATCCAGCCAGCTATGGCGGTCGCTAATCCCCCCAGCCCCACCACATGAGCACTGGTCCGTTGCTGCGTGCAAGTGACCAGATTCAGCGAATGGTCCCTCTCGCGGAGTCCCACTGCCTGCCCCAAGCGGTGTTCCCAGGCCACCCGAGCGTCAATGTCAGCCCAAACTGCCAGCAGCAGCGGCACTGGGAGGACCTCTACACACATGAGGCGAGGCAACACCAGGAGCAGCAGCAGCAGCTCCTGCAGAAGCAGCAGCAGGGGCAGAAGCGGCCGGCTAGCCTTCTGTGGCATGGCGTGGCGAAGAAACGTTGCTTTGCGTGGAACACAGAGCACAGCTCGATCCCTCCGCACTTAACTGCCTACTGGCGTGCTGCTGATGACGTTGCTGTTGCCACTGCCGTTCCTACCGCTGTCAATGCTGCCGTTCCTACCGCTGTCAATGCTGCCGTTCCTACCGCTGTCAATGCTGCCGTTCCTACCGCTGTCAATGCTGCCGTTCCTACCGCTGTCAATGCTGCCGTTCCTACCGCTGTCAATGCTGCCGTTCCTATTGCTCCTACTGCTGCAACTCCTGCAACAGTGCATTGGATGGTTTTTAAGAATGCCTCTGCAGCAGGAGCTGCTGATGACTCCGTTGGTCCCAAGGATCTGTGCAGCCCCATCACTCTCCTCAATCGCCATTATCAACACTGTCATCTTCACCACCATGATAAGGCACCTGTGAAGCCCCGTGTAACTGAGGAAGCGACCCTGCTACCTACCAGCACTACCAGCACATCCAGCAGGACCAGCGCAGCCAGCGCTGCCAGCAATGGATCCGCCAGCAACTTGAATGATGAGGAGTGCATCCCTTGGTGCAGTGACGGGGCGTCTCAAAGCCCCTCTTCTCACTGCTGGGGTTCTGAGACAACTGCACAGAAGGCTGGCTGTGCCACGTGGCAGCCTGAGGCGGCCATTCAGGGCCTTAAGCACGCCGCTGTCTTCCCTTTCAGCTTCGGCCCAGAGGCGGTTACTGGCGACACCGCACCCTCCATGAACAAACACATCCCGTTTACCCATGTGCCGGTTTCTCATGGTTGTGCGGTCGTCCGTCAGCCCTTGAACCACCCTTCAAGCCCCTACAATGTTCCATCCTTTGCCGGTCTTCTAAATTCCATCTCACCTGCCCGGCAACTCCACCGGCGTGTTGTCCCCGCACCTGCCACCTCTGCTGTCTGCTCCTCTTGCAACCACTCGGTTTCTCCAAGCCTTCAAGGCAAGGAAGCGCTGCTGCCTCCAGAGGCTCATGCACAGCCGCAGGAGCAGGAGCAGAGTGACACGTGCACGGTGTGCTCGGCGTCTTTGTCTGGAAAGACCTGTGTACTGAATAGTCCTTCCATGGGCTCATGTTGCTCACAGCACGAGAAGCAGGAGAAGCAGAAGAGGCAGGAGATGCGGGAAAGGAGAGTGCAGGGCTTGGTTGTGACAGGAGATGTGTTGCCAGGATTGCATGATGGGCAGTGGCAATCTGCTGCAGGGTCTGGCAACGGCACTGTGTCAGGCAACCCGATGGAGGGGTCTGTGGATGAAGAGGACCTTGAGGAGCTACAGGACACTGCATCGTCTTAACAAGTCTAAAATTATGCATAGCTACCGTGCTATGATATGGTTGGATATTGTTAGTATAATGTTAATGCGAGCGTCGTGATTCGTGAACAAGTGGGGAGAGCTGCAAAGCGTGTGAAAAGAAAGTGAATAGCTGTATGGATGGCAAACTGGAAAGGATGCAATAACTTGTGAAGGTTACAGATGCTAAAGAGAAAGTGAAGAAAAATATTTCCTTCAAGTGAAATCCTGCCTATTCATATGTTTTATTATGCAGTAAGCTTTGAATTCCCTGTAATCAAATATACAAGTTTGGATTATGAATACATTCTATTTAGGGTCATTATACGAATGGTCATAAACATGGGCTCGTTATCATGGATGGTCGTAGCACTATCGCGAACGGTCATAGAATCTAGCAAATCTATCACGGATGATCATAGCACTATCACGGATGGTCACTCGTTGCCCCGCATTTCTATCACGAACGGTCACTCGATGAAACCCTAAAGGAAAGTTGAAACTCACTTAGCCAATGTGAAGAAACTGTAGAAAATTTGGGGAATCCCAATTTTTATTCCTTGTTACCTCGCGCATAATTCTCGCCTGGCATTTACGACTGAAGAAAAAAATAAACCCCTAAAGGATGGCATGCCCTTCGGGAGGCATCAACCCTAAACACCATGCGGCAAGGTGTTTAGTCTCAAGAGTAGGCTAGCGGAATGTTGTGACTAGTAGGAAACAAGGTACAAATCAGAATGTCAAGAAACTTTGTGTATCATCTCTAGTGTGTGCCTCACTATAGACTAACATGCATATTTGTTACTTGACACACCCCCATAGGCTAAGTGAGGGACAGCAAGAGAGAGCAAGAAACACAGATGGTCACAAGACCAGTCAAGAGCAAACAACAAAACAAGGCTCGGGGTGGCGCTCAGAGTCACCACACACTCCGAGCACAAACAAGAGGTCACAAGGCCGGTTCAAGAGTTCATTAGGATGTATAGAAAAGCAAAACAAGCAGAGCAAATAACAAGGCTACAACAGCCGAGGACCTACCTCAACAAGCCCTAGCTGCACTTAGAACCTGTGGTGGTCACCAGGCGCCAAAGTCTTGGTGAAGACGTCGACAGTGTTGGCCTCTGAGGCCACAAAATCCAAGCGTGCCTGGGCGCGTCGCTGCAGCTCTCGCAGGAGAAAGTACCTCACGTCAATGTGCTTCACTCTGCTCTCCAGTCGAGGCTCTCGACACAGGAGGATCATGGCCTTGTTGTCAGCGTACAAGGTCGGTGCAGAGCGAGGCCGCTCACCAAGGTCGGCGAGCAAGAAGGTCAACCAGCGAAGCTCCTATGCCGCCATGGCACCAGCGTAGAACTCTGCCTCTGCACTGGACGAAGCCACAGACGACGACCATGTAGACCTCCATGACACAGCACGAGCACCCAAGCTGAAGAATTAACCCAAAGTCGAACGCTGAGTCTCCACGTCGTCAGCGTAGGAAGAGTCGTAGTGACTGGTCAACTCAACTGGCTGAGTCCCTCCAAGCACAAGCCCCATGCCTGATGGAGTCGCCAGGTACTTTGCCACCCTCACAGCAGCTGTCCAGTGAATAGGACGGTGTCTCCCAGTCGCAACAAAGCGAGAGAGGACGCTGAGGGGAAAGACGAGGTCCGGCCGAATACAAGTCATCAGGTACATGAGGCAGCCCACGAGCTCTACGTAGGGACCACTAGACTCAAAGGGCTCGCCGCGAAAGGGGCCAGTGAGTCTGTGGTCAACAGCAAGAGGAGTGGGATGGGTGGTGGAGAACTGAAACTCGAACCGCCAAAGGACCTGCTGCACCATGTGTGACTGCGTCAGTGTGATGGTGCGAGCGGCTCTGTCCCTAGTGATCTGTAGGCCAAGGTAGAACTGCAGTTCACCGAGGTCAGTGCACGTGTGTCTCTCCTGCAGTTCGGACTTCACCTCAGCCAGAGGTGCCCTGTCTACTGTAGCAAAGACCAAGTCGTCGACGTGGACAAGTATAAGGAAAGGAGTGGAACCAGCACGAACAAACAGCGACGAGTCGGCAGAAGAAGGACGAAACCCAAGGTCACGAAGCATAGAGCGAAGAGTGTCGTGCCACTCACGGGGCGACTGGCGGAGACCGTAGACTGGTCGCCTCAGGCTCCACTGGGTCCCAGGTGGGAAGGTGTCAGTGAAGCCAGGAGGACGCCACAGCCAGATCTCCTCGTGTAGGCGGCCCTGGAGAAACACAGTGGAGAAGTCGAGGGAGTGCAGCTCGTAGTCTCGCTGTGCTGCTACGTGCAGTAACACCCGAAGAGTGGTCATCTTCGGGGTCGGGGCGAAGGTCTGGAAGAAGTCGACTCCCTCACGCAGACTGAAACCCCTAGCCACATAGCACGCCTTGAACACATGCGGTGAGCCAGGCGGCCGCTTCACCTTGAAGAGCCACATGCCATCGACAACGTTCGCCCTGGGAGGGGGAACTGCGTCGACGTAGGTGCCTGTGGATCTCGAAGACGCTAACTCTGAGTCCATAGCCGCTTTCCACTGAGAGGCCCACTCCCCTGACACTGCCTCACGGTACGTGCAAGGAGTCGGAATGCCAAGGCGTCGAGGTCTTCCTCAGGGGAAAGCAGCATGGCACAGAGAGAGGGAGAAGCAGCTACCAAGAACTCCAGCTCAAACTGCCTGTCCTCTAGGACGTCACAACCTAGTGCAAATTCACCCCCGACGGACAGAGGACGGGGAGGTGGAGCAGCCACCATACGCGTGGCGTATTCGAGGCGGCGGGTGGAAGAAAATTCAGCGACAGCGGCAGTAAGGGCCAAGACAGACGTTGGAGAGGCACGAGGGTCGGTGACAAGAGAGGCGAGAACACACGAGACAACAGGACGAGCAGCACAGTAGTAGTCAGTGATAGGGGTAGGAGCAACAGGAAGAGAGGACGGAGGAGGAGACGGGAGAACAGACACGAGTGGAGAACGACGACGAGAAAAACAAAGGAGGGCAGTGCGGAGGCCGGTAACGGGGGACGAGGGACGAGCACGCGGAGGACAGGGACGGACACGGTAGTGAGGGACAATAAGAGGAGGAGACGTAGACCGAGGAGAAGACCAGACCGTAGGAGAGTCGTCAGGAGGAGGAAACGTAGGACCAAAGGCAGGGGGAGACTGAGAGCGGACAGGAGAAGAGGAGGGAAGACCAAGGGCCCGCAGGCCACACACTGGCAGGAACAACTGCCGCTCCAAAGGGAGCAGCAACAGCAGCAGCTGCTGCTGCTGCTGCTCCTGCTGCTCCAGCTGGTCCAACTGCCGCAGCTCCTGCCGCTCCCTCTCCAAGTGCACCTGCTCCTCACGCTCACGCCATCGGGCTGCCTGGAGACGCGTGTCGTGGCGATGGTGAGGCGGAGTGGGCACTGCAGAAGTAGTGCCTCCAGCTCCAGTCTCCTCACAACTAGCACCCCCAGTGCAAGTGTCTCCAAAGGTAGCACCACCAGTGTCAGTGCCTCTAGCTCCAGCACCCCCTGAACTAGCACCTTGCTCCAGCACCCCCAGAACTAGCACCTCCTGTGCCAGCACCTCCAACTCCAGCACCTCCAACTCCAACACCTCCAGCTCCAGCACCCCTAGAACTAGCACCACCAACGCCAGCACCTCCAGCTCCAGCACCCCCAGAACTAGCACCTCCAATGCTAGTACCTCCTGCTCCAGCACCCCTCGAACGAGCGCCCCTAGACCGAGTACCGCCAGTGGCAACACCTCCAGCTCCAACACCACCTGAGTCCACAGTAACCTGCCGCGGAATTGTCGAAGGCTGCTGAGGGGACTGTGAGGAGGACTGCGGGGAGGGAGACGCTACCTGACGCACGACCGAGGGTAGAGGGGTAGTGTGAGACACACATGGCGGGGCAGGACCAGGGGGGGGCGGGGGTACCAGAGGAGCGGGAGCAGGGGGAGGAGAGGGTGCGAGGAAGAAGGGGGGAGGGGGAACCGGGAGACCTCGACAGAGGTACTGGGTGTAGTAGGACACTGACTCGTCAAACCGGACGTCACGAGAGTCGAGGAACTGGTGGAGGGGCGGGTGGTAAAAGGCGTAGTCGGAAGAGCCCACCGGGAAACCAAGGAAGACACAGGGGATGGCGCGAGCCGAGAGCTTGTCTGCAAGGCAGCCCCAGACACGAAAGGCCGACCCAACACCAGGGGACCCGGTCCAAAGACTGGTCGGTGAAGCCTCTGGCCGCGAGATACGCGGCTCGAGGTTCAGCTGGTGGGCGGCGTAGCGAACCGCGTAGGGCCACAGAAAATGGGGCGCACAGGCATGGATCATGGACGTGCGTGCCATGCCCATGACCAAGCCAATGCGGCGCTCAGCAACCCCATTCTGCTGAGGGGACTCCGGAAGCGTCCAGGACTGTGAGATGCCCTGTTCGCCGCAGAATCCGCGAAGAATGCCGGAGCAAAACTCGCCCCCACGGTCGGAGTGGAGACAGGAGACACGACGACCACGAGTGCCCTCAGTGGCCAGAAGCCACTGGATCAACGTAGAAGTCACCTCAGACTTCTTCGCGAGAGGAAACACCGTGGTGTACCTGGAGTAGTCGTCGACGACCACCAAAAAGTAGCGCTCCCTCTCAGGTCCCTGCGTAGGGGCAGGACCCCAGACGAAGGGTGGAGGAGTGCGGAGTGGCGCGCAGGCGACCGGCGACGCAAGGAGTGCACGGCGGTGCAGGCGAGGGAGGGAGCAACGCAAAGACGCGAGGGAGACCTGAGACAAGACGCTGGCTGGCCATGCTGCGGAGGCGAGGGATGGACGGGTGACCGAGACGGTGGTGCCACAAGACTGTTGGGTGGGAGAGTGACCGACAAGAGCAAGACGCAGCAACAGCGAAGAGGCAATTCTCTATGCGAAATCAAGGTTTTTGAGCATATAAAAAATAAAGACAAGTGTGTGCTTTAACGGCAGAGACTTCTATACATGGAGCTTCGAGCTGGAGCTGCTGCTGCAAAACGCGCAGATTTTTCATTACTTCGACGGGAGCTACTCGAGACCCGCTGAAGACACCGACGTCGCCAAGACAAGGTACTACAACGAGTCCCCGATGGCGTACGGAGTCCTTCTGCGAAATATGTCGCCGGCGGAGCAGTTGAGCATTCGCTCATACAAAACATCACCTGCTCCAGCCCTCGACGCTTGGCGCCACCTGAATGGCGTTTACCAACCGAAGGATTCGGTTTCGTCGAGCTGCCTGCTCCAGCAGCTACTGGAGACAATAATGGCCCCAGGGGAGAAGGCCAACAGCTATACCAATCGCTGTCGGAACTTACACGATCAAATCGCGAAGTTGGGAAGCAACATTTCCGAAGAAATCTTCGTGAACATCGTGCTTCAAGGGCTCGGACTAGAGTGGCGGCCCTGCAAGGCGCTACTCCGACAGCAGGGGGTCATCTCGAAGGCTGCCCTATGCGCCGCCCTTCTCGTCGAACAGAGGGATATGGACCAGCAGCGACCAGCGCCGCGACGAGAACGGGAACGCCTCGCCTTCTACGCTGACAACACTGAAAAGCGACGGCCACGACGCCTCTACTGCGGACGGGCACCTGGCAGATCGATGTAAATTCCGATCTCGCCCTCGCCAGACCAATCCGAGCAACTAGTCCGGCCGACAAGACGCACGGAACGACACGCGTCCAGCCCATGGGCATCAACCCCCACCGCGCAACCTGAACCCAACGGTTCAGCATCAGCAGCAGCAGCCACCGACTGCGCCCGTCCGCAACGTCATGGGCAACATGACAATGACGAGCGGATCTCGTCGTCCCCGTGCGCACTCACCGTCACCTGAGCCAGCACGACACCCAATCGGAGCGTTCTCGAACAACAGTCCGTTCAGCACGCGCCACGACTTCACCGACGACAATGAACAGGACTGGAATCTCCCAGTCCCGCTGCTTGAAAGCCCCCCTGCACGTACCTGATACGCGGGAGGCACCGATCGATTGGATCGCGAGCGAACGGTTTCTAAAGGTTGACACACCACACATCGTTACTCCGCGACTGGCGCTGCTCGCACGTAACGACAACAGGCGCTACAACACGTGGTACCTGGACAGCTGCTGTTGGCAGCACATGGTGGGCTCCAAGCGTTACATATCCAACGCCGTCCCCACCCCCGCCGTCACCTATGTCACCGTGGCGAACAACACGCGTCTGCGCGCAAGCGCGCAAAGAATCGTTGTGCTCGAGGCCCGGGGGAGCAGGACGCATATCACGTTGAACGACGTGCTGATCGTGCAGAATCTACGTTTCAATCTCCTCTCGGCGGCGCAACTCATGGACTGCGGGGTCGACCTCAGCACCGACCCCGGGACACCTGGCATTCTTCTCCACTTCACGATGTCGAACAAGACGCGCAAGCAGATCGGACGAGCGCACTCCGAAAACGGTGTCTACATCCTTGACTTTAGTATTCTTGACTGCAGCGGTGATTCGCAGGAGCTCATCGACCTCGTCCCCCTGCGCTTGGAACACATTCACCACCGCGACTGGAAACATCCAGACGGAAGACCGTGGGTACCGCATCACGCTCACCCGCACGAAGTGGCGCTGCACGACTCCGACCCCGACGGCATTTGCAGAGATTGCCATACGCCTACAGCCTCAACGAACGCGATTGCCGGCCGTGGCCTTGCCGCCATCGCCGAAGCAGAGCGGGAAGCACCGCCTGAAGAGGGACTGTCAACCCTGGAACTTGAAACCGCCACGCGCGTCGTTTTCGGTACGGAGGAACATCCCTTCCCTGGACCTGCATCACAACACCTTAGAGGCATGCTGCGTGGCGTTGGCGTCGGCACTTTCAATGCGCACGGCTTCCCGCGCCCATACACAAAGGAGAAGTTTCTTGAGATCTACTCTCACCAGTGCGACTCTACGAAGAAGCTTACCGTGGCGCAAGAGGAGGAACTGGCGCGTCGCGAAGCGGAAGAGCTTTGCCAACAGAGCTTGCGGAGTCGCGCGGCACATTCGTATGGAGCGGATGGGGCGAAGAGGAGAGCGCCTCCAATGAAGGGGGGTGGGGAATGTCGATGAGAAAAGGCCCCGCCCTCGCTTGGGTGAAGTCGGCCGTGCTTTTCGGAGCACAACGGTGTTCATTTCGAGGTCATCGGCGACTTCAAGGACTTTTATCTGGGTGCGACAGCCTCTGGGACTCTGATCTCTGTGCGACGACGGGTCGACTTTCGACGAGATTAATTCGTCGAAATTGAATTGTTGTTTCTGCTCCACGCAACTACCCGTCGACCAGGCACTTGTCAACGGGAGGAAATCGGCGTCGAAATCGAGCCTCGCGGGTGGACGGAGTTGAAGAAAACAGCGTTTTGACGAAACGTTGGTCGACAGAATTAAGCTCAAAAGAGGCATCGTCGAGCAGAGCGATTCTGGTCGTCCAAACTTGTCTCCAAAATCTGCAATGTGCGCGAATTTCGACCAATCGCGAAACAGCAAATTTCGACCAATCAGAGCATCTCGGAAATTGTACTCCTCAGGAGATTACGAATCAGTAAGGAAACTGAACCTAAGGCACGTTTTTATTAACAGTAAAAACTCTGAAAGTTGTAAACCTGAGAAACTGCCAATTCATGTGAAAGACACATGTGCTTGTAGTTACACCTGCCGTTTCTGACTCAGCAAACGTGCTTGCTTATCGAGGAACGTTTCTCCAGGGTTCTTTGTCTTTGCTATTTGGTTATCCTTCCTTGTACCATAATTTTGTTCTATCAACTTTTCCTAGTGTAACTATGCTTGAATTCTACGAAGGCATTCCAACACTCTGTCATAATCACTGCCAGAACTCTGACCGTGCATCCCACGCAATTCAGCTCTCCCTTAGAATAGCGTTCTCCGCAGGGAAGCGCTGGCGGATGGGGCACGAGCGACACTGGCGGATGGGGAGCCGCAACTAGCGGCAACATCGGCGGATGGGGCGCCGCATCTGGCGGCGAGACAAGCGGATGGGGCACGTCCGGCGAAGGCTGGGGGGCTTCCCACGAGGACCAAAGGGGGGAAGAAGAGGAAATCGAGGCAGAACCTCCAGTAGTTCCTCTTGGTCGCCCTCCGCGCCACACTGCTCCTGTACTACCCCCACCTGACATCCAGTCAGGAAGTGACCCCTGGGACACCATCGACTGGGGCAATGAGCCCTCTACTCCGCGTCGCACCGTCTACGGGCCTGCCCCCGAGCCGCGCGAACCAACCTTCTTCCCGGGAACTATCCCCGGAACCAACATTCCCCTCTCCACCATCCTCGATAGGGAATTTCTTGCGCTGATGCTGACGACGGCGAACGGAGACGATGAAGCTGAAGAAACAGCGGCGGAACCTGTCCAAGCACCTGACGAGGACCCCGCAGAAGCACATGCGCGCTACATGCGCACCTCTTGATTCCGCGCCGACGATGCCATCTGGCACCAGCGCCTTGGTCACCCCTCGCGCGTAACGCTGAAGAACTGCATCGAGGCCGGCGTGTTTGCACCTGGCGCACTCCTGCGCCCTGATGGCATCGAAGTAAGGGGCGCGACACATCCGCGCAACTGCACCGTCTGCCCTGAAGCCGCGCTGAGCCACCAACCGTTCACCCTGCTCGAGCCCGGAACCAACCGCTACGCAAAACTGGAGAAGGTATACAGTGACTTCCTCAACGTAGGACACTGCGGAATTAACGATGAGTTGTATACGCTCGCCTTTGTCGACGCTGGAACGCGCTACGTGTGGGTCATAAACGTGGAGGCGCGCAGTAGAGCATACGAAGTGTTTCGTCTATGGTTGGCGCACGCTCAGCAGCAATCTGGGGAGAAACAGAAAATTTTTCAATCCGACGGCGCAGCAGAGTTTCAGGAGCAAGGAGATGCAGGATTACCTGGCGCAGAAGGGAATCACGCACCATGTTTCCCTCCCCCTACGCACATCAGCAGCAAGGCGTAGCCGAGCTCACGAATCGTACGCTCATGAGAAAGGTGCGGGCGTTGATGAAGCAGTTGAAGGTTCCGCCAACTAACTGGACCTACGCAATGCACCACGCCGTACGAGTGCACAACCTGCTATCGACCACGGCCATCACCGGCAACTCATCACCGCATGTGAAGTGGACAGGGACCAAGGGCAACACATCGATGTTTCGCGTGTGGGGGTGCATGGTGCAGTACCACCCGCCAACGTCAACCATCGGGAATTTTGCAAGCCGCGCGCGCTGGGGGGGTTCACCTCGGCATCAGCCACGAACACAAGGCGAGGCTCATCCTAGATCTCATGAGCCAGAATGTCAAAAATGAGAGCAGTACGTCATCTTCTACGAGCGGCTCCTCCTTCGGCAATTTCGCGAAGACGAGCAGGCGAACGCGAATCGCGTCTACGCCAACAACGGACATAGCTATGCTTCACCTGAGGACGAAGCTGCAGCAGCCATTCTGGAGCAGGACCCCAGAGGCGAGTTCACAAGAGGCGATCGCGACAACGACGAGGACGACGACGATTCTCCTCGAGGAGGAGCAGGCGTAGCAGGCGGAGGCGGAAGCGGAAGCGGCGGAGGCGCAGCACCGCCAGCACCACATGAACCAGAAAGCGACGATGACGATGTGCAGGTAGTCATCCCACAGCACCGCCACGACAGCACCATTTCGGGACTTCAACTTCTCGGGCTCCACATTGCCACCTCAACGGCGCCACGTGTCATCGAGCCGAAGAATCCGCGCCAAGCACTCATGGGACCACACAGCAAGGAGTGGCGCAAAGCGATGGATGCGGAAATCAAGGCACTTGAGTCTCGTGACACCTGGGTGCTCGTCGATCGAGCGGCAAACAAGGGAAGAAGGATTCTCTCCGGGAAATGGGTGTTCCGCATGAAGACCGCAGCGGACGGCACGATTGAACGATTCAAGGCGCGATGGGTCGTACGTGGCTACGACCAGATGCATGGCATCGACTTCGACCAGACGTTTGCGCCAGTCAGCCATCACACCTCCGTCAGAATCCTCCTCGCCATCGATGCCGCACGACACCTCCCGCTCCGACCGATTGATCTGAAGAACGCGTTCCTCTACGCGTTAGTAGATGCAGTAATCTACGTGGAGCAGCCGCATACATACAACGAGGGAGACTCACGCATGTGCCAGCTGCAAAAGTCCCTTTACGAGATTAAACAAGCGCCAAGGCTCTGGCAGCAGTACCTGCATAATATCCTGCTCGAGATAGGCTTCAAACAGCTGCCTCATGATCCCGCGATGTATCGCCGCGATTTCCGCGGCGAATACATTCTACTCACGGTCTACGTCGACGACCTCCTCTACACAGGGTCAAGCAACGAATTGCTTGAGCAGTTCGAGAAGAACCTCGCGGGGCGCGTCGATATTGCCTGTAACCACGACGTGAAGCAGTTCCTCGGGCTCAACATCTCCTACTCGCCAGAAGCCATTCACCTTTCAGCAGACAAGTATGCAGAGGAACTTGGCAAGCGCTTCAACATTGCACTTGCACCACTCTCCACCCCTTACCGCACTCCAGGACCCAACCACAAGCCTGACAACAAAGCCCTGTCCCCTGCTGGGCTTCATACATACCAGCAGCAACTGGGATGTCTACTCTTCGCTTCTGTTACCTGCATGAATGATCTCTCCTACATCGCAAGCCAGTTGGTTCAGTACTCTCGCAAACCAACATCTGAGAATCTGCTAGATCTCTTGCGGGCACTTCAATTCTTCATCTCCACGCCCAATGTTGGGCTCTGCTACTCCACCATCCCAACCTCGTCCTTCAACCTCACCGGCTACGTGGACGCTGATCATGCCGCTGACCCCGACAATCGACGGTCCAGGACAGGCTTCCTCTTCCGCCTCGAGCCTAGCGGCCCCATCTCATGGAATTCGCAGAAATAGGAGCTGGTTGCCCTGTCATCGGCGGAAGCTGAATTCATCGCAGCAACAACAGCCGTTCGCGAAGGCCTCTACCTTCAGGAGCTACTGCAGGAGGCAAAAATTCCAGCCTCGGCGAACTTCCGTCTGCACTGCGACAATCAGAGTGCGACCAGGATCGCGAACAAGCCTGGATTCGTCAACCGCACCAAACACATCGCGCTGCGGTACTTCTTCGTCAAGGACGAAGTTGACAAGGGCAAGGTTGACCTAACCTACTGCCCGACAGGTGATATGGCAGCTGACTTTCTCACGAAGAAGCTGTCATGTCAGCAGTACCAGCACTGCTCCGAACTCAGCGGAGCAGTCAAGCAGTCAAGACTCGCTACGGCCAGGAGTGAAGGGGGGTGTTACGAATAGTGATTATTGAAGCACCACTGTGCACTCCTTACCGCAACAATCGAAACATGCACTACCGAAGCTGAAGACGAAAAGGCGGAAGTGACGCGAAGCGTCGTATGGTTGCAAAAAGGATCTGGACCGTCGGGCAGACAGCATCAGGCAGCAGCAATGGCGGGGATTCTGCCTGGACAATTTCGTAACTGTCTGGAGTCGCATGGTTGGATTTCGCTGTAATAAGGGGATGTACCCCTTAGAGTATATGGCTAGCTAGGTCGATTCGTATTCCTTCCTGTACTCTTATTTATACCTTTGTACTTGCATGTTTCAATCATTGCAAGCATTTTACATCCTATTTGCTATTGAGGTCAAGGGCCCACCACCACTACTCAGTCGTGTGCGAACCTTCCTGAGGTGATCCTAGGGATGATCAACTTCTGATCGCAGCAAGTAACAGCGTCTCGCAACACTACGGACAAAACGGCGCGCACGGGTTTTTTTCCCCTGAATCCCTACAGTAACTTAGCAGTTTCAACTTTCCTTGAGGGTTTCATTCAGTGACCATTCGTGATAGAAATGCGGGGCAATGAGTGATTATCCGTGATAGTGCTATGATCATCTGTGATAGATTTGCTAGGTTCCGTGACCGTTCTTGATAGTGCTATGACCATTCACGATAACGAGCCCATGTCTATGACCATTTGTATAATAACCCTTCTCTTTATAACCTAAAGAAACATTATTGTGTGGATTTTTACATCCTACTTCAACTTCCCCCGAACTCAACTGTACACCGAAGGTACAAGAGGTGTAGCACCTCCCTCCCGCCCTTCTCTACTGAGATTCTGGACTAAATCGAGACAAAACTATATACAGTAGCAGAACTCCGACAGCGACGGTTAGTTTTCCCTTTTCAACCCTCCCTCGCCAAGTCCAGCTCCCTCCCATCCATCATAGCGAGGCCGCGAGTTGCGGCAGTCTGGACCAAGTATAATAATGATTTTCATACCAGCGAGCGAGCACCCACGTCCAATCTGGTCCAGCGAGGCGAGGGTACGTGTACCACAGGTTAGCCGCCGCGTCTGCCGCTCGTTCTTGCCTCTATGGAGTACAGGCGAGGGTACGTACCACAGGTTAGCACTTTGTCTTCTACTAGTACTAGCATCAGTAGTAACGGCACGCCTCCCTCCCGACTTGTCCTCAGGGACACCGAGTTCTTGTGCACACACAGGTTAGGGACACAGGTTGTTGTACGAAAAAATCGGAGCATCCGATGAGTCATCGCATGCCTGCCACATCATCTGGCAGCCTGACACCTGCCGCGCTGTTGCTACCCTTACAATCCGCTGTGATTTCCGGCCGTCTGTCGCTCCTTACAGCCAATTGGAAGCGGCCGCTGTTAGTCTGTCTCGTGACGTGTAGAGTCACCAACTTGACTGAAAGACCTAGTGTAGTAACCGCTCAGCCCAAACAGATCTGCTAGTGTACCCTTCCTTGTTCAGTACGTATCATGGTTTCCAGATACTGATCCGACCCGATCCATGGCATTTGAGGCTGCTACTCAAATACTTCGTTCTAGAGGAATGCCATTTTTGTGGTTAAGACCCCACACCCTTCCAAAAAAGAGACTTGCCTCCGCAATGACCCTCTTCCCACGTGGATGCTTGAGAGGTTCCAAGTTCATTATATCAGTAGTCCTTGTTTCTGTTCATTTTTGATCGCCAAGTTACAATCAGAACTCGTTTTTGGGCAGAACACTTCGCAGATGACGTAGGTGCATGTAGGGTTTTCCCTTCCTGACTTCCTCCCCTGTCCAAGCAATTTGGCAGCAACAGGAGCTCGGCCGTCTTTGGAAAGAGAGAGAGAGAGAGAGAGGAAAAAACAAGGACGCTCGACCTCAACTTGTGGGGATGATGCACTTCTAGAAGCTTCGTTGCTCGACGACTGAGAAGGGACAAGTGCACGACTGACAAACCGAGTACATCACTGACGACTGACGACTGACGGGTGGAAGGCACTCGGGACTCCCGAGACGGACGACTGGCGGCGGACTGCCAATGCGAGACTTCTCGTCTCGTACAGCACATGTAGAGGGGGCTTGTCTCTTTCCATCGCATGGAGAGGGCTTGTCTCTTTCTATCACAAGAGGAGAGGCTGGAGGCTGGAGGAAGGAGGAAGGAGGAAGGAGGAAGGAGGAAGGAGGAAGGAGGAAGGAGGAAGGAGGAAGGAGGAAGGAGGAAGGAGGAAGGAGGAAGGAGGAAGGAGGATGATGAATGATGAAGGCGGAAGGAGGAAGGAGGAAGGAGGAAACGGGGAAGGAAATTCATCAGTACGGTACTTTCGATCGCAGGAAGCACTCACATGCTCCCTCCCACAATCCCTGAGGGATATCATGATGTACGGAGCACCTGGGGGAACAAACGCACGCTCTCCCGCATCATGCTGAGGGTTCCCTTCCCCGTGCAGGTGAATCGATCAACCCAGTGCGCCACAGCCTTCCCACGGGCGGTAGCAAGGCTGTGGGTGGCATGGATGGATGGAGGCTGGTGTGGTGTGGAGTCTTCTACGGTACGGACTCAGGGGTAGCAGTACAGTACCCCTGGCAAGGCTGTGGCACGGATGGATGGATGGATGGAGGATGGTGTGGTGTGGAGTCCAGCCCCGGCTCCACGGTACGATCTCAGGGGTGCAGCAGTACCCCTGGCTTGGAAGGGTCCCTTTCTTTCTTCGCTCCTGATAGGCCGCTCCCTTACTCCGGGATGCACCAACAGCTTCATTTCTGGAAAGAGGCTCGCTGCTGCCGGAGCGAACATCTGCTGCTGCTGCTGCCGCCGCTGCTGTCTCTGCTGCTGCCCCTGCTGCTGCTGCTGCTGCTGCTGATATTGTGTGGCATCATTGTTGCTGTGGCTACCTTCTGTGATTATTATCCTCTCAGTCCGTCCCAGCACCTTCAAGCCTTTCCTCTTCTTCCAGACCTTTTCATGCCTCAACAACAGCTCACACCTCCGCTCATATACTTCTCGAGCAGAAGCATTGACAGCGCTGCACTCACACTGGCTGAGTGTGTTACCAGCGAACAGCTCTCAACCGAGCATTTCAGACCATCGCTTTCAGCCAGGTTCGGCCGTGTCTGCCGCTAAGTGCCACTGCAGCCACATGAGAACCTGCATTCCGTTCCAGCAAGCTCAAGTGGCCGTGGAAGAGACTCCAGTCAGAAAGACTTCAGCAATCTCGTCCGCCTTCCACAGCAGCCGCTCGAAAACCTGCATTCGGCTCCATGAAGCTCCAGTGGGCGTGGGAGGGACTTCAGGTAGAGAGCTCCATGACCGAGTATCAGCGGACTCACCAGCATCCCACAGCGAGCGCTTGAAGACGTGCATTGCGCTCCAGGGAGCGCCAGTTGGTGTGGAAGGGATTCCAGTCAGAAAGTCTTCAGTGAGAGAACTCCATAACAGAGTCTCAGCAGACTCGCCTGCCTCCCACAACAGCCGCATGAAGACCTGCATTACGCTCCAGGGAACTCCAGTGGGCATGAGAGGGACTTCAGGTAGAGAACTCCATGATCGGCGATCAGCGGACTCACCTGCCTCCCAGATTGCATGGATTGAGCACCATAGGCAGCACACGGCGTGGCTTGCAAGGCACGGCATGTTGAGGACTGAGATCCCGCGGAAACGGCCGGCTAGCATGCTGTGGCATGTAGCGGCTAAGAAGGGACGCTGGGGGTGGAGTGGACTGCCGCACTTCAATGCTGCGCCCGTCGCTGCTTCTGCTGCTATTTCTGCGGTTTCTCCTATTGCTGTCGTTGCTCCTATTGCTGCCGCTGCTACCCCAACCGCTGCTGCTGCGGCTGCTCCTGCTCCTGCTCCTCTTGCGGCCGCTGTTTTTGTTGGCGATGTTGCTGTTGCTGCTCTTCCTGCGAACTATGGGGGTGCTGTTGCCGCAGCTGGTACCATTGCCAGCAGAACCATTGCTAATCCTGCCAGCTCTAGCACTTCAGTTGTTGCTGCTGCTGGTGCTGCTTCTGCTGCTGCTGATGCGGTGGCAGCTACTGAGGATGCTGCTGCTGCTGTGGCTGCTGAGGATGCTGGTTCTTCGCTGGGAGGACAATGCAGCAACCACGTGGTTGAAGCTGCACCAGTGAACAATGCTATTGAGACTGAGACGTTTCCAGCTACAAGTGACATCACTTCTCCCAGCAAAATCCTAAACAATCCCAGCCAGCACGTGCGGACGAACAGTGGAGCAACTCGGCACGACGAGACAGCCTGTGCCACGTGGCAGCCTGCCATTCACTGCCTATCCGCTGCTGTCTTCCCCACCAACTTTGCCCCTGGACCTGGAACCAAAGGCTCCCCTCTTAATCCCAACTGCACACGCATGCAGCAGCCTCTCTTTACCACTGCCATCCCATTTGGAGCACCCCAGAAGGAGGCCCATCATAATGCCACAATGCCCCAGCAATGTGCCGTCGTTTCCTCCAGCGCTGCTCCTGTTTTTGAGGCGCCTCAGACGTCAATGCCCCACCAATGTGCTGTCGTTTCCTCCAGTGTTGCCCCAGGAGTTGAGTCCCAGGATTCCCCTTCTCCTTGCACGCGCATGGTGCCTCTCTTTCCCACTGAAACTCAAGAGGGAGCTGAGATCCCCGCTACCGTCTCACTGTCCCAGCAATGGGCCGTCTTCCCCTCTAGTGCTGCCCCTGAAGGTGGAACCAAGGGGCCTGCTCTTCCTACGAACACTAATGAAGAAGAATGCCCTTGTCCGCCTGGAAACGCACATGAAGCTCACGCCCATAATGGGCCAGCAGTGCTACTACAACTAGAGGAGCAAGAGGCGTTTTATTCCAACACAGCTCTCTTTCCCATGGCCTTCGCTCAGCCCACAGGGTGGTGCACCCTTCCATCTTTCACGTGCCTCTTGAACTCCATCTCACCATCTTGGCAGCAGGAGTGCCTGAGCCCAGAAGCTTTAGAAGACGAGGGCAGAAAAGCGCTTTTGAATGTGCAGCTGCAGCCACAGCAGCTTCAGCTTCAGCAGCAGAGAGATTCTGAGGTTCATGTTGATGCCGGTGCATGGGAGTCAGATTGCACAGCAGGCAGTGCCCCTGGTGGTTCCAGTGAGGCGTGTGTGCTGCATTGCCTGTCAGCGAGCTCTCATAACACCGGGCAGGAAATGAAGTCCTGGCAGGAGAGGCAGGAGTTGGAGGAGCGGGAGGAGAGGCATGAGAGGGAAGAGGGGGGAGAGAGGGGAGAGCGGCAGTGGGGCTGGTTCAGCAATGTTGAGGAGCCTGAGAGGTTTACTGCAGGGAGGCGACTGACTGAGATCCGCAACTGCTGCAAAGAGCTGACCCACACATGGTCCGGCTCTGAAGATTGTGACGATGGGGAGCTGTTATCCACCGCATCTTCGTTATTGAGCATCCATGGAACATTTCAGACGTAGCAGCGCCGTCAACTGCATTACTTGCTTTCCTGTTAGCGCTAAGCGTAGGGCAATCAATAAGCATCCTTCCCCAGCCTTAGTATGTGCCCTGCCTTGCCATAATCTGCGCTGTTAGCTTTACTAGCATCTATATGCTATTACCCTGCTCCACCAGGGATATAATTTTGCATTTGCCCTCATGAGGGTCTCCCTATAAGAAGAAAAACAATCACCTCACTATACTGCATTCTGTCCCATCTACCCACTGCCTGCCAGCCCTCTAAGCTCCCAGATCTTCACCATCTCATCATCTCCCGCTGATGCCAGCAGGCGGGGATTCTGCAACACAGGGAGGGGATGTGGGGGAGGGGTGAGTGCAAGTTAATTTGCAAGTGAAAGCACGAACAGAAGTATTATTGTATATATTGCACGTGTGGGGCGTATGGAGTTGACTGGAAAAGCAGTGCACAAAAGAGGTGGGCTGGGCGAAAGTACTACAAGGTGGAACGGGCAACTCACCTTGGGGTTCCATCTGACGCAGTTCACATCTGTGCCATGTGCATGCGCCTTTCGAATCAACAGCTGAGCCCTGCTTCCCGCCTCCTCTCCCACCCCTCCCTCCCCTGCCACCCTTGCAATCCCTGCCTCCTCGCCGCCCCCCTCTCTGTCGGCAGCATCGGAACTGGTTCTGTCACCATCGGGTTCTGAATGAGGGTGACCGGAGAAAGAGAAGACTCGGATGCAGTCATCGCCTGCTGCTGTGGCAATCAACCCACGAACCCTGCAAAATCAATGAGGAGGTTGAACAGGTACCGGTACACCACGCAGCTGCAAGAGTTGAAGGAGACATGCACATGCACATGCACATGCACATCCACATGCACATGCATATCACTTTTCGTGCCAAGGATTAAACATGAGATCCAGGGATTGGAACATGCTTGCATCATTCTGAAATGGTGATTTCAGCCATGCCCCTATCCAGCATTACTGTGTGAATGGTCAGTGCGAACGGGAGTGCAAGTGTCAGACGTAAGGGGCTTACATCGACCAGTCAACGTGGAAGATGGTGCGGTCATGGAAGCCCGAAAGTGTACACACATGCGACCTGTCAAGCCAATAAACACATGCACATGATGTTTCGAGCCAGGGATGATGGGTGAAGAGCAGAGGCGACAGAAAAAATAAAAATTAGTCACTTGCTTGCGCGGATAGGCCAATGCCATGATGCCAGATACCATAAAAACCATCAAGTGGCATAGTTTGTCTGCATGGATGCGCTTTTAGGTTGTGCGTCCAACCATACCATCCCCTTGCTGAAAGCTTGCTCCCTGAACTCCCTTCTGAGGTCCTCACATCCGATGGCTCCCGGCTTGTATCCCAGATTTTGACGGTCAGATCATCACTGTAGGGTGGGTGGTAAGACGGGGTCCGAACACAGAAATACGCAGGAGAGGGTTGAAGGGAGAGTGATGGGAAGTCATGCTTGAAAGGCATAGCAATGGGCAAGCGAGAGTGTACAGGGAAAAAAAAAGGGCAAGGAGCGCATGGGAATGAATTCAGGGCAGGGAGCGCATGGGATGAGAAACAAGGATGGAGGAGGGTGGACGGAAAACAGTGGGTATGGCAAGGAGAGTATGGCAACGCTGGGTACCTGCAGGATGCCATGTAGTGTCCTGTAGCATCAAAGGAAATAGCCCAGACTGTGGACGAGTGCCCCGCCCTGGACACAGAGAAAAGGACAGGTGATAATTGTGAAGAGCTGGTCTCAAGGGAACCAAGAAAAAAAATATTCACTCTCCCTCTATGAAGTCATTGCTGTTGTAGTGGCTGATATTGGCATACCCATGCTACGCTCACCCATTTGCAGCATCAAGGGTCTGCACGCACGACCAATCGTCTTCACCCTCCACCTCTGCAGCCCACACCTGCCACAAGCACCACATCATGGACAAGCAACGGACCACATGCAACAACATGCAAAGCTGAAACCTTAACAACCATAAGGTGGACGTAAATACCACCCAACATCAGGCACTTTCTTCAGCAAAATCACAGTAAGAATGGCTGCAACCTCCCTTCACCTTTATGCTGTCATCGTAGCTGGCAGACACGAGCCAGTCATGCGTGGGGTGCCAGCACACCATCTTCACGTCCTGAGTGTGCCCATGCAGCACCGCCACACAGTCGAAGTCAGACGCCGGGCCCACACCGATCCGTCCAGCCACTCCGCTGCTGCCACCTGGCACCTCCCAGATCCACACGCTCTTGTCCCGGCTGCAGGTGGCTAGCAGGGAGCTGGTGGCGTTCCATGCCACGGACTTCACCTCGCTCTCGTGGCCCTAAGATCATGGGTGGGTAGGGGGAAGGTGGGAGTGTGAGGAGCGCGAAAAAACGTCTCACATCACGTGGCTAGCAGGGAGCTGGTGGCGTTCCATGCCACCGACTTCACTTCGCTCTCGTGTCCCTTTAATCATGGGTGGGTAGGGGGAAGGCGGGGGTGGGAGGAAGGGTGGAGATTGGAAGCTAGGAGGGGGGGAAGGGCTGGTGAAGTGCCCTTAACACAGCCCACAGGCGTTACATGAAGACTGTCAGTGGTGTCTAACGCGGATGGATTGACCGTGAAAGGGAAATGAGAGGGAAAGAGGAGCCGGAGAGGGGGTTGAATCCAAGAACAAGGTCGTCATGAACTCGTGGATAGGTAAGGATTTGCACTACAATTAGTGTCTCACTCGAAAAATAAAAAAAGAAAGCATGTGTCATATCCGGAGGTCTTTCAGCCTTCTAATAGCTCAAAGTTCAGGAATTCTGAACATGCACATGCAGGAAAGAGTGAACGACAATGGACTGACCTCGAGAACAGCGAGACACTCGAAATCAGCATCGTTGGACCCAGTCCTTTCCCAGACAGCCACCGTGTTGTCGAAGCTGGCTGTTGCGAGGAACCTTCCGTCTGGCGACCACTCGCAGGATCTAATAGTCCTCGAGTGCGTGTCTTCCAGAATTGCCTGTTGAAAACAATCCGAACACGAATCAGTACTGAGAGAGATAAACAGCTGCTAATTCTCATACTTTTTTCCAAGTCGCGGGATGGATGCTGGGGCGAATTTCGAAAAAGAGATAGTAAAGACTCGGTTTCGGGATTTTTACAACCTTGCAGATGAAAGAAGATGACGGTCCGGCTTCTCGACCCCAAATACGGACACAACGGTCGCCGCTACAGGAGGCCAGTAGCGCTCCGTCCGGCGACCATGAGACGCTCCACACGCGATCGTCATGCCCGCGAAGCTCCTGAACCTCGACTAACTCAGAAACGTCGCAGGATTTCGAAACCGCTGAATCGGGTGGGGTACTAGGCAGCTCCCTAGCTTTTCCTACTTGCTCCTGACGTTGGCAGTGTGTGTGATCGTCATGTATCTGTTGAAACCCTCAAGAAAACCGCCGTCAGTTGAGGTCTGTCTTGTCCTTTTGGAAGCTGTATTTTTACAGAGTTACAGGAACTGACATTGCCAGCCATTTTTATGAGCAGGAAGTTATGGCTTTCATGAAACAGTCCCGACGAAAGGTAGGATACCGTGAGCATTTTCACAAGATGTTCTGCTTTCTCGTGCGGTAACGTAGCATTTTCTCATTTCAGGGTTCCCGTGGTGGAAGCCTGAACGCGTCCTTGCATAGCGGCGTCAGAAGCTCTTGTCAGAAGTTTCTGGAAACGAAGATACCAGACGTTGCAACCTCTTGTCAGAAGCTTCTGGAAACGAAAATACCAGACGTTGCATCAGATTCTAATGAGCGTAATCTGTGCGAGAGTTTCTTCGTTGATAAGCCAGCGCCGGTGCCAACCAAACAAGTTGGTTTCTCAAGCTTACGCACCACCGCCACTGAAGCTGCATGGGACATGGATAGAAAGTACACTTCAGACTTGCTACCAAGTTCGTTCGAGTCGCTCTTAGGAGCTAACAAACCGGTTGCATCGCCACCTTACTTCCCGGAGCGTGGAAGTTCGAGCTCGCCGTTCTTGGATGGTGATGTGAGAAGCAGACACCCAGTTTTGGAAGCGAGATGTCTAGACGCTGCATTAAAGATCGACGAGAGTGACCTCTCGACTTTTAAAGAGAGTGTCTCTGTGGCATTCCCTGTTATGAAGACATCATCGCCGATTGAGGGATGTGATCATGGTCATTCCCTGTTCACAAGTCCTACTGACGGCGTGCGGAAAATGGAAGGGAGCTTTTCCAACTTTCTGTCGAGCTCCTCTGAGCTGTTCTCTGGTGCCGAAAAATCGGGTTCACCACCGCCTTACATCCCTTCTAAAGTGAACGAGATTTTTTCTCCACATACTGAAAAGGTTGGGTCAGGGCAAGCATGCATCCCACAACAGTGCGGATCGGAGCCAGATTTCACAACAGTTTGTAAAAATAGTTCTGTGCTTAATGAGTGGGAAGCACCCCCTTCTTCATCGCCACAGAAGAACACCATTGAGGAGTTGTTCAGTGACCTGCCAGCAAAGCCTTTGGGGTGTGGTGGCTGCGTGAATGCAGACCTGGGAGCACGCACAAGCGTTTCTTGTGGCGAGTGGAGAAGTTTGAATAGCACATCACCTCTTGTTGTCTCCATGCTGTTCTTTGATGATAAGCGGCGTCAGCTTTATGTCTCGCTGGATTTGCAACTTCCTTCCAAGGTGCGTTCACACGAGCAAATATTTCTTGCTCACCTAAATCACACCCCTCACATCCTCAGTGGCTGTGCAGAAACGAGATTGGGCAGCAAATGGCGTGTACCTTTCCTCAATTGAAGACCTCAGCATCCTTGGAGTTGTAGTTCATCAGATTGGTCAACCTAAGTTGAGAGTCATTCTATTGCCAGGAGTAAATGTTGATGTTCTACCCACCAGCAACGCAACTCATGAGGAGTTCAGGTAACTTGTCGATTGAAGGCTGAGATTGTCATTGCTGCACAAACTGACAAGGGCATGTATGATTTCAGAGAAGCAATTCGGACAGCTATAGTTTCTGCAGATGCTATTATCTGTTGTGACTCACAAAGATTCATCAGATCTCTTTTACAGTGGAACGTTCCAGGTGAGCTCATAATTCTTTATTATAAACACAGAGATAGCATCTTCTTTGCATATACATAGGAGGCACATGATTATGTTTTTTTTTTTTTTTTTTTTTTTTTTTCCTGCAGTGATGGATCTGTACGACATGTTTATTGACCCCAAGGTGAGTAAAATTCCCGTACAATTATTCCTTCTATGCTCTTACGGGCCACTAACATTCGTGAAATGATGAATATTTCTGTCATCAATTTTCTTGAGAAGATTCTTGCATGGTAAGCTTGCCAGCGATTCTGAAATCCCTTCTTTCTGCTAGAAGTTGTGTTGAAAACTCAAGAAGTTTTTATTTGCCATTCAGGCAACTAGGTGAAAACCTGGAGCAGTTGATTGGAAAGGCGAAGGAAGAAACTAAGGGGAAAGATGTCCTGGAAATGAAGTCTATAGGAATTGATCATCTTCGGTGTGTTCACACCAGCCTCAACCTCTGCAATGATGTTCATGCGGCCTTGGTCGCAAGGGCGAATGGACCCCTTCGTGATGCATTCAGGTATGACTCAACAAAGCATTTGATTATTCTTGTCCTTGCCCTGTTATCACACCCTTGGGTGCTGCAGGGTCAACATGAGACTTCTTCCTGTTCTCGCGCAAATGGAGATTGCTGGCGTTCGGGTTGACGTAAGTGCATGACTCGTTATATTCAAGACTTCCCGGCGTGTTTTTACATCTGTAGCCTAACATGGAGTCGTTTTCACGCAGATGGACTTACTAATGTCAAAACGGGACTACTTGGAGGTGTGACACATAAACCTGAGATTGTTGCATTGATAGTGACCGCTTACTCATCATACTAATTTTGTGCTTGCTACAGAAACGGATGGAGCATCTTACGACGATTGGTGAAAAGTTGGTTGGCCGTCGGATCAACTTGGCTAGTCCAAAGCAAGTGGCTCAAGCCTTGTATGAGGTATGAGATGCATTTTGGTAGTTGAAATATGGTATTCTGGACAAAACTTCAGCTTATGAGGACTGCAGGACTTGAAGCTGCCAGTAGGAGCAGCGAAGAGTGTTGGTATGGCCAAGAAGCGAGAGGCACAGACCCACTCAACTACAAATGAGGCAACACTAAGTCAACTCGCTTCATTTCATCAGTTCCCCAGTATTGTTTTAGAGGTGAGTTCCTTTTACACTAAAGAAGCAACGTTGCTCAAAAGCCCAGGCTTATTGTGCCTAACGTCTGTGGGTTCCAGTTCAGGCAACTTATGAAGGTCAAGTCGACGTGGATTGATGGTCTTCTATCAAGTTCCTGCAGCGAAACAGTATTCCTTTCACTTTCGCATGCGATGCAGCTGGAGCAGGTTGCTCAGTTTTCCAGTGTTTTCAGGATGGGTCTGCTAGGATTCACTCAGAGTGGAATGCTGCAAACACGGCAACAGGACGGTTGTCATCTTCCAGCCCTAACTTACAGGTTTGATTTACACATAACCAGCAACAAACTTTTGATTGTTTGTTTGACGAATTCACATTGCTGTTTTAGCAGAACCTGCCTACATACGCCCTAGAAGGAACATCTGCAGCAACAAACACTTCAACAGTTGCTATCGCCATTCGTGATGCTCTGATGTCTGCACCGGGGTTGGTTGCACATTTACTCCTCTTGTTTTAACTGCACCGGCTACATATCTCCGCACCTTGTCCCTGCTCTACCCGTAGTTCATCATCGCTCCTATTACTCTGGCGGTTCTTTAGAGTGAAGGAGTACAAATTCTCGGTCTTGAAGCGTTGTCTGCTTGGCATGCAGGAAGGTCCTCGTTTCTGCTGATTATTCGCAAATAGAGCTTCGAATCTTTGCTCACTTATCTGCTGATGAGGCTCTGGTATGGTTCTCCCTTCTTTCACTCACGAGTCACACCTGCATCTTCCAAAGAGTCCTGTTTTTTCCTGCTCCAGTGAGATAGGTTTGTGTCCATGTCTTGTGCAGGTTAATGTCTTTAAAGCTGGACAGCGAAGTGATGTTTTCATACTCATTGGAGCAGCGTATCTGGGAAAGACTGCAGATGAAGTAAATGATCAGGAGCGGCAACTGGTGAAAAGATTGTGCTGTGAGTGAGGCTGCTCATTGTGTTTTTGTTTGTTTTTCTTCTTCTTCTTCTTCTTCTTCTTCTTCTTCTTTCTTTCATTCTTTCTTTCTAATGTTGAAAATGCTCAACCAATGCTGCAGATGGTATTCTTTATGGGCAAGGGAAGCAAGCCATGGCCTCCATTCTGGGAGTGGATGTCGACAAGGCTCAACAACTTTTGCAAAGCTTTTTAGATCAGTTCCCAAGCATGAGGGCTTTTATCAATCAAACTATCAGCAGAGCCCGGCAGGATGGATATGTCACAACCATGTGGGGGCACCGCAGGCTACTTCCAGGTAATTCATTGTTCACTGTTCTTTTGCAACCATGTCAAAGTTGCATCTTTACTATGTTTCTGTTTCAGATGTACACGAGCGGAATCCAGAGAGGAGGGCTCAAGCAGAAAGGCAGGCAGTGAATACTATTATACAAGGCTCTGCAGCGTAAGAACCATCCTTCTTCTAAGTATCACACTCGTTTGTACATCATGGTTGACCACTTCCCCTTACCCTGGACTGCTTATTGTTGTTGGGCAGAGACCTGATGAAGTTGGCCATGCTGGATGCCAGCAAGCTTGTCCAGGGAAACAACAATATTCAAATCGTGATGCAGGTAAGTAAGTCCTGCTGCCTGTTCGCAAGGTCAGTTATTCTTTCTTACTCTACGTATCCTCCAGGTTCATGACGAGCTAGTGCTAGAAGTCCCGGAAGAGGATGTATTCAAAGTCTATAAAGCGGTCAAGCAGATGATGGAGAAGGTTGCATGCTTGGATGTTCCGCTGGTAGTGAATGTCAGGGCAGGGAGTCGCTTCGGAAGCTTGCGTGCCATAGAAGAGAAGTACCGTAATCACCCGGACATACCACCCGCCGAAATTGTAGACCCCCCGGGTGGCTTGTGCGGGGTGGGTGTTATAGTTGACCCCGTTTGTACTATACCCCCCCTTTTGGGGTGATTTTTTATAACACCCCCTTTTTTACACAGAATGCCTTATTTTAGGTGTTAACGAGTATGTGCAATGACGGGGGGACATCGCGACGATCACTTTTTGCACGAAATTACATGGTAATTTCGAAAGTATCTGCTGGGGTCACCTCCGTCCCACTTTTTCACTGTTGCCACGCTGGTAGTTCTTTCGCTATCAAGTGGCCAAAGAGGTGCCACCTCGCAACTTCAAGGAGGAGTCAATGTTGTCGTCGAAAGTTCGAAACTGACAATCTCGCTTCCAACTGTGATGCTAAACCAACCTTGAAAACACCCAAGCTGCCTATTTATAGAAACCCTTACACTAAAAAAATGTCATATATATGCACCCGGGTGGTATGTAGCTTTTTCCTATGAGAAGACCCCCCCCCATTTTTTTGCTGTATTTAAAGTAAGACCCTAGGGTGTTATGTCCGGGTGATTACGGTATGCAGTGTATTCTGTAGACATTCAGAATATGAGTAGTGGTTCTGAGGTACATGATGCAATTAACAGAATTGTATATTCATTAATTTTGTGATGGCCTGTTGCTACACAAGACCTCACACATTGGTACCATATCCCTCCCAAGGGAATGTTATAGAAGTGGTATATATATAGAATACACATATTCTGGTACGGGCTTTCAGTGTTCTAAAGTTATCCAACTGAAATTTATGTATTTTCTTTGTTTTTGCCGCTGCTCCGTGACGGGTCACAGGCTGCTTGAACACGTCGGCTGTTGGTCTTGATTGGACAAGCCACCTCACCTTGGGGAGGTTGTGGAATTTGGAAGACTGCCTATCCACTGCCCAGGTCAGACCAGTACCATACCAAACTGGCTCCACGTTAGCCGCGCTCTAGATGTAGGCCTGAACGTGCACCACCAGGGTTCCGTTGGGAAACGATAAAAAAGGGGCCCCGGAGTAGCAGTAAAGTGGCCGAATTGGGGCCTCGTGAGTCGCGCCCCTACTACGTACCCCCGAAGCAACCAACACACCTGGGCAGTTAGGCCGAGCCTGGCCTTCTCGCCAGGTCACCACCTACTGGCCTGGGGTTGACGGAATTCGCTAGTGACTCGTCATCGTAAATTACCCAGAAAAACAATCATTTTAACCCCAAAACAACAACGCAATGGCACAAAAAATAAACCCCATTCGGATGGCATATAATTGGGGAAGAATCAACCCTAAATACCGTGCGGCAAGATGTTTAGGGCTAAGGCCCCTTCGAAGGCATGACGCACGAGAGGAAAATTCGTCAATTTTTAGATGTCGAGTCAATTTTTTCGTTCGTCAAGGAGGAATTCGTCACCTTGTGTGATCAGGTCTGACGGAGCGCGTGGATGAGGCTAGAAATTGGTTGGGCACAGGTCCGGCTTAGGTTCGACTCCTTGCGACACACGAGGCCCCAAGTTTGCGACTTTTCTAGAGCTCTGGGGCCCTAATCTGATCATTTCCCGGTTCCGTTTCCTTCTGGTTCGCGTTTACAGGGCTGCACGGCTTTGGGGGGTAACTGAACCCACGCATCAACTTTCGTTTTGCGGGCTCGTCAAACTGGATGTATATGTCGGTCAGGCCTCAAGTTATTCGCGTTCCATGAATCTCCAGCCACTCACGGGCCTTCCCTCCCAATTTTGGGCATAAAAAACTTCCACAAATCGCGTTCCAAGAGCTAACCGATGTCTGTGACCAATGAGGCTTACAGCTTGTTCGCTGCCCCAAATCGCGTGTTTGCTCTGTGCGTTCCGTTATTGACAGCAGCAGCTGCTGCTGCTGATTCGCCGCACCGTCATCACCGGCCTCCCGCCATCGGCGCTGTGCGTTTCGTCCATCCCTCTCCCATCCGACCCCTCAGAACAAAACGGGGCGAAACAAAGAAACGCGTTCTGCTTGGTTTGACATTATTCTGCACTACAGACAAGCACCAAGATTGACGTTCTGAGTTGGAGGTCAAGCAATTCACGAGATTTATCTGCAAGCGCAATTCAGAACTGCTATTCGGGCTCGATTGTGGCCTTCTATTGTTCTGCATAGGCCTATCTCCGTTTTTTCGCTGCACGCAGAACATACTCACGACGAACCACTCACCATGGGCTGCAAACGAGTGTCGGTCGTTCATCCTGAGAATTTGCCAACAATGAAGCGAGCGCGAAATGAAAAGGCCACTTCTCCTGCACTCATACCTCCTTCATTGGAAAACCTTCCAGTACGTTTCCCTGTAGACCCTCCTCACTGCTTTCGTCTCGTCCAGCGCTTTTTTTTCTGCATGTGTCTTGATTCTTTCTTCCAAGGAAATGTCATTATCGCTGCATTTCTGCAAGCTCACCCCCTTCTACCGACATCTGTCCCCTTGTTTCTTTCCCCGATCAGGATGAACTGCTCACGACCATTCTCTCAATGGTCGCCGCACGCGCCTCAACTCCCCAAGACTTCCTCTCCTGTCGCCTCGCTTCCTCCCACCTTCGCCGCATCTCACTTCTCCCGGAAATCCTCGCCGTGTTACCATCTCCCGCTCTCGCTTGCCCGGCGAAACACTACACGCTCGCCTGTCGCTCGTTCCTGTCGGCATGCGCAGCGGCGGGAAACGCGGAGGCTGCATTTCTCCTCGGTATGGTCGAGTTTTACTGCTTGGAGCGGGTAGCTAGCGGCATGAAGCGGCTTGTGCAAGCGGCAAAGGCGGGCCAAGCAGCCGCGTTACACAGCTTGTCAATCATCCATTTCAACGGTAGCGGATTGCCTACAAGCGGAGTGGAGGGAAGTGGTGCAGCGGAGGGAGGTGGCGCAGCGGAGGGGGACGCAGGAAGGCGGAAGCTGTGGGGGAACCGGAAGGTCGGGATGGGGATGTTGCTGTGTGTGGCGGCGGCTAAGGCGGGTCATCCGGATGCGCTGCGGGAACTAGGGCTGTGTCTGCAGGATGGGTTTGGAATCAAACGGAGCGTCGCCCAGGGGAGGCTGCTTCTGGTGGAGGCGAACCTGCGGGAGCTGGCTAATAGCGGGGATAGCTTGGCGTCAGCAAAGGGTGGGGTCTCATGTTCAGAAGTCGAAAACGTAAAAATGAAGGCCGGGAATGTGAGAAAGAAACAGGAGCGGACTGTACTAGAGAGCAGTACTCAAGATGGAGTTGGCGTTAGGGACTCGAGGTGTGGAGAAGCAGAAGTAGCAAGAACGCTGGGAAGGTCTAACCTTCGAGGATGCGCTAAGCACCAAGGCGCGAACCTGTCACTCGGAACAGATGCAGCAGCCATGGAAACCCTACTTCAGCATACCACTCGCTTGCTGTCAAGAGCTGGCCGTGCGACTGCGAGGCGTGTGACTGTAACGGAAGGAGAGAAGCAGGAAGCGTTGGAAATTACTGACGAGGAGAGGCTGCTAGCTCGAGCCGTCTTGGCGGATGGCGGAATCTTCGGCTGCTGCACGAGTGAAGAGAAAAGCGTCCGGTTGGAGCCTCCACCGATTCCGCCTGCGAATCAGTTTCTCGTGGAATGGATGGCATTGCATGGACAGCGATTTCAGGAGAGCGGGAGGCATGTGTGCGGTAACGCGCGTTGTGGAAGAGTGGAGTTGCGAAAAGGAGAGTTTCGCTGCTGTGCATCGTGTGAGGAGGCTCGCTACTGCTCGCGCGCCTGTCAAGTGGTGGACTGGCGGGTCGGACATGCGGTCGCCTGCCAGCCGTGCAGCCGAGGCTAGACCAATCTACTAACATTACCCTAGGTTGATGACCAATCTACTAACACTCACTGATATGTACTCGATACACTGAATGTGCGCGGATGTATGCCACAACTCTCTAGTAGGTTTAGGTCTGGTTACCTCGAGGGTACTCATTGCTGCTTTGGCTTTGGCGGGACCCATTTCCTATGTACGTCTGATTGCGGTTCCGTGCGTTCTAATGCAATTTGCTGGAAACGTAGAACGGTTGAGTAGGATTTGAACGTAAACGAAGGTGCACCAGAGCTAATCCTTGGTTACCCGACTCGCTTCCCTTGCAGTTTCACCCTCGCGAGTCGCGACCCAATTTTCGGTAGCTCAGGTATCTCCATGTCAGTTTGGCGGAGTGGCGAACATTAGCGAGGAAACTATTGATTCGTCGGGCTGGTAACAGCAGGGACCCAGCGAAATTGAAAAGCTTTCCCACCTTGAAGATCGAAGTCCAGAGGGTCAGAACAAATATCACACGGCAGCATTGTCAGTCAGGAATTTCTTGGATTCGTCAGGACTAGCCGGGCAGCAGTGAAGGCGACTTCGCCAGGCTTTTGCTTCCCGCTTGCAATAGCAACGCCGCATTGAATAAGTCCTTATTTTCCTAAGTGCGTCGCGCACTGTCGTCATGTCTCACGGTAAGTTGTAGTGATTCGTATGCGCCTGTTTACTTCCACATTCTTCTACTTCCGCCAGCAACCTACGATGAGATGCCGCTATCATGACTTATTTCTCACAACACTGACGCGTCACGGAACATTCGTGGCTTTCTTTCTAATGTCTCTCGCTCCCTAACGTCCAGATCCAAGGTACCCTTACGGTTATCCACCACCAGCCGGCTACCCACTGGCACCCTACCCTCCCGCGCCCGGCTATCCACCACCTCCTGCCGGCTACCCGCCGCCTCCTGCCGGTTATCCGCCTCCACCGGGCTACTACCCGCCGCCGCCGGCAGGCTACCACCACCCACCACCCCCGCACTACCACCACCCGCCACCCCCGCACTACCACCGTGAGATGATGAGATCTTACATTCTATGCTGCGTGACCTCTTATTTTGTTAGGTCACTTTTCAAATGCTGCTCGCCTGGATCATTCCCTCCCGTTTTCATGCTTCTCTTGCACGAAATCGTTTTTGCGGTATATGCCTGTTCTTTATTACATGCGTATATGTCCTTTAACCAGCCTCATGCCGCCCTTGTAACTGTGTTACACTGACAGATGGCGCGGTGGCCCATCACAACATCGGCCATGCCTTGGCTCATGGCGTAGCTCACACGATGCATCTCTTTGGAAAGAGGAAGCACAAGGGTCACTTTGGATATGGGAAGCACAAGGGGTACCACCACCACCATTATGGCCACCACCATCACCACGGCCACCACTATGGAAAGTGGAAGGTAATGTTTTTCTAGCCGAGACAATAGTCACAAGGGGTACCACCACCACCATTATGACCACCACCACCATCACCACCATGGTCACCACGGCCATCACTATGGAAAGTGGAAGGTACGGTCGTTGGGCTGCTTTGCTGCTGGCGTTGATGGTTGAATCCACTGCAAGCAACCATTCTTCAATGGCTCTTGTGCATACAGCTAACGTCCATGAAGGTGTTCAAAGTGCTGTCGGAGTTGTGTCAGCCCATTCCATCTTTGCCTTACCCCTCTTTTCCCCTTTTTCTGTTTCATTTGTTGCCCTGCCCACTGCCCTTCCCCTAATCACGTTTTTTGGCAGTAACTAATAAGATGTGCAGATACCAGAACAGCATGAGGGGTACATGGCTGTTTGTGGAACCAGCTTGTGGTCTCTGCCTTTCTACTCTCTAGTCTAGTCTCCCTTCTTGCTTATGTACAGAAGCGTACCGTATATGTACACACTCACGAGAGATGTGAAGTAGATATTTCTGTATCTATTGTCAACTTTCAGAGTTACCAGTTTGCAACATCTGAAGGATCCACTTGAAGCCAGTGCCATCGAAGCAGAGACTTGCTCAACTATTCTCGAAAGAATAAACAGGCCCAGCCACGCAAGTTCAGTGCAGCAGCCAAACAAGATACTATCCATAGTCACTTCGAATCATGGGAGCACATGATGGCTACTGTATGGACCATCACTACCACCATTACTCTGATCTACGCGTGTGTAACGTGTCGTGGTGTGTGGGGAGGAGCGGGGTGTGTGGTCGCTTGCGACAGCGGTAGCAGCGACACATGATGATGAGGATGAGCAACACCCACAGCAGGGGCACGGACCACCTGATGTGAATGCAAGAGGAGAGGAGTAGACAATGAGAAACAGGGGGGGGGAGTGAACGGCAGGCAGGTTCGCAAGCCTTGGTATTGCTTAGAGGGCCTGAGAGGAACTCACAGGTCGAGGTCGATGAAGGGGTTGTAAACAACGGCCTCCCAAATGTTGACAAAGGTGCGCCAGGCGGGGTTGAGGTAGAGCGAGTCAAAGGACCAGAAGATGCGTGTGTAGGTCTCCAGGAACACAAAGAGCGCCCACGCAAGCACCTCGACGACCACCCACTTCACCATGAAACGGCCGACGACGACAAGCACGAGCGAGCCGATGACCAGCCAGTTGAAGAGACGCTGATTGTACTCCTTGAGAAATTGGGACCGCTCTCGAGTCCATGTCTGTAAGAGGCAGGGAGGGAGGAGGAACAGGGCATGGGTTTTGCCGGGGGGAATGGAGGGTGTAGATTAGCAATGAAATTTCCAGGAAGACAAAGAGCGCCCACGCGAGCACCTCCACCACGACCCACTTGACCATGAAACGTCCCACGACAACGAGCACGAGCGAGCCGATGACCAGCCAGTTGAAGAACCACTGGTTGTACTCCTTGAGGAATTGGGACCGCTCTCGAGTCCAGGTCTAGTTAGTGTGGGGAGGGGGGTGGGAGAAAGGGGGAGTAGGGAGGAGGGTGCGACAAGGAGAAATGGGCAGTTGAGGAGGCGCCGGTTGCACTCCTTGAGGAACTGAGAGCACTAGCGAGCCCACATCTGGTGAAAGGGAGGGGGCGTGGGGGGTGGTTGTGTGAGGGAAAGGGAAAATGGGAAGAGGGAAGTTGTGGAGAAGGTGTGGTAAGGAGTGGTGGCCAGTTGAAGGCCCTGGTTGTGATTTTTGAAAAACTGGGGCCACTCGCAAATCCACGTCTAGTGAGAAGCAGGGCGGGAAACGAGGGCTCGTCGAAGGGTTTGAAGTCGAAAGTTGTTTCCCAGCCCCTCACCTTCTTGAGCCGGTCCCTGTAAGCAGATTTACTCGGCCCGCGGCAGGCATGGTCGACGGTGTGGTTGCAAGCTTCCAGGTGGGCATCCAATTTGGCCACTAACCGCAGGCGCATGTTGGCGAGAGCATCCAGCTCCTCCCCTCACTCACCTACTTCGCTCCAGCAGAACTTTGAATTCAAACTGTGCTTCTTCTTCTCACCCTCTCCCCCCCCTCTCACCTTCTTCAGCCGGTCCCTATAAGCCGACTTGCTCGACCCGCGGCAGGCATGCTCCACGGTGTGGTTGCAATGCAAGCTTTCAGGCGGGCATCAAACTTGGCCACTGATGGCGGGCGCATGTTGGCGAGAAGGTCCAGCTCCTCTTCTCAACTGAATCCCCACCAAGAGATTCCCTTCCAAGGGATCCACCAAGGTGTGCCGCTTTGACAACCAAGTGTGCTTTCCTCTCTCTCACCTTTTTCAGCCGGTCCCGGTAGGCTGACTTGCTGGGCCCGCGACAGGCATGCTCCACGGTGTGATTGCATGCTTCCAGGCGGGCATCAAACTTGGCTACTGATGGCAGGCGCATGTTGGCTAGAGCGTCCAGCTCCTCTTCACACCCCCTGTGCGCGCCCTCACATGCCTTGGCCGATGCAAACTCATTCTCCCGCTTCAGCTTCACCAGCTCCTGTGAGAGAGGGGGAAGGACAGGGGAGGGACAGGCACGCACACACGCACACGCACAGAAACACACACACACACACACACACACACACACACACACACACACACACACACACACACACACACACACACACACACAGGCTCAAACACTAGCCCACACATGGAGACACTCTCTGATGGCATGGCAGGCGCATGTTGGCTAGAGCGTCCAGCTCCTCCTCGCACCCCCTGTGCGCGCCCTCACATGCCTTGGCCGACCCAAACTCGTTCTCCCGCTTCAGCTTCACCAGTTCCTGTGAGAGAGGGAGGGGAGTGTGGTGACGGCAAGGGGGTAGTTGGGATGATCGCACATGCAAATGCATGTGCACGTGCCCAGACACACAGACACACAGACACACAGACACACAGACACACAGACACACAGACACACAGACACACAGACACACAGACACACAGACACACAGACACACAAACACACATGCACACACAAACACACGCACACACAAACACACATGCACACACGCGCACACACAAACACACACGCGCACACAAGCACACGCGCGCACACAAACACACACGCACACACAAACACACGCGCGCACACACAAACATCCCCCCCCCCCCCCCCCCCCTCACCTCTCGCAGCTCAGCTCATCCTTCAAAGGCCGAACAGCATCCTCCACGCTCTTCCCGCCAAACCTCTCCCTCTCAAACACTGCAACCAGCGCGACTTCCCACACACCTCTCCCGCATGTGGGCACACTCGCACATACACACCTACACATGCTCACCTCTCTCAGCTCATCCTTCAAAGGCCGAACAGCATCCTCCACACTCTTCCCGCCAAACCTCTCCCTCTCAAAGGCCCCTAAGGCGTCGCCACTGGCATTCCTATGAGCCGCCAGCAGCACCGCCTCCTCTGCTGGCAGGAAGGGCAGCAGGCGTTTCATGGTGTCGTGGTAGAGAGCAAGACACTTGTCTTGTACTGCCCGGTTGAATGCATCGACGACAGAGCCGGCTGTTGGGATGTGCCCCTTGTTAAGGGCGCTCAGGGTCTGGTTACACGGGGTAGACGCGAGGGGGAGGGAGGGGGAGGGAGGGGGGGAGCGGAAGGGAGAACAGGAAGAGGAGGTGAGCAGGCTGAATGCGGTTGAATGCGTCAACCACCGAGCCAGCTGTTGGGATGTGCCCCTTGTTTAGTGCGTTGAGGGTCTGACAAAGGGGGGCCGGGTGGGGGGGGCGAATACGAGGAGAAGACGTTGGATAGATAAAGAGAGGCGAAGTCACCAGGCTGCGCATGGCGCCGTTGTAGAGCGAGCGCAAGGCAATTCGAAATATCCACAAGGCCAGCTAACGAGGTGACTTTTGAGTCGACTCAAAAGTCACCAGGCTGCGCATGGCGCCGTTGTAGAGCGAGCGCAAAGCAATTCAAAATATCCACAAGGCCAGCTAACGAGGTGACTTTTGAGTCGACTCAAGGTGACTTTTGAGTCGACTCAAAAGTCACCAGGCTGCGCATGGCGCCGTTGTAGAGCGAGCGCAAGGCAATTCAAAATATCCACAAGGCCAGCTAACGAGGTGACTTTTGAGTCGACTCAAAAGTCACCAGGCTGCGCATGGTGCCGTTGTAGAGCGAGCGCAAGGCAATTCGAAATATCCACAAGGCAATCCAAAAACTCCACAAGGCAATCCAAAAACCCCACAAGGCAATCCAAAAACACCACAAGGCCAGCTATCTCCTCTGCCTCGATAGGAATAACAACACTTTCGAAAACACCCTGAAAATCTCACCCTCTCAAGCAAGTAAGCCAACTCCTCTCCTCCCCAGCGTCCACGTCACCCTCTCCACCTGCCTCAACTGCTTGTGTGAACTGAAGGGTTGAGGGTTTACAACTCACCTTTCCAAGGAGGTCAGCAAACTCCTCAATCGGCCTGCCCGGTATGACCTTGGGCTGCAGCAGCGACACCACCAGCTGCCACAGCGGCTTGTGTGCACTGAGTTGACTTTTGAGTCGACTCAAAGTCAACCCAGCTGCCGCAGAAGCTTGTGTGCACTGAGTTGACTTTTGAGTCGACTCAAAGTCAACCCAGCTGCCGCAGAAGCTTGTGTGCACTGAGTTGACTTTTGAGTCGACTCAAAGTCAACCCAGCTGCCGCAGAAGCTTGTGTGCACTGAGTTGACTTTTGAGTCGACTCAAAGTCAACCCAGCTGCCGCAGAAGCTTGTGTGCACTGAGTTGACTTTTGAGTCGACTCAAAGTCAACCCAGCTGCCGCAGAAGCTTGTGTGCACTGAGTTGACTTTTGAGTCGACTCAAAGTCAACCCAGCTGCCGCAGAAGCTTGTGTGCACTGAGTTGACTTTTGAGTCGACTCAAAGTCAACCCAGCTGCCGCAGAAGCTTGTGTGCACTGAGTTGACTTTTGAGTCGACTCAAAGTCAACCCAGCTGCCGCAGCAGCTTGTGTGCACTGGGAAGCTCACCGGTTTGTGAATCAGCGCATTCCTCCCCAATTACCAACTCACTCTTTCCAGGAGATGAGCAAAATCCTCCCCCAGTGACAGGCCGGCCAGACACGATCTTGGGCTGCACCAGCAGCGCCACCAGCTGCCTCAGCTGCTGCTTGTGTGTGATCGGAGTCTCATCTTCTCCAGCAGCGCCACCAGCTGCCTCAGCTGCTTGTGTTGTGTGTGATGGGAGCCTCATCTTCTCCAGCAGCTCAGCGCCTTCCTCTCCTGTGAGAGCAGTGGCAACGCCTCTCAAATGCACCTTGCCTGCAAGGCTCACGCTCACCTTCTCTAGCAGGTCTGCAAACTCCTCCCCAGTAACTGGCCTCCCCGAGACTATCTTGGGCTGCACCAGCGACGCCACCAGCTGCCGCAGCTGGTTGCGCTGGCGCACGTACTTGGGGTCCAGCTCGTCATCTGATAGCTCACACAGGCGCGTTCGTGCGAGGTGGGGCTGGTGGATGGGGTGGGGGAGGAGGGATGGGGGTGGAGGAAAGGAATGGCCACAACTGAGGGACTGGTTGTGATGGGGTACGTACTTGGGGTGTAGCTCGTCATCTGATAGCTCGCGCGGCCGCGTTCGTGCGAGGTGCGGCTGGGGGGAAGGGGGTGCATGATAAGGAGGAATGGCAACAACTGAGGGACTGGTTGCGCTGGCGCACGTACTTGGGGTCCAGCTCGCCATCTGATAGCATTTTGAGTCGACTCAAAAGTCACCACGTACTTGGGGTCCAGCTCGCCATCTGATGGCTCACACAGCCGCGTTCTCGCCAGGTGCGGCAGGCAAGGTGGAGGGAAGAAACGCATGCACGCACACGCTGGTACATAGAGCTCACCTCGGTCAAAACAAACGCAGTGCTGTTGACGGTCATGCCGTTGAGTGACTGGCGGATGAGGTTTACTTGATCCACGTCCTTGTCCCCCTCTGGGTTGAACCAAGAGGCAAAGACAATGGCACCTCCACAGAGCTGACCCGAACAGAGACAAGCTCACCTGAGTGAGGCCGAAGGCAGTGCTGTTGGCGGCCATGAGGTTGAGCGACTGGCGGATGAGGTTCACTTGATCCACGTCCTTGTCCCCCTCTGGGTTTGGCACCGGCTGCAGTGCCCCCCGCACCATCTCCTGCACCGTCTTACCCTCTGGTGAGGAGGAGAAAAGGATTAGAAATGCGTGCAAGGTGGGGAGAGTAGTTAAGGTAATACGGAATCAGCAGGTTCAAAACAGGTAGCAGCCACGTGAAGACAAAGACGGATGGGGCGAGGGGCAACGAGCGCACGCACACACAGAAGCGCGCGCGTGTGCAAAAGCGCACGCACACACGCACGCACCTAGGAAGTCTCGTTGAATGAGCCATAGCAGCTTCGCTGGTGTGAACACCTCGTCTCGACCCTGCAGGGAGGCACACGGGTGGGTTTGGAGCAGCAACCTCAATCAAATAAGACGGCTTTTCATGACATCAAAGCAACAAACAAATCAAACATACAAAACAGAACAGAACAAAAGTGGGAAGGAGTTTCAGGCCAAATATATGGCACATGGTGGATGGGCGACTGGAAAGTGGGGAGAATGAGTGGGGAGAGGGGAAGCGGGTGTCAAGAGAGAGGGGGGAAAGGAAGAGGGGAAACATGGGGAGAGTGGAGAGTTGAGGACTATGAGGAATCGGCAAGTGTGGAAAGTTGGGGAGCATGAAAAAAAAAAAAAACTTTTAAAACAGCAACCTCTTCAGGTATAAGGGTAACGGGAGGGGGAAAGGAAAAGTGGGGGAACGGTTTGGGTAAAGGAAGTAAGTGAGAAAGAGGACAGGCAGAGGAGGAGCATGTTGGGCAGGGGTTGGGGTGCGAGGGGGGGAAGGGTGGTTTGAAAATAAAAATCCAGTAAAAATGTTGCGAAGCAGAAGAAACTGCTCTCCTTTTCCCCGTTTCTTCCCTGTTCCTTTTCTTCCCCCTTCCCTTTCTTTCCCCTTCCCTTTCTTCCCCCTTCCCTTTCTTCCCCCTTCCCTTTCTTCCTCCTTCCCCATCTTCCATTTTTCTTCCCCCTTTCTTCCACCTGACTTCCCCCTCACCTTGACTCTGTTGGTTGGTCGCAGCACAAATGCACCCTCCCATGCCACACACGGCCCATCAACTCCTCCCAACACACACACATCCATGCACAGATGCACGCACGCACGCACACAAATGAACGCACGCGCACACACACGAACACACACACACACGCACGCACGCACACACACACACACACACAGACACACACAAATGAGGACAAAAGTTAAAAAAAATCCAGGGATCTACATCTCCAAGACACCCCAGTGATTCACAATGCATCACATTCGGATGCGAAACTTCAACGCACCAAATTTCTCCACTGAATTCTCAACAGGAGAGAAAGGGAAAAAGGCTGAAGTCATCCATGTCTGACAACAAAAAAACTATCCTGTACCACCCCACCTGCCCACATTTCCACCCCACACCCCCCCCCCCTCCTCCTCTCCCCATCCTGCACTCTTGCCTCTCCCCTCCCACATCCCCTTTTTCCCTTTCCCCACACACCCCATCCCCCACCCTGGCTTTCCCACCTGCCATAGAACTCTTCTGCCAGTTCAACAGTGAATGACAGCTTCGCTATATCCGCCTCCTTCACCTGTATGCATGCCCCTTCTCTACCCCCTTCCCTTCCCCCACCACCCAACCCACCCCGTCCCCCACCCCAACCTCCACCCACCTGCCATAGAACTCTTCTGCCAGTTCAACAGCGAATGACAGCTTGGCTATATCCGCCTCCTTCACCTGCATGCATGCACATTCGCACATGCAGGCACACATGCATACATGCATGCACATGCACACATGCACGCACACATGCACACATGCACGCACACATGCACACATGCACACATGCATGCACACAGCCAGGCACACATGCATACATGCAGGCACATGCACATGCACACCACACATGCACACATCCAAGCACACACAAACACACAAACCAGGAAGTGCTGACACAAAAGCTGCAGGTATATGGGCGCAGGTGGGGGTTGATGCCCGCAACAGGGGAATGCTCCAGCAGCTAAACTCACCATGGCCAGTATCTGACTCAGCACACCGTGCGTCCGACACAGCATAACCTGCGACCGACTCACCGTTTCTGCAAGGTTGTATATCAGCACTGAGCTTAACACTGTAGCGAGGGCAAATATCCTGCACACCAAGCATGGGGCCACGGGGGGATGAGGAGGGGAAAAGCAAGGAGGGAAGGAGAGGGGGGACGAGTGGGAAGACAGGTGCAAAAGGGACCATACTGAGGTGGCTCTTAACGAAGCTATTCAGTCGGAGGACAGGAATAGAGGGGACCAATGGAGGAGGTCGAGAAATGATTGGAGAGGGGAAGGAGAGGGGAAAGGTTGGAAAGGCAAGGGGGGGAGGGAGGAGCGGAGGGTGGTGGGAGAATTTGGGATTGAAAGTATGTTGGGAAGGGTAGGAGTTACGGAATAGTAGATGTGACAGAGGGCTCTTCTTGTAACAATCAAAATACAAACAGAAGTAGAGGCGACTAAAGGCGATTGACCCACCTGCCATCGCACCAACCGACACAGCACACGCACCTGTCATCGTAGACGGATGACTTGCCGACGCTCTCAAAGCCCTCGATGTCCAGGAAAGCAACAACGTGGCCTGCCCGTTCACCTTCACCTGCCTTTTGAGTCGACTCTAGAGAGTCAGTCAACTGAGATGAGACCAACGCACTTGTCATCATACCAACACATGCAACATGCGCAGCACATGCACCTGTCATCGTAGACGGATGACTTGCCGACGCTCTCAAAGCCCTCGGTGTCCAGAAATAGCACCGACGTGGTCTGCCCGTTCACCTGCATCTCCATTGGGTCGCCCCACACCCATATGCCTGCCAGAACCACGGTGCACATGAGTTGAATACAGCAGACGATGAAGCAAAAGGGGGGGAAATCCAAGACGTGAAGGGAAACCCATTTGGTGAAAAGGTACTGGTATTCCAAAAGGTGAGAATAATTTCAAAAAGTGACAAGAAGCCCAAATTGTGAAACAAAATAAACCCAACAGGGGAAAGGAAAAAAAAAAAAAAAAAAAAAAGTGAATAAGATCTTAAAAGGTGGAAGAAATCCTAAAATGTGGCAAGAAGAACTACACAGCAAGCCTTCGGCTGTATGCATGTGACGAACTAGTGTGCCACTTCTCCTGTGATTGCCTGTCACTCACCTTTGGTCTTGGTGTCGCGTGCATGACCCACCCCGAACCCTGAAGGGAAGGTACAAGCAAGGGGTGGAAGATGCGTGTGTGTGGGGTGGGGGAGAGAGGTGATTGTGAGGGAGATAGAAGGATGAAACGGAATTGAATGGAATGGCTCGGCAGATATGGAGCATGATGTGAAAAGGGGGACAAACATACCTTCATCGCACGTGAGTGTAAGCAACTGGTTGAGCAGAAAAGATTTGCCTGATCTGTACGGTCCAATCACCTGAGGGGATGGGATGGCAGATACAACAGGAAAACATGCACACATACATGCACACATACATGCACGCATGCACACATATGTGCACGCAAAATGCAGTCAATCATGGACACACAAACGGCAACATAGCGGATGCACGCAGGTTGGCATCGCCACCAACCAATTGATGCATTAACACGTTCAATGGGACTGATGAGGCAAGGACGAATGACATGTAAGCAGCTCGGTGGTTCACAAAGAAGCAAGTAGGTAGACATACCGCAACGATGGCGATGGGATTCTTGATGCTTCTGATCACGCTGAGGCCCTCCTGAGACACCTTGAGCTTGGTGTGCTTCGTGTCTGGCTGTATTACCGGGTACCTGCACGCATGCATGCATGTGCGTATCACAACAAAATGTTCGGACATCCATGAAGGGCATGGCAAACGGATGGCAACATAGGATATTGAGTCAGTTGTTGCTGGGACACCTTGAGCTTCGTGTGCTTCGTGCCTGGCTATTGCACACATGCATGCACCACCACATTGAGTTTGGACGAGGCATGGTATGGGCTTTTCACAATGTCTCAATGTCCTGTATGCTACCGCATGACATGGCATGGCATAGCATGCCAGAATGTCTTGTATGCTATCAAATGACATGACCTGGCATAGTCGGAATGTCCGGATTGGTATCACAGGTCATGGCATGGGGTACGGTACGGTGTGCCATGCTCTGATATCGTACGGCATGGCATATTCTACGTGAATTCAGTGCTAGACCGCAAGTTCAAGCCAAGCTGCTAACGCATCGTGGATAAAAAATCATCAGTCTCGTCATCGACACTAACAGCACACTCCAAATCACACCTGCAACCTGTTTCCGACGTTACCTGATTAAATTCCAGATTGCGCACCTAACGCTGCCACCTGTCTCTTCTGAATCTAGAGATAGACATGGTTTTGACATGACATGGACCGCTTGGTTCGCCACCATACGTATTCCAATGTAACCGGGAACTTAGCTAATTGCTGGGATCAGGTGCTACCCAAAATCTGGCAAACTTAGCACGGACGTCGATGCATCTCGTAGCACGCACCTCCAGGCAAGTAGTAAACATACTATCCCCTTCTAACACCATTCCGATACCTAAGGACCTCATACTTCTTCAAACCGTCTACTTTCGTCCCAATACCCTCGTGTGTTGCTCGAAAAGCAGCTTCTTTCGAAGGAATGTAACTCGCTCGCTCTTACTGCACGACTACTCACGCGCGACGATGCTTCGTGTCGCCGCCGCTTCGCCAAACTTCGCCATCGCCTGGTGTTCGTAAGTCATCTGTGATTTCCGCATCCTGACCGGTGGCGACTCTAGAGGTTGAGGATAATAGTGTGAGTGTAACGAAGAGAAGGCTAACTAAAGCGCGGTGCGATGATCTGGCCATGGCACCTGTGGCACAACTGCTCGGCAGGTGAAGTGTTTGTAAACAAATTTTCTAATGTAAATTTAAACAGCAATTAGACGGCGTGGGGATGTAGCTCAGATGGTAGAGCGCTCGCTTAGCATGCGAGAGGTATGGGGATCGATACCCCACATCTCCAAGCATCCTTGCAGCATCTGCTTTTGTGGCACTACTAGTTATGTCAATTGTGTGCCTGTGTTACGAGTGCAATTGAGCGAGCTAGCTAGAATTGCACTATAGAAGTACAATGAGCGAAGAATATATAGCTAACTAGAGTGGTAACGCGAGAAATTGGGATGCACTACGAGCCTAGCGCCGAGGTTGGGATATGTCGAGGCGGAGGTCCGGAGCGCGGGTTACCAACCAAACTGAGAGGTTGGGTTTGCATCGTGAACAGTGGCGGGAGTCGTAGTCGAGGCGAGTGTCGCGAGCGAGTAACGTTTCACTGTTGGGTGCTGATGGCAGGGAATGGTCTTGTACGCGATAAGCAGGGGCGTGAAGTAAGGAAAATGAATTTTCCTAACACTACCCCTTCCCAACGGAATGCGCGTGTACATCTCGAAAATTTCGGCTGCGCATATACTCGGTGAGGACAAGGTGATTCTCAATTCTATCCAGGGGAACCCATTTGTCTTCGATGGGCGTGCGTGTGAAAAAAGAGAATGGAATGGTTGAACTAGGAACGAGATGGGTACAAGTAGAGAACACAAAAGTGTTGTACCCTCTAAGAACTACCCCACTACAGCCTAAACAGACTATAGCAGATATAAGTTTGACAGACCCCCATAGGCAAAGTGGGGGAGAACAAGAGATCACAAAACCAGTCAAGAAAGACAAAGCAAGCTCAGGGTGGATCACAAAGTCACCACGCAGTCTGAGCACAAGCAAATGGCCACAAGGCCAGTTCATATGCAGAGTCATATAAAAGAAAACAAACAATAAACAGAACAAAACCTAGCAAAAGTAAGCATGCATGTATATGTATAAAGAGTACAGTACAGGCAGAGTCAGGCAGAAAGCAAGTGAGGCACAGTAGGTACAAGGCCTAACATAGTGCAGAAACGCTGATGATCACAAGGCTGAAGTGCCTTGGTGAAAACATCAGCAGTGTTGGCCTGAGAGGCCACGTACGCAAGACGAAGCTGGCCACGCTGCTGCAACTCTCGAGCAAGGAAGTAGCGCAGAGAAATGTGCTTCGTGTGCAAGTCATCAGGTACATGAGGCAGCCCACAAGCTCTGGATACAGGCCACTCGGCTCTACGGACTCGTCCGAAGGTGGAGCTGAGAGCGAGTGACCGGTAGGCAGAGGAGTAGACTGTGGCGAGGAGTACGTGAAGCCGAAGCGCTGAAGGACCTGCTGCACCATGTGTGACTGAGTCAAGGTAATGGTGCGCTGTGCTCTGTCCCGGGTGATCCGCAAGCCAAGATAGCTTGTCAGCTCACCCAAATCTGTGCACGTGTGTCTCTTCTGCAGCTCGGACTTCACGTGGGCGAGTGCCTCCGTGTCAGCAGTAGCAAAGACGAGGTCGTCTACGTACACGAGAACGTAGAACGGCGGCAGAGTAGCGTCAGTGCGTAGAAACAGAGAAGGGTCAGCAGTGGAAGGAGCAAAACCAAGAGAAGCAAGAGTCGTCCTGAGCGTGTCGTGCCACTCACGGCGCGCCTGGCGGAGACCGTAGACTGGCCGCCGGAGGCTCCACTGGGTACCAGCAGGAAACGACCCAGTGAAGCCAGGTGGGCGGCGCAGCCAGATCTCCTCGTGCAGGCTGCCCTGTAGGAAGGCTGTGCTGAAGTCAAGCGAGTGGAGCTCGTGGTCACGCTGAGCAGCAACGTGCAGCAGTACCCGGAGAGTGGTCATCTTCGGGGTAGGGGAGAAGGTATGAAAGAAGTCAACTCCCTGTCGCTGACTGAAGCCACGTGCAACGTAACGCGCCTTGAAGGCAGGCGGAGAACCCGGCGGCCGCTTCACCCTGAAGATCCACATGCCACTGACGATGTTCGCCCCAGGTGGGGGAACCTCGTCTACGTAGGTGCCTGTGGACTTCCAGGAAGCCATCTCTGCGTCCATGGCTGCCTACCACTGAGAGGAGTAGGGACCCTCTATCGCCTCTGCGTAAGAGCGCGGGGTCGGGATGTCTAGTGCATCCGGGTCTCCCTCAGGGGCCAGTAGCATGGACACGAGATGAGGTACAGAAGCAGCAAAGCACTCAAACTCCTCCTGTCTGTCCTCAAGAACATCCGTGCCAAGAGCACACTCACCCCCGACGGACGGAGGACGGACAGACAAAGACGCAGCAACCAGACTAGCAGCGTAGTCTAGGCGACAGGCAGCAGCAAAGGCAACAAGCTCAGTAACAAGAGCAGACGCAGCAGAGGACTCAAACAGAGGGTCAGTGACAGCAGTGGCCAGAAAGCGCGTGACAGCTGGACTAGCAGCACGAAGGGAGTCAGACTCCGGGTCCGGACTGGCAGGAAGAGAGGACGCGGGAGGAGACGGCAGAGGGACACGCTGTGGAGCAGTAGAAGGACGTAGAGTCATAGAGTGAGTGCCTGGGACAGGAGGGAGACGTAGACGCGAAACACGACCAGCGCGAACAGTACGGACAGGCGACGCAGCACGAGACGCAGGCGACACAGGACGAGACTCAGGCTCACGATGCTCCGTAAGACCTCCAGTCGGTCCAGAGTAAGGACCGGGCAGCGGAGAGGCCGGCTGCAGCTGTGACTGGGACCGGACAGGCGGCGGACTTAGGAAAGGAGGAGGACCAGGAGAAGGCGGTGAGCTAAGAACCTGCTGAAGGAGCGGAACGTAGTACGGCCGTGGCCGCGCAGCGCCTCCAGAAACAGCAGAAACAGGACCGGTACCCTCAGCCCCAGGGTCTCCAGTCCCAGCAGCACCTCCAGCACCTCCAGCAGCTCCAGCAGCAGCAGCACCTCCAGCAGCACCTCCAGCACCACCAGCACCAGCAGCACCTCCAGAAGCTCCAGCAGCACCTCCAGCACCAGCAGCACCTCCAGTAGCACCAGCACCAGCAGCACCTCCAGAAGCCCCAGCAGCACCTCCAGCACCAGCAGCACCTCCAGCAGCAGCAGCACCTCCAGCACCAGCAGCACCTCCAGCAGCAGCAGCACCTCCAGAAGCTCCAACAGCACCTCCAGCACCTCCAGTAGCCCCTCCAGAAGCCCCAGCAGCACCTCCAGTACCAGCAGCACCTCCAGCAGCACCAGCACCAGCAGCACCTCCAGAAGCCCCAGCAGTACCCCGACAGAGCCGAGAGTACCACTCACGAAGCCGCTGTGGAGAGAGAGGCTCCCACCGCGGCGGGACACCGAGAGCACCTCCAGACACAGCACGCGCAGGCTCAGCACCCCCAGGCTCAGCACCCCCAGGCTCAGCACCCCCAGGCTCAGCACGCCCAGACTCAGCACCCCCAGATTCAGCACCCCCAGTCTCCGCACCCGCAGGCGCAGCACCCCCAGACTCAGCACCTGAGTCGACAGCTACCTCGACCGGCTCGGCAGGGTCTACCTGGGACACACCTGAGGGGGCAGGACCCTGGGGGGGGAGGGGGTCTACAGGGGGAGTACCTGGGGCAAGGAAGAGCGGCGGGGGAGGGGGAGAGGCAGTGCGGTAGGGAAAGAGACGGTAGTACGACACCGACTCGTCAAACGTGACGTCCTGAGAGGACAGAACACGACGCGAGGTGGGGTGGTAGAACTGCCACCTGGGTGCGTCAGGAGGGAAGCCAAAGAAGACACAGGGAACGGCACGGGAGGACAGCTTGTCCGCAGTAGTATCGCGGACAAAAGCTCGAGATCCCCAGACACGGAACGCGGACGCATCGCCAACCTTCCCCGTCCACCGCAGAGTAGGTGTGGTCTCCGGCAAGGAGACACGAGGCTGAAGGTTGATCTGATGCGCCGCGTACTGAACCGCGAACGGCCACAGAAAATGGGGAGCAGCCGCATGGATCATGGACGCAAGTAGAGAACACAAAAGTGTTGTACCCTCTAAGAACTACCCCACTACAGCCTAAACAGACTATAGCAGATATAAGTTTGACAGACCCCCATAGGCAAAGTGGGGGAGAACAAGAGATCACAAAACCAGTCAAGAAAGACAAAGCAAGCTCAGGGTGGATCACAAAGTCACCACGCAGTCTGAGCACAAGCAAATGGCCACAAGGCCAGTTCATATGCAGAGTCATATAAAAGAAAACAAACAATAAACAGAACAAAAACTAGCAAAAGTATGCATGCAGGTATATGTATAAAGAGTACAGTACAGGCAGAGTCAGGCAGAAAGCAAGTGAGGCACAGTAGGTACAAGGCCTAACATAGTGCAGAAACGCTGATGATCACAAGGCTGAAGTGCCTTGGTGAAAACATCAGCAGTGTTGGCCTGAGAGGCCACGTACGCAAGACGAAGCTGGCCACGCTGCTGCAACTCTCGAGCAAGGAAGTAGCGCAGAGAAATGTGCTTCGTGTGCAAGTCATCAGGTACATGAGGCAGCCCACAAGCTCTGGATACAGGCCACTCGGCTCTACGGACTCGTCCGAAGGTGGAGCTGAGAGCGAGTGACCGGTAGGCAAAGGAGTAGACTGTGGCGAGGAGTACGTGAAGCCGAAGCGCTGAAGGACCTGCTGCACCATGTGTGACTGAGTCAAGGTAATGGTGCGCTGTGCTCTGTCCCGGGTGATCCGCAAGCCAAGATAGCTTGTCAGCTCACCCAAATCTGTGCACGTGTGTCTCTTCTGCAGCTCGGACTTCACGTGGGCGAGTGCCTCCGTGTCAGCAGTAGCAAAGACGAGGTCGTCTACGTACACGAGAACGTAGAACGGCGGCAGAGTAGCGTCAGTGCGTAGAAACAGAGAAGGGTCAGCAGTGGAAGGAGCAAAACCAAGAGAAGCAAGAGTCGTCCTGAGCGTGTCGTGCCACTCACGGCGCGCCTGGCGGAGACCGTAGACTGGCCGCCGGAGGCTCCACTGGGTACCAGCAGGAAACGACCCAGTGAAGCCAGGTGGGCGGCGCAGCCAGATCTCCTCGTGCAGGCTGCCCTGTAGGAAGGCTGTGCTGAAGTCAAGCGAGTGGAGCTCGTGGTCACGCTGAGCAGCAACGTGCAGCAGTACCCGGAGAGTGGTCATCTTCGGGGTAGGGGAGAAGGTATGAAAGAAGTCAACTCCCTGTCGCTGACTGAAGCCACGTGCAACGTAACGCGCCTTGAAGGCAGGCGGAGAACCCGGCGGCCGCTTCACCCTGAAGATCCACATGCCACTGACGATGTTCGCCCCAGGTGGGGGAACCTCGTCTACGTAGGTGCCTGTGGACTTCCAGGAAGCCATCTCTGCGTCCATGGCTGCCTACCACTGAGAGGAGTAGGGACCCTCTATCGCCTCTGCGTAAGAGCGCGGGGTCGGGATGTCTAGTGCATCCGGGTCTCCCTCAGGGGCCAGTAGCATGGACACGAGATGAGGTACAGAAGCAGCAAAGCACTCAAACTCCTCCTGTCTGTCCTCAAGAACATCCGTGCCAAGAGCACACTCACCCCCGACGGACGGAGGACGGACAGACAAAGACGCAGCAACCAGACTAGCAGCGTAGTCTAGGCGACAGGCAGCAGCAAAGGCAACAAGCTCAGTAACAAGAGCAGACGCAGCAGAGGACTCAAACAGAGGGTCAGTGACAGCAGTGGCCAGAAAGCGCGTGACAGCTGGACTAGCAGCACGAAGGGAGTCAGACTCCGGGTCCGGACTGGCAGGAAGAGAGGACGCGGGAGGAGACGGCAGAGGGACACGCTGTGGAGCAGTAGAAGGACGTAGAGTCATAGAGTGAGTGCCTGGGACAGGAGGGAGACGTAGACGCGAAACACGACCAGCGCGAACAGTACGGACAGGCGACGCAGCACGAGACGCAGGCGACACAGGACGAGACTCAGGCTCACGATGCTCCGTAAGACCTCCAGTCGGTCCAGAGTAAGGACCGGGCAGCGGAGAGGCCGGCTGCAGCTGTGACTGGGACCGGACAGGCGGCGGACTTAGGAAAGGAGGAGGACCAGGAGAAGGCGGTGAGCTAAGAACCTGCTGAAGGAGCGGAACGTAGTACGGCCGTGGCCGCGCAGCGCCTCCAGAAACAGCAGAAACAGGACCGGTACCCTCAGCCCCAGGGTCTCCAGTCCCAGCAGCACCTCCAGCACCTCCAGCAGCTCCAGCAGCAGCAGCACCTCCAGCAGCACCTCCAGCACCACCAGCACCAGCAGCACCTCCAGAAGCTCCAGCAGCACCTCCAGCACCAGCAGCACCTCCAGTAGCACCAGCACCAGCAGCACCTCCAGAAGCCCCAGCAGCACCTCCAGCACCAGCAGCACCTCCAGCAGCAGCAGCACCTCCAGCACCAGCAGCACCTCCAGCAGCAGCAGCACCTCCAGAAGCTCCAACAGCACCTCCAGCACCTCCAGTAGCCCCTCCAGAAGCCCCAGCAGCACCTCCAGTACCAGCAGCACCTCCAGCAGCACCAGCACCAGCAGCACCTCCAGAAGCCCCAGCAGTACCCCGACAGAGCCGAGAGTACCACTCACGAAGCCGCTGTGGAGAGAGAGGCTCCCACCGCGGCGGGACACCGAGAGCACCTCCAGACACAGCACGCGCAGGCTCAGCACCCCCAGGCTCAGCACCCCCAGGCTCAGCACCCCCAGGCTCAGCACGCCCAGACTCAGCACCCCCAGATTCAGCACCCCCAGTCTCCGCACCCGCAGGCGCAGCACCCCCAGACTCAGCACCTGAGTCGACAGCTACCTCGACCGGCTCGGCAGGGTCTACCTGGGACACACCTGAGGGGGCAGGACCCTGGGGGGGGAGGGGGTCTACAGGGGGAGTACCTGGGGCAAGGAAGAGCGGCGGGGGAGGGGGAGAGGCAGTGCGGTAGGGAAAGAGACGGTAGTACGACACCGACTCGTCAAACGTGACGTCCTGAGAGGACAGAACACGACGCGAGGTGGGGTGGTAGAACTGCCACCTGGGTGCGTCAGGAGGGAAGCCAAGGAAGACACAGGGAACGGCACGGGAGGACAGCTTGTCCGCAGTAGTATCGCGGACAAAAGCTCGAGATCCCCAGACACGGAACGCGGACGCATCGCCAACCTTCCCCGTCCACCGCAGAGTAGGTGTGGTCTCCGGCAAGGAGACACGAGGCTGAAGGTTGATCTGATGCGCCGCGTACTGAACCGCGAACGGCCACAGAAAATGGGGAGCAGCCGCATGGATCATGGACGCAAGTAGAGAACACAAAAGTGTTGTACCCTCTAAGAACTACCCCACTACAGCCTAAACAGACTATAGCAGATATAAGTTTGACAGACCCCCATAGGCAAAGTGGGGGAGAACAAGAGATCACAAAACCAGTCAAGAAAGACAAAGCAAGCTCAGGGTGGATCACAAAGTCACCACGCAGTCTGAGCACAAGCAAATGGCCACAAGGCCAGTTCATATGCAGAGTCATATAAAAGAAAACAAACAATAAACAGAACAAAAACTAGCAAAAGTAAGCATGCAGGTATATGTATAAAGAGTACAGTACAGGCAGAGTCAGGCAGAAAGCAAGTGAGGCACAGTAGGTACAAGGCCTAACATAGTGCAGAAACGCTGATGATCACAAGGCTGAAGTGCCTTGGTGAAAACATCAGCAGTGTTGGCCTGAGAGGCCACGTACGCAAGACGAAGCTGGCCACGCTGCTGCAACTCTCGAGCAAGGAAGTAGCGCAGAGAAATGTGCTTCGTGTGCAAGTCATCAGGTACATGAGGCAGCCCACAAGCTCTGGATACAGGCCACTCGGCTCTACGGACTCGTCCGAAGGTGGAGCTGAGAGCGAGTGACCGGTAGGCAGAGGAGTAGACTGTGGCGAGGAGTACGTGAAGCCGAAGCGCTGAAGGACCTGCTGCACCATGTGTGACTGAGTCAAGGTAATGGTGCGCTGTGCTCTGTCCCGGGTGATCCGCAAGCCAAGATAGCTTGTCAGCTCACCCAAATCTGTGCACGTGTGTCTCTTCTGCAGCTCGGACTTCACGTGGGCGAGTGCCTCCGTGTCAGCAGTAGCAAAGACGAGGTCGTCTACGTACACGAGAACGTAGAACGGCGGCAGAGTAGCGTCAGTGCGTAGAAACAGAGAAGGGTCAGCAGTGGAAGGAGCAAAACCAAGAGAAGCAAGAGTCGTCCTGAGCGTGTCGTGCCACTCACGGCGCGCCTGGCGGAGACCGTAGACTGGCCGCCGGAGGCTCCACTGGGTACCAGCAGGAAACGACCCAGTGAAGCCAGGTGGGCGGCGCAGCCAGATCTCCTCGTGCAGGCTGCCCTGTAGGAAGGCTGTGCTGAAGTCAAGCGAGTGGAGCTCGTGGTCACGCTGAGCAGCAACGTGCAGCAGTACCCGGAGAGTGGTCATCTTCGGGGTAGGGGAGAAGGTATGAAAGAAGTCAACTCCCTGTCGCTGACTGAAGCCACGTGCAACGTAACGCGCCTTGAAGGCAGGCGGAGAACCCGGCGGCCGCTTCACCCTGAAGATCCACATGCCACTGACGATGTTCGCCCCAGGTGGGGGAACCTCGTCTACGTAGGTGCCTGTGGACTTCCAGGAAGCCATCTCTGCGTCCATGGCTGCCTACCACTGAGAGGAGTAGGGACCCTCTATCGCCTCTGCGTAAGAGCGCGGGGTCGGGATGTCTAGTGCATCCGGGTCTCCCTCAGGGGCCAGTAGCATGGACACGAGATGAGGTACAGAAGCAGCAAAGCACTCAAACTCCTCCTGTCTGTCCTCAAGAACATCCGTGCCAAGAGCACACTCACCCCCGACGGACGGAGGACGGACAGACAAAGACGCAGCAACCAGACTAGCAGCGTAGTCTAGGCGACAGGCAGCAGCAAAGGCAACAAGCTCAGTAACAAGAGCAGACGCAGCAGAGGACTCAAACAGAGGGTCAGTGACAGCAGTGGCCAGAAAGCGCGTGACAGCTGGACTAGCAGCACGAAGGGAGTCAGACTCCGGGTCCGGACTGGCAGGAAGAGAGGACGCGGGAGGAGACGGCAGAGGGACACGCTGTGGAGCAGTAGAAGGACGTAGAGTCATAGAGTGAGTGCCTGGGACAGGAGGGAGACGTAGACGCGAAACACGACCAGCGCGAACAGTACGGACAGGCGACGCAGCACGAGACGCAGGCGACACAGGACGAGACTCAGGCTCACGATGCTCCGTAAGACCTCCAGTCGGTCCAGAGTAAGGACCGGGCAGCGGAGAGGCCGGCTGCAGCTGTGACTGGGACCGGACAGGCGGCGGACTTAGGAAAGGAGGAGGACCAGGAGAAGGCGGTGAGCTAAGAACCTGCTGAAGGAGCGGAACGTAGTACGGCCGTGGCCGCGCAGCGCCTCCAGAAACAGCAGAAACAGGACCGGTACCCTCAGCCCCAGGGTCTCCAGTCCCAGCAGCACCTCCAGCACCTCCAGCAGCTCCAGCAGCAGCAGCACCTCCAGCAGCACCTCCAGCACCACCAGCACCAGCAGCACCTCCAGAAGCTCCAGCAGCACCTCCAGCACCAGCAGCACCTCCAGTAGCACCAGCACCAGCAGCACCTCCAGAAGCCCCAGCAGCACCTCCAGCACCAGCAGCACCTCCAGCAGCAGCAGCACCTCCAGCACCAGCAGCACCTCCAGCAGCAGCAGCACCTCCAGAAGCTCCAACAGCACCTCCAGCACCTCCAGTAGCCCCTCCAGAAGCCCCAGCAGCACCTCCAGTACCAGCAGCACCTCCAGCAGCACCAGCACCAGCAGCACCTCCAGAAGCCCCAGCAGTACCCCGACAGAGCCGAGAGTACCACTCACGAAGCCGCTGTGGAGAGAGAGGCTCCCACCGCGGCGGGACACCGAGAGCACCTCCAGACACAGCACGCGCAGGCTCAGCACCCCCAGGCTCAGCACCCCCAGGCTCAGCACCCCCAGGCTCAGCACGCCCAGACTCAGCACCCCCAGATTCAGCACCCCCAGTCTCCGCACCCGCAGGCGCAGCACCCCCAGACTCAGCACCTGAGTCGACAGCTACCTCGACCGGCTCGGCAGGGTCTACCTGGGACACACCTGAGGGGGCAGGACCCTGGGGGGGGAGGGGGTCTACAGGGGGAGTACCTGGGGCAAGGAAGAGCGGCGGGGGAGGGGGAGAGGCAGTGCGGTAGGGAAAGAGACGGTAGTACGACACCGACTCGTCAAACGTGACGTCCTGAGAGGACAGAACACGACGCGAGGTGGGGTGGTAGAACTGCCACCTGGGTGCGTCAGGAGGGAAGCCAAGGAAGACACAGGGAACGGCACGGGAGGACAGCTTGTCCGCAGTAGTATCGCGGACAAAAGCTCGAGATCCCCAGACACGGAACGCGGACGCATCGCCAACCTTCCCCGTCCACCGCAGAGTAGGTGTGGTCTCCGGCAAGGAGACACGAGGCTGAAGGTTGATCTGATGCGCCGCGTACTGAACCGCGAACGGCCACAGAAAATGGGGAGCAGCCGCATGGATCATGGACGTACGAGCGACGTCCATGACCATGCCAATGCGGCGCTCAGCAATCCCATTTTGCTGCGGGGAGGCCGGAAGCGTGAACGTCTGGCGGATGCCCTCAGAACGACAGAAGGCTCTCAGGAGGTCGGAGGAAAACTCCCCGCCTCTGTCAGAGTGCAGACGCAGAACAGGAAGGTCTGAGCCGAAACTCTCACTAAGCTGGCGACGAGCACCGCGGATCCAGTCGATCAACACCTCAGGGACCTCACCCTTGCTGCGCAAGGGGAAGACTGTGGTGTAACGCGAGTAGTCGTCAACGACCAGCAGGAAGTAACGCTCGTGACCCTGTCCACGGACGCGGGCTGGGCCCCACACGTCCATGTGAAGAGTCTGCAGAGGAGCCTCAGTCGGAGGGAACGAGGAGGAGTGAGGGGCGGCGCGCTGCCGGCCCTCGACACAAGGAACACAGGTGGGGGCAGGCCCCGGAGGAAGGGGAGGGAGGGACCTGGGGAGACCAGAGACAAGGGCACGGGAGGCCATACCTCGAAGACGAGGCAGGGAGGGGTGACCAAGGCGGTGGTGCCAAAGGAGAGTCTCGTGTGACAGAGGACGACACGAGCAGGGGGCAGACGCAGGACTAGACCTGGACGCGGCAGCAAATACCTGACTAGACGCAGCTACCTGACCAGACGCAGAGACCGGAGGAAGTGCAGTGGGTCACACGCTGACCTCCAGGGGTGAACTGGTCAACCCACGCGTCCTGGAGGTCAGCTCCACTCACCAAGTTCGTAGAGAACGAGGGGAGGTGGAGTCCCGACAGCAAGCCCGACGGGGCCGCCGGACACGGTAAAACTGGAGAGGAGCGTGCAAGGACTGGGCCCCCTGAGGGGTCAGCAAGGGAGACCGCAACAGGCCGGCTGAGCGGCGTGAGCGTGGTGCTGTCTCTAAAGAAAGAGCGCGAAGCACCAGAGTCAAGTGTGAAAGTGTGCAAGGCCTCAGTAGGTGCAGTACCAGTGAGAGTAGACGTACCAGCACCTGGAGCAGCAGACGCACTAGCACCTAGGGCAGCAGCTGCACTAGCACCTAGAGCAGCAGCCGCAGTGCCCGGGTCGGGCGGGACACTCAGGTAACAGTCACCCTCAGTAATATCAGCAAGAGCATACATGGCAGCAAGGATAGCATCAAAATCTAGATCAAAGATAGGCACATTCTGCAGAAGCAGATCATGCCAGCGAGGGAGCTCAACAGAGTCAGGAAACTGGGTACGCCAAGCGTCAGTCAAGCGGCCGAAGCAGCGCTGCGTGGTGTGTGGGAGCCCACACACCTCCCCACTACGAGGGCCGGTGCGAAGAACGTAAGCGCAGGGACCTGCACCCCCAGACCTCCCACGCCTAGCGTACCACTCACGAAGCTGCTGAACCGACGGGGTCTCACGGGTGCGCAGCTGCTGCTGGCGCTGGCTGCCACCAAAGCCTCCACGCTGCGCGGCTGCACCTCCACCAGAACCACCGCCGCCTCCACCTCCACCACCGGTGCCGCTGCCTCCACCACCTCCGCCGCTGCCTTCACCACCTCCACTGCCGCCACTGAAGCCCCCACTCCCGGTACCACCCCCACCTCCACCGCCACCCCCTCCGCCTCCTCCACCACCCCCCCCGCCACCCCCTCCACCACCCCTGGTCCCCTTGCCCTTGCTGTTGCGGCGTCTCCCACTAGGGGCAGACGCAGCTCCGACCTCCTCAGTGCCAACGAGGTCGACAGCAGCAGCAAAAGCAACAGAGGGGAGAAGAGGGACAGGGGAACACCCCTCAAAGAAGGGGGTGCGACGGTCGCCGCGAGAAGCACCTACAGCTAAGATACTCTTCTCAGCTGCAGCAAGGCGCTCCTCTAGCAGGTCGACAGTCAGCTCGGTGGGGCAAAGGGAGAGAAAGTGGTCCCTGACTGAAGAGAGAGAGTCAGGGAGGCGGGTGACTAGGTAGTAAAGGGTGATGTACATGGGGGGGGGGTTCTTGGCACAGAACTCAGTGGGAAGGGCAGCGCGGTAGCGGGCGTCACTAGTGCGAAGGTGAGCAACTAGGTCAGCGACTGTTGCAAAGGCGGCAAGGTCAGGGAACAGGTACGGCAGCATGAGGCGACTGAGGGCAGCAGTGGCAGGGGAGGAGTAGCGTGCAACTACAGCGTCGTACAAAGACTGAGCAGTCTTGTACTGACCAAAGTGTGCGCGCTCAGCAGGGGGCAGGTGACTACGAACAGCAAGACGAGCAACAGCGTCACGAGTGGTCCACTGCGAGCGAACAGTACTGTCAGCAGTGACAGGAGGAGCAGTCGAAAAGGGATACCCCATCCCTAGAGTCACACTGAAGAAAGAGCTGTAGGTCATCAACCCATACGTCAAAGTCAACTGCACGTCCCTCAGAGTCAAAAGTGAGAACTGTAGGACTTGCCATAGCAGCAGTGGAAGCAGTAGGAAGAGGAGCAGCAGTAGCAGTAATAGCAGTAGTGCAGCAGTAGCAGCAGTAGCGGCAGTAGCAGCAGCGCAGCAGTAGCAGCAGCGGCGCGGCTCGGCTAGGTGGCGCGGCTCGGCTGGGCGGCTCGGCTCAGCCGGGTGGCGCCGCTCGGCTTACTAGAGACAGGTGCAGGCGCTGGCAGGGGTCGGTAGGCGCTCGTCAGCAGGGTCCGGCAGGGGTCGGCAGAGGCACGCCAGTAGGGGCCGCGCGAGTTGGGGCCGGTAGGGGCTCGGTAGCAGGAGCCGGCCGGGGGCACGCCAGTTGGGGCCGAGAAGGGGGGTGCGCCAGTTGGGGCCGCGACGGGCCGGCAGAGGAGCCGCGACGGGCCGGCAGAGGGGCCGCGAAGGGCCGTCAGAGGGGCCGCGACGGGCCTTAACAGGGGCCGCGATGGGCCGGCAGAGGGGGCCGCGAAGGGCCGTGACGAGGCCGCGACGGGCCGTCAGAGGGGTCGCGAAGGGCCTTAACAGGGGCCGCGACGGGCCTTAACAGGGGCCGCGATGGGCCTGAAGAGGGGCCGTGACGGGCCTTAAGAGGGGCCGCGACGGGCCTTTAGAGGGGCCGCGACGGGCCTTAAGAGGGGCCGCGACGGGCCTTAACAGGGGCCGCGACGGGCCTTAGGAAGGGGCCGCGACGGGCCTTACGAGGGGGGCGCGACGGGCCTTACGAGGGGGGCGCGACGGGCCTTAAGAGGGGGCGGCGACGGGCCTTAGGAGGGGGCGCGACGGGCCTGAAGAGGGGCCGCGACGGGCCTTAAGGGGGGTCGCTAAGGGCCACTAAGGGGCAGCGACAGGCCACTAGGGGCCTCGAAGGACAGGCACTAGGGCACGGCTTGGTCAAACGCGACGCGCGCCTCGGGCAGGTAACGAAAAAAAAAATCGAGTGGTGGGCCCTTCAAAAAAAACGAACCAGCTCTATACCATGTGAAAATCGAGAATGGAATGGTTGAACTAGGAACGAGATGGGTACAAGTAGAGAACACAAAAGTGTTGTACCCTCTAAGAACTACCCCACTACAGCCTAAACAGACTATAGCAGATATAAGTTTGACAGTGCGGTCTTTCCAGCGGATCAGGAATTCGATCCTGCGGGCTCCCCGTGGGTCACGTACTCGGTGGCTCAGTATTTTTTCGGGCGTGATGATTGGTTTTGTCGTCAGCCGTGTCATGCTTGCGGAGCGGTTGCGAGGCAGTTGGCTGGTGGATGGCACGTATGGGCGAAGCAGGCCGACGTGGAATGAAGGGATGACGTACGAGTCAGCAGGGAGGAGGAGGTGGGCGGTGATGGGTGTGATCATGTGGCTGATGCGAAATGGCCCGCAATATCGGGGGCGGAGTTTTGGGGTGATGGGCAAGCGGAGGTTTTGAGTGTCGAGTAACACGAGGTCATCGGGCTGGTAAGTGACGGGTCGGCGATGGCGGTCGGCGATGGCGGCCGGCGTTACGCTTAGCGATGATGTTTGATTTTTTTTATTGCGTCTGCTACTCGGGTCCGTGCTGCTTGTAAAATCTCTGCGAACTGTTGTGCGCGTGGCATCGGGTTGTCGGGATTCGGAGTCATGGGTACTGCAGGGTCTTGTTGTCAAACATAATAGTTTAGGGGCCTAGGGGTTTGACCTAGGCGAGAGTGACGAGAGGAAAAGTGCAAGCCAAAAGAGGGGTTCAATAGTAGAGGGCATACAAGATATAGGCAAGGAATTAGGCAAATGGTGCACCACCTAGCAGGAAACTAAGATAACTACACTAGGCTACTGTAGGCATTTATATGAAAGTATACAAATAAAACGGTGACTTTTGGGTCGTGGCGGATGGCGAGTTGTACGCGAACTCGATGAGTGGCAGGTGCTGTTCCCAGGTGGTCGGGTCGTCGCACGTGGCTCGGATGAGTTGCTCCATGGTCTGGTTTGTCCGTTCTGTCTGTCCGTCGGTCTCGGGGTGGTACGAAGAACTAAACTGTAGTCGCGTACCGAACTGCTGCCACAGGTTCCGCCAGAAGATGCTGGTGAATTTCGTGTCGCGGTCGCTGATGATCGATGCTGGTATCCCGTGCAGTCGAACGACGGTTGAGATGAGGCGGGCTGTTTCTTCGGCGGTGATCGTTTTCTTGCAGGCTGCGAAATGTGCCATTTTCGTCAGCCGATCGACGACGACCAGGATCGCGTCATTCCCACTTGCTCCAGCCGGTAACCCCGTGACGAAGTCCATCGTCACCTACTGCCAAGCACGCTCTGGGGGTGGTATCGGTTGCAACTGTCCTGCCGGCCTCTTCCGTGATGACTTCATGAGTTGGCAGGTGGGACACGATGCCACGTGTCGTTGCACGTCGGTCAGCACTTCGGGCCAGTAGTAATACCGCTGCAGCTGCTGCCGTGTTCTCTCTACTCTGAAATGTTTATATTGTGTAGTCTGTAGTGGGGTAGCCCATAAGGGGTACAACCCAATTAGGGTTAGTACTTGTACCAAATTTCTTCTCAATGCAATCATTCCCTCGTATAGTTTCTGACATGGTTTCAGAGCAGGTCCTGTTCCAGGACCGTTGATTTTTAAAAGGCCCACCGATTAGTTCGCTGCCCGTAGTGCCCTAACCCACCAGTCGCGCTGCCCTGCCTGTCGCGCTGCCCTACTGGCTACGCGCTGCCCTACCCTGCCCGTCGCGCCGCCCTGCTTATCGCGCGCCGCCCTCCCCTGCTCGTCGCGCTGCCCTGCTAGTGCCGCGTCACCCTGCCCTGCCTACGCGCCGCCCTGCTGGCCGCCGCGTCGCCCTGCCCTGCCTGCGCACCGCCCTGCTGGCCGCCGCACTGCCCTGCCCTGCCCGCGCGCCGCCCTGCTGGCCGCCGCGTTGCCCTACCCTGCCTGCGTGCCGCCCTGCTGGCCGCCGCACCGCCCTGCCCTGCCTGCGCGCCGCCTTGCTGGCCGCCGCACTGCCCTGCCCTGCCTGCGTGCCGCCCTGCTGGCCGCCGCGCTGCCCTGCCTTGGCCGCACGCCGCCCTGCCCTAGCCGTGCGCCACCCCGCCCTACCCTGTGTGCTTCCCTAGCGCATGCGCGCCGCCCTGCCCATCGAGCCGTCCTTGCTTGCATGCTGCCCTACTGCTCGCGTTCCACCCTACTCTGCCCGCTATGGCTACTCTCAGCGTCCTCACATTCGATCCTGAGGGCCGTCCGATCCAGTTCGATACGTGGCTCGATGACTCACAACTGTACCTACAGAGCGATTCTAGAGACATCGTTTCATTGTTTGACCACACGTCTGGAGCCTCTCTCGCCCCTCCCGACGCAGCTGACAGTGCGACTCACTCACAGTGGCTTACCCGTGACGCTGTTGCTCGCTTAGCCGTTCGCAATCACCTGCCGTTAGCCGAACGCGCTCACTTTGGCAAGCACAAGACTGCTAAAGCCCTGTACGATGCTGTAGTCGCTCGCTACTCTTCCCCTGCCACTGCTGCTCTCGGCCGCCTTATACTGCCCTACCTTTTTCCTGAGCTGTCAGCCTTTGCCACAGTCGAGAACCTCATCACCCACCTTCGCACTAGCGACACTCGCTACCGCGCTGCCCTCCCAACCGAGTTCTTAGACAAGAACCCGCCCCCGATGTACATCACTCTCTACTTCATAGTCACCCGCCTCCCTGACTCTCTTCTCGCAGTCCGGGACCACTTTCTTACACTTGACCAACTGACCTCACTGTCGACCTGCTCGAGAAGCACCTCCTGCAGCTGAGACTAGCATAGTCGCTGTAGGTGCTGCTCGTGGCACTCCTCGCACACCCTTCTTTGAGGGGTGTTCCCCCTCCCCCCTTGCCCCCTCCTATGCTTCTGCTGCTGCTGTTGACATCCTTGGTGCTGAGGACGTCGGGGCTGCTTCTGCTCCTAGCGGGAAGCGCCACAGCGGCAAGAGCAAGTGAGGAAAGAGTGGTGGAGGTGGAAGCGGGGGTGGAGGTGGTGGAGGCAGTGGAGGCGGTGGAGGTGGCGGAGGTGGCGGTGGGAGTGGTGGCGGGAGTGGGGGCTTCGGTGGCGGCGGTGGTGGCAGCAGTGGGAGTGGTGGTGGCAGCAGTGGGAGTGGTGGTGGCGGTGGTGGCGGCAGTGTGAGTGGTGGCGGCGGCAGTGGTGGCGGTCGGGGTGGAGCTGTTCATAGGGGAGGTTCTGGCGGTGGCCAGAGGAAGCAGCAGCAGCGTCCGAGCGAGACCCCTACGCCCCAGCAGCTTCGTGAGTGGTTTGCTCAGCATGGAGCGTCTGGGGGTAGTGTTCGCTGCCCGTATGTCATTCGCACGGGTGACCGTGCTGGTCAGACATGCTGGAAGTTTCACACACAGCACCGCTGCTTCTCCCGCCTTGACGACGCTTGGCATGCAGAGTTTGGCGACGATGCTTAGGTCTGGTGTTGATATCTTTGCTCTTGACTATGATGCTATCCTTGATGCCGTGTATGCCTTGACTGTTAGTGCTGAGGGTGACTGTTACCTGTATGTGCCGCCCGACCCAGGTATAGAGGCTGCTGCTCTAGGTGCTAGTGAGTTTGCTCTCCCTGGTACTGCGCCTGCTGAGGCCTTGCACACCTTCACGCTTGACTCAGGTGCTTCCCGCTATTTCTTTCGCGACAGTACCACACTCACTCCACTCCCTGCACCTATTCCAGTCAGACTGGCTGACCCCTCAAGGGGCCTAGTTCTTGCATGTTCCTCCTCGGTTCTCCTGTGTCCGGCGGTTCCGTCCGACTCACTGTCTGGTCTTCACCTCCCCTCGTTATCTACGAACTTGGTGAGTACCGCTGCCCTCCAGGATGCGATGGTCACTACCACCACTCCAGGGGAACAGCGTGTGTCGATCTGCACGTGCACACGGACGGGCTGTCACCTGGCCACGCTCACCCGTCGGCCAGGGTCGAGTCTGTACACACTGACTACTGAGCCTCCTCATGTATTTGCGTCTGGTCAGGTGTCCGGGTCAGGTCCGATAGCAGCCCCCTGCTCGTGTCGCCTCCTGTCGCACCAGACTCTCCTTTGGCACCACCGCCTTGGTCACCCCTCCCTGCCACGCCTTCGTGGCATGCACTCCCACCTCCTTGTTTCTAGTCTTCCCAGGTCTCTGCCTCCCCTCCCGCCTTCGCCTGCCCCGCCCTGCCTTCCTTGCGTCAAGGGGCGGCAGCGCGCCGCTCCTCACTCCTCCTCGTTTCCCCTAACGACTGCTCCCCTGCAGACTCTCCACATGGACGTGTGGGGCCCAGCCCGCGTCGGTGGACAGAGCCGCGAGCGCTACTTTCTGCTGGTAGTTGACGACTACACGCGGTACACCACGGTCCTCCCTTTGCGCAACAAGGGCCACGTCGTTGATGTCTTGATCCCTTGGATCCGCACAGTCCGTCTCCAGCTTCGCGAGCGGTTTGGCCAGGACCTTCCTGTCCTGCGTCTGCACTCTGACAGAGGTGGTGAGTTCTCCTCCAGCCTCTTGCGGGACTTTTGTCGTGGGGAGGGCATTCTCCAGTCGTTCACGCTTCCGGACTCTCCTCAGAAAAATGGGATTGCTGAGCGCCGCATTGGCTTAGTCATGGAGGTCACTCGTACCTCCATGATCCATGCGGCTGCTCCCCATTTTCTGTGGCCGTTTGCGGTCCGGTACGCAGCGCATCAGCTCAACCTCTGGCCCCGTGTCTCCTTGCCGGAGACCTCGCCCACACTGCGTTGGACGGGGAAGGTTGGCGATGCGTCGGTGTTCCGGGTCTGGGGTTCTCGTGCCTTTGTTCGTGATACGTCCGCGGACAAGCTCTCCGCCCGCGCCATTCCCTGCGTCTTCCTTGGCTTTGTCCCTGACGCGCCTGGCTGGCAGTTTTACCACCCCACCTCACGTCGTGTCCTCCCGTCTCAGGACGTCAGGTTCGACGAGTCGGTTCCCTTCTACCGTCTCTTCCCCTACCGCTCTGCCCCTCCCCCGCCCCCGCTGCTCTTCCTTGCTCCCGGTCCCCCTCCGGTAGACCCCCTCCCGCCCCAGGGTCCTGCTCCCTCAGGTGTGTCTCAGGTAGACCCACTCCCCTTAGCTAAGCCTGTCGAGGTCACTGTAGACTCTTGTGCTACTAGGGGTGGTGCTGCTAGCGGTGCAGCATATGGGGGTGCTGAGCCTGCGGGTGCGGAGCCTGGGGGCTCTAAGCCTGCGAGTGCAGAGCCTAGGGGTGCTGAGCCTGAAGGTGCGGAGCGTGGGGGTGCTGAGACAGAGGGTGCGGAGCCTGGGGGTGCTGAGTCTGAGGGTGCGGAGTCTGAGGGTGCTGGGCCTAAGGGTACTGCGTCTGCCAGAGGTCCTGCGGGTGCCTCGCCACGATAGTCTTGCCTGCGGGAGTTTCTCTCACCGCGGCAGATGCGCGAGTGGTTTGCTCGGCGCACACGCCTTAGGATTGGCGCTGCAGGAGCTGGAGGCCCTGCCGCTGAAGGCACTGGAGCTGGAGGTGCTGGAGCTACTAGTCCTGGAGGTGCTGGAGTTACTGCTAGAGATGGAGGTACCATAGGTGCTGGAGCTGCTTGCCCTGGAGGTGCTCGTACTAGAGGTACTGGAGCTGGTGGTGTTGGAGCTGGAGGCGCTAGAGCTGGAGGCATTGGAGCTGGAGACGTTGGAGCTGGAGACCCTGGAGCTGGAGGCACTGGCGCTGGAGGCGCTGGAGCTGGAGCTGGAGACCCTGGAGCTGGAGGCGCTGGAGCTGGAGGCACTGGAGCTAGAGCTACTGGTGCTGGACGCACTGTGCAGCAGCGACGGTTTTTCGTTCCACCGCCGCCGTCGTCTCTGCCGCCACCTGGCTCGGTCCTTTGCCAGGTTCTTAGTCTCCCATCTTCTACTGGCCTTACTCCTCCCTTACAGTATCCACTGCCCCACCATTCGCAGCCACAGTTACAGCCAGACTCCCCACTGCCTGCTCGTTCTCCTTACAATGAGCAGACAGACACTCTTACAGAGCGTCATGAGCCTGCGTCTCTTCCTACCTCGCCTGTCCGCACTGTTCGCATTGGTCGTCGTGTTCCTCGTCCACGTCCTCCTCCTGTCCCCGGCACTCACATTATGGCACTCCGTCCTTCCTCTGTTCCACTGCGAGTTCCCCTGCCATCTCCTCCTGCATCCTCTCTTGCTGACGGTCCAGACCCTGAGTCTGACTTGGTTCGTGCCGCCAGTCCTACTATCACACGTCTTCTAGCCACTGTTGTCACTGACCCTTCGTTTGAGTCCGCTGCTGCGTCTGCCCTAGTTGCTGAGCTTGTTGACTTTGCTGCCGCCTTTCGTCTCGACTACGCCGCTAGTCTTGTTGCTGAGTCTGACTGTCCTCCGTTCGTCGGGGGTGAGTGTGCTCTTGGCACGGACGTCCTTGAGGATAGGCAGGAGGACTTTGAGTGTCTTTTAGCTGCTGTACCTCATCTCGTGGCCATGGTGCTTGCACCTGAGGGAGACCCGGATGCACCAGACATCCCGACCCCGCGCTCTTACGTTGAGGCGATTACGGGTCCCTATTCCGCTCAGTGGCAGACAGCCATGGACGCAGAGATGGCATCCTGGAAGTCCACAAGCACCTACGTCGACGAGGTTCCCCCACCTGGTGCGAACATCGTCAGTGGCATGTGGATTTTCAGGGTGAAGCGGTCGTCGGGTTCTTCGCCTGCCTTCAAGGCGCGTTACGTTGCTCGAGGCTTCAGTCAGCGTGAGGGGGTCGACTTCTTTCAGACCTTCTCCCCTACCCCAAAGATGACCACTCTTCGGGTGTTGCTACACGTTGCAGCTTAGCGTGACTTCTCCACAGCTTTCTTGCAGGGTAGCCACCACATAGCGCTGCCCCACTAGTGGCGTCGCCCTGCTCTGCCTATCGCGTTGCCCTGCTGGCTGACGCGTCACCCTGCCCTGCCCATCGCGTCGCCCCGCTTGCTGTCGCGTCGCCCTGCCCTGTCAGACGTGTCGCCCTGCTCTGTCAGTCGCGTCACCCTGCTGGCCGTCGCGTCGCCCTGCTGCCCGCGCGCCGCATTGCTGCCTGCGCATCATCCTGCCCTGCCCGTGCTGAGCCGCCCTGCTGCCCGCACCGCCCTACTGCGCGCCGCCCTGCTGCGCGCAGCCTTGCTAGCCGGCGCCCTGCTGCCCGCGCGCCGCCCTGCTGGCAGCTGCACTGCTGCCCGCACCGCCCTGCCCGCGAAGCCCTGCTGTGCGCCGCCCTGCTGGCCGGCGCCCGCCGCCCGCAGTGCTGCGCGCAGCCCTGCTGGCCGGCACCCTGCTGCCCGCGTGCCGCCCTGCTGGCAGCCGCACCGCTGCCCGCACCGCCCTGCCCGCGCCGCCCTGCCTCTGCCCGCCCTGCTGTGTGCCGCCCTATTGGCCGCTGCCCTGCCCTGCCCTGGCTGCGCGCCACTCTTCCCTAGCCGTGCGACGCCTCTCCCTACCCTGCGCACTTCCATAGTGCTCGCGCGCCGCCCTGCTCTACCCGCTATGGCTTCTCTCAGTGTACTCACCTTCGATCATGAGGGCCGTCCGATCCAGTTCGATACGTGGCTCGACGACTTACAGCTGTACCTACTGAGCGATTCTAGAGACAACGTTTCGTTGTTTGACCACATGTATGGAGCCTCTCTAGCCCCTCCCGCCACTGCTGACAGTGCGACTCGCTCACAGTGGCTTACCCGTGATGCTGCCACTCGCTTAGCTGTTCGCAACCACCTGCCATTAGCCGAACGCGCTCACTTTGGCCAGCACAAGACTGCTAAAGCCTTGTACGACGCTGTAGTCGCTCGTTACTCTTCCTCTGCCACTGCTGCTCTCGGCCGCCTTATACTGCCCTACCTGATTTCCAAGCTGTCAGCCTTTGCCACAGTCAAGGACCTCATTACCCACCTTCGCACTAGCGACACTCGCTACCGCGCTGCCCTCCCAGCCGAGTTCCTAGACAGGAACCCGCCCCCGATGTAAATCACTCTCTACTTCATAGTCACCCGCCTCCCTGACTCTCTTCGCACTGTCAGGGACCACTTTGTCGCACTTGACCCCACTGATCTCACTGTCGACCTGCTCGAGAAGCACCTCCTTGCAGCTAAGACTAGCGTAGTCACTGTAGGCACAAGGCCTAACACAATAGAGAAGCGCTGATGATCACCAGGCGGAAGTGCCTTGGTGAATATATCAGCAGTGTTGGCCCTAGTGGCCACGTACGCAACACGAAGCTGGCCACGCTACTGCAACTCTCGAGCAAGGAAGTATCGCAGAGCGATGTGCTTCATTCTGTGCTCCAGTCTGTGCTCCTGACACAAGGCAATCATGGCCTTGTTGTCTACGTATAGAACTGGAGGCGAACGAGGCTGCTCTCCCAAGTCGGTCAGCAGGTACGTGAGCCAGTGTAGCTCCTGTGCAGCCATGGCCCCGGTGTAGATCTCAGCCTCACAACTGGAGCTGAGAACCGAAGACGAGCGGGTAGACCGCCAGGAAACAGAGCCAGAGCCAAGGCTGAAGGTGTAACCCTGTGACGACTGCTGCGTAGCTGAGCCGTCAACCCAGGAAGCGTCTGCGTGACCGGTGAGGACAACTGGACCCCGTCCTCCAAGCACGAGCCCCATGCTCGACGTACTGCACAAGTAACGCAGTACCCTCTTTACAGCATCCCAGTGCACCTTTCGGTGCCTACCGGGAGCCACGTAGCGAGCCAGGATGCTGAGAGGGTACGTGAGGTCAGGTCGTGTGCACGTCATCAGGTACATGAGGCAACCCACAAGCTCTGAGTACGGACCACTCGGCTCTACGGACTCATCCGAAGGTGGAGCTGAGAGCGAGTGGTTGGTAGACAGAGGAGTGGGCTGTGGCTAGGAGAACTGGAAGCCGAAGCGCTGAAGGACCTGGTGCACCATGTGTGACTGAGTCAGGGTGATGGTGCGCCGTGCTCTTTCCCGAGTGACCTGCAAGCCAAGATAGCTGCGCAGTTCACCCAGGTCAATGTAGGTGTGTTTCTTTTGCAGCTCCGACTTCACAAGGGTCAGTTCCTCAGTGCCAGCAGTGGCAAAGACGAGGTCGTCGATGCACACGAAGACGTAGAACGGCGGCAACAAGGTGTCGGTGCGTAGAAACAGCGACGGGTCAACGGTAGAAGGAGCAAACCCAAGAGCCGCAAGTGTATTCCTCAGTGTGTCGTGCCACTCGCAGGGCGCCTGGCGGAGACCGTAGACTGGCTGGCGGAGGCTCCACTGGGTACCTGCAGGAAACGACCCAGTGAAGCTAGGTGGGCGGCGCAGCCAGATCTCCTCGTGCAGGCTGCCCTGCAGGAAAGCTGTGCTGAAGTCCAGAGAGTGCAACTCGTAGTCACGCTGAGCAGCGACGTGCAGCAACACCCGAAGAGTAGTCATCTTCGAGGTGGGGGAGAAGGTCTGGAAGTAGTCAACCCCCTGTCGCTGACTGAAGCCTCGAGCAACGTAACGCGCCTTGAAGGCAAGCGGAGAACCCGGCGGCCGCTTCACCCTAAAAATCCACATGCCATCGACTATGTTTGCCCGAGATGGGGGAACTGCGTTGACGTAGGTGCCTGTGGACTTCCAGGATGCCATCTTGGCATCCATGGCTGCCTGCCACTGAGAGGAGTAAGGACCCGTAATCGCCTCTGCGTAAGAGCGCGGGGTTGGGATGTCTGGTGCATCCGGGTCTCCCTCAGGGGCAAGCAGCATGGAAGCGAAACGAGGTACAGCAGCTGCAAGACACTCAAAGTCCTCCTGCCTGTCCTCAAGGACGTCCGTGCCAAGAGCACACTCACCCCCGACGGACGGAGGACTGGCAGACTCAGTCTCAGCATCAAGAGCAGTGACGTAGTCCAGACGACATGCAACAGCAAAGTCAAGCAGCTCACCAACGAGGGCAGACGCAGCAGTGGACTCAAAAGAAGGGTCAGTGACAACAGTAGCGAGGAGACGAGAGACAGTGGGGCTGGCAGCACGCACAAGGTCAGACCCAGGGTCAGGGACAGCATGAAGAGAGGACTTAGGAGGAGGCGGCAGAGGAACACGTAGTGGAACAGAGGAAGGACGAAGTTCCATAGCGTGCGTGCCAGGGACAGGAGGAGGACGCGAACGAGGAACGCGACGAGCAGTGTGAACAGGCGAGACAGGACGAGACGCAGGCTCACGACACTCTGTAAGTCCGCCGGACAGCTCAGTGTAAGGAGAAGGAGCAGGCAATGGGGAGGCTGGCTGCAACGGCAGCTGCGAGTGGTCAGGCGGTGGAAACAGCAAGGGAGGAGTAAGGCTAGTAGAAGACGGGACACCAAGAACCTGCTGAAGCAGGGGAACGAAGTACGATCGCGGCCGCACAGCACCTCCAGCTCCAGGGTCAACAGCTCCAGCTCCTCCAGCTCCAGCGCCTCCCGCGCCAGTGCCTCCAACTCCAGCTCCTCCAGCTCCAGCGCCAGTACCTCCAGCTCCAGCGCCTCCAGCCCTAGCAGCTCCAGGCTCCGTAGGGTCTCCAGCTTCAGCTCCTCCAACACCACCAGTCCCGGCAGCTCCAATACCCCTGGTACGAGCACCTCCAGGACCAGCAGCCGCAGTACCTCCAGTACCACCAGCTCTAGTAGTAACTCCAGCACCTCCAGCTCCAGTGTCTCCAGTGGCTCCAGCTCCGGCAGCTCCATTCCGAAGGCGTGCATGCCGAACAAGCCACTCACGAAGCTGCTGCGGGGAGAGAGGCTCCGGTCGGGGAGACAGTCGCGGCGAAGCACCAGTAGGACCTCCAGACGAAGCAGCACCCCTAGACTCTGCACCCTCAGACTCAGCGCCCCCAGGCTCAACACCCTCAGGCTCAGCACCCCCAGGCTCCGCACCCCCAAGCTCAGCACCCCCAGACCCTGCACCCTCAGACTCAACACCCCCAGGCTCAACACCCCCACGCTCAACACCCCCAGGCTCCGCACCCCCAGGCTCCGCACCCCCAGACGCAGCACCTCGAGCAGCACCTGAGTCGCCAGCTACCTCAACAGGCACAGTACCAGGGAAAGGGTCTACCTGAGACACACCTGAGGGAGCAGGACCCTGGGGCGGGAGGGGATCTACCGGAGGGGGACCCGGAGCAAGGAAGAGCGGCGAGGGCGGGAGAGGGGCAGAGCGGTAAGGGAAGAGACGGTAAAAGGGAACCGACTCGTCAAACGTGACGTCCGGAGAGGGGAAGATACGGCGCGAGGTGGGGTGGTAAAACTGCCAGACGGGCGCGTCAGGGGGAAAGCCAAGGAAGACGAAGGGGATAGCACGGGCGGAGAGCTTGTCCGCAGACGTATCGCGAACAAAGGCACAAGAGCCCCAGACCCGGAACACCGACGCATCGCCAACCTCCCCCGTCCAACGCAATGTGGGCGAGGTCTCCGGCAAGGAGACACGGGGCCAGAGGTTGAGCTGATGTGCAGCGTACCGGACCGCAAACAGCCACAGAAAATGGGGAGCAGCGCATGGATCATGGAGGTACGAGCGACCTCCATGACTAAGCCAATGCGGCGCTCAGCAATCCCATTTTGCTGCGGTGAGGCCGGAAGCGTGAACGACTGGAGAATGCCCTCCCCAAGACGAAAGTCCCGCAAGAGGTCGAAGGAGAACTCACCACCTCGGTCAGAGTGCAGGAAGGTCCTGGTGGAACCGCTCGCGGAGCTGGAGATGGACTGCTCGGATGCAAGGGATCAAGACATCAACGATATGACCCTTGCTGCGCAAGGGGAAGACCGTGGTGTATCGCGTGTAGTCGTTAACGACCAGCAGAAAGAAGCGCTCGCGGCCCTGTCCACTGACGCGGGCTGGGCCCCACACGTCCATGTGGAGAGTCTGCACGGGAGCAGTCGTCGGGGGAAATGAGGAGGAGTGAGGAGCGGCTTGCTGCCGCCCCTCGACGCAAGGAAGGAAAGGCGGGGCCGACGAGGGCGGGAGGGGAGGCAGAGACCTGGGAAGACCAGAGACAAGGAGGTGGGAGTGCATGCCACGCAAGCGTGGCAGGGAGGGGTGTCCAAGGCGGTGGTGCCAGAGGAGAGTCTGGTGCGACAGGAGGCGACACGAGCAAGGGGGTGCTACCTGACCTGACGCGGACACCTGGGCAGACGTAGCTATCTGTGGAGACTCTGTAGCCAGTGTGTACAGACTCGACCCTGGCCGACGAGTGAACGTGGCCAGGTGACGACGACCCGTCCGTGTACACGTGCAGATCGACACACGCTGACCCCCAGGAGTGGTGGTAGTGACCATCGAATCCTGGAGGGTAGCGGTACTCACCAAGTTCGTAGAGAACAAGGGGAGGTGAAGACCTGACAGTGAGCCGGACGGAATCGCCGGACACGGGAGGACAGTGGAGGAATGTGCAACGTCTGGGCCCCCGGAGGGATCAGCCAGTCTGACCGGGACAGGTGCGGGGAGAGGAGTGAGGGTGGTGGTGTCACGAAAGAAACAGCGTGAGGCACTTGAGTCCAGTGTGAAGGTGTGCAAGGCCTCAGCAGGCGCAGTACTAGGGGGAGAAGACTCACTAGCACCTAAAGCAGCAGCCTCTATACCTGGGTCAGGCGGCACACACCGGTAACAGTCACCCTCAGCACTAGCAGACAAAGCATACATAGCAGAAAGAATAGCATCATAGTCTAGGTCAAAGATCGCATCATAGTCTAGGTCAAAGATTGCAACTCCAGACCTTATCAGCTCTTCCCAGTGGGGGCGCTCGACATCATCACCAAACTCAGCACGCCAAGCGTCGTCGAGACGGGAGAAGCAGCGGTTCTGAGTGTAAGGCTTCCCGCATGTCTGACCAGCACGGTCATCCGTGCGAATGACATACGAGCAGCTCACACTACCCCCAGGCTCCCCACGCTGAATCAACCACTCACAAAGCTGATGGGGCGACGGGGTCTCGCTCCGACGCTGCTGCCGCTGCCTCTGGCCTCCTCTAGAACCTCCACGCTGAGCTCCAGTCCTACCGCCACCACTCCCACCGCTGCCACTACTGCCACTCCCACCGCTGCCTCCACCGCCGCCACCAACGCCCCCACTCCCGCCACCACTCCCACCGCTGCCACCACCTCCACTGCCTCCACTACCTCCACTGCTGCCCCCACCACCACTCCCGCTGCCACCTCCACCACCCCTGCCACCCTTGCCCTTGCTGCTGCGGCGCTTCGCACTAGCAGAAGCAGCCCCGACATCCTCAGCACCAAGGACGTCAACAGCAGCAGCAGAGGTGTAGGAGGGGGCAAGGGGGTAGGGGGAGCACCCCTTGAATAAGGGCGTGCGCGGAGTGCCACGAGTAGCACCTACAGCGACTACACTAGTCTCAGCTGCAAGGAGGTGCTGCTCGAGTAGGTCAACAGTGAGGACTGTGGGGTCAAGGGAGAGAAAGTGGTCCCTGACAGAGCGAAGAGAGTCAGGGAGGCGGGTGACTGTAAAGTAGAGAGTGATGAACATCGGGGGCTGGTTCCTGTCAAGGAACTTAGCGGGGGCGGCAGCGCAGTAGCGAGCGTCGTTAGCGCGAAGGTGGGAAACCAGGTCCTCGACGGTGGCAAAGGCGGACAGCTCGGGGAACAGGTAGGGCAGTAGCAGGCGGCCTAGAGCAGCAGTGGCAGGCGAGGAGTAGCGAGCTACGACAGCGTCGTACAGTGCCTGTGCTGTCCTGTGCTGTCCGAAGTGGGCGCATTCGGCTAACGGCAGGTGGTTGCGAATGGCTAAGCGGGCAGCAGCGTCGCGAGTAAGCCACAGTGAGTGAGTCGCACTGTCAGCTGTGGCAGGAGGGGCGGGAGCAGCGCCAGACGTGTGGTCAAACAACGAAACACTGTCCCTAGAGTCGCTCAGTAGGTAGAGCTGCAGGTCGTCGAGCCACGTGTCAAACTGAATCGGTCCGCCCTCATGATCGAATGCGAGAACGCAAAGCGAAGCCATAGCGGTGCAGCACGCAGAGCGGGGAGAAGCAGGGCAGCGCAGAGCAGAGGGCAGGCAGCAGCAAGAGGCTGTGGGAGGGCCGCAAGGGGCGGCTAGCAGAGCAGCAGGGGTGGCTAGAGGGCCACCAGGGGCGGCGCGCAGGGCTGCAAGGGCGGCTCGCGAGCTGCAGGGTCGAGGGGCGGGTCGGAAGGGGCTGCTCGCGGGGCTTGGGGTCGACTGTCGGGCCGGGGCCTAGGAGCGACGGGTCTAGGGGCGACGGGCCGGGGCCTAGTGGAGTCGGGTCGGGGCCTAGGGGAGTCGGGCTTAGGGGCGTCGGGCCGGGGCCTAGGGGAGCCGGGCGACGGGCCGGGGCTAGGGGCGACGGGCGCGGGCGTAGGGGCGTCGGGCGTCTGGCCGGGGCGCGTGGGCTAGGGGCAACGGGCCGGGCTAGGGGCGACGGGCCGGCCTAGGGGCGACGGGCCTAGGGGCGCGGGCCTAGGGGCGACATGCGCAGGCCTAGGGCCGGCTGGCGACGGGCCGGGGCGTAGGGAAGTCGTGCGACGGGCCGGGGCTAGGGGCGATGGGCGCAGGCCTAGGGGCGTCGGGCAACGGGCCGGGGCGTAGGGGCGGCAGTCGCGGGCGTAGGGGCGTCGGTCGACGGGCCGGGGCGCGTGGGCTAGGGGCGACGGGCCGGCCTAGGGGTGACGGGCCTAGTGGCGACGGGCCGGGCTAGGGGCGACGGGCCTACGGGCCGGCCTAGGGGTGACGGGCCTAGGGGCGACGGGCCAGGGCGACGGGCCTAGGGGCGACGGGCCGGGTGTCGAAGGGCCGGGGCGACGGGCCAAGGCGACGGGCCTAGTGGCGACGGGCCTACGGGCGACGGGCTATGGGCCGATGCCTAGGGGCCTGGCCTAGGGGTCGACGGGTCGCGACGGGCAGTAGGGGCAGCACGAGGGTTGCAGAGGGCGGCTAGCAGGGTAGCGCTGTGGTGGGCCCAAGGAAAAAAAACGGTCCATGCGAAGGACCTGCTCTGAAACCATGGCAGAAGAATGAACGAGAATGAATGAACTATGAAACAGTTGGGCACAAGTACTAACCCTAATTGGGTTGTACCCCTTATGGGCTACCCCACTATAGCCTACACAAATGTAAGCACTATAACATTCTGACATGATGTCGTTATTGCCACTCGTTGCGGCGAACTCCACGTGCCGACGGGCTTTGCGAGGCCCTTGTGTGCTTGGTGCAGCCCTGTTCCTCTCCATGCCAGGCATTGAGTGAGCGGCGCCATCACTGGCTACGCCCAAGTGTTGTCCCACGCTGTCGTTTTGTGTCGGTGTGCCTGATGAGATGACGATCGGCTCCTCCGATTGTGCAGGTGCATTTGCAGGTGCGTGTGTTGGTGCTAGTTCATTCACCGTCGATTGTTGGCGAGCGGAGTCGCGTTCCGCCATGAGTGTCGCAATTTCGAGCGCCGAATCTTCGAGTTGGCGCACGAGACGGTCTAGCTGCTCTTGAGTCAGTGTCGCGATATTAATTTTGGCCATGGCGGGGGTGTCGGGCAAGCTCAGCGAGAGCCTCTGTCGTGGCCGTGCGTGCTTACGAGAGAGCACTTCGAGCGGCAGTGCTTGTTCACTGAGGGACGTCTACCCCCCCAAAAATTGAGATAGTGGGGAAGCGAAGGTGTGGGTGCGGTCTGAGAGGAGATCGTAGGCTCTGAAACCAAGTGTTACGAGTGCAATTGAGCGAGCGAGCGAGAATTGCACTATCGAAACAAAAACAATACAATGAGCGAAGGCATGCGTGAAGAATTTATAGTGAACTAGAGTGGTAACGGTAACGCGAGAAATTGGGGTGCGCTACAGGCCTAGCGCCGAGGTTGGGATATGTCGAGGCGGAGGTCCGGAGCGCGGGTTACCAACCGAACCGTGAGGTTGGGTAGCATCGTTAACAGTGGCGGGAGTCGTTGTCGAGGCGAGTGTCGCGAGCGGGTAACGTTTCACTGTTGGGTGCTGATGGCGGGAATGGTCTTGTACGCGGTAAGCAGGGGCGCGAAGTAAGGAAAATGAATTTTCCTTACAGCCTGTTCATACCAACAAGCGTATGGAAGACTCAAGCTCCCTCATTGCTGATGCTTCAGTTTCTTTCACAATGCACTTGTGCACCAAAAGCGTTCTCTCTATGTACAATGCAACAACAAAAGATCTTTCCTGACTGCGTACGATGGGGGTCATGGTGTCACTACTACACTATGCAGCTGGAGATACTCCTGACAGCAGGATCCTGCAGTACAATTTTTAGAAAGACACACGGTTGCACCAAACACAGGGAAATTGGATAAACAAGGCAGTGCACTTCAATTATAGACATGCAAAGACCAGCATAAGCACCACTTATTCCTGCCTAATACAAGCACGTTACCTCTTTCTCTCTCTGCTGCATCGGCCTTTGAGGGCCACTCATTCCCGACCCAACTTGGGTCAGCTCTGAGTCAGCCTGGAGTCGGCCCTGTGTCTGTGTCAGGCCTGTGTCCAGCTTGTGTCAGCCTTTGTGTCAGCCTTGTGTAAGCTGTGTGTCAACGGTCTCTCTCCCTTGGTCTGAGCGCACCCAGGTTGCACAGGAACTGCCCCTTGGGATCGGGTTCAGTCACAGGGGATGCAGCAGAGGGAAGTGCGTCACTGCTGGAGGGACTTCGGAGTCAAATAGAAGTGGCTGTCTCATTTATGCGGTCTGAGGGCACCCAGGTTGCCCAGGAACCGACCCTTGGGAGCAGACTGGGTTGCAGGGACCGCAGGAGGGGTAGGTGCATCATTGTCGGGGAAAGTGGGTGCTTGTGGGGGTGATGGTGCTGCAGCAGGTGGCGGGGGCATGCTGAAAGGGGGTTGTGGCAGTGAGGGTGTTGGGTCATTGAGAGAAGGATAGGGAGGCTGTGAGATGGATGGATAGAGAGGTTCGGGGGCAGAGGGATAGCGAGGTTGGGGGGGAGTGGGGTAGAGGGATTGTGGGGCAGAGGGATAGGAAGGTTGTGGGAGAGAAGGGTAGAGGGGTTGAGAGGGAGAGGGATACGGGGGTTGGGAGGGAGAGGGATAAGCAGGTTGGGAGGGAGAGGAATAGGAAGGTTGAGGGGCAGAGGGATAGGGCGGTTGGGAGGGAGAGGGATAGGAAGTTTGGGGGGCAGAAGGATAGGGTGGTTGCGAGGAAGAAGGGTAGGGGGGTTGGGAGGGAGAGGGATAGGAAGGTTGGGGGGTGAAGGGATACGGAGGTTGGGAGGGAGAGGGATAAGAAGGCTGTGTGAAAGAGGGATAGGATGGTTGTGAGGGAGAGGGATCAGGAGCAGGTGAGGCAGAGGGGTAGGCGGGTTGACGGGCTGCTGTGGGCGGCACAGGTGGTGGGGCCCACATAGGACCAGGGGCGTCCTTGGCAGAGGGAGTAGGTGCCTGAGGGGAGATGCCTTGTGAGGTGGAGGGGATGGCAGCAGGCGGGGCTGATGCATAGGGTGCTTGCTGGGTTGACTGGAAGGGTGCTTGAGGGGCTGCTGGTGCAAATGGGGTGTGTGGGATGGCTGGGTTGGCTGCTTGGGGTTGACTGACCGCTGCTAGATTGCCCAAGAAGCGTCCCCCTGGGGCGGACGTGGGTGCAGCAGACCAGGCAGGATTGGCAGGTTGACCAGGGTTGGGAGTTGTGCCGGGATTGTGTGATGGATGTGTGGGTTGTGGTGTGGACGGGAAGGGGGATCTGTCTGGCGATTGAGATGGTGCTGCTGACGTGGGCAGAACGGATGGGGCAGATGCGCCACGTGGCATCCGTAGTATCTCCTGCAACACAAAGAGATCCGACAAAAAAAAAATCGCTGGAGGAAAGTCGAGCAACTGGTGCCGTGAAGTAGCAAGGCAAAGAGAGCGGTCCTTTCAGTGCTTCTCTCTACTCCAACAGCCTCTTTTTCACATGAGAAACATGTCAAAGTGCCAGCAACATTCCTCATCTCTCTTTGGCATCCTCCCTTACCTATCCACGTCTTCTGCTCCACACACCCTCCCCACACCGCACCATGCTCTCACCTCTTTCGCCTGCATGTACTTGCTCCAGTGCCTTGCTGTAGATGGCTTCTCCCACCCACCCGGCCCACCATTATATGCTCGCACCACATACTCCTCACTGCGTGTGCTGTTACGGGATGGGCTCGGAGGGGGGTGAGACACGTGTTTTGTGTGTGAGTGTGCGCTGTCCATGTGTGCGAGGCACAGCCAAGGGCGGACCAGTGACAGCAAGATCCATGCAAAAGCGACCCTTATGGGTCGACCACTAACACTCACATGCGCTTATGGGCGATGGAGCTACACAATGTACGTCAATCCCATGAATGGTGAGCCATGCCAGGTGCACCATGCCAAAGTACAAGCCCTAAAAGGAGCTGTGGAGCAAATGGACGACGAACGGCATCAAAGCATGCAAAAGCTGGGACTTACGTGCCCTTGTAGGTGGTGAGCCATGCGAGGTATGCCATGCCATAGTACATGGCCTCGAAGGGGCGGTAGAGCATGGAGGAGGACCAGTCAACAGTGTAGGCGCGGTACCCCATGTCCCTCGCTAGCCACTCTGCTGATGACTGCAGCACCTGCAGTCACAAACACAGTAAAGGCAAGGTAATGAGGAGGCTGGTGTCCACTCGGACAAGTGTGAGGGCGCGGTACCCCATGTCCCTTGTTAGCCACTCCGCGGATGACTGCAGCACCTGCGGTCCCAAACATGGTAAAGGTAAGGTAAAGCAGTGGAGAAACAACGAGTGGTAACCAGTGTCTCTCGCGAGCCACTACCCGTACGACACACCATCCCCACTCCCCCCACCCGCCTCCCACAATCCCCTACCTGCTTCTCACATCCCCTCCCACAACCCCCCTCCTGCTTCTCACATCCCCCCACCTGCCTCCCACACTCCCCCACCTGCATGAGTCCGGTACTCGCCTCCCCAAGGCGGGGCTCGAAGCGGTACGCCAGGGGTTGTCAGCCACGCGCTGTCCACACGCCCACCTGACTGCTTCTCACAGCCCCCCCCCACCGCACCTGCTTCTCACAGCCCCCCCCCCCACCGCACCTGCTTCTCACAACCCCCTACCTGCATGAGTCCGGTGCTCGCCTCCCCAAGGCGCGGCTCGAAGCGGTACGCCAGGGGCTGCCACGCGCTCTCCACGCGCGCCACGGCGCACACTGCCAGCACCGCGTCGCCCTCACTGCCCGCCAACCCTGTCGGCCACAACCGCTTGCCCCGCCCGCTGAAGTGGCGGCGCAGGAGAATGAGCGTCACTCCTTGGAGCTCTGAGGGAAGAGAAGTGGGGTGGGGTGGCGGGGAGGGAGAGGAGAGGAGAGGAAGGAATGACGATGGCGTGTCCTGTGTCACCTCACCACCAGCAGCACCACCACCACGGCGGTGTCGCCCTCACTCTCCACCAGCCCTGTCGGCCACGACACTAAGTGGCAGCGCAGGAGAATGAGCGTCACTCCTTGGAGCTCTGTAGAAAAGCATTGGGGGTTTCAAGATGCAGAATGAGCGTCGTTCCGTGCAGCTATGGGGGAAGCATTGGTGGTTTCAGATGAAGCATAAGCGCCATTCCGTGAGGAACGACATTGGGGGGTTTAAGAAGAAGAATGAGCCCCAATTCGTGCACCTTCAAGGCCGATGTAAGGCACGAGCTTGTCTCCGACCCGTTTCATCTCGAACGGAACCTTTCCCGATGCTTCTCGCCTCCGCTCCCACGCCGTCCTCACGCCTGGCAGGTCCCACATGGCTCGCATGTCGTCGGAACCCGTCCAGTCGTCCCAATAGTAGCCATGATGCGAATTCGAGGGCGCGCGAACGTCTTCCCTATTGCGACGATCCATGCGCCCGGCGAGATTGAATAGAGATCCTGAACCGAAATTGAATCCGGATTTGATCCTTGTCAGCGACCGTCGCGATTGGCTGCAGGTTCTACTCGGAGTTTCAGGAGCGGGCAGGCGAAGCGGAAGATGAGTTTTCTGCCAGGCACCTCGGATGGAAACACCTGACTCAGGTGTAAGAATCAACGGCGGTGAATCCTGCTGATGTAATAGGAATCTCGTTTTGAGGCGCCTCAAAACGGACGGTCGAAGCGGAAGATGAGTTTTCTGCCAGGCACGTCGGATGGAAACACCTGAGTCCGCCGAACAATTCCACCGCGATGAATCTTGCTGTCGCAGTAAGAATCTCCAACTGAAAATAGGAGAGCACGGCGCGTTGAATGTCGGGATGGTCGGACGGAGCCGTGAATTCTGGATCTCGTGACAATGGAGTGCAATGGATGTCGGCGTGGTGGTCGTTAGTAGTCCATCGCTGGACACGCCGCTGAGAAATGGAGAAGGGGAAAGACTAACGGTCCGCATACACGACATCCGCTTTAACGAGAAAATGGTGCGGATGGGGTTCTTCGAAAAAGTAGCCAAGCCTGTGCAGGAGAACAGTTGTTGACTCGAACCGAGGACATTACTAGAATGGTAGTGTGTTGACTAAGATGCCAGCCAACACTCCCAATGCTGAAAGCTGCAAGCTCAGACTGGGAAATTCGGCAGAACCAAGGAAAGACGGAACTAAGACTTTGCACATTGAACGTCTAGTTCCGTCAATTTGCATTGCTTCCTTCATCGATCTGGATGGACCAGGCCTGTCGATTCACGGACATTTGTCCGTTTTCCCTGAGAATTCAGGGTTAATTCAGGGTCCCTGAGGATCTCAGCTATGAGATTTTCAGAAATTGTTTTCCTTTGGCCCGGATTCCTAACGGACAGCATTGGGAAGATTTCCCAGACGGGTCGAAACAGTGATTTCAAATTCGTTTGTGAAGTCCAGAGTGGGAGGGTTGGAAATCCCTGGGAGTGGGAAATCCCTGAGAAAGGTTAAAAAAACACACACACACACACACAAAAATGAAGGGTGTGGAAGATCTTTCGATGTTCGACGAGCAACATCATTGGAAGACCTCGTTATAGCTTTGTTTTTGACAGTAGAACCTTCGTATAACGGAGTCATTAATAAGATTACCCGTCACGTACTTGTACCCGTTAAATTACACCTTTTGTTTAAGAATAGCCCACTGTCATTATGGGGCCTGCCTATGATTCCGCTGCATGCACCACCGTGCCGGATCCACGAAATTCGTTTGTAAGGTGCTCCTCCACAAACTTTTTGAAGGGTGTGGAAGATGTTCGACAAACACCGTCATTATACCTCAGTTTTCGACAGTAGAACCTTTGTATGACGGAGTCGTTTAGAAGATTACCCGTCACCCACTTTTACCCGTCTAAAGCATAGCCCACCTCCTTCATGGCACCACCGTGCGTTATCCACAAATACGTCAGTTAAGATTTTCACACTCACGTAATTTGTTACCGTGTGTCACTTTTTTCGTAACGATCGTTCAGTTTCGTGACATCTGTACCCATGGTCATGAGCACAACCTCGGCCCAACTGGTTGCTTTCCCCTCTTCCTCCTCTTCCCCAAGCCTCGCGTTGCTGAAGTGACGAACCTAGTAGTTCTTATATCGAGGTCCCGTCGCTTACAGAATAGGCACGGATCAGGTCGCCGCACAAGACTCCTGGCGCTTGTCGTGCAGATTCTTCAACTTTTTATTCTAAAGTCCACGGTTTAAAAACCATGGGTCCGTCGCAGAAGCACGTGTTAAATCTCCACATGGGATCGGCTCCCGTGTCGGCCACGCTCCACCCGTCCGTGCTCTTCAGCATCTGCGACTCGTTCATTCGCCGCAACGAGGACACGCAGCGCGTCATCGGATCGCTCCTAGGCGTCGTGCATCCCGACGGCACTGTGGACATCCGTAACGCGTATGCCGTCCCGCATAACGAGATCAGCGACACGGTACGAACCGGTCGCTTTTGGCCCTTCGATTTAGTCACATGCACATTGCGGGGTAACACCACATCCGGAATTCTCGATTTTGCCGTTCAACTAGGAACCCTACCAAACCCTCTCGTTTCTCCGCTCGCTCTCGTTCGTTTCCAAGCAAGGGCTGGCAATGAAATGAGAGGGTAGAGTGAGAGCGCGGGACATCGTTTAACATCGCATTATGTCGGAGCTTTGAGGCCCCTCGAACCCTGATCCGCTGTCTCCGTGATTCCCGCCGCAGGTGGCGCTGGACATCGAGTACCATCGGACCATGGCGGAGCTGAGCCAGCGAGTTAACCCCAAGGAGACGATCGTCGGATGGTGAGTGTAACGAAGGTGCTTATAATGAGAGACGAATGAGCGGACGAACCCCAGGGAGGCGATTGTGGGATGGTGAGCGTAGCGAAAGTGCCTATAGGGTCCCTCACTCGGTAGACAGCGAGGGAAATCGGAGGAATATCATAGGATGCTGAGCTGTCACGCCCAAGGGTACTGCTGTGGGAGTGGTAAGATTGACTTCTGACGGGGGTGATTGCACAATGGTGAGTTGGAAATAACCCCTCTCCTCCCATCCCCCACGTTCCCGCCCTCCTTTCTCGCCTCTTCGTGTTCCCACTTTCTCTCCCTCCCTCATACCCCATACATTCCCTCGTTCTCCCGTCCACCTATTTCCCCTGCCTCGCATTTCCTCGGGAACTCCTCGGTTTCCTCTGTGAGCCTTGTCCGCCCACCTCTTTTCCCTCACCCGTACTCACACATACCCTCAGATATATTACTGGCTCCGGGGTCAGTCCCTTTGACGTTCTAATCCGTTCTAATCAGTTCTAATCCGTTCCTAATCCATGACTTTTACACCAAGGAGGCAGGCCACCCCATCCACCTCACCATCACCACCTCCTCCCCCACACCCACACATTCCCTCAGGTACTCCACTAGGTCAGGTGTCAGCCCATTTGACGTGCTCATCCACGACCTTTACGCCGAGGACGCTGGCCTCAAGGCATCGCTAACCTATTATTCCCTCCCCGCTACACTACTCTTTCAGGTACCCCATAGGCTCCGGAGTGAGTCCTTTTGACGTGCCAATCCACGATCCTCACAACAAGGAGGCGGGCCACCCCATCCACCTCACCCTTACGATTCACCTCTTCCCCCACACCCACATATTCCCGTCCTCTCAGGTACTCTACTGGTTCCGGAGTCAGTCCCTTTGACGTGCTGATTCACGACTTTTACACCAAGGAGGCGGGTCATCCCATCCACCTCACCATAGACACCACCTTCCAGTCGCTCGCCGCTGGTGGTGCTTCCGGCCAACCAGGCGGCGTCACGTCAGCGGTGCGCGCGTACGTGTCGACGCCGCTGTTCATTGGCGAGAAACAGCTGGCGGCGGCGTTCCAGGAGATTGAGGTGGATATGAGGATGGCTGATGCTGAGAAGATCGGATGTGAGTGAAAGGGGGGGAAAAGAGGGGAGGGGGATGGATGGATGGTGGGGTTGTGGGGGTTGGCGGTTGAGTTGAACGAAGCTGGGGTTGAGGCTACTCACGGCGTTTCAGGAGATTGAAGTGGACATGCGCATGGCTGATGCTGAGAAGATCGGATGTGAGTGAAGGGAGAGGAAAAGGGGTGGGGGGGGAAAGAGGGCGGGAAGGGGAGGGGGGGAAGATATTGGGGAGATGTGGGGTTTGAGACGGGGTTGGGGTTGAGGCTACTCGCAGCTGGCGGCGGCGTTTCAGGAGATCAAGGTGGATATGAGGATGGTTGATGCTGATAAGATCGGATGTGAGTGAGAAAGGTGGATGTGTAAGAGGGTTGGTCGGGGTCGGGGGTGGGGTCAGGGTCAGGGTGGGGGTCAGGGTGGGGGTCAGGGTGGGGGTCAAGGTCGGGGTCGGGGTCGGGGTCAGGGTCGGGGTCAGGGGTGGGGTTGCACGTACCTCACAACCTCATCTGCTCCGCCCTTCCCGCCCCTTGCTTGCCTTTGCTTTGACCTCCCTCGCTTGACACTCTCCAGTTGACAACCTGCGCCGCACGTCTGTGGAGAGGCTACCAGCGGACATGGAGGGGATTGAGGCCACCATGGGGCGACCTTAAGGCGACTGCAGGAGTGCCACTTGTTCATCTATCGCCCGCCTTCCCTAACCCGACACTCCCTATGCCCCTCCCTACGCTCCTCCAGTTGACAACCTGCGGCGCACATCAGTGGAGCGCCTACCAGCGGACATGGAGGGGATGGAGGCCACCATGGGGCGACTGCGGGAGTGCCGCTTGTTTCATCTACCACCTTCCTTCCCTAACGCGACACTCCCTACGCCCCTCTCCCTTCCCCAGTTGACAACCTGCGCAGGACGAGTGTGGAGCGCCTACCAGCGGACATGGAGGGGATGGAGGCCACCATGGGCCGACTGCGGGAGTGCCTGCCACTTGCAACCCCTCCCTAACCCGAAACACGACACACCTTTCTCCCCCTCCAGTTGACAACCTGCGGCGCACATCAGTGGAGCGCCTACCAGCGGACATGGAGGGGTTGGAGGCCACCATGGGACGACTGCAGGGCATGGTGGATGGGGCGCTCGGTTATGCGACTGATGTGGTGGTGAGTGGCGTGGTTTGATGTGATTGTAAAGAGGGGGAAGGGGGGGGGGGATGGGCCGACTGCAGGGCATGGTGGATGGGGCGCTTGGTTATGCGACTGATGTGGTGGTGAGTGGTGTTGAGTGGTGTAGTAGTGTGGTGTGATTGTGTTGCGAAGCATGGTGGGATTGCATGCACTGCAGGGCATGGTGGATGGCGCCTTGGGTTATGCGACTGATGTGGTGGTGAGTGGTTGAGTTGAGTTCAAATGAAGTCATGGACTCAAGGCATGGTGTGACTGTAACAAAGGCATGGGGCGGGCGACTGCCTGGCATGGTGGATGGATGGCGTTCTGGCGTATGTTTCTGATGTGGTGGTGAGGGATTGTGCTGAAGGCATGGTGTGATTGTAAGGAGTGCATATTGAACCGAAGGTTTGGTGTGATTGTATTGAGGGCGTGGTGTGTTGTGATACTACATTGATGATATGGTGTCTGAATTGTTGTCTGCCCGCCTGTTTCTCGGCACGTGTCCCTCTGTGTTTCTGCATCTCATGTCTCTCTCACATCTCCCCTGTCTGCGTGTCTCACCTGTTTGCATGTCCTTTCTGTGTGTGTCAAACCTGTGTGTGTGTCGCCCACCCTTTTGTGTGTCGCCCTTTTGTGTGTTGCCCCTGTGCATGCGAGCAGGAGGGCAAGAGGGAGGCGGACAACGAGGTGGGGTGGGCGCTGTGGGATGCCGTGGCAGCCGTGCCGCGGATCAGCTCTGAGGCCTTCGACCGCCTCTTCAACAACAGCGTGCAGGTGAGAGGGGTGAAGGTGAGAGTGGCAAGCAGATGGGAGGGGTAGGCGGGTGCGGAATGCAAGAGTTGAGAGTGGCAGCAGTAGCAGCTCTGGGAGCAGTGCAACGGAACAGCTCAGAGGCCTTCGACCGCCTCTTCAACAACAGCGTGCAGGTGAGAGGGCAAAGTGTGGGGATGCATGGTGCATGCACGTGAGAGGCATGCGTAGGTATGACGGGTGCTGGTGGGAAGAATGCCGATTTCACACTATCCGTGTCTCACTCTCCTTTTTCCATGGCTCTTCCCTCCTCTGCAGGAGGTGCTTCTGGTGTACCTGACTCACTGCTTTCTCACGTGCTGTTCTCACCTCTCTTACTCACTCTCCTCTCCCAACACTGCAGCACGTGCTTTTGGTGCTGTACCTGGCCAACCTCACCCGCTTTCCTCAACCTCTTTCTGTTCCCACTCTCCTCTTCCCCTTCCCCTCCGCACCCCCCATTGCAGGACGTGCTTTTGGTGCTGTACCTGGCCAACCTCACCCGCGCACAGCTGGCACTAGCAGACAAGCTCAACACAGCCGCCCAACAACTTTAGCTGACCACCCCTCTCTCTTGCTGGGCGGGTTACGGTATTACCATGTCTCTCCGCCTTGATAGTGGCGCCTGGCACTAGCAGACAAGCTTCACACAGGAGCGCAGCTTCCAACTGGCCAGTTTTGCTTGTTTTTTAGGGACTTTTTGAAGTGTACGTAATCCTGTGCATCGAAAGAAACAGCTGGCACCAGCTGACAAGCTTATCACAAGCTGGGGAGGGAAAAACTGTGTGAATAGTTAGGAATGCAAGTCTAGGTATTGGAATACTGTGCCCTCTTTTCACAAAGTGGGTAGCATGTTACAGTCACTGCTACACAAGAACAGTGTTCATTCATAACGAGGGTAACGGTACATTCCATTTAAACATTCTATCTCGGTTGCGTTTGACTGTGAACAATGCAGGAAACAAGATTTAGTATACAAACTTAAATCACTACTGGTACATAAATAGATTCATAATAGTTGATTAATGAACCCTATTAGATCCTAACACAAGCTATACAGTCCGCAGTGTAGCCTGCATATATGAGCTATTAGATGCCCTAGTAGCCCTTCTGCCAAGTAAAAAACACGGCGGGCCTAGATCCTTCGGCTCATGCTTAGCATGAGCTTTACCTGTTATTAATAGGAAGAGACAGCTAGTGCTTCTCAGAAGAATAGGTAAGTCTTATATGGAGCACATGTAGACCGCGTCGCGGTGTGGGGATAAGGGGGTGACCCCTAAGCTGACTCGGCTGCCTCACGAAGCGAGGGGGGACAGCTTGTAGTGGCGACGGTGACGTGGGTGGTCCATGGATTGACGATCCGGGGAAGAGGGCGAGCGGTGCGGGGAAGAAAGGGAAGGCGAGGAAATCAGGAAGGTGTCGGATGCAGAGGGGGAGAGCGGAGACGACGGGGAGCCGGGGGAGAGGGGGGAGAGGGTGGAGGAGGGGGAGTCGGGAGTGGCGGGGATGGCGGAAGAAGCGGGGGAACCGAGCCAATCAAGAGTTTTTCTCCTGGGGGTGGGCTCGGATCTGGGGCTTGCACGCCCCTTAGAGTCACGCTGTGCTTGCATGGAGCCTTTTTGCAATTTCTGGGCCGGCGACATCAGCCAATGAGCTGCAGGGATGGCAGAAACAGCAGCCTGCTTCGTTTTCGTGATTGGCTGTCTTCTGATGGGTTCGCTTCGCTGTGTTACGACTCGCGTCGGCCTCCGATTCGCTGCTGTCACTCGCCCAGCGACCCACGGATGCTGCAGAACTTCCTGGATATTTGGCCGTTGGGTTGAATCCACAGTCATCATCCGACGGATGAGATGTTTCGCCTCCTCAGATATGGACGGCCACGGTGAGACCGAAAAGTCGACCTCCGGAATCAAAACTCTCTTATCGGATGGAAAAGAGGGGAGCTTAGCTGACAGCATGGCGTACAGTAGGACTCCCAGGGACCACACGTCAGCTGTAACGTTGTACGGGTCAGATGCAACGACCTCAGGTGCTTCGTACGGCGCGCTGCCTGCCTTCGGGATCTGTACCGCGAGGCCGAAGTCTCCTAAGCAAGCCTCGATCTGATTTCTCCCACTATCGGAAGTTCTTGTAACGAGTAGGACGTTTTCTGGCTTGATATCCCGGTGAACGATGCCGTGCACGTGGCACCATCTCACGGCCTCCGCGATTTGCGAGAAAACCACAGCCGTAGCTTGCTCTGGAAGGCCTTTCGCTTGGCTCACGAGCGCGAACATATCGCCAGCGTCGCATAAATCGGTTACTATGTTACCGTTTTTTCGTCTTCGAACAGCGCGAGAAGCTGCAGCACGTGGCGATGCCCGCGTAGCCTCTCCATACTCGCAACTTCGTTCTTTAACGACTCCAAGTCGTGCGCTGACAGCTGCGATTTGCGGATCTTCTTGCACGCGAACCAGCTTCCTGACTGGATATGCATGCAGCGCCAAACGCGGCCGAATTGGCCCTGGCCGATAACCCGGTCGAAAGTGAAGGAGCTCAAAAGCTCCGCCGTGGGACCCGCTGACGGGAAGAGCCTCGCCATTGCGGAATGGTTTCCGCTAACAAAATGGCTGATAACAGAAGAGCGGAAAAGAGCACTGAGTCTGCGAAAAACTTGACGATTAGTCAATGGGGAGAATGTAAGGTGCGGCCGCGCGGAGCGAGGACGAGAGACGAGGTTTGCTCCAAGGACGGGGCTGGTATCATCGGATGAATGCAGATGATTCCATCGAGGACACCAGAGCTTTTGAATGAAGGTTCGTGTTGGCTGAAATTCTGTGGTATTGAAAGGACAGCGCATTCTGAAGTACATACTTCACTGCAGGTGCAATGTGCGGCTCGCGGGAAACGAAAACGCTGTGTGGAACCACAGCGCGAAAAGGGGGAGATGTGAGGAGGGGAGGAAGTTGGGAGGAGGGGTGAAACGTTTGCACGAGGTACAGTAGCGGGAGAATTCAATGAATGGGTCGGTGGATCTGCCTCAGGCTATGCAGTCCGACTTGAGATTTAGGAGGCATTTTACCACCAGAGTGCGCTAGAGACAAAGGGAACGAAGAAAACAAGAGGCCATGCATGATTATATATGGAGCCAACTAGACGCTTTTGTAATGAACATGCTGCTATATTCCTAAACCACCAATGACAGACAGCATTCCCCTCCCTCACACAGAAACGTGAGCATGTACACCTTGTTCTCGCTAATTTCACACCCCCGAACCCCGAACCGCGCAAAAGTTTGCCTGGGAGGGTGTGAAATTATACGGGCAAAAAAAGTTCCCAATAATTTCACACACGAGGCGCGAATTTGTTGTGCTGACTGGGCTTCGAAATGCAGGAACAGGTTGACGAACTGAGGACTTTGTGCTGACAAGGACTAGAATTGAAAATAGATGACTGATTCTCCGAATTTCTAACCCCAATGAAAGATGAGCACGTCGAGCTGCTTATCTCAATTCGGACCAGTCAGAATCGACTAAAATCCCAGTCGAAACCAAGTTTCAGATAGCCCTCGTTCTTCACGGGTCCTCAGGCTAGTTACTGGAGTGCTTCTACCACACATTCATTTATTCGAGCTTTGTGAAATGAAACACAGAATGAAACTACGTTATTTACTACGAAATTAGACGCGACATTGGTTGAACCCAGCAACCCCGTTCCACCCCACTCCTCGGAGTATAAAATGCCCTCATTCTCGCATTTCCATTCAGTGATGTTCAACCACGCTTCGCCAGCTTGGCAGCCCTAAGGCTTTGCCGAAGTAACAGAAGCGCGGTGTAAAATTAAGGGGTGTGAAATTATCGAGAACAAGGTGTATGGCGTCACACGAAAATCTGTTCAAGCTGTTGTGCCAGTCGGTGCAAGATTTCTGCTTACTGTTGTCAGCTGTGGTGAGTCTGAACGAGAGTCGTGGAATTGCACGGTTGACGTCATTTCGGGGAGTTTTACCCTGATTCAAGTCCAGTACTTCTCAGGAAAATATTTTTACGATAAAGATCGGACCCATTCAGGTGTGATGCCATTTAAAACCCGCAGGCCAAGAATTTCAACCTTAGGAAGGTTGGTTGGGAGTGAAAACGCAAAAGGCCTGCGAACCAATAGGAGTGTCCGAAATGTTGGACGAGGTCTAGAATTCGGGAATGATCACAGGCATTTTTGGGACATCCAACCAACGCTAGGAAGGATGAACCAAATTTGGCCTTCTTGGCCTGCGGGTTTTAAGAAAGAATCTCCAATTTCCGCCCTAATCCAGAGCCGTCGAACTCCAGAACTCCACGTACATTATATAGGTGCAAACTTTGAAACCCCTCTGATGAATGCATGTTTCTGTGCAGAGTGGCCTAACAATGACAGTTTGCACTAGGTAAACAAGGTTCAGGATTCTGGGATGAAGATACAGATTCTTCCGTTGGGAGAATCGCTTGAAACAGAGACGACGAGAACGGGGAAGATGACACAGCAAAAGCTCACGGAAAGGATGGCATGGGCTGGTACACTGGGATGGGATGGGATAAGACGGAATGGGATGGGATGGGATGAGATGAGATGGGATGGGATGGGATGGGATGAGTGGGATGGGATGAGATGCTATGTGCGCGCGGAAGGTTGTGGGGTGGGGTGTCTCGACTCGAGAGGACGGGGTTCAGTGAAGGTTTGCCATTACCAGTCATTGGCGGACCTGTGTGGGGGGGAGCACGCACGGAACTAGGGAAGACGGCGTACAGCAATTGGAACGGTACTGATGTGGGTTCGATTGGAGCAATGCACAGGTTGGCGCACAATCAGAACTGCAGCTTGCCTCGCTGGCATGAAACAACCTCCAGAGTCAACTACACTTGACGAAAGCGAGCCAGCGCACTCCGAAGCCGTTACAGCTTTCGTCATAGCTAGGTTGTTCAGGCACTGACTGCTCACGTGATGGGGGGGACGGAAGGAAGGCGGTGGATTGGTTGTGACACAAGAGGTTTTCCGTTTCATCTTTCGTCGTGGTTCGGTCCGTCTTGGCGCTGCCACAATGTTATTGACGTGTAATTAGGTCGCAAAGTTTTATTTCCGTACGTTCGGTCGCGTATTGATTGACATAACTTCCAGCCTCATCTACATCAACAAATCACACGGTACGACCTTGTTACATTATACCTCACTCGTTTTGAAATATTAACAGGTGGGATAAACACACATGCCTCTTCATCACTCTTTCATTGTGATGCCTACTTGTTAGGCACTGCAGGCATGCACTCTGGTATAAACCAAGTATAAACACGGATTGTTTGTACTAGCATGTCCAGAGACAAAGGTTGTCTGCAAAAACATCAATTAAATCATTCATATCAAACATTTCGCATACGTACGATAAGACGCCTATGCTATTGCCACGGCCCAGATGCCATGGTAACAGACGCGGGCGTAAAAAGGTTCCTAACATAGCGCGAGCACGAGGAGGTGACAGCTGGCATCAACGGCAGCTTGGGCCTGGATTTTGCAACACTGTTATTAGGAGAGCCAGCCTGTTGGGGAAGTTCACGGGCAGATGAACTTGCCGAAGAAATGGGGAACTCGGGAGCAGGCTGAGGGCAGAAGGTAGGAGTGAGCTCGCATTCGCTCTCATCCGCATCATCATAGTACGAGTCGCTCATTGCTGGGCTGGTCGGAATGGCGATGCGAGGAGGGCGAGAGCAGGGTGGGCAGCCAGACGCATGTTGCCCTGGATGCTCAGAAACATAGAGGTCTGGTAAGGGGAGATTCAAGGTTGTAGGAAGTCCCGGGACTGCAAAGTCTGCAGCAGGAGAGTGAGCAACATCCGAGACCGATCGCCGATGCCAGGCTCTGACTCTCCCGCCGCTGTTGCTGCGACTGCCAGTGCCACTGCTACCGCTGCCACTGCTGGTGCTGCTGCTGCTGGGCAGGGTTCTTTCATTCCAAGAGGCGTTGCCGCGCTTTGCCAGGCTCCTCGTCGCTTTTGGCTTCCCAGCGGGCTTTGCAGACGAGACATCTGATGCCGACCCATGAGCCGAGGGACCCTTGGGGAGGGCAGCAGTAGCTCCCGTGCGCGTCTTGCCGCGAGGAGACGGAGAGGCCTTGGGGGTCCGGGGGGTGGACGGCTGAAGAGGAATCCCCTGCAGGGGGCAAGAGCGGGGCGATGGCGATGCGGCTGCTGGTGATGCCTGAGGGAACGAAGGAAACGCCTTGGGGGTGGACGGCTGAAGGGGGATGCCTTGCGGCGGGCAAGAGAGGGGCGATGGTGATGCGCGGTGGAATGGAGGCAGTTTGGTAGGCTGGAGCGGCAGTCCCTCGGAGCAGAGCGACTGAGAAGAGGCGGACTGGCGGAATTGCCGCCTGGGCGACGGAGCTTTGGGAGAGAGACGGGAGACGGCTGCAGAAGGGGTGTGAGATCGCTCTTTGTTGCCGAGCGGAACCTCCCGCTTTAACCTCACCGGCCTGACGCTGCTGCTGCTGCTACTGCTGCTGTTACTGCTGTTGGTACGGCTTCCGCTGCCGCCGCCGCCGCTGCTGCGGGACGGGTCGCGGCGCGTCTCGTCTGATGGAGAACCCGATGTCGGGGATCGCTGCGACCACGGTCGACGCGGCGAAGTCGCCCAGCACGTAATTGCGGCAGATGCGGCACCGCAACTTGCTGCTTCCGCACTGCGCTGGTCAGCTTCCGCCGCGCGAAGGACGGGCTCGGAGAGGTCCGCGCAACCAGCCTTCGCGCAACCAGCCTCCGCGCGCCCACCTTCCGCGCCGCACTCACTCCATTCGTCGAAGCTGGCGTGCCTCGGAACCCCCGAGCCGCTCGCTTTGGAATTACCCGCGATGCGCGTCGCCTCTGAATAGTCCACGTCAGCCGCGGACTGAGAAGAGCGGCCGTTTCGGCGCGCTTTGGACGACTCGGGGCGAGAATCGAGTTTGGGCGAATGCGGATGAGGCGCCGCGGTCTCGGGTCCGAAATCGAGTTTTGGAGCTTCTGTGGGCGGAAAAATCGGCGCTACTATGGGAGCGCTGGGTTGGTGCGATGATTTTAAATCGCGCGGCGCTTTTCTTGTCTCGCTACGAGCTGATGCGATCCGGAGCCACGGGTGCGCCAACACGCTGTCTATATCCAACCGTTGGCTCGAGTCCAAAGTCAGCATCCGACGGATGAGATCTTTCGCCTCAACCGACACGGAAGGCCAGGGCGCGACAGAAAAGTCGACTTCGGGCAAAAACTTGCGCACGTTTCTGGGAAAAGAGGGCCATTTAGCAGAGATGGTTGCGTATAGAAGCACGCCGAGCGACCACACGTCCGCGCCGAAGCTGTAGAGATCCCCCGCCAAAACTTCCGGCGCCTCGTACGGAGCGCTGCCGACGGCGCCGCGAAGAGAGAAGCCCGTCGGGATCTCCATCGCGAGGCCGAAATCTGCAAGGCGCGCTTCGAGCGTGTCGGGCGAGTCTGGGGCGCCGCCGGTAGCGATGGTGGTGATGAGAACGTTCTCGGGTTTGATGTCGCGATGCGCGATTCTGTGCACGTGGCACCATCTCACGGCGTCGGCGACCTGCGCGAAGATCATCGCAGCCGCTCGTTCGGGAATCCCGCCAGTCTGCACGATGAGGCTGAAAATATCCCCTCCGTCGCACAATTCCGTCAGAATGTATACGGATTTCTGGTCTTCATACAGACCGAGGAGGGGGAGCACGTGGCGGTGGCCGTGGAGGGATTCCATGGCGGAAATCTCGCGTTCGAGCGACTCGAGCTCGTTTTGCGTGAGGTGCGCCTTGCGGATCTGTTTGCAGGCTAGAGGAGCGCCCGTTGCACGATCGACGCAGCGCCAAACGCGGCCGAATTGACCCTCTCCGACGACGCCGGTGAAGGAAAAGGCTTCGAAGAGCTCGGCTGATGTACGCGCTGATGGAAAGATACAATCCGCCATTACATGCGTTTCTTTAAGATTCAATTAAGAAAATAATAATAATGCTGCGGTACTATGGGATGATGCGAACCGATGATTTGACGAGATGGCTCTCTGCTGCTGTAGCTCCACGTGCGCGCGGAGCTCGGCTTTTGTGGGGGAGAGCGACGGAAATGAAAGTCGCGAAATGGTCGAGTGAGATGAGTAACTGGTTATCCCGATGATGCTTTTGTACTATGGGGAGTGGAGGGGAACCTTTTGGGGAACAAAAACGTGGAAAGGTGGGCGGGGGGGATGCGATGTGATGAGTGGGACGCGTAGAAAAATCCTTCGCGGTCTGGGATTTTGTGAGGGGAGAGATGAGACGAGACACGGATGGCGGAGCGGAAAGCACAAAGCAGCGAGTGGATCAGGGGAGCAGGTCGAATGGTCACTGTCACTAAAGTCACGAATTGACGAGGGGAGAGTGTGAGGCGGGGAGGGGGAGCGGAGGGGGAAATGGCTGGTTAGTCTGGTCTGGGCTCTGGTCTGGGATTACAACTCACATCGGACCGCAGTTTCTAACTGCGTGCGAATCACGACCGACAACTATGGTTTGGAAATCAAGAATGCAGCCTGAACAGAAAAAAGTGTTGCATGTGAAGTGCTAGCGAGGTGACTGAGGGGGTACAATATCTGTTCCAGCTGCAACTTCGTTTCCACACCCGATTGTTAGCAAAACATTCGGGACATCAGAAATTACTTAAGAGTGTGAGTGACAGGTCATTGGTTATTTCCGAAAGTGCACTACATATACAGTAAGAGAACAGATCTCTGGGTGTAAATGTTTTTTTTACTTTCTGTCTGGTTTACAATACACTGTACAAAACGACTTTAAAGTAGAAATCCTGCGCTGACATCCCTTCTTCGAATTTGGAGCTGACTCTTGTGCTATTGGCTAATATGTAGCTGCCAGCTGGAATCTTGGATCTGTTGAGCACGACAAGAATACCAAGTTCAAAGATTGGGCACCAAGGAGCTGTCCAAAGAGCAGCAGTCAAGGAACAGCCGTGGAAAAAGACGGTAAGAACCACCGTGACAACCCACCCACACAACTATACACGAGCCAACACAAGAAGCGACAACACAATCGTTACAAGCGCAATCCAGCACGCGACCAAGGTTTTGACTTCGCTAAGAGATGTATTAATACACGTTCTTCAATCTGGGGTGTTTCTAGTAAATTGGGGCTGAGGTATGATTGCATGAGGTTCTAAAAAGTCTTGCATATTACCATTAGAAAGTTCTGCTTAGAGGTTATAATAACGAATTTCTGTGTTATAAATGAAGGCAGGATTTTTATGGGTATATAGAAAGGCGCTTGTAGTACCAGACGGCAGATCGTGACGTATGGGACGAGAATCTACTGACTCAAACATTTTATTTTAACATATGTTTAATCTGGTTTGAAATTATTTATATGCTGGAGCTGGAGTAAAAAGGCCGTACTTTCACTCGATTTGGCTGGTTGCTTATAGGAGGTTGGCCAAGGAACTCTCGTGGTTGTGACGCTACTCCAGGCATGCTTCATCCTCCGGATAGAAGATTACCAATCGACGCTTTCTTCTATCGCTCTTCCTTCGCCTTCTTTATTAAACCGTTGTTCCACTAGCCCCGAGCCCCGCAAGATGCGGTCGTCGTGCTTCTCAAATTAACTACCGTGCGCTGAGATCCCTACTAAGTGTACCTTCAATCAGTAGCCGTGCATTTTCGGTCATCTTCGCATGACACACCTCAGGCATCTCTGCAGCAGAGTAGCTACTGGATTGCTACGCGTCAGAATTCAGGAGCCACGATTCGAACCCGCGACCTGTCGACGTTTCCTCAGCACCCCAGTCAAGGCAGAGACTCGCACCCATCGCCCAACGGTCAGATTGGAGTCGTTTCTGGGCGGCGAGGGTAGCGGAGAGGCGATCATGGGGTTCCAGAAGATTCCCGTTGAAAATCCCATCGTGGAGATGGACGGTAAGGATTTTCTGTTGTTCGCCCCTTCGGTTGCCCGAAATCCAATGGAATTCTCGGAACCACTTTAACTCTCAACATGCTTGCTGCTTGCTTGCTCTCCTACCTCCTTCCCTCTCCGTTGGTCTTTCTCCTGCTTCCATTCGCACGCTGGCAAACGTTAGTCATACGTTTCTATTACCATGTTTGGGATATCGCTGTGCAGGAGATGAAATGGCACGGGTCATCTGGTCCATGATCAAGGAGAAGGTACGTACGCGCGCCTCGTGTCCTCATCGCTCGAGTGGCAATTGTGCCCTCGTACGTGCACCATGCCTTGCATACACCGAAACCTGGTTTTGGAATGACAATGGCAAGGGTCATCTGGTCCATTAACAGAGTCAAGGAACTCGCGTCTTGTGTCCTATTTCTAATGGCATTGGTGCATGCATCATACCTTGCATGCATCATACCTTGCATGCATCATACCTTGCTTGCATCATACCTTGCATGCATCATACCTTGCATGCATCATACCTTGCTTGCATCATACCTTGCTTGCATCATACCTTGCATGCATCATACCTTGCATGCATCATACCTTGCATGCATCATACCTTGCTTGCATCATACCTTGCATGCATCATACCTTGCATGCATCATACCTTGCTTGCATCATACCTTGCATGCATCATACCTTGCATGCATCATACCTTGCATGCATCATACCTTGCTTGCATCATACCTTGCATGCATCATACCTTGCATGCATCATACCTTGCTTGCATCATACCTTGCATGCATCATACCTTGCATGCATCATACCTTGCATGCATCATACCTTGCATGCATCATACCTTGCATGCATCATACCTTGCATGCATCATACCTTGCTTGCATCATACCTTGCATGCATCATACCTTGCTTGCATCATACCTTGCATGCATCATACCTTGCTTGCATCATACCTTGCATGCATCATACCTTGCATGCATCATACCTTGCTTGCATCATACCTTGCATGCATCATACCTTGCATGCATCATACCTTGCTTGCATCATACCTTGCTTGCATCATACCTTGCTTGCATCATACCTTGCATGCATCATACCTTGCTTGCATCATACCTTGCTTGCATCATACCTTGCTTGCATCATACCTTGCTTGCATGCACCAAACCCTGGTTTTGGAATGGCAATGGCACGGGTCACCTGGTCAATGATCAAAGTCAAGGTACTCGCGTCTCGTGCCCTCGTTCCAACGGCGATTGTGCTGCAGCATACCGTGCATGCAGCATTCCCTGTCCCATTCCTCCTGCTGCCCTCCTGCCTGCCCTGTACTTCCCTGTACGGTCCTCTCTCTGCAGATTGAAGGACTTGGTCTCAAAACAGCACTTTTATCACGTGGCCATCCACCCTTTCCTGGGTGTCAACACCAAGTACTTCAATCTGGGTCTGCCCTTGCCTGTTGCCATGCTCCGCGCACTGTCCATGCCCTCTGCCTGCCCCCCTGTCCGCCTGCCTATCTCCCCTGCACCACAGCGCATCCACCCCTCTCTGGATCTCAACATGAAGTACTTCGACCTGGGCTTTCCCTTGCCCGTTGCCATGCCATGCACCTCACTCACACACACTGTTCGTGCCCCATCCACCCTTCTGCCTGCCTCCCGTCCTGCCCCTTTGTTCAACAGCTCATCCACCCCTTCCTCGACCTCAACATTAAGTACTTCGACCTGGGCCTGCCTCACCGCGAGGCCACCAACGACCAGGTCACGATTGAAAGCGCACAAGCAACGCTAGAGTAAGCCTTTGAATCTCTCGCTTTCAAAACCCGAGGATTTTCACAGAGCGCGCAAGCAACTTTCGAGTAGGAGAGAATTCGTTGTTGTTGGTGTTTTTCTAGGATTTTCACAATGAGTGAACCCCCTCAGCTACTTGCTCATCCATTTCAGTACAAGGGTCTCTTTTTTCAACTCCTGGCGACCCCTCTGTTTTCTTCTGGCTTCTTTCGTCTTCCCCTTGCTCCTCCTCGCTCCTCTGCTCGGCTTCTTATCAGCTGTATTTTAAATCTTCCATACTCCCTCTTGTCTAAAATCATAGCGCTTATACTTACTATTGTTTTTGTTTCAAACAGGTATAATGTGGCAGTCAAGTGTGCAACAATCACTCCTGGTGCGTAACTCTCAGGGCCATCAGTCGTGGGTGGGTCAGTGGTGGGTCAGTGGCGGGTTGAGTGGTTTTGTGCATGTGGGTCGCAAGCTTAATCGCCAAACTGGCTTGCGTGGTGCAACACGGTGCGTTTTGCTTCTGTGCTTGCACACATCGTGCTCCATTCTCATCTCACCACTCCCTGAATGTCACGCCTCCCCTTCGTGCCCCCTTCCCTGAATCCAGACGAGGAGAGGGTGTGGGAGTTCGGACTCAAGGCCATGTGGAAGAGCCCCAATGGTGAGCTGCCACGTGTAAGGTAGAAACTTAAGAGGAAACGGGGGCTTATTCACAAATTTCGTGGCATTGTTTTAGATCTTCACAATAGCAGCTTGTAGAGATGTGCTGGTTGCAATCGCTAACGCTGTTGCTGTCTCTCACTGCTTCTCTGCTGCTATCTTTCCCATGTTTGTTCGTCCTCATTGCGGTGTGTACTGCTCTTTCTCATTTGTGCAGGCACCATTCGAAACATACTGAATGGTACGTTGCCACACGTGTGCTGTGCTTGTGTGTGAGTGTGTGTGTGTGTGTGTGTGCGCGCGCGCGCGTGTGTATGTGTGTGTGTGTGTGTGTGTGCGCGTGCGCGCATGGGTTTGCGAGTGTGCGTGTGTGCACATACTGAAGGGTACGTTGCCACATGTGTGTGTGTGTGTGTATGTGTGTGCGTGTGTGCGTGTGTATGTGTGCTTGTGTGCTTGTGTGTGTGTGCGTGCGTGTGTATGTGTGTGTGTGAGTGTCTGTGTGTGTTTGTGTGTGTGTGTGTGTGTGCGTGCGCGCGTGCGTGCCTGGGTTTGCGAGTGTGCGTGCACACACGCATGCTAAAGTGTGTCTGTTCATGCGTGAGCATGTGTGTTCACTCACTGGCTGTAAGCCATGCATTTGTTCTCACCCGTCATCCTCTTACATCTCTTTCATACCCCGTCACCATATGTCACTCCACACCTTGTTCATTAACCATCCATAAGATGGTTCTAGCTCTGTCTTTCTCACTCGGTGGTTCTAGCACTGTCTTTCTCACTCGACCCTTTGTTCTGGAACACACTCATTGCCACTCTCTCACTGCTTCTCTGCTACTATTGTTTTAAATCTTCACAAATTTCGTGGCATTGTTTTAGATCTTCACCCTTTGTTCCGGAGTCCTGCTCTTTTACCCCATGCGTCCCCCCTCTCTTGCTTGCATCTGCAGGCACTGTGTTCCGGGAACCAATTCTCATCCGCAACATTCCGCGAGGTGGCTTTTGAGTTACGTCAATGTCACCCGTCCATCCCCCTTCTCCTGCTTGCATCTACAGGCACTGTGTTCCGGGAACCAATTCTCATTCGCAACATTCCTCGCCTCGTGCCCTGTGAGTCAACCATCCACCCTATGTCCCTGCATCGTCCACTCCCTCTCGCTCCCTCGACCTTACCTTTCCTCCTCATCCTTGCACCCTCGTCCTCCCCAGGCCTCGCCCTTCCACTGTCTCCCCATCGTACCCTCCTCTCACACACTCACTCTTGCTTCTACAACCCACTCCCTGCCTCCTCCTCCCGTCACTCCATTCCTTAGTCGCGTGAAATCCTCATTCTCAAGTGTACCCATTCCTTAGTCGCGTGAAATCCTCATTCTCAAGTGTACCCATTCCTTAGTCGCGTGAAATCCTCATTCTCAAGTGTACCCATTCCTTAGTCGCGTGAAATCCTAATTCTCAAGTGTACCCATTCCTTAGTCGCGTGAAATCCTAATTCTCAAGTGTACCCATTCCTTAGTCGCGTGAAATCCTCATTCTCAAGTGTACCCATTCCTTAGTCGCGTGAAATCCTAATTCTCAAGTGTACCCATTCCTTAGTCGCGTGAAATCCTAATTCTCAAGTGTACCCATTCCTTAGTCGCGTGAAATCCTAATTCTCAAGTGTACCCATTCCTTAGTCGCGTGAAATCCTCATTCTCAAGTGTACCCATTCCTTAGTCGCGTGAAATCCTAATTCTCAAGTGTACCCATTCCTTAGTCGCGTGAAATCCTAATTCTCAAGTGTACCCATTCCTTAGTCGCGTGAAATCCTAATTCTCAAGTGTACCCATTCCTTAGTCGCGTGAAATCCTAATTCTCAAGTGTACCCATTCCTTAGTCGCGTGAAATCCTAATTCTCAAGTGTACCCATTCCTTAGTCGCGTGAAATCCTAATTCTCAAGTGTACCCATTCCTTAGTCGCGTGAAATCCTCATTCTCAAGTGTACCCATTCCTTAGTCGCGTGAAATCCTAATTCTCAAGTGTACCCATTCCTTAGTCGCGTGAAATCCTAATTCTCAAGTGTACCCATTCTTTAGTCGCGTGAAATCCTAATTCTCAAGTGTACCCATTCCTTAGTCGCGTGAAATCCTAATTCTCAAGTGTACCCATTCCTTAGTCGCGTGAAATCCTAATTCTCAAGTGTACCCATTCCTTAGTCGCGTGAAATCCTAATTCTCAAGTGTACCCATTCCTTAGTCGCGTGAAATCCTAATTCTCAAGTGTACCCATTCCTTAGTCGCGTGAAATCCTAATTCTCAAGTGTACCCATTCCTTAGTCGCGTGAAATCCTAATTCTCAAGTGTACCCATTCCTTAGTCGCGTGAAATCCTAATTCTCAAGTGTACCCATTCCTTAGTCGCGTGAAATCCTAATTCTCAAGTGTACCCATTCCTTAGTCGCGTGAAATCCTAATTCTCAAGTGTACCCATTCCTTAGTCGCGTGAAATCCTAATTCTCAAGTGTACCCATTCCTTAGTCGCGTGAAATCCTAATTCTCAAGTGTACCCATTCCTTAGTCGCGTGAAATCCTAATTCTCAAGTGTACCCATTCCTTAGTCGCGTGAAATCCTAATTCTCAAGTGTACCCATTCCTTAGTCGCGTGAAATCCTCATTCTCAAGTGTACCCATTCCTTAGTCGCGTGAAATCCTAATTCTCAAGTGTACCCATTCCTTAGTCGCGTGAAATCATAATTCTCAAGTGTACCCATTCCTTAGTCGCGTGAAATCCTCATTCTCAAGTGTACCCATTCCTTAGTCGCGTGAAATCCTAATTCTCAAGTGTACCCATTCCTTAGTCGCGTGAAATCCTAATTCTCAACTGTACCCATTCCTTAGTCGCGTGAAATCCTCATTCTCAAGTGTACCCATTCCTTAGTCGCGTGAAATCCTCATTCTCAAGTGTACCCATTCCTTAGTCGCGTGAAATCCTCATTCTCAAGTGTACCCATTCCTTAGTCGCGTGAAATCCTGATTCTCAAGTGTACCCATTCCTTAGTCGCGTGAAATCCTAATTCTCAAGTGTACCCATTCCTTAGTCGCGTGAAATCCTAATTCTCAAGTGTACCCATTCCTCAGTCGCGTGAAATCCTAATTCTCAAGTGTACCCATTCCTTAGTCGCGTGAAATCCTAATTCTCAAGTGTACCCATTCCTTAGTCGCGTGAAATCCTAATTCTCAAGTGTACCCATTCCTTAGTCGCGTGAAATCCTAATTCTCAAGTGTACCCATTCCTTAGTCGCGTGAAATCCTAATTCTCAAGTGTACCCATTCCTTAGTCGCGTGAAATCCTAATTCTCAAGTGTACCCATTCCTTAGTCGCGTGAAATCCTCATTCTCAAGTGTACCCATTCCTTAGTCGCGTGAAATCCTCATTCTCAAGTGTACCCATTCCTTAGTCGCGTGAAATCCTGATTCTCAAGTGTACCCATTCCTTAGTCGCGTGAAATCCTAATTCTCAAGTGTACCCATTCCTTAGTCGCGTGAAATCCTAATTCTCAAGTGTACCCATTCCTTAGTCGCGTGAAATCCTCATTCTCAAGTGTACCCATTCCTTAGTCGCGTGAAATCCTAATTCTCAAGTGTACCCATTCCTTAGTCGCGTGAAATCCTAATTCTCAAGTGTACCCATTCCTTAGTCGCGTGAAATCCTAATTCTCAAGTGTACCCATTCCTTAGTCGCGTGAAATCCTAATTCTCAAGTGTACCCATTCCTTAGTCGCGTGAAATCCTAATTCTCAAGTGTACCCATTCCTTAGTCGCGTGAAATCCTCATTCTCAAGTGTACCCATTCCTTAGTCGCGTGAAATCCTAATTCTCAAGTGTACCCATTCCTTAGTCACGTGAAATCCTAATTCTCAAGTGTACCCATTCCTTAGTCGCGTGAAATCCTCATTCTCAAGTGTACCCATTCCTTAGTCGCGTGAAATCCTAATTCTCAAGTGTACCCATTCCTTAGTCGCGTGAAATCCTAATTCTCAAGTGTACCCATTCTTTAGTCGCGTGAAATCCTAATTCTCAAGTGTACCCATTCCTTAGTCGCGTGAAATCCTAATTCTCAAGTGTACCCATTCCTTAGTCGCGTGAAATCCTAATTCTCAAGTGTACCCATTCCTTAGTCGCGTGAAATCCTAATTCTCAAGTGTACCCATTCCTTAGTCGCGTGAAATCCTAATTCTCAAGTGTACCCATTCCTTAGTCGCGTGAAATCCTAATTCTCAAGTGTACCCATTCCTTAGTCGCGTGAAATCCTAATTCTCAAGTGTACCCATTCCTTAGTCGCGTGAAATCCTAATTCTCAAGTGTACCCATTCCTTAGTCGCGTGAAATCCTAATTCTCAAGTGTACCCATTCCTTAGTCGCGTGAAATCCTAATTCTCAAGTGTACCCATTCCTTAGTCGCGTGAAATCCTAATTCTCAAGTGTACCCATTCCTTAGTCGCGTGAAATCCTAATTCTCAAGTGTACCCATTCCTTAGTCGCGTGAAATCCTAATTCTCAAGTGTACCCATTCCTTAGTCGCGTGAAATCCTAATTCTCAAGTGTACCCATTCCTTAGTCGCGTGAAATCCTAATTCTCAAGTGTACCCATTCCTTAGTCGCGTGAAATCCTCATTCTCAAGTGTACCCATTCCTTAGTCGCGTGAAATCCTCATTCTCAAGTGTACCCATTCCTTAGTCGCGTGAAATCCTGATTCTCAAGTGTACCCATTCCTTAGTCGCGTGAAATCCTAATTCTCAAGTGTACCCATTCCTTAGTCGCGTGAAATCCTAATTCTCAAGTGTACCCATTCCTTAGTCGCGTGAAATCCTAATTCTCAAGTGTACCCATTCCTTAGTCGCGTGAAATCCTAATTCTCAAGTGTACCCATTCCTTAGTCGCGTGAAATCCTCATTCTCAAGTGTACCCATTCCTTAGTCGCGTGAAATCATAATTCTCAAGTGTACCCATTCCTTAGTCGCGTGAAATCATAATTCTCAAGTGTACCCATTCCTTAGTCGCGTGAAATCCTAATTCTCAAGTGTACCCATTCCTTAGTCGCGTGAAATCCTAATTCTCAAGTGTACCCATTCCTTAGTCGCGTGAAATCCTCATTCTCAAGTGTACCCATTCCTTAGTCGCGTGAAATCCTAATTCTCAAGTGTACCCATTCCTTAGTCGCGTGAAATCCTAATTCTCAAGTGGACCCATTCCTTAGTCGCGTGAAATCCTAATTCTCAAGTGTACCCATTCCTTAGTCGCGTGAAATCCTAATTCTCAAGTGTACCCATTCCTTAGTCGCGTGAAATCCTAATTCTCAAGTGTACCCATTCCTTAGTCGCGTGAAATCCTAATTCTCAAGTGTACCCATTCCTTAGTCGCGTGAAATCCTAATTCTCAAGTGTACCCATTCCTTAGTCGCGTGAAATCCTAATTCTCAAGTGTACCCATTCCTTAGTCGCGTGAAATCCTAATTCTCAAGTGTACCCATTCCTTAGTCGCGTGAAATCCTAATTCTCAAGTGTACCCATTCCTTAGTCGCGTGAAATCCTAATTCTCAAGTGTACCCATTCCTTAGTCGCGTGAAATCCTAATTCTCAAGTGTACCCATTCCTTAGTCGCGTGAAATCCTAATTCTCAAGTGTACCCATTCCTTAGTCGCGTGAAATCCTAATTCTCAAGTGTACCCATTCCTTAGTCGCGTGAAATCCTCATTCTCAAGTGTACCCATTCCTTAGTCGCGTGAAATCCTCATTCTCAAGTGTACCCATTCCTTAGTCGCGTGAAATCCTGATTCTCAAGTGTACCCATTCCTTAGTCGCGTGAAATCCTAATTCTCAAGTGTACCCATTCCTTAGTCGCGTGAAATCCTAATTCTCAAGTGTACCCATTCCTTAGTCGCGTGAAATCCTAATTCTCAAGTGTACCCATTCCTTAGTCGCGTGAAATCCTAATTCTCAAGTGTACCCATTCCTTAGTCGCGTGAAATCCTCATTCTCAAGTGTACCCATTCCTTAGTCGCGTGAAATCCTAATTCTCAAGTGTACCCATTCCTTAGTCGCGTGAAATCATAATTCTCAAGTGTACCCATTCCTTAGTCGCGTGAAATCCTAATTCTCAAGTGTACCCATTCCTTAGTCGCGTGAAATCCTAATTCTCAAGTGTACCCATTCCTTAGTCGCGTGAAATCCTAATTCTCAAGTGTACCCATTCCTTAGTCGCGTGAAATCCTAATTCTCAAGTGTACCCATTCCTTAGTCGCGTGAAATCCTAATTCTCAAGTGTACCCATTCCTTAGTCGCGTGAAATCCTAATTCTCAAGTGTACCCATTCCTTAGTCGCGTGAAATCCTAATTCTCAAGTGTACCCATTCCTTAGTCGCGTGAAATCCTAATTCTCAAGTGTACCCATTCCTTAGTCGCGTGAAATCCTAATTCTCAAGTGTACCCATTCCTTAGTCGCGTGAAATCCTCATTCTCAAGTGTACCCATTCCTTAGTCGCGTGAAATCCTAATTCTCAAGTGTACCCATTCCTTAGTCGCGTGAAATCCTAATTCTCAAGTGTACCCATTCCTTAGTCGCGTGAAATCCTAATTCTCAAGTGTACCCATTCCTTAGTCGCGTGAAATCCTAATTCTCAAGTGTACCCATTCCTTAGTCGCGTGAAATCCTAATTCTCAAGTGTACCCATTCCTTAGTCGCGTGAAATCCTAATTCTCAAGTGTACCCATTCCTTAGTCGCGTGAAATCCTAATTCTCAAGTGTACCCATTCCTTAGTCGCGTGAAATCCTAATTCTCAAGTGTACCCATTCCTTAGTCGCGTGAAATCCTAATTCTCAAGTGTACCCATTCCTTAGTCGCGTGAAATCCTAATTCTCAAGTGTACCCATTCCTTAGTCGCGTGAAATCCTAATTCTCAAGTGTACCCATTCCTTAGTCGCGTGAAATCCTAATTCTCAAGTGTACCCATTCCTTAGTCGCGTGAAATCCTAATTCTCAAGTGTACCCATTCCTTAGTCGCGTGAAATCCTCATTCTCAAGTGTACCCATTCCTTAGTCGCGTGAAATCCTAATTCTCAAGTGTACCCATTCCTTAGTCGCGTGAAATCATAATTCTCAAGTGTACCCATTCCTTAGTCGCGTGAAATCCTCATTCTCAAGTGTACCCATTCCTTAGTCGCGTGAAATCCTAATTCTCAAGTGTACCCATTCCTTAGTCGCGTGAAATCCTAATTCTCAAGTGTACCCATTCCTTAGTCGCGTGAAATCCTCATTCTCAAGTGTACCCATTCCTTAGTCGCGTGAAATCCTCATTCTCAAGTGTACCCATTCCTTAGTCGCGTGAAATCCTCATTCTCAAGTGTACCCATTCCTTAGTCGCGTGAAATCCTGATTCTCAAGTGTACCCATTCCTTAGTCGCGTGAAATCCTAATTCTCAAGTGTACCCATTCCTTAGTCGCGTGAAATCCTAATTCTCAAGTGTACCCATTCCTCAGTCGCGTGAAATCCTAATTCTCAAGTGTACCCATTCCTTAGTCGCGTGAAATCCTAATTCTCAAGTGTACCCATTCCTTAGTCGCGTGAAATCCTAATTCTCAAGTGTACCCATTCCTTAGTCGCGTGAAATCCTCATTCTCAAGTGTACCCATTCCTTAGTCGCGTGAAATCCTCATTCTCAAGTGTACCCATTCCTTAGTCGCGTGAAATCCTAATTCTCAAGTGTACCCATTCCTTAGTCGCGTGAAATCCTAATTCTCAAGTGTACCCATTCCTTAGTCGCGTGAAATCCTAATTCTCAAGTGTACCCATTCCTTAGTCGCGTGGAATCCTAATTCTCAAGTGTACCCATTCCTTAGTCGCGTGAAATCCTAATTCTCAAGTGTACCCATTCCTTAGTCGCGTGAAATCCTAATTCTCAAGTGTACCCATTCCTTAGTCGCGTGAAATCCTAATTCTCAAGTGTACCCATTCCTTAGTCGCGTGAAATCCTAATTCTCAAGTGTACCCATTCCTTAGTCGCGTGAAATCCTAATTCTCAAGTGTACCCATTCCTTAGTCGCGTGAAATCCTCATTCTCAAGTGTACCCATTCCTTAGTCGCGTGAAATCCTAATTCTCAAGTGTACCCATTCCTTAGTCACGTGAAATCCTAATTCTCAAGTGTACCCATTCCTTAGTCGCGTGAAATCCTCATTCTCAAGTGTACCCATTCCTTAGTCGCGTGAAATCCTAATTCTCAAGTGTACCCATTCCTTAGTCGCGTGAAATCCTAATTCTCAAGTGTACCCATTCTTTAGTCGCGTGAAATCCTAATTCTCAAGTGTACCCATTCCTTAGTCGCGTGAAATCCTAATTCTCAAGTGTACCCATTCCTTAGTCGCGTGAAATCCTAATTCTCAAGTGTACCCATTCCTTAGTCGCGTGAAATCCTAATTCTCAAGTGTACCCATTCCTTAGTCGCGTGAAATCCTAATTCTCAAGTGTACCCATTCCTTAGTCGCGTGAAATCCTAATTCTCAAGTGTACCCATTCCTTAGTCGCGTGAAATCCTAATTCTCAAGTGTACCCATTCCTTAGTCGCGTGAAATCCTAATTCTCAAGTGTACCCATTCCTTAGTCGCGTGAAATCCTAATTCTCAAGTGTACCCATTCCTTAGTCGCGTGAAATCCTAATTCTCAAGTGTACCCATTCCTTAGTCGCGTGAAATCCTAATTCTCAAGTGTACCCATTCCTTAGTCGCGTGAAATCCTAATTCTCAAGTGTACCCATTCCTTAGTCGCGTGAAATCCTAATTCTCAAGTGTACCCATTCCTTAGTCGCGTGAAATCCTAATTCTCAAGTGTACCCATTCCTTAGTCGCGTGAAATCCTAATTCTCAAGTGTACCCATTCCTTAGTCGCGTGAAATCCTCATTCTCAAGTGTACCCATTCCTTAGTCGCGTGAAATCCTCATTCTCAAGTGTACCCATTCCTTAGTCGCGTGAAATCCTGATTCTCAAGTGTACCCATTCCTTAGTCGCGTGAAATCCTAATTCTCAAGTGTACCCATTCCTTAGTCGCGTGAAATCCTAATTCTCAAGTGTACCCATTCCTTAGTCGCGTGAAATCCTAATTCTCAAGTGTACCCATTCCTTAGTCGCGTGAAATCCTAATTCTCAAGTGTACCCATTCCTTAGTCGCGTGAAATCCTCATTCTCAAGTGTACCCATTCCTTAGTCGCGTGAAATCATAATTCTCAAGTGTACCCATTCCTTAGTCGCGTGAAATCATAATTCTCAAGTGTACCCATTCCTTAGTCGCGTGAAATCCTAATTCTCAAGTGTACCCATTCCTTAGTCGCGTGAAATCCTAATTCTCAAATGTACCCATTCCTTAGTCGCGTGAAATCCTCATTCTCAAGTGTACCCATTCCTTAGTCGCGTGAAATCCTAATTCTCAAGTGTACCCATTCCTTAGTCGCGTGAAATCCTAATTCTCAAGTGGACCCATTCCTTAGTCGCGTGAAATCCTAATTCTCAAGTGTACCCATTCCTTAGTCGCGTGAAATCCTAATTCTCAAGTGTACCCATTCCTTAGTCGCGTGAAATCCTAATTCTCAAGTGTACCCATTCCTTAGTCGCGTGAAATCCTAATTCTCAAGTGTACCCATTCCTTAGTCGCGTGAAATCCTAATTCTCAAGTGTACCCATTCCTTAGTCGCGTGAAATCCTAATTCTCAAGTGTACCCATTCCTTAGTCGCGTGAAATCCTAATTCTCAAGTGTACCCATTCCTTAGTCGCGTGAAATCCTAATTCTCAAGTGTACCCATTCCTTAGTCGCGTGAAATCCTAATTCTCAAGTGTACCCATTCCTTAGTCGCGTGAAATCCTCATTCTCAAGTGTACCCATTCCTTAGTCGCGTGAAATCCTAATTCTCAAGTGTACCCATTCCTTAGTCGCGTGAAATCCTAATTCTCAAGTGTACCCATTCCTTAGTCGCGTGAAATCCTAATTCTCAAGTGTACCCATTCCTTAGTCGCGTGAAATCCTAATTCTCAAGTGTACCCATTCCTTAGTCGCGTGAAATCCTAATTCTCAAGTGTACCCATTCCTTAGTCGCGTGAAATCCTAATTCTCAAGTGTACCCATTCCTTAGTCGCGTGAAATCCTAATTCTCAAGTGTACCCATTCCTTAGTCGCGTGAAATCCTAATTCTCAAGTGTACCCATTCCTTAGTCGCGTGAAATCCTAATTCTCAAGTGTACCCATTCCTTAGTCGCGTGAAATCCTAATTCTCAAGTGTACCCATTCCTTAGTCGCGTGAAATCCTAATTCTCAAGTGTACCCATTCCTTAGTCGCGTGAAATCCTAATTCTCAAGTGTACCCATTCCTTAGTCGCGTGAAATCCTAATTCTCAAGTGTACCCATTCCTTAGTCGCGTGAAATCCTCATTCTCAAGTGTACCCATTCCTTAGTCGCGTGAAATCCTCATTCTCAAGTGTACCCATTCCTTAGTCGCGTGAAATCCTGATTCTCAAGTGTACCCATTCCTTAGTCGCGTGAAATCCTAATTCTCAAGTGTACCCATTCCTTAGTCGCGTGAAATCCTAATTCTCAAGTGTACCCATTCCTTAGTCGCGTGAAATCCTAATTCTCAAGTGTACCCATTCCTTAGTCGCGTGAAATCCTAATTCTCAAGTGTACCCATTCCTTAGTCGCGTGAAATCCTCATTCTCAAGTGTACCCATTCCTTAGTCGCGTGAAATCATAATTCTCAAGTGTACCCATTCCTTAGTCGCGTGAAATCATAATTCTCAAGTGTACCCATTCCTTAGTCGCGTGAAATCCTAATTCTCAAGTGTACCCATTCCTTAGTCGCGTGAAATCCTAATTCTCAAGTGTACCCATTCCTTAGTCGCGTGAAATCCTCATTCTCAAGTGTACCCATTCCTTAGTCGCGTGAAATCCTAATTCTCAAGTGTACCCATTCCTTAGTCGCGTGAAATCCTAATTCTCAAGTGGACCCATTCCTTAGTCGCGTGAAATCCTAATTCTCAAGTGTACCCATTCCTTAGTCGCGTGAAATCCTAATTCTCAAGTGTACCCATTCCTTAGTCGCGTGAAATCCTAATTCTCAAGTGTACCCATTCCTTAGTCGCGTGAAATCCTAATTCTCAAGTGTACCCATTCCTTAGTCGCGTGAAATCCTAATTCTCAAGTGTACCCATTCCTTAGTCGCGTGAAATCCTAATTCTCAAGTGTACCCATTCCTTAGTCGCGTGAAATCCTAATTCTCAAGTGTACCCATTCCTTAGTCGCGTGAAATCCTAATTCTCAAGTGTACCCATTCCTTAGTCGCGTGAAATCCTAATTCTCAAGTGTACCCATTCCTTAGTCGCGTGAAATCCTCATTCTCAAGTGTACCCATTCCTTAGTCGCGTGAAATCCTAATTCTCAAGTGTACCCATTCCTTAGTCGCGTGAAATCCTAATTCTCAAGTGTACCCATTCCTTAGTCGCGTGAAATCCTAATTCTCAAGTGTACCCATTCCTTAGTCGCGTGAAATCCTAATTCTCAAGTGTACCCATTCCTTAGTCGCGTGAAATCCTCATTCTCAAGTGTACCCATTCCTTAGTCGCGTGAAATCCTAATTCTCAAGTGTACCCATTCCTTAGTCGCGTGAAATCATAATTCTCAAGTGGACCCATTCCTTAGTCGCGTGAAATCCTAATTCTCAAGTGTACCCATTCCTTAGTCGCGTGAAATCCTAATTCTCAAGTGTACCCATTCCTTAGTCGCGTGAAATCCTCATTCTCAAGTGTACCCATTCCTTAGTCGCGTGAAATCCTAATTCTCAAGTGTACCCATTCCTTAGTCGCGTGAAATCCTAATTCTCAAGTGTACCCATTCCTTAGTCGCGTGAAATCCTAATTCTCAAGTGTACCCATTCCTTAGTCGCGTGAAATCCTAATTCTCAAGTGTACCCATTCCTTAGTCGCGTGAAATCCTAATTCTCAAGTGTACCCATTCCTTAGTCGCGTGAAATCCTCATTCTCAAGTGTACCCATTCCTTAGTCGCGTGAAATCCTCATTCTCAAGTGTACCCATTCCTTAGTCGCGTGAAATCCTAATTCTCAAGTGTACCCATTCCTTAGTCGCGTGAAATCCTAATTCTCAAGTGTACCCATTCCTTAGTCGCGTGAAATCCTAATTCTCAAGTGTACCCATTCCTTAGTCGCGTGAAATCCTAATTCTCAAGTGTACCCATTCCTTAGTCGCGTGAAATCCTAATTCTCAAGTGTACCCATTCCTTAGTCGCGTGAAATCCTAATTCTCAAGTGTACCCATTCCTTAGTCGCGTGAAATCCTAATTCTCAAGTGTACCCATTCCTTAGTCGCGTGAAATCCTAATTCTCAAGTGTACCCATTCCTTAGTCGCGTGAAATCCTAATTCTCAAGTGTACCCATTCCTTAGTCGCGTGAAATCCTAATTCTCAAGTGTACCCATTCCTTAGTCGCGTGAAATCCTAATTCTCAAGTGTACCCATTCCTTAGTCGCGTGAAATCCTAATTCTCAAGTGTACCCATTCCTTAGTCGCGTGAAATCCTAATTCTCAAGTGTACCCATTCCTTAGTCGCGTGAAATCCTAATTCTCAAGTGTACCCATTCCTTAGTCGCGTGAAATCCTAATTCTCAAGTGTACCCATTCCTTAGTCGCGTGAAATCCTAATTCTCAAGTGTACCCATTCCTTAGTCGCGTGAAATCCTCATTCTCAAGTGTACCCATTCCTTAGTCGCGTGAAATCCTAATTCTCAAGTGTACCCATTCCTTAGTCGCGTGAAATCCTCATTCTCAAGTGTACCCATTCCTTAGTCGCGTGAAATCCTCATTCTCAAGTGTACCCATTCCTTAGTCGCGTGAAATCCTAATTCTCAAGTGTACCCATTCCTTAGTCGCGTGAAATCCTCATTCTCAAGTGTACCCATTCCTTAGTCGCGTGAAATCCTCATTCTCAAGTGTACCCATTCCTTAGTCGCGTGAAATCCTCATTCTCAAGTGTACCCATTCCTTAGTCGCGTGAAATCCTCATTCTCAAGTGTACCCATTCCTTAGTCGCGTGAAATCCTAATTCTCAAGTGTACCCATTCCTTAGTCGCGTGAAATCCTAATTCTCAAGTGTACCCATTCCTTAGTCGCGTGAAATCCTAATTCTCAAGTGTACCCATTCCTCAGTCGCGTGAAATCCTAATTCTCAAGTGTACCCATTCCTCAGTCGCGTGAAATCCTAATTCTCAAGTGTACCCATTCCTTAGTCGCGTGAAATCCTAATTCTCAAGTGTACCCATTCCTTAGTCGCGTGAAATCCTCATTCTCAAGTGTACCCATTCCTTAGTCGCGTGAAATCCTCATTCTCAAGTGTACCCATTCCTTAGTCGCGTGAAATCCTCATTCTCAAGTGTACCCATTCCTTAGTCGCGTGAAATCCTAATTCTCAAGTGTACCCATTCCTTAGTCGCGTGAAATCCTAATTCTCAAGTGTACCCATTCCTTAGTCGCGTGAAATCTTAATTCTCAAGTGTACCCATTCCTTAGTCGCGTGGAATCCTAATTCTCAAGTGTACCCATTCCTTAGTCGCGTGAAATCCTAATTCTCAAGTGTACCCATTCCTTAGTCGCGTGAAATCCTAATTCTCAAGTGTACCCATTCCTTAGTCGCGTGAAATCCTAATTCTCAAGTGTACCCATTCCTTAGTCGCGTGAAATCCTAATTCTCAAGTGTACCCATTCCTTAGTCGCGTGAAATCCTCATTCTCAAGTGTACCCATTCCTTAGTCGCGTGAAATCCTAATTCTCAAGTGTACCCATTCCTTAGTCGCGTGAAATCCTAATTCTCAAGTGTACCCATTCCTTAGTCGCGTGAAATCCTAATTCTCAAGTGTACCCATTCCTTAGTCGCGTGAAATCCTAATTCTCAAGTGTACCCATTCCTTAGTCGCGTGAAATCCTAATTCTCAAGTGTACCCATTCCTTAGTCGCGTGAAATCCTCATTCTCAAGTGTACCCATTCCTTAGTCGCGTGAAATCCTCATTCTCAAGTGTACCCATTCCTTAGTCGCGTGAAATCCTCATTCTCAAGTGTACCCATTCCTTAGTCGCGTGAAATCCTAATTCTCAAGTGTACCCATTCCTTAGTCGCGTGAAATCCTCATTCTCAAGTGTACCCATTCCTTAGTCGCGTGAAATCCTCATTCTCAAGTGTACCCATTCCTTAGTCGCGTGAAATCCTAATTCTCAAGTGTACCCATTCCTTAGTCGCGTGAAATCCTAATTCTCAAGTGTACCCATTCTTAGTCGCGTGAAATCCTAATTCTCAAGTGTACCCATTCCTTAGTCGCGTGAAATCCTAATTCTCAAGTGTACCCATTCCTTAGTCGCGTGAAATCCTAATTCTCAAGTGTACCCATTCCTTAGTCGCGTGAAATCCTAATTCTCAAGTGTACCCATTCCTTAGTCGCGTGAAATCCTAATTCTCAAGTGTACCCATTCCTTAGTCGCGTGAAATCCTAATTCTCAAGTGTACCCATTCCTTAGTCGCGTGAAATCCTAATTCTCAAGTGTACCCATTCCTTAGTCGCGTGAAATCCTAATTCTCAAGTGTACCCATTCCTTAGTCGCGTGAAATCCTAATTCTCAAGTGTACCCATTCCTTAGTCGCGTGAAATCCTAATTCTCAAGTGTACCCATTCCTTAGTCGCGTGAAATCCTAATTCTCAAGTGTACCCATTCCTTAGTCGCGTGAAATCCTAATTCTCAAGTGTACCCATTCCTTAGTCGCGTGAAATCCTAATTCTCAAGTGTACCCATTCCTTAGTCGCGTGAAATCCTAATTCTCAAGTGTACCCATTCCTTAGTCGCGTGAAATCCTAATTCTCAAGTGTACCCATTCCTTAGTCGCGTGAAATCCTAATTCTCAAGTGTACCCATTCCTTAGTCGCGTGAAATCCTAATTCTCAAGTGTACCCATTCTTTAGTCGCGTGAAATCCTAATTCTCAAGTGTACCCATTCCTTAGTCGCGTGAAATCCTAATTCTCAAGTGTACCCATTCCTTAGTCGCGTGAAATCCTAATTCTCAAGTGTACCCATTCCTTAGTCGCGTGAAATCCTCATTCTCAAGTGTACCCATTCCTTAGTCGCGTGAAATCCTCATTCTCAAGTGTACCCATTCCTTAGTCGCGTGAAATCCTAATTCTCAAGTGTACCCATTCCTTAGTCGCGTGAAATCCTAATTCTCAAGTGTACCCATTCCTTAGTCGCGTGAAATCCTAATTCTCAAGTGTACCCATTCCTTAGTCGCGTGAAATCCTCATTCTCAAGTGTACCCATTCCTTAGTCGCGTGAAATCCTCATTCTCAAGTGTACCCATTCCTTAGTCGCGTGAAATCCTGATTCTCAAGTGTACCCATTCCTTAGTCGCGTGAAATCCTAATTCTCAAGTGTACCCATTCCTTAGTCGCGTGAAATCCTAATTCTCAAGTGTACCCATTCCTTAGTCGCGTGAAATCCTCATTCTCAAGTGTACCCATTCCTTAGTCGCGTGAAATCCTAATTCTCAAGTGTACCCATTCCTTAGTCGCGTGAAATCCTAATTCTCAAGTGTACCCATTCCTTAGTCGCGTGAAATCCTAATTCTCAAGTGTACCCATTCCTTAGTCGCGTGAAATCCTAATTCTCAAGTGTACCCATTCCTCAGTCGCGTGAAATCCTAATTCTCAAGTGTACCCATTCCTCAGTCGCGTGAAATCCTAATTCTCAAGTGTACCCATTCCTTAGTCGCGTGAAATCCTAATTCTCAAGTGTACCCATTCCTTAGTCGCGTGAAATCCTCATTCTCAAGTGTACCCATTCCTTAGTCGCGTGAAATCCTCATTCTCAAGTGTACCCATTCCTTAGTCGCGTGAAATCCTCATTCTCAAGTGTACCCATTCCTTAGTCGCGTGAAATCCTAATTCTCAAGTGTACCCATTCCTTAGTCGCGTGAAATCCTAATTCTCAAGTGTACCAATTCCTTAGTCGCGTGAAATCCTAATTCTCAAGTGTACCCATTCCTTAGTCGCGTGAAATCCTAATTCTCAAGTGTACCCATTCCTCAGTCGCGTGAAATCCTAATTCTCAAGTGTACCCATTCCTCAGTCGCGTGAAATCCTAATTCTCAAGTGTACCCATTCCTTAGTCGCGTGAAATCCTAATTCTCAAGTGTACCCATTCCTTAGTCGCGTGAAATCCTCATTCTCAAGTGTACCCATTCCTTAGTCGCGTGAAATCCTCATTCTCAAGTGTACCCATTCCTTAGTCGCGTGAAATCCTCATTCTCAAGTGTACCCATTCCTTAGTCGCGTGAAATCCTAATTCTCAAGTGTACCCATTCCTTAGTCGCGTGAAATCCTAATTCTCAAGTGTACCCATTCCTTAGTCGCGTGAAATCCTAATTCTCAAGTGTACCCATTCCTTAGTCGCGTGGAATCCTAATTCTCAAGTGTACCCATTCCTTAGTCGCGTGAAATCCTAATTCTCAAGTGTACCCATTCCTTAGTCGCGTGAAATCCTAATTCTCAAGTGTACCCATTCCTTAGTCGCGTGAAATCCTAATTCTCAAGTGTACCCATTCCTCAGTCGCGTGAAATCCTAATTCTCAAGTGTACCCATTCCTCAGTCGCGTGAAATCCTAATTCTCAAGTGTACCCATTCCTTAGTCGCGTGAAATCCTAATTCTCAAGTGTACCCATTCCTTAGTCGCGTGAAATCCTCATTCTCAAGTGTACCCATTCCTTAGTCGCGTGAAATCCTCATTCTCAAGTGTACCCATTCCTTAGTCGCGTGAAATCCTCATTCTCAAGTGTACCCATTCCTTAGTCGCGTGAAATCCTAATTCTCAAGTGTACCCATTCCTTAGTCGCGTGAAATCCTAATTCTCAAGTGTACCCATTCCTTAGTCGCGTGAAATCTTAATTCTCAAGTGTACCCATTCCTTAGTCGCGTGGAATCCTAATTCTCAAGTGTACCCATTCCTTAGTCGCGTGAAATCCTAATTCTCAAGTGTACCCATTCCTTAGTCGCGTGAAATCCTAATTCTCAAGTGTACCCATTCCTTAGTCGCGTGAAATCCTAATTCTCAAGTGTACCCATTCCTTAGTCGCGTGAAATCCTAATTCTCAAGTGTACCCATTCCTTAGTCGCGTGAAATCCTCATTCTCAAGTGTACCCATTCCTTAGTCGCGTGAAATCCTAATTCTCAAGTGTACCCATTCCTTAGTCGCGTGAAATCCTAATTCTCAAGTGTACCCATTCCTTAGTCGCGTGAAATCCTAATTCTCAAGTGTACCCATTCCTTAGTCGCGTGAAATCCTAATTCTCAAGTGTACCCATTCCTTAGTCGCGTGAAATCCTAATTCTCAAGTGTACCCATTCCTTAGTCGCGTGAAATCCTCATTCTCAAGTGTACCCATTCCTTAGTCGCGTGAAATCCTCATTCTCAAGTGTACCCATTCCTTAGTCGCGTGAAATCCTCATTCTCAAGTGTACCCATTCCTTAGTCGCGTGAAATCCTAATTCTCAAGTGTACCCATTCCTTAGTCGCGTGAAATCCTCATTCTCAAGTGTACCCATTCCTTAGTCGCGTGAAATCCTCATTCTCAAGTGTACCCATTCCTTAGTCGCGTGAAATCCTAATTCTCAAGTGTACCCATTCCTTAGTCGCGTGAAATCCTAATTCTCAAGTGTACCCATTCTTAGTCGCGTGAAATCCTAATTCTCAAGTGTACCCATTCCTTAGTCGCGTGAAATCCTAATTCTCAAGTGTACCCATTCCTTAGTCGCGTGAAATCCTAATTCTCAAGTGTACCCATTCCTTAGTCGCGTGAAATCCTAATTCTCAAGTGTACCCATTCCTTAGTCGCGTGAAATCCTAATTCTCAAGTGTACCCATTCCTTAGTCGCGTGAAATCCTAATTCTCAAGTGTACCCATTCCTTAGTCGCGTGAAATCCTAATTCTCAAGTGTACCCATTCCTTAGTCGCGTGAAATCCTAATTCTCAAGTGTACCCATTCCTTAGTCGCGTGAAATCCTAATTCTCAAGTGTACCCATTCCTTAGTCGCGTGAAATCCTAATTCTCAAGTGTACCCATTCCTTAGTCGCGTGAAATCCTAATTCTCAAGTGTACCCATTCCTTAGTCGCGTGAAATCCTAATTCTCAAGTGTACCCATTCCTTAGTCGCGTGAAATCCTAATTCTCAAGTGTACCCATTCCTTAGTCGCGTGAAATCCTAATTCTCAAGTGTACCCATTCCTTAGTCGCGTGAAATCCTAATTCTCAAGTGTACCCATTCCTTAGTCGCGTGAAATCCTAATTCTCAAGTGTACCCATTCCTTAGTCGCGTGAAATCCTAATTCTCAAGTGTACCCATTCCTTAGTCGCGTGAAATCCTAATTCTCAAGTGTACCCATTCCTTAGTCGCGTGAAATCCTAATTCTCAAGTGTACCCATTCCTTAGTCGCGTGAAATCCTAATTCTCAAGTGTACCCATTCCTTAGTCGCGTGAAATCCTCATTCTCAAGTGTACCCATTCCTTAGTCGCGTGAAATCCTCATTCTCAAGTGTACCCATTCCTTAGTCGCGTGAAATCCTAATTCTCAAGTGTACCCATTCCTTAGTCGCGTGAAATCCTAATTCTCAAGTGTACCCATTCCTTAGTCGCGTGAAATCCTAATTCTCAAGTGTACCCATTCCTTAGTCGCGTGAAATCCTCATTCTCAAGTGTACCCATTCCTTAGTCGCGTGAAATCCTCATTCTCAAGTGTACCCATTCCTTAGTCGCATGAAATCCTGATTCTCAAGTGTACCCATTCCTTAGTCGCGTGAAATCCTAATTCTCAAGTGTACCCATTCCTTAGTCGCGTGAAATCCTCATTCTCAAGTGTACCCATTCCTTAGTCGCGTGAAATCCTAATTCTCAAGTGTACCCATTCCTTAGTCGCGTGAAATCCTAATTCTCAAGTGTACCCATTCCTTAGTCGCGTGAAATCCTAATTCTCAAGTGTACCCATTCCTTAGTCGCGTGAAATCCTAATTCTCAAGTGTACCCATTCCTCAGTCGCGTGAAATCCTAATTCTCAAGTGTACCCATTCCTCAGTCGCGTGAAATCCTAATTCTCAAGTGTACCCATTCCTTAGTCGCGTGAAATCCTAATTCTCAAGTGTACCCATTCCTTAGTCGCGTGAAATCCTCATTCTCAAGTGTACCCATTCCTTAGTCGCGTGAAATCCTCATTCTCAAGTGTACCCATTCCTTAGTCGCGTGAAATCCTCATTCTCAAGTGTACCCATTCCTTAGTCGCGTGAAATCCTAATTCTCAAGTGTACCCATTCCTTAGTCGCGTGAAATCCTAATTCTCAAGTGTACCAATTCCTTAGTCGCGTGAAATCCTAATTCTCAAGTGTACCCATTCCTTAGTCGCGTGAAATCCTAATTCTCAAGTGTACCCATTCCTCAGTCGCGTGAAATCCTAATTCTCAAGTGTACCCATTCCTCAGTCGCGTGAAATCCTAATTCTCAAGTGTACCCATTCCTTAGTCGCGTGAAATCCTAATTCTCAAGTGTACCCATTCCTTAGTCGCGTGAAATCCTCATTCTCAAGTGTACCCATTCCTTAGTCGCGTGAAATCCTCATTCTCAAGTGTACCCATTCCTTAGTCGCGTGAAATCCTCATTCTCAAGTGTACCCATTCCTTAGTCGCGTGAAATCCTAATTCTCAAGTGTACCCATTCCTTAGTCGCGTGAAATCCTAATTCTCAAGTGTACCCATTCCTTAGTCGCGTGAAATCCTAATTCTCAAGTGTACCCATTCCTTAGTCGCGTGGAATCCTAATTCTCAAGTGTACCCATTCCTTAGTCGCGTGAAATCCTAATTCTCAAGTGTACCCATTCCTTAGTCGCGTGAAATCCTAATTCTCAAGTGTACCCATTCCTTAGTCGCGTGAAATCCTAATTCTCAAGTGTACCCATTCCTCAGTCGCGTGAAATCCTAATTCTCAAGTGTACCCATTCCTCAGTCGCGTGAAATCCTCATTCTCAAGTGTACCCATTCCTTAGTCGCGTGAAATCCTAATTCTCAAGTGTACCCATTCCTTAGTCGCGTGAAATCCTCATTCTCAAGTGTACCCATTCCTTAGTCGCGTGAAATCCTCATTCTCAAGTGTACCCATTCCTTAGTCGCGTGAAATCCTCATTCTCAAGTGTACCCATTCCTTAGTCGCGTGAAATCCTAATTCTCAAGTGTACCCATTCCTTAGTCGCGTGAAATCCTAATTCTCAAGTGTACCCATTCCTTAGTCGCGTGAAATCCTAATTCTCAAGTGTACCCATTCCTTAGTCGCGTGAAATCCTCATTCTCAAGTGTACCCATTCCTTAGTCGCGTGAAATCCTAATTCTCAAGTGTACCCATTCCTTAGTCGCGTGAAATCCTAATTCTCAAGTGTACCCATTCCTTAGTCGCGTGAAATCCTAATTCTCAAGTGTACCCATTCCTTAGTCGCGTGAAATCCTAATTCTCAAGTGTACCCATTCCTTAGTCGCGTGAAATCCTAATTCTCAAGTGTACCCATTCCTTAGTCGCGTGAAATCCTAATTCTCAAGTGTACCCATTCCTTAGTCGCGTGAAATCCTCATTCTCAAGTGTACCCATTCCTTAGTCGCGTGAAATCCTCATTCTCAAGTGTACCCATTCCTTAGTCGCGTGAAATCCTGATTCTCAAGTGTACCCATTCCTTAGTCGCGTGAAATCCTAATTCTCAAGTGTACCCATTCCTTAGTCGCGTGAAATCCTAATTCTCAAGTGTACCCATTCCTTAGTCGCGTGAAATCCTCATTCTCAAGTGTACCCATTCCTTAGTCGCGTGAAATCCTAATTCTCAAGTGTACCCATTCCTTAGTCGCGTGAAATCCTAATTCTCAAGTGTACCCATTCCTTAGTCGCGTGAAATCCTAATTCTCAAGTGTACCCATTCCTTAGTCGCGTGAAATCCTAATTCTCAAGTGTACCCATTCCTCAGTCGCGTGAAATCCTAATTCTCAAGTGTACCCATTCCTCAGTCGCGTGAAATCCTAATTCTCAAGTGTACCCATTCCTTAGTCGCGTGAAATCCTAATTCTCAAGTGTACCCATTCCTTAGTCGCGTGAAATCCTCATTCTCAAGTGTACCCATTCCTTAGTCGCGTGAAATCCTCATTCTCAAGTGTACCCATTCCTTAGTCGCGTGAAATCCTCATTCTCAAGTGTACCCATTCCTTAGTCGCGTGAAATCCTAATTCTCAAGTGTACCCATTCCTTAGTCGCGTGAAATCCTAATTCTCAAGTGTACCAATTCCTTAGTCGCGTGAAATCCTAATTCTCAAGTGTACCCATTCCTTAGTCGCGTGAAATCCTAATTCTCAAGTGTACCCATTCCTCAGTCGCGTGAAATCCTAATTCTCAAGTGTACCCATTCCTCAGTCGCGTGAAATCCTAATTCTCAAGTGTACCCATTCCTTAGTCGCGTGAAATCCTAATTCTCAAGTGTACCCATTCCTTAGTCGCGTGAAATCCTCATTCTCAAGTGTACCCATTCCTTAGTCGCGTGAAATCCTCATTCTCAAGTGTACCCATTCCTTAGTCGCGTGAAATCCTCATTCTCAAGTGTACCCATTCCTTAGTCGCGTGAAATCCTAATTCTCAAGTGTACCCATTCCTTAGTCGCGTGAAATCCTAATTCTCAAGTGTACCCATTCCTTAGTCGCGTGAAATCCTAATTCTCAAGTGTACCCATTCCTTAGTCGCGTGAAATCCTAATTCTCAAGTGTACCCATTCCTTAGTCGCGTGAAATCCTAATTCTCAAGTGTACCCATTCCTTAGTCGCGTGAAATCCTAATTCTCAAGTGTACCCATTCCTTAGTCGCGTGAAATCCTAATTCTCAAGTGTACCCATTCCTTAGTCGCGTGAAATCCTAATTCTCAAGTGTACCCATTCCTCAGTCGCGTGAAATCCTAATTCTCAAGTGTACCCATTCCTTAGTCGCGTGAAATCCTAATTCTCAAGTGTACCCATTCCTTAGTCGCGTGAAATCCTAATTCTCAAGTGTACCCATTCCTTAGTCGCGTGAAATCCTCATTCTCAAGTGTACCCATTCCTTAGTCGCGTGAAATCCTCATTCTCAAGTGTACCCATTCCTTAGTCGCGTGAAATCCTCATTCTCAAGTGTACCCATTCCTTAGTCGCGTGAAATCCTAATTCTCAAGTGTACCCATTCCTTAGTCGCGTGAAATCCTAATTCTCAAGTGTACCCATTCCTTAGTCGCGTGAAATCTTAATTCTCAAGTGTACCCATTCCTTAGTCGCGTGGAATCCTAATTCTCAAGTGTACCCATTCCTTAGTCGCGTGAAATCCTAATTCTCAAGTGTACCCATTCCTTAGTCGCGTGAAATCCTAATTCTCAAGTGTACCCATTCCTTAGTCGCGTGAAATCCTAATTCTCAAGTGTACCCATTCCTTAGTCGCGTGAAATCCTAATTCTCAAGTGTACCCATTCCTTAGTCGCGTGAAATCCTCATTCTCAAGTGTACCCATTCCTTAGTCGCGTGAAATCCTAATTCTCAAGTGTACCCATTCCTTAGTCGCGTGAAATCCTAATTCTCAAGTGTACCCATTCCTTAGTCGCGTGAAATCCTAATTCTCAAGTGTACCCATTCCTTAGTCGCGTGAAATCCTAATTCTCAAGTGTACCCATTCCTTAGTCGCGTGAAATCCTAATTCTCAAGTGTACCCATTCCTTAGTCGCGTGAAATCCTCATTCTCAAGTGTACCCATTCCTTAGTCGCGTGAAATCCTCATTCTCAAGTGTACCCATTCCTTAGTCGCGTGAAATCCTCATTCTCAAGTGTACCCATTCCTTAGTCGCGTGAAATCCTAATTCTCAAGTGTACCCATTCCTTAGTCGCGTGAAATCCTCATTCTCAAGTGTACCCATTCCTTAGTCGCGTGAAATCCTCATTCTCAAGTGTACCCATTCCTTAGTCGCGTGAAATCCTAATTCTCAAGTGTACCCATTCCTTAGTCGCGTGAAATCCTAATTCTCAAGTGTACCCATTCCTTAGTCGCGTGAAATCCTAATTCTCAAGTGTACCCATTCCTTAGTCGCGTGAAATCCTAATTCTCAAGTGTACCCATTCCTTAGTCGCGTGAAATCCTAATTCTCAAGTGTACCCATTCCTTAGTCGCGTGAAATCCTAATTCTCAAGTGTACCCATTCCTTAGTCGCGTGAAATCCTAATTCTCAAGTGTACCCATTCCTTAGTCGCGTGAAATCCTAATTCTCAAGTGTACCCATTCCTTAGTCGCGTGAAATCCTAATTCTCAAGTGTACCCATTCCTTAGTCGCGTGAAATCCTAATTCTCAAGTGTACCCATTCCTTAGTCGCGTGAAATCCTAATTCTCAAGTGTACCCATTCCTTAGTCGCGTGAAATCCTAATTCTCAAGTGTACCCATTCCTTAGTCGCGTGAAATCCTAATTCTCAAGTGTACCCATTCCTTAGTCGCGTGAAATCCTAATTCTCAAGTGTACCCATTCCTTAGTCGCGTGAAATCCTAATTCTCAAGTGTACCCATTCCTTAGTCGCGTGAAATCCTAATTCTCAAGTGTACCCATTCCTTAGTCGCGTGAAATCCTAATTCTCAAGTGTACCCATTCCTTAGTCGCGTGAAATCCTAATTCTCAAGTGTACCCATTCCTTAGTCGCGTGAAATCCTAATTCTCAAGTGTACCCATTCCTTAGTCGCGTGAAATCCTAATTCTCAAGTGTACCCATTCCTTAGTCGCGTGAAATCCTAATTCTCAAGTGTACCCATTCCTTAGTCGCGTGAAATCCTAATTCTCAAGTGTACCCATTCCTTAGTCGCGTGAAATCCTCATTCTCAAGTGTACCCATTCCTTAGTCGCGTGAAATCCTCATTCTCAAGTGTACCCATTCCTTAGTCGCGTGAAATCCTCATTCTCAAGTGTACCCATTCCTTAGTCGCGTGAAATCCTAATTCTCAAGTGTACCCATTCCTTAGTCGCGTGAAATCCTAATTCTCAAGTGTACCCATTCCTTAGTCGCGTGAAATCCTAATTCTCAAGTGTACCCATTCCTTAGTCGCGTGAAATCCTCATTCTCAAGTGTACCCATTCCTTAGTCGCGTGAAATCCTCATTCTCAAGTGTACCCATTCCTTAGTCGCGTGAAATCCTGATTCTCAAGTGTACCCATTCCTTAGTCGCGTGAAATCCTAATTCTCAAGTGTACCCATTCCTTAGTCGCGTGAAATCCTCATTCTCAAGTGTACCCATTCCTTAGTCGCGTGAAATCCTAATTCTCAAGTGTACCCATTCCTTAGTCGCGTGAAATCCTAATTCTCAAGTGTACCCATTCCTTAGTCGCGTGAAATCCTAATTCTCAAGTGTACCCATTCCTTAGTCGCGTGAAATCCTAATTCTCAAGTGTACCCATTCCTCAGTCGCGTGAAATCCTAATTCTCAAGTGTACCCATTCCTCAGTCGCGTGAAATCCTAATTCTCAAGTGTACCCATTCCTTAGTCGCGTGAAATCCTAATTCTCAAGTGTACCCATTCCTTAGTCGCGTGAAATCCTCATTCTCAAGTGTACCCATTCCTTAGTCGCGTGAAATCCTCATTCTCAAGTGTACCCATTCCTTAGTCGCGTGAAATCCTCATTCTCAAGTGTACCCATTCCTTAGTCGCGTGAAATCCTAATTCTCAAGTGTACCCATTCCTTAGTCGCGTGAAATCCTAATTCTCAAGTGTACCAATTCCTTAGTCGCGTGAAATCCTAATTCTCAAGTGTACCCATTCCTTAGTCGCGTGAAATCCTAATTCTCAAGTGTACCCATTCCTTAGTCGCGTGAAATCCTAATTCTCAAGTGTACCCATTCCTTAGTCGCGTGAAATCCTAATTCTCAAGTGTACCCATTCCTTAGTCGCGTGAAATCCTAATTCTCAAGTGTACCCATTCCTTAGTCGCGTGAAATCCTAATTCTCAAGTGTACCCATTCCTTAGTCGCGTGAAATCCTCATTCTCAAGTGTACCCATTCCTTAGTCGCGTGAAATCCTCATTCTCAAGTGTACCCATTCCTTAGTCGCGTGAAATCCTCATTCTCAAGTGTACCCATTCCTTAGTCGCGTGAAATCCTAATTCTCAAGTGTACCCATTCCTTAGTCGCGTGAAATCCTAATTCTCAAGTGTACCCATTCCTTAGTCGCGTGAAATCCTAATTCTCAAGTGTACCCATTCCTTAGTCGCGTGAAATCCTAATTCTCAAGTGTACCCATTCCTTAGTCGCGTGAAATCCTAATTCTCAAGTGTACCCATTCCTTAGTCGCGTGAAATCCTAATTCTCAAGTGTACCCATTCCTTAGTCGCGTGAAATCCTAATTCTCAAGTGTACCCATTCCTTAGTCGCGTGAAATCCTAATTCTCAAGTGTACCCATTCCTTAGTCGCGTGAAATCCTAATTCTCAAGTGTACCCATTCCTTAGTCGCGTGAAATCCTAATTCTCAAGTGTACCCATTCCTTAGTCGCGTGAAATCCTCATTCTCAAGTGTACCCATTCCTTAGTCGCGTGAAATCCTCATTCTCAAGTGTACCCATTCCTTAGTCGCGTGAAATCCTCATTCTCAAGTGTACCCATTCCTTAGTCGCGTGAAATCCTAATTCTCAAGTGTACCCATTCCTTAGTCGCGTGAAATCCTAATTCTCAAGTGTACCCATTCCTTAGTCGCGTGAAATCCTAATTCTCAAGTGTACCCATTCCTTAGTCGCGTGAAATCCTAATTCTCAAGTGTACCCATTCCTTAGTCGCGTGAAATCCTAATTCTCAAGTGTACCCATTCCTTAGTCGCGTGAAATCCTAATTCTCAAGTGTACCCATTCCTTAGTCGCGTGAAATCCTAATTCTCAAGTGTACCCATTCCTTAGTCGCGTGAAATCCTAATTCTCAAGTGTACCCATTCCTTAGTCGCGTGAAATCCTAATTCTCAAGTGTACCCATTCCTTAGTCGCGTGAAATCCTAATTCTCAAGTGTACCCATTCCTTAGTCGCGTGAAATCCTAATTCTCAAGTGTACCCATTCCTTAGTCGCGTGAAATCCTAATTCTCAAGTGTACCCATTCCTTAGTCGCGTGAAATCCTAATTCTCAAGTGTACCCATTCCTTAGTCGCGTGAAATCCTAATTCTCAAGTGTACCCATTCCTTAGTCGCGTGAAATCCTAATTCTCAAGTGTACCCATTCCTTAGTCGCGTGAAATCCTCATTCTCAAGTGTACCCATTCCTTAGTCGCGTGAAATCCTCATTCTCAAGTGTACCCATTCCTTAGTCGCGTGAAATCCTAATTCTCAAGTGTACCCATTCCTTAGTCGCGTGAAATCCTCATTCTCAAGTGTACCCATTCCTTAGTCGCGTGAAATCCTCATTCTCAAGTGTACCCATTCCTTAGTCGCGTGAAATCCTAATTCTCAAGTGTACCCATTCCTTAGTCGCGTGAAATCCTAATTCTCAAGTGTACCCATTCCTTAGTCGCGTGAAATCCTAATTCTCAAGTGTACCCATTCCTTAGTCGCGTGAAATCCTAATTCTCAAGTGTACCCATTCCTTAGTCGCGTGAAATCCTAATTCTCAAGTGTACCCATTCCTTAGTCGCGTGAAATCCTAATTCTCAAGTGTACCCATTCCTTAGTCGCGTGAAATCCTAATTCTCAAGTGTACCCATTCCTTAGTCGCGTGAAATCCTAATTCTCAAGTGTACCCATTCCTTAGTCGCGTGAAATCCTAATTCTCAAGTGTACCCATTCCTTAGTCGCGTGAAATCCTAATTCTCAAGTGTACCCATTCCTTAGTCGCGTGAAATCCTAATTCTCAAGTGTACCCATTCCTTAGTCGCGTGAAATCCTAATTCTCAAGTGTACCCATTCCTTAGTCGCGTGAAATCCTAATTCTCAAGTGTACCCATTCCTTAGTCGCGTGAAATCCTAATTCTCAAGTGTACCCATTCCTTAGTCGCGTGAAATCCTAATTCTCAAGTGTACCCATTCCTTAGTCGCGTGAAATCCTAATTCTCAAGTGTACCCATTCCTTAGTCGCGTGAAATCCTAATTCTCAAGTGTACCCATTCCTTAGTCGCGTGAAATCCTAATTCTCAAGTGTACCCATTCCTTAGTCGCGTGAAATCCTAATTCTCAAGTGTACCCATTCCTTAGTCGCGTGAAATCCTAATTCTCAAGTGTACCCATTCCTTAGTCGCGTGAAATCCTAATTCTCAAGTGTACCCATTCCTTAGTCGCGTGAAATCCTAATTCTCAAGTGTACCCATTCCTTAGTCGCGTGAAATCCTAATTCTCAAGTGTACCCATTCCTTAGTCGCGTGAAATCCTAATTCTCAAGTGTACCCATTCCTTAGTCGCGTGAAATCCTAATTCTCAAGTGTACCCATTCCTTAGTCGCGTGAAATCCTAATTCTCAAGTGTACCCATTCCTTAGTCGCGTGAAATCCTAATTCTCAAGTGTACCCATTCCTTAGTCGCGTGAAATCCTAATTCTCAAGTGTACCCATTCCTTAGTCGCGTGAAATCCTAATTCTCAAGTGTACCCATTCCTTAGTCGCGTGAAATCCTAATTCTCAAGTGTACCCATTCCTTAGTCGCGTGAAATCCTAATTCTCAAGTGTACCCATTCCTTAGTCGCGTGAAATCCTAATTCTCAAGTGTACCCATTCCTTAGTCGCGTGAAATCCTAATTCTCAAGTGTACCCATTCCTTAGTCGCGTGAAATCCTAATTCTCAAGTGTACCCATTCCTTAGTCGCGTGAAATCCTAATTCTCAAGTGTACCCATTCCTTAGTCGCGTGAAATCCTAATTCTCAAGTGTACCCATTCCTTAGTCGCGTGAAATCCTAATTCTCAAGTGTACCCATTCCTTAGTCGCGTGAAATCCTAATTCTCAAGTGTACCCATTCCTTAGTCGCGTGAAATCCTAATTCTCAAGTGTACCCATTCCTTAGTCGCGTGAAATCCTAATTCTCAAGTGTACCCATTCCTTAGTCGCGTGAAATCCTAATTCTCAAGTGTACCCATTCCTTAGTCGCGTGAAATCCTCATTCTCAAGTGTACCCATTCCTTAGTCGCGTGAAATCCTAATTCTCAAGTGTACCCATTCCTTAGTCGCGTGAAATCCTAATTCTCAAGTGTACCCATTCCTTAGTCGCGTGAAATCCTAATTCTCAAGTGTACCCATTCCTTAGTCGCGTGAAATCCTAATTCTCAAGTGTACCCATTCCTTAGTCGCGTGAAATCCTAATTCTCAAGTGTACCCATTCCTTAGTCGCGTGAAATCCTAATTCTCAAGTGTACCCATTCCTTAGTCGCGTGAAATCCTAATTCTCAAGTGTACCCATTCCTTAGTCGCGTGAAATCCTAATTCTCAAGTGTACCCATTCCTTAGTCGCGTGAAATCCTAATTCTCAAGTGTACCCATTCCTTAGTCGCGTGAAATCCTAATTCTCAAGTGTACCCATTCCTTAGTCGCGTGAAATCCTCATTCTCAAGTGTACCCATTCCTTAGTCGCGTGAAATCCTCATTCTCAAGTGTACCCATTCCTTAGTCGCGTGAAATCCTAATTCTCAAGTGTACCCATTCCTTAGTCGCGTGAAATCCTAATTCTCAAGTGTACCCATTCCTTAGTCGCGTGAAATCCTAATTCTCAAGTGTACCCATTCCTTAGTCGCGTGAAATCCTAATTCTCAAGTGTACCCATTCCTTAGTCGCGTGAAATCCTAATTCTCAAGTGTACCCATTCCTTAGTCGCGTGAAATCCTAATTCTCAAGTGTACCCATTCCTTAGTCGCGTGAAATCCTAATTCTCAAGTGTACCCATTCCTTAGTCGCGTGAAATCCTAATTCTCAAGTGTACCCATTCCTTAGTCGCGTGAAATCCTAATTCTCAAGTGTACCCATTCCTTAGTCGCGTGAAATCCTCATTCTCAAGTGTACCCATTCCTTAGTCGCGTGAAATCCTCATTCTCAAGTGTACCCATTCCTTAGTCGCGTGAAATCCTAATTCTCAAGTGTACCCATTCCTTAGTCGCGTGAAATCCTAATTCTCAAGTGTACCCATTCCTTAGTCGCGTGAAATCCTAATTCTCAAGTGTACCCATTCCTTAGTCGCGTGAAATCCTAATTCTCAAGTGTACCCATTCCTTAGTCGCGTGAAATCCTAATTCTCAAGTGTACCCATTCCTTAGTCGCGTGAAATCCTAATTCTCAAGTGTACCCATTCCTTAGTCGCGTGAAATCCTAATTCTCAAGTGTACCCATTCCTTAGTCGCGTGAAATCCTAATTCTCAAGTGTACCCATTCCTTAGTCGCGTGAAATCCTAATTCTCAAGTGTACCCATTCCTTAGTCGCGTGAAATCCTAATTCTCAAGTGTACCCATTCCTTAGTCGCGTGAAATCCTAATTCTCAAGTGTACCCATTCCTTAGTCGCGTGAAATCCTAATTCTCAAGTGTACCCATTCCTTAGTCGCGTGAAATCCTAATTCTCAAGTGTACCCATTCCTTAGTCGCGTGAAATCCTAATTCTCAAGTGTACCCATTCCTTAGTCGCGTGAAATCCTAATTCTCAAGTGTACCCATTCCTTAGTCGCGTGAAATCCTAATTCTCAAGTGTACCCATTCCTTAGTCGCGTGAAATCCTAATTCTCAAGTGTACCCATTCCTTAGTCGCGTGAAATCCTAATTCTCAAGTGTACCCATTCCTTAGTCGCGTGAAATCCTAATTCTCAAGTGTACCCATTCCTTAGTCGCGTGAAATCCTAATTCTCAAGTGTACCCATTCCTTAGTCGCGTGAAATCCTCATTCTCAAGTGTACCCATTCCTTAGTCGCGTGAAATCCTCATTCTCAAGTGTACCCATTCCTTAGTCGCGTGAAATCCTAATTCTCAAGTGTACCCATTCCTTAGTCGCGTGAAATCCTAATTCTCAAGTGTACCCATTCCTTAGTCGCGTGAAATCCTAATTCTCAAGTGTACCCATTCCTTAGTCGCGTGAAATCCTAATTCTCAAGTGTACCCATTCCTTAGTCGCGTGAAATCCTAATTCTCAAGTGTACCCATTCCTTAGTCGCGTGAAATCCTAATTCTCAAGTGTACCCATTCCTTAGTCGCGTGAAATCCTAATTCTCAAGTGTACCCATTCCTTAGTCGCGTGAAATCCTAATTCTCAAGTGTACCCATTCCTTAGTCGCGTGAAATCCTAATTCTCAAGTGTACCCATTCCTTAGTCGCGTGAAATCCTAATTCTCAAGTGTACCCATTCCTTAGTCGCGTGAAATCCTAATTCTCAAGTGTACCCATTCCTTAGTCGCGTGAAATCCTAATTCTCAAGTGTACCCATTCCTTAGTCGCGTGAAATCCTAATTCTCAAGTGTACCCATTCCTTAGTCGCGTGAAATCCTAATTCTCAAGTGTACCCATTCCTTAGTCGCGTGAAATCCTAATTCTCAAGTGTACCCATTCCTTAGTCGCGTGAAATCCTCATTCTCAAGTGTACCCATTCCTTAGTCGCGTGAAATCCTCATTCTCAAGTGTACCCATTCCTTAGTCGCGTGAAATCCTCATTCTCAAGTGTACCCATTCCTTAGTCGCGTGAAATCCTAATTCTCAAGTGTACCCATTCCTTAGTCGCGTGAAATCCTAATTCTCAAGTGTACCCATTCCTTAGTCGCGTGAAATCCTAATTCTCAAGTGTACCCATTCCTTAGTCGCGTGAAATCCTAATTCTCAAGTGTACCCATTCCTTAGTCGCGTGAAATCCTAATTCTCAAGTGTACCCATTCCTTAGTCGCGTGAAATCCTAATTCTCAAGTGTACCCATTCCTTAGTCGCGTGAAATCCTAATTCTCAAGTGTACCCATTCCTTAGTCGCGTGAAATCCTAATTCTCAAGTGTACCCATTCCTTAGTCGCGTGAAATCCTAATTCTCAAGTGTACCCATTCCTTAGTCGCGTGAAATCCTAATTCTCAAGTGTACCCATTCCTTAGTCGCGTGAAATCCTAATTCTCAAGTGTACCCATTCCTTAGTCGCGTGAAATCCTAATTCTCAAGTGTACCCATTCCTTAGTCGCGTGAAATCCTAATTCTCAAGTGTACCCATTCCTTAGTCGCGTGAAATCCTAATTCTCAAGTGTACCCATTCCTTAGTCGCGTGAAATCCTAATTCTCAAGTGTACCCATTCCTTAGTCGCGTGAAATCCTAATTCTCAAGTGTACCCATTCCTTAGTCGCGTGAAATCCTAATTCTCAAGTGTACCCATTCCTTAGTCGCGTGAAATCCTAATTCTCAAGTGTACCCATTCCTTAGTCGCGTGAAATCCTAATTCTCAAGTGTACCCATTCCTTAGTCGCGTGAAATCCTAATTCTCAAGTGTACCCATTCCTTAGTCGCGTGAAATCCTAATTCTCAAGTGTACCCATTCCTTAGTCGCGTGAAATCCTAATTCTCAAGTGTACCCATTCCTTAGTCGCGTGAAATCCTAATTCTCAAGTGTACCCATTCCTTAGTCGCGTGAAATCCTAATTCTCAAGTGTACCCATTCCTTAGTCGCGTGAAATCCTAATTCTCAAGTGTACCCATTCCTTAGTCGCGTGAAATCCTAATTCTCAAGTGTACCCATTCCTTAGTCGCGTGAAATCCTCATTCTCAAGTGTACCCATTCCTTAGTCGCGTGAAATCCTAATTCTCAAGTGTACCCATTCCTTAGTCGCGTGAAATCCTAATTCTCAAGTGTACCCATTCCTTAGTCGCGTGAAATCCTAATTCTCAAGTGTACCCATTCCTTAGTCGCGTGAAATCCTAATTCTCAAGTGTACCCATTCCTTAGTCGCGTGAAATCCTAATTCTCAAGTGTACCCATTCCTTAGTCGCGTGAAATCCTAATTCTCAAGTGTACCCATTCCTTAGTCGCGTGAAATCCTAATTCTCAAGTGTACCCATTCCTTAGTCGCGTGAAATCCTAATTCTCAAGTGTACCCATTCCTTAGTCGCGTGAAATCCTAATTCTCAAGTGTACCCATTCCTTAGTCGCGTGAAATCCTAATTCTCAAGTGTACCCATTCCTTAGTCGCGTGAAATCCTAATTCTCAAGTGTACCCATTCCTTAGTCGCGTGAAATCCTAATTCTCAAGTGTACCCATTCCTTAGTCGCGTGAAATCCTAATTCTCAAGTGTACCCATTCCTTAGTCGCGTGAAATCCTAATTCTCAAGTGTACCCATTCCTTAGTCGCGTGAAATCCTAATTCTCAAGTGTACCCATTCCTTAGTCGCGTGAAATCCTAATTCTCAAGTGTACCCATTCCTTAGTCGCGTGAAATCCTAATTCTCAAGTGTACCCATTCCTTAGTCGCGTGAAATCCTAATTCTCAAGTGTACCCATTCCTTAGTCGCGTGAAATCCTAATTCTCAAGTGTACCCATTCCTTAGTCGCGTGAAATCCTAATTCTCAAGTGTACCCATTCCTTAGTCGCGTGAAATCCTAATTCTCAAGTGTACCCATTCCTTAGTCGCGTGAAATCCTAATTCTCAAGTGTACCCATTCCTTAGTCGCGTGAAATCCTAATTCTCAAGTGTACCCATTCCTTAGTCGCGTGAAATCCTAATTCTCAAGTGTACCCATTCCTTAGTCGCGTGAAATCCTAATTCTCAAGTGTACCCATTCCTTAGTCGCGTGAAATCCTAATTCTCAAGTGTACCCATTCCTTAGTCGCGTGAAATCCTAATTCTCAAGTGTACCCATTCCTTAGTCGCGTGAAATCCTAATTCTCAAGTGTACCCATTCCTTAGTCGCGTGAAATCCTAATTCTCAAGTGTACCCATTCCTTAGTCGCGTGAAATCCTAATTCTCAAGTGTACCCATTCCTTAGTCGCGTGAAATCCTAATTCTCAAGTGTACCCATTCCTTAGTCGCGTGAAATCCTAATTCTCAAGTGTACCCATTCCTTAGTCGCGTGAAATCCTAATTCTCAAGTGTACCCATTCCTTAGTCGCGTGAAATCCTAATTCTCAAGTGTACCCATTCCTTAGTCGCGTGAAATCCTAATTCTCAAGTGTACCCATTCCTTAGTCGCGTGAAATCCTAATTCTCAAGTGTACCCATTCCTTAGTCGCGTGAAATCCTAATTCTCAAGTGTACCCATTCCTTAGTCGCGTGAAATCCTAATTCTCAAGTGTACCCATTCCTTAGTCGCGTGAAATCCTAATTCTCAAGTGTACCCATTCCTTAGTCGCGTGAAATCCTAATTCTCAAGTGTACCCATTCCTTAGTCGCGTGAAATCCTCATTCTCAAGTGTACCCATTCCTTAGTCGCGTGAAATCCTCATTCTCAAGTGTACCCATTCCTTAGTCGCGTGAAATCCTCATTCTCAAGTGTACCCATTCCTTAGTCGCGTGAAATCCTCATTCTCAAGTGTACCCATTCCTTAGTCGCGTGAAATCCTAATTCTCAAGTGTACCCATTCCTTAGTCGCGTGAAATCCTCATTCTCAAGTGTACCCATTCCTTAGTCGCGTGAAATCCTAATTCTCAAGTGTACCCATTCCTTAGTCGCGTGAAATCCTAATTCTCAAGTGTACCCATTCCTTAGTCGCGTGAAATCCTAATTCTCAAGTGTACCCATTCCTTAGTCGCGTGAAATCCTAATTCTCAAGTGTACCCATTCCTTAGTCGCGTGAAATCCTAATTCTCAAGTGTACCCATTCCTTAGTCGCGTGAAATCCTAATTCTCAAGTGTACCCATTCCTTAGTCGCGTGAAATCCTAATTCTCAAGTGTACCCATTCCTTAGTCGCGTGAAATCCTCATTCTCAAGTGTACCCATTCCTTAGTCGCGTGAAATCCTAATTCTCAAGTGTACCCATTCCTTAGTCGCGTGAAATCCTAATTCTCAAGTGTACCCATTCCTTAGTCGCGTGAAATCCTAATTCTCAAGTGTACCCATTCCTTAGTCGCGTGAAATCCTAATTCTCAAGTGTACCCATTCCTTAGTCGCGTGAAATCCTAATTCTCAAGTGTACCCATTCCTTAGTCGCGTGAAATCCTAATTCTCAAGTGTACCCATTCCTTAGTCGCGTGAAATCCTAATTCTCAAGTGTACCCATTCCTTAGTCGCGTGAAATCCTAATTCTCAAGTGTACCCATTCCTTAGTCGCGTGAAATCCTAATTCTCAAGTGTACCCATTCCTTAGTCGCGTGAAATCCTAATTCTCAAGTGTACCCATTCCTTAGTCGCGTGAAATCCTAATTCTCAAGTGTACCCATTCCTTAGTCGCGTGAAATCCTAATTCTCAAGTGTACCCATTCCTTAGTCGCGTGAAATCCTAATTCTCAAGTGTACCCATTCCTTAGTCGCGTGAAATCCTAATTCTCAAGTGTACCCATTCCTTAGTCGCGTGAAATCCTAATTCTCAAGTGTACCCATTCCTTAGTCGCGTGAAATCCTAATTCTCAAGTGTACCCATTCCTTAGTCGCGTGAAATCCTAATTCTCAAGTGTACCCATTCCTTAGTCGCGTGAAATCCTAATTCTCAAGTGTACCCATTCCTTAGTCGCGTGAAATCCTAATTCTCAAGTGTACCCATTCCTTAGTCGCGTGAAATCCTCATTCTCAAGTGTACCCATTCCTTAGTCGCGTGAAATCCTAATTCTCAAGTGTACCCATTCCTTAGTCGCGTGAAATCCTAATTCTCAAGTGTACCCATTCCTTAGTCGCGTGAAATCCTAATTCTCAAGTGTACCCATTCCTTAGTCGCGTGAAATCCTAATTCTCAAGTGTACCCATTCCTTAGTCGCGTGAAATCCTAATTCTCAAGTGTACCCATTCCTTAGTCGCGTGAAATCCTCATTCTCAAGTGTACCCATTCCTTAGTCGCGTGAAATCCTAATTCTCAAGTGTACCCATTCCTTAGTCGCGTGAAATCCTCATTCTCAAGTGTACCCATTCCTTAGTCGCGTGAAATCCTAATTCTCAAGTGTACCCATTCCTTAGTCGCGTGAAATCCTAATTCTCAAGTGTACCCATTCCTTAGTCGCGTGAAATCCTAATTCTCAAGTGTACCCATTCCTTAGTCGCGTGAAATCCTAATTCTCAAGTGTACCCATTCCTTAGTCGCGTGAAATCCTAATTCTCAAGTGTACCCATTCCTTAGTCGCGTGAAATCCTAATTCTCAAGTGTACCCATTCCTTAGTCGCGTGAAATCCTAATTCTCAAGTGTACCCATTCCTTAGTCGCGTGAAATCCTAATTCTCAAGTGTACCCATTCCTTAGTCGCGTGAAATCCTAATTCTCAAGTGTACCCATTCCTTAGTCGCGTGAAATCCTAATTCTCAAGTGTACCCATTCCTTAGTCGCGTGAAATCCTAATTCTCAAGTGTACCCATTCCTTAGTCGCGTGAAATCCTAATTCTCAAGTGTACCCATTCCTTAGTCGCGTGAAATCCTAATTCTCAAGTGTACCCATTCCTTAGTCGCGTGAAATCCTAATTCTCAAGTGTACCCATTCCTTAGTCGCGTGAAATCCTAATTCTCAAGTGTACCCATTCCTTAGTCGCGTGAAATCCTAATTCTCAAGTGTACCCATTCCTTAGTCGCGTGAAATCCTAATTCTCAAGTGTACCCATTCCTTAGTCGCGTGAAATCCTAATTCTCAAGTGTACCCATTCCTTAGTCGCGTGAAATCCTAATTCTCAAGTGTACCCATTCCTTAGTCGCGTGAAATCCTAATTCTCAAGTGTACCCATTCCTTAGTCGCGTGAAATCCTAATTCTCAAGTGTACCCATTCCTTAGTCGCGTGAAATCCTAATTCTCAAGTGTACCCATTCCTTAGTCGCGTGAAATCCTAATTCTCAAGTGTACCCATTCCTTAGTCGCGTGAAATCCTAATTCTCAAGTGTACCCATTCCTTAGTCGCGTGAAATCCTAATTCTCAAGTGTACCCATTCCTTAGTCGCGTGAAATCCTAATTCTCAAGTGTACCCATTCCTTAGTCGCGTGAAATCCTAATTCTCAAGTGTACCCATTCCTTAGTCGCGTGAAATCCTAATTCTCAAGTGTACCCATTCCTTAGTCGCGTGAAATCCTCATTCTCAAGTGTACCCATTCCTTAGTCGCGTGAAATCCTAATTCTCAAGTGTACCCATTCCTTAGTCGCGTGAAATCCTAATTCTCAAGTGTACCCATTCCTTAGTCGCGTGAAATCCTAATTCTCAAGTGTACCCATTCCTTAGTCGCGTGAAATCCTAATTCTCAAGTGTACCCATTCCTTAGTCGCGTGAAATCCTAATTCTCAAGTGTACCCATTCCTTAGTCGCGTGAAATCCTAATTCTCAAGTGTACCCATTCCTTAGTCGCGTGAAATCCTAATTCTCAAGTGTACCCATTCCTTAGTCGCGTGAAATCCTAATTCTCAAGTGTACCCATTCCTTAGTCGCGTGAAATCCTCATTCTCAAGTGTACCCATTCCTTAGTCGCGTGAAATCCTAATTCTCAAGTGTACCCATTCCTTAGTCGCGTGAAATCCTCATTCTCAAGTGTACCCATTCCTTAGTCGCGTGAAATCCTAATTCTCAAGTGTACCCATTCCTTAGTCGCGTGAAATCCTAATTCTCAAGTGTACCCATTCCTTAGTCGCGTGAAATCCTAATTCTCAAGTGTACCCATTCCTTAGTCGCGTGAAATCCTAATTCTCAAGTGTACCCATTCCTTAGTCGCGTGAAATCCTAATTCTCAAGTGTACCCATTCCTTAGTCGCGTGAAATCCTAATTCTCAAGTGTACCCATTCCTTAGTCGCGTGAAATCCTAATTCTCAAGTGTACCCATTCCTTAGTCGCGTGAAATCCTAATTCTCAAGTGTACCCATTCCTTAGTCGCGTGAAATCCTAATTCTCAAGTGTACCCATTCCTTAGTCGCGTGAAATCCTAATTCTCAAGTGTACCCATTCCTTAGTCGCGTGAAATCCTAATTCTCAAGTGTACCCATTCCTTAGTCGCGTGAAATCCTAATTCTCAAGTGTACCCATTCCTTAGTCGCGTGAAATCCTAATTCTCAAGTGTACCCATTCCTTAGTCGCGTGAAATCCTAATTCTCAAGTGTACCCATTCCTTAGTCGCGTGAAATCCTCATTCTCAAGTGTACCCATTCCTTAGTCGCGTGAAATCCTCATTCTCAAGTGTACCCATTCCTTAGTCGCGTGAAATCCTAATTCTCAAGTGTACCCATTCCTTAGTCGCGTGAAATCCTAATTCTCAAGTGTACCCATTCCTTAGTCGCGTGAAATCCTAATTCTCAAGTGTACCCATTCCTTAGTCGCGTGAAATCCTAATTCTCAAGTGTACCCATTCCTTAGTCGCGTGAAATCCTAATTCTCAAGTGTACCCATTCCTTAGTCGCGTGAAATCCTAATTCTCAAGTGTACCCATTCCTTAGTCGCGTGAAATCCTAATTCTCAAGTGTACCCATTCCTTAGTCGCGTGAAATCCTAATTCTCAAGTGTACCCATTCCTTAGTCGCGTGAAATCCTAATTCTCAAGTGTACCCATTCCTTAGTCGCGTGAAATCCTAATTCTCAAGTGTACCCATTCCTTAGTCGCGTGAAATCCTAATTCTCAAGTGTACCCATTCCTTAGTCGCGTGAAATCCTCATTCTCAAGTGTACCCATTCCTTAGTCGCGTGAAATCCTCATTCTCAAGTGTACCCATTCCTTAGTCGCGTGAAATCCTCATTCTCAAGTGTACCCATTCCTTAGTCGCGTGAAATCCTAATTCTCAAGTGTACCCATTCCTTAGTCGCGTGAAATCCTAATTCTCAAGTGTACCCATTCCTTAGTCGCGTGAAATCCTAATTCTCAAGTGTACCCATTCCTTAGTCGCGTGAAATCCTAATTCTCAAGTGTACCCATTCCTTAGTCGCGTGAAATCCTAATTCTCAAGTGTACCCATTCCTTAGTCGCGTGAAATCCTAATTCTCAAGTGTACCCATTCCTTAGTCGCGTGAAATCCTCATTCTCAAGTGTACCCATTCCTTAGTCGCGTGAAATCCTCATTCTCAAGTGTACCCATTCCTTAGTCGCGTGAAATCCTCTAATTCTCAAGTGTACCCATTCCTTAGTCGCGTGAAATCCTAATTCTCAAGTGTACCCATTCCTTAGTCGCGTGAAATCCTAATTCTCAAGTGTACCCATTCCTTAGTCGCGTGAAATCCTAATTCTCAAGTGTACCCATTCCTTAGTCGCGTGAAATCCTAATTCTCAAGTGTACCCATTCCTTAGTCGCGTGAAATCCTAATTCTCAAGTGTACCCATTCCTTAGTCGCGTGAAATCCTAATTCTCAAGTGTACCCATTCCTTAGTCGCGTGAAATCCTAATTCTCAAGTGTACCCATTCCTTAGTCGCGTGAAATCCTAATTCTCAAGTGTACCCATTCCTTAGTCGCGTGAAATCCTAATTCTCAAGTGTACCCATTCCTTAGTCGCGTGAAATCCTAATTCTCAAGTGTACCCATTCCTTAGTCGCGTGAAATCCTAATTCTCAAGTGTACCCATTCCTTAGTCGCGTGAAATCCTAATTCTCAAGTGTACCCATTCCTTAGTCGCGTGAAATCCTAATTCTCAAGTGTACCCATTCCTTAGTCGCGTGAAATCCTAATTCTCAAGTGTACCCATTCCTTAGTCGCGTGAAATCCTAATTCTCAAGTGTACCCATTCCTTAGTCGCGTGAAATCCTAATTCTCAAGTGTACCCATTCCTTAGTCGCGTGAAATCCTAATTCTCAAGTGTACCCATTCCTTAGTCGCGTGAAATCCTAATTCTCAAGTGTACCCATTCCTTAGTCGCGTGAAATCCTCATTCTCAAGTGTACCCATTCCTTAGTCGCGTGAAATCCTAATTCTCAAGTGTACCCATTCCTTAGTCGCGTGAAATCCTCATTCTCAAGTGTACCCATTCCTTAGTCGCGTGAAATCCTAATTCTCAAGTGTACCCATTCCTTAGTCGCGTGAAATCCTCATTCTCAAGTGTACCCATTCCTTAGTCGCGTGAAATCCTCATTCTCAAGTGTACCCATTCCTTAGTCGCGTGAAATCCTAATTCTCAAGTGTACCCATTCCTTAGTCGCGTGAAATCCTAATTCTCAAGTGTACCCATTCCTTAGTCGCGTGAAATCCTAATTCTCAAGTGTACCCATTCCTTAGTCGCGTGAAATCCTAATTCTCAAGTGTACCCATTCCTTAGTCGCGTGAAATCCTAATTCTCAAGTGTACCCATTCCTTAGTCGCGTGAAATCCTAATTCTCAAGTGTACCCATTCCTTAGTCGCGTGAAATCCTAATTCTCAAGTGTACCCATTCCTTAGTCGCGTGAAATCCTAATTCTCAAGTGTACCCATTCCTTAGTCGCGTGAAATCCTAATTCTCAAGTGTACCCATTCCTTAGTCGCGTGAAATCCTAATTCTCAAGTGTACCCATTCCTTAGTCGCGTGAAATCCTAATTCTCAAGTGTACCCATTCCTTAGTCGCGTGAAATCCTCATTCTCAAGTGTACCCATTCCTTAGTCGCGTGAAATCCTCATTCTCAAGTGTACCCATTCCTTAGTCGCGTGAAATCCTCATTCTCAAGTGTACCCATTCCTTAGTCGCGTGAAATCCTAATTCTCAAGTGTACCCATTCCTTAGTCGCGTGAAATCCTAATTCTCAAGTGTACCCATTCCTTAGTCGCGTGAAATCCTAATTCTCAAGTGTACCCATTCCTTAGTCGCGTGAAATCCTAATTCTCAAGTGTACCCATTCCTTAGTCGCGTGAAATCCTAATTCTCAAGTGTACCCATTCCTTAGTCGCGTGAAATCCTAATTCTCAAGTGTACCCATTCCTTAGTCGCGTGAAATCCTAATTCTCAAGTGTACCCATTCCTTAGTCGCGTGAAATCCTAATTCTCAAGTGTACCCATTCCTTAGTCGCGTGAAATCCTAATTCTCAAGTGTACCCATTCCTTAGTCGCGTGAAATCCTAATTCTCAAGTGTACCCATTCCTTAGTCGCGTGAAATCCTAATTCTCAAGTGTACCCATTCCTTAGTCGCGTGAAATCCTCATTCTCAAGTGTACCCATTCCTTAGTCGCGTGAAATCCTAATTCTCAAGTGTACCCATTCCTTAGTCGCGTGAAATCCTCATTCTCAAGTGTACCCATTCCTTAGTCGCGTGAAATCCTAATTCTCAAGTGTACCCATTCCTTAGTCGCGTGAAATCCTAATTCTCAAGTGTACCCATTCCTTAGTCGCGTGAAATCCTAATTCTCAAGTGTACCCATTCCTTAGTCGCGTGAAATCCTAATTCTCAAGTGTACCCATTCCTTAGTCGCGTGAAATCCTAATTCTCAAGTGTACCCATTCCTTAGTCGCGTGAAATCCTAATTCTCAAGTGTACCCATTCCTTAGTCGCGTGAAATCCTAATTCTCAAGTGTACCCATTCCTTAGTCGCGTGAAATCCTAATTCTCAAGTGTACCCATTCCTTAGTCGCGTGAAATCCTAATTCTCAAGTGTACCCATTCCTTAGTCGCGTGAAATCCTCATTCTCAAGTGTACCCATTCCTTAGTCGCGTGAAATCCTAATTCTCAAGTGTACCCATTCCTTAGTCGCGTGAAATCCTAATTCTCAAGTGTACCCATTCCTTAGTCGCGTGAAATCCTCATTCTCAAGTGTACCCATTCCTTAGTCGCGTGAAATCCTCATTCTCAAGTGTACCCATTCCTTAGTCGCGTGAAATCCTAATTCTCAAGTGTACCCATTCCTTAGTCGCGTGAAATCCTAATTCTCAAGTGTACCCATTCCTTAGTCGCGTGAAATCCTAATTCTCAAGTGTACCCATTCCTTAGTCGCGTGAAATCCTAATTCTCAAGTGTACCCATTCCTTAGTCGCGTGAAATCCTAATTCTCAAGTGTACCCATTCCTTAGTCGCGTGAAATCCTAATTCTCAAGTGTACCCATTCCTTAGTCGCGTGAAATCCTAATTCTCAAGTGTACCCATTCCTTAGTCGCGTGAAATCCTAATTCTCAAGTGTACCCATTCCTTAGTCGCGTGAAATCCTCATTCTCAAGTGTACCCATTCCTTAGTCGCGTGAAATCCTAATTCTCAAGTGTACCCATTCCTTAGTCGCGTGAAATCCTAATTCTCAAGTGTACCCATTCCTTAGTCGCGTGAAATCCTAATTCTCAAGTGTACCCATTCCTTAGTCGCGTGAAATCCTCATTCTCAAGTGTACCCATTCCTTAGTCGCGTGAAATCCTCATTCTCAAGTGTACCCATTCCTTAGTCGCGTGAAATCCTAATTCTCAAGTGTACCCATTCCTTAGTCGCGTGAAATCCTAATTCTCAAGTGTACCCATTCCTTAGTCGCGTGAAATCCTAATTCTCAAGTGTACCCATTCCTTAGTCGCGTGAAATCCTAATTCTCAAGTGTACCCATTCCTTAGTCGCGTGAAATCCTAATTCTCAAGTGTACCCATTCCTTAGTCGCGTGAAATCCTAATTCTCAAGTGTACCCATTCCTTAGTCGCGTGAAATCCTAATTCTCAAGTGTACCCATTCCTTAGTCGCGTGAAATCCTCATTCTCAAGTGTACCCATTCCTTAGTCGCGTGAAATCCTAATTCTCAAGTGTACCCATTCCTTAGTCGCGTGAAATCCTAATTCTCAAGTGTACCCATTCCTTAGTCGCGTGAAATCCTAATTCTCAAGTGTACCCATTCCTTAGTCGCGTGAAATCCTAATTCTCAAGTGTACCCATTCCTTAGTCGCGTGAAATCCTAATTCTCAAGTGTACCCATTCCTTAGTCGCGTGAAATCCTAATTCTCAAGTGTACCCATTCCTTAGTCGCGTGAAATCCTAATTCTCAAGTGTACCCATTCCTTAGTCGCGTGAAATCCTCATTCTCAAGTGTACCCATTCCTTAGTCGCGTGAAATCCTAATTCTCAAGTGTACCCATTCCTTAGTCGCGTGAAATCCTAATTCTCAAGTGTACCCATTCCTTAGTCGCGTGAAATCCTCATTCTCAAGTGTACCCATTCCTTAGTCGCGTGAAATCCTCATTCTCAAGTGTACCCATTCCTTAGTCGCGTGAAATCCTAATTCTCAAGTGTACCCATTCCTTAGTCGCGTGAAATCCTAATTCTCAAGTGTACCCATTCCTTAGTCGCGTGAAATCCTAATTCTCAAGTGTACCCATTCCTTAGTCGCGTGAAATCCTAATTCTCAAGTGTACCCATTCCTTAGTCGCGTGAAATCCTAATTCTCAAGTGTACCCATTCCTTAGTCGCGTGAAATCCTAATTCTCAAGTGTACCCATTCCTTAGTCGCGTGAAATCCTAATTCTCAAGTGTACCCATTCCTTAGTCGCGTGAAATCCTCATTCTCAAGTGTACCCATTCCTTAGTCGCGTGAAATCCTCATTCTCAAGTGTACCCATTCCTTAGTCGCGTGAAATCCTAATTCTCAAGTGTACCCATTCCTTAGTCGCGTGAAATCCTAATTCTCAAGTGTACCCATTCCTTAGTCGCGTGAAATCCTAATTCTCAAGTGTACCCATTCCTTAGTCGCGTGAAATCCTCATTCTCAAGTGTACCCATTCCTTAGTCGCGTGAAATCCTCATTCTCAAGTGTACCCATTCCTTAGTCGCGTGAAATCCTAATTCTCAAGTGTACCCATTCCTTAGTCGCGTGAAATCCTAATTCTCAAGTGTACCCATTCCTTAGTCGCGTGAAATCCTAATTCTCAAGTGTACCCATTCCTTAGTCGCGTGAAATCCTAATTCTCAAGTGTACCCATTCCTTAGTCGCGTGAAATCCTAATTCTCAAGTGTACCCATTCCTTAGTCGCGTGAAATCCTAATTCTCAAGTGTACCCATTCCTTAGTCGCGTGAAATCCTAATTCTCAAGTGTACCCATTCCTTAGTCGCGTGAAATCCTAATTCTCAAGTGTACCCATTCCTTAGTCGCGTGAAATCCTAATTCTCAAGTGTACCCATTCCTTAGTCGCGTGAAATCCTAATTCTCAAGTGTACCCATTCCTTAGTCGCGTGAAATCCTAATTCTCAAGTGTACCCATTCCTTAGTCGCGTGAAATCCTAATTCTCAAGTGTACCCATTCCTTAGTCGCGTGAAATCCTAATTCTCAAGTGTACCCATTCCTTAGTCGCGTGAAATCCTCATTCTCAAGTGTACCCATTCCTTAGTCGCGTGAAATCCTAATTCTCAAGTGTACCCATTCCTTAGTCGCGTGAAATCCTAATTCTCAAGTGTACCCATTCCTTAGTCGCGTGAAATCCTCATTCTCAAGTGTACCCATTCCTTAGTCGCGTGAAATCCTCATTCTCAAGTGTACCCATTCCTTAGTCGCGTGAAATCCTAATTCTCAAGTGTACCCATTCCTTAGTCGCGTGAAATCCTAATTCTCAAGTGTACCCATTCCTTAGTCGCGTGAAATCCTCATTCTCAAGTGTACCCATTCCTTAGTCGCGTGAAATCCTAATTCTCAAGTGTACCCATTCCTTAGTCGCGTGAAATCCTAATTCTCAAGTGTACCCATTCCTTAGTCGCGTGAAATCCTAATTCTCAAGTGTACCCATTCCTTAGTCGCGTGAAATCCTAATTCTCAAGTGTACCCATTCCTTAGTCGCGTGAAATCCTAATTCTCAAGTGTACCCATTCCTTAGTCGCGTGAAATCCTCATTCTCAAGTGTACCCATTCCTTAGTCGCGTGAAATCCTCATTCTCAAGTGTACCCATTCCTTAGTCGCGTGAAATCCTCATTCTCAAGTGTACCCATTCCTTAGTCGCGTGAAATCCTAATTCTCAAGTGTACCCATTCCTTAGTCGCGTGAAATCCTCATTCTCAAGTGTACCCATTCCTTAGTCGCGTGAAATCCTAATTCTCAAGTGTACCCATTCCTTAGTCGCGTGAAATCCTCATTCTCAAGTGTACCCATTCCTTAGTCGCGTGAAATCCTCATTCTCAAGTGTACCCATTCCTTAGTCGCGTGAAATCCTAATTCTCAAGTGTACCCATTCCTTAGTCGCGTGAAATCCTAATTCTCAAGTGTACCCATTCCTTAGTCGCGTGAAATCCTAATTCTCAAGTGTACCCATTCCTTAGTCGCGTGAAATCCTCATTCTCAAGTGTACCCATTCCTTAGTCGCGTGAAATCCTCATTCTCAAGTGTACCCATTCCTTAGTCGCGTGAAATCCTCATTCTCAAGTGTACCCATTCCTTAGTCGCGTGAAATCCTAATTCTCAAGTGTACCCATTCCTTAGTCGCGTGAAATCCTAATTCTCAAGTGTACCCATTCCTTAGTCGCGTGAAATCCTAATTCTCAAGTGTACCCATTCCTTAGTCGCGTGAAATCCTAATTCTCAAGTGTACCCATTCCTTAGTCGCGTGAAATCCTAATTCTCAAGTGTACCCATTCCTTAGTCGCGTGAAATCCTAATTCTCAAGTGTACCCATTCCTTAGTCGCGTGAAATCCTCATTCTCAAGTGTACCCATTCCTTAGTCGCGTGAAATCCTCATTCTCAAGTGTACCCATTCCTTAGTCGCGTGAAATCCTCATTCTCAAGTGTACCCATTCCTTAGTCGCGTGAAATCCTAATTCTCAAGTGTACCCATTCCTTAGTCGCGTGAAATCCTAATTCTCAAGTGTACCCATTCCTTAGTCGCGTGAAATCCTAATTCTCAAGTGTACCCATTCCTTAGTCGCGTGAAATCCTAATTCTCAAGTGTACCCATTCCTTAGTCGCGTGAAATCCTAATTCTCAAGTGTACCCATTCCTTAGTCGCGTGAAATCCTAATTCTCAAGTGTACCCATTCCTTAGTCGCGTGAAATCCTAATTCTCAAGTGTACCCATTCCTTAGTCGCGTGAAATCCTCATTCTCAAGTGTACCCATTCCTTAGTCGCGTGAAATCCTCATTCTCAAGTGTACCCATTCCTTAGTCGCGTGAAATCCTCATTCTCAAGTGTACCCATTCCTTAGTCGCGTGAAATCCTAATTCTCAAGTGTACCCATTCCTTAGTCGCGTGAAATCCTAATTCTCAAGTGTACCCATTCCTTAGTCGCGTGAAATCCTAATTCTCAAGTGTACCCATTCCTTAGTCGCGTGAAATCCTCATTCTCAAGTGTACCCATTCCTTAGTCGCGTGAAATCCTAATTCTCAAGTGTACCCATTCCTTAGTCGCGTGAAATCCTAATTCTCAAGTGTACCCATTCCTTAGTCGCGTGAAATCCTCATTCTCAAGTGTACCCATTCCTTAGTCGCGTGAAATCCTCATTCTCAAGTGTACCCATTCCTTAGTCGCGTGAAATCCTCATTCTCAAGTGTACCCATTCCTTAGTCGCGTGAAATCCTCATTCTCAAGTGTACCCATTCCTTAGTCGCGTGAAATCCTAATTCTCAAGTGTACCCATTCCTTAGTCGCGTGAAATCCTCATTCTCAAGTGTACCCATTCCTTAGTCGCGTGAAATCCTCATTCTCAAGTGTACCCATTCCTTAGTCGCGTGAAATCCTAATTCTCAAGTGTACCCATTCCTTAGTCGCGTGAAATCCTAATTCTCAAGTGTACCCATTCCTTAGTCGCGTGAAATCCTAATTCTCAAGTGTACCCATTCCTTAGTCGCGTGAAATCCTAATTCTCAAGTGTACCCATTCCTTAGTCGCGTGAAATCCTAATTCTCAAGTGTACCCATTCCTTAGTCGCGTGAAATCCTCATTCTCAAGTGTACCCATTCCTTAGTCGCGTGAAATCCTCATTCTCAAGTGTACCCATTCCTTAGTCGCGTGAAATCCTAATTCTCAAGTGTACCCATTCCTTAGTCGCGTGAAATCCTAATTCTCAAGTGTACCCATTCCTTAGTCGCGTGAAATCCTAATTCTCAAGTGTACCCATTCCTTAGTCGCGTGAAATCCTAATTCTCAAGTGTACCCATTCCTTAGTCGCGTGAAATCCTAATTCTCAAGTGTACCCATTCCTTAGTCGCGTGAAATCCTAATTCTCAAGTGTACCCATTCCTTAGTCGCGTGAAATCCTAATTCTCAAGTGTACCCATTCCTTAGTCGCGTGAAATCCTAATTCTCAAGTGTACCCATTCCTTAGTCGCGTGAAATCCTCATTCTCAAGTGTACCCATTCCTTAGTCGCGTGAAATCCTCATTCTCAAGTGTACCCATTCCTTAGTCGCGTGAAATCCTCATTCTCAAGTGTACCCATTCCTTAGTCGCGTGAAATCCTAATTCTCAAGTGTACCCATTCCTTAGTCGCGTGAAATCCTCATTCTCAAGTGTACCCATTCCTTAGTCGCGTGAAATCCTCATTCTCAAGTGTACCCATTCCTTAGTCGCGTGAAATCCTCATTCTCAAGTGTACCCATTCCTTAGTCGCGTGAAATCCTCATTCTCAAGTGTACCCATTCCTTAGTCGCGTGAAATCCTAATTCTCAAGTGTACCCATTCCTTAGTCGCGTGAAATCCTAATTCTCAAGTGTACCCATTCCTTAGTCGCGTGAAATCCTAATTCTCAAGTGTACCCATTCCTTAGTCGCGTGAAATCCTAATTCTCAAGTGTACCCATTCCTTAGTCGCGTGAAATCCTCATTCTCAAGTGTACCCATTCCTTAGTCGCGTGAAATCCTCATTCTCAAGTGTACCCATTCCTTAGTCGCGTGAAATCCTAATTCTCAAGTGTACCCATTCCTTAGTCGCGTGAAATCCTAATTCTCAAGTGTACCCATTCCTTAGTCGCGTGAAATCCTAATTCTCAAGTGTACCCATTCCTTAGTCGCGTGAAATCCTAATTCTCAAGTGTACCCATTCCTTAGTCGCGTGAAATCCTCATTCTCAAGTGTACCCATTCCTTAGTCGCGTGAAATCCTCATTCTCAAGTGTACCCATTCCTTAGTCGCGTGAAATCCTAATTCTCAAGTGTACCCATTCCTTAGTCGCGTGAAATCCTAATTCTCAAGTGTACCCATTCCTTAGTCGCGTGAAATCCTAATTCTCAAGTGTACCCATTCCTTAGTCGCGTGAAATCCTAATTCTCAAGTGTACCCATTCCTTAGTCGCGTGAAATCCTCATTCTCAAGTGTACCCATTCCTTAGTCGCGTGAAATCCTAATTCTCAAGTGTACCCATTCCTTAGTCGCGTGAAATCCTAATTCTCAAGTGTACCCATTCCTTAGTCGCGTGAAATCCTAATTCTCAAGTGTACCCATTCCTTAGTCGCGTGAAATCCTAATTCTCAAGTGTACCCATTCCTTAGTCGCGTGAAATCCTAATTCTCAAGTGTACCCATTCCTTAGTCGCGTGAAATCCTAATTCTCAAGTGTACCCATTCCTTAGTCGCGTGAAATCCTAATTCTCAAGTGTACCCATTCCTTAGTCGCGTGAAATCCTAATTCTCAAGTGTACCCATTCCTTAGTCGCGTGAAATCCTCATTCTCAAGTGTACCCATTCCTTAGTCGCGTGAAATCCTCATTCTCAAGTGTACCCATTCCTTAGTCGCGTGAAATCCTCATTCTCAAGTGTACCCATTCCTTAGTCGCGTGAAATCCTCATTCTCAAGTGTACCCATTCCTTAGTCGCGTGAAATCCTAATTCTCAAGTGTACCCATTCCTTAGTCGCGTGAAATCCTAATTCTCAAGTGTACCCATTCCTTAGTCGCGTGAAATCCTAATTCTCAAGTGTACCCATTCCTTAGTCGCGTGAAATCCTAATTCTCAAGTGTACCCATTCCTTAGTCGCGTGAAATCCTAATTCTCAAGTGTACCCATTCCTTAGTCGCGTGAAATCCTAATTCTCAAGTGTACCCATTCCTTAGTCGCGTGAAATCCTCATTCTCAAGTGTACCCATTCCTTAGTCGCGTGAAATCCTCATTCTCAAGTGTACCCATTCCTTAGTCGCGTGAAATCCTCATTCTCAAGTGTACCCATTCCTTAGTCGCGTGAAATCCTAATTCTCAAGTGTACCCATTCCTTAGTCGCGTGAAATCCTAATTCTCAAGTGTACCCATTCCTTAGTCGCGTGAAATCCTAATTCTCAAGTGTACCCATTCCTTAGTCGCGTGAAATCCTAATTCTCAAGTGTACCCATTCCTTAGTCGCGTGAAATCCTAATTCTCAAGTGTACCCATTCCTTAGTCGCGTGAAATCCTAATTCTCAAGTGTACCCATTCCTTAGTCGCGTGAAATCCTAATTCTCAAGTGTACCCATTCCTTAGTCGCGTGAAATCCTCATTCTCAAGTGTACCCATTCCTTAGTCGCGTGAAATCCTCATTCTCAAGTGTACCCATTCCTTAGTCGCGTGAAATCCTCATTCTCAAGTGTACCCATTCCTTAGTCGCGTGAAATCCTAATTCTCAAGTGTACCCATTCCTTAGTCGCGTGAAATCCTCATTCTCAAGTGTACCCATTCCTTAGTCGCGTGAAATCCTCATTCTCAAGTGTACCCATTCCTTAGTCGCGTGAAATCCTCATTCTCAAGTGTACCCATTCCTTAGTCGCGTGAAATCCTCATTCTCAAGTGTACCCATTCCTTAGTCGCGTGAAATCCTAATTCTCAAGTGTACCCATTCCTTAGTCGCGTGAAATCCTAATTCTCAAGTGTACCCATTCCTTAGTCGCGTGAAATCCTAATTCTCAAGTGTACCCATTCCTTAGTCGCGTGAAATCCTAATTCTCAAGTGTACCCATTCCTTAGTCGCGTGAAATCCTCATTCTCAAGTGTACCCATTCCTTAGTCGCGTGAAATCCTCATTCTCAAGTGTACCCATTCCTTAGTCGCGTGAAATCCTAATTCTCAAGTGTACCCATTCCTTAGTCGCGTGAAATCCTCATTCTCAAGTGTACCCATTCCTTAGTCGCGTGAAATCCTAATTCTCAAGTGTACCCATTCCTTAGTCGCGTGAAATCCTAATTCTCAAGTGTACCCATTCCTTAGTCGCGTGAAATCCTAATTCTCAAGTGTACCCATTCCTCAGTCGCGTGAAATCCTAATTCTCAAGTGTACCCATTCCTTAGTCGCGTGAAATCCTAATTCTCAAGTGTACCCATTCCTTAGTCGCGTGAAATCCTCATTCTCAAGTGTACCCATTCCTTAGTCGCGTGAAATCCTAATTCTCAAGTGTACCCATTCCTTAGTCGCGTGAAATCCTAATTCTCAAGTGTACCCATTCCTTAGTCGCGTGAAATCATAATTCTCAAGTGTACCCATTCCTTAGTCGCGTGAAATCCTCATTCTCAAGTGTACCCATTCCTTAGTCGCGTGAAATCCTCATTCTCAAGTGTACCCATTCCTTAGTCGCGTGAAATCCTAATTCTCAAGTGTACCCATTCCTTAGTCGCGTGAAATCCTAATTCTCAAGTGTACCCATTCCTTAGTCGCGTGAAATCCTAATTCTCAAGTGTACCCATTCCTTAGTCGCGTGAAATCCTAATTCTCAAGTGTACCCATTCCTTAAGTCGCGTGAAATCCTAATTCTCAAGTGTACCCATTCCTTAAGTCGCGTGAAATCCTAATTCTCAAGTGTACCCATTCCTTAGTCGCGTGAAATCCTCATTCTCAAGTGTACCCATTCCTTAGTCGCGTGAAATCCTCATTCTCAAGTGTACCCATTCCTTAGTCGCGTGAAATCCTAATTCTCAAGTGTACCCATTCCTTAGTCGCGTGAAATCCTAATTCTCAAGTGTACCCATTCCTTAGTCGCGTGAAATCCTCATTCTCAAGTGTACCCATTCCTTAGTCGCGTGAAATCCTCATTCTCAAGTGTACCCATTCCTTAGTCGCGTGAAATCCTCATTCTCAAGTGTACCCATTCCTTAGTCGCGTGAAATCCTAATTCTCAAGTGTACCCATTCCTTAGTCGCGTGAAATCCTAATTCTCAAGTGTACCCATTCCTTAGTCGCGTGAAATCCTAATTCTCAAGTGTACCCATTCCTTAGTCGCGTGAAATCCTAATTCTCAAGTGTACCCATTCCTTAGTCGCGTGAAATCCTAATTCTCAAGTGTACCCATTCCTTAGTCGCGTGAAATCCTAATTCTCAAGTGTACCCATTCCTTAGTCGCGTGAAATCCTCATTCTCAAGTGTACCCATTCCTTAGTCGCGTGAAATCCTCATTCTCAAGTGTACCCATTCCTTAGTCGCGTGAAATCCTCATTCTCAAGTGTACCCATTCCTTAGTCGCGTGAAATCCTCATTCTCAAGTGTACCCATTCCTTAGTCGCGTGAAATCCTAATTCTCAAGTGTACCCATTCCTTAGTCGCGTGAAATCCTAATTCTCAAGTGTACCCATTCCTCAGTCGCGTGAAATCCTAATTCTCAAGTGTACCCATTCCTTAGTCGCGTGAAATCCTAATTCTCAAGTGTACCCATTCCTTAGTCGCGTGAAATCCTCATTCTCAAGTGTACCCATTCCTTAGTCGCGTGAAATCCTAATTCTCAAGTGTACCCATTCCTTAGTCGCGTGAAATCATAATTCTCAAGTGTACCCATTCCTTAGTCGCGTGAAATCCTCATTCTCAAGTGTACCCATTCCTTAGTCGCGTGAAATCCTCATTCTCAAGTGTACCCATTCCTTAGTCGCGTGAAATCCTCATTCTCAAGTGTACCCATTCCTTAGTCGCGTGAAATCCTCATTCTCAAGTGTACCCATTCCTTAGTCGCGTGAAATCCTAATTCTCAAGTGTACCCATTCCTTAGTCGCGTGAAATCCTCATTCTCAAGTGTACCCATTCCTTAGTCGCGTGAAATCCTCATTCTCAAGTGTACCCATTCCTTAGTCGCGTGAAATCCTAATTCTCAAGTGTACCCATTCCTTAGTCGCGTGAAATCCTAATTCTCAAGTGTACCCATTCCTTAGTCGCGTGAAATCCTAATTCTCAAGTGTACCCATTCCTTAGTCGCGTGAAATCCTAATTCTCAAGTGTACCCATTCCTTAGTCGCGTGAAATCCTAATTCTCAAGTGTACCCATTCCTTAGTCGCGTGAAATCCTCATTCTCAAGTGTACCCATTCCTTAGTCGCGTGAAATCCTCATTCTCAAGTGTACCCATTCCTTAGTCGCGTGAAATCCTCATTCTCAAGTGTACCCATTCCTTAGTCGCGTGAAATCCTAATTCTCAAGTGTACCCATTCCTTAGTCGCGTGAAATCCTAATTCTCAAGTGTACCCATTCCTTAGTCGCGTGAAATCCTAATTCTCAAGTGTACCCATTCCTTAGTCGCGTGAAATCCTAATTCTCAAGTGTACCCATTCCTTAGTCGCGTGAAATCCTAATTCTCAAGTGTACCCATTCCTTAGTCGCGTGAAATCCTAATTCTCAAGTGTACCCATTCCTTAGTCGCGTGAAATCCTAATTCTCAAGTGTACCCATTCCTTAGTCGCGTGAAATCCTCATTCTCAAGTGTACCCATTCCTTAGTCGCGTGAAATCCTCATTCTCAAGTGTACCCATTCCTTAGTCGCGTGAAATCCTCATTCTCAAGTGTACCCATTCCTTAGTCGCGTGAAATCCTAATTCTCAAGTGTACCCATTCCTTAGTCGCGTGAAATCCTCATTCTCAAGTGTACCCATTCCTTAGTCGCGTGAAATCCTCATTCTCAAGTGTACCCATTCCTTAGTCGCGTGAAATCCTCATTCTCAAGTGTACCCATTCCTTAGTCGCGTGAAATCCTCATTCTCAAGTGTACCCATTCCTTAGTCGCGTGAAATCCTAATTCTCAAGTGTACCCATTCCTTAGTCGCGTGAAATCCTAATTCTCAAGTGTACCCATTCCTTAGTCGCGTGAAATCCTAATTCTCAAGTGTACCCATTCCTTAGTCGCGTGAAATCCTAATTCTCAAGTGTACCCATTCCTTAGTCGCGTGAAATCCTCATTCTCAAGTGTACCCATTCCTTAGTCGCGTGAAATCCTCATTCTCAAGTGTACCCATTCCTTAGTCGCGTGAAATCCTAATTCTCAAGTGTACCCATTCCTTAGTCGCGTGAAATCCTAATTCTCAAGTGTACCCATTCCTTAGTCGCGTGAAATCCTAATTCTCAAGTGTACCCATTCCTTAGTCGCGTGAAATCCTAATTCTCAAGTGTACCCATTCCTTAGTCGCGTGAAATCCTCATTCTCAAGTGTACCCATTCCTTAGTCGCGTGAAATCCTCATTCTCAAGTGTACCCATTCCTTAGTCGCGTGAAATCCTAATTCTCAAGTGTACCCATTCCTTAGTCGCGTGAAATCCTAATTCTCAAGTGTACCCATTCCTTAGTCGCGTGAAATCCTAATTCTCAAGTGTACCCATTCCTTAGTCGCGTGAAATCCTAATTCTCAAGTGTACCCATTCCTTAGTCGCGTGAAATCCTCATTCTCAAGTGTACCCATTCCTTAGTCGCGTGAAATCCTAATTCTCAAGTGTACCCATTCCTTAGTCGCGTGAAATCCTAATTCTCAAGTGTACCCATTCCTTAGTCGCGTGAAATCCTAATTCTCAAGTGTACCCATTCCTTAGTCGCGTGAAATCCTAATTCTCAAGTGTACCCATTCCTTAGTCGCGTGAAATCCTAATTCTCAAGTGTACCCATTCCTTAGTCGCGTGAAATCCTAATTCTCAAGTGTACCCATTCCTTAGTCGCGTGAAATCCTAATTCTCAAGTGTACCCATTCCTTAGTCGCGTGAAATCCTAATTCTCAAGTGTACCCATTCCTTAGTCGCGTGAAATCCTCATTCTCAAGTGTACCCATTCCTTAGTCGCGTGAAATCCTCATTCTCAAGTGTACCCATTCCTTAGTCGCGTGAAATCCTCATTCTCAAGTGTACCCATTCCTTAGTCGCGTGAAATCCTCATTCTCAAGTGTACCCATTCCTTAGTCGCGTGAAATCCTCATTCTCAAGTGTACCCATTCCTTAGTCGCGTGAAATCCTAATTCTCAAGTGTACCCATTCCTTAGTCGCGTGAAATCCTAATTCTCAAGTGTACCCATTCCTTAGTCGCGTGAAATCCTAATTCTCAAGTGTACCCATTCCTTAGTCGCGTGAAATCCTAATTCTCAAGTGTACCCATTCCTTAGTCGCGTGAAATCCTAATTCTCAAGTGTACCCATTCCTTAGTCGCGTGAAATCCTCATTCTCAAGTGTACCCATTCCTTAGTCGCGTGAAATCCTCATTCTCAAGTGTACCCATTCCTTAGTCGCGTGAAATCCTAATTCTCAAGTGTACCCATTCCTTAGTCGCGTGAAATCCTAATTCTCAAGTGTACCCATTCCTTAGTCGCGTGAAATCCTAATTCTCAAGTGTACCCATTCCTTAGTCGCGTGAAATCCTAATTCTCAAGTGTACCCATTCCTTAGTCGCGTGAAATCCTCATTCTCAAGTGTACCCATTCCTTAGTCGCGTGAAATCCTAATTCTCAAGTGTACCCATTCCTTAGTCGCGTGAAATCCTAATTCTCAAGTGTACCCATTCCTTAGTCGCGTGAAATCCTCATTCTCAAGTGTACCCATTCCTTAGTCGCGTGAAATCCTCATTCTCAAGTGTACCCATTCCTTAGTCGCGTGAAATCCTAATTCTCAAGTGTACCCATTCCTTAGTCGCGTGAAATCCTAATTCTCAAGTGTACCCATTCCTTAGTCGCGTGAAATCCTAATTCTCAAGTGTACCCATTCCTTAGTCGCGTGAAATCCTAATTCTCAAGTGTACCCATTCCTTAGTCGCGTGAAATCCTCATTCTCAAGTGTACCCATTCCTTAGTCGCGTGAAATCCTAATTCTCAAGTGTACCCATTCCTTAGTCGCGTGAAATCCTAATTCTCAAGTGTACCCATTCCTTAGTCGCGTGAAATCCTAATTCTCAAGTGTACCCATTCCTTAGTCGCGTGAAATCCTAATTCTCAAGTGTACCCATTCCTTAGTCGCGTGAAATCCTAATTCTCAAGTGTACCCATTCCTTAGTCGCGTGAAATCCTCATTCTCAAGTGTACCCATTCCTTAGTCGCGTGAAATCCTCATTCTCAAGTGTACCCATTCCTTAGTCGCGTGAAATCCTCATTCTCAAGTGTACCCATTCCTTAGTCGCGTGAAATCCTCATTCTCAAGTGTACCCATTCCTTAGTCGCGTGAAATCCTAATTCTCAAGTGTACCCATTCCTTAGTCGCGTGAAATCCTAATTCTCAAGTGTACCCATTCCTTAGTCGCGTGAAATCCTAATTCTCAAGTGTACCCATTCCTTAGTCGCGTGAAATCCTAATTCTCAAGTGTACCCATTCCTTAGTCGCGTGAAATCCTAATTCTCAAGTGTACCCATTCCTTAGTCGCGTGAAATCCTAATTCTCAAGTGAACCCATTCCTTAAGTCGCGTGAAATCCTAATTCTCAAGTGTACCCATTCCTTAGTCGCGTGAAATCCTAATTCTCAAGTGTACCCATTCCTTAGTCGCGTGAAATCCTCATTCTCAAGTGTACCCATTCCTTAGTCGCGTGAAATCCTCATTCTCAAGTGTACCCATTCCTTAGTCGCGTGAAATCCTCATTCTCAAGTGTACCCATTCCTTAGTCGCGTGAAATCCTAATTCTCAAGTGTACCCATTCCTTAGTCGCGTGAAATCCTCATTCTCAAGTGTACCCATTCCTTAGTCGCGTGAAATCCTCATTCTCAAGTGTACCCATTCCTTAGTCGCGTGAAATCCTAATTCTCAAGTGTACCCATTCCTTAGTCGCGTGAAATCCTCATTCTCAAGTGTACCCATTCCTTAGTCGCGTGAAATCCTAATTCTCAAGTGTACCCATTCCTTAGTCGCGTGAAATCCTCATTCTCAAGTGTACCCATTCCTTAGTCGCGTGAAATCCTAATTCTCAAGTGTACCCATTCCTTAGTCGCGTGAAATCCTCATTCTCAAGTGTACCCATTCCTTAGTCGCGTGAAATCCTAATTCTCAAGTGTACCCATTCCTTAGTCGCGTGAAATCCTCATTCTCAAGTGTACCCATTCCTTAGTCGCGTGAAATCCTCATTCTCAAGTGTACCCATTCCTTAGTCGCGTGAAATCCTAATTCTCAAGTGTACCCATTCCTTAGTCGCGTGAAATCCTAATTCTCAAGTGTACCCATTCCTTAGTCGCGTGAAATCCTAATTCTCAAGTGTACCCATTCCTTAGTCGCGTGAAATCCTCATTCTCAAGTGTACCCATTCCTTAGTCGCGTGAAATCCTCATTCTCAAGTGTACCCATTCCTTAGTCGCGTGAAATCCTCATTCTCAAGTGTACCCATTCCTTAGTCGCGTGAAATCCTCATTCTCAAGTGTACCCATTCCTTAGTCGCGTGAAATCCTAATTCTCAAGTGTACCCATTCCTTAGTCGCGTGAAATCCTAATTCTCAAGTGTACCCATTCCTTAGTCGCGTGAAATCCTAATTCTCAAGTGTACCCATTCCTTAGTCCCGTGAAATCCTAATTCTCAAGTGTACCCATTCCTTAGTCGCGTGAAATCCTAATTCTCAAGTGTACCCATTCCTTAGTCGCGTGAAATCCTAATTCTCAAGTGTACCCATTCCTTAGTCGCGTGAAATCCTAATTCTCAAGTGTACCCATTCCTTAGTCGCGTGAAATCCTAATTCTCAAGTGTACCCATTCCTTAGTCGCGTGAAATCCTAATTCTCAAGTGTACCCATTCCTTAGTCGCGTGAAATCCTAATTCTCAAGTGTACCCATTCCTTAGTCGCGTGAAATCCTCATTCTCAAGTGTACCCATTCCTTAGTCGCGTGAAATCCTAATTCTCAAGTGTACCCATTCCTTAGTCGCGTGAAATCCTCATTCTCAAGTGTACCCATTCCTTAGTCGCGTGAAATCCTAATTCTCAAGTGTACCCATTCCTTAGTCGCGTGAAATCCTCATTCTCAAGTGTACCCATTCCTTAGTCGCGTGAAATCCTAATTCTCAAGTGTACCCATTCCTTAGTCGCGTGAAATCCTCATTCTCAAGTGTACCCATTCCTTAGTCGCGTGAAATCCTAATTCTCAAGTGTACCCATTCCTTAGTCGCGTGAAATCCTAATTCTCAAGTGTACCCATTCCTTAGTCGCGTGAAATCCTCATTCTCAAGTGTACCCATTCCTTAGTCGCGTGAAATCCTCATTCTCAAGTGTACCCATTCCTTAGTCGCGTGAAATCCTCATTCTCAAGTGTACCCATTCCTTAGTCGCGTGAAATCCTAATTCTCAAGTGTACCCATTCCTTAGTCGCGTGAAATCCTAATTCTCAAGTGTACCCATTCCTTAGTCGCGTGAAATCCTAATTCTCAAGTGTACCCATTCCTTAGTCGCGTGAAATCCTCATTCTCAAGTGTACCCATTCCTTAGTCGCGTGAAATCCTCATTCTCAAGTGTACCCATTCCTTAGTCGCGTGAAATCCTAATTCTCAAGTGTACCCATTCCTTAGTCGCGTGAAATCCTAATTCTCAAGTGTACCCATTCCTTAGTCGCGTGAAATCCTAATTCTCAAGTGTACCCATTCCTTAGTCGCGTGAAATCCTAATTCTCAAGTGTACCCATTCCTTAGTCGCGTGAAATCCTAATTCTCAAGTGTACCCATTCCTTAGTCGCGTGAAATCCTCATTCTCAAGTGTACCCATTCCTTAGTCGCGTGAAATCCTCATTCTCAAGTGTACCCATTCCTTAGTCGCGTGAAATCCTCATTCTCAAGTGTACCCATTCCTTAGTCGCGTGAAATCCTCATTCTCAAGTGTACCCATTCCTTAGTCGCGTGAAATCCTAATTCTCAAGTGTACCCATTCCTTAGTCGCGTGAAATCCTAATTCTCAAGTGTACCCATTCCTTAGTCGCGTGAAATCCTAATTCTCAAGTGTACCCATTCCTTAGTCGCGTGAAATCCTAATTCTCAAGTGTACCCATTCCTTAGTCGCGTGAAATCCTCATTCTCAAGTGTACCCATTCCTTAGTCGCGTGAAATCCTAATTCTCAAGTGTACCCATTCCTTAGTCGCGTGAAATCCTAATTCTCAAGTGTACCCATTCCTTAGTCGCGTGAAATCCTCATTCTCAAGTGTACCCATTCCTTAGTCGCGTGAAATCCTAATTCTCAAGTGTACCCATTCCTTAGTCGCGTGAAATCCTCATTCTCAAGTGTACCCATTCCTTAGTCGCGTGAAATCCTAATTCTCAAGTGTACCCATTCCTTAGTCGCGTGAAATCCTCATTCTCAAGTGTACCCATTCCTTAGTCGCGTGAAATCCTAATTCTCAAGTGTACCCATTCCTTAGTCGCGTGAAATCCTCATTCTCAAGTGTACCCATTCCTTAGTCGCGTGAAATCCTAATTCTCAAGTGTACCCATTCCTTAGTCGCGTGAAATCCTCATTCTCAAGTGTACCCATTCCTTAGTCGCGTGAAATCCTCATTCTCAAGTGTACCCATTCCTTAGTCGCGTGAAATCCTAATTCTCAAGTGTACCCATTCCTTAGTCGCGTGAAATCCTAATTCTCAAGTGTACCCATTCCTTAGTCGCGTGAAATCCTAATTCTCAAGTGTACCCATTCCTTAGTCGCGTGAAATCCTCATTCTCAAGTGTACCCATTCCTTAGTCGCGTGAAATCCTCATTCTCAAGTGTACCCATTCCTTAGTCGCGTGAAATCCTCATTCTCAAGTGTACCCATTCCTTAGTCGCGTGAAATCCTCATTCTCAAGTGTACCCATTCCTTAGTCGCGTGAAATCCTAATTCTCAAGTGTACCCATTCCTTAGTCGCGTGAAATCCTAATTCTCAAGTGTACCCATTCCTTAGTCGCGTGAAATCCTAATTCTCAAGTGTACCCATTCCTTAGTCCCGTGAAATCCTAATTCTCAAGTGTACCCATTCCTTAGTCGCGTGAAATCCTAATTCTCAAGTGTACCCATTCCTTAGTCGCGTGAAATCCTAATTCTCAAGTGTACCCATTCCTTAGTCGCGTGAAATCCTAATTCTCAAGTGTACCCATTCCTTAGTCGCGTGAAATCCTAATTCTCAAGTGTACCCATTCCTTAGTCGCGTGAAATCCTAATTCTCAAGTGTACCCATTCCTTAGTCGCGTGAAATCCTAATTCTCAAGTGTACCCATTCCTTAGTCGCGTGAAATCCTCATTCTCAAGTGTACCCATTCCTTAGTCGCGTGAAATCCTAATTCTCAAGTGTACCCATTCCTTAGTCGCGTGAAATCCTCATTCTCAAGTGTACCCATTCCTTAGTCGCGTGAAATCCTAATTCTCAAGTGTACCCATTCCTTAGTCGCGTGAAATCCTCATTCTCAAGTGTACCCATTCCTTAGTCGCGTGAAATCCTAATTCTCAAGTGTACCCATTCCTTAGTCGCGTGAAATCCTCATTCTCAAGTGTACCCATTCCTTAGTCGCGTGAAATCCTAATTCTCAAGTGTACCCATTCCTTAGTCGCGTGAAATCCTAATTCTCAAGTGTACCCATTCCTTAGTCGCGTGAAATCCTCATTCTCAAGTGTACCCATTCCTTAGTCGCGTGAAATCCTCATTCTCAAGTGTACCCATTCCTTAGTCGCGTGAAATCCTCATTCTCAAGTGTACCCATTCCTTAGTCGCGTGAAATCCTAATTCTCAAGTGTACCCATTCCTTAGTCGCGTGAAATCCTAATTCTCAAGTGTACCCATTCCTTAGTCGCGTGAAATCCTAATTCTCAAGTGTACCCATTCCTTAGTCGCGTGAAATCCTCATTCTCAAGTGTACCCATTCCTTAGTCGCGTGAAATCCTCATTCTCAAGTGTACCCATTCCTTAGTCGCGTGAAATCCTAATTCTCAAGTGTACCCATTCCTTAGTCGCGTGAAATCCTAATTCTCAAGTGTACCCATTCCTTAGTCGCGTGAAATCCTAATTCTCAAGTGTACCCATTCCTTAGTCGCGTGAAATCCTAATTCTCAAGTGTACCCATTCCTTAGTCGCGTGAAATCCTAATTCTCAAGTGTACCCATTCCTTAGTCGCGTGAAATCCTCATTCTCAAGTGTACCCATTCCTTAGTCGCGTGAAATCCTCATTCTCAAGTGTACCCATTCCTTAGTCGCGTGAAATCCTCATTCTCAAGTGTACCCATTCCTTAGTCGCGTGAAATCCTCATTCTCAAGTGTACCCATTCCTTAGTCGCGTGAAATCCTAATTCTCAAGTGTACCCATTCCTTAGTCGCGTGAAATCCTAATTCTCAAGTGTACCCATTCCTTAGTCGCGTGAAATCCTAATTCTCAAGTGTACCCATTCCTTAGTCGCGTGAAATCCTCATTCTCAAGTGTACCCATTCCTTAGTCGCGTGAAATCCTAATTCTCAAGTGTACCCATTCCTTAGTCGCGTGAAATCCTCATTCTCAAGTGTACCCATTCCTTAGTCGCGTGAAATCCTCATTCTCAAGTGTACCCATTCCTTAGTCGCGTGAAATCCTAATTCTCAAGTGTACCCATTCCTTAGTCGCGTGAAATCCTAATTCTCAAGTGTACCCATTCCTTAGTCGCGTGAAATCCTAATTCTCAAGTGTACCCATTCCTTAGTCGCGTGAAATCCTAATTCTCAAGTGTACCCATTCCTTAGTCGCGTGAAATCCTAATTCTCAAGTGTACCCATTCCTTAGTCGCGTGAAATCCTCATTCTCAAGTGTACCCATTCCTTAGTCGCGTGAAATCCTAATTCTCAAGTGTACCCATTCCTTAGTCGCGTGAAATCCTAATTCTCAAGTGTACCCATTCCTTAGTCGCGTGAAATCCTAATTCTCAAGTGTACCCATTCCTTAGTCGCGTGAAATCCTAATTCTCAAGTGTACCCATTCCTTAGTCGCGTGAAATCCTAATTCTCAAGTGTACCCATTCCTTAGTCGCGTGAAATCCTCATTCTCAAGTGTACCCATTCCTTAGTCGCGTGAAATCCTCATTCTCAAGTGTACCCATTCCTTAGTCGCGTGAAATCCTCATTCTCAAGTGTACCCATTCCTTAGTCGCGTGAAATCCTCATTCTCAAGTGTACCCATTCCTTAGTCGCGTGAAATCCTCATTCTCAAGTGTACCCATTCCTTAGTCGCGTGAAATCCTAATTCTCAAGTGTACCCATTCCTTAGTCGCGTGAAATCCTAATTCTCAAGTGTACCCATTCCTTAGTCGCGTGAAATCCTAATTCTCAAGTGTACCCATTCCTTAGTCGCGTGAAATCCTAATTCTCAAGTGTACCCATTCCTTAGTCGCGTGAAATCCTAATTCTCAAGTGTACCCATTCCTTAAGTCGCGTGAAATCCTCATTCTCAAGTGTACCCATTGCTTAGTCGCGTGAAATCCTCATTCTCAAGTGTACCCATTCCTTAGTCGCGTGAAATCCTCATTCTCAAGTGTACCCATTCCTTAGTCGCGTGAAATCCTCATTCTCAAGTGTACCCATTCCTTAGTCGCGTGAAATCCTCATTCTCAAGTGTACCCATTCCTTAGTCGCGTGAAATCCTAATTCTCAAGTGTACCCATTCCTTAGTCGCGTGAAATCCTAATTCTCAAGTGTACCCATTCCCTAGTCGCGTGAAATCCTAATTCTCAAGTGTACCCATTCCTTAGTCGCGTGAAATCCTAATTCTCAAGTGTACCCATTCCTTAGTCGCGTGAAATCCTAATTCTCAAGTGTACCCATTCCTTAGTCGCGTGAAATCCTCATTCTCAAGTGTACCCATTCCTTAGTCGCGTGAAATCCTCATTCTCAAGTGTACCCATTCCTTAGTCGCGTGAAATCCTCATTCTCAAGTGTACCCATTCCTTAGTCGCGTGAAATCCTCATTCTCAAGTGTACCCATTCCTTAGTCGCGTGAAATCCTAATTCTCAAGTGTACCCATTCCTTAGTCGCGTGAAATCCTAATTCTCAAGTGTACCCATTCCTTAGTCGCGTGAAATCCTAATTCTCAAGTGTACCCATTCCTTAGTCGCGTGAAATCCTAATTCTCAAGTGTACCCATTCCTTAGTCGCGTGAAATCCTAATTCTCAAGTGTACCCATTCCTTAGTCGCGTGAAATCCTAATTCTCAAGTGTACCCATTCCTTAGTCGCGTGAAATCCTCATTCTCAAGTGTACCCATTCCTTAGTCGCGTGAAATCCTAATTCTCAAGTGTACCCATTCCTTAGTCGCGTGAAATCCTCATTCTCAAGTGTACCCATTCCTTAGTCGCGTGAAATCCTAATTCTCAAGTGTACCCATTCCTTAGTCGCGTGAAATCCTCATTCTCAAGTGTACCCATTCCTTAGTCGCGTGAAATCCTAATTCTCAAGTGTACCCATTCCTTAGTCGCGTGAAATCCTCATTCTCAAGTGTACCCATTCCTTAGTCGCGTGAAATCCTAATTCTCAAGTGTACCCATTCCTTAGTCGCGTGAAATCCTAATTCTCAAGTGTACCCATTCCTTAGTCGCGTGAAATCCTCATTCTCAAGTGTACCCATTCCTTAGTCGCGTGAAATCCTCATTCTCAAGTGTACCCATTCCTTAGTCGCGTGAAATCCTCATTCTCAAGTGTACCCATTCCTTAGTCGCGTGAAATCCTAATTCTCAAGTGTACCCATTCCTTAGTCGCGTGAAATCCTAATTCTCAAGTGTACCCATTCCTTAGTCGCGTGAAATCCTAATTCTCAAGTGTACCCATTCCTTAGTCGCGTGAAATCCTCATTCTCAAGTGTACCCATTCCTTAGTCGCGTGAAATCCTCATTCTCAAGTGTACCCATTCCTTAGTCGCGTGAAATCCTAATTCTCAAGTGTACCCATTCCTTAGTCGCGTGAAATCCTAATTCTCAAGTGTACCCATTCCTTAGTCGCGTGAAATCCTAATTCTCAAGTGTACCCATTCCTTAGTCGCGTGAAATCCTAATTCTCAAGTGTACCCATTCCTTAGTCGCGTGAAATCCTAATTCTCAAGTGTACCCATTCCTTAGTCGCGTGAAATCCTCATTCTCAAGTGTACCCATTCCTTAGTCGCGTGAAATCCTCATTCTCAAGTGTACCCATTCCTTAGTCGCGTGAAATCCTCATTCTCAAGTGTACCCATTCCTTAGTCGCGTGAAATCCTCATTCTCAAGTGTACCCATTCCTTAGTCGCGTGAAATCCTCATTCTCAAGTGTACCCATTCCTTAGTCGCGTGAAATCCTAATTCTCAAGTGTACCCATTCCTTAGTCGCGTGAAATCCTAATTCTCAAGTGTACCCATTCCTTAGTCGCGTGAAATCCTAATTCTCAAGTGTACCCATTCCTTAGTCGCGTGAAATCCTAATTCTCAAGTGTACCCATTCCTTAGTCGCGTGAAATCCTAATTCTCAAGTGTACCCATTACTTAAGTCGCGTGAAATCCTAATTCTCAAGTGTACCCATTCCTTAGTCGCGTGAAATCCTAATTCTCAAGTGTACCCATTCCTTAGTCGCGTGAAATCCTCATTCTCAAGTGTACCCATTCCTTAGTCGCGTGAAATCCTCATTCTCAAGTGTACCCATTCCTTAGTCGCGTGAAATCCTCATTCTCAAGTGTACCCATTCCTTAGTCGCGTGAAATCCTAATTCTCAAGTGTACCCATTCCTTAGTCGCGTGAAATCCTCATTCTCAAGTGTACCCATTCCTTAGTCGCGTGAAATCCTCATTCTCAAGTGTACCCATTCCTTAGTCGCGTGAAATCCTAATTCTCAAGTGTACCCATTCCTTAGTCGCGTGAAATCCTAATTCTCAAGTGTACCCATTCCTTAGTCGCGTGAAATCCTAATTCTCAAGTGTACCCATTCCTTAGTCGCGTGAAATCCTAATTCTCAAGTGTACCCATTCCTTAGTCGCGTGAAATCCTAATTCTCAAGTGTACCCATTCCTTAGTCGCGTGAAATCCTCATTCTCAAGTGTACCCATTCCTTAGTCGCGTGAAATCCTAATTCTCAAGTGTACCCATTCCTTAGTCGCGTGAAATCCTAATTCTCAAGTGTACCCATTCCTTAGTCGCGTGAAATCCTAATTCTCAAGTGTACCCATTCCTTAGTCGCGTGAAATCCTAATTCTCAAGTGTACCCATTCCTTAGTCGCGTGAAATCCTAATTCTCAAGTGTACCCATTCCTTAGTCGCGTGAAATCCTCATTCTCAAGTGTACCCATTCCTTAGTCGCGTGAAATCCTCATTCTCAAGTGTACCCATTCCTTAGTCGCGTGAAATCCTCATTCTCAAGTGTACCCATTCCTTAGTCGCGTGAAATCCTCATTCTCAAGTGTACCCATTCCTTAGTCGCGTGAAATCCTCATTCTCAAGTGTACCCATTCCTTAGTCGCGTGAAATCCTAATTCTCAAGTGTACCCATTCCTTAGTCGCGTGAAATCCTAATTCTCAAGTGTACCCATTCCTTAGTCGCGTGAAATCCTAATTCTCAAGTGTACCCATTCCTTAGTCGCGTGAAATCCTAATTCTCAAGTGTACCCATTCCTTAGTCGCGTGAAATCCTAATTCTCAAGTGTACCCATTCCTTAAGTCGCGTGAAATCCTCATTCTCAAGTGTACCCATTGCTTAGTCGCGTGAAATCCTCATTCTCAAGTGTACCCATTCCTTAGTCGCGTGAAATCCTCATTCTCAAGTGTACCCATTCCTTAGTCGCGTGAAATCCTCATTCTCAAGTGTACCCATTCCTTAGTCGCGTGAAATCCTCATTCTCAAGTGTACCCATTCCTTAGTCGCGTGAAATCCTAATTCTCAAGTGTACCCATTCCTTAGTCGCGTGAAATCCTCATTCTCAAGTGTACCCATTCCTTAGTCGCGTGAAATCCTCATTCTCAAGTGTACCCATTCCTTAGTCGCGTGAAATCCTAATTCTCAAGTGTACCCATTCCTTAGTCGCGTGAAATCCTAATTCTCAAGTGTACCCATTCCTTAGTCGCCTGAAATCCTAATTCTCAAGTGTACCCATTCCTTGGTCAGGCCACCATCCACACGTTTTTTGTGCCAACCCCAAAATATTCCGATCTCTTTCTCGCCCCTTCATCCTCCACCCCTTTCATCCTCCACCCCCTTCATCCTCCACCCCCTTCATCCTCCGCCCCCTTCATCTTTCGCGCCCCCTTCATCCTCCGCCCCCTCATCCTCGCCCTCGTCCTTCCTTCCTCCCCCGATGGCGTGTCAATGTCACCCCAGCATGGACACACCCCATAGTGATAGGCCGGCATGCCTTCGGGGATCAATACCGAGCCACAGAGATGGCCATTCCTGGCCCTGGCAAGCTCAAGCTAGTCTATGGTGCGTGCAGATTCCATAGTACAGTATGTATGGAACTATATGTATATGCAGGGACGCACGCCATTGTGATTGGCCGGCATGCCTGGGTTCAATCCCAGTGTGCTTTGGTGCAATCCCAAGGTTCTGTTATGCAATCCCAAGGCTCTGTTATGCAATCCCAAGGTGCTTTTATGCAATCCCAAGGCTCTGTATTGCAATCCCAAGGCTCTGTATTGCAATCCCAAGGTGCTGTTATGCAATCCCAAGGTGCTGTTATGCAATCCCAAGGTGCTGTTATGCAATCCCAAGGTTCTATAATGCAATCCCAAGGTGCTGTTATGCAATCCCAAGGTGCTGTTATGCAATCCCAAGGCTCTGCGTGAAAATCTGAAGCAATGGAATGCACTTGGGCAATTGGATCGTGCTGTCATAGATTTAGAGTTGTTTGGATTCCTATTTCGCTTTTTGTTCCCAGTCGAAGTCCGTTGGACGTTTATCAGTTCAAAGCCGCCCCCCCCCACACAAGCAGCATTACTGCGGCCCCTCTTTCATGCCGCCCGTCCCCCTCGCCCACCAGAAACCCCCCAAGGGTGGCACCAGTCAAGTCTTGGACGTGTATGAGTTTAATTCACCCCACTCTGCTGCTGCCGCTGGTGGCGGTGTGGCTCTTGCCATGTACAACACAGATGAGGTGGGTTGGGGAGGGAATTTAGACATGGTACCAGCTTCAACCCCACTTAACCCCGTTGACTGCTGTCAAGTGCCTTGACTCGCACTGACTGCCATTGGACCCCGTTGACTACGTTGACTGCAGTACATCAGGGCATTCTCTGAGTCACCATGGCCATGGGCGTATCAGAAGCGTGGCCGACTGACTTCTGTTGACTCTATACTGACCCCCATTGACTCCTGTTGACTGCGGATGTATGAATAGTATAGTGTATTTCATCCTCCAAAAAAAAAAAAAAAAAAAAAGAGAAGTGAAATCCATCAGAGCGTTTGCAGTGACATCCATGGCCATTTCCCACCAGAACCGATGGCCCATTGACTTCTGTTGACTCAGTACTAACTCTCGTTGAACCCGTGCTGACTGCGTTGACTGCAGTCCATCCGAGCATTCGCTGAGTCATCCATGGCCATGGCGTATCAGAAACGGTGGCCGCTGTATCTCAGCACCAAGAACACCATCCTCAAGACCTACGATGGCAGGTGTGTGTGTGTGTGTGTGTGTGTGTGTGTGTGTGTGTGTGTGTGTGTGTGTGTGTGCGTGTGTGTGTGTGTGCGTGTGCGTGTGTGTGCGTGTGTGTGTGTGAGCGTGAGCGTGCGCGTGTCTGTGTGTGTGCGTGCGCGCACGCTCGCGTGTGTTTGTGGGTCGGTGGGTGTTTGTGTGCGCGCTCGGATCCGTTGAAAAGTCTCAAAGCGACATGGTGGCCTTCTCTGCTCTCAAGCCTTGTTTGCTTCTTATCGCAACTCCCGCATGCCCGCATGCGCACATGCACACACATGCGTGAAGGTTCAAGGACATTTTCCAAGAGCCTTCATGCATTTGAGGGTATACGAAGGGAAGTGGAGGTGGAGGGGGCAGTTTGCCACCTCAAGAGCCCAGGGGTGCTCTCAGTTCAGACACCATTGCTGCTTCCTTCCTTCCTTCCACAGTGTGTACGAGAGCAAGTGGAGGGAGTGGTTCGAGGCAGCAGGGGTGTGGTATGAGCACCGGCTGATTGACGATATGGTGGCCGGTGCTCATACCACACCCCTGCCAGGGATTAACTATTTCCATACCACACCCCTGCCAGGGATTAACTATTTCCATACCACACCCATGCTGCCTTGAAGCAGCGTGGCTGATTGACGATATGGTGGGCTCTCAACAGTCTGGGGTGCGCTCCTGTTTGCGAGCCACGTGTGCGTCTTATTGCCATTGGCTTGCCTTGGTCATTCACGCGTTTCGGATTTCGCCCTCCCTGCATGCACGCGGACACATCCTCTCTACACGCAGGTTCAAGGACATATGTGTCAAGATGTGTACGAAAGCAAGTGGAAGGGGAGGTTTGAAGCTGCAGGGGTGTGGTATGAGCACCGGCTGATCGACGATATGGTGGCCTTCTGTCTCAAGAGCCTGGGGTCACGCTCTTTCACAAGCGAATGTGTCTATGAAGGTTCTGGGACGTTTGCTTGTTGTTAATGGCTTGTTCCCCTGCTTGCATCCCTGCATGCTCCCCTCCCTGCATACACCACGTGCAGGTTCAAGGACATTTTCCAGCAGGTGTATGAAGACAAGTGGCAGAAGCGGTTTGAGGAGGCGGGGGTGTGGTATGAGCACCGGCTGATCGACGATATGGTGGCCTTCTGTCTTAAGAGCCCGGGGGCGTTCGTGTGGGCGTGCAAGAACTATGATGGGGACGTGCAAAGCGACATGCTGGCTCAGGGTATGTGGGTGGAACTATGTATGTGGATATGTGTGTAGGGAGAGCAGGGAGGGTAGAGCTATGTGGAATTTCGTCTGGTTGGGCGTTCGTGTGGGCGTGCAAGAACTATGATGGGGATATGCAGAGCGACATGCTTGCTCAAGGTATGTGGGGTTGGGAGAGCAGGGAGGGAGGATAGGATAGAGCTGTGTGGCATTGGGTATGTATTCGTGTGGGCGTGCAAGGACTATGATGGGGATGTGCAGAGCGACATGCTGGCTCAATCATCAAGGTATGTGGCATAGGATGGAACTATGTGCTTTGCGTTCGTGTGGGCGCGCAAGAACTATGATGGGGATGTGCAGAACGACATGCTGGCTCAGGGTATGTGGGGAGGGAGAGCAGGGAGGGAGGATATTGCTATGTGCCATCAGGTGGGTGTTCGTGTGGGCGTGCAAGAACTATGATGGGGATGTGCAGAGTGACATGCTGCCACAAGGTGGGATGGTGGATGCATGGGAGAGGCACGGGAGCTTTGCACGGGAGGCACGGCATGGGAAAGGCCGGGTGAGGAATGAAGGGGTGGGTGGCTGCATAGGGCCACGCACTTACAGGGCGTGTAAGAACTGTGGTGGTGACGGGCAGATCGACATGCTGGCACAGGGTGGGTTGTGCAGAGAGACGGGGAGTGGGGTGGGAGTGCGGAGTGGGGTAGGCGTATGTGCGGTGGGAGTGGAGTTCTGTAGAAGTACCTGTGGTGAGGAGAGTGCGGAGCAATGTGGGATGTGAGGAACATCACACGTCCTCAGTCAGTGTGATGTGAGCCGTAATGAGGTCAATTTCGTTTCTGTCTTTTCGTGTCTTGTGAGCCATGTTCTTGCCTTCATCGTTGCATCTTTCCAGTACAACCTTCTATTCCATCAAGGATTTCTGTTTTTTTTGGCATACACATGGTGGTTTGTTTCCGTTTCCTCTTGCAGGGTTTGGCTCCCTTGGGCTCATGAAGAGCATTCTGGTGAGTGCCTCCTTGTGTGTACCCTTGGTAGCCTGTCCAGTCCTCATGTGTGCAGAGATCGTTTTGAGGGAGGTAGGAGCAAAGAGATGGACGGTAGTCAATCGTGCATTCGCATCATCCACGCATCACTCTACCACGTGCATCAGAGGGGAGTTATGCAGGGTGATTCAACCAGAAATGTCACATTCCTTTTGAATCAAATTCCCGTTTCCCAGGTGTGTCCGGATGGGAAGACAGTAGAAGCGGAGGCAGCACACGGCACAGTGACGCGGCACTACCGTGTGCATCAGAGGGGCGGGGAGACCAGCACCAACAGCATCGCCTCCATCTTTGCCTGGTCCAAGGGGCTTGCTCACCGGTGCGTGGGGTTGGGTCGCGGTCTGCAGGAGGACAGTTGGGTTTCAGGATGGGCGATAGAAAGCCTGGCGCACTGAACCACCAGAGGGGCGGGGAGACGAGCACCAACAGCATCGCCTCCATCATTGCCTGGTCCAAGGGGCTCGCCCACCGGTGGTTGAGAGCATGTGGGTGAGGGTGGGCCATAAGAAGCTCGGCGTGCTGGACTGCAGGAAAGCAGACGAATCCGTAGCAGCACCAACAGCATCGCCCCCATGTGCGCCTGGTGTAAGCGACTTGCCCTCTGCTGGGTGGGGGCAGGTGGTTTGGTAGCAGGTGGGTTGTGGGGGGTAAGGGGGGAGCAACCACTCTGTTGTGTTTGGGGGTGACACTGAGCAGTGTGGGTACCGAAAGTAATCACTCTCTGTTCTCCTCTTCCCTCCCCCCTCACCCCACCATTCCCTGCTTCTCCAGCGCCTCTTTAGACGGCAACAGCAGGCTCGCAGCGTTCTGCAGCCACCTGGAGGCGGCGTGTGTTGAAACAATTCCCACTCCCTGCCCCATTCTTCCCTTCATCTTGCCCTCCCCTCTCCCCTTTCCCCCCTTCCCCATGCCCCCCTCTTCCAGCGCCTCTTTAGACAGCAACAGCAGGCTCGCAGCGTTCTCCAACCACCTGGAGGCAGCGTGCACTGAAGCGGTGGAGAGCGGTGGAATGACCCGTGACCTGGCCCTGCTGGTGCATGGAAGCAAGTGCGTTGAGTTGTCCCTCCACAAGTTTCTCGCCAGCACTTATTAGGCATTGCACCTTTCCATGGTAGACCCATGTTCCCATCACGACGGAATCTCACGACGGGCGGGTATTTGCCCACTCCCTCCGCTTCTCCACCGTCCACTGGTTTTCATTTGCTTTCCCCCCTTCCCCTCCGCCCCTCAAGTGTCTCCCCTCCTCTATCCCCACCCTCATTTTCCCTTCACTCCCGCCTTACAATGCAGGGTGTCGCGTGCAGACTATCTCAACACAGAGGAGTTTATAGACGCAGTTGCTGCCTGCCTTAGACAACGCCTGCTGAGTGGAGGGGAGGGCTGTGATAGGCGTAGTAGGATGTAGGTTAGCTGTAACATAATTGCATATGAGAATAGTGCAATACATGATGCAGGTGGCCATCTAATTTCTTTTGATGTACAGTGCAAGAAAAGGGCTTGCATGGTCGTTCTATAAGTTTCCAATCATTGTTAATCGATCGACCAAAACAGTGTTCAATTCTCACACTACCCAAGTATAATTACACTGTGAATTTAGTACAGTAAGGACACACGGATGTATAGGACTTTCTGTAAGGCGTACATCAGAGATACCTCACAGGCTCACATCGCATCCCCTCACTGACCTCACACACGCTCAAGCAGTCGCGTCATTCATCCTTTTCAATACCCTGCCCAAGTTCCCTAATGCTAGAGCCGAGCCGCTTAGGCGATACAGCAGACATGTGCGATGATCCAGTGGGAAGAGTGAAATGGACGGGAGGGACGGATTTGAGGTGCCATCTTGCCTTTCTGCGTGCTACAAGCCACCCACTTTCGAATCAGCACAGCCAATCACGGATTAGCAGCTCGATGACGTCCCCCCCTCGCTCCGAAGAGCCACCAGAGGCATACGTCGCTATTCCAGAGTCCGGGCGTCTCTCCCACCGCTGCTGCGTCAGCTCCACGCTAGCACAGATTCGGAACGCCCTTTCGGCGAACCTTGAAGCTGTCGTCATCCGTGTCTGCGATACAGCCTCATGGGATTGCGAAGGCGACTTGGTCGCAGCGCCTCAGAATCTTATCCAGAATCCGGGATCGCGAAATGTTCCTCACTCTATTTCGCGTTTGGGCTGGTTCGTTCTCAGTGCAAACGAAATTAATTTCACTCGCGCATGCAGAGTGACGCGTCGAGCATCCTGGTAGTATAAAGGGCGCTTATAACACTGATATAATTCATCCACTACTAGTGCCACTGCTTACAGCCTGAAGCTTATTCCCGCATCAAGCAGAGCAACTCAAGTGCTCCTGCTTCTGCTCCCACACACGTCGACCGTTGCATCCTCATCGTCATCCTCATCCTCATCCTCATCCTCATCCTCATCCTCGCTCGCCGTCTCTCCCCTCGCGGCGAAATGGCTCTTGTGCCTCGCTCCCTGACTCTCATCGCGGCGGTTGTCCTCGCGGCTGCCGCTCTCCTCGCCGCTCTTCCTGCCGCGAGCGCCGCTGGGGTGAATTACAGCAAAAGCGGGCTCAACTGGGAGGTGCGTGAGTCGCCGCCTAGGGGCGTGTGAGTGGGGAGGGAGGGAAGGGGGGAAAAGTGAGGAGGGTTAAAACGTGGGAAGATGGATTGAGGTCGTGGCTGTACATGAGGCGATTTTTGAGTCGACTCAAAAATCGCCTCATCACACACGAGGTCGTGGCTGTACATGCTCAACGTGCGATTTCAAAAAGCACAATCCTCGCGTTATGCGAGTCGGGCGAGCGGCAGTCGCCAATCAACATGGACGAGGCAACGACCAACCCCCTCTCTCTCTCCCCTTGCTCACCCCCTCTCTCTCACTCCCCTTTCTCCCTCCACATTACCCGCCAGGGCGTGTGCGAGTCGGGCGAGCGGCAGTCGCCAATCAACATTGTGATGGACGAGGCAAAGAACCATCCCCTCCTTCCCTCACTCCCATTGCGCACTCCCTTTTCCACTCACCCCTTGCCAGGGCACTTGCGAGTCGGGCGAGCGGCAGTCGCCAATCAACATTGTGATGGACGAGGCAACCACGGTGGATGCACCAGAGATATTCTCTCTGGAGTATGACTCCTCGCCCACCACTGCCACCGTCGTCAACAAGGGCTACACCGTCCGTGAGTGTTCCCTCCTCTCTCCAATCCTCCTCCATTTGTGCGTTTGTCTGTTCATTGTACGTCAAGTCATTCAGTCATACCCTACTCATGCTAGTCGGTCCTTCCCCCAGAGGTGGTTCATAACCCCGCCCGTACCTTAAAGTCCGCACATCGCAAGCGGAAAGTACAAGCTGAAGCAGGTGCACGTGCATGCCTTCTCAGAGCATGCCATCAACGGGCTCTTTCCTCCCCCGCCCTCCCCTTTCTCCTGCCCCCTTTCCTTTCTTTTCAGAGGTGGTTCCGAATCCGTCCAACACCTACAAGCTGCATATTGCCAGCGGAACCTACGAGCTGAAGCAGGTGCACGTGCACGCCTTCTCAGAGCATGCCATCAACGGGCTCTTTGCTCCCATGGAGGCGCACCTCGTGCATGCCCATGTCGACGATCCCTCCCGGCTGGTCGTCGTGGGAGTCATGATCCGCCTGCAGCGCGACGACCACGCCAGCAACTGGGTCGACTCGTGAGTTTTCCTTCCGATCTCTGTAGTTTTCCTTGATTTAATTTCCTCCAATTTTGTCATTTTATTTGACCCCCTTTTCTTCACCATGCATCACCCTAGTCCTGTACCTTCATTCCTTCCAGCTGGTTGGACAGGTGAATGGGACAGCCACCAATGACATCCCCAGGAACTTCTGGAGGCAGATGGTGGATGTGTCCATGGGCTTCTGGCGCTACCCCAGCTCGCTCACCCCATTCCATTCTCCCACACGGCTGTTTCTCCACCTTTACTGCCCCCCCCAGGTGGTTGGCCCAGAACCCTGCACCGGTGAACGGGACAGCGACTGTCCCCAGGAACTTCTGGAGGGAGATGGTGGATGTGTCCATGGGGTTCTGGCGCTACCCCGGCTCGCTCACCCCCCATTCCATTCTCTCACACGCCCAGGTGGTTGGCCCGGACCCCCTCAGAGGTGAACGGGACGGCGACCATTGACGTCCCCAAGAACTTCTGGAGGGAGATGGTGGATGTGTCCATGGGGTTCTGGCGCTACCCCGGCTCGCTAACCACGCCAGGCTGCGATGAGATTGTCGAGTGGCACGTGCTGCGCAAGGCCCAGTTTCTCTCCGTTGCCCAGGTGAGAGGTGCACTTGCCAGCGGCATGCTCACGTGGATTCGGAGGTTTGTAGCATCCATTTTGTAGCGCCTCCAAGATGAGTTGGTCGCGCGGCGCACAAACTCATCCTGAAAGTTATTGCTTCATCCCTGCTGTCCATGTCCGCCCTTACCCTTGTAACTCCCCCCGCTCTCTTCCTCTGAGACTGCAACATTCATGAATCTGATGGCCAGCACGAACAAGGAGCGCACCAACAACCGCATGCCCGAGCCGCTCAATGGCAGGGAGGTCACTTACTTCACTAAAATCGCAGCCTGATTACGGCCAAGCATGGTCCTGATTGATGGGCATGGTTACAAAGATAGGACATGGTCAGGTCCTGGAACCAATATATGCTTTTTGTTGCAATGAATTCACACTTTCAGCTTTCTTGATATGAAATACCTTTTGCAGAGCTTTGATTATTTAGGTAACAGCAGAGTCTTGATTTCATTCATACAGAACACTGGCTTTTGATAATGTGATCTACAGAAAATGGACAATCGCTTCATATTTTACATAGCATCCAACTTGCCTTGACTCTTCTCGTTGAAGCATGTTCGGCTCCTTGCGCCAATCCGAATTCGGCATGGTCAGCAGTGGGCCGACCTCAAACCTCGGAATGGTTGCGATCGTGTGAGGATCTGCGCGCACCGACAGGCACCGCGGCAACATTGCGCTTCGGCTCCGAGTCGCGGCCCACATAAGCATCACCGCCCTCCATTCAGCACCGCGTACGGTCAACCGCATCTGCTGTCCCCCACCCCTCTCTGCGACATTTCAGGTTTTCCAGCGACAGTGAACGACGACATCACTCCCTTGGCGAAAAACGTGGTGCGCCATGACCAGGAGGGCGAGGCCGTGCGACACATCAAATGCTGTCGCTGCTTGCGCCTCTGCTCCTTGCTTTGGCTCGTGGGGGAAATCGCCCACCCTTTTAGGCGCGATTTCCAGCACCATCCTTTACACCCCCAGGGGAAACAGGTCACGACTCGTGCAGTGCTAGTTTGTGTGCTCGCACAAAAGCCACAGGAAGTCACTATTCTCGTCTGTCACTCAGCTTACGCCATACACCAAGGCTACTTCCCTCGCACTAGAGATTCAGAACCATTTACGGCTGCTTGTGCATAGAGGTAGCGTCAAACACAGCATAGGTTCACATGGATCGCAGACCACTTTTAGCCGTTCTATTACTTGCGCTGACATCCAGCGTACACGGATGGAACTACGTCAAGAGCGGCGCGGACTGGACGGTACGTCTCTCTTACCTTAGCTTTTGTGTCGAATCATCCTATCTTTTTCCACGTTTCCGAGTGACTCTTCCGTTCTAAGAACACCGACTCCGGTCTCAATACATGCTTGCGCGGGGTGCGTCGGTGTTGACAAAGGGCCAAATGCATGGGCTTCTTCAGCTTGATAAAGAAACAAATATCCAGCGAGACCGTAGGCACCGGTGGAAATGATCCCATCCGTCTTCCACAATTCACCCTTTCCTTATTTTTTTTTCCCTTTTCCCTCCACGCGGCTCTTCTCGTCAACAGGGTGCGTGTCAAACGTCGCGCGCGCAATCGCCGATTAACATCGAGCCGTCGATGGCGATAAAGGGCAAGGACAATCGCTTCCTCAACATCAGCTACGCCCTCAGCAAATCGCTCACCGTCTCTAACTTCGGCTTCACTGGAGGTACGCATCCCACACATACAGTCACACAACTCTTGATTTCGAAGGCGGAAAAAAAAAAAACTCAGTTGTGTCTGATTTGCTTCTCTGTCAACTCGTTTCTGTCTAACCGACGTCGGCACCGAATTTTCTTGTCTTCTGTCTGTTGTGTTCGCCAGGGGTGCAACCGCAAGCCGGCACGGAGAATTTCATGTACACGTCGACGGGCAAGTTCCGTTTGCTTGGCATTCTTCTGCGCGCCACGTCGGAGCACACCATCCTCGGCGCGCCCGCGCCGCTCGAGGCGCACTTTGTGCACGAAAATGTCGACAACCCCGCAAAGGGCGCAATCATCTCTGTGATGATCGTGATTCAAAAGAACAACGTCCGAAACCCGTGGCTCGACAAGTGAGTATCTCTGAGAACGCAACGCGACTTTCTGCGCATCTAGACACGTCCGTCGCCGTCCCTGCGACGACTAAACTCAAGAAAAGCCAACTAGCCTTAGAGAAAGCCTTCTCATCCATTTTTGCTCGTTTCCGCGCCTCCTGCTACTCCTTTCTCTCCTTTCTACTTCCCTAACCTTCCCTGTCCTCCCCCCCCCCCCCCCTTCCCCCTCGTTCCTTCCCCGCCTGATTCTCCGCGCAGGTGGCTGCCGTATGTGCCCAAGGCGGTGAACACCTCAGTGGCGGTGCCGGCGACGACCAACTTCAAGGAGGCGCTGAACGTCAAGTACGGCTTCTGGTACTACCGCGGCTCCACCACTTACCCGCCCTGCGCGCCCAACATCGAGTGGTTCATCCTCAAGCGCGGCCTCTACGGCTCCGTCGAGCAGGTGAGCCCAGGCGAATCTGATCAGTTATCACGTCGCTTTTCCACTTTTTCAGGGTCGTACATCAGAATAACGTTGGTTTGAGGCTGTCGAATTTCGCCCCGATCTACCTTCCTTAGAAACCCGTGGAATAACCCTGTTTGTAAAAACTGTTTTGTTCGTCTGTCTCTTCCCCACGCAGATCGAGGGCTACATGAACCTGCTCGCTGCATCCAGTGGTCAGCGTACCAACAACCGTCTTCCCAGGCCAATCAACGGTCGTAGGGTCATCTCATACGCCAAGCTGCACAAGCCGAAACGGGTGTAGGGTTCTAGACATCGCGTTTAGAAGGACCTGGATGCGTAAATTAGACGCCCTGTTCCCCAACCAAATAAAATGCTCGAAATTTCCTATGTAGGTTTCCCTATTTTAGCTGCACGAATTGCACTAATCTAGAAAGAAAGTACTACAATCTTTTGAAAGGATGTACGCATTTGTGTACTGGATTGAATGCTGACTGCTCGTATGTAAACCCCGAGGCCTCGAGTTTGGGTTGTGCATGGCTCGATCGAGCCGCCTGCATAATGTTGAGAGCCTGGTGGGGTGAATGCTGTTTGTGAGCTCGAGCCAGCATGCCTCACTTTCTGCTGACTCGTGCGTCGTACTGAATAATTTTCCAACCCCATCGAGTTGTCTTCTGATATTCAGAACGAGCTTGAATCTCCTCACCGCTCTCCGACCACAGAATCGAGCTAGTAAGCTTAGCAGTTCTCTCCCTGCTTGACTTCGATTCGATACAACAGCAACATGCAAGAGCTGCACGCTCAGGGGCCGAGGCCCGCGGACAAGGCAGACCAGAAAGATCGCCGCGAGTCCAAATCACCACCATCGGAGTCGACGCTGGCGCGAGATGAAGCGGCTCTGAGGAGCAGCAAAGCTCCCACCCCTCCCGCAGGTACCCTTCCACGCGCCACGCGGCACCTGTGGGTGCTTCTTCTGCTCCTAAAAAGGAGAAACCTGCCGCTGCAAAGCCAGGCAGCAAGAGCTTGGCCGAGCTTGTTAGGGATACGGATATGGAGCCTGATGAGGAGGTTGCTAGGTATGGCGAAATGAAGGTTTCTGTTGAGGCTATGGCAAAAAATCGCGCTCCTGAGAAGGGAGATGCTGAGGGTGGGAAGGAGCTGAAAGGCAGCAGCAGCGGTGCTTTCCTTGGGAGGGAGGGTCACGCCATTCCAGATGAGGTACACTGAAGTGAAGAAATTGTTTGCAGTGTTTTATAAGGGGGTAGGCACTAAGTGATCTTACCTCTTGGACTCTTTGCAGGAGGTGAAACACCAGAAGCCCCAGCAGCAAGCATGAGTATTGATAGGCCGAGCAGCCATCCTTTACCTTCATAATTCTGCCTGTATTGAGTACTGAAAGAGGGCTACAATAAAGCCCCGCATGAGTGCTGGAGTGGGCTTTTAGAGGGTTGAACTGGTGCATGCTTGTTCTCTTTGTACATACTGTACTATCTTTTGAAGGAATTGCTGGTATAAAACAAAGATTGATTAGCATTTGCAGTCATTATCCATCACGACATGGAGATCGTATTCTATATCATCACGCTAGTTATCAGGCACCACACCACACCATTCCAAAAGTCTTTGTAGAATCACGTTTTGCAAATACAAGTTTTTATAGCTTTGTGTTACGCCTCTAGTACGGTATAGATGGATCACGCAATGACACAAAAGTGTAGCTATTGCATGCCAGTCAGGAATTCGTCCTCCTGACGTGTCAATGGCAAATTTAGTCCACTTGGAGGGCAGGGAGGAGGTGGTGGGGCGTTCCTCGCGTCAGCACGGTGCTGGCCTGGTATGGCAGAGCAAGCCAATGTCGCGCTTCGATTTGAATCGCTTCGCATATTCGTTCGAGTCGCACCCAATGCAATTTCCTGTTTGCATGTGAATGCAATTTCACCAGCAGCACAAACTCCCACCCACCCACCACAAATACCACAAACCCACACACTAGAGCTCGCACATTTCGAAGACTCATTTTTGCCCGAAATCCAAACCGCAAGAGTCGAGAGAAACGCGCATCTGCATCTGCTGAATTCACGCACCACGCGATCATGGACACGGTCAAGGGGATCTTTGGCGGAGAGAAGAATCGGGAGGAGCCTCGCGAGGGCGAGTACGGATACGACTCTCGCGGAACAGCTGCAGGCGGCGAGCCAGAATATGGAGGCCACGGCCAGCAGCGTCGCCACGGGCACGAGTACGCGCGGGAAACGCCCGGCTACGGCGCCGGTTCTACCGAACGCTCGGGATATTCCGGTGTGGCGGGTCGCGAGAGAGGCACGGAGTATGGCGGCACGGGCCCGACTGGTTACGGTGAAACTGCCAGCGCTGGCTATGGAACCTTCTCCAGTGGTGAAGGTCAAACCGGCGGTCACGGACATCACCATGGAACTCGCGAAGAGACCACTGGCTATGGCGGAACACCGGGTTACGGCGGGACGACTGGGGGAGGTACAACTGGGTATGGCGGCACGGCTGGAGGAGGCACAGCTGGATATGGCGGCACGGCTGGGGGAGGTACAACTGGATACGGTGGCACCACTGGAGAACGTGGGTACGGGGAACGCGAGCACGGGGAGCGCGGATACGGGGGACATGGGGAACGCACTGGAGGTCGTGGCTATGGCGAAGAGCGCGAGACGGAGGAAGAGGTATTTGTTCCTCCATTTATTCATTCATTCTTTCTTGTTGTATCTTTCATAACCAAATCCTTTTGTTCTAGTCCGTCCAGCTTTTTTAAAGTGTTCCGTTCTGGACCTTTTCTTTCTTACCTGACACGCTATTTCGTTTCTCGGTTCTGCGTGAGCAACAACAGAAGATGCGCAAGGAATATGAGGGGCACAAAAGCGGAGAGCGCATCGGGGAGGCGATTGCAGCTGGTGCTGCAGCGTATGCGGGCCACGAACGCCACGAGAGGAAGGACGACGAGAAGGATATCAAGGAGAGGCAGAGGGAGGTCGAGGGCGGCCACAAGAAGCACGGCTGGTTTGGCTAGGAGCTTTTGGTGTTGCCCTGGATGTCCTTCTGCTCTGAAGGTAGTAGGGCTGTGTTAGTGAATGTCAGCTGACGCACATTGTACAGTTGATCTTGCTATGCATTCTTTCTATGTTGTTTTGCTCCTTCCATGCTGTTGTTCCATGCTAACTGACCTCAGAATAAAAACTGTCAGTTTCCATAGACAATATCCAGTTGCCAACTACTGTATGGACTTTATTTGCAAACCTCCCAACCCTTTACCAGCAAACATATTAAGTCCAAATTACTATAACCACTTCACCAGCAACCAGGTTACCAGCTACTCCCGTCAAACTCAGACCAAGCAGAAAGTGTAGACTTTGCCTCAACTATCCCCAAAACCTTTCTACTCTACCCAAACACAATCTGATCTTCTCAACATATCCTTCTGGAAACTATTGCACCATCAACACCTTGGGATCATTCATTCAACGTCCTCTCTTCACACTCTGCTCATCACCACCACCACCTCCAACCCCACTACTCACTCACGCACGAACTGCCACCAGCTACCCCTCAGTCCATGCCCAGCACCTTTAGCCCCCTCCCCTTGTTCGTCAACCGGTCCTTCAACTCACCCTGACTCATCTTCCCAACAACACCACCCCATACTCCCCACACACTCTCACTCGCGAACAAACTTCACAAACAAATCTACCAGCTGCCCCTTGGTCGGCGTCCTCATTTCCAGCACATCCAGCCCCCTCCCCTCATCCGTCAACCGATCCTTCAACTCACTCTTCGTCATCTTCATTGCAATCTCCCTCCGCCTCTTCGCCACGTCAGACTCCCCCGCCACGTCAGCAGCCGTCACGGCCCCCACCCCAGCCGCCGGCCTCCCTCTCCCCCTCCTCCCTCCACCACCCCTCCTTGGCCTCCCTCTTCCCCTCCCCCCCTTGCTACTCTCAGCCTCGTCCCCTTCAGTGTGTCCCTTCACCCCTCCAGCACCAAACACCCCTCCGAACGAGGCTGAATCCATGTCCATTTCGCTGCCCTGCCCGGTTGCCTGCGCTGACTCAAATCCTGTGTTGCCTGACGCTGTGGGAGTTGGCGCGCCCCTTGCTCCTGCTTCCCCGTCTGCTGCTGAGTCTGTTGGCACTGCTGCCCCAGATGCGCCAGCGGCAGCAGCTACAGCAGCAGTTGCTCTCTTGCCTGCGCCCCTGCCTCTCCGCTTGCCCACTTCTCCCCCTGCTGCCGCTCCCGCTGTGCCTGCAGCATCGCCTGTCACAGCACTATCACCCGCCCCTTCCAACCCCGCCCCTGCAACACCCCCGGCAGTACCACCTACACCAGTTAACCCTGCCTCACCTGCACCTCCCTCTCCACCAGTCCCACCTTCCCCAGCAGCAACACCCTCCCCTGCAATACCACCTTCCCCAGCAGCACCCGTCCCCAGTCTTGCCCTCTTCCTCTTCCTCCCCGCCTCCTCTCCCTCCTCCAACTCCATCTCCTCCCCCCCCTCTCCCTGCCCATCACCCCCTCTCCCCTCCCCTCTCCCCCTCTCCCTCTCCCTCTCCTGATTCCCCCTCATAGCCACCTCCAGCATCCCTCTTAACCGCAAAACCTCCTCCTCTCTCACTCTCACCACCCCCTTCATCTCCTCCTTCTCGCTCCTCACCACCCCCATCTCCACCCCCATTCCCTCCACCACCTGTCTCAACCTCTCTAACTCCCCATCCAACCGCACCATCTCACTCCTAGCTTCTCCCTCCTTTCTCCTCCACCCCTCCCTCTCCACCTCACACACAGCCAGCATCGCCATTGTTTCTCCAACCTCCTCCTTCCTCCTTCCCACTTCTCCTCTCAAATCCTCGATCTCCCTCACCATACCTTCCACCTTCCCCTTCCCCTCCTCCTCCCGTTCCGCTGCCCTCAATCTCAACCCCTCTAAGTCCCTCTCAACCTCTCTAGCTCTCCTTTCCGCAGCTTCCGCCCTCTTTCCTGCCACCTCAGCTGCTGACTGTGCCACCTGGGCCTCCTCCATTGCCATCTGGAGATCTTTCGCTGCTGAGTCAGCGCGAATGCCAGCCTGGCGTGCCAGCTCAGCCTCACGCCGGGCTGCCAGCTCAGCAGCAGTGCGTGCTGACTCAGCCTGACGCAGCTGGCGCTCCATCTGCTCTGTCGCTGCCTCCGCTGCAGCCTTCGCCTCCCGTGCAGCCTGGGAGAAAAGAGGGAAGGAGAGCGGGCGGGGACAATAGGTCGAAACTCGGGCTATAGAGACAAGCCATACTGCTGTCACCAGCCGAACCGTAGGCTTGCACCAGATAGGCACATAACGTCTATGTAAATCCGTAACAAGGGCACGAATCCCAAACAAGGGCACGAATCCCAAACAAGGGCACGAATCCCAAACAAGGGCACGAATCCCAAAGAAGGGCACGAATCCCAAACAAGGGCACGAATCCCAAACAAGGGCACGAATCCCAAACAAGGGCACGAATCCCAAACAAGGGCACGAATCCCAAACAAGGGCACGAATCCCAAACAAGGGCACGAATCCCAAACAAGGGCACGAATCCCAAACAAGGGCACGAATCCCAAACAATATCCATACCTGCATGCTCTTTCTCGCACTGCCAGCCATCCTGCTCGCCTCCCTCATACTCTTCTCTCCTAGACATCCGTGTGCCGACTCTTCCTAAGGACCTAAGCAATACGAGCCAACATGTAAGTGGGTCCTAGTCGCACCTGCACGCTCTTGCTTGCACTGCCAGCCGTCCTGCTCGCCTCCCTCATACTCTCCTCAGCTTGCCTCTCCCTCGCCTTCGTTTCCACCAGTGCCTTTTCTGTTGCTGCCAGCCTTGCTGCCTGCGACTGCACGAGGAGAGAGGTGAGAAAGAGTGGGGGAGGAATGGGTTGTGAGGGAACAGGGGGGAGGCAGGAAAGGATTAGCTTGCCTCTCCCTCGCCTTCGCTTCCACCAGTGCCTTCTCTGTGGCTGCCAGCCGTGCTGCCTGCGACTGAAAGGGGAAAAAGGGGGGGGAAGAGAGGGTGGCATCTAGTGGGTGGACAAGTCCCACAGGTCCCTCAACGTGGCACATGTCACTCTTCACATCGCCTCACTTCCAGCTTAACCTCCTTCCAGCTCAATCTCCTTCCATGACACCCCCTTTGTCCGCGCCCAACACCCCCCCCGCTCTAACTCCAACTCACCTCCAGCTTCAGCTTCAGCTCGCTCGCCTCTGCTCGCAACTGCTGCTCCAACACACTCTGCCAGCACTGCTGCACCCCCCTGTATCTCATTCCCCAACACCGCTCTTGTCCGACATCAACCCCTACCCTCTAACTCCGACTTTTGAGTCGACTCAAAAATACCCTCTAACTCCGACTCACCTCCAGCTTCACTATCACCTCGCTCGCCTCTGCTGCTGCTTTAGACACCTCTGCTCGCAACTGCTTCTCCAACTGCTAGCACTGCTGCACCCCTCTCTACCCCAATCAACCCCTCTCCTCCCACTCACACCGACTCACCTCCAGCTTGATCTTCAGCTCGCTCGCCTCTGCTGCTGCTTTAGACGCCTCTGCTCGCAACTGCTTCTCCAACTCGACCTGCCAGAGGACAATGCGTTGGGGCATAACAGAGAAGGCGTTCAAATGGTAAAAGGTTGTTGTTCAAACCAGTGCAGCATAACAGGGAAGGTGTTCAAATCGGTGGGGCAGGGTCAGGGAGAGGAGGGGGGAGGGAGGTTCATGACAGGATAGCAGACAAGACACATTCGCAGCTGAATTGAAATCACCAAACGCCCATTCCCATCCCACCCCACCCCATCCCATCCCATCCCATCCCATCCCGTCCCATCCCATCCCATCCCATCCCATCCCATCCCACCCCAGCCCATCCCATCCCATCCCATCCCATCCCATCCCATCCCATCCCATCCCATCCCATCCCATCCCATCCCATCCCATCCCATCCCATCCCATCCCCACCCCATCCCAGCATCGCACCTTCTCCTTCTGAATCGCAGCCACTTCCGCCTGCCTCCTCTGCCTCTCCCTCTCCACCTCCCCTCTCAGCCCATCCCTCTCTCCAACCACCTTCTCCACCTCCCTCTTCCCCTCCCCTACCTCCTTCTCATACATTCCCCTCCACTTCACCTTCTCCCCTTGCTCCTCCCCCACCCTCCTCTTCGCCTCCTCAAGCTGCCCCTTGACCCTCTCAGCCTCCCCACTCACTCTCCTCACCTCCTTCTCCCCGCCCTCCCTCACTCTCTCCAATTCCTTTCTCAACTCAACACACTCCCTCTCTCGCTCATCCGCCCTCCTCCTCCCCTCCTCCATCTCCTTCCTCATCCTCTCCCTCTCCTCCCTCCCTTCGCCAATCAGCCTATTAGCGTCTGCCAGCTGTCCTTCCACGGAAGCCACCCGTTTCTTCCAGTCCTCAGCTGCGGCGGCCTCCCGAGCCGCGGCCGCAGCTTCGGCGAGCGCCCGAGCCTCGGCGGCCTGCTTGTCTTTGAGTGCGGACGAGGCTTGCTGCTTTGCTTCGGCAACCTCCTTTTCAGCTGAGTCCAGCACAAGACCGCGCATGCTGCAAGGAGGGAACGGGGGGTGCCAGTCAGAACGAGTTTAAAGGCGCTTCATAACGTTTTTCCGCTGAGTCCGACATAACGGCATGCCATGCATGCTGTGTGCAAGAGGATAAAGGGGGTAACAGCAACGACTTTACAGATGGAGGGTACGAGAAGAGCGAGACAACAGCGGTCGAAGAAGAAGCGTCATTAGATTCCCTAGGCTGCAGCCTTCACAAGCTTCCCCAGATTTCTCCTTACAAGCCTCTCCTGGTTTTCTTAGAAAACCCCTCCCCACATCACCCCATAAGAACGACCCCACACTCACTACATTTCACACCACCCACCCCTACAAACCCTTCCCTACCCATACCTGATCTAGAGACATTCCAGAGAGCAGCAGTTTCACTACCCATACCTGACCTCTGCATCCCTCACCATGCATACCTACACACATCCCTCAGCGCCCTGCTGACCTGGCGACAAGGAATGCTGACAAGCAGCGCCACTTGGCAGCGCCCGACATGGACGACTCGTACGCCGCCAGCTCAGCAATCAGCGCGCGCACCAAGTCAGCAGTCGCCGCCCGGGGAGGCCCCCTGGCGAGCCCCTTGACTTTGGCCTCTAGTGCATCCAGATACCGCTTGCACCTCACCTCCGCCTCTGCTGCCACTCGCTTCAACACGTCCTGCTCAAAGACAGATGGGACCAGTGAAAAAACAGTGGGTGTGTTGACATAATGGATGAGTGGGATGGAGGCCCCCTGGCGAGCCCCTTGACCTTGGCTTCTAGTGCATCCAGGTACCGTTTGCACCTCACTTCTGCCTCTGCTGCCACCCGCTTTAGCACATTCTGCTCAGACCAAGCGGGGAACAGCGAGGCACAGTGGAGCACAAGGTGGAGGTGGAGTGGGGCGCAGTGGGGCCTTTGACTTGGGCATCCAGAGCATCGACGTGGAGTGTGCATCGCATTTCAGCCTCTGCTGCCTCCACGGCAGTAACACCACCCCAACCCCCAGCCACTCCATTCCATCCCACCCCATCCCACCTCACCCCACGCCACCCCACTCCACCGCACTGTGCCTCACCTCGAACCTCTTCCCAGCCTCCTCCCGCAGCTTCTCCTCGTACTTGTGTCGGGCCTGCCCCTCCCCCACCGCCTCCTCCCTGAAAGCCGCCTCCGCTGCTTGCAGTGCTGCCCTGTGGTGGGCCCTCAGATCCTCCTGGGGAGAGAAGTGAGAGGAGGGAGCGAGAGGAGAGTGCGAAATTGAGGAAGTCAGGGACAGCATAAATGAGGCACATCAGCCTAATCCCATGATAATCATTTTGGAATCACCTTTTGAAATTTAAAAAAAGACAACCACCTGTGCCAGCAAAAAAGCTTAACACAAAAGGTAAGGCTTAATGTGGCAAATCAATCCGACAACAAACCAATCTCATCTGCAAATGTGGGGGTCCGGAGTGTCTTGTTGTACACGATAAAAGTAGTGTTTTGAGACGTCTCAAAGCAAATGTGGGGGTCCCGAGTGCCTTGTTGTACGCCTCCAGTGCACCAGTGAGCAAAAACAAGGTGCCATGCCAATCCAGCAACAAAACTTACCTCATCAGCAGAAGCGGGGGTGCCAAATGCTCTACCGTATGCTTCCAGTGCAGCCTCAAACGCCCTGCGACACTCCGTTTCCTCCACACTCTGGGGGAGGAAGGACAGGGTTGGAGGAGGAGGGACGTGGGAGGAGGAAGGACAGGGTTGGAGGCGTAAGGAGAGTAGAAGCTACATCAACAAATGGCTCCAGACAAAAAGAACAGATCAATAACATAAATTAAATAATGTCATTCACTCACCAGCCAGGAGTTGAGAATGGTGGGAACAGCCCCGTTATGAGTGCCTGGATATACGCCTGAGTGAGCCCAGCCAGCATCGGCCCTGTCATGACTGTGCCGCCCACCCTCTTGGGGCGAGCACGGGCAAACACTGCCTGGGTAAAGGAGTCAAGCCCCTGCTTAAACTCCGGGCGGAGCTGGTCCATCTGAAACACAGAGGAGGGCCGACGGGAGAAGGGGAGAAGGTGAGAAGGTGAGAAATTGCAGTCATGACTGTGCCGCCCACCCTCTTGGGGCGAGCAACTGCAAACACTGCCTGGGTGAACGCGTCAAACCTCTGCTTGAATTCCGGGCGCAGCTGCTCCATCTGCACGTTGGGGAGGGGTGGGAAGGAAGGTGATTGGTAAGGGGCATTGCAGGACAGGACGGGACGGGAAGAGGGGACTGACCGACACTAAATACACCGCCTGGGTGATTTTTGAGACGACTCAAAAATCGCCTCAGGACAGGACGGGAAGAGGGGACTGACCGACACTACATACACCGCCTGGGTGATTTTTGAGACGACTCAAAAATCGCCTCAGGACAGGACGGGAAGAGGGGACTGACCGACACTACATACACCGCCTGGGTGATTTTTGAGACGACTCAAAAATCGCCTCAGGACAGGACGGGAAGAGGGGACTGACCGACACTACATACACCGCCTGGGTGATTTTTGAGACGACTCAAAAATCGCCTCAGGACAGGACGGGAAGAGGGGACTGACCGACACTACATACACCGCCTGGGTGATTTTTGAGACGACTCAAAAATCGCCTCAGGACAGGACGGGAAGAGGGGACTGACCGACACTACATACACCGCCTGGGTGATTTTTGAGACGACTCAAAAATCGCCTCAGGACAGGACGGGAAGAGGGGACTGACCGACACTACATACACCGCCTGGGTGATTTTTGAGACGACTCAAAAATCGCCTCAGGACAGGACGGGAAGAGGGGACTGACCGACACTACATACACCGCCTGGGTGATTTTTGAGACGACTCAAAAATCGCCTCAGGACAGGACGGGAAGAGGGGACTGACCGACACTACATACACCGCCTGGGTGATTTTTGAGACGACTCAAAAATCGCCTCAGGACAGGACGGGAAGAGGGGACTGACCGACACTACATACACCGCCTGGGTGGGTGAACGCGCCTAACCCCTGCTTGAATTGAACTCACAGGCCGGTGGTTCACACCTCAAAACTCACCGGCAGGTGGTCTAGCTTCTGCAGTAGGCGCTCGTTGCTGATGGGGCGAACGAGAGCGAAGCAGTCACGATCGGGGAAGAGCGAGCGGATGGACTCGCGGATCTGTATGGATGACACGCGGAAAAGGGGGAAGGAAGAGGATGTCTTTTTGTAAGAACACGCCTAAGGGAAAACCAGTCACGGTCAGGGAAGAGCGAGGGGATGGATTCGCGGATCTGCACGGGTGAAAAAGGGCAGAAAAGTTGGTTGGGATGGGAGTTCGGAATGAGATGTGAGTTAGAAAGGCAAGGTCGGAAAGTGACGTCAACGTGATTTTCATGGGAGTTAGGAATACAAAGGGAGTTGGCATTGGGAGGTGAAACACAAACGGTGAGAGTCGAGCACTCCAAACCGTGGTGCAAACCTTGCATCATCGCACAGGTGCAGGGAGAGAGAAGGAGGAAGTACAACAGCGGAGCAACAGACTGAGGAACCGTACCACAACCCACGCCTCACCACACCCAACTGCGCCCCACCGCACCCCACCACGCCTCACCTGGTTCTTAGCCCGCGCAGACTCAGATCCCTCTGCCATGGACTGCAGCGCTGTCTCCAGATAGTCCCGTGGGGTGATCACCCGGCCATCCTCCGTGAGATCAAAGTAGAAGTCCTGTGGAGAGGGGGGGGAGGAGGGAAGCAGCGATGGAGTGTGAATGGCAGGGGAAAGGGGAAAAGACAGAAGGCAGTCCCGCGGGGTGATCATCTGGCCGTCCTCTGTGAGATCAAAGTAGAAGTCCTGCGGAGAGGGGAGGGGGGTGCGCGAGAGAGGAGAAGAGGCAATGCAGTGTGAATGGAGGTCGAGAGAGGAGTGGAGGAAAAACAGGAGGTAGTCCCGGGGGTGATCACCCGCCCGTCCTCCGTGAGATCAAAGTAAAAGTCCTGTGGAGAGGGTGGTGGAGAGGACGAAGGAGGTAGTGAAGAGACGGGGGTGAGAAAGGGGAAAAGACAGAAGGCAGACACGTGGGTTGATCATTCGGCCGCCCTACATGAGATCAATGTGCTTGGCCATCTCAGTGACCATGGAGAGGCGAGGTCCAGAGACGACTCCTGTTCCTAGATGCCTCAACACGCCTCAACACTTACCCTGATTCCTGACCGCAAAAACTCACCCTCAGCAGCCAGAAGAACACTGGCGAGAAGAGCCCCAGCTCCTGCGTGACAGAAGACGACCCCGCTGCCCCCCCCGCTCCTCCTCCTGTTCCCGCTGCTGAAGCAGAGTTGGCGCGCACTTGGATGTGCTTGGTCATCTCGGTGACCATGGAGAGGCGGTCCAGGGACGACTCATCGATGCCGCCCATCTGGTTGTACACGAAGAGCGATGACAGCAGCACTGCCAGAGAGAAGATCTGCGTGCTGTATGTGCCCTGTGGACAGAGGGTAAAAGAGAGGAGGCGTGGGGGAAAACAAGTGTTGAGATGATTAGCCAATGCGCCCATCCGGAGCCGTACAGGCCCTTGGTGCACGGCCGGTGCGTGGGGCCTCTTGTAACCCACAACCCTTTGGTGCACCCGGTGCATCCAACCCCCCTTCCACCCTGCCCATGTAACCGTCTCACCGTCTGGTCGTACGCGTCGATGCCCTCTGAGTCCAGCAGCAGCAGGTGGTACGAGGACCCGTCCGGAGCCGTGACTTTGACTGGCGAGCTCCAAATCCACAGGCCCTTGGTGCACGGCCGGTGCTTCATCCCCTCCCCCACCCTGGCCATTTAACCGTCTCACCGTCTGATCGTACGCGTCGATGCCCTCTGAGTCCAGCAGCAGCAGGTGGTACGAGGATCCGTCCGGCGCCGTGACTTTAACCGGCGAGCTCCAGATCCACAGGCCCTTGGTGCACGGCCGGTGCGTGGGTCCCACTGTGAACCCGCTGCTGCGACCCAGCAGCTGGGGAAGGGGAAGAGGGAAGGAGAAGAAAGGAGAAGATTGGAGAAGCAAGGAGCCGGAAGCAAGGCAAGCTCCAGATCCCCAGGCCCTTGGTGCACGGCCGGTGCGTCGGGCCCACCATGAACCCGCTGCTGCGACCCAGCAGCTGCAGAAGGGGGGTTAGGAAGGGAAAGAGGGGACTGGATGAGAGCGAACGAAGTGACGAGTTAGACGGGTCTCACTGCGAACCCGCTGCTGCGACCCAGCAGCTGAGAAATGATGTCAGGGATTCGCGCACTCATATGCGAGTCATTTTGAGATTTCTCAGAAAGGACGCAGCGCAGCAGCTAGGGCTTCGCGCACTGATGTCCCTCCCTGCGAGGGCCAATCGAGACATCCCTTGTACGTCCAGTCAACAGCAACGACCCCCTCATTTTTACCTGATTCAGTATGAAGCTCTTGCCCTGCCTCGCCCTTCCGCACACCGCGACAACCCCGAGGGGTCCTCGCAGTCGCCGCAGCGCGCTGACGGCTTCGGGGTCCATTCGAAACACGCCCTGCTCATCCTTGTACACCAGCCGAATCGCGCGTGACGTCAGCGGATCGGGAATCGACGCGGCGACCGGGGATCCGGCGTCTCGGGATTGAGGTAACGGGGATAGGGTAGCAGGAGTGGGTTGAGTAGGTGTTGATGGATTTGATTGTCTGGGTAATGACGGCATGGGTGATCTTAGCCCGGTTGTCGGAGATCGTGCGGTTCCAGCAGGAGACGCGGCTGGCGACGGGGAGTTGCCGCTGCCAGTGCCTCGATTGAATATCCACGACATGCTGCCTCGATGCTGCTGTTTTTAAGACGCCTGAATGGCTGTGCTTATACTTAAAGCTGGCCTTGAAATAGGACTAATCAAATATTAGACCTGTCAAAACTCGATTGCTTTCCTGTAGTTGGACAGTAGTAGGGTGGCGTGGGATAGAGGTAACAGATCACAGAATCACATACGATCGAGGGAAGAAGAACACTAGATCTGAGCCCAAAAATAATAGTCGACGACTTACTACTAGTAACCTGTCATACTCTGTCAGCAAGATGCCGACACGGAAACAGAAACCAGCACCTGAGAACTGTTCTGAGCCAAATTCTGGAATCAACTTAACTATTCTGAGAGGTGTGTTGAAGGAACACAAACTCGAGCCAACTTCGAGGGACTCCTGTGAGTTGAAGGAAGAAGAGGGAAAGGTCCTGGGAGAATCGCGCGGGAATTTCGAAGTTCCAGGCTCGTGGCAAGCAGGGGCTGACACCGAGGTCCTGACAAAGGAGGTTTAGTTCGAATGATTTCAGTGTTCTAAAACTGTTTCCGAATCACTGATCACAGATATAGGTTGTTTTGTGAGTATTTTTTTACCAGGCAATGATAAATAAGGGACGCAGCTTAAAACCAGAGTCTCAATTTCCCCTAAATTGCCTCATCCTTCCTACTTTTGGTTGGGTCACCTGGTCCAACCAACCTTCCTACGTTTGTGGGCCTCCGGTTTTAAAAACGATTTGTGAAATACGGCAGGGCAGATGCTAGGTGTGCTGATTTCATGGCAACAAACACTTTGAAAAGAGACAGTGGCCTTGAGGCACGTCAGCAGTTCACATTTCAACGTGTATGGCATTATTCTCTGCATGCTGGGCCCAGAATGTCAGAATCATGGTGAACAGGCAGAAAGTTACATGTACTGGTCTGTTAAAAACATGCCAGAGGACTCCATACTCCAGACCAGAGTCTATGCAGCAGAGCAAGTAGAGCAAATTAGCATCAGTTTATTTCACAAGGTTTGCCCTAGACCAAACTTCACCTCTACAAGTCATAATACCTACCCTCACCTCTCATTAACACATGCCCCACTTCTGCATTTGCAGTATGGGTTACGAGTGCAGTCAACACATCTGGTCCCCTCATTTGCTGGAACTTGGCATTTATTGACACACTCCCCTCTGTAACACCTGCACGGCCCTCCACTGTCACATCCATCGAAACATTCTCCTCCCTCGGCATTGGGTAGTTGACACTGCGGTTTGCACGCACCAGCAGAGCATAAGCAGACTTGGCTGCAAACACGTACACAAACGGCAGAAAAGGATACAGTTAGCTGGTGAATGCGTTAGCGAGTATGAACAGAATGATGATGCCGTGACCGCTTTTCACTCTCAACATCCCTCTTTTCTTCCTCCCATCTCCCAACCCATCACCCAACCTCCACACACCTATAGGTCGCCTCTCACCTCGTGCAATTGTAACTGCATTGCAATCCGTCGCTTCCCACCACACCACATCGCGGCACGCACTTCCCGCCAACGCACGTCCCCTGCTGCGAAAACATATCCCCGCAAGCAGCTCCCTCGTTAGTAGGCAACTCGCAAAACGGTCTACACCGTCCTTGCGTACACCTGCATCCGTTCGTGTTATCCGCGCACGCAGCTCCACCGCTGCACACCGCGCCTTCCGCCAGCCCCCCGTCACAAGGCTCCACGCACTTCCCTTTACCACCACATCTACACCCCGGCGCAGTCACCACGTTAATGTTGTTAACGGGGTAATAATACGCGTTAGGGCACGAGGTGCACGGGTACGCGTTCGACGAGCTGAGAACGAGCGGAACGGGAGAAGGTCCCGTGCACGAGAGGTCGGGCTCGCACTTGCCCGACGAGCCGCAAGCGCACGAGCCGCCTTTCGTCGTGTTGCACGTGCGGCAAACAGTGCCGGGCTCTGTCGCGAACGGGGAGAAGGGAAAGCACGGGGAATGGCGATGAGTTTTTTGCGAACGGGAACAGATGCTAGAATAACAGATGTTATAATGACTCAGTAATTGTTAGAATCTGCACTTGTCGCCTTGAATAACCATGGTTCTAACGTGCCTCCCACTCGTTATCTACGGCTCCCAGTGGCTGCTTTCAGTGGCGTGCACTCACTGGCGATGGCGCAGATGTCGTAGCACAGCCCCGCGCGGCAGTAGCCCTCGCCGGAGTCGGAGTTGGCGCACTTAAAGCCGTCCTTCTCGTTGCAGAACGGCACGCACTTGCCCTTGGACGGCGAACACACACACCCGTCCTTCCCCGCCTTGGCCCTGCCCATGCGGAACAGCCAGGGATACAAAAACGAGAAAACTCGGACCGTGAATGAGCTGAAGATATAACAAGTAAGCCGGAAGATTTATTGAAGATAACAGAGGGACATAAAAGAATTCGAGCTGTGTACCCACGGTGAGCTAGAGTTTACTTATGAGCATCCGATGGTGCAGGTGGGAGTTTGACTTACGAGCATCCGACGGTGCAGGGCGCTCCTCTGACGAGCGCAGACATGGGATTGGCTGTGCTGCACGCGTCGACGCACTGGCCTCGCCCGCACACGCACCCGTTGCCTGTCGCGTTCTTGCACCCAACGCACGCCGTCACGCCGTTGTTGTTCTCTGGGAGCGCGCAGAAGTCGACGCACTGCTGGCTGCCGTTTATGTCGCACGCGCATCGCGCGTTCGGCACGCCGAGACGCTTGCTGGGGCACGTGTTGCACGCGCGCCGCCACGTGGGCGACTTGTAGTCGACGCCTGGCACGTAGCTGCAGGTCGGCCGGCACACGCCGAACGAATCGCAGATACAGCCGCCGGCCGTGGTGCAGTTGGTGCAGCTCGCGCCGACTGTGAACGGTGCGGGGCAGGTTCCCAGCGGGGGAGGCGGCGGAGGCGGGGAAGGGGGAGGCGGAGGAGTCGGGGGAGGGGAGGGCGGGGGAGAGGGGGGAGTGGGAGGTGGAGAGAGCGGCGGTGAGGGCGGGGGGGACAAAGGAGGTGAAGGAGGAGGAGAGAGCGGAGGTGAGGGGGAGGTAGTGGGCGGGGGAGGGGAGGGGATAGGAGGCGGAGGGGAGGGGGTAGGTGGCGGAGGGGAGGAGGAGTCGGGCGGTGGAGGAGACGCGGTCGAAGCCGCGGCGACAGGCGGAGGGGGAGAAACCGTCCCAAGGGGAGGGGGAGGAGAGACAATGGGGGGAGGGGGAGGAGCGGAGACGTCCTGCAGCCACCGCGCGTGGGCGGAGGCGTAGGGGAAGGCGGCTGCGACTGTGGCTTGGAAAGAGATGGTGAGGAGGAGGAGAGAGACTATGAGAGGAGCTAGGAGAGGGAGCCGCGAGGAGAGTGTGATGTGCTCGCGAGGCATTGCTAGAAGAATTTGGGATTGCTGGCGGTGTAGCCGCGAGTGCGAGCGCGATCTGCTCGTGAGGCTTGAAATCGACATTGCTGGCAGTGAAAAAAATCGCTTTAAGAGATTCTTAAACGCGACGAATAAAAATATCGAGCGGGAGACGCGGTCTAGGTCACCTGTAATTTTACCAGTAGGTAGTTCCTTAATGGACCTTGGGAAAAGAAAACGTAGCGCGAGGAACGCTGAATGAGAGGGTTACTCTGGGTGCTTGAATAGGTTGAGGTTGAGGTTACTCTGGGAAGCTAAGGAGCAGAGTCAGCTGGGTGCTGACTTGGTTGAGGCGACGAGCAACGCACGACGTGTTAGGGGGTGATATGAGACAGAGTGGGAGGAGTTTTGAACGAGAAAGTTCAAATCTCCTTGTGGACGGTGGTGGTGTGGTGAGCGGGCTTGGGACGAAAACAAACACAATGTCGGTCGAGGAAAGGCTTTTATTTGAAAGGTGCAGGGAGCGGACGGAGTTGGCCGAACAGTCGGATATTGAGGGACGGCGTGGGGGATGCAACGCGGTACGCGCGAAACTATTCAACAAGGTAGGCTACGTTCGCAGACGGCTAGGACACAAGGCGGGATTTTTTTGAATTTGAGAGTCCACTGCAAGAACACAAGTCCAGACATAGCTCATCGAGAGACTTCTTTAGCAGGTGCAGAGCACGATATGAGCAGGAGGGTATTGGGCGGTTGGGCAGAAACATTTTCCAGCCAGCTGAATCAAGGCAACCGTTGTCACAAGCGGTCTGTCCCCAACTTTTCCCCTACACTAGCCTCCTCCCCTCCCTCTGCCTGGACGTTTTTTGTTTGCCCTCTTCCTCGGCGCCAAATGTGTGCTCAAATTCTCAACAAAATTAACGAACCGCGCCGCCAAGTCTTTCCCCGCGAATCACGAGCCGCATTGGATGGCCGAATTTTGGCCCTGTCGGCAGGGCGCGGGCTTCTCAAATCCGGCGGTTGGCGCGCACACAGTTTGCGAAGAATGTCGCAGGCGCTTAGTTTGTCGGCTCAGGGGACATAGTTGACGTCCAGCGATCGTCAGAACAAGGGCTTTGCTTGGAATCGTGATGTGAGCTGTTCCGCCGTTATAAACGGCATTACGCGCTATTGTTTGGCCCATTGTCGAAACCCAAATCAATACGCGAAAAGTGGAGATCGGAAATAAAAAGCCTTGAAATAATAATACCGTAGATCACAGAAGAATGATATGCATGCAAAAAACAGCTATTTAAACCGTAATCCCTAACCTATTGCCATGCTAATCCATACGTCCATCCCTATATTCGGTTAGTCATCAGTGTGTTGACGACATCCATTGGGTCGAAAATGGTACACATTTCTCATGATCTGGTTACACATGCCGCAGAAGCGTGTACGGCAATTACGACAATGCATGTCGTTATTCCTCCCCTCCTGCAAAGGAAAGACGGGTTGCAAGAAACACTAAGGAACAGGGTAAGATGATACCACCAACACCGCACCAAGAGCACTTTTCTACCTACGCTAGACGACACACTACCTTGCAGCCTGAACCGGCCTTGTCACATGCTAACCTTATGGTTGAATTGACGGCAATTGGGGCAGCGTCTCGCAAGCAGCGGCCTGCCATCCGCTCCAAGGGGCGGCGCGGCTCGTTGGTTGTGGCGCTGTGCTTCAGCCATGGCTGCCATCTGCATCTCCCACTGCTCTATCTCCGCTGCCTCAAACAACACACACTTTCCCTCCCTGGTCATGCAAGGTTGCAAGGGGAAAACAAGGGAAAAAGAGGGGTATGCGACTTGCATCTCCCATTGGTTTATAACAGCTGCCTCAAACAGCACACAGTTGCCGTCGCTGGTGATGCAAGGTTGCAAAAAAAAGAATTGGGGAAAGAAGACAAATGCCACCTACTTCACGCCCCAGAACGCGCCCCCCAAACCTTTAACCATATTGACATGCGATTCAGAAGTAACATGCATGCAGTGGTAACACATGCGTAGCAATAACATACGTGAAGTGGTGCTAACAGAGTGGTAACATGCTTGAACTGGTAACATACGTGAAGTGGTGACAGACATGAAGTGGTAACATACGTGAAGTGGTGACAGACATGAAGTGGTAACATACGTGAAGTGGTCGTAACCGTCGATGCGCTCGTGGCAGCGGTAGCAGAAGAAGGTGTTGCAGGTGGGGCAGACCATCTTGTTGCACCCCTCGCTCTTGCTGATGGCCGTGCTGCACATGGGGCACTGCACACTTGATTCCTCCACCAGCCTGACCATGAGGGGGAGAGGACAGGAACAGTGTGCGGGTGAATGTGAGTTGTGAGTTTGGGTGAGTGAGAGAGGGGATGACAAGGTGGGGCAGACCATCTTGTTGCACCCCTCGCTCGTGCTGATGGCCGTGCTGCACATGGGGCACTGCACACTCGACTCCTCCACCAGCCTGAGGGGAGAGATGAGCAAAAGGTGGAATGTGTGTGAGGGTACAGGAGTGGATACTTCAGAGATAAAAAGTGTCTGGAGTAATAAAGACTGGTAATTTTATGTGTGCTTGGCAGAGAGTACCTACTTGAAATCAAGACTCACTTGAGACTAAGTACTTGTTGCTCGAGGTCCTTATGCTTCCTCAACTCCTCCTCTGCCAAAGCTCGCTCCTGCTTCCGCAACTGAAGCAGGAGAGGGAACAGCAAGCATAGGGAAGAGAAGAGGGGCATGGAGCACGCTTGTAGAATGCTTTCTGATTTCCTAGCTCTCCCGTTTTCGAAGTTCGCTCGTCTAGGCACTTTCTAAACCCTTTCTACCAAAAATCGCCACAGGTGCTCTAAACCCTAAAAAGTCACCCTAAACCGTGGAGAGTCACACGCACCGGACCGATATACCCTGCCCTCTCACCTTCATGAGCTTGAGTGCAAGCTCCGGGGTGATGCAGCTCCTGCCTCGGTGAAAGCCCTCCCGTCACACTGCACTGCACTGCACTGCACAGCGTTCTCACCTTCATGAGTTTGAGAGCAAGCTCAGGAGTGATGCAGCTTCTCCCTCGGTGAAACCCCTCGCGGCACACCCCGCAGAAGGAGAAGAAGCACCCGGGGCACAGTGCATGGTGGCCTTTGAGCTAAAAATTCGCCCAGTAACTGCACTGCACAGCGTTCTCACCTTCATGAGTTTGAGAGCAAGCTCTGGAGTGATGCAGCTCCTGCCTCGGTGAAATCCCTCGCGGCACACCCCGCAAAAGGAGAAGAAGCACCCGGGGCACAGCGCGTGGTGGTCTGATGGGTCCTCCACGGCCGGCTGGGAGCAGCGCGGGCAGAAGGCAATGTCAGGCATGGCGTCTAGGGATCGTTGAAGAGTCAGTTGCTCCCAACGGGAGAATAGGGGCTGGGGGAGCAGGGTGCGCAGGATATCTGTCCAATTGGTAACAGGGGGGTGGGGGGGAAGCGGGGGGAAGAGGGGACTGTGGGTGCAGCGCGGGCAGAAGGCAATGACCGGCATGGCGTCTGGGGAACGTGGAAGGGATAGTTGCTCCCAACGAGAGAAGAGAGGAGCAGGGAGGAGTGTGCGCAGGAAATCTATGGGGCCGGGAAACAGAGGGGAAAGAGGGGACTGTGGGTGCAGCAGCGCGGGCAGAAGGCAATGTCCGGCAATGCATCTAGGGAGCGCTGAAGTTTGCGATGCTCCCTACCGAGAGAAGAGAGAGGCAGGGAGCAGTGATCGCAACAGTTCTGTCTGTTGACGTTTAGCACACCCACCATAGGAGAGGGAGCACGGCACTTGGTATCAGGGCACTTGAGTGCCTGCAGGTTCCCCTCAGCCACGTGCGCCTCTGCAAACGCCCTCATGCATGCACTGCAAAACGCGTGTGTGCACGCTGCTCGCACACACTCGGAGCCAGGCTTCTCAGAGAAGCAGATGGTACACGCGTGGAGAGATGTGCGGAAGACAGGGGGCTTTGATGGGAAGACCTACCGTAGGAGAGGGGAGCACGGCACTTGGTGTCGGGGCACTTGAGCGCCTGCAGGTTCCCCTCAGCCACATGCGCCTCTGCAAACGCCCTCATGCACGCCATGCAAAACGCATGCGTGCACGCGGCACGCACACACTCGGAGCCGGGCTTCTCAGAGAAGCATATGGCGCACGCGTGGAGAGATGCCCGGAACACCCGGTCGTCCATCTCCTTGCTCCACCGCTTGAGGAGAGCCAGGTCGTCCTGTAGCGACATGCCCTCGTACACTGCCCTACAGTACCCTGCTGGCTCGCTGGCCACAGGTGTGACCCCAAATGCTGCTGCGTTCCCCACTGCTGCCCCCCCCACTGGTGCATCTTGGCATAAGCACGACAACGCAGCAGCTCCTGCTGCTGATGCTTCTCCCTTTCTTTCTCCTTCTCCTCCTCCTGCCGATCCGCCCCATCCCTCCCCACCCGTAAGCCTCAGGTCTTGGCCAATCCCAAGGCATCCCAGGGTCTCCTCGCCAAGCCACGCTGCCCATGTGTACAGCACGACCAGGCCACTCTGCTGCTGCCACGTGGCGTCCAGCTGGGCGCAGAGGCGCGCCAGCTGGGCGTGGGAGAGCCAGGAGGAGAAGAGGGTGAAGAGGGGCGGGGAGGCGGAGGGGTAGGTGTGGGGGAGCAGGGCGAGGAGGCGGAGAGGGGGGAGATGTGAGATGAGGAACGGACGAGGTAGAGGGGAGTGGGAAGAGGAGGAGGAGGAGGTGGAGGAGGAGGAGGAGGAGGAGGAGGAGGAGGAGGAGGAGGAGGAGGAGGAGGAGGAGGAGGAAGAGGAGGAGGAGGAGGAGGAGGAGGAGGAGGAGGAGGAGGAGGGGGAGGAGGAAGAGGAGGAGGAGGAGGGGTTGGAAGAAGAGGTTGAGGAAGCGGAAAGAGTGGCAGAAGGGGGCGAAGGGACTACGAGCAGGGGCGAGGGTACCGTGATGCGGATGTCAATCTGGATGGGAACATGGGAAGGAGGGAGAGGCGAAACAAGGTTAACAGAGCAGGGCGATACGACAAAGTGCTTCTTGAAGCAAACAAAGGGACAATACCGCAAGTATCTGAATGGCGAGCTTGTAAGGGATTCTGAAAGACCAGCTGACGTCGTACCATGAAACGGTCACAGAATGCGGTGTTTGATCATTTTGAGAATCCTCCCAGCACATCTCATACCATGAAGCAGTTGTAAGGCGAGGTTGTGAAATTGGAGGCGGCCGTTTCTTGGGGAGCAGAGGCGGAGGAGGGTGAGGAGGGGGAGGAGGAGGAGGATGCGGGCCAGATGGGCTCAAAGTCGGAATCGAAAATGGACTGAAGAGCCTCCACCTGGTGAGGGGCATGGAAAAGCAATGAGAGACAAGGGATTAAGTCTATTACCTGGTAGTAGTAGACTACAAAGAATCCAGGTACTGTAGCTACAGACAGCTTCATCCAACCGATTGTTTCAGCCTCATCTCACCCTTCTCATACTAATCTCTCCCCTCTCAGCCTCATCTCACCCCTCAGACTAATCTCTCCCCTCTCAGCCTCATCTCACCCCTCTCAGACTAATCTCTCCCCTCTCAGCCTCATCCCACCCCTCTCAGACTAATCTCTCCCCTCTCAGCCTCATCTCACCCCTCTCAGACTAATCTCTCCCCTCTCAGCCTCATCTCACCCCTCTCAGCCTCATCTCACCCCTCTCAGCCTCATCTCACCCCTCTCAGCCTCATCTCACCTCCTCCCTCTGCTCCTCCAGGCATTGCTGCTTCTCGCTGTCAGACATGCCCTTCCCCGCCGCCTCGTCAATCTGCCTGGCTCGATCACACATGCGCCTGAGCCGCTCTTCGAATCCCATCGCTGGCATTTTCTGGCTGGCGGCGTTAGAACCGGAAGCAGTTGGCGGAGGAGCAGCGAGCGTTTCCGTGCTCATTATTGCCTTATTGCACAAAGGCGATGGCTTGCGAACGCTGAAACGTCCCAAAACTCGATTATTGTACAATGCGATCACTAGCTAGTTCGAGGCGTAAGGAAAAGCGACGAGATTAAGAGAATATGTACAAGGAAGCGCAATGTTCTCAACTTGAATAAGTCCCTGCCAAGGGCGGAATGGGTTCTGTACTGTCCACGACTAGTTCGACATCGTGGCTAAATGCTACGACGTGCGCACTTGAAGATTCCCCGACGTTAGGAATCCATCGCTTCGCAATTCTTCGTTATGTTACGAGAACGTCGCTCTAACTCGGGATCTTCTATCAAACGGCGGTGCGACAGGCATAATGCTTGCACTTTGGGTGTTTTTTCTGATTAAGCACCACCCATATGAGAAAAGCTCATGTTACGAGACTACAACCGCCATTGCTGCGAACAATATCTACAATGCTTGGACAACTAAGACTAGATGACCATGCGAGAATGACGTTACAAAAAGCTATGGTCGCCTCGCCGTCAACAATCCGGCAGTCGGTAAACGGTACGTCGGCGCAGTACAGAACCTACGAGAAATGCACACTCGTTGTTATTCGTCCCAATGCGAGAGACCTACGATAGAAGCGGAAGGAAAACTGATTATGGAATGACGAACGCTGGACGAATAGCTTTGAATGGGCATAGAAAACAGCAGACAACAGGGACACGGCAGGTCACAGCCATGCCACGTTGGGATTGGGGGGAAACGCGTTTCAAATGAATTGAATGAAACCCGCTACTGGCACTAGTTTGGGCCGGGATTTTACTCCACGCAGTAAGGGTTGGGTACAGTCACGGCGAAGCCAGTGTGTTCATTTGCAGTCATGATTGCGGTTCTGGTCGTTTCCGCGCGCGGAGACGCGGTTCTGGAGCATTCTAGCTCAGGAACACAACCCGCAGAACAAAAACTGCGACAAAGGAGGAATAAAAATTTAACACCCACAAACTCTCAAGCGCAAATTACCGCTGAATCCAATTTTCTCTGTAGCAAATCCGTTCCTCATAACGGAGCGCTTTATATCAAAGGATCAGAGCTCAAAATGTCAGGCATTCCCTAGGCTGGAAACATCAAACTGGCGTTGTCAAACGGCGCTGATAGCTAGAAACGCGGGAGGGGTTATCCTGAGTCAGAACTTCTGACTGTCTGGCATCAGTGTTACGGGTAGGGAGTCTCGGGAAACGCGTGCTTTGACATTGACCCTCCTTTCCTAACATAGACCTACGCATGCCGGTAATGCAATGCATGTCTGACATTCGACCCATGCGTGGCGTCCCAGTATGGTCGAAATTAATTATACGACATTGGGTATTAGAACTGGCTCGAGCATGCACGTCGAATGTCTGATGCTAATACTCAGAAAGCAGGGACCTAGCAAGCGATTACTATCAGATTAGCTTGACACATTCAGGGACCTATCCGGACCTATCAGGTTAGCCTGACACATTCAGGAACCTATTAGAGACCTAACAGGATAGCCTGACACATCCAGGGGCCTATTAGAGACCTATCAGGTTAGCCTGACACAGTCAGGGACTTATCAGGGGCCTATCAGGGACCTATCAGGTTAGCCTGACACATCCAGTTGACAAAAAGCATTAAATCCCAGAGCGAGGTTACTCACCTCGCCTAGACGAACGGAAATGTCCTCTTAGTTTCGAGGCAGCATAGTGTGCACCACTAGAGAGCCGGATAGGCAGAAGCCCCTTGGGCACTCTTTTGAGGCGCCTAAAAAATGTCCTATTAGTTTCGAGGCAGCATAGTGCGCCAGTAGAGAGCCGGATAGGCAGAAGTCCCTTAGGCACTCGCTTGCCATGGCGGAGCACGTTGAAAGCCTCACGTTCGAGCATGCGAAATGGACAGACGTGGTACGTATTTCTGCGACCCTGTGGTTAAATAACTGGTGGTTAGTTAGTCGGTTCTTACTCCTGCGAACGTTCCAGCATATCGCTTTTGTCCGGATTTTCTTGCCAGCTACCTACTACAGGTAGGTGAATGCTATTTTTAAGCACCTGATTGGTTACTGATAGTCTTATTTGTTTTACCCAAAGGCCCTCTCCTCCCCCCCTTCCGCCTCTCCCCCTTTCCTCCTGTCCTCCTCTCCTCCTTCCCCCCTCGCCTCCACCCTCCTCTCCCGCGCAAAAACGCTAGGAGCGCTGGTCGGTGCTCAAGTGCACCAAGCCTGCTGACGTCAGCAGCTCGCTCCTGGGCGTGCGCGATCAGAAGGAGAACCGATGTGGCACGTGCGGCAAGCCCGCAATGACGTGTACAGGTGAGTAAGAGGGCTGCTGACGTGTATAAGTGAGTGAGTAGCACATGTGCGCGTTTCTTAATTAAATTGAAGTGAGTGAGTAGCGCAAGTGGGCTCCCATTAAGCTCCTCCGCTCCCTCTCTCCCTAGCCTCCTGTCGTAATGTGCCTCTCTGAACCTCCATCTCCCCACGCACCTTCCCCCTTCTCCCCGTTTTTTTCCCCACGCAGGTCATTTCGGACACATATTCTTTGAGATGCCACTGTACCACCCGCTGCTGCGCCCTCTGCTCGTTTCCACCCTCAACTACTTCTGCCTTGCCTTCAACAAGGGCTGTTGTTCCTCAATACATGAGCCTTGCGTTTTCCTGCGCACCTCCCATACACCCACCCATCCCACCCCGCCGCAGGTCATTTCGGGCACATTTTCTTTGAGATGCCGCTGTACCACCCGCTGCTGCGCCCTCTGCTCGTCTCCACCCTCAACTCCTTCTGCCTCGCCTGCGGCAAGGGCTGCTCCTCCTCCTCCCTCCGCCACTCACCCTCCCAAGCCCAGGTATGCTTCATTCTTAAGAAAGCACACAAACACACACACACTCAGACGTCTACTATTGTCCACTCGTGCCTGCACTGCAATGTGCCGAGTTCTGCTCTGCAATAGATAGTGTCTGGGTGTCTCTCATGGTGCGGTTTTATTCCCCATCTCTTTACAACAAGATGGTTTTGTCCCCCTGTGACCGTGTCCTGCTCTCGCCCCGCAGCTGGTCTCTGGCTCTCATTCAGCAGCAAAAGGGAGAGCGAGCCAAGGAGCAGTGAAGAAGCGTCATCGGGGGACCGAAGGGGAGGAGAGGAGGAGGAAAGGGAGAGTGCGGGAGGGGGGAAATAGGGAGAAGGGGAAAGAGAAGAGCTACGACGTTCAGGCAGGATCGTCAGCAGCACCAGCAGCAGCGGCGGCAGCAGCAGCGGCAGGACAGGATACAGCAAGAGGCGCTGCAGGGGATAAGCAGGTGGAAGCGGATGGAGGTGAATCAGCTGCAGTAGCAGTGGCAGCGGATGGAGGTGAATCAGCTGCAGTAGCAGTGGCAGCGGATGGAGGTGAATCAGCTGCAGTAGCAGTGGCAGCGGATGGAGCAGCAGCAGTGAGAGAAGAAAAGGCAGCGGCAGCAGAGGGTGCAGAAGCAGCTTCCCCTGGCAACCTGGATCAAGCCACAGAGAGCAAAAGACTGAGTGGTGAGAGGGAGAAGAGTGAGGAGAAGAGAGGGAGGGATATGAGCGAGGAGGTAGAGAGGGAGAAGGATGAGGGGGCTGGGCTTGCTGCTGCAAGGGAGAATGCGCAGCAAGCAGGGGGAGAGGGGGGTGTGGAGGGCGTGGGAGGAGGGGGTGAGGCGGCAGGCGATGCAGGAGGAGAGGAGAATGCGGGAAACGAACGGGAAGGGATGAGAAATCATGGAGTGGTGTCCCTTGTGGACTCTGACTCTCAAAGCGAGGATGATGATGATGATGATGATGGGGATGATGCAGTTGGGTCGACGCAGAGGCTGATCAAGGGAAATGATGCAGATGACAATGACAAGGACATGCCACTTGCCTTCCGCAGCAAGTGCCGATCAGCTGGCTTCATTGGTCCGGTAAGCCACCCCCCTCCCTCCCGGTGCACCTTTCTCATGTGCCTATCACGGTATCACCCCCCTTTTTTTCCACTTTCTCTATGTTGAGGACTTCCCCCTTCTCATAAAACTTATGCAGATCCGTTTGCTAAGCCAGTACAGCCCCCTTTGCAAGCCTTTTACGTTTTTGCATCATCGTCTGAACCCGTATCCTTATGGTCCCACACTTGACCCTTTTCCCGCGTCTGCCTTCCTCTGTATTGGAGTGACTTTTGAGAATTCTCAAAAGTCAATCCGTATCCTTATGGTCCCACACTTGACCCTTTTCCCGCGTCTGCCTTCCTCTGTATTGGAGTGACTTTTGAGAATTCTCAAAAGTCAATCCGTATCCTTATGGTCCCACACTTGACCCTTTTCCCGCGTCTGCCTTCCTCTGTATTGGAGTGACTTTTGAGAATTCTCAAAAGTCAATCCGTATCCTTATGGTCCCACACTTGACCCTTTTCCCGCGTCTGCCTTCCTCTGTACCACTGTGCCACTGCCTCTCTGCGCCCTCACTGTGATTCAGGGCGCCAGGCGAATGCTGGCAACTCTTTCAGACGACGACAATGATGAGAATGATAAGAATGATGGTGACGACAGTGGCGCTGTTCGGGGCAAGAGGGGGGCGGTAAATGGGATGCACAGAGGCAGCGGGCGTGGGAGCATGGGCGGCAGGAGAGAGGGGAAGGGGAAGGATGAAGGGAAGTGGAAGGGCGAAAGGAATGAGAAGGGTCAGTGGAAGGGGAAGGAGAAGGTTGTGGAGGAGGGCGAGAGGGAGTGGGGAGAATGGGGCACAGCGAGGCCGGGAAGTAAGGGAAAGGGGGACCCGTTTGGTGAGGACGAGGAGGAGTGGGAGGAGGGGGAAGTGGAGGATTGGGAAGAGGGGGAGGGGGAAGAGGGGGAGGAAGGCGAGGAAGGCGAGAAGGTGGTTGTGGAGGAAGGGGCGGAAGGAATTCCTGTGGTTGGTCCGAGCAGAGTATTTGCTGGGAGTGGGAGTGAGGGTCAGGGTCAACCGGAGGAGGGTCAACAGGGGTGGGGTCAACCAGAGAGGGGTCAACAGGAAAGGGGTCAACAACAGGAGAAAGGGATGGGGGTGGAGGGTTCTCATGCCTCTGGCAGTGGGGATGACGTGGTGGAGGTTTCTGGTGGTGAGCCTGTCTCTGGTGGTAAGAGTGTTTCCACCTCAAGAGGGTGTGGAGGCAGGAGGGGGGGGAAGAGCCCAAAGAAAATCCCAAAGAAGAGCCCCAAGAAAGGGTTCAAGGGGAGTGAGGAGCAGAGGAGGATGTGGCGGGAGTGTTGGAGAATGCGGATGCAACGGGCAAGGGAGGGAGTGCAAGCGGGGGGAGAGGTGGGGCGGGCAGAAACGGGGTCTGAAAACTTTGACGACGTGGGGCGTGCAGGAGCGTATCGGTACAGCATGCGACCGAGAGAGGCCCTGCACCGGCCGGCCGTTGTGGTTGAGGATGAGAGGCGGGCGGCGGAAATGAGGGAGAAACTGGCTACTGAGGGGAAGAAGAGTCCGAAGAAGAGGAGGAAAGGGGATGGGCGGAAGTGGGGAGGGCGAGGGAGAGGAAGGGGGAAGAGGGAGGATGGTGTTTGGGGTGATGGTGGTGAGGTGGAGGGGGGAGGGGAGGAGGGGGGTGGGTCTAGCGAGAGTGAGAGTGAGGAAGAGGAGGAGAAGGAGGGAGGTAAGGAGCAGGAGGAGGGGGAGGGGGAAGAGGAGGACGAGGAGGATGAGAGGCGGATGGAGGAGGAACAGCAGAGGCTGGAAGTGCAGGCGAGGGAGTTGGAGAGGAGAAGGGTTGGGGAAAGAAGGGTGAATGGTGGGGCGGATGGGGAGGCAGGAGAAGATGGGGACGAGGAGGGTGATGAAGATGGTGGTGGGGGTGAGGAGGGATGGGAGGATGCGGGGGATGCAGCTGCAGCGAGAGAGGCGGAGGAGGAGGAGAGGAGAGAGGAGGGAACAGAGGGAGCAGGGAGGGCAGGGGAGGAGGGAGGAAGGGAGGAGGGGGCGGAGGAGGAAGAGGAGGAAGAGGAAGAAGAGGAAGAGGACGAGGAGTTAGAGAGTGACCTGCTCAAGCATAGTCGGATACAGGAGTCTTTGGAGTTTGAGGCGAAAGGGGGAGGTGGGATTGGCAGGGGAGATGCCGTGGGTGAGGGTGAGGGATGGGAGGAGGTGGGGGAGAAGCGGAAGGGGAAGGGGGCGGTTGGGAGGACGGGCAAATTCAAGAGGAGACGGGGCGAGAAGGGCTACAGCGCAGAGGGAGCAGTGGATGGGAGCAAGGAGAGGAGAAAGGGGGATGTGGAGAATGAGAAAAAGAAGCCCTTCGAGGATGAATGTGTATGGTGCCAGGTTAGTAGCGCTGCCAGTTTAATGATGATGCCATTTTAATGCTAGATCAATGCTGATGCTAGTTCAATGCTACCAGTTCAATGCTGATACCCCTCCACTCCCTCTCCTTCCACCCCTCTCCACCCTCATCAGCGTCGCTCCTGGTACCAAGTGATGGACGCCTGGGGCAAGGAGGGCGGAGCTTATGCAACAGCATCAACACCAGCAGCAGCCTACTTTGCCTTCCTACTCTCCCCTCCCCTTCCCCTCCTCTCTGTCCCGTCCCTACCCCTCACCAGTGTCGCTCCTGGTACCAAGGGGTTGACATCTGGGGCAAGGACGGTGGCACACACACGTCAGCAGCAGCAGATGCGGCTGCCAACTGCTTTCTCTGGCTGCACCCGTGCAGGCAGGACAGGCTGCTTTAAGGCTCTGGGCGTCTTTTGAGTTAAAGCTCACCCTCCCTCCTCCCATCCCTTGCCCCCCTCACCTCACCAGCGTTGCTCCTGGTACCAAGTGGTTGACGGCTGGGGCAAGGACGGCGGCACACATACAGCAGCAGCAGATGCGACGGCCAACTGCTTTCTCTGGCTGCGTCCCTGCAGGCAGGAGGGCCAGCAGGACAAGCCGCTTTTAGAACTCTGAGCCCTGCTGACCCAGGAGGGCCCAATTCCTCCTTCCCTCCCTTCCCCGCCCCACCTCCCCATTACCTCCCCTCCTTCCCCTCCCCTCCTCCCATCCCTTGCCCCCCATCCCTCATCAGCGTCGCTCCTGGTACCAAGTGGTGGACGCCTGGGGCAAGGACAGCGGCACTCATACAGCAGCAGCAGATGCGACTACCAACAGCTTTCTCTGGCTGCGGCCCTGCAGGCAGGACAAGCTGCTTCTGGGGCTCTGGGCCCTGCTGGCCCAGGAGGGCCTAGGAGGAGGAGGAGGAGGAGGAGGAGAGATGGGGGTGGGGGGGAAGGGAGGGGATGGGGAGATCAAGGACTGCCCTCCACTCGAGATGGCGCCCTTCTGGGTATGATATATTTTGTGAATTATTTCATGCTGAAACGCGTGTTTTGGTTTTGTACTTCTATGTTGTTCGCCTAGCAGATAATATTTGTTTCTGTGCAGGTATTTTCTACTAAAACTGTGCGCTCCTGCCCTTGGTTGGTTTTTTTCTTGCTGAAACACATCTGCATACATGCGCGAGTGCGCGTGGTGTGTGTGCCTGCCTGTGTGTGTGTGCCTGCCTGTGTGTGTGTGCCTGCCTGTGTGTGTGTGCACGCACATGGGTGTGCATGCGTGCATGTGTGTCGGTGTTGTGTGGTTCAGGCTAAAATAGTCCTACAAAAGGCCCTTCATACCAACGGGGCCGTGGAAGGAGGGCAGGAGAGGGACGATGAGAGAACAGCAGCGAGGAGCAGAGACAGGACAAGGCAACAGCAAGGGAAGCACATGGGAAGGGAAAGGGCGGGGAAGGGGCAGCAGAGGGGTGTGGTGGGTGCGGTGGTGGAGGTGGGGGTGGGGCAGGGCGCGTGTGTGCCGCTGGTGAGGGCGCTGCAGGTGTGCCTTGAGTCTGGCATCGTGGGTGCGTGGCCTGTTCCCCCACACCACCTGCGCCTGTCTGAGAACGCTGACGATGAGAAGCAGGAGGTGAGTGAAATTGGATGGGCGGAGAGACGTAGGGGAAGGATAGGGCAGGGGAGAAGCAGAAGGCAGGGCGGGAGTGTGCCGCCTCACCACCTGCGCCTGTCGGAGAATGCTGAGGATGAGAAACAGGAGGTGAATGACTAGGGTTAAACGGAGAGAAGTAGGGGAAAGGGGGAAGCGGGCTTCTCTGGCGGCATGGTTTTTTAGGGCTGGGGGTGGGGGTGGGTTTGGGGGTGGGAGTGGGTGAGGGTGGGGATGGGGGTGTGGGTGAGGGCTGGTTGGGGTTGCGCGTGCCAGTAGGGGTGGTTGGGGGGAGGGCTGTAGAACTTGCACCATCGGTCTCTGACAGCTGGATGATGCTCATGCTTCAATTATTCACAGCCCCTCCCATCCCAAACCCCCACATAGGACTATCTGTCAAGGTCAGTGAGGCTGAGGGCAACGATGCGACTGAATGCAGAGATAGGGGCTTTAGTGCATGGCAATGGGGCGGCTGAATGCAGAGATAGGGGCTTTAGTGCATGGCAATGGGGCGGCTGAATGCAGAGATAGGGGCTTTAGTGCATGGCAATGGGGCGGCTGAATGCAGAGATAGGGGCTTTAGTGCATGGCAATGGGGCGGCTGAATGCAGAGATAGGGGCTTTAGTGCACGGCAACGGCAGGCGCCGGTGCGAGCAGCTCAATGTATCCCCCCCCCCTCCAGGCACCCCTTTTCCCTTCCTCACCCCATCCCCCGCGCAGGACTATCTGTCAGTGAGGCTGAGGGCGATGGTTCGTTTGAATGCAGAGATTGGGGCACTGGTGCATGGCAAGGGCAAGCACCGGCTGGAGCAGTTAAGACAATCCCCTCTCCCCACATCCCATCTCCCATGCAGGACTACCTGTCAGTGAGACTGAGGGCGATGGTGCGGCTGAACGCAGAGATAGGAGCTCTGGTGCATGGCAAGAGCAGGCGGCGGTGGGAGCAGTTCAAAACCCCCCCCCACCCTCCCGGCCCCCCTTTTCCCCCCCTCATCCCATCCCCCCCGCAGGACTACTTGTCATTGAGACTGAGGGCAATGGGGCGGCTGAATGCAGAGATAGGGGCTCTGGTGCACGGCAAGGGCAGGCGGCGGTGGGAGCACTCAATGAATCCCCCCACCCTCCCGGCCCCCCTTTCCCCCCCTCACCCCATCCCCCCGGCAGGACTATCTGTCAGTGAGGCTGAGGGCGATGGTGCGTCTGAACGCAGAGATAGGGGCACTTGTGCATGGCAAGGGCAAGCACCGGCGGGAGCAGTTTGGCGGGGCGGAGGGGGACGGGGGAGGCATTGCGGTGCGCTTGCATCTGGCGTTCGGCCGGCTGAAGAAGCTGCAGGTGGAGCTGCAGCACTACTTCGTGCGCCCCCCCAACCAGTACCAGGTGCAGACCCCCCCCCCTTTCTCCTGTACAGTACAAAGTGCGTCCCCCCTTCCCTCCCCATTACACGGTGCGGAAGGGGACGAGGGGGGTGGCATGGCGGTGCGGTTGCATCTGGCGTTCTGCCGGCTGAAGAAGCTGCAGGTGGAGCTTTTGAGACGTCTCAAAACACTTCTTCAATCATCTGAAGAAGCTGCAGGTGGAGCTGCAGCACTACTTTGTGCGGCCCCCCAACCAGTACCAGGTGCAGAACCCCTCTTTCCCTCCAGTACAAGGAGCACCCCTCTTCATAGAGCAGCGATTCAAGGGCCACAGCACCTCCTCTTCCGCGTGTAGAGAGGGTGTTTTTGGGACGTCTCAAAACACCCTCTTCATAGAGCAGCGATTCAAGAGCCACAGCACCCCCTCTTCCGCAACGCCATCGTCGGCAAGCGCTCCGAGTCCTCTGCCCGTGCCGTCATGCCTTTTGAGTCGATTGAAAAGTCACTTGGTTGGCAAGGGCTCTGAGCCCTCCGCCCGACATCGCACCCCTCCACCCCATTCTTTCACCTTCCTCCACCCGACTCCCCCCACCACCGCAGGCCATCCTGCACGAGGCAGGGCTGGGCATAGAGCAGCGGTTCAAGGGCCACAGCACCTCCTCCTCTGTGCGCTCCAACGGATTCATACACGATGCGATTCTGGGCAAACGCTCTGAGTCCTCCGCCCGTGCCGTCATCGCTCTCTCATCTCTTCCTTTCCCTTTCCTTCCCATTCCCCACCACCCTTTGGCTTTGAGCCCCAGGCCGTTCTGCACGAGGCAGGGCTGGGCATAGAGCAGCGCTTCAAGGGCCACAGCACCTCCTCCTCTGCTCGCTCAAAGGGATTCATTCGCGACGCCATCCTCGGCAAGCGCTCCGACTCCTCTGCCCGCGCCGTCATCGCACCGGACCCCTCCCTCGCTCTGCACGAGATCGGGGTCCCTGACTCCATCGCTGCTGGCCTCTTCGTTCAGGTGAGCTCCTGTGCAGCAACTGGGCTCCTTGCAAAGTGTTTCCTCCGTGTCCTTCTTACTCCTCTGCCCGTTCTGTCATCGCGCCCGACCCTTCTCTCGCCCTGCACGAGATCGGCGTCCCTGACTCCATCGCTGCTGGCCTCTTCATCCAGGTGAGCTCCTTTAGAGTTCTTGTTCCGTGTCCTCTGCCCGTGCCGTCATCGCCCCCGACCCCTCTCTCGCCCTGCATGAGATTGGCGTCCCTGACTCCATTGCTGCTGGCCTCTTCGTTCAGGTGAGCTCTTTTGCAAGTTAACTCCTTGCAAAGTGTTTGCTCTGTGTGCACTGACTCCTCTGTCCGTGCCGTCATCGCACCCGACCCTACTCTCGCCCTGCATGAGATCGGCGTCCCTGACTCCATCGCAGCCGGACTTTTCGTTCAGGTGAGCTTCGTATAGATCCAATGGTAGCCAGGGCAAGCGCTCCGTATCCTCTGACTCCTCTGCCCGCGCCGTCATCGCACCCGACCCCTCCCTTCTCCCTTTCCTTTCTCCCTTCCGTTTTTCTCTTCCCGTTCTCCCCTCCGCTCTCTCCTCTCCCCAGGAGCCTGTGTCTCATCTCAACCTCGACTTCCTCCAAGCCTGTGTGGACGCTGGGCCATGCCCGCTGCCTCTCCCACCACCTCTGGACACCGGAGGAGAAGGGGACGCCTGTGGTGGTGGCAGCGGTGGTGCTGCTGCTGGTTGGACTTCTGGTGCGGGTGGGGATGGGGGTGTGCCTGCTGCTGCTAATGGTGCAGGTTGGGGTGCTGGCGGTGCTGCAGATTCAGGCTGGGGTGGCGGTGCTGCTGATTCAGGCTGGGGTGGCGGTGCTGCTGATTCAGGCTGGGGTGCTGGCGGTGCTGCTGATTCAGGCTGGGGTGGTGGTGCTACTGCTGGTGCAGGTTGGGGTGCTGCTGGGGGTGGTGGAGATGGGGGTGTGCCTGCTGCAACTAATAATGGTGGGTGGGGTGCTGCTGCTGCTGCTGCTGCTGATCGTGCAGGCTGGGCTGCGGCTGGTGGGGGTGGATGGGGAGCAGATGCTTGTGCTGATGGGGGTGCATGGGGCACTCATGGTGGTGCTGCTGCTGCTGCAGGTGGTACTGGAGGGGGTGGGTGGGGAGCTGATGCGCCTGCTGGTGAGGGTGCATGGGGCACTCATGGTGATGCTGCTGCTGCTGCAGGTGGTACTGGAGGGGGTGGGTGGGGAGCTGATGCGCCTGCTGGTGAGGGTGCATGGGGCACTCATGGTGATGCTGCTGCTGCTGCAGGTGGTACTGGAGGGGGTGGGTGGGGAGCTGATGCGCCTGCTGGTGAGGGTGCATGGGGCACTCATGGTGATGCTGCTGCTGCTGCAGGTGGTACTGGAGGGGGTGGGTGGGGAGCTGATGCGCCTGCTGGTGAGGGTGCATGGGGCACTCATGGTGATGCTGCTGCTGCTGCAGGTGGTACTGGAGGGGGTGGGTGGGGAGCTGATGCGCCTGCTGGTGAGGGTGATGTGGGTGCATGGGGCACAGATGCTACTGCTGCTGCTGGGAGGGGTGGTGATGATGCTGCTGCTGAAAGGGGTGGTGCTGGTGGGAGTGGGTGGGGAGCTGATGCTGCTGCATGTGGGGGTGAGGGTGGTGCATGGGGCACGGATGCGTCTACACCTGGTGGCAGGGATGGTGACGCTGCTGCTGCAGGTGATGCTGCTGCTGCAGGTGGTGCTGGTGGGAGTGGGTGGGGTGCTGATGCTTCTGCTGGTGCAGGAGATGGGGGTGCATGGGGCACGGATGCTGCTACTCCTGATGGTGCTGCTGCTGTTGCTGGTACTGGTGAGGATGGGTGGGGTGCTGAGGCTACTGCCGACGAGATAGAGGAGGAGAAGAAAGAAGGTGGGAAGAACGAGGGGGAGAGGAGTGAGGAGAGGGGAGGTGAACCAGTGCAAGGGGGATGGGGAGAAGGGGAGAAAGAGGAGGAGACGAAGCGAGAGGCAGAGGGAGCGATGCAGGGTGGATGGGGAGAGGGCGAAGAGAAAGAGGTGGCTGAGGAGGAGAAGAAGAAGGGAGAGGTGGCAGAGAAAGGGGTATGGGGAGAGAGGGAGTCGGGGGACGCAGATGGAAAGAAGCCTGGAGATGAGGGGGTAAATGGATGGAGTGCTGATGCTGATGCTGCTGGTGTTGCTGATGCTGATGCTGATGCTACTGCTGCTAATGCTGATGATACCGCTGCTGCTGCTAAGGATGGCGTTGATGCTGGTGCTGCAGGTAATTGGGGTGGTAGTAACGGTGCTGCTGCTGATGGCTGTGGTTGGGAAGGGAATGGTGGCGGTGCTGGTGGTTCTGCCAGTGGTTGGGGTCGTAGTGACGGTGGTGGCGGTGCTGCCACTGCTGGCAGTAAAGCAGGTGGTTGGGGTGGCGGTAGTGGTGTTGCTGCTGCTGCTCCAGCTGCTGCTGCTGCTGCTGATGCTGGTGGGGGTGGTTGGGGAGGGAGTGGTGGTGCTGGTGGTTCTGCTGGTGGTTGGAGTGGAAATGACGATGCTTCTCCCGCTGCTGCTGCTGCTACTGCTGCTGCTGGCGGTAATGCTGGTGGTTGGGGTGGCAATGGTGCTGATGCTGCTGCTGCTGCTGCTGATGATGACGCTGCGGATGCTGATGGTGCTGGTGGCGGTGGTGGTGGTGGTTGGGGAGGGAATACTGCTGGTGGTTCTGCTGGGGGTTGGGGTGGTGGTGACGGTGCTGCCACGGCTACTGCTGCTGATCGTAATGCTGGTGGTGGTTGGGGTGGTGCTGCTGCTGATGCTGCTGATGCTCCTGCTGCTGCTGGTGCTGGTGCTTCAGGCTGGGGGAAGAATGGGGGTGATAATGGTGGTGGTGGTTGGGGTGGTGCTGCTGACACTGCTGGAGCTGGTGCTGGTGCGTCGGGTTGGGGGAACAATGAGGCCAGTGGTGCTGGTAACGCTGGTGGATGGGGAGGGAATGACGGTGCTGCTGCTGCTGGTTCTGGTGATGCCGGTACCAGTGGGGCTTGGGGCACTGCACCTGCTGCTGCCACTGCTGCAGGTGGTAATGCCTGGGGGGCCACAGCGCCTGGTGATGCAGCCATACCTCCTACACCGTCCCCTTCGTCCGATCGCCGCCCTCCCCGCCCACCCAACCACGTCCTGCCACCTGTCGGCGCGTTTAGCGTTCTCATTGGCTCTGATCCTGCTGGAGGGGCGATTGGAGGAATCACAGGAGGAGCATCGGCCAATGGTGGCACGCCAGAGTGGACCAAGGTGACTCTGAGCCGATGGGTGGATCGTGGCTTGAGCCTGCAGGTGGGAACCGGGCCAGTCTCAGGTGTACCTACCCCAGGCGCACCTTCTGCATCAGAGCGGGCATCTGCTGCCCTCGCAGCATATGTGAGGTCTGCCCTGCTTGCTGGCATTGCATCCACTGCTCCTGCTGCTGACGCTGGTGGTGGTGGTGGTGGTGGTGACGGTGGGGATGGTGGTGGTGGGGGGAGGGTGGTGGGGATGACGGTGCTGCGCCACGTGGCGGATGGAGATTGGCTGCTGCTCAACCGTACACCATCGCTGCACAAGCAGAACCTCATGGCGTTCCGGGTGCGCCGCGTGCCGGCTGCTGTCTCCGCCAATGCGCTCCTGCTCAATCCCCAGGTGTGTGCCGCCATAGCAGGGGACTTCGATGGAGACGAGGTGAATGTGTTCACGGTGCAGCAGAGCTAACAAACTTATCTTCACTTTTCCCTCTCCGCGCTCGCCTCACAGGTGTGTGCCGCAATAGCAGGGGACTTTGACGGAGACGAGGTGAATGTGTTCACGGTGCAGCAGAGTGCCGTGGCAGCAGAAGCAGGCGAGCTCATGCCCGTGGACAAACAGCTCTTCCCCTCCCTCCCCCTTCCACCACTCCCGCCTCCACCTCTCTCTCCTCCTCCTCCTCCTCCTCCCCCTCCTACTCCTCCCCCTGCGCCTTCCCTTCCTCCCTCACCTGGTCCCTCGTTAGCTCGCCCTGCTACCACCACAGCAGCTGCTGCTGCTACCTCCTCTCGTTCCTCTGCCTGCTGCTCTTGTCACTCCTCCTCCTGCTCCGCCTCCTCCCCCTCCTCCACTTCCGCTCACCCGCACGCCCCCCACCACGACCCAGCAGTCATGTCTCTTCAGCAGGACGCGTTGCTGGGTCTGCACCTCCTCGCCTCCCCGCCCCCCTCTTCCCAATCGCTCTTCCTCTCCCGCCCAGACGCCACCCAGCTTGCCCTTCATGCATGGGAGGGCATGGGGATGGTGGCTGGGGGAGGGGGGACGGGGGATGGCTGGGATTGGAGAAGCAGGTGGGGAAGGAGGGGTGGAAGAGAGGGGAGCGGGGGAGAGGTAGGAGGAGGGTTGATTGCTGTTGTGGATGATGGGGATTGGGGGAGGGGATTGGGGGAGGCGCCGGCGCAGGGAAAGCAAGAAGGCAAGGCAGCAGCAACAGCAGCAGCAGGTGAAGAAGCGGCGGCAAGGGCAGCAACAAAGAATCCCTTTTTTCCTCTTCCACCGCCAGCCATTCTAAAATACCCTCTCCCAGGCAGCAACAGCAACAGCAACAGCAACAGCAACAGCAACAGCAACAGCAACAGCAACAGCAACAATAACAGCCAGAGCCACCATCCACCTCCCCCGGCCCCTCCTCTCTGGACTTCCCTTCAGCTGCTCTCCACCGTCATCCCCCCTTCCCTGTGCTTCCAGCACCGCCAGTGCGGCGTGCGGGTGCATCAGGGGGAGGTGGTATTCGTGAACGAGCATGGGCGCATGGGGGTGGGGAGGGGTGCGAGGAGGCGTGGGGGTGCGGGAGCAAGGAGGCATGGGGATGAGGGAGCGAGCAGGGAGAAGGGAAAGAGTGAGGAGGAGAGTGGGGGGTTGAGGGTGGTGATGGAAGAGGATGAGGAAGGGGAGGAGGACGGGGAGGGGGAAGGAAGTGGTAAAAAGGAGGGGGGAAGCGAGGGTAGAAAAGAGGAGGAGGTGGAGGTGGGGGACGAGTCGCGGTGGCTGAGGGGCGGCAGCGATGGGCTGCTAGCAGCCATCTGGCAGCACCATCCGCCAATGGCTGCGCGACACCTGGCGGGTGTGCAGGCGCTGGCAGTGAGCTACCTGTTATCTATCGCCAGCTTCAGTGCCGGCCTCTCTGACTTCTGTGGCCTGCCTGCTACTGGTGCTGCTGTGGCCAGTGGCTCCTGTGCCCTGCCTCCTGCCAGTGACGCCAGTCACCTGTCTGCTGCCAGTTTACCTCGCACTACCTCTCTCTCTCCTCCTCCTCTCCCTTCTCCGCCCAACCCTGCGCCGCCGCTCTTCTCGCGTGCTTCGCCCTTGTTCCCGCGGGGCAATGCGGTGAGGGAAATGGTGGGGGCGGGCAGCAAGGGCTCGCCCAAGGTGATTGCCCAGCAGGTTCAGCCGCAACACACAGAGATGCCCCACTGCCCGACCCACTCCCTGCCCCATGCTCCTTATGTCCTCGATCCGATTCAGTTGAAACTCTTCGCTCCAAAATCAGTACACAAGAAAGACCCTGCCAGCTCTATCCCTCCCAAAGCACCACCTGCGCCTGCTCATGACTCTGCGCCTGCTCATGACTCTGCGCCTGCTCATGACTCTGCGCCTGCTCATGACTCTGCGCCTGCTCATGACTCTGCGCCTGCTCATGACTCTGCGCCTGCTCATGACTCTGCGCCTGCTCATGACTCTGTGCCTGCCCCTGCTGATTCTCCCGCGCCTGCGCCTGCGCCTGTTCCTGCGCCTGCTCGTGCCCCTTCCCGAGGCTTGGGGCTAGGCTTAGCCCGAGGCTCCCTCCTGACGGGGCTTTCGGCTCGAGAGCTCTTCCGAGCCGCAGCTTCGGCTAGGCCTGCTCTGGTTGCCGAGGCTACGAGCGTGGCTCGGCCGGGTGAGCTTTCTAGGAAACTGAGGGAAACGCTTAGGGATATCGTGGTGGGATATGATGGGTCTGCGAGGATTGGAGGAGGAGTGGGGGGGAGAGGGGGAGGAGGGAAGGGAGGTATGGTGGTACAGTTGTTGTATGGACGGTTGGGGGTGGAAGAGTGGGGAGAGGATGGGGAGGGGGGCAAGGTGAGGAAGGAGGAATGGCAGGAAGGTAAATCTGGTAAAGGCAAGAATGGAAGAGACAAGGGGAAGGGGAAGGACATGGGGAAGGGGAAGGAGAAGATGGGGGAGAATGGCACAGAGAAGGGAAGGCGGAAGGCGGAAGGGAAGAAGGTGGGTGGGAGGAGGGAGGTGGGGGGGCAAGGGGTTTCGTGGGCGGAAGCAGGGGATGCAGTGGGGATGGCAGCGGCGCAAGCAGTGTCGGCTCCGGCCACACAGATGGTGCTGAACGTGGGGCATGACGGCATGCATGGTGGCGCCTCCTCCCTCATTGCCCGGCTAGAGGTGAGAAAGGCGAAGAAGAGGTGTGAGAGAAAGCGAGATGATTATGAATGCATGTCATACAAGCAGTGTCGGCTCCAGCCACACAGATGGTGCTGAACGTGGGGCATGACGGCATGCATGGTGACGCCTCCTCCCTCATTGCCCGGCTAGAGGTGAGAAAGGCGAAGAAGAGGTGTGAGAGAAAGCGAGATGATTATGAATGCATGTCATACAAGCAGTGTCGGCTCCGGCCATACAGATGGTGCTGAACGTGGGGCATGACGGCATGCATGGTGGCGCCTCCTCCCTCATTGCCCGGCTAGAGGTGCGGGAAATTCTCTTACCATGCCGCCTCTAAACATTTCCAATCAGGGTGATTTGAGCTGAAGATTGACTCAAATCAAAAGTCATGATCGATAACTCGTCTGCCGCCCCCACGTGCATTCCATCTCTCTAATGCCCACAGCTTTCAAATTTTATCCAGATTCGTATTTTCCTTCCACTTCTTTCCCCTGCCCCAACTTATTTGTCACACTCTCCCTCCAGCGCCTTCTCTACGCGACTGACTCCTCTCCAACAGCCCTGCTGCGGTTCCTCCCAGCTCAAGCCACCACTCCCGCCATGGACAACGCAGCCACGTCAGCACACCCACCTGTTGCTGCCACTGCTGGAGCAGCAGCTGCGGATTGTCGGTTGGCGCTGGCAACGCAGGGCCGGCTGCTGCCTCTGCGCGTCAGGCAGCTGGCCTCGCACGTCATGATCGAGTGAGTGTCATGGGGGGGAAGGGTTAGGCAGCACCAGCACCAGCACCAGCACCAGCACCAGCACCAGCACCAGCACCAGCACCAGCACCAGCACCAGCACCAGCACCAGCACCAGTTGCTGCTGCAGACTGTCGGTTGGCTCTGGCAACACAGGGTCGGCTGTGGCCTCTGCGTGTGAGGCAGCTGGTCTGAGGTGTATTTTGAGGCGCCTCAAAATACACCTCTCTGCGTGTGAGGCAGCTGCTCTCTCACGTCATGATTGAGTGAGTGGCGTGGCGTGCAAGGCATGGGCAGCAGCTTAAACCAGAATGAATTTACCCGTGTAGATGTAGTTGACGCAGGGTAAGTCTTCTTTCTCATTGGGCTGACCTGACCACCCTGCGCCTTTTAGGTCTCCCCTCAGCTTCGGGCGTGCCGTGCCTTTTGGGTCGACTCACAAGTCACCTTGGTTCAGTGCCCATGGAGTGACATGTCACCTTTAGAGTGACATGCCCATGTCACTTATCGACTCCCCCCCCTCATTCCGGCCCGACCACTGCCCCGCTTCTCTCATGTCCCCACACACGTCCCTTCCATTTTCCCCCGCCACACCCCTCTCTCCCCCTCTCCTCCGAACTTCACCCCTTTCAGGTACCGAAAGAAGGAGCTGAGGCGATGGGACGAGGGAGTGCAAGCAAGTGAAGCGAAGGCAAGGAGCGAGAGGGAGAGGGAGAGGCAGAGACAAATGGAGGATGCAGCAAAGCAGCAGCAGGGGGCAGGTGGAAGGGGCAGGAAGAGAGGGAGAGACGGACGGGGAGGGGAGAGAGGGAAGGGAGGGGCAGGAAAGGGGAGGAGGGGGGTCGGGAGAGGATGGGAGGAGGAGAGGGCAGGAGTGAAGGAGGCTTGCTGGAGGGTGCACATTCGGCTGTCAGAGGTGAGAAAGGTTGTGTTGTATACATGTAATTGCATGAAGCGGAGTGATGGAGAGGGATTCGCACAAGGGTGTGAGTTAGGAGAGAGCAGGACTGGAGGAGGCGTGCTGGTGGGTGCACCATCGGCTGTTTGATGAACTGACCAGCTTTGGTTGTGTTTTCCTCTGCTGCGTTTTCCAGGGAGCCATGCGAGATGACTGCCTGCCATGCGTTTCCCTCACGTTTTCCCCCTGTTTTCCATGTGTTTCCCTTGTTGTATTTCCTCACCACAGGACGCAGTAGCCAAGGCGTTCGCTTGCCTGCCAGCGTCTCGCTTCCCTGATCCTCCTGCCGCCATCCATCAAGCTGTGAAGGCAGCCGTCCAATCACATCTCGACACGTGGCACATGGAGAGGACGGGAAAGGCATGTGGGGCAGGCGACCTGGTGCATCTGATGCACGTGGACATCAAGTGAGTGGATCCGTGCTGCGTCATCAGTCCTGTCATTGTCGTTGTGTCAGCGCATTTGAGTAATCGTCACTGTAAACACCCCTCCGTTTCCTCTCTTCCCCATCCACCCACCCACCAGCTACACTCACACACATCAACACGCACGCACGCACATGCGTGTGCACTCTCACTCTCACTCTCACTCGCTCTCTCACTCTCACTCTCACTCTCACTCTCACTCTCACACACGTGTGCACATGCACACACACTCTCTTCCACTGCACATCGGCACAGCAGACCCACTTACATCTTTCCTCCTTATTTCCTCGACCTCTACCTCCCCGCATTCCTCACTTCACTGCCCCTCCTCTTCCCACCCGTCCCATCCCCTCAGGTCGCGCTGTCTGCTCCCATCCAGCCGTGACCCCACCACTGGCACCTGCCAGGGCTCCTGTGCCTGTGTGCACGTGGAACTAGCTCGACCTGCCCTCAGAGGCCTGGCTCGTAGGGGTAGAGGGCGGGAGGGGAGGGGTGCTGGGCGGGAGGAGGAGGAGGCAGAGGCAGGAGAGGATGAGGGCAGGTGGGGGGCACTGTTTGATTTGGAGGCGCTGAGAGATGTGGTGGTGCCGAGTGTGCTCAACACACTGGTGGCAGGTGAGATGCTTGTTCCTACTCTTGAGAAATCTCGGAACGCAATTGTCGCAAATAGATTGTTCTTTTCCACTGCACTCAATCGTTGTTCTTCTCCCTAGCTCTCTCCCTCATTCTCTGGTACGCCCTCCCACCCCATCCACATAGCCACCTTACACTTCACAACCTCTCTTGCCAATTCAGTATAGTTAGTCAGTTATCACATGGGTGCTGGTCACTTCTGTTAGACCTCTGGAAACCTGCTAATTGTCCTGTCCGACTCGCATAGTCGGCTGTCAACCGTGCGCTTTCTAGTCTTTGTATGTGCATGTGAGTGTGTGTCTGTGCGTGTGTGTGTGCGCCTTTCATGTCTGACTGGCTCTTGGGACACGTACTTCCCACATGACTTTTGAGGCGCCTCAAATAATCTTGTCGGGGTTTCCATGTGTGTATGTGCATGTCTGGCTGGGTCCTTGTGGCATGTGATGGCTGTGTGGGACTGAAACAAGCAGGCAGCACGGGCATCCAAGCAGCCCGCATACAATGGCAGGATGGGGATGACAGCAACAGCAGCAGCAACAGTGGTGGACATCTCGCCCTCGCCGCCTCCCTCTCCTCCTCTCGTGCAGTGTGGCCATCCATCGCTGCTGCTTGTGCGGCTGCTGACTGCAGTGACAGCATCGACTGGACCAAGAGCCGCCCAGAGGGATTGCAGCAAATCGCGGATTCCCTTGGCATCGAAGCTGCTCGCTCCGTGCTGTTTCACGTGAGTAGCCACCTTTCTATTAGGCGCCTCAAGAGCCAGAGGGATTGCAGCAAATCGCAGAGTTCCTCGGCATCGAAGCTGCTCGCTCCGTGCTGTTTCACGTGAGTAGCCACCTTTTTATTAGGCGCCTCAAGAGCCAGAGGGATTGCAGCAAATCGCAGAGTTCCTCGGCATCGAAGCTGCTCGCTCCATGCTGTTTCACATGAGTAGCCACCTTTTTGTTAGGCGCCTCAAGAGCCAGAGGGATTGCAGCAAATCGCAGAGTTCCTTGGCATCGAAGCTGCTCGCTCCGTGCTGTTTCTCGTGAGTAGCCACCTTTTTATTGGGCGCCTCAAGAGCCAGAGGGATTGCAGCAAATCGCAGAGTTCCTTGGCATCGAAGCTGCTCGCTCCGTGCTGTTTCACGTGAGTAGCCACCTTTTTATTAGGCGCCTCAAGAGCCAGAGGGATTGCAGCAGGTGGCTGAGTCCCTTGGCATCGAAGCTGCTCGCTCCGTGCTGTTTCACGTGAGTAACCACCCCTCTTTGTCTCCTTGTCCTTTTCTCTTCCCCTCCCCATCCCCCCCTCTACGCAGCTCTCTCACCCCCGTCCGGATCCCTCCCTCCCTTTGTCACTCTCACTTCCAATCTAATATATGAGCTCAAGCTAACAATGTAATGCTCTGCAAGCTTGCCATAGCAGGGCAATAGAGCAGTCCAATCCATGCGTAACACCATTCAACTGAGAAGATGGTTTTGATGAAACATTTAAGTAACTTCCGGCCTTTCTCGGCCAGTAGGAAGGTCATCCTAATGTTCTACCGCACACCACAATGAGGTGAGGGTCTATTGCTCGTGGCTTGTTGGAGAGAGGAGATTGATATAGTCTCACTGGCAGGAGGCAGAAAGGAGACGCGTTAAGTCTAATGTCGCCGCCTCAAAGCTCCAACAGGAAGACTGCTCCTGCTTGCTCTTGCCTCTTCCCTTTGGAGTTTTTTGGCGCCAACATCGGATTTCAATCGTCTTCTATCTGCCCCCTCGTCAATGACGCAATATCAATCTTTCTTGCTTTCCCGCAACATGCCACAAACAGCGGACCCACATGTCATCGTGGTGTTCGAATGCTTTGCTGCCCTACGTTTGCTGCTGCTCAATTATGCAAGCCTATGTTCGTCTGTTTACTTCCTTCATCAGAAACATCAATTTGCTTCCTCAAATCTGATCTCTCCACACCTGCTTCCTCTAATCTCATCTCTCCACACCTGCTTCCTCTAGTCTCATCTCTCCGCACCTGCTTCCTCTAGTCTCATCTCTCCACACCTGCTTCCTCTAATCTCATCTCTCCACTCCTGCTTCTTCCTCTAGTCTCATCTCTCCACACCTGCTTCCTCTAATCTCATCTCTCCACACCTGCTTCCTCTAATCTCATCTCTCCACACCTGCTTCCTCTAATCTCATCTCTCCACACCTGCTTCCTCTAATCTCATCTCTCCACACCTGCTTCCTCTAGTCTCATCTCTCCGCACCTGCTTCCTCTAGTCTCATCTCTCCACACCTGCTTCCTCTAATCTCATCTCTCCACACCTGCTTCCTCTAGTCTCATCTCTCCACACCTGCTTCTTCCTCTAGTCTCATCTCTCCACACCTGCTTCCTCTAATCTCATCTCTCCACACCTGCTTCCTCTAATCTCATCTCTCCACACCTGCTTCCTCTAATCTCATCTCTCCACACCTGCTTCCTCTAATCTCATCTCTCCACACCTGCTTCCTCTTTCCAATCAACCCCACACAAACCCCTTCCCTCCTATCAGCGTCTGTGTGAGCTGATGAGGGAAGCCGGGGCAAAGGTGCCTCTGCGTCATCTTGCGCTGGTGACGGACTGGATGACTGTCACAGGCGCCCTCCAGGGCATGTCCTTTGCTGCCCTCGCCTCCCACCCCGCCTCCTCGCCCTTCCTCCGGGCCTGTGTAAAGGTGAGTCAACGTGTAAAGGTGAGTCAACGTGTCAAGGGGAGTCAGTGCGTGAGGGTGGATTGCTCTTCCTCAGAGCGCGTGTGTAAGGGGTGGGCCTGCCTCAAGGTGGGTGCGTTAATGAGGGAAGCAGGGGCGAAGGTTCCTCTGCGTCATCTTGCGCTGGTGGTGGACTGGATGACCGTCACAGGCGCCCTCCAGGGCGTGTCCTTCGCCGCCCTCGCCTCCCACCCCGCCTCCTCGCCCTTCCTCCGGGCGTGCGTCAAGGTGAGTTGCTCATTGAGTTTACAAGGAAAAAAAAAGGAAAAAAGAACCCAAAAAGACCAGGAAGAACAACTACTAATAGAACCTGCCCTGCCTCAGGGTGTGTGTGAAAGTGAGTCACCCTTACTCACCCCCCTCTGCTCTTCCCTCTCCCTTTTCTTTTCACCTCTGATCGTTTCTTCTTGCGCCAGGACCCTGTGCGCACATTCACGTCAGCAGCCATCCAGCACGCGTCTGACAACCTGGCGAGCGTCGTTGCCAGCGTGGCGGCTGGCAAGCCCATGCCAGCTGGCACCGCCGCCCCGTGCTTCGATCTGATTCTCCATGAACCACTACCTCCTCCTCCTCCCGGTCCTGTTCCTGCTGCCACAGCTGCTGCTGCAGCGGCTGCTAGAGCTGGTGCCGCCGATGCTACAGCTGCTGGTGCTGGTGGGTGGGGTGGTGGTGCTGCTGCTAGTGGGTGGGGTGGTGGGGTTGCTAGTGGCTGGGGGGTGGGTGGGGATGCTGCTGCTGTTGCTGGTGATGGGGGATGGGGCAGCGGAGGAGGAGGGGATGGGGGATGGGGGGGAGGAGGTGGAGATGGTGGTGGGTGGGGAGGAAGCGGAGGTGGAGGAGAGGGGGGAAGGGGGACGGGAGGGGATGGAGGGGATGGTGGTGCTTGGGGGAAGAGTGGAGATGCAGAGAGGGGAGGATGGGGCACTGGAGGAGGGGAAGGGGATGGTTGTGCTTGGGGGGGGAGTGGAGAGAAAGAGGGGGGAGGATGGGGCACGGGAGGAGGCGGAGAGAAAGAGGGGGGAGGATGGGGCACGGGAGGAGGCGGAGAGAAAGAGGGGGGAGGATGGGGCACGGGAGGAGGCGGAGAGAAAGAGGGGGGAGGATGGGGCACGGGAGGAGGTGGAGAGAAAGAGGGGGGAGGATGGGGCACGGGAGGAGGCGGAGAGAAAGAGGGGGGAGGATGGGGCACGGGAGGAGGCGGAGAGAAAGAGGGGGGAGGATGGGGCACGGGAGGAGGCGGAGAGAAAGAGGGGGGAGGATGGGGCACGGGAGGAGGCGGAGAGAAAGAGAGGGGAGGATGGGGCACGGGAGGAGGTGGAGAGAAAGAGGGGGGAGGATGGGGCACGGGAGGAGGCGGAGAGAAAGAGGGGGGAGGATGGGGCACGGGAGGAGGCGGAGAGAAAGAGGGGGGAGGATGGGGCACGGGAGGAGGCGGAGAGAAAGAGGGGGGAGGATGGGGCACGGGAGGAGGCGGAGAGAAAGAGGGGGGAGGATGGGGCACGGGAGGAGGCGGAGAGAAAGAGGGGGGAGGATGGGGCACGGGAGGAGGCGGAGAGAAAGAGGGGGGAGGATGGGGCACGGGAGGAGGCGGAGAGAAAGAGGGGGGAGGATGGGGCACGGGAGGAGGCGGAGAGAAAGAGAGGGGAGGATGGGGCACGGGAGGAGGTGGAGAGAAAGAGGGGGGACGATGGGGCACGGGAGGAGGCGGAGAGAAAGAGGGGGGAGGATGGGGCACGGGAGGAGGGGGGGGAGATGGTGGTGGGTGGGGAGGAAGTGGAGATAAAGAGGGGGGAGGATGGGGCACGGCAGGAGGGGGAGGGGATGGGGGATGGGGAGGTGGGTGGGGAGGAAGGGGAGGGGAGGAGGGTAAATGGGGAGATGGAGTGACGAAAGAGGGTAAAGAGGGAGGGGGCTGGGGGGTTGCTGATGGGGAGAAAGGGGGATGGGGTGGAGAGAGGGGGAAGGAGGGAGGTGCATGGAGGGGAGAGGAGGAGGCGGAGGGGGGTGCTTGGGGAAGAAAGGAGGGAGAGGAGGAATCAGGGAAGGGCGGATGGGGGGAGGCGAACGGAAGTGGGGAGGGCGAGGAAGGTGGGGGATGGGATGCAGTGGGAGGGAGTGTGCGAGATCAAGACAGTGAGAGAGGAGGGGAGGGAAGAGGGGAGGAAGGATGGGAGGGAGGAGGGCGTGAGAGGTGGCAGGGTGGGCGTGGGAGGGGAAGGGGACGGGGCCGAGGGGGCAGATGGGGGGGAGAGGGGGATGGGGAAGGTGGTAAAGCTTGGGGACGGGGAGAGGGGGGTAGAGGCGGAGGAAGAAGAGGGGGAGGTTATGGGGGAGGGGGAAACAGGAGAGGAGGAGCCGATTGGGGGGGTGACAGCACGGGACATGAGGGAAGGCATGCTCACGGATGGGGACAGGGAGGGAGGCAGGGAGGGGTGGAAGAAAGGGAGGAGGAAGGTGGGTGGGAGGAGGAGGAAAGGTGGGAGGGAGAGGAGGTAGCGGTGCTTGAAGCTGCTCTGGCAGAGCTGCTGTGCATGGGGGGTGGCGGGCAGGGGAGCAGGGGCAAGGGCCGGCGGCGGTTCAGGCTGGGACGGTGGGGCACGGTGGAGCCCCTTTGGGGTGGCGGGAGAGTGCGAGGGCGAGAGGGGGGTGAGCGGGAGGGATGGGCCTCAGGGGTTGATGCTGCTGCTGCTGCTGACGGTTCCGGTGCTGGTGGTGCTGCTGCTGCTGGTGGGAAGGAAGAGAGAGGCGGATGGGGTAGTAATGAGAATGGCGGTGGAGGGTGGGGGAGAGAGGAGAAGGGGAAATTAGAGGATACAGCAAAGGAGGTGGTGGCAGGGGCAGGGTGGGGAGGTGCAGGGGAAGGTGAGGGAGCGTGGGGCAATGGGGGGGTTGCTTGGGGGAAAGAGGCCGCAGGAGGGGGTGGTAAGGGGGGAGAGGGCGCAGGGGCAGGGTGGGGAAATGCGGAGGGGGGAGTTGGAGGGTGGGGCAGCGATCAAGGGCAAAAGGGAGGTTGGGGGGCGGGAGGAGAAGAGGAGAGTGCAGGTGGATGGGGGAAAGCAGGAGGAGGAGAAACGGGTAAAGGCGGAGGAGGATGGGGGAGCGCAGGGGAAAAGACGAATGAGGGTGGGGGGGCATGGGGGAGTGCAGGGGGCGGAAAGAGTGTGGGTGGGGGAGCATGGGGCAAAGCGGTGAGGGAAAGAAGTGAGGGTGGAGGAGGATGGTGCGATGCAGGGGGCAAAAAGAGTGAGGGTGGGGGAGCATGGGGCGACACAGGAACGCCCTCTGTCTCTCACCAGCACAAGCCCAAGCGCAAGACAAGCACTTCCAACACTCCCAACCACCCCATGTACTATCGGCCGCGCCGACACACCCACCCTCTTCTCTGCTCTGACCTGCCCCTGGCCCAATCCCTGCTGGGGTCCCTGCTGGGAGGCCTTTTGGGTGCACGGAGAGAGGCAGACGGAGAGGCGAGTGAAGGAAATGCGTCCGGAGATGCCTTGTTTCCTCCTCCTCCTCCGCTGCCCCCTTTCTCCGCTCCACCCTCAGACCTTCCTCCTCCCCCTCCTCTCCCATCTTCCCATGACACTTTCGCTCCAGACACCAACCCCCTCGCTGCTCCTCCTTCACCCCTTCCACTTCCTCCTCCCCCTCCACCTCCCCCTCTGGCCGCCTCCCTCGCCTCCTCCCTGTCACAGCACCCGACCGCCATGCTCCCGGGTCTGCACCCCTCCTCTCTTCCCGTCTTCCTTGACCGATGCGGACAGAAAGCAGAGCAGAGGGCAGAGGGGGCAGAAGGGGCAGAGAGGGCAGAAGGGAGGGCAGAGAGGGCAGAAGAGAGGGGAGAAGTAGGGGCAGTAGAGAAGGGAGAAGAAAGGGCGGAAGAGAAGGCAGAAGAAGGGGCAGAAGAGAGGGGAGAAGTAGGGGCAGTAGAGAAGGGAGAAGAAAGGGCGGAAGAGAAGGCAGAAGAAGGGGCGGAAGAGAGGGCAGAAGGGGCAGAAGAGAGGGCAGAAGGGGCAGAAGAGAGGGCAGAAGGGGCAGAAGAGAGGGCAGAAGGGGCAGAAGAGAGGGCAGAAGGGGCAGAAGAGAGGGCAGAAGGGGGCGATAGGAGGGCAGAGGCGGGAGAAGTGATGGCAGAGGGGGGACAAGAGGTGACAGCGGAAGTGGTGAGCCTGCGACGAGTGCTGGCAGAGAAGCTGAAGCAGTGGAGGGAGCGGAAGGAAGAGGAGACAGGCACGGAAGGGCGCTCTGATGCTTATGCTGATGCTGATACCCCTGCTGTTGCTCTTGCTGCTGATGATGCTTATGTCGCTGATAATCCCTCCACCGCTGCAGCTCCTGCTAATGCCCTTTCATCCGTTCATGCTGATGCTGACGCCCATGACGCACCTGGTGTTGCTGTTGCTCCAGAGGCTTGCATTGAAGAGGAGAGGCAGCCAGCTCAGCATCAAGAGTCTCAACAGCAGCGGCAGCAGCAAGGCAGGAGAAGCAGAGTCCGGGTGTACATGGGGGATGAGGACGATGGGAGGTACGATGCAATGGACATGCTGCAGGCAGTGAGGCGGCGGGCGTGGGAGCTGCTGCACGTGAGGTACCACCCGGAGCAGGTGCTATCTGAGGACGACCGTGACTTCGTTGTGAGCAAGTTGCTACGGCACCACCCCAGGGCGCTCGAGAAGATGGCTGCTGGCGTGGCGGCAATCAAGGTGGGTGAGCGTGCGGAGTCTGGGTGCATTCAGCCACAGGTACGAAGGTTCTTTCCGTCTTTCTTTTTGTCAGGGCCCCACCACAGTCCAGTCCAGAGCACCCCAGCACCATTCTCTTCCTTGAAACCATGTGTATTGGCGCCTTGTAAATGCCTGCTCCTGCCCTTCCCCCCCTCCACAGGTGGATCATCATCCAGAAGACCCGAACACCATCTATTTTTCCATCGTCCACCCTGCCACTGATGCCATCGTTCGTCTCACCCCTACCCCCCTGCCCCTCCCGCCCTCCCCATCTCCCCACCTCCACAGGTGGACCATCACCCAGACCACCCCAACACCACCTGTTTCTTCATCGTCCACCCTGCTGCCGACACCATCACCCACCCTGCTGCCAACTCCATCGTCCATCCTCCTCCCGCTCCTGACTCATCCAGCGAGCCCGCAGACAACTCTTCTCAGCACTCTCCCAGATGTTCCCCACAGGTCACTCCTGCCTCCCCTTCCCGACCGTCCCCCTCCGCACTACCTACCTCCCTTCCCCCTGCTTCCCCTTCCACGCTCCCTGCCTCGCCTCCTCCCGAACCTTCCCAGCCGACCACCTCTACCACTGAGTTCCCTCCCTCTCCCTCCCTCCCTCCACCTCCTCCTCCTCCTCCTCCCGCTCCCACTCCTCCTGTTTTCCCTTCTCCTCCTCCTGCTCCCGCCGTGCCCTCCTCTCCTGCATGCTCGGATTTCTCTTACAACAAGTGTCTGCCTGGTTTGGCAGCGTCCATGGGTGTTCCTCTGTCTGACCTGGGGTGGGGCCGCATGGAGGCGCAGCAGCAGCGCAGGGCGAGAGAGAAAACTGCACCCACACCCCGTGACACACCTCTTGACGCACCTCGTGACGCACCATACGATGCGCCTCGTGGCGCACCTGGTGGTGACGCATTTCGTGACACGCCTCGTGACGGACCTGGTGACACATCACATGGTGCACCTTTTGACACACCCATTGACACACGTGTCGACGCACCGGATGGACCTGGTGCGACACCTTGTGAAGCATCTCAAGACACACCCCATGACACACCAATTGACACCCCCCACCATGTTAGAATCTTACGGGAAAAGTGAGTGTCGACTATCAAGGGGAAAAAGTACAAAGGAGAAACCTAAGGGGTTGTACCCCACAGTGAGTACCCCATTAAGCCTAACCAACCTATAACATATATACACATATGTTTGACACACCCCCATAGGCAAAGTGGGGGAGAACAGAGGGTCACAAGACCAGTCAGGAAGTGCAAAGCAAGCTCAGGGTGGATCACAACGTCACCACGCAGTCTGAGCACAAGCAAGAAGGCCACAAGGCCAGTTCACATGCAGAAATATATATGTAACAACAACAGTACAGTGATATCTACCTACAAGAACAAGCATGCAGGAATACATATAAATCATGGTACAAACAAAGTCTACAGCAAGTGAGGAAGAGTGGGCACAAGGCCTAACAAGGTGCAGAAACGCTGATGATCACCAGGCGGAAGCGCCTTGGTGAATATATCAGCAGTGTTGGCCTGAGTGGCCACGTAGGTAAGATGAAGCTGGCCACGCTGCTGCAGCTCTCGAGCAAGAAAGTAACGGAGAGCGATGTGCTTCGTTCTGTGCTCCAGTCTGTGCTCCTGACACAAGGCAATGGCGGCCTTGTTGTCGACGTACAACACTGGAGGAGAACTAGGCCGCTCTCCCAAGTCAGTCAGCAGGTAGGTGAGCCAGCGAAGCTCCTGTGCAGCCATGGCTGTGGCGTAGATCTCAGCCTCACAACTGGAGCCGAGAACTGAAGACGAGCGTGTAGAACGCCAAGAAACTGAACCAGAGCCAAAGCTGAAGGTGTAACCCTGTGACGACCGCTGCGTAGCCTAGTCGTCAACCCAAGAGGCGTCCGAGTGACCTGTGAGGACAACGTCACCCCGTCCTCCAAGCACGAGCTCCATGCCCGATGTACTACACAAGTAGTGTAGTACCCTCTTGGCAGCATCCATGTGCACCTTTCGGTGCCGACCAGGAGCCACGTAGCGAGCCAGAAGGCCAAGAGGGTACGCAAGGTCAGGACAAGTGCAAGTCATCAGGTACATGAGGCAGCCCACTAACTCTGGGTAAGGACCACTCGACTCTACGGACTCGTCCGAAGGTGGAGCTGAGAGCGAGTGACCTGTAGCCAGAGGAGTGGCCTGTGCTGAGGACCAGGTGAAACCGAAGCGCTGAAGGACCTGCTGCACCATGTGTGACTGAGTCAGTGTGATGGTGCGGCGTGCTCTGTCCCGGGTGATCTGCAAGCCAAGGTAGCTGCGCAGTTCACCCAGGTCTGTGCACGTGTGTCTCTTCTGCAGCTCCGACTTCACCAGGGCGAGAGCCTCAGTGTCAGCAGTGGCAAAGACCAAGTCGTCGACGTGCACGAGAACGTAGAACGGCGGCAGCGAAGTGTCGGTGCGCAAAAACAGCGACGGGTCAGCAGTCGACGGAGCAAACCCAAGAGCCGCAAGTGTCGTCCTCAGTGTGTCGTGCCACTCACGTGGCGCCTGGCGGAGACCGTAGACCGGCCGCCGGAGGCTCCACTGGGTACCAGGAGGGAACGACCCAGTGAAGCCAGGAGGGCGGCGCAGCCAAATCTCCTCGTGCAGGCTGCCCTGTAAGAAGGTTGTGCTGAAGTCAAGAGAGTGAAGCTCGTAGTCACGCTGAGCGGCAACGTGCAGCAGCACCCGAAGACTGGTCATCTTCGGGGTGGGGGAGAAGGTCTGGAAGAAGTCAACTCCCTCTCGCTGACTGAAGCCTCGAGCCACGTAACGAGCCTTGAAGACAGGCGGAGAACCTGGCGGCCGCTTCACCCTGAAAATCCACATGCCACTGACAATGTTCGCCCCAGGAGGGGGAACCTCGTCGACGTAGGTGCCTGTGGACTTCCAGGATGCCATCTCTGCGTCCATGGCTGTCTGCCTCTGAGAGGAGTACTCACCCGCGATCGCCTCAGCATAAGAGCGCGGGGTAGGGATGTCCGGTGCATCCGGGTCTCCCTCAGGGGCAAGCAGCATGGATACGAGATGAGGCGCAGCGGCTGCAAGACACTCAAGGTCCTCCTACCTGTCCTCAAGGACGTCCGTGCCAAGAGCACACTCACCCCCGACGGACGGAGGACAGACAGACGCAGACTCAGCAACAAGACCGGCGGCGTAGTCTAGACGACAGTGAGCAGCAAAGGCAACAAGCTCAGTGACTAAGGCAGACGCAGCAGTAGACTCAAACGACGGGTCAGTGACAACAGTGGCAAGCAGACGCGTGACAGTAGAGTGCTCAGCACGAAACCGGTCAGACGCAGGGTCAGCAACGACAGGCAGAGAGGACGCAGGGGGAGGCGGCAGAGGAACACGACGACCGGAACTGACAGGGGAGACAGGACGCGACACAGGCTCACGACGCTCTGCAAGGCCACCAGGCTGCTCTTTGTACGGAGAATGAGCAGGCAGCGGTGAGCCAGGCTGTAACGAAAGACCAGTAGACGAGGGAAGACTGAGAACCTGGCGAAGTGCAGAGTCAGGTGGTGGCTGAGACGACGGAGACGGCGGAGCAAAGAACAGGCGCGGCTGAGCAGTGCCACCAGCAGCTCCAGCACTGCCAGCAGCTCCAGTACCCCCAGCAGCTCCAGCAGCTCCAGCAGCTCCAGCACCCCCAGCGGCTCCAGCACCTCCAGCAGCTCCAGCAGCTCCAGCAGCTCCAGCACCTCCAGCACCTCCAGCAGCACCACCACCAGCCCCAGCAGCTCCAGTACTCCCAGTACGAGCACCTCCAGGACCAGCGACACCAGCAGAAGAACCTCCAGCAGGAGAGCCCTGAGGTGCAGAGGTGGGACGCCGACGGCGACCGTACCAGTCGTGCAGCTGCTGGGAGGTGAGGGGCACACGCGGACGAAGACGGCTACTCCAAGGAGACCGCGTAACAGCAGTCTCAGAACCCTCAGGCAACTCACCCCCAGACTCAGCACTCCCAGGCTCCGCACACACAGGCTCAGCACCCCCAGACGCAGCACCTCCAGACGCAGTACCCCGAGACGCAGCACCTCCAGGCTCCACACGCTCAGCGCCCCCAAGCTCCGCACCCCCCGGGACAGCACCACTCGCAGCAGGACCGGAGTTACCAGTGACCTCAACAGGTGCAGGCGCAGGGGGGTCTACCTGAGAGACACCTGAAGGAGCATGACCTGGTGCGGGGAGGGGGTCTACCTTGGGAGGACCTGGGGCGAGAAAGAGCGGCGGGGGGGGGTGAGGAGCAGTGCGGTAAGGGAAGAGGCGGTAAAAGGGGACCGACTCGTCAAAGGTGACGTCCTGAGACGCAAAGACACGGCGCGAGGCGGGGTCGTAAAACTGCCAGCCAGGCGCGTCAGGGACAAAGCCAAGGAAGACGCAAGGAATGGCGCGAGGGGAGAGCTTGTCCGCGGTGGTATCGCGGACAAAGGCACGAGCACCCCAGACCCGGAAACGCGACGCGTCGCCAACCTTCCCCGTCCACAGCAGTGTGGGCGAGGTCTCCGGCAAGGAGACACGGGGCCAAAGGTTGAGCTGATGCGCGGCGTACCGGACCGCAAACGGCCACAGAAAATGGGGGGCAGCCGCATGGATCATGGAGGTACGAGCGACCTCCATGACTAAGCCAATGCGACGCTCAGCAACCCCATTCTGTTGCGGAGAGGCCGGAAGCGTGAAAGTCTGGCGGATGCCGTGCTCCGCACAGAAGGCTGCCAAGAGGTCTGAGGAGAACTCACCACCTCTGTCAGAGTGCAGACGCAGGACAGGAAAGTCCGACTGGAACCGCTCGCGGAGCTGGAGACGAGTAGCGCGGATCCAGGGGATCAAAACATCAGGGACACCCCCCTTGCGCTGCAAGGGGAAGACCGTGGTGTAGCGCGTGTAGTCGTCGACAACCAGCAGGAAGTACCGCTCGTGGCCCTGTCCACGGACGCGGGCTGGGCCCCACACGTCCAGGTGGAGAGTCTGCAGTGGAGCCTCTGTGGGAGGGAACGAGGAGGAGTGAGGAGCGGCGCGCTGCCGCCCCTCGACGCAGGGAATGCAGGGCGGCGCAGGCGAGGGAGGGAGGGGAGGCAGAGACCTGGGAAGCCAAGAAACCAGGAAGCGGGAGTGCATGCTGCGTAGGCGAGGCAGGGAGGGGTGACCAAGGCGGTGGTGCCACAGGAGAGTGTCGTGCGACAGCCGGCGACACTCACACTGTGTAGCTACCTGAGCAGATGCGTGCAACTGGGGAGACAAAGGGGCGGAGCGTGACGCAGTGGTGAGGGTGTACAGACTGGACCCCGGTGCACGAGCGAACGTGGCCAGGTGGCGACCAGTCTGGGAGCACGTGCAAATCGCCACACGCTGCCGGCCAGGGGTGAAGGTGTCAACCCCCGCATCCTGGAGGACAGCGTTACTCACCAAGTTCGTAGAGAACGAGGGGAGGTGGAGACCAGACAGCTCACCAGACGGGACCGCCGGACACGGAAGCACAGTGGAAGACCGTGCAAGCACTGGGCCCCCAGAGGGGTCAGCCAGTGAGACAGGAACAGGTGCAGGGAGGGGAGTGACTGTGGTACTGTCGAGAAAGAAACAGCGCGAAGCACCAGAGTCAAGTGTAAAGGTGTGCAAAGCCTGTGCAGGCGCAGTACCAAGGGGAGCAGACTCACAAGCACCTAGTGCTGCAGGGGCTATACCAGGGGTTATACCAGGATCCGGCGGCACACACAAGTAGCAGTCACCCTCAGCACTAACAGACAAGGCATACATAGCAGCAAGAATTGCCTCATAGGCAAGATCAAAGATAGGTACATCACGCCTAAGTAAGTCTGCCCAGTTGGGGAACTCAGTAGCATCAGGAAACTTGGCGCACCAGGCGTCGCTAAGCCGAGCGAAGCAGCGCTGCTCAGTGTGAAAACCTGTCCACTGGCGACCAGCGCGGGGACCTGTGCGGATGATATAGGGGCAGCGACCAGGACCCCCAGAAGCCCCACGCCCGGCATACCAATCAAGAAGCTGCTGGGAAGTGGGGGTCTAGCGCTGACGCTGATGCTGCTGCTGCTACTGCAGCTGCTGCTGGCCCTGACCACCAATGCCACTACCGCTCCCTCCTCCCCCACCGCCGCTGCTGCCGCCTCCACCGCTCCCAGTGCCTCCGCCGCCCCCACCACCACCTCCACCGCCTCCACCCCCACGACCACCCCCACCACCTCCACCTCCCCCGCCGCCTGCACCACTGCCACCTCCACCGCCACCCCCACCGCCCCTGCCACCCCTGCCGCCCCTGCCGCTGCGACGCTTCCCACTAGGAGCGGAAGCAGATCCGACCCCCTCAGCACCAATGTAGTCGTGAGCAGCAGCTGCGGAGGCGTAGGAGGGGGTGAGAGGGGAGGGGGAGCACCCCTCAAAGAGGGGAGAGCGAGGAGTGCCACGAGCAGCACCTACAGCGAGGATGTTCTTCTCTGCTGCGAGGAGGTGCTTCTCGAAGTCGTCTACAGTGAGAGTGGTGGGGTCTAGCGCTAGGAAGTGGTCCCGGACAGAGCTAAGAGTGTCAGGGAGGCGGGTGACGAGGAAATAGAGAGTGAAGTACATCGGGGGGGGGTTGCGGCGCAGAACTCGGCTGAAAGGGCGGCACGAAAGCGAGAGTCAGTAGCGCGCAGGTGAGAAACTAGGTCCTCAGCAGTGGTGAACGAGGAAAGATCGGGGAACAGATACGGTAGCATGATTCGACCTATGGCTGCAGTGGCCGGGGAGGAGTAGCGCGCAACTACAGCGTCGTACAGTGTCTTAGCAGTTTTGTGCTGGCTGAAATGTGCTCGCTCAGTAATCGGCAGGTGGTTCCTAATAGCTAGGCGTGCAGCAACATCACGAGTCTGCCACTGGGAGCGTTCTAGAGCAGGAGCATCAGCAGCAGGAGCAACGGCAGTGCCAGAGACGTAATCAAACAGGGAAACGCCATCTTTGGCATCAGTCAGAAGGAACAGCTGGAGATCGTCTAACCATACAGTGAACTCGATGGGACGACCGTCAGGCTCGAACGCTAGAACGTTAGGCGTCGCCATATTGGCTTAAGGCAGGAGGCAGCAGGCAGCAGGTAGCAGGCAGAGGCAGCAGGCACCAGGTAGGAGGCAGGAGGCAGAGGCAGGAGGCAGGGGCAGCAAGCAGCAGGCAGGCAGCAGGCAGGCAGGCAGCAGGCAAGCTGCAGGCAGGCGGCAGCAGGCAGCAAGCAGGCAGGCAGGCAGGCGGCAGGCAAGCGGTAGCAGGCAGCAAGCAAGCAGGCGGCAGCAGGCAGGCAGCAGGCAGGTTGCAGGCAGGCGGCAGGCAGGCGGCAGCAGGCAGCAAGTAGCAGGCAGTCAGCAGGCAGCAAGTAGCAGGCAGGCAGCAGGCAGGCAGCAGGCAGGCTGCAGGCAGGCGGCAGCAGGCAGCAAGCAGGCAGGCAGGCAGGCTGCAGGCAGCAAGCAGGCAGCAGGCAGGCTGCAGGCAGGCGGCAGCAGGCAGCAAGCAGGCAGGCAGGCAGGCTGCAGGCAGCAAGCAGGCAGCAGGCAGGCTGCAGGCAGGCGGCAGGCAGGCGGCAGCAGGCAGCAAGTAGCAGGCAGGCAGCAGGCAGCAAGTAGAAGGCAGGCAGCAGGCAGGCTGCAGGCAGGCGGCAGCAGGCAGCAAGCAGGCAGGCGGCAGCAGGCAGGCAGCAGGCAGGCTGCAGGCAGGCGGCAGGCAGGCGGCAGCAAGCAGCAAGTAGCAGGCACGGCCTGAGGGCTGCGTGAGGCTGCTGGCTGCGTGTGGCGACTTGCTGCACGAGGCTACGGGCAGCGCGCGCGGCCGCAGGCTGCGTTCGGCGACGGACTGCGTGGGCTGCGGGCTGCGCGTGGCGACAGGCAGCGTGCGCGGCTGCAAGCTGCGTGCGTTTGCGGGCTGCGCTGGGCGACGGGCCGCACATGCGCGGCTGCGGGCTGGTCGCTAAATGCGGGCTGCGCTTGGCGACGGGCCGCGCTGGCGTGACCTATCCAGAATGCGCGCGGGCGGCTTAAGGGGCGCACAGGTGGGGCCGAAACGGGCTGCGCGGGCTGCTGAAACGGCGCACGTGGGAAAAAAAATGGATCGCCCGAGGCGCGCGCAGGCAGCCGAGGCGCGCGTAGGCACTAGACGAGGCAGGCAAGCGTGGTGGGCCCTAATCCTAGGTCCTAAGGACATATGCTCTATACCATGTTAGAATCTTACGGGAAAAGTGAGTGTCGACTATCGAGGGGAAAAAGTACAAAGGAGAAACCTAAGGGGTTGTACCCCACAGTGAGTACCCCACTAAGCCTAACTAACCTATAACATATATACACATATGTTTGACATACCATGTACCAAGCCAAAGTGGGTGATGGAAGAGGAGGTTGAAAGTGATGCTGAGGAGTTGGTTGTAGTAAGGGGAGAGGGGAACTGTTGGTAGGGAAAGTAGCTTGGAGCATGCATTGCCATCTCTCAAATGTTTGGCTTCACATTCAACCTGTACCACAAGGTATTCGTCATAAGATCTGATAAGCTAAATCTTATATGGTAAGTTTTTTATGATTCACAAGGAAGCATGCACTGATTCACAAGATAATAAGGAAAACGGAACATAAATTATTGAGTAAAGCATTTCGCCTCGCTTGTGACATTATTAACAAAGAATGAATTTGAATATTTAAATTATACAAAGAAACTTCTGTGTAGATCTAAAGTATCAAAAGTAATTATAAGCATTTATGCCGCCAGAATGTCGATGCCCGAAACGTGAGAGGCTGGGACATTCTTGGACGTCGTGGCACCAGTAGTTTGCTCGATCTCCGACGACGCGGACGATGCGGATGACGTAGTCGAGAACGACGAATGCGACGGAACGAAGTCGAAGCTAGACGCGCTGCTTTCGCGGCTATTGTTGCCGGCTCTGCGGACAGGTGCGGCGGAGGCGAGCGGAAGGCGCAATTTAGAGTTCCGCGCGTCGCACTCTTCAGCGGCATTTCCGCACGACTCCCTGGCAAAGCTTGCGTCGGTCGGCACGGGGAGGAGAGCGGGAAGGAGCGATTCGTGGTTATCGAAGTCGACGGATTTGTCCGAATCGAACGAGCACAGCGACCGGTGCTGCTGCTTCAACTGTTTTAACTCCTCCCGCGCTTCGCGCTCCACCTCTCGCGGCTGGTGTGGGGGCTTTTGCGCCACTTTCTGCGGCGCCGCCGGAACGGCAGCGGGGACGGCGGCTTTGGTGGCGGGGGATGCGGCGGAAGTTCTGCGCTTCTGGCTGATGGCGGCGAGGCGCGACGCAAGCCATGGGTGCTGCAGCACGCCGTGGATATCCAAACGTTCGGACTGGTCTTGGGTGAGCATCCGACGGATTAGATCTTTCGCCTCACGGGAGATCGTTTGCCACGGCGCGTCGGCGAAATCGACGGCTGGGCGCAGTTGGCGGCGGTTGTTGGGGAATGTGGGCCAGCCAGCGGCAAGCATGGAGTAGAGGAGCACGCCGAGCGACCAGATGTCGGCGCTGAAATCGTACGGTTGTCGTGCGAGCACCTCTGGCGCCTCGTACGGCGCGCTCCCAGCGACGCCGATAATAGCTGTCCCGGGCGCGAGTTGAAACGCGAGACCCAAATCCGCGAGGCAGGCGTCGAGCCCGTCAGCTGCGGCGGTGGAGGCGGATTTCGAGGCGGTGGTGTTGGAGGCGGCGGATTGTGACGATGATGACGGGGATTTAGCGAGGAGGATGTTTTCGGGCTTGATGTCGCGATGCACGACGCGGTGCACGTGGCACCATCGCACGCCCTGCGCGATTTGTGCGAAAAGGCGCGCCGCGGTGTCTTCGTCGAGCCCGCCCGTGCGCGCGATTAAATCGAACAAATCGCCCCCGGCGCACAGGTCGGTGATCATGTACACGTTATTAGAATCCTCGAAAAGCCCGCGGAGAGCGAGAACGTGGCGGTGGCCCTGCAGCAGCTGCATTGCGGAAATTTCGCGCTCGAGGTCTGCTAAGTCGTTGTCGGAAAGGCCGGTCTTGCGCACTTGCTTGCACGCGAGCGCCTCGCCCGTCGTGCGGTCGAGGCAGCGCCATACCTTTCCGAAATGGCCCTGGCCGATTGTCTCTGTGAAGGCGTAGCGTGCGAAAAGCTCCGCGGTGGGACGCGGACGGATTATAGGAGTTGAGGCCATGGCCGCTGATAAATGTTGTGTGAGAAAAACGTGAAGTGTGCGACTGAAATCGGTGGCGTTAGAAAGCAGAGAAAACTGGTTTCGTATTAGGCAGAAGCGAGGAGAGCTGGAGTCGTCCTTGAAAGAAAAAGGTCTGGTGGTAGTTGGAAGACGGGATGTCAACAAACCAGATTAAACAAGCTGGCCACGTGGAGAAGCAGCTCAAGAATGGACTGTCTCTCTGCTCAGAAGAGATTGTCCCTGCTCAGACGAGATTGTCTAGCTGTTCTGGAAGCTGTAGGTGTCCACTGGTCTATTTGGCTGGGCTGGTTTGAAATTGTGGAGGTGCGGGGTTCGTTTTGTATGTCCAGTTGGGATGGCAGGGGAGGGGAGACTCGCGCGTTTGCGCTTCTTGGCGGAGCTGACGCGTCGATTGTCAATTCCGTCCATGGTGTCAACCTCGGGAGGAGCATGGCTCCAGAGAGACGTGATTTGTCGGGCGCGTGTTCTGGATGTGGCTGTGATTGGCGCGGAAAGGAAAATGGGTCCAAAGGAACCGGCGAAAATGCTGAAACCGCGTTTGCTGGGCCAGGGGAGGCGGGTGGGGGGGATTGTGGGGGCAGAATAGAAATGTAAGGACAGTGCGTAAACAGCGCTTGGGCTAGCGCATCAGATTTATTAGCAGCCAAAAGTGAGGCGGAATGGGGGAGGTCCGGTCGGTCGGGGAGGAAAGGACATATGGCAACGTGTTGCTGAAAGGATCTCATTCATTGCATCAGGTGGCTAAATAAAAAAGAGATTCGTTCCGTCATCGTTGACGTCAGAAACCGGGGGTTTTGGGGAATTCAGACGTGGGCTAGCGTGAACTCATTATAGTAACGAGAGTCTCGAAGTGAGGTGTGAATGGAATGCAGTGTGAACCACAAGTCTCAAATACACTGTATCGCTGGTGCTGTGCGGGACAGGGAGGTGCAACCCCCCGGGCTGGACGGGGAACTGCAGGAAGGATGCAGGTGCAAAGTACGGGTCAAATTTCACTCAGAGGTGCAATGCAGGCTCGGAAAGTCGGGCTAGCACCGCCACAGCCTCAGCAGTCGTGGTGTCAAGAGCTGGGCCTCCATGTGAGGTGATCATTTGTCACCGCGATGTTCGACTGGCTATTGGCGAAAATCCTAGAGGCCGAATGACAAGATTTGGGGTGATGCTTTGTGACTGCCTCAATCACGCAAAAGTCAGGCAGTGCGCCCTCTGGTGCCTGAAGATCCTCGGCCTGAAGTGGATTTTTCAAGGCAGCACTGACTCCAGCTCATCCATCGGGGCAATGCACGTCACGACATGACACACAGAATCACAACGACCCAACAGCAATAATTAAATTCAAAGTACAGTACAAAACATTTTCTGAAACTCACACTTTCGCATGTCGAAGTTACAATTGGCATGTAGAAAACAGACCAAGACGCACTGAAAGCTCAACTGGTTTCCCTCCCGGAAAGAGTACAGCATGTCGAACGAGCAAAACGTTTTACTACAGTAAACGCCATTTCGTCGAAGGCAAATCTGCTGCTTCAGGGACACTGTTGGAAACATGTGAGAAAGGTGAGGATGAATGACAACAAGCCGCAACAAGTCATGATCTTCATTAAATGCACCACAGGCTTTAGGCCTGAGAGCTGCCCCAGCTCCACCCAAGAACGCTACGCTACTAAAGTTTCCCACACACTCCTGAATATCCTTGCGTAATGTATGATTTCAGGGGTACAGTGCGTAGCTGAACAACAATGGAAATAAGAACTAACTCAGATACAGTTCACATATTTTAACATAACTAAGGGATTTTACATCAAGGCTACATGTAAGGAATTTTCTCTCTATTCCTTACTGCGACCATCAACATCGTGTGCAGCCGCAACCGTTGTTCGCCCGTTACTGCTAACAGGGCTTCGCTAGCTTCGCGCGCACTGTTGGAGCAGCCGAGTCGGCTACGCATCGGGACTAGCCCGAACATCGCGCCAGCGTAGCACTAGCTAGCTCGCACGCACCGCATTACCGTTTGCATGCTTTGCCTATAAGTATTCGTTCATGCCTTCGCTCATACTTTGTACTCGTTGAACACTCTAGTGCAATCCTCGCTACCTCGATTCATTGCACCCGTAACACTTTGTATTTAGAACCACCTTCTTTCAGACCACGCATCTCCGCACCCCAGGAAATCAACTTTTGATTTTTTCACTCGAAGGGACTCACGCCCCCTAGCATCTAGGAGCCACTGTCCTCGCGTTCTCTCGTAAATGCGTGCAGCCACGACTGCGCCTAGACTAAGCTGAGCCGACGCCCTTCGACATGGCCGAACACATCGACGTCACTACGCACACACAGGACCGTCCGAACGAACTGATGCAGCAACTTCGCGAAAGCTCTGAAGAAATCGCGGCGCTGACGGTAGAACCAGGCCCTCAGATTCGTTTTTGGCCTGTCTGATTCGTCAGTCTTGTGATGTAGTTTTAGGCTGATTGATCAGACTTGGAAAACAAATAAAAAGCTGGAATTTCAGTGTACTGCCACCAGAAAAGGCTGAACAATCAGAGTTACAAAAAAAATAGGCTGATTGTGTTGATAACTGGTATTAATGTAGCTGTGGATCTTGGTCCAGGCCCTATTTTCCTGCAACATAGTCAATATATAGAATAGAACCTTCAATAATATAAGCACAACATTTCAAGCAGTCTCATCATCAGCATCATCATCATTAGCATCATCAAATACATCATCTAGGTCTACCATCTCTGCATCTGCTGACTGCTCCTTTCCCTTCCTGCTCTGCTGCTGTCCTGCAAAGATAGGGGCATTGTTGTGGGGCTTGCACTTCTTGTAGCTCCTCCAAATGTCAACAATCTCATCCCAGTTTGGCTCGTAGCTCATTAGGCTCATGCACATGAGGTCGCCCAGCCTTGCATCCTTCAGTGAACCCCGCTGCCATGACTTGATTATGTTATGCCTGGAGAAGCCGCGCTCGCACTCAACGGCCACCTACAGCTGCACCAGGTTGGGGTAGTTATCCCGCCAGTCTGGTGTCTTCAGCATAGCTTTGAGGCCAGCATGGAAACTTCGCTCGGTCTTGTGGGCTAACGCAAGCACGGATGTGAACATCCGCAGCTCCTTCACAGCGCGGCGCTTGTTGATACCTGCCGGGGGGGGAGGGGAGGGAGGCGGGGGATTCGTATATGAGGTTAATTGGAGTATGGTCACGGACGTATATAAAGAGGGAGTAGAGGATAACACCGTGCAATCAATTACGTCATCAGTGCTTGAACACTAGTTACATAATTAGCTGCCTTACCTGGCAAGATGTCGTCGTTCATCTCAGCCTTGAACAGCGTGATCAAGGACTCCAGCCACTCGACACACCGCGCGTGACGCTCGCCACGGTCCAGAGGCCAAGTGTCAGACGTGAACAGTCTCGACCCTAACAGTGACTCCAAGTCGCCTAACCTTCCGTGGATGTTGCTGACGATTATCTCTGCGAACGTCGTACAGACGTCGACGCATCCGTCGTGAGTTCCACGCCCACCGAACTCCTCCATTGGGTCCTCGTGAAGCACGAACGAGAACTCAGTCAGCCTTCCGTCCGAGTCGATGCCGGCAACTGTCATCTCCCTCGTCCCTCCCGGCCCATGTTGCGTCAGGAATGGAGAGAGCTGCTCGCTCATGCCTCCACCGAAGTCGTCCCCACAGTCGACGTAGCGGCTCTCGATGTGGAAGGTAGTCCGCTTGATCTGTGCATGGAGAGAAGCATAATCAAGCTGGAGAGACAGGATATAGATGGCACAGAGGGGCAGAGGAACAGAGTCAGTAGAGAACACTCACAGTAGAGATCCCTAAACCGAAGTAACAACAGATTGTAAAGCATCTTTACCTCCTTGTGCTGGAACGCGCGGTTGAGGATGTTGAGGTGCTCAATCACGTCGGCGATGAAATTCAAGAGGAAATGGAAACGGTAGCTTGACACTAGGGCAAACATTTTATTGTCATATTCCTTGAGCATGACAATGACGGCTGGCAAGACAGCTAGAAACCGAAGGACAACGTCTCCCCGCGAAAGCCACCGCACGGCATGTATGCCCTGCAGCTCAAGGGACGTCGACGTGAACACCTCCTGGAGGTCGAGGAAGCGCTGGTGCCAGGGCCCCGAACGCCCGAGATGCTCTGCCACATTCCGGATAACCTTGTCAACAATCTTGAAGTCTGGGATATCGTCAGAAGCGTCCTTCGCAGCAAGGGCCTCTCTGTACATGCACACAAAAACAGTGTTGTTAGAAAACTAGTCATTAGAAATATCATTAAGAAACAACAATGCAAAAGACATTACCTGTGAGCGATGCAGTGTGTGGTCACCAGGTGAGGTATGCGCAGGCGGAGGCGCGTCACAAGCCCCGACTTGCAGCCCATCATGACATTCGCCCCATCGGTACTGATCCCAGCAATCCGGCGGAGATCAATGCCGACGGCCTGTACATGCGACAGCAGGAGGCTCAGCAACGATGCCGCATCTGCCTTCTCCACGGTCAGGAGTGCCATGAACTCGGCGACCACGCTGTCGTCTCGAATGAAAGTGACGTAGAGAATTAGATGCTTCCCGCTGCAGCGGTCGGTGCTTTCGTCGACGGAGATCCCGACGAAGGGGCTGGCCAGCACTTGCGCGATCTGGGTCGTTTGCAGCCAGGTTGCCGTCGCTTGTGTAAGCTCCCCGAAACCGTACCTGGATAACAAGGCAACAACATGATCAGTTAAGGTCACACATGGTAAAAAAAAAAACAGAAACAAGATCCCAGGTTTGTGCGACTAAAACGAAGAGCTTACGTGGTGTAGTACGTCCCGTAACCCTTCTTGGGGAAGCCCTTGTTAAGAAAGAAGGAATGAATGAACTAAGAAAGTGTGTGATACAAATATGAAACCTGTACCCCTTAGTGTCTACCCCACTACAGCCTACATAGGCTAGGTCATATATATCTGACACACCCCCATAGGCAAAGTGGGGGAGAACTAGGGGTCACAAGACCAGTCAAGCAAAGCAAAGCAAAGCAAGCTCAGGGTGGATCACAACGTCACCACACATTCCGAGCACAGGTTCAAAGGCCACAAGGCCAGTTCACATGCAGGATTATATATAAAAGGTAAACAAGCAGGTGCAAATATATATAGATCACAGTACAAGTAAAGTCAAGAGGTAAGCAAGTGAGGCCAAGTAGGCACAAGACCTAGCATAGTACAGAAACGCTGATGATCACAAGGCTGAAGTGCGGACGTCGCTTGAGCTGCATCTGGCCACCGCCAGTAGCAGCAGTAGCAGTAGTTGCCGCAGTAGCAGCAGTAACAGCAGTAGCAGCAGTAGCAGCGTGGCCACCCCTACAACCCCAACCAGTGTACCACTCACAAAGCTGCTGAGGCGTGAGGGACTCACGCGGACGTCGCTGGAGCTGCATCTGGCCAACGCCAGTAGCAGCATTAGCAGTAGTAGCAGCAGCAGCGCGGGCAGGGCAGGTGCGGTAGGCAGGCAGGCAGGCAGGCAGGCAGGCAGGCGGGCAGGCAGGCAGGCAGGCACGTGCTCACCAGTGGTGGGAAGGGCCGGCGCTCGGTGGGCGGCGGCAGGGTAGGCGCACGACGGCGGCGACGGCGGGGCCGCAGCAGCAGCTGCAGAGTAGGGCCGCGGCAGCTGCAGGGTGGAGCCGCGTCAGCGGCAGGTCAGGGCCGCGTCAGCTGCAGGGCTGGCGGGGCCGCGTCAGCGTCCAGGCGGGGCCGCGTCGGCGGCAGGGCACGGCCGCGGCAACTGCAGGGCGGAGTCGCGCCAGCGGCAGGTCGGGGCCGCGTCAACTGCAGGGCTGGCTGGGCCGCGTCGGCGTCAGGGCGCGGCCGCGTCAGCTGCAGGGCTAGCTTGGCCGCGTCAGTAGTAGGGCGCGGCCGCGTCAGAAGCAGGGCGGGGCCGCGCCGACAGCAGGGCGGGCCGCGACCGCGGCCTGACGGAGCCGCGACAGCGATTTGGCGGGGCCGCGTCAGCGACAGGGCGGGGCCTCGATCGCGACAAGATGGGGCCGCGTCAGCGGTAAGGCGGGGCCACGACCGCGGCCTGACGGGGCCGCGACAGCGACCTGACGGGGCCGCGCTCTGGCCTGACGGGCCTGCAGAGGCTGCGCGCGGGCAGCGAGGGCCTGCAGGGGCAGCGTGCGGTCGGGCAGAGGCTGCGCGCGGGCGGCGAAGGCCTGTAGGGGCGGCGCGCGGTCGGGCAGAGGCCGCGCGCGGGCGGCAAGGGCCTGCAGGGGCAGCGCGCCGGCCTGACGGGCCTGCAGGGGCGGTTCGCGGGCCTGACGGGCCTGCAGGGGGCGGCTCGGGGGCCTGACGGGCCTGCAAGGGCGGCTTGGGGGCCTGGCGGGCCTGCAGGGGCGGCTCGTGGGCCGACGGGCCTGTAGGGGCGGCTCGTGGGCCTTACTAGCCTGCAGGGGCGGCGTACTGGCCTAGGGCAGCAGGAGGCAGCGCGAGGGCTGCAGGACGGCGCGCGCAGCGCAGCACGTCACGAGGCAAGGCAGACAGGCAGGACAACACGTGGGGTAGCGCGGTAACCGCAACGGTAGGTGGGCCCGAAAAAAAAACGGTCCTACGGACCTAGTGCGCTGAAACCATGTAAGAATCTAGCAGCAGGAAATGATTGAACTATGAAAGAGTTGGGTACAAATATGAAACCCTAAAGTGGGCTGTACCCCATATTGGCTACCCCACTACAGCCTAAACATATATAGCAGATATAACATTTGACACCGCTGCCCTCCAGGATGCAATGGTCACTACCACCACTCCTGGGGGTCAGCGTGTGTCGATCAGCACGTGTACACGGATGGGTCGTCACCTAGCCATGTTCACTCGTCGGCCAGGGTCGAGTCAGTACACACTCGCTACCGAGCCTCCTCAGGTAGCTGCGTCTGCTCAGGTGTCCGCGTCAGGTCAGGTAGCACCCCCTTGCTCGTGTCGCCTCCTGTCGCACCAGACTCTTCTGTGGCACCACCGCTTGGGTCACCCCTCCCTGCCGCGCCTTCGTGGCATGCACTCCCGTCTCCTTGTCTCTGGTCTTCCCAGGTCTCTGCCTCCCCTCTCGCCCTCGCCTGCCCCGCCCTGCCTTCCTTGCGTCGAGGGGCGGCAGCGCGCCGCTCCTCACTCCTCCTCGTTTCCCCCGTCGACTGCTCCCCTGCAGACTCTCCACATGGACGTGTGGGGCCCAGCCCGCGTCAGTGGACAGGGCCGCGAGCGCTACTTTCTGCTGGTCGTTGACGACTACACGCGGTACACCACGGTCTTCCCCTTGCGCAGCAAGGGTCAGATCGTTGATGTCTTGATCCCTTGGATCCGCGCAGTCCGTCTCCAGATCCGCGAGCGGTTCCGTGCGGACCTTCCTATCCTGCGTCTGCACTCTGACAGAGGTGCTGAGTTCTCCTCCGACCTCCTGCAAGACCTTTGTCGTGGGGAGGGCATGCTCCAGTCGTTCACGCTTCGAGACTCTTCTCAGCAAAATGGGATTGCTGAGCGCCGCATTGGCTTAGTCATGTGGCTGCTCCCCATTTTCTGTGGTCGTTTGCGGTCTGGTATGCTGCGCATCAGCTCAACCTCTGGCCCCGTGTCTCCTTGCCGGAGACCTCGCCCACACTGTGTTGGACGGGGAAGGTTGACGATGCGTCGGTGTTCCGGGTCTGGGGTTCTCGTGCCTTTGTCCGCGATACGTCCGCGGACAAGCTCTCCGCCCGCTCCATTCCTTGCGTCTTCCTTGGCTTTGTCCCTGACGCGCCTGGCTGGCAATTTTACCACCCTACCTCGCGCCGTGTCCTCCCCTCTCAGGACGTCACATTTGACGAGTCGGTTCCCTTTTACCGTCTCTTCCCCTACCACTCTGCCCCTCTTCCTCCCCTGCCGCTCTACCCCCTCCCTCCTCAGTGTCCTGCTCCCTCAGGTGTCTCTCAGGTAGACCCAACCCCTGGTGCTGTGCCTGGTGAGGTAGCTGTAGACTCAGGTGCTGCTAGAGTTATTGCGTCTGGGGGTGCTGAGCCTGGGGGTGCTGAGCCTGGGGGTGCTGAGACTGGAGGTGCTGAGCCTGGGGGTGCTGAGACTGGGGGTGCTGAGCCTGGAGGTGCTGAGCCTGAGGGTGTTGAGCCTGGGGGTGCTGAGTCGGAGGGTGCGGAGTCTGGGGATGCTGAGCCTCAAGGTGATGCTTCATCTGGAGGTTCTGCTGGTGCTTCGCCAAGACTGTCTCCGCAGCAGCTGCGTGAGTGGCTTGTTCGGCGCGCATGCCTTCGGAGTGGAGCTACCGGAGCTGGAGGTGCTGGAGCCGCTGGAGCTGGAGGTGCTAGAGTTACCGCTAACGCTGGTGTTCCTAGAGGCTTTGCGGAAACTGGTCCTGGAGGTGCTCGTACCCGGGGTACTGGAGCTGCCAGGACTGGTGGTGTTTGGGGCGCCGGAGCTGGAGACCCTACAGAGTCTGGAGCTGCTGGAGCTAGAGGCTTTGGCGCTGGTGGTGCTGGAGCTGGAGGCGCTGGAGTTGGAGGCACTGGCACGGGAGGCGCTGGAGCTGGAGGTGCTGGAGGCACTGTGCGGCCGCGACCGTACTTCGTTCCCCTGCTTCAGCAGGTTCTTTGTGTCCCGTCTTCTACTCTCCTTACTCCTCCCTTACTGTGTACACCGCCTGACCAGTCGCAGCCGTCGTTACAGCCGGCCTCCCCACTACCTGCTCCCTCTCCTTACACTGAGCAGACCGGAAGTCTTACAGAGCGTCGTGAGCCTGCGTCTCGTCCTGCCTCCCCTGTTCGCACTGCTCGTCGCGTTCCTCGTCCGCGTCCTCCTCCTGTCCCGGGCACACACACTATGACACTTCGTGCTTCCTCTGTTCCACTGCGAGTTCCTTTGCCTGCTCCTCCTGAGTCCTCTCTTCCTGAGGTCCCTGACCCTGAGTCTGACCGCGCTCGTGCTACCAGTCCCACTGTCTCTCGTCTCCTCGCCACTGCTGTCACTGACCCTTCCTTTGAGTCTGCTGCTGCGTCTGCCCTCGTTGCTGAGTTGCTTGACTTTGCTGCCGCCTGTCGCCTAGACTACGCCACTGCTCTTGTTTCTGAGTCTGCGTCTGCAAGTCCTCCGTCCGTCGGGGGTGAGTGTGCTCTTGGTACGGACGTCCTTGAGGACAGGCAGGAGGACTTTGTGTGTCTTCTAGCTGCTCTACCTCGCTTCGCTTCCATGCTGGTTGCCCCTGAGGGAGACCCGGATGTACCAGACATCCCGACCCCGCGCTCTTACCCAGAGGCGATTACGGGTCCTTACTCCTCTCAGTGGCAGGTAGCCATGGATGCCGAGATGGCATCCTGGAAGTCCACATGCACCTACGTCGACGAGGTTCCCCCACCTGGGGCGAACATAGTCGATGGCATGTGGATTTTCAGGGTGAAGCGGCCGCCGGGTTCTCCGCCTGCCTTCAAGGCGCGTTACGTTGCTCGAGGCTTCAGTCAGCGATAGGGAGTTGACTAGTTCCAGACCTTCTCCCCCACCCCGAAGATGACCACTCTTCGGGTGTTGTTGCACGTCGCTGCTCAGTGTGACTACGAGTTGCACTCTCTGGACTTCAGCACAGCTTTCCTGCAGGGCAGCCTGCACGGGGAGATCTGGCTGCGCCGCCCACCTGGCTTCACTGGGTCGTTTCATGCAGGGACCCAGTGGAACCTCCGCCGGCCAGTCTACGGTCTCCGCCAGGCGCCTCGTGAGTGGCACGACTCACTGATGACTACACTTGCGGCTCTTGGGTTTGCTCCTTCTACTGCTGACCCGTCACTGTTTCTACGCACCGACACCTCGTTGCTGCCGTTCTACGTCCTCGTGTACGTCGACGACCTCGTCTTTGCCACTGCTGACACAGAGGCACTGACCCTTGTGAAGTCGTAGCTGCAGAAGAGACACACCTGCACTGACTTGGGTGAACTGCGCAGCTATCTTGGCTTGCAGATCACCCGGGACAGAGCACGGCACACCATCACCCTGACTCAATCACACATGGTGCACCAGGTCCTTCAGCGCTTCGGCTTCCAGTTTTCCTCGCCACAGCCCACTCCTCTGTCTACCAGCCACTCGCTCTCAGCTCCACCTTCGGACGAGTCCGTAGAGCCGAGTGGTCCGTACCCAGAGCTTGTGGGTTGCCTCATGTACCTGATGACGTGCACACGACCTGACCTCGCGTACCCTCTCAGCCTTCTGGCTCGCTACGTGGCTCCCGGTAGGCACCGAAAGGTGCACTGGGATGTTGCGAAGAGGGTACTGCATTACTTGTGCAGTACGTCGGGCATGGGGCTCGTGCTTGGAGGACGGGGTCCAGTTGTCCTCACTGGTCACGCAGACTCTTCTTGGGTTGACGACTCAGCTACGCAGTGGTCGTCATAGGGTTACACCTTCAGCCTTGGCTCCAGCTCTATTTCCTGGCGGTCTACCTGCTCGTCTTTGGTTCTCAGCTCTAGTTGTGAGGCTGAGATCTACGCAGAGGCCATGGCTGCACAGGAGCTACGCTGGCTCACCTACCTGCTGACTGACTTAGGAGAGCAGCCTCGTTCGCCTCCAGTTCTGTACGTAGACAACAAGGCCATGATTGCCTTGTGTCAGGAGCACAGACTGGAGCACAGAACAAAGCACATTGCTCACCGCCCGTGCTTCGCATCGCATATCCTCACCGTCCATTTGAGCTCGTCACCGACGCAAGTGACATTGATGTGGGAGCAGTACTGTTGCAGGACTTCGGGAACGGCCTTCAGCCAATTGCGTACGAGTCCTGCAGACTTCACCCGCCCGAACACAACTACCCGATACACGACCGCGAGATTGTGGCGATCGTGCACGCGTTCAAGGTGTGGCGGTGCTACCTGACAGGAGTCGACGTGATAGTACGGACAGACCATCGTGCACTACAGTACCTTCGCGCCCAACCGAATCTCAATCCGCGGCAGATCTGCTGGTTGGACTATCTGGAATCCAACTTCCACTACACCGTTACGTACAAAAAAGGCGCATCAAATATCGCCGACGCACTCACCCGCCCTACCGCCCAACTGCACGCCATACTACTCGCCCAAACCAACCCACTGTTAACAGACCTATTGACCCACAGATATCACACCGACCCATTTTTCACGACCGGAAATTCACAGCAACCGGCAGAAGCCAAGGGAGTCTATTTCGTAAAAACAATCACCAACCGCATTTGGGTACCCGCGTACTCACTACTGAGGGAATTGTTACTGCAGGAGGCACACGACGGGGTTACCTCGGGTCACTTCGGGGTAGAAAAAACGCGACAGCAACTTGATAAGAAACGAGGAATGAAATGACTAAGGGAAAGTTGGGTACAAATGCAAACCCTAGGAAAACTGTACCCCATATGTGCTACCCCACTATAGCCTACAGTAGCTATGTCATATAAATCTGACACACCCCCATAGGCAAAGTGGGGGAGAACAAGGGGTCACAAGACCAGTCAAGCAAAGCAAAAACAAGCTCAGGGTGGATCACAAAGTCACCACACATTCCGAGCACAAGTTCAAGGCCACAAGGCCAGTTCACATGCAGGATTATATATATATATAAGGCTAGACAAGCAAGAGCAGGTGTATATACATATGCAACAGTACAAACAAGGTCAAGGGGTGAGCAAGTGAGGCAAGGTAGGCACAAGACCCAGCTGAGTACAGAAGCGCTGATGATCACAAGGCGCAAGTGCCTTGGTGAAGATATCAGCAGTGTTGGCCTCAGAGGCCACGTACGCAAGCCGCAGCTGACCACGCTGCTGTAGCTCACGAGCAAGGAAGTAGCGGAGAGCAATGTGCTTCGTTCTGTGCTCCAGTCTCTGCTCTCGACACAAGGCCAGCATGGCCTTGTTGTCTACGTACAGTACTGGAGGAGAACGAGGCGGCTCTCCGAGGTCAGTCAGCAGGTAGGTGAGCCAGCAAAGCTCCTGTGCAGCCATGGCCCCGGCGTAGATCTCAGCCTCACAACTGGAGCCGAGAACAGAAGACGAGCGGGTAGCCCGCCACGAAACAGAGCCGGAACCAAGGCTGAAGGTGTAACCCTGTGACGACCGCTGCGTAGCCTGGTCGTCAGCCCAAGAAGCGTCTGCGTGCCCAGTGAGGACCACTGGACTCTGCCCTCCAAGCACAAGCCCCATGCCCGACGTACTACACAAGTAGCGCAACACCCTCTTCGCTGCAGCCATGTGCTCCGGTCTGTGTCTCCCAGGAGCAACATAGCGTGCAAGAATGCTAAGAGGGTATGCAAGGTCAGGTCGTGTGCAGGTCATCAGGTACATGAGGCAGCCAACAAGCTCTGGGTACGGGCCACTCGACTCTACGGACTCATCCGAAGGCAGAGCTGAGAGCGAGTGGCGAGTAGACAGAGGAGTGGCCTGAGGCGAGGAGTACGTGAAGCCGAAGCGCTGAAGGACCTGCTGCACCATGTGTGACTGAGTCAGGGTAATGGTGCGGCGTGCTCTGTCCCGGGTGATCTGCAAGCCAAGGTAGCTACGCAGTTCACCCAGGTCTGTGCACGTGTGTCTCTTCTGCAGCTCGGACTTCACGTGGGCGAGTCCAGCAGTGTCAGCTGTGGCGAAGACCAAGTCGTCGACGTACACGAGGATGTAGAACGGCGGCAAAGAAGTGTCGGTGCGCAGAAACAGCGACGGGTCGGCAGTAGAGGGAGCAAACCCAAGAGCCGCAAGTGTAGTCCTCAGTGTGTCGTGCCACTCACGTGGTGCCTGGCGGAGACCGTAGACTGGCCGCCGGAGGCTCCACTGGGTGCCAGGAGGAAAGGACCCAGTGAAGCCAGGTGGGCGACGTAGCCAGATCTCCTCGTGCAGGCTGCCCTGCAAGAAAGCAGTGCTGAAGTCAAGAGAGTGCAGCTCGTAGTCGCGGTGAGCAGCTATGTGCAGCAGTACCCGAAGAGTGGTCATCTTCGGGGTGGGAGAGAAGGTCTGAAAGTAGTCAACTCCCTGCCGCTGACTGAAGCCACGAGCCACGTAACGCGCCTTGAAGACAGGCGGAGAACCCGGCGGCCGCTTCACCCTGAAAATCCACATGCCACTGACGATGTTCGCCCCAGGCGGGGGAACCTCGTCAACGTAGGTGCCTGTGGACTTCCAGGAAGCCATCTCTGCGTCCATAGCTGCCTGCCACTGAGAGGAGTAGGGACCCTCTATCGCCTCCGCGTAAGAGCGCGGAGTCGGGATGTCAAGTGCATCCAGGTCTCCCTCAGGGGTAAGCAGTACGGACACGAGATGAGGTGAAGCAGCAGCCAAACACTGGAACTCCTCCTGCCTGTCCTCAAGGACGTCCGTGCCAAGGGCACACTCACCCCCGACGGACGGAGGACAGACAGACTCAGACTCAGCAACAAGACTAGCAGCGTAGTCTAGACGACAGCGAGCAGCAAAGTCGACGAGCTCAGTAACTAGGGCAGACGCAGCAGTGGACCCAAAGGAAGGGTCTGTGACAACAGTAGCAAGGAGACGCGTGACAGTAGGACTGGCAGCACGAAGAGAGTCCGACTCCGGGTCAGGAAGAGCAGGAAGAGAGGACTCAGGAGGAGAAGGCAAAGGGGCACGCAGAGGAGCAGTGGACGGACGCAGAGACATCCGGTGCGTGCCAGGGACAGGAGGAGGACGCTGACGCGAACCACGACCACTAGTACGAGCAGCACGGACAGGCGACGCAGGGCGAGACGCAGGCTCACGACGCTCAGCAAGACCTCCAGTAGGACCAGTGTAGGGAGAAGGAGCGGGCAGTGGGGAGGCCGGCTGTAACTGTAACTGTGACGGGAGAGGCTGTGGACACTCTAAGGGAGGAGGAGGACCAGTAGAAGACGGGAGACCAAGAACCTGCTGAAGGAGCGGAACGAAGTACGGCCTAGGCCGCGCGGCGACTCCAGACACAGCAGGGACAGCACCAGTACCCCCAGCGGCAGCACCAGCGCCAGCAGCACCTCCAGCTCCAGTACCTCCAGCAGCACCATTAGCACCCCCAGCAGGACCGCCTCCAGGACCGACAGCAGTAGCCTCAGCGCCAACACCCTCAGCAGCTCCAGCTCCAGTCGTACCCGCAGGCCCAGCAGCTCCAGTACTCCCAGTACGAGCACCTCCGGGACCCGCGGCACCAGCACCCTCAGCAGCCGACGAACCTCCAGCGCCAGCAGCACGCCTCCAGCGCCGGGCAAACCACTCGCGCAGCTCCTGTGGAGAGAGTGGCTCCCGCCGAGACGAAGCACCCGGAGAACCTCCAGGCTCAGCACCGCCAGACGCCACACGAGCAGGCCCAGCTCCCTCAGGCTCCGCACCCCCAAGCTCAGCACCTCCAGGCGTGGCACCCCCAGGCTCAGCACCCCCAGGCGTAGCACCCCCAGGCTCAGCACCCCCAGGCTCAGCACCCCCAGTAGTAGCACCCCCAGGCTCAGCACCCCCAGGCTCAGGACCCCCAGTAGTAGCACCCTCAGGCTCAGCACCCCCAGGCGTAGCACCCACACGCTCAGCACCCCCAGAGTCAGCACCCCCTGGCTCAGCACCCTCAGCAGCACCAGAGTCACCAGTAACCTCGACAGGCTCGACTGCGTCTACCTGGGACACACCTGAAAGGGCAGGACCCTGAGGGGGGAGGGGGTCTACCGGGGGGGGACCTGGTACAAGGAAGAGCGGTGGCGGGGGGAGGGACGGAGTGCGGTAGGGGAAGAGGCGGTAGTAGGGGACCGACTCGTCAAACGTGACGTCCTGGGAGGACAGAACACGGCGAGAGGTGGGGTGGTAGAACTGCCACCCTGGCGCGTCAGGGGGGAAGCCAAGGAAGACGCAAGGAGCAGCACGAGGGGACAGCTTGTCCGCAGACAAGTCGCGGACAAACGCCCGAGATCCCCAGACACGGAACGCAGACGCATCGCCAACCTTCCCCGTCCACAGCAAGGCTGGGGAGGTCTCCGGCATGGAGACCCTGGGGTGAAAGTTGATCTGATGCGCCGCGTACCGAACCGCAAACGGCCACAGAAAATGGGGGGCAGCCGCATGCATCATGGACGTACGGGCGACGTCCATGACCATGCCAATGCGGCGCTCAGCAATCCCATTTTGCTGTGGAGAGTCCGGAAGCGTGAAGGTCTGGCGGATGCCTCGTGCACGACAGTAGGCTCGCAGAAGGCCAGAGGAGAACTCTCCGCCTCTGTCAGAGTGCAGACGCAGAACAGGAAAGTCCGAGCCGAAGCTCCGCCTGAGCTGGAGACGAGCTGCGCGGATCCAGTCGATCAACACCTCAGTGACATCACCCTTGCTGCGCAAGGGGAAGACTGTGGTGTAACGCGAGTAGTCGTCAACCACCAGCAGGAAGTAGCGCTCGTGACCCTGTCCACGGACGCGGGCCGGGCCCCACACGTCCATGTGAAGCGTCTGCAGCGGGGCCTCTGTCGGAGGAAACTGGGAGGAGTGAGGGGCAGCCCGCTGCCGCCCCTCGACACAGGGGACGCAGGTAGGGCCAGGCCCCGGAGGAAGGGGAGGGAGGGACCGGGGAAGAACAGAGACAAGGACACGGGAGGCCATGCCTCGGAGACGAAGCAGGGAGGGGTGACCAAGGCGGTGGTGCCAGAGGAGAGTCTCGTGAGACAGGAGGCGACACGAACAGGGGGCAGACTCAGGACCAGACCTGGACGCTGCAGCAAACACCTGACCCGACGCAGCTACCTGACCAGACGCAGTGACTGGAGGAGACGCAGTGGTCAGGGTGTACAGGCTCGACCCCGGCCGACGGGTAAACGTGGCCAGGTGTCGGCCAGTCCGAGCGTCCGTGCAGTGGGTCACCCGCTGACTCGCAGGAGTGAACTGGTGAACCCCCGCATCCTGTAGGTCAGCACCACTCACCAAGTTCGTAGAGAACGAGGGGAGGTAAAGACCAGACAGGGTGCCAGAGGGGGCCGCCGGACACGGGAGGACAGTGGAGAAGTGAGCAAGGACAGGACCCCCAGAGGGGTCTGCCAGAGAGACCGCAACTGGCCGGCCAAGTGGCGTGAGTGTGGTGCGGTCTCGAAAGAAGGAGCGAGAAGCCCCCGAGTCAAGGGTGAAGGTGTGGGAGGCCGAAGCCGACGCAGAACCTGAGAGAGCAGACTCACCAGCACCTGAGGGAGCAGACGCACCTAGAGCAGCAGCCTCGCTAGCACCTAGAGCAGCAGCCTCACCAGTACCTAGAGCAGCAGTCTCAATGCCCGGGTCGGGCGGAAAACACCGGTAACAGTCACCCTCATCACTAATAGTCACAGTATACATGGCAGCAAGAATAGCATCAAAGTCAAGGTCAAAGACAGCGACACCCGCCCTAGACAGCTCACCCCAGCGGGGGATCTCAGTGGCCTCAGGGAACTGGTGTCGCCAAGCGTCCGTCAGGCGACCAAAGCAGCGCTGGGTGGAGTGCGCACCCCCGCACTGCTCACCCGCGCGGTCGCCGGTGCGTAGGACGTAGGTGCACGGACCAGTACCCCCACCCCGCTGGCGTGCAGCGTACCACTCACGGAGCTGCTGAGGGGGGGGGATGTCACGAGTGCGCTGCTGCTGCTGCTGCTGCTGCTGCTGCTACTGGCGCTGACCACCACCGGAGCCGACCCTCTGCGCAGCGCCACCCCGACCAGCTCCACCTCCTCCGCCGACGCCTCCTCCACCGCCGCCACCTCCGCTCCCACCGCCACCGCCGCCGCCGCCTCCGCCTCCACCGCCGCCACCGACACCTCCACCCCCACCACCACCCCCACTGCCACCCCCACCCCCTCCACTGCCTCCACCGCCGCCTCCACCGCCCCCGCTAGCTCCTCCAGTGCCCCTGCCCCCTTTGCCCTTGCCAGGGCGGCGTCTCCCGCTAGGGGTAGACGCCGCACCGACCGACTCAAGCCCAACGAGGTCGGCCGCAGCAGCAGAGGCAACAGAGGGCAAAAGGGGGGAGGGGGAACACCCCTCAAAGATGGGGGTGCGAGGGTCACCACGAGAGGCTCCTACATCTACTATGCTCTTCTCTGCTGCTAGGAGGGACTTCTCGAGGAGGTCAACGGTGAGAGTGGTGGGGCAAACTGAGAGGAAGTGGTCCCTGACTACGCGAAGGGAGTCAGGGAGCCGGGTGACTATGTAGTAGAGGGTGATGTACATGGGGGGGGGGTTCTTGGCGCAGAACTCAGCAGGAAGCGCAGCGCGGTAGCGAGTGTCACTAGTGCGGAGGTGCGTAATGAGGTCAGCGACTGTGAGAAAGGCAGCAAGGTCAGGGAAGAGGTACGGTAGCATGAGGCGGCTCAGTGCAGTAGTGGCAGGGGAGGAGTAGCGCGCAACTACAGCGTCGTACAAGGTGTGAGCACTCTTGTACTGGCTAAAGTGCGCACGCTCAGAGGTAGGCAGGTGGCGACGCACAGCAAGACGTGCAGCAGCATCGCGCGTGGCCCACTGTGAGCGAACAGTGGCGTCAGCATCAGCAGCGGGGGCAGGAGAGGCACCAGAAGTGAGGTCAAAGAGGGAGAGGTCGTCTGCTCTGTCGCACTGTAAGAAAAGCTGCAGGTCATCTATCCAGACGTCAAAGTCAATGGCCCGACCCTCAGCGTCAAAAGCGAGGACACTAGGGGTAGCCATGACAGCAGTAGACTAGCAGCGCAAACAGTAGGGTGAGGGCAGTGCTGTGAAAGTGGCGCTGCTCTTACCGGACAGGGCGGCTCGGGTGGTTCGGCTGCAGGGCGGCTCGGCGGCTCGGCTGCTGGGCGGCTCGGCTGCTGGGCGGCTCGGCGGCTCGGCGGCTCGGCTGCTGGGCGGCTCGGCGGCTCGGCTTCTGGGCGGCTCGGCTGCTGGGCGGCTCGGCGGCTGGGCGGCTCGGCTGCTGGGCGGCTCGGCTGCTGGGCGGCTCGGCGGGGCCGCTGAGGGGGCGGCGTCCGGGGCCGCTGGGAGGAGGCGGCGGGGCCGCTGAGAGGAGGCGGGGGGGCCGCAAAGGTAGGTGGCGGGGCCGCAGGTAGGTGGCGGGGCCGCTAGTAGGTGGCGGGGCCGCAGGTAGGTGGCGGGGCCGCTGGTAGGTGGCGGGGCCGCAGGTAGGTGGCGGGGCCGCAGGTAGGTGGCGGGGCCGCTGGTAGGTGGCGGGGCCGCAGGTAGGTGGCGGGGCCGCAGGTAGGTGGCGGGGCCGCTGGTAGGTGGCGGGGCCGCAGGTAGGTGGCGGGGCCAGCAGGAAGGTGGCGGGGCCGCACAGGTAGGTGGCGGGGCCGCGGGTAGGTGGCGGGGCCGCTGGTAGGTGGCGGGGCCGCAGGTAGGTGGCGGGGCCGCACAGGTAGGTGGCGGGGCCGCACAGGTAGGTGGCGGGGCCGCGGAGGGCGTAAGGGGCCGCGCGAGGGGCCGTAAGGGACGGCGCGAGGGGCCGTAAGGGGCGGCACGAGGGGCCGTAAGGACGGCGCGACGGGCGCGACGGGCCGTAAGGGCGGCACGAAGGGCCGTAGGGGCGGCGCGACGAGCCGTGAGAGGGCCGCTAAGGGCGACGCGACGGGGCCGTGAGGGGCCTAGCGAGGGCGCGACGGTAGGGAGAGCACACCGGGCGCGACTCGGGCCGGAGCGAAGCGCGCTCCGGGCAGGAAAAAAAAAAAAAATCGTGATGGTGGGCCCTAGGAATCGTTCCCACTAGGGAACCTGCTCGATACCATGATAAGAAACGAGGAATGAAATGACTAAGGGAAAGTTGGGTACAAATGCAAACCCTAGGAAAACTGTACCCCATATGTGCTACCCCACTATAGCCTACAGTAGCTATGTCATATAAATCTGACACAACTGCAGCGGTATTACTACTGGCCGGAGCTGTTGACCGACGTACAGCACCACGTGGGCTCGTGTCCTACGTGTCAGGTGATGAAGAGCTCGCGAAAAAGAAAGACGGGTCAGTTGCAGCCGATTCCACCGCCCGAGCGCGCCTGGCATTAGGTTACCATGGATTTCGTCATAGGATTACCTTCGAACCCTGGGGATAACAACGCGGTAATGGTCGTCGTTGACAGACTGACGAAAATGGCTCACTTCGCTGCGTGCAGGAAGTCGATCTCAGCCCAAGAAACCGCTTGCCTGTTCATCGCAACCGTCGTTCGACTGCACGAGATACCATCCGCAATCATCAGCGACCGCGACACGAAGTTTACCAGCAACTTCTGGAAGAACCTGTCAAAATGTTATAATGCTTATATTGTGTAGGCTGTAGTGGGGGGTAGCCCACAAGGGGTACAACCCAATTAGGGTTAGTACTTGTACCCACTTTGATCTTAGTTCATTCATTCACATTCAGTTTCTTGACATGGTTTCAGAGCAGGTCCTGTTCCAGGACCGTTTTTTTTTTAGGGCCCACTGCATAGTTCCATGCCCGTAGCGCTGCCCCACTAGTCGCGCTGCCCTGCCCTGCCCGTCGCGTCGCCCTGGTGGCCGCGCGGTGCCCTGCCCTGCCCGTCGCGCCGCCTTGCTGGCCGTGCGCTGCCCTGCCCTGCCCGTCGCGCCGCCCAGCCAGCCGCGCGCCGCCCTGCCCTGCCTGTCGTGCCGCCCTGCTGGCGGCGCGCTGCCCTGCCCTGCCCGTCGCGCCGCCCTGCTGGTAGCGCGCCGCCCTCCCCTGCCCGTCGCGTTGCCCTGCTGGCCGCCGCGTCGCCCTGCCCTGCCCGCGCGCCGCCCTGCTGGCCGCCGCGCCGCCCTGCCCTGCCCGTGCGCCGCCCTGCTAGCAGCCATGCCGTCCTGCCCTGCCCATGCGCCGCCCTGCTGGCCGCTGCACCGTCCTGCCCTGCCCGCGCGCCGCCCTGCTTGCTGCCGCGCCGTCCTGCCCTGCCCGCGCGCCGCCCTGCTGGCCGTCGCGCCGCCCTGCCCTGCCTGCGCGCCGCCCTGCTGGCCGCCGCACCGCCCTGCCCTGCCCGCGCGCCGCCCTGCCCTGCCAGTTGCGCCGCCCTGCCCTGGCCGCGCGCCACTCTTCCCTAGCCGTGCGCCGCCCCACCCTGCCTTGTGCGCTTCCCTAGTGCTCGCGCGCAGCCCTGCCCGTCGCGCCGTCCTTGCCTGCGTGCTGCCCTGCTTGTCGCGCGCCACCCTGCTCTACCCGCTATGGCATCTCTCAGTATTCTCACCTTCGATCATGAGGGCCATCCGATCCAGTTGGATACATGGCTCGATGACTTACAGCTGTACCTACTGAGCAATTCTAGAGACATCGTTTCGTTGTTAGACCACACGTCTGGAGCCTCTCTCGCCCCTCCCGACATAGATGACCGTGCGACTCGCTCACAGTGGCTTACCCATGATGCTACTACTCGCTTAGCCGTTCGGAATCACCTGCCGTTAGCCGAACGCGCTCACGTTGGCCAGCACAAGACTGCTAAAGCCCTGTACGACGCTGTAGTCGCTCGTTACTCTTCCCCTGCCACTGCTGCTCTCGGCCGCCTTATACTGCCCTTCCTTTTTCCCGAGCTGTCAGCCTTTGCCACAGTCGAGGACCTCATCACCCACCTTTGCACTAGTGACACTCGCTACCGCGCTGCCCTCAAAGCCGAGTTCCTAGACAAGAACACGCCCCCGATGTGTATCACTCTCTACTTCATAGTCACCCACCTCCCTGACTCTCTTCGCGCAGTCAGGGACCACTTTCTCGCACTTGACCCCATAGAACTCACTATCGACCTGCTCGAGAAGCACCTCCTTGCAGCTGAGACTAGCATAGTCACTGTCAGTGCCTCTCGTGGCACTCCTCGCGCACCCTTCTTTGAGGGGTGTTCCCCCTCCCCCCTTGCCCCCTCCTACGCTTCTGCTGCTGTTGTTGACATCCTTGGTACTGAGGAGGTCGGGGATGCTTCTGCTCCTAGTGGGAAGCGCCGTAGCGGCAAGGGCAAGGGAGTCAAGAGTGGTGGAGGTGGTAGCGGGGGTGGTGGTGGGAGTGGGGGCGGGAGTGGGGGCTTCGGTGGCGGCTGTGGTGGCAGCGGTGGGAGTGGTGGTGGCGGTGGCGGTGGCAGTGGGAGTGGTGGCGGCGGTAGTGGTGGCGGTCGAGGTGGAGCTGTTCAGAGGGGAGGTTCTGGCGGTGGCCAGAGGCAGTAGCAGTAGCGTCCGAGCGAGACCCCTATGCCCCAGCAGCTTCGTGAGTGGTTTGCTCAGCGTGGGGCGTCTGGGGGTAGTTTTTGCTGCCCGTATGTCATTCGCACAGGTGACCGCGCTGGTCAAACATGCGGGAAGTTTCACACACAGCACCGCTGCTTCTCCCGCCTTGACGACGCTTGGCGCGTAGAGTTTGGCTACGAGGCTGAGCGCCCCCACTGGCTAGAGCTGCTTAGGTCTGGTGTTGATATATTTGCTCTTGACTATGATGCTATCCTTGCTGCCATGTATGCCTTGACTGTTAGTGCTGAGGGTGACTGTTACCTGTGTGTGGCGCTCGACCCAGGTATAGAGGCTGCTGCTCTAGGTGCTAGTGAGTCTGCTCTCCCTAGTACTACGCCTGCTGAGGCCTTGCACACCTTCACACTTGACTCAGGTGCTTCCCGCTATTTCTTTTGCGAAAGTACCACCCTCACTCCACTCCCTGCACCTGTTCCAGTCAGACCGGCTGACCCCTCAAGGGGCCCAGTTCTTGCACGTTCCACCACTGTTCTCCCGTGTCCGGCGGTTCCGTCCGGCTCACTGTCAGGTCTTCACCTCCCCTCGTTCTCTACGAACTTGGTGAGTACCGCTGCCCCCCAGGATGCGATGGTCACTACCACCACTACTGGGGTTCAACGTGTGGCGATCTGCACGTGTACACGGACGGGCCGTCACCTGGCCACGTTCACCCGTCGGCCTGGGTCGAGTCTGTACACACTGACTACTGAGCCTACTCAGGTAGCTGCTTCTGGTCAGGTGTCCGCGTCAGGTCAGGTAGCCGCCCCCTCTTCGTGTTTCCTCCTATCGCACCAGACTCTCCTTTGGCACCACCGCCTTGGTCACCCCTCCCTGCCACGCCTCCGTGGCATGCACTCCCGCCTCCTTGTTTCTGGTCTTCCCAGGTCTCTGCCTCCCCTCCCGCCCTCGCCATCCCCGCCTTGCCTTCCTTGCATCGAGGGGCGGAAGCGCGCCGCTCCTCACTCCTCCTCGTTTCCCCCGACGACTGCTCCCCTGCAAACTCTCCACATGGCCATGTGGGGCCCAGCCCGCGTCAGTAGACAGGGCCGCGAGCGCTACTTTCTGCTGGTTGTTGACGACTACACGTGTTACCCCATGGTCTTCCCCTTGCGCAGCAAGGGTGAGATCCTTGATGTCTTGATCCCTTGGATCCGCGCAGTCCGTCTCCAGCATCGCGAGTGGTTCCGCGAGGACCTTCCTATCCTGCGTCTGCACTCTGACAGAAGTAGTGAGTTCTCCTCCGACCTCTTGCGGGACCTTTTTCGTGGGGAGGGCATCCTCTAGTCGTTCACGCTTCCGGCCTCCCCACAGAAAAATGGGGTTGCTGAGCGCCGAATTGGCTTAGTCATGGAGGTGGCTTGTACCTCCATGATCCATGCGGCTGCTCCCCATTTTCTGTGGCCGTTTGTGGTCCGGTACGCTACGCATCAGCTCAACCTCTGACCCCGCGTCTCCTTGCCGGAGACCTCGTCTACACTGCGTTGGCCGGGGGAGGTTGGCGATGTGTCGGTGTTTCGGGTCTGGGGTTCTCGTGCCTTTGTCCGCGATACTTCCGCGGAGAAGCTCTCCTCCCGTGCCATTCCCTGCGTCTTCCTTGGCTTTTCCCTTGACGCGCCTGGCTGGCAGTTTTACCACCCCACCTCGCGTCGTGTTCTCCCCTCTCAGGACGTCACGTTTGACGAGTCGGTTCCCTTTTACCGTCTCTTCCCCTACCACACTGCCCCTCTCCCCCCCCCCGCCGCTCTTCCTCGCTCCAGGTCCCCCTCCGGTAGACCCCCTCCCCCCTCAGGGTCCTGCTCCCTCAGGTGTGTCTCAGGTAGACCCACTCCCCCTGGCTGAGCCTGTCGAGGTCACTGTAGAATCTGGTGCTGCTGGGGGTGGTGCTGCTAGGGGTGCTGCGTTTGGGGGTGCTGAGCCTGCGGGTGCGGAGCCTGGGGGGTGTTGAGCCTGGGGGTGTGGAGCCTGGGGGTGCTGAGACTGAGTATGCGGAGCCTGGGGGTGCTGAGTCTGAGGGTGCGGAGTCTGGGGGTGTTGAGCCTAGGGTTACTGCGTCTGCCGGAGGTCCAGCGGGTGCCTCACCACGACAGTCTCGCCGGTGGGAGCCTCTCTCACCGCGGCAGCCGCGCGAGTGGTTTGCTCGGCGCACACGCCTTATGATTGGCGCTGCAGGAGCTGGAGGCCCTACCGCTGGAGGCACTGGAGCTGGAGGTGCTAAAGGTAGTCCTGGAGGTGCGGGAGTTACTGATGGAGCTGGAGGTACCGGAGGTGCTGGAGCTGCTGGTCCTGGAGGTGCTTGTACTAGAGGTACTGGAGCTGCCGGAGCTGGTGGTGTTGGAGGCACTGGAGCTGGAGACCCTGGAGCTGGAGGCGCTGGAGCTGGAGGCACTGGAGCTAGAGACCCTGGAGCTGGAGGCGCTGGAGCTGGAGTGTACCGGAGGTGCTGGAGCTGCTAGTCCTGGAGGTGCTCGAACTAGAGGTACTGGAGCTACCAGAGCTGGTGGTGTTGGAGGAGCTGGAGCTGGAGACCCTGGAGCTGGAGGCGCTGGAGCTGGAGGCGCTGAAGCTGGTGGCACTGGAGCTGGATACCCTGGAGCTGGCGGCACTGGAGCTGGAGACCCTAGAGCTGGAGGCGCTGGCGCTGGAGGCGCTTGAGCTGGAGGAGTTGGAGCTGGAGGCACTTGAGCTGGAGGCGCTGGAGTTGGAGGCGCTGGCGCTGGAGGTGTTGGAGCTGGAGGAGCTGGAGCTAGAGGCACTAGAACTAGAGACCCTGGAGCTGGAGGTGCTGGCGCTGGGGGTGCTGGAGCTGGCAGTACTGGTGCTGGAGGCAGTGTGCAGCGACGACCGTTCTTCGTTCCACCGCCGCCGTCGTCTCTGCCGCCACCTGGCTCGGTCCTTCGCCAGGGTCTACTGGCGTTACTCTTCGCATACTGTGTCCACCGCCTCACCAGTCGCAGCCACAGTTACAGCCAGACTCCCCACCGCCTGCTCCTTCTCCTTATGCTGAGCAGACAGACTCTCTTACAGAGCTTCGTGAGCCTGAGTCTCATCCTACCTTGCCTGTTCGCGCTGTTCGCATTGGTCGTCGAGTTCCTCGTCCGCGTCCTCCTGTCCCCGGCACTCACATTATGGCACTTCGTCCTTCCTCTGTTCCACCGCGAGTTCCCCTGCCGTCTCCTCCTGCGTCCTCTCTTGCTGACGGTCCGGACCTTGAGTCTGACTTAGTTCGTGCTGCTAGTCCTACTGACACACGTCTTCTAGCCACTGTTCTCACTGACCCTTCGTTTGAGTCCGCTGCTACGTCTGCCCTAGTTGTTGAGGTTGTGGACTTTGCTCCCGCCTGTCGTCTCGACTATGCCGTTAGTCTTGTTGCTGAGTCTGAGTCTGACTGTCCTCCGTCCGTCGGGGGTGAGTGTGCTCTTGGCACGGACGTCCTTGAGGAAAGGCAGGAGGACTTTGAGTGTCTTGCAGCTGCTGTACCTCATCTCGTGGCCATGCTTCTTGCACATGAGGGAGACCCGGATGCACCAGACATCCCGACCCCGCGCTCTTACGCAGAGGCGATTACGGGTCCCTACTACTCTCAGTGCAAGATAGCCATGGACGCAAAGATGGCATCCTGGAAGTCCACAGGCACCTACGTTGACGCAGTTCCCCCTCCTGGGGTGAACATAGTCGATGACATGCGGATTTTCAGGGTGAAGCGGCCACCGGGTTCTCCGCCTATCTTCAAGGCTCGTTACGTTGCTCGAGGCTTTAGTCAGTGACAGGGACTTGACTTCTTCCAGACCTTCTCCCCTACCCCGAAGATGACCACTCTTCGGGTGCTGCTGCACGTCGCCGCTCAGCGTGACTACGAGCTTCACTCTCTTGACTTTAGCACAGCTTTCTTACAGGGCAGCCTGCACAAGGAGATCTGGCTGCGCCGCCCACCTGGCTTCACTGGGTCGTTTCATGCAGGTACCCAGTTGAGCCTCCGGCGGCCAGTCTACGGTCTCCGCCAAGCGCCTCGCGAGTGGCACGACACACTGAGGACGACGCTTGCGACTCTTGGGTTTGCTCCTTCGACTGCTGACCCGTCGCTGTTTCTGCACACCGACACTTCGCTGCCGCCATTCTACATCCTCGTGTACGTCGACGACTTGGTTTTTGTCACTGCTGACACTGAGGCATTGGCCCTTGTGAAGTCGGAGCTGAAGAAGAGACACACCTGCACTGACTTGGGTGAGCTGCGCAACTAACTTGGCTTGCAGATCACCCGGGACAGAGCACGGCGCACCATCACCCTTACTCAGTCACACATGGTGCATCAGGTCCTTCAGCGCTTTGGCTTCCGGTACTCCTCACCATAGTCCACTCCTCTGCCTACCGGTCATTTGCTCTCCGCTCCACCTTCAGACGAGTGGCCCGTATCCAGAGCTTGTGGGCTGCCTCATGTACCTGATCACCTGCACTCGACCTGACCTTGCCTACCCTCTTAGCATCCTGACACGCTACGTTGCGCCCGGGAGACACCGACCAGAGCACTGGGAGGCCGCTAAGAGGGTGTTGCGCTACTTGTGCAGTACATCGAGCATGGGGCTCGTGCTTGGAGGACGGGGTCCAGTTGTCCTCACTAGACACGCAGACGCTTCTTGGGTTAATGACTTGGCTACGCAGCGGTCGTCACAGGGTTACACTTTCAGCCTTGGCTCCGGCGTTGTTTCTTGGCGGTCTACCCGCTCGTATTCTGTTCTCAGTTCTAGTTGTGAGGCTGAGATCTACGCAGGGGCCATGGCTGCACAGGAGCTACGCTGGCTCACCTATCTGCTGACCGACTTGGGAGAGTGGCCTCGTTCTCCTCCAGTTCTATACGTAGACAAAAAGGCCGTGATTGCCTTGTGTCAGGAGCATAGACTGGAGCACAGAACGAAGCACATTGCTCTGCGTTAATTCCTTGCTCAAGAGTTGCAGCAGCGTGGTCAGCTTCATCTTGCTTACGTGGCCACTCGGGCCAACACTACTGATATATTCACCAAGGCACTTCAGCTTGGTGATCATCAGCGTTTCTGTACTATTTTAGGCCTTGTGTCTACTTTGCTTCACTTGCTCACTGTGTGACTTTGCTTGTACTTTGGTCTATATACATATACCTGCATGCTTACCCCTGCTAGGTTATGATCACTGTACTCTTTGTTCTCTTTTATATAATTCTGCATGTGAACTGGCCTTGTGGCCATTTGCTTGTGCTCAGAGTGTGTGGTGACTTTGTGATCCACCCTGAGCTTGCTTTGTTTTTTCTTGACTGGTCTTGTGACCTCCTGTTCTCCCCCACTTTGCCTATGGGGGTGTGTCAAAATGTTATGATGCTTATATTGTGTAGGCTGTAGTGGGGTAGCCCACAAAGTATACAACCCAATTAGGGTTAGTACTTGTACCCACTTTGATCTTAGTTCATTCATTCTTGTTCAGTTTCTTGATAGAACCCCTGGGAGCAGTTCGGGACCAGGCTAGAGTTCAGTTCGTCGTACCACCCGAGACCGACGGTCAAACGTGCCACGTGCGACGACCCGACAACATGGGAGCAGCAGCTGCCGCTGATCGAGTTCGCGTACAACAACGCCACGTCAGCGACGACGCAGCAGTCCCCATTTTACCTGAACTATGGGCAAAACCCAACAGTGTGTCAGAATTATATTATAACTGCATGTAGTTCTAGCCATAATGTAGTTATAATAACTTCTTGCTTGGTGGTGTACCCACCTTTCCTACCCTATTTGTGAAACTCTTTTCTTTCTTTTTCTCCTTCTCGTCCCTCTCGATAGTCCATGCCTAGCTCAAACCTCTAGCATGGCTCCTAAGCTTACCCCTTCCTACTATGCTACTAGTTCCAACATGGTATCAGAGCAGTCTCGGGTTCGAATCCCGGTGTATGCACATGTAGGCCGTTGCCGTTGTGGTCAGTCCTGGGCCTCCCAGTGTGGGGGGGTGTCAGTAGATCTGCACTGTGGATGCCCGATTGATCCTAGGGGGGTTACAGGCGCGTTCGCCTGGGAGGTTATGGGCGCACTCTGACCCGCTACTTAACAAGCCATTTTATCCCAATGGTCTAGTGGTTGGGATTCTGACATGGTATTAATAGCTAGTAGGACCTATTCTTTTTCGTGAAACATGGGCCCACCCACGCTGCAGCGCGAAATGCGGAAATTTTTCCTCGTCGTCCGTCGGCCCTAGCACGGCCCCGCGGCCCCCCGTCGCCCTAGCACGGCCCCGCGGCCCCGTCGCCCTAGCACGGCCCCGCGGCCCCGTCGCCCTAGCACGGCCCCGCGGCCCCGTCGCCTTTAACATGGCCCCGCGGCCCCGTCGCCCGTCGCGGCCGCGTCGCCCTAGCACGGCCCCGCGGCCCTGTCGCGCCCGACGCGCCTGCCCGTCCCGTCTCGTCGTCGCCCTGCGCTCTCCCCGTCGTCGTCGTCGTTCCGCCCGTCGCCCTGCCCGTCGAAAGCGCCAGCGCCAGCTCGGACCGCCAACGCCAGCACCTGCGACTGCTGCCAGCGCCAGTGCGGAGCGCAAGCACCAGCGCCAACGCCAACACCTGCACCCAGCGCCAGCGCCAGCGCCGGAGCCTACACCTGCGCCACCGTCAGCGCCAGCACCGGCAGCAGCTAACGCCGCCCCCCCCCCCCTCCCCCTTCCCTCTCGCAGCTTCTGCCGTGGAAGGGGGGGAGATGTGGGGGTGGCGGGTTTTTTACCGACCAGCGGCCTGTCCCTCCCTCCCCTCTTTCTCTCTTCACTGCAGCGCTTGTTGCTGTGTGGGGGGGGGGGGGGGGGGGGGAGAGAGGTGTGGCGGACGAAGCAGCCCCCCCCCCCCCCCATCTGTGACTGCCGCCCTCTGCTCCCGTGGTACCTCCAGCTGCAGCCCCTGTCGCCACTCGTATTTGTCATGCCTCTCTACTGCTGTTGAGCGGCAGGTGCTGCCGTTGAGCCTTGCTGTGCCGCCGCCCTTGCCGCCGCACGCTCCTGCTCTCCAGGCGGCCTGCCGCCACATGCCCCTTCTTCTGCTGTGCCGCCACCCTTGCCGCCGCATGCTCCTGTTTCTGCTGCTTCTACCTTGGCTGCGAGGTTACTGAAACTGTATCTGCCACTATTGCACTGGTTGTCACTACTCTTGCGTGCTGCTACTTTGTTCTGCTTGGTGTACCCCTGCAGGTTGTGTCTAGCACTTGGCTCTTTCTGCATGCAGTTAAGGGGGGATCTCAGAATTATATTATAACTGCATGTAGTTCTAGCCATAGTGTAGTTATCATAATTTCTTGCTTGGTGGTGTACCCACCTTTCCTACCCTATTTGTACTCCACTTTCTATAGTGAAACTTTTTTTCTTCTTTTTCTCCTTCTCGTCCCTCTCGATAGTCCATGCCTAGCTCAAACCTCTAGCATGGCTCCTAAGCTTACCCCTTCCTAATATGCTACTAGTTCCGACACAGTGCCCATGACGCCGAGTCCGGACAACCCAACGCCACGCGCACAGCAATTCGTCGAGATTCTGCAAGCTGCCCGCAACAGAGCCGCTAAATCAATTAAAAATGCCAACGCCATTGCTAAACGCAACGCTGACCGCCACCGCCGCCCAGTCACGTACCAGTTAGGTGATTACATACTGCTTGACACACAAAACTTAAGACTGCTCGTCGTACCGGAATTACGACCGCGCTACTGTGGGCCATTCCAAATCAGCCACATGATCACCCCTGTCACCGCCCATTTACTGCTGCCGACAGACTGGTACACCAGCCCATCATTCCACATCAGCCTGCTTCGCCCTTACATCCCAACCACGAGCCAACTGCCTCGTCACTGCCCGCCATCCATGACTCGCCCTGCATCGGAGCCGATCATTGAACCCGAGAAGATCCAGAGCCATCGGATTCGACACCCAGCATGCATCAAGAGGATCGAGTTCCTCGTTCGCTGGAAGGACCGCACGCCAACTGAGGATAGCTGGGTGCCCCTGGCCAACATCCAAAACCACCCTGCCCTACAAGTGTACCTGAGGAGCCGGGGTTTTCGCGATATACACGTACTCGCGTAGCGGAGGGGGCTTCTTGAGGTGGGGGGGGGGGGGGGGGGGGGGGGGGGGGGGGGGGTAGTGTAAGGAATTTTCTCTCTATTCCTTACTGCGAACATCAACATCGCGTACAGCCGCAACCGTTGTTTGCCCATTACTGCTAACGGGGCTTCACCAACTTCGCGCACACTGTTTCACCAAACCTCGCACTGCTGGAGTAGCCGAGTCGGCCTACGCTTTGGGACTAGCCCGAACCTCGCGCCAGCGTAACATTAGCTAGCTCGCACGCACCGCGTTACCGTTTGCATGTGTCAGAGGTCCACTGGTGATCCCCGATTGATCCTAGGGAAGGGTTACAGGCTCGTTGTCCTGGGGGGTTATGGGCGCACTGACCCGCTACTTAACAAGCCCTTTATCCCAGTGGTCTAGTGACTGGGATTCTGACATGGTATCAGAGCGGTCTCGGGTTCGAATCCCAGTGTGTGCACTTCATGCATCCCAGTGCGGGGGGGTGTCAGAGGTCCACTGGTGATCCCCGATTGATCCTAGGGAAGGGTTACAGGCTCGTTGTCCTGGGGGGTTATGGGCACACTGACCCGCTACTTAACAAACCCTTTTATCCCAATGGTGTAGTGGTTGGGATTCTGACAGCATGTTTCGTGTATAAGTATTCGCTCATGCCTTCGCTCATACTTTGTACTCGTTGAACACTCTAGTGCAATCCTCGCCACCTCGATTCATTGCACCCGTAACACTACCTGAACATACAGTCCATTCACTTGTGTTTTCCTATGCTGGCGTTGTTCCCATGACGTGAGGGTTTTTCTTCCACAGATAGACACCCCTACTTGTCGAAATGTTATAGTGCTTACTTTGTGTAGGCTATAATGGGGTAGCCCATAAGGGGTACAACCCAATTAGGGTTAGTACTTGTACCAACTTTCTGCTCAATGCAATTCATTCTCGCTCATTCTTCTGACATGGTTTCAGTGCAGGTCTTTCCCTAGGACCAGTTTTTATTTAGGGCCCACCACATAGCTGCCCCACTCACTGCCCTGCCCTAGTAGCCCGCGAGCCGCCCCTGCAGCCCGCGAGCTGCCCCTGCAGCCCCGCGCGCCGCCCCTGCAGCCCCACGCGCCGCCCCTGCAGCCCGCGCGCCGCCCCTGCAGCCCGCGCGCCGCCTCTGCAGCCCCGCGCGCCGCCCCTGCAGCCCCGCGCGCTGCCTCTGCAGCCCTGCGCACCGCCCGTGCAGCCCCGCGCGCCGCCCCTGCAGCCCGCTCGCCGCCCCTGCAGCCCCCTCGCTGCCTGCCTGCGGCCAACTCGCCGCCCCTGCAGCTCGCTCGCCGCCCCCCCTGCGGCCCACCTGCCGCCCCTTGTAGCCTGCGAGCCGCCCCTCTTGCAGCCTGCGCGCCGCCACTTGCAGCCCGCTCGCCGCCCCTCTGCTCTACCTGCGTGATGTGCGCCGCTCTGCTCTGATCTGCTCTGCGTGCTGCTCTGCTGGTAGCGCGCCACCCTGCTCTGGCCGCTATGGCTTCTCTCCGTGTTCTCACGTTCAATCATGAGGGCCGTCCGATCCAGTTCGACACGTGGCTCGATGACTTACAGCTGTACCTACTGAGTGACTCTAGAGACAGCGTTTCGTTGTTTGACCACACGTCTGGAGCCTCTCTTGCCCCTCCCGCCACAGCTGACAGTGCGACTCGCTCACAGTGGCTTACCCGTGACGCTGCTGCTCGCTTAGCCATTCGCAACCACCTGCCGTTAGCCGAATGCGCTCACTTCCGATAGCACAAGACTGCTAAAGCACTGTACGACGCTGTAGTCGCTCGTTACTCCTCCCCTGCCACTGCTGCTCTAGGCCGTCTTCTCCTGCCCTACTTGTTTCCTGAGCTGTCCGCTTTTGCCACTGTAGAGGACCTCGTTACTCATCTTCGCACTAGCGACGCTCGCTACCGCTCTGCCCTCCCAGCCGAGTTCCTAGAGAGGAACCCCCCCCCCCCCCCCCCCCCCCCCCCCCCGATGTACATCACCCTCTACTTCATAGTCACCCGCCTCCCTGACTCTCTTCGCGCTTGACCCCATAGACCTCACTGTTGAACTGCTCGAGCAGCACCTCCTTGCAGCTGAGACTAGTGTAGTCGCTGTAGGTGCCGCTCGTGGCACTCCTTGCATGCCCTTCTTTGAGGGGTGTTCCCCCTCCCCCCTTGCCCCCTCCAACGCCTCTGCTGCTGCTCTTGACGTCCTTGGTGCTGAGGATGTCGTGGCTGCTTCTGCTAGTGGGAAGCGCCGCAGCAGCAAGGGCAAGTGTGGCAAGAGTAGTGGAGGTGGCAACGGGGGAGGTAGTGGGGGCGGCAGGGGAGTGGTGGCGGGAGTGGGGGCTTTGGTGGCGGCGGTGGTGGCAGCGGTGGGAGTGGCGGTAGTGGCGGCGGCGTGGGTGGTGGCGGTCGGGGTGGAGCTGTTCAGAGGGGAGGTTCTGGCGGTGGCCAGCGGCAGCAGCAGCAGCGTTGGATCGAGACCCCTTCACCCCAGCAGCTTCGTGAGTGGTTTGCTCAGCGTGGGGCGACTGGGGGTAGTGTTAGCTGCCCGTATGTCATTCGCACGGGTGACCGTGCTGGTCAGACATGCGGGAAGCCTCACATTCAACACCGCTTCTTCTCCCGCATAGACGACGCTTGGCACGCAGAGTTTGGTGACGAGGCCGAGCGCCCTCGCTGGGCAGAGCTGCTTCGGTCTGGAGTTGCTATCTTTGATCTTGACTATGATGCTATCCTTGCTGCTATGTATGCCTTGTCTGTTAGTGCTGAGGGTGACTGTTACCTGTGTGTGCCACCCGACCCAAGTATAGAGGCTGCTGCTCTAGGTGCTAGTGAGTCTGCTATCCCTGGTACTGCGCCTGCTGAGGCCTTGCACACCTTCACGCTTAACTCAGGTGCTTCCCGCTGTTTCTTTCGCGACAGTACCACCCTCACTCCACTCCCTGCACATGTTCCAGTCAGACTGGCTGACCCCTCAGGGGGCCCAGTTCTTGCCCGTTCCTCCACTGTTCTCCCGTGTCCGACGGTTCCGTCCGGCTCACTGTCAGGTCTTCACCTCTCCTCGTTCTCTACGAACTTGGTGAGTACCGCTGCCCTCCAGGATGCGATGGTCACTACCACCACTCCTGGGGGTCAGCGTGTGTCGATCTGCACGTGTACACGGACGGGCCGTCACCTGGCCACGTTCACCCGTCGGCCTGGGTCAAGTCTGTACACACTGGCTACCGAGCCTCCTCAGGTAGCTGCGTCTGCCCAGGTGTCCGCGTCAGGTCTGGTAGCACCCCCCTGCTGGTGTCGCCTCCTGTCGCACCAGACCCTCCTGTGGCATCACCGCCTTGGTCACCCCTCCCTGCCACGCCTTCGTGGATTGCACTCCCGCCTCCTTGTTTCTGGTCTTCCCAGGTCTCAGCCTCCCTCCCGCCCTCGCCTGCCCCGCCCTGTCTTCCTTGCGACGAGGGGCGGCAGCGCGCCGCTCCTCACTCCTCGTTTCCCCCGACGACTGCTCCCCTGCAGACTCTCCACATGGATGTGTGGGGCCCAGCCCGCTTCAGTGGACAGGACCGCGAGCGCTACTTTCTGCTGGTTGTTGACGACTACACGCATTACACCACGGTCTTCCCCTTGCGCAGCAAGGGTGAGGTCCCTGATGTCTTGATCCCTTGGATCCGCGTAGTCTGTCTTCAGCTTCGAGAGCGGTTCCGTGCGGACCTTCCTGTCCTGCGTCTGCACTCTGACAGAAGTGGTGAGTTCTCCTCCGACCTCTTGTGGGAATTTTGTCGTGGGGAGGGCATTCTCCAGACGTTCACGCTTCCGGCCTCCCCTCAGAAAAATGGGATTGCTGAGCGCCGCATTGGCTTAGTCATGGAGGTGGCTCGTACCTCCATGATCCATGCGGCTACTCTCCATTTTCTGTGGCCGTTTGCGGTCCGGTACGCTGCGCATCAGCTCAACCTCTGGCCCCGTGTCTCCTTGCCGGAGACCTCGCCTACACTGCGTTGGACGGGGAAGGTTGGTGATGCGTCGGTGTTCCGGGTTTGGGGTTCTCGTGCCTTTGTTCGCGATACGTCCGCGAACAAGCTCTCCGCTCGCGCTATTCCCTGCGTCTTCCTTGGCTTTCCCCCTGACGCGCCTGGCTGGCAGTTTTACCACCCCACCTCGCGCCGTGTCCTCCCCTCTCAAGACGTCACGTTTGATGAGTCGGTTCCCTTTTACCGTCTCTTCCCCTACCACTCTGCCCCCCTCCCACCCCCGCCGCTCTTCCTTGCTCAAGGTCCCCCTCCGGTAGACCCCCTCCCCCTTCAGGGTTCTGCTCCCTCATGTGTGTCTCAGGTAGACCCACTCCTTGGTACTGAGCCTGTTGAGGTCGCTATAGACTCAGGTGCTGCTAGGGGTGTTGCGTCTAGGGGTGCTGAGCCTGTGCGTGCGGAGCCTGGGGGTGCTGAGCCTGCGGGTGCGGAGCCTGGGGGTGCTGAGTCTGAGGGTGCGGAGCCTGGGGGTGCTGAGCCTGAGCGTGCGGAGCCTGAGGGTGCTGAGCTTGGGGGTGCTGAGCCTGAGCGTGCGGAGCCTGGGGGTACTGAGCCTGAGCGTACTGAGCCTGGGGGTTCTTTGTCTACTGGAGGTCCTCCGGGTGCCCTGTCGCGGCGGGAGCCTCTCTCTCCACCGCAGCTGCGTGAGTGGTTTGCTCGGCGCACCCGTCTTTGGAGTGGAGCTGCTGGAGCAGGAGGTGCTGCAAGAGTTCGAGCTGGAGGCACTAGAGCTGGAGCTGCTGGAGGTACTGGAGCCGCTGGTCCCGGAGGTGCTCGTACTGGAGGTAGTGGAGCTGCTGGGGCTGGAGGTGCTCCAGGAGTTGGGGCTAGAGGCACTGACGCTGGAGCTGCTGGAGGTACTGGAGCTGCTGGAGCTGGAGGTGCTGCAGGAGTTGGAGCTGGAGGCACTGGAGCTGGAGCTGCTGGAGTTTTTGGAGCCGCTGGTCCTGGAGGTGCTCGTACTGGAGGCACTGGAGCTGCTGGAGCTGGTGGTGCTGCGGGCGTTGGAGCTGGGGACCCTGGAGCTGGAGACCCCGGAGCTGGAGGCGCTGGCCTTGGGGGTGCTGGTGCTGTTGGTGCTGATTCTGGAGACACTGGACGGCCGCGACCGTACTTCGTTCCCCTTCTTCAGCAGGTTCTTGGTCTCCCGTCTTCTACTGGCCTTACTCCTCCCTTACTGTGTCCACCGCCTGACCAGTCGCAACCGCCGTTGCTGCCAGCCTCCCCACTGCCTGCTCCTTCTCCTTACACTGAGCAGACCAGGGGTCTTACAGAGCTTCGTGAGCCTGTGTCTCGTCCTGCCTCGCCTGTTCGCGCTATTCGCACTTGTCGTCGTGTTCCTCGTCAGCGTCCTCCTCCTATCCCCGGCACGCACCATATGGCACTTCGTCCTTCCTCTGTTCCACTGCATGTCCCTCTGCCGTCTCCTCTTGCGTCCTCTCTTGCTGACGCTCCGGACCCTGAGTCTAACTTAGTTCGTGCTGCCAGTACTACTATCCCACGTCTTCTAGCCACTGTTTTCACTGACCCTTCGTTTTAGTGTGTTGCTGCGTCTGCCCTCGTTGCTGAGCTTGTTGACTTTTCTGCCGCCTGTCGTCTCGACTACGCCGCTAGTCTTGTTGCTGAGTCTGAGTCTGACTATCCTCCGTCCGTTGGGGGTGAGTGTGCTCTTGGCACAGACGTCCTTGAGGACAAGCAGGAGGACTTTGAGTGTTTTGCAACTGCTGTACCTCATCTCGTGTCCAAGCTGATTACACCTGAGGGAGACTCGGATGCACCAAACATCCCGACCCCGCGCTCTTACGCAGAGGCGAGTACGGATCCTTACTCCTCTCAGTGGCAGACAGCCATGGACGCAAAGATGGCATCCTGGATGTCCACATGCACTTACGTCGACGCAGTTCCCCCTCCTTGGGTGAACATAGTCTATGGCATGTGGATTTTCATGGTGAAGCGGCCGTCGGGTTCTCCGCCTGCCTTCAAGGCTCATTACGTTGCACGAGGCTTTAGTGAGTGATAAGGAGTTGACTTCTACTGCTGACTCGTCGCTGTTTCTACGCACCGACACTTTGCTGCAGCCGTTCTACGCCCTCGTGTACGTCGACGACTTGGTCTTTGCCACTGCTGACACTGAGGCACTGGCCCTTGTGAAGTCGGAGCTGCAGAAGAGACACACTTGCACTGACCTGGGTGAGCTGCGCAGATCACCCGAGACAGAGCACGGCGCACCATCACCCTGACTCAGTCACACATGGTGCACTAGGTCCTTCAACGCTTCGGCTTCCGGTACTCCTCGCCACAGTCCACTCCTCTGCCTTCCATTCACTCGCTCTCAGCTCCACCATCGGACGAGTCCGTAGAGCAGAGTGGTGTCAGAACATTATAGCTTATACATTTGTGTAGGCTGTAGTGGGGTAGCCCATAAGGGGTACAACCCAATTAGGGTTAGTACTTCTACCCAACTGTTTGCTAGTTCATTCATTCTCATTCTTACATTTAACAAGTGGTCCGTACCCAGAGCTTGTGGGTTGCCTCATGTACCTGATGACGTGCACACGACCTGACCTCGCGTACCCTCTCAGTCTTCTGGCTCGCTACGTGGCTCCCGGTAGGCACCGAAAGGTGCTCTGAGATGCTGCGAAGAGGGTACTGTGTTACTTGTGTAGTACATCGGGCATGGGGCTCGTGCTTGGAGGACGGTGTCAGAATGTATTTGCTGTCTAGCCTGCAGTGGGGTACTCTGTAGTGAGTACAACCCAATTTAGGGTTTGCTATTTGTATCCCAACTTTCTATAGTGAAACCCCTTCATTCTCCTTCTCGACTTTCCTCACCCAAACCTCTCTCGACACTCATGCCTAGAACCCAAGCTATGGTTCCTAAGTTCAACTACTATTCTAACATGCTATCAGAGTAGGTCGTTCCTAAGACCTAACATTCATGGGCCCACCACCTACTGCCCTGCTAGCCTAGGCCCCGGCCCGTCGCCCCTAGCCCCGCGCCCGGCCCTGTTCCTAGCCCCGCGCCCGGCCAGTACCTAGCCCGCGATCGGCCCGTACCTAGCCCGCGTCCGGCCCGTACCTAGCCCGCGACCAGCCCGTACCTAGCCCGCGCCCGGCCCCATCTCCCGCCCGCGCCCGTACCTAGCCCACGATCGGCCCGTACCTATCCCGCGATAGGCCTGTTCCTAGCCCCGCGCCCGGCCCGTACCTAGCCCGCGACCGGCCCGTACCTAGTCCGCGACCGGCCCGTACCTAGCCCGCGCCCGGCCCCGTCTCACGCCCGCGCCCGGCCCGTACCTTGCCCGCGATTGGCCCGTACCTAGCCTGCGACCCGCCCGTACCTAGCCCAGCGCCCGGCCCCGTCTCTCGCCCGCGCCCGGCCCGTACCTAGCCCGCGCCCGGCCCGGTCCCTAGCCCAGCGCCCGGCCCTGTACCTAGCCCGCGCCCGGCCCCGTCCCTAGCCCAGCGCCCGGCCCCGTCCCTCGCCCAGTGCCCGGCTCCGTACCTAGCCCGCGCCCGGCCCGGTCCCTAGCCATGGCCCCTCGCGACCTGCCGCCCCTAACCGCGGCCCCGTCGCCTCTAGCCTCGGCCCCTCGCGACCTGTCGCCCCTAGCCGTGGCCCCGGTGCCCCGTCGCATCATGGAGGGTAAGGGGGTGGCAATAGGGGTGACGGCTTCCTGCCCGCGTGCCCTGCAGTCGCACGCGCAGCTCCGCCCCCGCCCCCCTCCCCCCCCTCCATGGGGACGGGGGGAAGAGGGTGTGAGGGGGTGGCGGATGTGCCTCAGCAGCAGCAGCTGCCGCCACGCCTCCTCCTCTCTCTCTCCCTGCCGCACCTTGTGTTGGGAGAGGGGGGGGAGCTTGGAGGTTCAGGGGGAGGCAGGAGGGGATCTGCAGCACCAGCCCCCCCCCCCCCCCCCCACCCTTCTCCTACCTCCCCCTGCTGCGGGTGCAGCAGTAGGGGGGGAAGGGATCTGCCATCCCCCTGCTGCGGATGCGGCAGTGGGGGGAGGGGACCTGCAGCACCAGCCCCCCCCACCCCCCCCCCCCCCTTTTCTCCTCCATCCCCCCTGCTGCAGGTGCAGCAGTGGGGGGAGGGTATGGGGGTGGCGGGTGTATGAACCGTCCCCTCCTCCTCCTTCGTCTCCCACTGCTGCAGCTGCCGCTGAGGGGGGTGGGTGTGTGGGAGCCGAGGGAGTGGTGCTAGGGGGGTGACGTGGGAGTGGAGCTAGGGGTGCAGCAAGGGGTGTGTGAAAGGGGGGTGGGACAGTTGGGGGAGGTTGAGCGGAGGCTGCCGTCTTGTCGTCCGCAGCACCTGTAGTCCGGGGCTCTGCTGCTGGTAGCTCAGAGAGCCTGCTGCGCCTGTCGCCCGTGGGTCCGTTGCTCCTGCCGCTCAGAGTTAGCCGCAGAGCCAGTTACTCCTGTAGTCCGGGGCCCTTGCTCCGGTAGCCACCGTGCGCGCCGCTCCTGTTGCCCGTGTGTCTGCAACATCAGCCGTCGCCTCCTATCTCCTCTCCTCTCACAGTCTAGCCTCCTCCTCCTCACTTGCCCTTTGTGGATGCCTCTAGCTTTGCTTGTACTGGTGAACCTGCTCTATGACTGCTTGCTCTGCTGATTATACCCCACTTTGACTATGGGGGTGTGTCAGAATGTATTTGCTGTCTAGCGTGCAGTGGGGTACTCTGTAGTGAGTACAACCCAATTTCCCAACTTTCTATAGTGAAACCCCTTCATTCTCCTTCTCGACTTTCCTCACCCAAAACTCTCTCGACACTCATGCCTAGAACCCAAGCTATGGTTCCTAAGTTCAACTACTATTCTAACAGACGGGGTCCAGTTGTCCTCACTGGACACGCAGACGCTTCTTGGGTTGACGACTTGGCTACGCAACGGTCGTCACAGGGTTACACTTTCAGCCTTGGCTCCAATTCTGTTTCTTGGCGGTCTACCCGCCCGTCTTCTGTTCTCAGTTCCAGTTGTGAGGCTGAGATCTACGCAGGGGCCATGGCTGCACAGGAGTTACGCTGGCTCACCTGCCTGCTGCTGACCGACTTGGGAGAGCGGCCTCGTTTTTCTCCAGTTGTATTCGTAGACAACAAGGCCATGACTGCCTTGTGTAAGGAGCACAGACTGGAGCACAGAACGAAGCACATCGCTCTGCGTTACTTCCTTGCTCGAGAGTTGCAACAGCGTGGTCAGCTTCGTCTTGCTTTCGTGGCCACTAGGGCCAACACTGCTGATATATTCACCAAGACACTTCAGTCTGGTGATCATCAGCGTTTCTGTACTGTTTTAGGCGTTGTGCATTCCTTGCCTCACTTGCTCACTGCGTGACTTTGCTTGTACTGTGATCTATGTATTTACTTACATGCTTACTCTTGCCAGGCTTTGATCACTGTACTGTTTGTTCTCTTTTATACAACTCTGTATGTGAACTGGCCTTGTGGCCATTTGCTTGTGCTCGGAATGTGTGGTGACTTCGTGATCCAACCTGAGCTTGCTTTGTTTTTTCTTGATTGGTCTTGTGACCACTTGTTCTCCCCCACTTTGCCTATGGAGGTGTGTCACAATGTGATAGTGTTTACCTTGTATAGGCTTTAGTAGGGTAGCCCATACGGGGTACAACCCAATAAGGGTTAGTACTTGTACCGACTTTCTGCTCAATGCAATTCATTCTCGTTCATTCTTCTGACACTATGTTGTGTATATTTGGCAGCAACACAATTTCCGCAACAAAAAAGAAATGAGGTACGCTAGTGTTGACACGTCTTGACATCGTAACTCTGATTTTTTATATCACAGATGAGACCATATGCTTTGGATAAGCTTGATACGAATCATAACCTGCTTAGAAGCTGGATTAGGGGAAGTCCGACTACCTAAGTCACCATAGCATGAAAAGCTGAAGTATCAACAAGCCATACCGTCAATGTATAATTTATGTAGATATTTTCTTCAAGTGATACCGAGCCCAGCTGTATGTGAGACATACCACCCCTCACATCCCCTGCCACCTGTCACCAGCGAACCACAAAGATCGTGATATTTCCACAGGCACCTCCACCTCACAAGGGTGCATGTGATACTCTGGTGCCAGCGCATCCATGTCGACTGATGCTCACAAGCCAACATCTCTGAACCATCACAACGGAACCCACATGGTGCTTCAAACAAGGGATGTTTCGGCAAATGTTTGTTACCACTACTTTGCGTAGCACTGACCTAGTTGCTTTGTCACCATGCAAACAGAGTCCCCGCTGCGCAGGTGTTCGCGAACAGGCTGCCACTTTCAGTTTTCGCCTTCTCTTTGCCATTTGCCAATGGCACCATCAGCATGCTGGAGGTTCAGAAATGCCACGTGCGATGTGTGCTCAGTTGCTGCTTGCGTGGAATGTGACTCACATCTCATCACACCCTAGATAAAACACCTCTGGCATCGCCAGGTGTCACAAACCAATCTTTCCCGCCATCAATGACACGAGGCGCGTCACAAAATTCCGCCTCTCTCCACCAGGATTCTGGGGTTGGTTACCACACGTGGCAATCACGGTTATCCACCAACTTCAACATCGTCTCAGAATTTGCCACAGCGGCGCCACGATAGCAGGAACGCCTTCAGTCATCCAGTCAATCTCCACCTGTCATTTCATCTCCATCAGCAACCCGTGCATCAGTCAGAGCACCCTTACCAGGCGAAGCAACAGATGCCCGACATAAAAGGCGATGCGATCATTTCACTCTCAACCACGGTTCTCAAACTCCCATATTCCCATACCTCGCTCATTTTCCTGAGCAATCAAGCAGACGACATGGCTGCTCTCACCTCCTCCGCTGTTGTGGCGCCTGCTGCCTTCCAGGCGGCCGTGCAGTCCTCCGCCGCCTCCTCCAAGGCGGTGTCCTTCTCCGGCCTCAAGGCTGGCGTCGCTAAGACTAGCGAGTTCGCCGCCAAGACCGTCTCCAACAGCAGCCGCGTCTCTTGCATGAAGGTGAGCTGCGGCTGACGTCTGCTTCCTGCATTGCCAGGCGACATTGTTACCGGCTCGGTCAATTTGCGTTCTCTACTGTCTAGTTTACGGGCCTGATACAAATATCCGTCGAACGGGCACATGGCGGTAGTTGCTGGTACTCCCGTTGCCGGGGTATGCTCAAAGACCGAACGGTTGATTCCATCGGGCGCGTTTCACGCATTCTCACGTGAATTCGGCCACATTCTTCCACTCGCGCACCCCGTATCATCTTCCGCCCTCAGCAGCGTCGATCCCAATCGCCGGAACCCTGCGTTAATAACCCTGCGTCTTAACTAATTACCCTTTCCCTTCCTCGTTGTCACTTCCATTAATTCAGGTCTGGAGCCCGATCAACAACCCCAGGTTCGAGACTCTCTCCTACCTGCCCGCGCTCTCCGAGGACATGATCGCGAAGCAGATCCGCTACATGCTCAAGAACGGCTGGGTTCCCTGCCTGGAGTTCGACGCCAGCGGCGTCGTGTACAGGGAGAACAACAGCGGCCCCGGCTACTATGACGGCCGTTACTGGACGATGTGGAAGCTTCCCCTCTTCGGCTGCAGCGACGCGTCGCAGGTGCTCCGTGAGCTGGCCGAGTGCAAGGCGAGCTACCCCGGCTGCTACATCCGCGTTCTGGGCTTTGACAATGTGCAGCAGGTGCAGTGCATGAGCTTCATCGCGCACAAGCCATAAAGGAACTAGTTGCTGTGTTAGGCTAGACCGTTCTTTAAATAAAACAAACATTTTTTCCTGATCCTGACTCTTTCACGGGAATGAAAACCGACAATGTGGGTGGCCCATGAGTGTTTTGACCCTCCAGCGACCTACCCAGGCTATACCGTTCTTTAAATAAAATAAAACAAACCATTTTTCCTGATCCTGACTCTTTCACGGGAATGAAAACCGACAATGTGGGTGGCCCATGAGTGTTTTGACCTCCAGCGACCTCCGGGGGTTGATACAAGCAGTGTCTCCACTTACTGGTGACATCTAGTGACCAAAGGACGGCTGGAGATTCATCACTACACCCACACAATCAGCTGCCTGCCAGGGCCTTCGCCCAGCTTGAGTACCTGCAAGTGAAGAAATAGTAATAAATAATCAAGTGAATCCAGGTGCTTGGATTACAGCCAGCTCATGTAACAGATCCAGACTCATTTTCCAGGTCACAACAGCAGATTCTCGAAACAGTATTGGTTCAAAGGATAGTTTATGAAGAGAGCGTTGGCAAACGCCCAGGTTGGTAGGAACAGAAATGGAGGTCATCTTGTTACGGTAGTTCTAAACCTCAGTGTTGTCCGTGGGGAGATATGGGGGAAGAGCGGTGGGGGAGAGGGGGGAATGCTGTAGAGAGAGAGAAACAGGAAGCGGGTGGAGCCAGTTGGGACAGTGGTACTGGTGGGGAGGTATGGAGCGAGAGTGGCAAGGTTGCAGTGCGGAGGCAGTGGCGGATTTCGGATCCGTTACAAGGCTGATGCGTATGCAAAGAGAACCATGCTGTATTTGTGCAGAAAACAGTAGGCTCGTATAAGAGCTTGGGTACAGAAACAGTTTTGAGTTGCCGTTCACATTGCTTTACAATTAGCCTACAACATGCTGGAATCCGGAATACCGGCATCGTACATTTTATGTGTAAGCCTCGGTACAGAAAACAATTCCGAGTAGCAGTGATAATTTCTTTCCAATAAAGAATGCTGCTGGAATCAGGTTCCGTATTACCAGCTTCTTACATTTGACCAGGTACCAGCTACTCTACCAGCTTCTTACATTTGATCAGGTACCAACTACTCTACCTATTTCTAGAATGAGCCACGAATTGCAGCCTCGGCATGCCGGATAACCTTTTGAATTCGAGCCAGCTCAGACTCAGGTTCTGCCCTCAACAGACCCTGCATTCCTGGCTGTGAAAGGGCCGCTGCATGCTCCTGCAGCCGCCTCGCTCGCGCCAGGGCTGTGGGAGAAATGGTGGGGGCGAGAACTGAAGCTGGGAGGTTGACAACATTACACCCGGGTAAGTTGCTCCGTGCAGTGCTGGATGCCTGCGAGCTGAGGGGCCGTGTTGGGACTTGCATGGCAAGTGAGGAACCGAGGGGGAGAGAGAGCTGTGCTCCTTGCATGTGCCGATTGCTGCTGACAGTTGTGGCGGACAGGGATGAGACTAGTGAAGTGGTGGAAGCAGGAGACTGGCTGCTGCTGGTGCTGCCAGGAGAAATGAGTCCGAGCAGTGCTGGGTGGGTTCTGTGCTGCCTCTTCTTCCTGGCAGCAATCAAACTCTCGATGTCAAGAGACGGGAGATTGGGAACATCGCATGCCGCGGCCACCGCCGCAGCGGGCACAGTGTAGGTAGCAGCAGTGGGAGCAGGAGGAGAAGCAGGAGCAGCTGGAGAAATAACAGCAGAGGTAGCAGCAGCAGTTGCACCAGCAGTAGCAGCAGAAGTTGCACCAGACGGAGGTGCAGCAGCATCCACAGGTTGGCGCCTGCGCTTCTTACTTAGGGATATACCAGTTACTGCTGGCACTGCTATGGGTGTCAATACCCACGACTCCGCAGCAGATGCAGGCGACCCATCAGCACGTGCACCTTCTTCCCTGCCTGAGTGTGACGACGACTGGTGCAAAGACAGCGACAGCGATGGGGAACTCACATCCCCCCTGCCATCCAAGGCAGGTGCCGCACTGGGCCTAGTGGCTTCCTTTGAATGCGTTGCCACGGGGGAGTGCTTGCTCCCAGCGACACCACCAGCACATGACTGTTGAGTTGGCTCAAGAGTCAACTGCGCTGCCTTGAGGGAAGAGTTGCGGCTTACACCGCCAAGAGCCGACCCGCTTCTGCTTCTCAGGCAGGATCGGTGCGAGGGGAAGGAAGAGCCTTTGGAGGGGCTTCTCATGGGGGTTGTGAAGGCGAGAGGGAGCTTGCAGGGAGGGAGGGAGGGGCGAGGGGTGGAGATTGGGAGTACTCTCGTGGATTCCTGCACTGCTGCTGCTGCTGCTAGCGCTGCTCGTGCTGATGCTGCTGCTGCTGACGATGATGATGGTGACAATGCCACTGATGATGCTGCTGCAGCTGCGGCGGTGGCAGCTGCTGTTGCTGATGACGGTGGTGATGTTGACGATGCTGCTGCTGCTGCTCCTGCTGATGGTGATGCTCCCATTCTTGTTGTGGGAGTTGCCGAGCTACGAGCTGACAACGCCGGGAGAAGTCTTTTGGGAGCAGGGGCAGGGTATACAGCGGGAGCAGCGAATGCCGCCTGGAGGCCGATGGGCGCAGCTGCTGCTTGAAGCGCAACGTTCCCACTTGACTTCCGAGCAGCTGGCAAAGATGTTGCCGCAGCGACAGGAGTGGAGGAGAGGCACTGGGCGGCAGGAGGCAGCAGAGAGGTAGCAGAGACATCTGGCGAGACGAGTCCATGGGAGGAAGTGATCTTAGCAGAAGGCGGAGTTTTATCAGAAGGCGTTCTTTTAGCAGACGTTCTCTTAGAAGATGTTCGGATAGCAGGCGCTCTCTTAGTATGCGTTCTACTGGGAGTTGGAGTCGGTTTGGAGGCAGGTTGCTGCGTGCGAGCAGATGTGTCAGCAGCAGGAAGGGTGGTGAGGGAGAGGGCAAGAGAGAGGTGAGGCTCGGCGGTCTCTGGAGTGAACGGGGCTGGCGGGGGTGAGGTAGAGCTGGATAGTGAGTGGGGAGTATTGGCGGTAGGTGTGGATGGGATTGAGAGGGAAAGAAAAGGGAGGGAAGCTGGTGGTGGGGAGGAAAGAGGGCTACTTTCTTTGATATTTGACCGAGCTTTGGAGAAATGAATCAGGAAATCCATGGGCTCGGTTGGATGCGGTGCTGATGAGCGTTGAGGCGCGGAAGGGGTGAGACCCAAATCAAGGTGCGGCGACGCACTCCCAGGCCATTTTAAGGACAGCTCCGCAAGTAGCTCAGCGCAAGGCTCGGTGCAAGGCTCGGCACAAGCCTGCACATTCATCCAGTTGCGGCTGCTGCTGCCTGGAATCGTCTCGCGTTCGAATTCCATACTCTGGCTTGCGCCTTCGCTCATGCACTTCCTCGGACTCATGCCGCAACCAGCGCTGCCGCTGCTATTCCCAGAAGCTTCCCCTTCCTCAGAAACCCATGCCGGTTCCGAAACACTCCTCCGAGCGAGTCTTGAGAGAGAAACAGGAGCAGCAGGAGCACGGCTTTCACGGCATTCACGGAGAATCATGATGTCAGCGTTGTACCCAGGTATGAGAGCAGCAGGCCGGACCGCGTTCTCCTGCGCCATGGCTATTCAGCCAGTAGTACCAGTAACAACGGATTTCAAAGAAACCGTTGAGCGGTAATAGCTCTTAGAAAGACGAGCTGAACGTTAGTAGTAGTAGTAGTGGCATGAGTAGTGAAGACAATTAGTAGCGTATCGAGCAACGCAACTGAAGCGTTTTTGGCTCCTGAGAGATGGGGGATGATGTGTGCCTTGGCTGGCAGAGGCCTGTCCAGTACTAACGGCTCCCGGTGCTACTAACAGCATCCGGAATGCTTGCTCCCAGAATGCTCGTTTCCATGTTTTTAGCCGAATCAACAGCTATACAATCAGCTTCCGCCGCGTTTTCTGCTCCTGCTACTGTCGCTTCTGCCCCGTGGCTCCAGGTCACAAGCAAGGTGCCAGGTCAAGTCCTACTGTCTCGTCAAAGCATGCTACTAATGCCTCGCGTTGGGCCCACACGGAATCCAATCACCTCGTTTATAGATCCTTGCTGCCAGTATGCTATTCCAGCTGGAGCAAGGAGGTGCCAGATTGGTACAGTACACGGAATTATGGTCAATGGTAAGTGTCCTGGTAGAATCATTTGGACACGAGACAGGCTGCAATAAACTTTTCAACTTGGATAGCGATCTGAAGAAGGAAAGAAACGGGCTGAAGCTGCATATAAGATTTCATTTGAGAGCTGCAAGGCTGCTTGATCTGAGCTGGGCGAAAGGCTGGCATTGGCTGTGGAATTCCGTTCCAGATGGTAATGAGGTGGATTCCGTCAAAGTGAGACGCATTCTGTCAAACTGAGAAACGGAAACTCCAAACTGTTCACTCTGGAAGGGCGCTGTGCACTTGCACAGTTTCACGCCTGATGCAACCGTCGGGTTGCGCATTCAATAAGCAGAACAAGGAACGAATGGTTGACAACCGACCGTCACAGTCTCGAGACGATCCTGAGCGTCCATTTCTTATCGTTCTGGGGTGCGCTGGAGCAGCACCAGAATTGGTTCTGGCAGGTGGAGGCCGAAGCGGTTACCCCACCGAATTTCAGCCACCCCAGCGATTCTGCCGAGGCAGGCGCAGCTGTACAGAACACCAAAGCCACTTGTACAAATAGCCTGGACCATTCCGTGACCGCGCATTGCGGCGGTCTGCTGTCCTTGGAGATTTGAGTTACATCCCACCTCAGAAACAAAGCGATGAGCCGTCAAATTTCGCCAACGAAATAATGACACGCGCACTCGCTGGTGGTCAGACAAGATCCAAAGCCATCCCTGTCTCAAACAGGTTCCATCGAAGGTGGAGGACGAGAACCCACACGCAATTCTCCAAAGATGAGAATCTAACACTGCCAACCAAAACACCGAGGTGCAAGCTGGAACTGGCAGCAATAGCTGGTAACCACCAGATGTACAGCTCCTCCTGAGGTAGCCGTGGGTGATTGCCTTTGGGCGAAAATTGTTTCACAGCTGTTTGCAACCCAGCGGTGCAATCTCTAGGTTCGTCGTGGACTGTCTGCCGTGTGTACACGCTGTGGACAGCTGCTAAACGCGTACAGCTGATTTATGGCGGGTCCCAACCAAACGTACGTCTGAATGCGGTTCAATTAGGCCTGGTACTTTCCGGAGAGGTCTATTCAATATTTAGAATGGTGGCCTGGGTATCTTTACAAACCCGATATTCTGTATCGGAGGACAAAATTTCTAGGTGGAAAGGACGTAGGGACACTAGTGGGGGGTCTCACGGCATACGCGTTAACCGGTGCTTTCTGCAGTATGAACTGGAGTCTTCAGAGGTACAGAATGTAGAATACTTCACAAACAATGTCAACATTCATTTACATCATTAGGTCAGCGTTTTATTGTTCCGAGTTCTGTAGCCGTCGGATCGTCATCCCACACGAATCTTGACCGACAAATACACCAGGCAGGCAGCACAAGCTGTGGTCTCTGAATGAAGCACTGCTGCCATCATCTTGGGAACTCCTGACGGTGGAAAACGAGCCGAATCTTGACGGGGACTGATTTTTGCCACACCATTCTCCAACCACGGTGTGCCTCCAAGAATTGGCTCCGAGAATGCTGGGTCCCAGTCAGCACCATTCACACGCAAACGTCAGGGCAGTTTTCAAAACTCAAACCGTTCTTGGGACTGTCGGCGGATTATTCGTAATGTCAAAATCTACTCTGAACACGCTATTGTACCGGCCAACATCCTCCCGTGTTTACGACTCAGAAATACAATCTTGGCTTCTAACATTTTGGGTAATACCAACTGAGCTCGTAGCCTTTTCTTGAAGTGCCACTTCGCACCTCACATATTCTAGTCGGCTCTGCTCTTTCGACCGTGATTGTAGTCGTGTGGATTTACCATTAGAAACTCACCAAGCGGACTCAGTTGCTCACTCCCAGGTGGCTGCTAGAGAATGTAGCGACATCCCACAATACAGCTTTTCATCGCGTCTCCATAATATAGCTACCATAATGAGATCTATCGTTCTTTCTCGAAGCCGTCATGCCCAAGAGTCGTTAGGTCCTCCCGTGCGGAGCTACGTTTCACATCTATCGAGACTGATCACTCCTAAAGACGCAGCAAGCCACTCGATCTCGTCACAAGCAGTCGGTAAGCACCTGATCAGAGCGCCGCAGCCGTCGATTCTACCCCCTCGATCGCATCCCCTGCCTTCCCGGTGCATACACCATGTTCAAGGAGCATCGCAACCATCCGTTGCCTCCTCCGGCCAGATCCGGTTACTCCGATCCTTCTACTCTCAGGTTGTTTCTCGATCCGCATCTCCACCATCTTCCTCCAGTACCAGTGCCACCGTTATCGCGGCAAGGTTGACGCTTTCCCGTCAGATCTCGCGAGAATCCAGCCGTCTGTTTGAGCAATCAGCAGCTGTCAGGCTCCTGCGATCCGGCAACCTCGCGGCTCGAGAAGTGGCAAAAGGAGCGGCTCGAGAAGCCAGGGAGAAATGGAGCCACTTGCTGCAAGGCGCGGCGGATCGGTGCCGTCCTCCGGTCTTTTTTTTCCCGCCTCTCGCGCGAACCTTCGGCGCCGCGAGCCTCGCGGCGTCCAAGTCGCAGATCGCGCCGCGGCTAGTGGCGATTATTCTCGGGGAAGCAGCGCTTCGGCGGACCACGGGTTCGGGTAGAGACGGGTTAGCGCACGCTGAGCAGATGTTTGGCGCAGCGCAGCTCAAGTCGCAAGTGCAGGCGCAGCACCACACCAACCTCTTTATAGACTTCCTCCTTGAAACGCAAGAAGCGATTCGTCTGGCTCTTAGAGCCGTGTACCTGATGTTTCTTTTCCTGCCCGCGATCGTGACCGGCCCGTTTGCCGACATGGCTGGGGGGCGGTTCCGACAGCAGTGGCTAGAGCTGGTACATAAGACGCTAGAAAGCGCGGGAGCGGCGTTCATAAAGTGGGGTCAGTGGGCGGCGACGCGGCCCGACTTATTTCCTAAAGACATGTGCGCCCAGCTGTCGAAGCTGCACACGAAGGCGCCGGCGCATCCGTTCAAGACGACGCAGCGTATTGTGGAGCGCGCGTTTGGACGGCGGTTGGAGGAGATGTTTGATGAGTTCGACGAGGAACCCGTGGCGTCGGGGAGCATTGCGCAGGTACGCTCATGTGCTCCAACATCTTAGGAGGTGTAAGATGTGTTTGATGAGTTCGACGAGGAACCCGTGGCGTCGGGGAGCATTGCGCAGGTGTGTTTTGTGCTTTGCAGAAAGTTTTTCACAAGCTGGGGTCTTATCCCTTTATGCTGTCCCTCACCCAGTAAACCTGATCCCCACTCCTTCCACCCCGCTCCCCCCACCTCCACCCGCTCCCCTTCCCCCATCCCCCTCCTGGTTGCGCAGGTGCACCGGGCGGTGCTGACGAGCCGCTATCCGCGCGCGGAGCCGAAGATGGTGGAGCCGCCGCGCATGGTGGCGGTGAAGGTGCGCCACCCGGGCGTGCGCGAGGTGATCCACCGCGACTTCGTCATCATGAACTGGGTCGCGCGCGCCACGAGCCTCGTGCCGGGCCTGCAGTGGCTGCGCCTCGAGGACAGCGTGCAGCAGTTCGCAGTCTTCATGATGGCGCAGGTGAGGGCAGGAGGGTTCGGGGTTCGGGGTATGGTTGGGGGGACTGATTCACTACCAGCCTCGTGCCGGTTTTGCTGTGGCTGCGCCTCGAGTACAGCATGCAGCAATTCGCGGTCTTGATAATGGCGCAGGTAAGGGCGTGGGGAATGGGAGATACGGGGTTTTGGTTTAGCCGAGGGTTTTGGGGTATGGTGTTGGGGGGACATTGGTCTGGGGCAGCTTCTCAGAGTCCCTAGAAGCACGCTATGCAAGCTACATTCGTAAGTGCCCATCCCTGGTTCCCCTTTCCCCTTTGTGCAGGTTGACTTGGGTCGAGAGGCTGCCCAGCTGAGTCGATTCAACTACTATTTTTGCCGCTGGCGCAGCATCAGCTTTCCCAAGGAAACATGGAGACTTCGAAATTGAGTCAGAATCTACCTGGAATCTTATATGTTATCTCCTGCCTATCCCTTGTTCCTCTCTCTCCTCTCCCTCAGGTGGATCTGGCCCGTGAGGCGGCCCAGCTGAGTCGATTCAACTACAATTTCCGCCGATGGCGCAGCATCAGCTTTCCCAAGCCGCTTTACCCGCTCGTGCACCCCGAGGTGCTCGTGGAAACGTTCGAGTCCGGGCAGAGCGTGTCTCGGTACGTGGATCGGACCGAACCTGGCGGCGTGGTTGGGCCGGAGGGCAAGGGAGCGTGGCTCGCCGCCGAAGCTGAGAAAGCTGCAGCTGATGCTGCCGCCGCTGCTGCTGCTGCAGGAGTGGCAGGGGGGAGAGTAGGGGGAAGCAATTCGGAGAGTGGGGTTGATGACAAGAGAATAGCAGCAGCCAGCGCAAAGGAAGGCAGGCTGGAGGGCGGGGAGGGCGTTATAGGAGAAAGGGAAGGGGGAGGGGCAGAGAACGTTGATGATGATCCCAAGGCAAAGAAGAAGCGGCGGTGGTTGGTGCGAGGGCGGCCGTTCAAGCAGTGGTGGGAGAAGCGAGCGGGGAACAAACTCAACATGGAGCTAGCAGAACTCGGGTCACACACGCTCCTCAAAATGCTCCTGGTAGACAACTTCATCCACGCGGATCTACACCCAGGGAACATCCTCGTGCGGATGCAGCGCGGGCATTTGCCGTCCGCGCCGGAGGAAGGGGTGGGGCTGTCGTTGAGTTCCCACCCGCATATTGTGTTGCTGGATGTGGGTATGACTGCGGAGTTAGAGCCAAGGTTCCGAGCCAACATGCTGGAGTTTTTCAAGGCGATCGCCATGAGAGATGGCCGCCAGGCCGCGGCCTGTACCTTGAAGTTTGCGGATAAACAGAGCTGCGCTGATCCTGATGCATTCATTCAGGTACGGAGGCAGCTGGGAGGGTTGGGAACGGTGGTGTAGGGTAGAAGTCCTTATCAGGTAAGTAGGAAGATAGTTCCCACCCGCACATCGTGCTGCTGGTTGTGGGCATGACTGCGGTGTTGGAGCCAAGGTTTCGGGCTAATATGCTGGAGTTCTTCAAGGCGATTGCTGTGAGAGATGGCCGGCAGGCGGCAGCATGCACGCTGAAATTCGCGGATAAGTAGAGCTGTTCTGACCCGGACACGTTCATCCAGGTACGCCCAAATTTGATGAAGAAGAAGAAAAGAAGAAAAAACAGACCAAATCAGTGAGTTTGTTACCAATGCCATCTACTCCCCGACTCCCTGACGCCTTCTGCTCCCCATGGCACGCATCAGGACACGGACAACCGGTTATGGAGTGGGATGCGTTGGGCTGAATTGAAGCCTCTAGCACCAGTTTCACGAGTCACCCAGTGTTACCCCACTCCCGTTGCCCTGCCCTGCCCACTCTCCACGCCTCGCTACGCACCGCACCTTCCCCCACGGCACACATCAGGATGTGGACAACTGGTTCAAGGAGTGGGATGCCTCTGGCCTTCTCTCCGCCTCTGAAGCCCAGCTCACCAAAACCATCTCTCCACTGCCCCGATCCACTCTTTATCCCCTCCCCACACCTCGTCCGATCCCCACACCTCGTCCGATCCCCACACCTCGTCCGATCCCCACACCTCGCCCGATCCCCACACCTCGCCCAACCCCACCACCTCGCCTCTCACCAGGATGTGGACAACTCGTTCAAGGAGTGGGATGCCACTGCCTTTTCACCACCTCTGAAGCGCAACTCATGAAAACTAACTCACCACTGCCCCAACCCACTCCCTACACCTCACCTCATGCCCCGTCATAACCATCAGGATGTGGACAACTCGTTTAAGGAGTGGGATGCCACTGGCCTGCGCATCCCAACGGGTGACTGCATGCAAGACCTGCTGGAACATGTGGGTAACTTGAATCTTGCCCTCATTTCTTAGTGCTGGTAGTTGCCCTTGTTCATGTGCGCTGGTAATTGCATGTTGGTTGCTGATTACTTGCAAGGTGAGTCATTCATGTTACTGGTAACTCGCCCGTTGTTTGATTCACAACATGTCATCCCCCAAAACTTGAGAATGCTTCTATTGTGTTCAACTTCTGGTGGCCATGCCTCTGTCTCTCCCTCACCACTTTTATGTTTGCCATGCCTGTTTATGTTCTATGCGTGGTCGTTTGCCATGCCTGATTGGTGTCTTTTTTTTTTTTTTTTTTTTTTTTTTTTTCCTCCCCTCCAGGTGCGAAGGCATCGAGTGAACATTGATGGAAATGTGTGTACTGTGATAATCACCACCCTCGTGCTCGAGGTACGTATGCGGGCCCATTTTGGCGTACGTCGTTCTGATTTCAAGTTTTGACATAAGAGAATGCTGATAGCATCCTCTTCCATCTAATGATTTGTTCTACCTCTCATTGTAATCATCCTTTTGTGATTGAGCAGAGCTGGCAACGGAAACTTGACCCAGACCTGAGCATTATGGACCATCTTCGTTCCCTTCTCTTCCGCTCCGATTTGGCAGAGAGCTTCAATTACACAGTAGATGCAATTATGGCGCCTTAGAGAAACTCCAAACGTACCCGGGTAGGCTGGCTATCTAGTTTTTTCGCCTCATGTATTGAAGTAGAGATGACTCTCATATTGAACATCCAAGGTGAATAGTGTCAAAGAAATGCCCTGCAAGCGATACATTTTGAAATGGCAGTAGCTTTGCTACTAAGGAGTACAGCAGCCGAGTCTCATGACCGTCTGACAGCGTTAGGACGTGGAACTTTCGACACCAGGGTCTTGATATTAGGTTGGCCGGTAAGTTATCACAGAGGCCTTCATTGATTGGCTACAGATCCATTTCCCAGTTTCCTCTTCGCCCAGTCAGTTTCTGCAAAACTGTCGGCCGTCAGTTTCGCTTCTCCACTCACCTGCCTGCTCGCCCTGCCCAATTGCACTGCCATCAGTTTCCATATCTCCTCTCGACCCTTCTGCGCCCTCGCCCTGCCCGCTCCACCTGAACGTCACCCATCTCTCCCTTCGTGTGTCTTGTTCCCTGCCGTGCTGCGTTTTCAAACCATGGCCGCCGCGAATCACGCTCGTCGGGTTTCATAGGTGTTTTTTTCAGTGGTTCTGGTTTGCCTCCACGATGTCCGTTCCGAAGGGAGGCACGCTGAGGATCCGGGAGGTGTGGGCGGATAATCTGGAGGAGGAGTTTGAGATGATTCGCGAGATTGTGGATGAGTATCCCTATGTGGCCATGGATACGGAGTTCCCAGGGGTTGTGGTCAGGCCGGTTGGGACGTTCCGCAGCAGCGCGGAGTACCATTACCAGACCTTGCGCGTGAACGTGGACATGCTAAAGCTTATTCAGTTAGGGTTGACGTTCACTAACGAGGATGGTATGCTTCCTCATTTTGGGCAGAACGAGTACTGCGTCTGGCAGTTTAATTTCCGGGAGTTCAATCTTACGGAGGACATTTACGCGCAGGACTCGATCGAGCTTCTGAAGCAGAGCGGCATCGATTTCAACATGAACCAGGAGAGAGGAATTGATTCGTTCCGTTTCGGCGAGCTTATGATTCCGTCAGGTGTTGTCCTCAACGAGAACGTGAACTGGATAACGTTCCACAGCGGCTACGATTTCGGGTACCTCCTTAAGGTGCTGACGTGTCAGAACCTTCCGAGCAATGAAGCAGATTTCTTCAACCTCCTCCGCACATACTTTCCTACCATCTACGACATTAAGTACCTCATGAAGTTCTGTGATAATCTCCATGGCGGTCTGAATCGATTGGCGGAAACCCTAGAGGTGGAGCGGATTGGTCCTCAGCATCAAGCAGGGTCGGACAGTTTGTTGACGTCAGCAGCTTTCAGGAAGTTGAGACAGGGTTTTTTCAATGGCTCAGCTGAGAAATATGCAGGAGTTTTGTATGGTCTTGGAGTTGATTGTGAGCAGTAAATAATCTCTAATCTGGTTTATCATTCTTTTCATACCAAGCGGCACGACAAGGAAACAAAGAGCAACACAAAAGGTTGTTATCTTAGGAAGCAGCACTGACCAGACACAGCGACTCGAACAATGAAGAAATTCATGTCAGATTGTTAGTGCCAGATATTAGGGCTCCTACAATTCACAGCACCTTCTCCGCTCACAATGCCTTAGCAGCACTCCTCCCGCTCATCCCTCTTTCCAGACTGAACTCTGGCAAAACATCGTCCCTCTTCTGCCGTATAAAGTGATAGAGCCACAAGAACGAACTCTTGATCTTCTTTCCAGCACCAGGCACCCCTCTGCTGCTGCTAGCTTGGCTGCTTCCTGAAGGAGTCCGACCCAACACCTCTTCTGCTGCTGATGACAGGTGGTGGCTTGTAGCATACGGCAAGAGTGTCTCTTCCGTGGAAAGCGAGACGAAGTAGACGAAGGGAACGAGCCACACCATGGGAATCATGAATCCGAGAAAGAACTCGATTGAGAAATTCGTGCGGAAGAAGTAATACTGGAACCAACCGAAGTTACTGCAGACGAACCCCACACATGAACCGATGAACTCGGGAGACCCGAGGCTGACATACGGGAATCGGCGGAGGATCAGGTAGTAGACGACGTGCGTAGCGATACCAGTAAGTATGCAGAGGATTGATGGACGGTCGAGTATCAAGACGATGACGTGGACCGCGAGCGTGGCTTTGATGTAGATGCTAAGCAGCTTCTTGGAAGTTCTAGGATGGTCTTCGATAATCTCTGCAATGTAGTAGAGGCCGGATGCGAGGGAGATGGTGAGCAAGACAAGGAAGAAGTAGGCACCCACCCAGGCTACTACTGTGGAAGCAAGCGGCGTTCTGTACATGGCTGCTTGATTACGACAAACGATTGGCTTGACTACGGTATCATAGCTTCGCTGCGAGCCGTTCGACCTGACGGGATGGCCTTTTACAGCAACACGAACCACGCGGAACCCGACCACGCGTCAATTGCTGGCGACAGCGTCCAGCCTAAAGTCGTCGTCCTAAGTTCGGAAGCTAGACAGCGGAGGCTACACGACGCTCAGCGATGGCTGCCTGATTCAAAACCTTCACCATGTTTCGAATTCGTCTATTGACAGATTCACTGACTCACGGATGGATGAATTTCATGGATTCACAGATGCAAAGTATCAAGAAACAGCTGCTCCTGTGTGGCTCACATGGATTGTCTCGACAGCAGGGCTGGAGTTCGTACAATGACCAAACGTGAAACCGTGCTACTTTTTTCTCAAACCGTGCTACAACGTTATCTAACGCACCGAAAGGCAAAACATCTCATCAAACCGCAGTGAAGTGCCGTTTTACGAAACAACCTTCGTCATAAATATGTCATGGTGACAAGCTAGAGCATTTGTGTATGGCATGTGCAAAACGTAACTCCCGAAACTGGTAACCTCTGCGATAACGTTTCGCAAAACCTCTTCAAGCACCAAAGCAATGCCAAAACCCCCGCAACATGGATTGGTCCCCCGCAGCTCTCTGCTGTGGAAACTGCTCCTGCACCCACCTCAAGAATTTTCCGCACTTGTGCACTTCTCCGCCACAGCGACGCACCCGCCGATCCCCTCCTCCCTCATGCGCTTCCCCCTTCCCCATTTCCCCTTCTACCTTCCGCTCCCCCTTCCCCTTTTGGCCTTCCCCCTTCCCCCCTCTCTCCGCTTTTTCCCCTTCCTCTCCCCACGTTCCCTTCCGCTCGCCCTCAAAGCCGCCATTGCTCCTCCACTCCTCCTTTCTCTGCCTACGACCAGCTTACCTCCCGCTCCTAACCATTAGAGCTCCTGTAGCTCGGAATTAGAGACGTCGTTAGTCTCTTTTATCGTCACGTGAGCCATCGCCATGGGTGTCTTTATGTTCATCTGCAAACAGGACGGCGGCAGCTGGTCCGCTAAGCAGGTACGCAAAGCAGCTCGTTGTTAGCCATAGGCAGTTCGTTTTCATCTGATGGATTGGTTCTCACTACTGGCGGCTCGCATCACTTCTGATTCGCCAGCGTCTCCTCGCAACTAGGAGCTGTATTATGTAGTAGACTATATTTTCGTCGTATAGTCACTACGCGAGTCTTAGTGTAGTGGGCCTCTTCTCACATTCAAGTGATTCTCTCGGGTGTATTCCCTCCACTGCCTCCATTACCTAGTCTCATCGTTCCATTTGGTACCGAAACCCTAATTCCCCCCAACTAGCCTCGCAGCCTGATAATCCCCGTTCTCTTGCCCGATCCTCGCGATTCCCGTCGTTTCGCATCGTGTGGCGTTCCCCGCAATCTCGCATCCCGTCATAAGTACGCGGCGCAGGAGGACAGCAAGGACCTGATTGCGGATGGGACTCTAGAGACGTCTTTTGAGTCGACTCGAAAGTCGTTCGATTCCGTCGTTGACCCCCCCTTCCCTTCCATTCCGCAGTACGCGGCGAAGAGGGAGGACAGCAAGGGCCTGATCGCGGATGGGATTTCGAGATGTCTCAAACGTCGCGACTCGCGTCCTCCGTCTCGCTTTATTCCGCTGTTATCCCCCCCGTAATTCCACAGTACGTGGCGAAGAAGGAGGACAGCAAGGACCTGATCGCGGATGGGACTCTAGAGACGTCTTAAAGTCGCAACCTTCGTTCCCCTGTTATTCCCCCACCATTCTGCAGTACGCCTCGAAGGAGGAGGACGACAAGGATCTCACCGCGGACGGGTCTTTCGATGCGTCTTTTGACTCGACTCAAATGTCATTCTGTCCCGCCTTTGCTCCCCCTCCCCTCCCCCACCCTCACTCTATTCCGCAGTACGCGGCCAAGGAGGAGGACAACAAGGACCTCACCGCGGACGGGACATTCGAGACGTCTCAGAAGTCGCACCCTCCGTCTACCGTTCACACGTTATTCCTCCTCACCCCCCTCTCTTCCCGTCCATTCCGCAGTACGCGGCCAAGGAGGAGGACAACAAGGACCTCACCGCGGACGGGGCAGACCTCTACGCGCTCGGCCGGAAGCTCGTGTCGCTCGCCATTGAGAACTCGTCGGGCGGCGGCGTCACCTCCTTCTTCTCCTACACCACGCCCAACGCCGGCGTTTACGAGGTAAACTCGTCTTTACGCGTTATAAGCTCTGGCAACTGTTATCGAAAAGGACTGCGCGCTATGCTCCCTCGCTTACCTTTCTCGCACACCCCTCCCAACGGCATCGCCATTTGCTTGCAAGTCTAGCAAGGCTTTCATTGGTCTCAACAGGAGAGGGTTGGGGGAAGATTACCAGAGCTACACTTCAACGTTAGACATACATTTTTCATAAATATCTCGATAAACGGCCAGGGTCATTCTGATAAGTTGGATCAAACGCCCTTAGGTGGTTTCTGATACTTGTCTGAAGCAAGTGGCGCACAGTGAATGGCTTGACACGGTCCAGTTTTGAGACGTCTCAAAACTGAATGGCTTGGCACGGTCCAAACAGGAGAACAGGAGGAGTAGCATGGTGGGTCGGGGTGGGGTGAGATGTGCTGGGATGGGGTCTGGTGGTCTGAGGTGCAGTGGGATGTGGTGTGCAATGCGTTAGGGAGCCCTCATGCTCTCACTCACTTGCTACGTGTGTTGGCATGGTTATGGTGAAGGTGGGTGGTGGCCTTGTTATGACTGCTGCGCCCGGTGCTGCTGCAAAGAAAGGGTCGCATGCTCTCTCTCACGCACTGGCTTTCTCAATTAACCTCCTGTGTGTGCTGTGCTGTGTGTGTGCTATGTATGCTGTGTGTGCTATGTATGCTGTGTGTGCTGTGTGCCATGTGCGCTGGCAGGTGAAGGTGGGTGGTGGCGTTGTCATGGCTGCTGCTGCCGGTGCTGCTGCCAGCGGCGGTGGTGCTGCTCCTGCTGAGGAGGCCAAGAAGGAGGAGAAGGAGGAGGAGAAGGAGGAGAGCGACGATGACATGGGCTTCTCTCTCTTTGACTAGACTCGGCTCTTTCCTTAATTTCCCCCAGCCGCATACATGTTGACGCCTTAGTAGCTGGATCAGTCGCAATGGCTGAAGTGGTATCAGCAACAGCAACAGGAGCAGCGGCAGCAATAGCAGCAGCAAGAGTAGCAACGGCAGCTGCATAGGCTGCGATGTTGTATTAAATATTAAGGAATGGTGTTTTCTACCAGATGTTGCTGTTGCTGGTGAAGCATAAAGCTGTTGGCGGTGGTGCTGCTATTGTCAATGCATATCGATTGATTTACTACAATCAAGAAGCCTGAAATATGCCAGCGCAGCTGTCACATGCATACAGTGCCAGAAATGTTTTTCCTCTTCAGCTGAATAAACATGGGGGTCCTCGCCTGCCTTACTGCTCCACTAGCAGGATCATACCGTACATGCTCCACTCAAATCACTCGTAAGATTGGTACCGTAAGCACAATTAAAGCTAAGCGGATTGATTGAGATTAACCCCAAGAATACTGGTTGCTCAGTTAGCGCTGCTCCTGGCCTTGTTGAATCGAAAGGGGGCCTGGGGTGAAGTATGAGTGGAAGAGAGGGAGTCGTTGAAGCAACCCAGTTCCTGCAGAGTATCAGCCATGTCCTTGTTCATTGTATAGTGGGGTTTGAGCTGCTTATGAGAGCTAACAGCACCACATCGCACTGTACCATGATCCACCGCACTGCACTGCGGTTCTAATTGTGAGGCTGGTCTAAAACTGGAAGAGGGAGTCGCTTGAGTAATCCAGCTCCTGCAGGGCAGCGGCCATGGCCTTGTTCATTGTGTTCATTGGCAGCAAACCGCACTGCACCGCATTGCACAGCACTGCGTTAGAACTGGAAGAGGGAGTCGCTGGAGTAACCCAGCTCCTGCAGGGCGGCAGCCATGGCCTTGTTCATTGGAGGGGGGCCACACCGCACCACCTGGCAGCACGTGATTGGAGGGAATGGGCAGCACATTAATGGAAAGAAATGGTTTAATGTGATTGGCAGGAGAAGGTACGGTAGTACGTGATAGGAGGGACAGTACAGTGTGCTTGAAAGGATAAGGTAAAAACGGAGCAGGCACACAGCAAAAGGGGGCCAACACACACAGCAGTGAAATTCAGAGCACATTATGACATCAGGAGCAGGTGCAGGTATATGTTCATTTATCATGGCTGGGTGGGGTGACAAAGCCCACTAGCGCATCAAATCGGTGCCATTAGTGTACCCATGCAAGCAAAACATGCCATGACGCTGGTCTGATATGTTTAACCATGCAAGCAGCACACACCATGACATCGGAAGCAGGTCCAGGGATGAGCTCTTGGATCATGGCCGGGGTGACAAAGCCCACTCCCCCAGTCCACCCTTCCGGTGGCTGTCGGGGGGAGCGAGGTGGGGGAGGAGGGGGAAAGATAGGGTGTGGGGGAGAGAGAGACATGAGGCAGGTGCAGGGATGAGCTGTTGGAACATGGGTGGAGTCTCAAAGCCCACTCCCCCCGTCCACCCCTCTGGTGGCTGTTAAGGAGTAGGGGAAGTCAGAGGGGAGGGGAGAGAAAGTGAGGGGGAGACATAGCAGGGAGAAGCAGAGAATAGTCTTTCGAAGTCTCAAAGCCCACTCCCTGTCCACCCCTCTGGTGGCTGCTAAGGAGTAGGGGAAGTTAGGGGGTAGCGGAGAGGCGGTTCGAGGGAAGAGTGTTGAAAGGGTGAGAGGAACGGCCAATGGGAGCACTCATTCCTCTCGCCCTCTTGAGGCGCCTCAAAAGTCCTCAAAAGGCGCTTCAAAGGCCAGTGTGAGCACTCATTCCTCTCACCCTCTCTATTCAACATTGTCAAGGGAGAGAAGCAGCAGATGCGCTTCTTGATTAAGAGGCAGCAGGTGCGCTTCGTTAAGAACATACCTCGCTATGCGCATATGTTTTTCTAACACATACCTGGTTAAGAACATAGTAGATGGAGAATCGGTCAGGTGCTAATTCGCGCAGCGCCTCTAGCTCGTCCTGTAACAGAGAGACATTGGGTGAGGGGCGGAGGGTGTGGAGAGAGTATTGAGACGTCTCAACACGCGTCTCAAAGCTGACTTGTGCAGCGCCTCTAGCTCGTCCTGTAACAGAGAGCCATTGGGCGAGGGGCGGAGGGTGTGGAGAGAGTATTGAGACGTCTCAACACGCGTCTCAAAGCTGACTTGTGCAGCGCCTCTAGCTCATCCTGTAACAGAGAGCCATTGGGCGAGGGGCGGAGGGTGTGGAGGGAGTATTGAGACGTCTCGACACGCGTCTCAAAGCGACTTCTGCAGAGCCTCTAGCTCGTCCTGTAACAGAGAGCCATTGGGCGAGGGGCGGAGGGTGTGGAGGGAGTATTGAGACGTCTCAACACGCGTCTCAAAGCGACTTCTGCAGAGCCTCTAGCTCGTCCTGTAACAGAGAGATTGGGTAGAGGGGCGGAGGGGCGGAGGGGCGGAGGGGCGGAGGGGCGGAGGGGCGGAGGGTGTGGAGGGAGTTGTGCAGAGCCACTAGCTCGTTCTGTCTCAGAGAGATTGGGTAGAGGGACGGAGGGGAGGGAGGGCGGAAACGTGGATCGGCGGGGGGCAGAGGGGCAAAGGGGAGGGGCAAGACCCAGGGGGAAAGGAAGACAAGAGACACAAAGCGGTTTTGGTCCCTTTTTCATCTGGAAAAAGCTGTCCCAACAGCATCACACACCCATGCAGTGCCATTGGTTGGAGACATTGAGAGAAACGCCACAGCTTTGGTAATATTGAAGTAACATTTGAGAACTCTCAAAAGCGATTTCATTGGTTGGAAACATTGAGAGAAACGCCACAGCTTTGGCGATCGCCTGACTTTTGAGTCGACTTAAAAGTCACCTCCCATGCAGTGCCATGGGTTGGAGGCGTTGAGAGAAACGCCACAGATTTTGTGGTCACCTGAATATTAGAAAACGCCTGTGTGAGCCTTTCAGGAGCTGTGCCAAGAGGTTGCTTTTGAACATTCTCAGAATCAACCTACAACTGAAAGAGCTGTGCCAAGAGCCAAGGACAGACAGTGTTTGTCCCCCCCATTGAGCAGCATTTACTACAGCAGAATATCAGGACACATACAAGAGGGCCGCAGGACAGGGGCCCATCTAGTGTTTCTGCGCCCCTTGAGCCGGACATCGTCGGCTGTGACGTTGGCAAAGATGAGGGAGATGCTGGTGCGGACAGAGGGTGACATTGAACCGACTCAGAAGATGTGTGGCGCACATCTGTGTGTGTGTGTGTGTGTGTGTGTGTGTGTGTGTGTGTGTGTGTGTGTGTGTGTGTGTGTGTCTGTGTGCGCACGCGCGCACCTTGAGCAGGATATCGTCGGCTGTGACGTTGGCAAAGATGAGAGAGATGCTGGTGCGGTCCGATGGGTTTTCCAAAATAGCTCGTGCTACCTGGTTATGGGGGAGGATGCAGGGGGAAAAGGGGGGAGGGGCAGGGGGGAATGGGTAGGGGAGGGGCAGCGGGGAGGGGGATTAGTGTGGTGGGATAGGCTTTTCAGAATAGCACAAACAACCTTAGGGGGGGATGGTCAGGGAAGGGGGAGTGAGAATGGTGAAGGGGAGGGGGAGGGGAGGGGAGGGGGAGGGGGAGGGGGAAGGGGAGGGAGGGGGAGGGGGAGGGGGAAGGGGAGGGAGGGGGAGGGGGAGGAAGAGGAGGATGGGGAGGAGGAACGGGAGGAGGGAGCGGGAGTGAGATACGGAAAATGCTACTCCCATGCGACCTCTCACCCGACGTGGTGCATGGATCTCCTCTATCTCACCTGAAGAACTGCACTGGCATTCCAGAACTGCTTAAGCGTTTTCATCAGGTTTGCTGCTACTCCACTATGAGCCCGAACCCCATGCGGTGCGGTGCATGGCTCTCCTCTGTCTCACCTGAAGAACTGCACTGGCATTTCTACTTTTGAGACGTCTCAAAACTGTCTCACCTGAAGAACTGCACTGGCATTTCTACCCCCACCTGGAACATGGGAGTAACCGCAGTCCCCCCTGGCGTTGTCATCCCACCTGATACACAGCAGAGCCATTCCCAACCCACCTAAAAACAGCAGAGCCATTCCGAACTCACCTAAAACACAGCAGCGCCATTCCCAACCCACCTAAAACACAGCAGCGCCATTCCCAACCCACCTGGAACATGGGAGTCACTCCTGTACCTCCTGCGATCATGCCAATCGCACGGCACATGTTGGGGCGGTACTTGAAACGACCCTGGGGGGCGGTTGGGTGGGGCAGCAGGAGGGAACGGGGGAAGAAAAAGCAGGCATGGGGGGTGATTCGACTCAAATGTCACCAGATTTGATGAGCTGTGACATGGTAGCATAGTGCGAGCGGATCAAGAAGCGGCATCAAGAAGAAAGTGCATCGAGAAAGGTTGGGGTTGCAGTTACCGTGAACACAAGGGCCCCCTCCCCTCTCACCTCTCTCCACCGTTCCTCACCTTGGGCCCTCGCATGGCGACAAAGTTGCCGACCTCCAGCTTATTGAGGTACTGTGACATGGCGCCGTTGGGGTAGATCTGATAGAGGGGAGGGGAGGGGGAGATCAGTGAGCAAAAACACATGGGATGAATCAGTATGAGTCAAGTCAAGTCAAGTCAAGTCAGGAACAGTTGCCGACCTCCAGCTTGTTGAGGTACTGTGACATGGCGCCATTGGGGTAGATCTGATGGGACGGGAGGGGAGGGGAGGATGGGCGAATAGGCACGCAGGGAGGAATGGGATACGCCCCAAAGTTGGATCTATGTGTGCCTGTGGGTGTGTGTGCCAGATATTCTAGGGTGCAAGTGTGTCTGCGAGGGAGAGGGAGCCGAAAGGAGGGGGAGGAGACGGGGGGAAGGGGAAGGGGAAGGGGAAGGGGAAGGGGAAGGGGAAGGGGACGGACAGCACGTCATGACGATATCGACGCATCCGACATTGGTGACGAGTGTTGCTGGCAAACTGAGAGACGTCTCAAAAGGCGGTAATCTATTTTTGAGGCGCCTGAATAATATACCTTGATGACGATATCGACGCATCCGACATCGGTGTCAAGCGTTGTTGGCGTGTACGGCCGCATGAATTCCTTCCCGCTCTCGTCCTTTCCTCTGGTCGGGAAGAAAGATCAGGGAAGGGAATGCGTACGACAGAGAAGAAGGGACCGAGGGAACCGCGGAATAAAAACAGGAGAACAGGGAGTAATTGGTTAGATGGAGAAAGGAACAGCAGCAGGAGATGTTCGCAATGTCTCAGAAAGAATTCTTACTGCAAGGCCGATGGGGAGCCCAAGAACCGTGTCTGGCGTCTGGAGGGAGCAACCGAGGATTACAAAAGGTCGACGCAACGCGTTGACATTCTTACTGCAAGCTGACGTGCTGGCCGATGGGAAGGCCCAGCACCGTGTCTGGCGATTGAAGCGAGAAGCTGAACTTGACGACGTTGTGGGTGATGTTGGTGCGATCGATCAGCTGGAACTTGCGCCATTCCTCGGGATGTAGAGCCACTGGAAGGAGCGACCGGGAGAACACGGGAAAAAAATGAGGAGATAAGACTTTCGAGCCTTTCCGACGCGCTGATCCGCCCAAACAGCTGAGAACACCGCTACTGTTCCCCGGTCAGTAAAGCGGGTGAACGGAACAGGCGGAATCGTCTACTGGATTCAGAAGGCGTCGCAGTAATATCGTCTGGGTTCTGAGATATGAATCTCCTTCTAGAAAACAGCGTAGACGTCTAACCTAGACTTTCAATCGAATCGGATTTGGCAGCTTAATAACGGAGAGAAAAGCGTACCTTTTCTTCGAGGCTTCGCGTTGAGGGACACAAAGAGAAGCAGGAGAATTCCTCCAGCGGCCACAGCGACGATAACTGGCAGAGGTACCGGCCAGCCGTCAGGAGTGGAGCTCCATGCATCTCTCAGCGACTGTAGGAGATCCGTAACCTGAGCCATGGCTTCGAAACGTTGTAAGTCCAACAGTCGTCTATCGCTGAGGAATCTGGTATACTAGTATATGAATGAAGCCGTGTGTGTGGAATATGTGGAGGAGGAGCAAGTTTCTGCTGAAAGAGCGGCAGAATCGAGGTGATCAAATCGAGGTGATCAAACCGAAGAGCAGCGCGGGAAATTCCAATTGTGACTCGGGGACGTCGGATTTCAACATTCGAGGGACCAGATCCGTTGGCCATTCTGATGTTTTCGGGGGTACGAGACCAGCTGAGTCATGCAGTTCAGTGCAATGAATGAAAGGTTTTGCGTGGAGTCACGGTTAATTGCATCCTAGAGCGGTTGAATAGGGTTTTGAGCACAAACGTGGTGTAACCTGTATTCCTTTGTTTCTGGTAACTCATATTTTCGCCACCGAACCAAAGTTCGACCTGGAGTGCATTACATGGAGCTATCTATCGTCGCTACTGGTCTTGGCACGTTTCTTCGCACAGCTGTCGCTGGCTGGTTTGCACTTTCGCCATTGGCTTCCTGCTGCAACTGCATCTCGAGAAACCAGACTGGCAATCAGCCCTGCGCCTCGACATTGTTACCGCATTACGTGAACTCGCGCACTCGCCACCCTTTCCCTGTCAGCTCAACGCGAAGGCACAGTGCCCAACCTTTGAAGAAGCCTCTGGGCGTTCTTCGCTGGTCGTTCCCCAAACTCCCGCCTCTTCCGCAACCCCGACACCACGAAAGGCCGCAGCGAGAGAAAGCTGGTCGTTGTCTTCCCCCTTCCCCCTCCCCCCTTCCCCGCGTTCGCGAAAATCGGATTCGTTGGCGTAACCCGTCTCCTGCAGGGCGGCAGCCGTGGCCTTGATCGTTGTGAAGTGGGGTGCTGGTAAGGCGAGCAGATGGAACCAGAATGAACCAGATCGCACTACACTACGATTCTAGGACTGAGCTTGATTTAAAACTTGAAGAGTGAGTCGCTTGAATAGCCCAGCTCCTCCAGCGCGGCAGCCATGGCCTGGTTCATTGGCTTGGGGCCACAGCGCAACACCTGGCAGCACGTGATTGGAGGATGGGCAGCACATCATTACGAAAAGGTATAACATAAATTGAAGGGAAAATACAGCGTCACTGGGGGAAAAGGCAGCCATACATCTTGAGGCAAGAATGATCGAAGGGTGCGGCGTGTGATGTGAGGAGGAGGAAGGAGGTGGGAGGGAGATGGCCGGAACCAGGGAGCATCTGGCAGGATTGGGTTGGGTGTGACAGCGAGAGGCTAGCAGTGTAGGGCGTAACAAGAAGTCCAAGGGCGAAGCGATTGGGTAACAGGAAACATTAGAATGGGGGTCCTAGTTCCTGCCAACTAGAGGACACGCCTCTACAACAGGGGCCAGGGGGGTCAACACACACTCGACACATGACGCTAGTTCATATCAACCACGCAAGGCAACAGCAGCACCTACCATGACATCGGGAGCAGGTGCAGGGATGTGCTGTTGGATCATGGCGGGAGTTACAAAGCCCACTCCTCCACTCCACCCTTCCGGTGGCTGTTGGTGAGTAGGGAGGGAGGGGGTGTGGCCGGGAGGGAGCGAGAGAGGTTGCGTGGGGAAGTAGTTGGAGAAACACAGCAGGCACGTGGAGGGATGTGCTGTGCTCGTTGATCGCGGAGGGAGTGACAAAGCCCACCCAAAGTCTCCCACCGCTGATAAGTGGTGTTTCAGGCAGGCATGTGCAGGGGATGTGCTGTGCTCTTTGATCATGGCGGGAGTGACAAAGACCACTCCCCCCGCCCATCGTTCCAGTGGCTGATGCAGGAGCGGCAGGGAGGGGAGAAGATGTGTCATGTGCCATAGTAACGAGGTGACTTTCGAGTCGACTCAAAAGTCGGGAGTGACAAAGACCACTCCCCCCGCCCATCGTTCCAGTGGCTGATGCAGGAGAGGCAGGGAGGGGAGAAGAGAGGGTGTGGGGGAGACACAGCAGGAAGTGTCAAACATATATGCTTAGTTATATCTAGGCTTAGTTCATGTGTTTACATTTGTCTAGGCTATAGTGGGTTTAGCCTTAGGGGGTACACAATTCTCTCGACATTCTACTTGTACCCTTCCTTGCTTCCTAGTCAACCATTCTCACCTAAGATTCTAACATGGTATTAAGAGCAACTAAGTCTTAGGACCTAGTCTCAATGGGCCCACCACCTACTGCACTACCCGTACCTAGCCCGTCGACATTGTCGCCCGCGCCCGGCCAGTACCTAGCCCGTCGCCCTGCCGGTACCTAGCTCGTCGCCTCGGCCCCGCTGGCCCCGTCGACTTTGTCGCCCGCGACCGGCCTGTACCTAGCTCGTCGCCAGGCCCGTACGTAGCCCGTCGCCTCGGCCCCGCTGGCCCCGCCGTCTTCGTCGCCCGCGCCCGGCCCGTACCTAGCTTGTCGCCCGGCCCGTTCCTAACTCGTCGCCAGGCCCGTACGTAGCCCGTCGCCTCGGCCCCGCTGGCCCCGCCGTCTTCGTCGCCCGCGCCAGGCCCGTACCTAGCCCGTCGCCCGGCCAGTACCTAGCCCGTCGCCCGGCCCGTACCTAACCCGTCGCCCGGCCCGTACCTAGCCCGTCGCCTCGGCCCAGCTGGCCCCGTCAACTTCGACGCCTGCGCCCGGCCCGTACCTAGCCCGTCGCCCGGCCTGTACCTAGCCCGTCGCTCGGCCCTGTACCTGTTTGGCCCCTCGGCCCCCTTGGCCCCTCGGCCCCTAGTTTGGCCCCGCGGCCCCTAGGCCCCCCGGCCCCTACCTTGGGCCCCTACTTTGGCCCCTCGGCCCCCAAGGCCCCTTGTTTGGCCCCTCGGCCCCCTAGGCCCCTCGGCCCCCCTAAGGCCCCCCCCAGGCCCCTTGTTTGGCCCCGCGGCCCCTAGGCCCCCCCGGCCCCACCTCAGAGCCTGGCACCCGGCCCCCCCGGCACCTACTTTGGCCCCTCGGCCCCCTAGGCCCCTCGGCCCCCTAGGCCCCTCGGCCCCCCCTAAGGCCCCCCCGGCCCCTACTTTGGCCCCTCGGCCCCCTAGGCCCCTCGGCCCCCCTAAGGCCCCCCCCTCCCGGCACCTACTTTGGCCCCTCGGCCCCCTAGGCCCCCCGGCCCCTACTTTGGCCCATCGGCCCCCAAGGCCCCTTGTTTGGCCCCTCGGCCCCCCTAGGCCCCTCGGCCCCCCCTAAGGCCCCCTCGGCCCCTACTTTGGCCCCTCGGCCCCCCAAGGCCCCTTATTTGGCCCCGCGGCCCCCCAAGGCCCCTTGTTAGGCCCCTCGGCCCCCTAGGCCCCTCGGCCCCCCCTAAGGCCCCTCCGGCCCCTACTTTGGCCCCTCGGCCCCCTAGGCCCCCCGGCCCCTACTTTGGCCCCTCGGCCCCCCCAAGGCCCCTTATTTGGCCCCGCGGCCCCCCCCAAGGCCCCTTGTTTGGCCCCTCGGCCCCCTAGGCCCCTCGGCCCCCCTAAGCCCCCCCCCCCCCCCCCCCCCCGGCACCTTCTTTGGCCCCTCGGCCCCCCTAGGCCCCCCGGCCCCTACTTTGGCCCATCGGCCCCCAAGGCCCCTTATTTGGCCCCGCGGCCCCCCAAGGCCCCTTGTTTGGCCCCTCGGCCCCCTAGGCCCCTCGGCCCCCCTAAGGCCCCCCCGGCCCCTACTCTGGCCCCTCGGCCCCCTAGGCCCCCCCGGCCCCTACTTTGGCCCCGCGGCCCCCCAAGGCCCCTTGTTTGGCCCCTCGGCCCCCTAGGCCCCTCGGCCCCCCTAAGGCCCCCCAGGCCCCTTGTTTGGCCCCGCGGCCCCTAGGCCCCTCGGCCCCTCCTCAGAGACTGGCACCCGGCCCCCCGGCCCCTTGTTTGGCCCCTCGGCCCCCTAGGCCCCTCGGCCCCCCTAAGGCCCCCCCGGCCCCTACTTTGGCCCCTCGGCCCCCTAGGCCCCCCCCGGCCCCTACTTTGGCCCCTCGGCCCCCCAAGGCCCCTTATTTGGCCCCGCGGCCCCCCAAGGCCACTTGTTTGGCCCCTCGGCCCCCTAGGCCCCTCGGCCCCCCTAAGGCCCCCCCGGCCCCTACTCTGGCCCCTCGGCCCCCTAGGCCCCCCTGGCCCCTACTTTGGCCCCGCGGCCCCCCAAGGCCCCTTGTTTGGCCCCTCGGCCCCCTAGGCCCCTCGGCCCCCCTAAGGCCCCCCAGGCCCCTTGTTTGGCCCCGCGGCCCCTAGGCCCCTCGGCCCCTCCTCAGAGACTGGCACCCGGCCCCCCGGCCCCTTGTTTGGCCCCTCGGCCCCCTAGGCCCCTCGGCCCCCTGTTTGGCCCCGCGGCCCCCAGGCTCCTCTGCCCCTATGGCGTTGCTTCGAGTTCTCCCGTTCGACCCGGAGGGCAGACCTGTAGCATTTGACACGTGGCACGACGATCTGCAACTGTACCTACTGAGCGACAGTCGGGACAGTGTCTCGCTATTTGACCTCGTGTCCGGTGCCGCTCCAGCCCCTCCCGCCACAGCTGACATTTCGACTCGTTCCCAGTGGCTCTCTCGTGATGCTACTGCCCGCTTGGCCATTCGCAACCACCTGCCCGCAACAGAATGTGCTCACTTTGGCGAGCACAGGACAGCACAGGCCTTGTACGACGCTGTCGTTGCTCGCTACTCCTCCCCTGCCACTGCTGCTCTTGGCAGACTGCTACTGCCTACCTTTTCCCTGAGCTGTCGGCTTTTGCCACAGTAGCGGACCTGGTTACCCACCTGCGCACTAGCGACGCCCGCTACCGCGCTGCCGTTCCTGCTGAGTTCTTTCCCACGAACCAGCCCCCCATGTTCATCACCCTCTACTTCATAGTCACTCGCCTCCCTGACTCTCTTCGCTCTGTCAGGGACCACTTCCTCATCCTCGACCCCACTTCCCTCACTGTTGACCTCTTCGAGCAGCATCTCCTCGCAGCTGAGACTAGTGCAGTTGCTGTGGGTGCTACTCGTGGCACCCCGCGCTCACCCTTTTTTGAGGGGTGCTCCCCCTCCCCCCTTTCCTCCTCCTTCGCCTCTGCTGCTGCTGCAGCCGTCTCTGTTCCTGAGGACGTCGGTGCTGCTTCGACTAGTACGAAGCGCCGCAACAGCAAGGGCAAGGGTGGCCGGGGTAGTGGAGGAGGCAGCGGTGGTGGTGGAGGTGGCGGTGGGCGTGGCAGTGGGGGCAGCGGTAGAGGAGGCGGAGGCGGTAGAGGTGGTGGCGGCGGTGGGACCGGTGGCGGAGGTGGAGGCTCTGGTGGCGGCGGTGGAGGCGGCGGAGGGGGTGGCGGCAGTGGAGGCGGTGGGACCAGTGGTAGTCGTTCTGGACCTCAGCGTGGCGGCCCTGGTGGCGGTCGGGGCCAGCAGCAGCAGCGTCGGAGCGAGACTCAGACACCTCAGCAGCTCCGTGAGTGGTTGTTTCGGCGTGGGGCGGGCGAGGGTAGTGAGACCTGCCCGTATGTCATTCGCACGGGTGCCCGTGCGGGCCGGACATGCGGGAGGTTTCACACTGAGCGCTGCTGTTTTGCCCGCCTTGACGACGCCTGGCGCACTGAGTTTGGTGATGACGTCGAGCGCCCTCGCTGGGCGGAGTTGCTTAGGTCGGGAGTTGCTATCTTTGACCTAGACTTTGATGTTATTATCTCTGCCATGTATGCTTTGTCTTTTAGTGCTGAGAGTGACTGTTACTGGTGTGTGCCGCCTGACCCAGGTATAGCCGCTGCTGCTCTAGGTGCTAGTGCGTCTGGTACTCCCCCTGGTACTGCGCCTGCTGAGGCCCTGCACACCTTCACGTTAGACTCCGGTGCCTCGCGCTGTTTCTTTCGTGACAGCACCACTCTCACTCCTCTTCCTGCACCTGTTCCGGTCAGACTGGCTGATCCCTCTGGGGGCCCGGTCGTTGCCAGTTTCTCCGCTGTCCTCCCGTGTCCGGCGGTTCCGTCCGGCTCTCTGTCAGGTCTTCACCTCCCCTCGTTCTCTACGAACTTGGTGAGTACCGCTGCCCTTCAGGATGCGATGGTCAGTACCACCACTCCTGGGGGTCAGCGTGTGTCGATCTGCACGTGCACACGGACGGGGCGTCACCTGGCTACGTTCACTCGTCGGCCAGGGTCGAGTCTGTACACACTGGCTACCGAGCCTCCTCAGGTCGCTGCGTCTGCTCAGGTGTCCGCGTCAGGTCAGGTAGCCGCCTCTTGCTCGTGTCGCCTCCTGTCGCACCAGACTCTTCTTTGGCACCACCGCCTGGGTCACCCCTCCCTGCCACGCCTTCGTGGCATGCACTCCCGTCTCCTTGTCTCTGGTCTCCCCAGGTCTCTGCCTCCCCTGCCGCCCTCGCCTGCCCCGCCCTGTCTTCCTTGCGTCGAGGGACGGCAGCGCGCCGCTCCTCACTCCTCCGAGTTTCCCCCGACGACTGCTCCCCTGCAGACCCTCCACATGGACGTGTGGGGCCCAGCCCGCGTCAGTGGACAGGGGCGCGAGCGCTACTTTCTGCTGGTTGTTGACGACTACACGCGATACACCACAGTCTTCCCCTTGCGCAGCAAGGGTGAAGTCTCTACTGTCTTGATCCCTTGGATCCGCACAGTCCGTCTCCAGCTGCGTGCGCGTTTCGGCCAGGACCCTCCTGTCCTGCGTCTGCACTCTGACAGAGGTGGTGAGTTCTCCTCCGACCTCTTGCGGGACTTTTGTCGTGGGGAGGGCATCACCCAGTCGTTCATGCTTCCGGACTCCCCTCAGCAAAATGGGATTGCTGAGCGCCGCATTGGCTTAGTCATGGAGGTCGCTGGTACCTCCATGATTCATGCCGCAGCTCCCCATTTTCTGTGGCCGTTTGCGGTCCGGTACGCTGCGCATCAGCTCAACCTTTGGCCCCGTGTCTCCTTGCCGGAGACCTCGCCTACACTGCGTTGGACGGGGAAGGTTGGCGATGCGTCGGTGTTCCGGGTCTGGGGTTCTCGTGCCTTTGTTCGCGATACGTCCGCGGACAAGCCCTCCGCCCGCGCTATTCCCTGCATCTTCCTTGGCTTTGTCCCTGATGCACCTGGTTGGCAGTTTTACCACCCCACCTCGCGCCGTGTCCTCCCTTCTCAGGACGTCACGTTCGACGAGTCGGTTCCCTTCTACCATCTCTTCCCCTACCGCTCTGCCCCTTCCCCGCCCCCGCCTCTCTTCCTTGCTCCCGGTCTGCCTCCGGTAGACCCCCTCCCGCCCCAGGGTCTTGCTCCCTCGGGAGTGTCTCAGGTAGACCCTCTCCCTGGTACTGCGCCTGTTCAGGTAGCTGTCGTCTCAGGTGCTGCTCCAGGTGCTGCGTCTGGGGGTGCTGCGTCTGGGGGTGCGGAGCCGGGGGGTGCGGGGTCTGAGGGTGCTGGGTCTGGGGGTGCTGAGCCTGAGGGTGTTGAGCCTGGGGGTGCTGAGTCGGAGGGTGCGGAGCCTGAGGGTGCTGAGTCCGAGGGTGCGGAGTCTGGGGGTGCTGAGCCTCGGGGTGCTACTTCGTCTGGAGGTCCTGCTGGTGCTTCACCGCGACTGTCCTCGCAGCAGCTGCGTGAGTGGCTTGTTCAGCGCGCACACCGTCGGAGTGGGGCTCCCGGAGCTGGCGAGCCTGGAGGCGCTGGAGCTGGAGGTGCTGCTGTTACTACTGGAGTTGGAGACCCTACGGAGCCTGGAGCAGCTGGCGCTGGAGGCGCTGGAGCTGGAGTAGCTGGAGTTGGAGGCCCTGGCGCAGGAGGCGCTGGAGCTGCAGGAGATGGAGCTGCTGATCCTGGTACTGGAGGTGCTGGAGGCACTGAGCGGCCGCGCCCGTACTTCGTTCCCGTGCTTGAGCAGGTTCTTGGTGTCCCGTCTTCTACTGGTCTTCCTCCTCCCTTCCTGTGTCCACCGCCTGACCAGTCGCAGCCGCCGTTACAGCCAGCCTCCCCACTGCCTGTTCCCTCTCCTTACACTGAGCAGTCCGGAGGTCTTACAGAGCGTCGTGAGCCTGCGTCTCGTCCTGTCTGACCTGTTCGCACTGCTCGTCGCGCTCCTCGTTCGCGTCCTCCCCCTGTCCCAGGCACGCACACCATGGCACTCCGTCCTTCCTCTGTTCCACTGCGTGTTCCTCTGCCTGCTCCTCCTGAGTCCTCTCTTCCTGAGGTCACTGACCCTGAGTCTGACCGAGCGCGTGCTGCCAGTCCCACTGTCGCTCGTCTCCTTGCCACTGCTGTCACTGACCCGTCCTTTGAGTCTGCTGCTGCTTCTGCTCTCGTTGCTGAGCTACTTGACTTTGCTGCTGCCTGCCGTCTCGACTACGCCTCTGCTCTAGTTGCTGAGTCTGTGCCTGCCAGTCCTCCGTCCGTCGGGGGTGAGTGTGCTCTTGGTACGGACGTCCTTGAGGATAGGCAGGAGGACTTTGAGTGTCTTGCAGCTGCTGTACCTCGTTTCGCCTCCTTGCTGCTTGCCCCTGAGGGAGACCCGGATGCTCCTGACATCCCGACCCCGCGCTCTTACGCAGAGGCGATTACGGGTCCTTACTCCTCTCAGTGGCAGGCAGCTATGGATGCCGAGATGGCATCCTGGAAGTCCACAGGCACTTACGTCGACGAGGTTCCCCCACCTGGGGTGAACATAGTCGATGGCATGTGGATCTTCAGGGTGAAGCGGCCGCCAGGTTCTCCGCCTGCCTTCAAGGCGCGTTACGTTGCTCGAGGTTTCAGTCAGCGACAGGGAGTTGACTACTTCCAGACCTTCTCCCCCACCCCGAAGATGACTACTCTTCGGGTGTTGCTGCACGTAGCTGCTCAGCGTGACTACGAGTTACACTCCCTGGACTTCAGTACTGCCTTTCTGCAGGGCAGCCTGCACGAGGAGATCTGGCTGCGCCGACCACCTGGTTTCACTGGGTCGTTTCCTACAGGTACCCAGTGGAGCCTCCGCAGGCCAGTCTACGGTCTCCGCCAGGCGCCTCGCGAGTGGCACGACACACTCAGGACTACGCTTGCGGCTCTTGGGTTTGTTCCTTCTACAGCAGACCCGTCGCTGTTCCTACGCACCGACACCTCGCTGCCGCCCTTCTACGTCCTAGTGTACGTCGACGACCTCGTCTTTGCCACGGCTGACACTGAGGCACTGACCCTAGTGAAGTCCGAGCTGCAGAAGAGACATACCTGCACTGACCTGGGTGAACTGCGCAGTTACCTTGGCCTGCAGATCACCCGGGACAGAGCACGGCGCACCATCACACTGACTCAGTCACACATGGTGCACCAGGTCCTTCAGCGCTTCGGCTTCCAGTACTCCTCGCCACAGCTCACTCCTCTGTCTACCAGCCACTCGCTCTCAGCTCCACTTTCGGACGAGTCCGTAGAGCCGAGTGGTCCGTACCCAGAGCTTGTGGGTTGCCTCATGTACCTGATGACTTGCACACGACCAGACCTCGCGTACCCTCTCAGCCTTCTGGCTCGCTACGTGGCTCCCGGTAGGCACCGAAAGGTGCACTGGGATGCTGCGAAGAGGGTACTGCGTTACCTGTGCAGTACGTCGGGCATGGGGCTTGTGCTTGGAGGACGGGGTCCTGTTGTCCTCACTGGTCACGCAGACGCCTCCTGGGTTGACGACTGAGCTACGCAGCGGTCGTCGCAGGGTTACACCTTCAGCCTTGGGTCCGGCTCGGTTTCTTGGCGGTCTACCCGCTCGTCTTCAGTTCTCAGCTCCAACTGTGAGGCTGAGATCTACGCTGGAGCCATGGCTGCTCAGGAGCTACGCTGGCTCACCTACTTGCTGACCGACCTGGGAGAGCAGCCTCGTTCGCCTCCAGTCCTGTACGTAGACAACAAGGCCATGATAGCCTTGTGTCAGGAGCACAGACTGGAGCACAGAACGAAGCACATAGCTCTGCGATACTTTCTTGCTCGAGAGTTGCAGCAGCGTGGTCAGCTTCGTCTAGCGTACGTGGCCACTCGGGACAACACTGCTGATGTCTTCACCAAGGCACTTCCGCCTGGTGACCATCAGCGCTTTGTTACTGTGTTAGGCCTTGTGCCTACTTTGCCTCGCTTACTTACTGCCTGACTCTGCCTGTACTGTGATCTATCTATATACCTGCATGCTTGCACTTGTTAGAGTATGATCACTGTATTGTTTGTTCACTATATATAACTCTGCATGTGAACTGGCCTTTTGGCCCTTTGCTTGTGCTCGGACTGTGTGGTGACTTTGTGATCCACCCTGAGCTTGCTTTGCTTTTCTTGACTGGTCTTGTGACCATTACTTGTTCTGGCTATCCCCCACTTCGCCTATGGGGGTGTGTCAAACATATATGCTTAGTTATATCTAGGCTTAGTTCATGTGTTTACATTTGTCTAGGCTATAGTGGGTTTAGCCTTAGGGGGTACACAATTCTCTCGACATTCTACTTGTACCCTTCCTTGCTTCCTAGTCAACCATTCTCACCTAAGATTCTAACAGGAAGGTGTGGGGAAGTAGCCTTTGCTAATAGGCGGAATCACCAAGCCCACTCCCCCCCCCACCCCTTTGCTAATAGGCGGAATCACCAAGCCCACTCCCCCCCCCACCCCTTTGATAATAGGCGGAATCACCAAGCCCACTCCCCCCCCCACCTCGTTCAGTACATACCTCGTTCAGTACATACCTCGTTCATTACATACCTCGTTCAGTACATACCTCGTTCATTACATACCTCGTTCATTACATACCTCGTTCAGCACATAGTAGATGGAGAACCGGTCAGGCGCTGACTTATGCAGCGCCTCCAGCTCGTCCTGTAACAGGGAGATAGGGCGTAGGGGCAGAGGGTTGGAAGCTTTGACGCGTCTCAAAACTAGACATGTCAAAACTGTACTTATGCAGCGCCTCCAGCCCGTCCTGTAACAGGGAGATAGGGCGTAGGGGCAGAGGGTTGGAAGCTTTGATGCGTCTCAAAACTAGACATGTCAAAACTGTACTTATGCAGCGCCTCCAGCTCGTCCTGTAACAGGGAGATAGGGCGTAGGGGCAGAGGGTTGGGAGCTTTGATGCGTCTCAAAACTAGACGTGTCAAAACTGTACTTATGCAGCGCCTCCAGCTCGTCCTGTAACAGGGAGATAGGGCGTAGGGGCAGAGGGTTGGAAGCTTTGATGCGTCTCAAAACTAGACGTGTCAAAACTGTACTTATGCAGCGCCTCCAGCTCGTCCTGTAACAGGGAGATAGGGCGCAGGGGCAGAGGGTTGGAAGCTTTGATGCGTCTCAAAACTAGACGTGTCAAAACTGTACTTATGCAGCGCCTCCAGCTCGTCCTGTAACAGGGAGATAGGGCGCAGGGGCAGAGGGTTGGAAGCTTTGATGCGTCTCAAAACTAGACGTGTCAAAACTGTACTTATGCAGCGCCTCCAGCTCGTCCTGTAACAGGGAGATAGGGCGTAGGGGCAGAGGGTTGGAAGCTTTGATGCGTCTCAAAACTAGACGTGTCAAAACTGTACTTATGCAGCGCCTCCAGCTCGTCCTGTAACAGGGAGATAGGGCGCAGGGGCAGAGGGTTGGAAGCTTTGATGCGTCTCAAAACTAGACGTGTCAAAACTGTACTTATGCAGCGCCTCCAGCTCGTCCTGTAACAGGGAGATAGGGCGTAGGGGCAGAGGGTTGGAAGCTTTGATTCATCTCAAAACTAGACGTGTCAAAACTGTACTTATGCAGCGCCTCCAGCTCGTCCTGTAACAGGGAGATAGGGCGCAGGGGCAGACGGTTGGAAGCTTTGATGCGTCTCAAAACTAGACGTGTCAAAACTGTACTTATGCAGCGCCTCCAGCTCGTCCTGTAACAGGGAGATAGGGCGCAGGGGCAGAGGGTTGGAAGCTTTGATGCGTCTCAAAACTAGACGTGTCAAAACTGTACTTATGCAGCGCCTCCAGCTCGTCCTGTAACAGGGAGATAGGGCGTAGGGGCAGAGGGTTGGAAGCTTTGATGCGTCTCAAAACTAGACGTGTCAAAACTGTACTTATGCAGCGCCTCCAGCTCGTCCTGTAACAGGGAGATAGGGCGCAGGGGCAGAGGGTTGGAAGCTTTGATGCGTCTCAAAACTAGACGTGTCAAAACTGTACTTATGCAGCGCCTCCAGCTCGTCCTGTAACAGGGAGATAGGGCGTAGGGGCAGAGGGTTGGAAGCTTTGATGCGTCTCAAAACTAGACGTGTCAAAACTGTACTTATGCAGCGCCTCCAGCTCGTCCTGTAACAGGGAGATAGGGCGCAGGGGCAGAGGGTTGGAAGCTTTGATGCGTCTCAAAACTAGACGTGTCAAAACTGTACTTATGCAGCGCCTCCAGCTCGTCCTGTAACAGGGAGATAGGGCGTAGGGGCAGAGGGTTGGAAGCTTTGATTCATCTCAAAACTAGACGTGTCAAAACTGTACTTATGCAGCGCCTCCAGCTCGTCCTGTAACAGGGAGATAGGGCGCAGGGGCAGACGGTTGGAAGCTTTGATGCGTCTCAAAACTAGACGTGTCAAAACTGTACTTATGCAGCGCCTCCAGCTCGTCCTGTAACAGGGAGATAGGGCGCAGGGGCAGAGGGTTGGAAGCTTTGATGCGTCTCAAAACTACACGTGTCAAAACTTTACTTATGCAGCGCCTCTAGCTCGTCCTGTAACAGGGAGAAAGGGCGCAGGGGCAGAGGGGCAGAGGGGCGGAGGGGCAGAGGGGAGCGGAAGGGCGGAGGGGCAGAGGGGCGCAGAACGGCGGAGGGGGTGAGGAGCTGAGGTGGCAAATCCCAAGGGGAAGGAAGACATGAGACACAAACCGGTCCGCTCATGTGGTGCGCTTGGTTTGCGATGTTCACAAAAAGGCAAGCCAAACCAATAGATCCCCACTTGAGAGACATGACTTTGCGTGGCAGCAGCTTAATTTAGTTAAGAAATACTGCATGTAGTGGTAGGCTTGCTTATAAAAAACCTTCGCGTAGAAATTGGTGGGGATCCATTGGACGCTCATGTGGTGCGCTTGGTTTGCGATGGTCAGAAAAAAGCAAGCCAGACCTCAGGCACGCTCTATTTCTGAGGCGCCTAAAAACAAAAGGGTCCGCTGATGTGGTGCGTTTGGTTTGCAATGCTCAGGAAATAGCAAGCGAGACCTCAGGAGCACTCTCGGCACTCCAGTAAACAACTGGTGAGGCGCCTCAAAAGCGATGTTCAGAGATTAGCAAGCCAGACCTCGGGCGCAATCCCTCCCAGCACTCCAGTAAACATCACCAGGGACCCAAGAAAGCAAAACCTCAGGCGCTGTAACAAGCGCCACAGCACAGAGTCTATCACAGCGCTTGTGTGTTGAGCTCTGCACAGCACATGTGTTGGGAGCTCTGCACCCACCTTGAGCAGGATATCGTCGGCTGTGACGTTGGCAAAAATGAGCGAGATGCTGGTGCGGTCTGCAGGGTTTTCCAGAATGGCTCGTGCTACCTGGTTGGGGTAGGATGCAGGGAGAAGGGGGCAAGGGGCAAGGGAGAATGGGGAGGAGTGGGGAGAGAGGAAATGACATTGGTGTGGTCTGCAGGGTTTTCCAGAATGGCTCTTGCAACCAGGAGTCACCCCGGTGCCTCCTGCAAGCAGGCCTTTTGAATCAGTACAAAAGTCACACCTGACGCACAGCAGTACCATTCCCAACCCACCTGGAACACAGCAGCACCACTTCCAACCCATCTGAAGCACAGCAGAGCCATCCCTTACCCACCTGCAACCAGGAGTCACCCCGGTGCCTCCTGCAAGCAGGCCTTTTGAATCAATACACAAGGCACACCTGATGCACAGCAGCACCATTCCCAACCCACGTGAAACACAGCAGCACCACTTCCAACCCACCTGGAACATGGGAGTCACCCCGGTGCCTCCTGCGATCATGCCCATCGCACGGCACATGTTGGGGCGGTACTTGAATTTACCCTGGGGGGGAGATTGGGTGGGGAAGAGAGGAGGGAATGGGGGCAGGGAAGGCAGGAATGGGGGGAGTGAGTCGACTCAAATGTCACCATGATTCCAAAAAAGTAGATCGTTGAAGCATAAATATACAAATGACATGGTATTGTAGCGAGAGGTGCCCTCAAGACGTGTATCGGGATAGATTGGGCGAAGGACAAAAAATCCTCTCTTTTCACATTCTCCACCGCTCCTCACCTCTCTCCACCGCTCCTCACCTTGGGCCCTCGCATGGCGACGAAGTTGCCGACTTCCATCTTGTTGAGGTACTGAGACATGGCGCCGTTGGGGTAATTCTGGAGAAGAGGGGGGGTGGGAGGGGGTGTAAACAAATTATCCAGTTTGTTTTGAGTCGGATGAGGAGCAGTTGTCGACTTCCATCTTGTTGAGGTACTGAGGCATGGCGCCGTTGGGGTAGATGTGGCAGAATGAAGGGAAGAAACGGGCGAGTAGGCATGCAGAGATGATTCGTATGCTTTTAAGTCGAGTGAGGAGCAGGAGGCCGACTTCCAGCTTGTTGAGGTACTGAGGCATGGCGCCGTTGGGGTCTGGTGGTGTGGGGGGGAGAGGGGAAGCGGGTGTGGGGAGGGGCGGTTTTGCCTGAGTGTGATTAGTCGATTTTTTAGTCGACTCATCACACGAGGGAAGCGGGTGTGGGGAGGGGCGGTTTTGCCTGAGTGTGATTAGTCGATTTTTTAGTCGACTCATCACAGGAGGGAAGCGGGTGTGGGGAGGTGCGGTTATTCCTGAGTCACTTTAGAGAATTCCTAAACTCGGGATGGGAAGGGGAATGGCAGCGCGTCAACTTGATGACGATATCCACGCATCCGACATCGGTGTCGAGCGTTGTTGGCTTTGACACGTCTCAAAAGACGAATACTGAGACGCATAAAAAGCCTTGAGCACTTCAACTTGATGACGATGTCAACACATCCGACATCGGTGTCGAGCGTTGTTGGCGTGTATTTCCGCGTAAACTCCTCCCCGCTCTCGTCCTTCCCCCTGGTCCGGGAGACGGATGAGGGAGGGAACGCGTACGACAGAAAGAAAGAAACTGAGGGGACAGTGAAACAATACGGCAGAACAGGGGGTGAGGAATCACATGTAGAGAATCAGCAGGAGGAGATGTTCGAAGGTTTAGGGTTTGGGGTTCAGAGTCGACTCCAAAGTCAACTCGGAGTCGTTCGAAGGAGAGCTGGAAGCTGGAGCGAGAAGCGAGTTGACTTTTGAGTCAACTCCAAAGTCAACTCAGAGTTGATCGATGGAGAGCTGCAAGCCAGGAGCGAGAAGCGATCTTTTAAAGCCATTGTTGACGTTGGTCTGGTGAGGTTGCTCTGGTGAGGTTGCTCTGGTGAGGTTGCTCTGGTGAGGTTGCTCTGGTGAGGTTGGTCTGGCGAGGTTGCTCTGGTCCACGATAGAGACGTCTCAATACACGCGGTTTAACGTTGAAAAGTTATCAGTTGAACTTGACGACATCATTGCGGGTGATGTTGGTGCGATCGATGTTCGAGGCGTCTCAAGAATCATTCCTACTGCAAGCCATTCTTACTGCAGGACGACGTGTTGTCCGATGGGAAGGCCGAGCACCGTGTCGGGCGTCTGGAGGGAGCAACCGAGGATTACAAAAGGTCAACGCAACGCGTTGACTTTTCTAAACGCGTTGACATTCTTACTGCAGGACGACGTGTTGTCCGATGGGAAGGCCGAGCACCGTGTCGGGCGTCTGAAGCGAGAAGGTGAACTTGACGACGTTGTGGGTGATGTTGGTGCGATCGATAATCTGGAACTTGCGCCACTCCTCAGGATGTAGAGCTACTGGAGGAGCGACGGAGGGGAGAAGACGGGAAAAGAATGAGGATGGCATACGACTATTGAGCGTCTTTAACGCGATAACCGCTCGATATCAGTTAAGATCACCGCCATCGTTCCCCAGTCAGTGAAACGGGTGAATGGAGCAGACGGTCGATCGCCTCCTTGATTTGAAACGCGTCACGGGATACCCCGTCTGGGTTCTGAGACGTGAATCTAGTGTGGATGTGACAACGAACGCGGACGCTCGGGCCTTTTTTTATCGAACCTAGATTCACCAGCTTCAGAACAATAGAAAGTGTACCTTTTCTTCGAGGCTTCGCGTTGAGAGAAACAAAGGTAAGCAGGAGGATCCCTCCAGCGACCACAGCGACGACTACCGGCAGAGGTACTGGCCAGCCGTCAGGAGAGGAACTCAACGCATCCCTTAGCGACTGTAGGAGATCCGCAACCTGGGCCATGGCGTCGAACGTTAGAATCTAGCAGTCATTTATCGCTGAGAAAAAAGTGCAACTACAGGATCTGGAGTAGTAGCTGTTTTGAAGGTGTGTGTGTGGAATATGGAGGAAGAGGGAATGTCGGCGGAAGGAGCGGCAAAATCGAGGTGATCAAACGCGGTTTGGAGGGACCAGATCCCTGGCCATACCGACATTAGCGGGGGAACAAGGCCAGGAGCGTGCGGGTCGTGTAGTTCCTTGCAATGCAGTTCATTATCCAGTCACGGTGAATCTCATTAATAAGCGGTTGAGTTCGGTGTCAAGCTATTAGAAGTTTTTTTTTTTTTTTTTTGGTACCTTGATCTGACACGTCTTTTGAAATCTATACCATTGCACCAAAGTTCGACCTGGGGTGTATTTACACGGAGGTGTTGTCATCACTACTGCCTTGCCTGCTTCTTCGCACAGCTGTCGCTGGCCGGTTCGCACTGTCGCCATTGACTTCACCCCGCAACGAGTGCAGTCTGCGTCTCGAAATTACAGACTGGAAATCAGTCCTGCGCCTCGAAGATCGGTTACCACATTACTTTTAACTCGCGCACTCGCCAGGCTTTTCCCTGTCAGGTCAACACGATAGCACAGTGACCAACCTTGAAGTCTCCGCGCGTTCTTCGCCGGTCGTTCCCCGAACTCCCGCCTCATCCGCGGCCCCCAGAAGCACGTAAGGCAGCAGAGAGAGAAAACTGGTCGTTGTCGTCCCCCATTGCCATTTGCGCCCTTTACGCACGCTGCGCCCAACCTCCCCCCTGCACCCCAGGACTGTACAGTGTTTCCGCCAACGACCACCCGCACCCGTCCCAAGACTGCCTCCCTCCCTTCTTCCGTCCACCCCTCACCAATCTGGCAATGACATATTTTCGCTCCGCTTTACCTTTTTTTTTGCGGCTGAATGAGGTTGTTTGCGTTTCAGCGCGATTGTTTAGATAAAAGAGACTGGTCAGGTAGGGTAATGAGCCAAAATGTTCTGCGACAAGCCTTGAAACCTCGGCTGTTGTTGGCCCATCAATCAGCCTGCCTGCCATGTTTAGATAACACTCGTGTGCTCGTGCCATCTCCGCTTTATCCGCCGTACAACGACTTTCTTATCTCCTTTATTCTCGCCTCTTACTTCCAGAGCAGTTGATCCGTTGGCTCTTCAATTTTGGCACGTGTTATACTGCTAGAGCTCCGGGGTCGTGCCGATCTAGGGATTATCAGTAGGATTATTAGGTCACCTTAGGTTTCACTCACTACTTACCGATTTCTATTTATTTACATCATCCTGCATTGTCCCTATGGCGCCTCGTCCGTACCCGTTTTATTCCCCTAAACCGTGTCCGATAGACCAGACATAACATACGCGTCAGCATCAGCGTCAGCACTGCCAGAAACGCAAGGTCCGTCGCATCTGATATCATCCCAACATTAGCCTGTTCGAAGTCCAGCGATATTTCTAAATATCATCTCCGTTAGTATTAACGCATCCTTAGGATTAGTGTACCAGACAAGTCGCCATGAGTTCGTCAAACCCTAGTTTGGCGTCCATGGTAGACTCGATGTTAAAGACCATCGAGGAGACCAGGCGACTCGCGCCGAAAGTTCCGGTCGACACAGCGAGTTTCTTAACAATGGCGTTTTACCTAGGCGAGCTTCGCGATGTCCTGTCCCAGCTCAACACGAAACGCGACCTGACCAAGTCGTCAGCGGAAGCCCTAAACGGCATGAAGCGGCTGAAAACGGCTCTGGACGATCTTAAGAAGTTGACTAAGGACCACACGGAGTGCAGCCGGCTGTTCTTAATCTTCGACACGGACAAATTAGTCGGCGACTTGCAGCGGATGGTTCAGGAGGTGGGTCACGATCTGAACCTCATGCCGGTCCTGAGCATCATGTCGTCGCTACCGACGGACGTCGCGAATCGGCTGACGGACCTCCGCGGCCGAATGCGGGTCGCGACGTTCGATTCCGAGCCGGAAGTTGCGGAGCTGTCGCTGGCGTTGGAGGATGGCGTGACGAAGAACAGCAAGAAGGTCGCGACGAAGCTGGTGGAACGCGTGTTGAAATTCCTAGAAATGCCGTCGTCGGAGTCGGATGTGCTTAAAGAGGAAGTGCAGCGGGATCTGCTTGTAGCGGAGAAGGAGGAGCGGTGGATGGACGTAGATAAGCTAACGGAGTTAAAAACGCTCGTCAGCCTTGCGAGTATTTCCAGTGAAGCGCCGATCACGCAGACGTTTTCCCGCCTCGCGCTGCGGCTCCGGGAGGAGCTCGGGATGGCGGTTCCGGATAACTTTAAGTGCGCGATGACGGGCGAGGTGATGCGAGATCCGGTTACCCTGGTCGAAACTGGCGACACGTACAATCGCAACGCGATCGAAAACTTTTTCGCGAAGGGGAAGCGCGTGTGTCCCAAGTCCGGGAAGCACCTCAAAAGCGTGGAGCTGGTGTGTAACGTGGAGATCCGGAAGGGCATAGAGGAGAGTTACGACGCACTGAACCGAAAGACGCTGGACGAAGCGTCGCGCACATTAAGAGACGGCATGGAGCAACGAGCAGCGGAGGCCGCGGCGGCGGCGGAAGCGCGAGCTGCCGCGCTGGCCGCGGGGGGGGAAGCTGCGGAGGCGATTCTGGCGGAGGAAGCGGCAAAGGCGGAGGAGGAGCGGAAGAAAGAGGAGGAGAAAAAAGCGGCGGCGAAAAAGAAAAAGAAAGGCCCGGAGCCGCCGCCGAAGGAGGAGCCGAAGGAGGCGAGCGGAGGGGAGAGGGAGGAGGAGGCGGTGGAGGCGATGCAGCAGCTGTCGTCGCAGGATAAGAAGTACGCCGCGCAGCTCGCGGAGATTGGTGCAGTGGTGCCGCTGGTGCGGCTGGTGACAGAGAGAGGCGCGGGGCCGGTGCGGGAGGGCACGGTGACGGTGTTGAGGAACATTGCCAGCCTGGGAGAGGCAGAAGCCGTAAGTTGTTGATTTTTCTTTTCTCTTTTAGTCTCCTATAAAAATAAGGGAGGGCACGGTGACGGTGTTGAGGAACCTTGCCAGCCTGGGGGAGGCAGAAGCCGTGAGTTGTTGTTCTTCCTTTTATCTTTTAGGCGCCTGAATAAAAAGGGAGGGCGCGGTGACGGTGCTGCGGAACATCGCCAGCCTGGGAGAGGCAGAAGCCGTAAGTAAATTTCCCAAGCCGTGGGTTATAGTGAAACGCGCTCATTTGGATCTTTATTTTGTTCCTTTTTTGAGTCGAATAACATGTCCTGAGTTATACTGAAGCGCGTTGTCCGAAAGCGAAAGAGAACCTTCGCTTCTGGTACCTTGTGGTCTCACCATCACGTGCCGTTCAGATCGGAAATGGCTCCAATATAGACTCTAGAAACGATTCTAGTGTAGTTCCTAGAAATGTGGCTGCTCCTGAAGCTCTCGCTCTTCCCGTCGCTGCGGGAGGCGGTGACTGAGGCGATGGGGGTGGTGAGTCCACTCAAACACCGCCCTCCCTTCTCCCCATCTTTTCCCCCCGTCCCCTTCTCCCCTTTCCCCTTTCTCCAGACGTCCATATCAGACGCGGGGGGCATTCCCCCCATGATCCACCTCATCACGCACGATACAGCCGACGTGACGCCAGCCATCCAGGTGATCCTAGAGCTCTCGCGCTTCCCGGCGCTGCGGGGGGCGGTGACTGACGCGATGGGGGTGGTGGAGATGATAAAGCTGCTCAACTGGCACCAGGAGGACGAGAAGGGCGCGCTGCTGGAGGCCGTGCTGGAGACGTACTGGCGCGACGACCCCTACGTCGCCATTCAGATGGCGTCCGTTGGCATGTTCAAGCCGCTCGTTGTGCTGCTCGAACCAGGTGGGCTGTGGGTGTGTCGGAAGGAGGTGCGTGGGGGTGGGTAAGAGGGTGCCTGAAGGAGGTGGAGGGGGGCGGGGCAGGCAGCGCGACGACCCCTACGTCGCCATCCAGATGGCGTCCGTGGGCATGTTCAAGCCGCTCGTTGTGCTGCTCAAACCAGGTGCGTGTGTAGGTGTGTGGTTCAGTGTGTGGGTCAATGTGAGAGTCTGTGGGTTTGCGGGAGTGGGTATGTGAGGAATGGGTCGCCTTTCAGATGGCGGGGCAGGCAGCGCGACGACCCCTACGTCACCATCCAGATGGCGTCCGTGGGCATGTTCAAACCGCTCGTTGTGCTGCTCAAACCAGGTGCGTGTGTAGGTGTGTGGTTCAGTGTGTGGGTCAATGTGAGAGTCTGTGGGTTTGCGGGAGTGGGTATGTGAGGAATGGGTCGCCTTTCGGATGGCTTGGCAGGCAGCGCGACCCCTACGTCGCCATCCAGATGGCGTCTGTGGGCATGTTCAAACCGCTCGTTGTGCTGCTCAAGCCAGGTGCGTGTGTAGATGTGTGGTTCAGTGTGTGGGTCAATGTGAGAGTCTGTGGGTTTGCGGGAGTGGGTATGTGAGGAATGGGTCGCCTTTCGGATGGCTTGGCAGGCAGCGCGACGACCCCTACGTCGCCATTCAGATGGCGTCCGTCGGCATGTTCAAGCCGCTCGTGGTCCTGCTCGAACCAGGTGGGGTGTGGGTGGGAGGATTGATGCTTCGGAGGTGGGGGACAGGTGCGTGGGAGTGGGTAAGAGGGTGTGTGCGAGGGAGAAGGGGGAAGGGTGTGGCAATCATTCCCGACGTCGCCATTCAGATGGCGTCCGTTGGCATGTTCAAGCCACTCGTCGTGCTGCTTGAACCAGGTGGGTGTGGGGTTGGGGATGGGTGGGGCAGGTATCCCCTACGTCGCCATTCAGATGGCGTCCGTGGGCATGTTCAAGCCCTCATCGTATTGTTTGAACCAGGTGGGTGTGGGGGCAAGGGGTTGGGTGGCTGTAGGTAGGTGTCTGGGTCTGCGTCTGGGTCTGTTCTGTGGGTCTGCGTTAGTGTGGGTATGTGAGAGAGCGAGTGAGCTAGTGGTTGAAATGAGTGAGAGTGGGTGAGTGCAAGGGAGAGAGTGTGAGGGAGGGAGGTGGGGAGGGGCGTGGGGCAGGCAAGGGGGGAAGCGGTGAGGGGGGGGGCGGTGAGGGTGGTGGAGATGATAAAGCTGCTCAGCTGGGTAGACGGTTACCGGATCGTGGCCTTGGAGTTGTCAGCTGTGCTTGAGACGGCTTATTTTGAGTCGACTCAAAACAAGGTTACCGGATCGTGGCCTTGGAGTTGTCAGCTGTGCTTGAGACGGCTTATTTTGAGTCGACTCAAAACAAGGTTACCGGATCGTGGCCTTGGAGTCGTCAGCTGTGCTTGAGACGGCTTGAGACGCGTCCAAAATGGTCGGTTCCAACCCCTAGGTCTCTCCCCCACTCGCCTATCTTCTCCTCTCTCCCTCACTCCTCCCCTCCCCCCCTCCCCCCCTCCCCCCTCCAGAGAGCGACATGGAAACCCGAATGACGATGGCAGACGGGGTCATGACGTGGGGAGTCAACAAGGCCCACCGCGTCTCCCTCGTGCAGTGCGGGGTGCTGCCGCCTCTCGTCGCCCTGCTCAACGACGGGCCCCCAGAGGGCAAGGCGGCCGCTGCTCGAGCCATAGAGCACCTCTCCCACACCGATCTCAACCGCATGGCTCTGGCCAAGGCAGGCGTGATCCCTGCGCTCGTTAAAGCCCTTGCTCGCGGGTCTGCAGAAGTGAAGAATGCCGCGCAGGCGACCCTGGCGAATCTGGCAATGGACGACCAGGATTTGGACGCGCTGGACGAGGACGGGACGGCCGTTAGATTGATCACGATGCTGCGGGCGGGCCCGCAGACGAACCGGGACTACGCGGTGAGGACTCTGGAGTGCATGGCGAAGGAGAGCAAGTCCATGCGGGCTGCGGTGATGGAGGATGACGGTGCGGTTACCGCCATTTTCGAGGTGTTACAGGAGAGCGCGTCGCACTTTGCGGCGGGGAGCTTGCGGTCGTCGGCGCTGCTGCTGCTGGGGCACCTGTGCCAGGAGCACAACGCTGCCGAAATGATGTGCGCTCCCCCAGAAGTAGTCAAGACTCTCGCCACGCTCCTCGCACGGCCACTCCCTGGGGAGGAGCGGGAGGCGATAGTGATTGTGCTTGGGACAATGGCGGGGAACAAGCAGATGCGGCCACTGGTTCGGGTTGAAGAGCAGGTGTTCACTCTCATGCACAAGTTCCTGAATTTGAACCCGGGGGCGGGGCCCACCTCGTCGTCAGGTCCGGGGAGCTCCAATGCTGCGAGCTCGGCTCGGTTGCAAGAGGCGATCCTGTCTGGCTTGTCGAAGCTCGCCGATCCGGATGATATAGAAGCGCAGCAGATAGTGGCTCGGCTGGGGGTGATTCATCTGGCCGTGCATTATCTCAAGATGGGGCCAGATGTCATGCGGATCCCCTCTGCTGTGCTTCTTGGGAACCTCTCGCATTCAACTCCAAAGCTGGTTGACCAAACTTCGCTCGACCGCAGGCTCGGTAAGGCCATGACCTGGAAGCTCAACTTCTCCCGGTCCAACTCGCGAGCCTCGGCGAGCACCGGCGGGACAGGCTCGGGAGCCAGCCCTGTGACAACGGGAACAGACAAACTCCGATCCTGCAAGGTGCACGGCGGGAAATGCAGCCTGGAATCCACCTTCTGCCTCGTCGAAGGCGACATCGTCCCGATCCTACTAGAGCTGGTTCGACGGAGCGAGAATCGGGTAGCCGAGGTCTGCCTAGCCTCGGTGGCGACCCTGTTAGCAGACGAAGGGGACCACGAGCGAGCAGCAGACCTCTTAGTCAAACTAGACGTGATCGAAGCGGCAGCGGGGGTGGTGGGGCGGACCAAGGAGTTGACCAAGTGGGCGGTGTATATCCTGGAGAAGGTGTTTGCAATTAAGAAGTACCGGGCGCCCAAGTACTCCCAGCCTGCAGTGACGGCGCTGGGGCGGTTCATGACGACAGCCACGGGGCAGGGCAGGAAGACGGCCGCTGAGACGCTCATGAGGTTGAACATCCTCCCCAAGGGGTCGTTTGACCTTTGAACGGGGGGTGAGGAGGGGGGATGAGGGGAGGAGGCGCTGGGGCGGTTCATGACGACGGCCACGGGGCAGGGCAGGAAGACGGCCGCTGAGACGCTCATGCGGCTCAACATCATTCCCAAGGGGTCGTTCGATCTGTGAGGGAAGATGATGGGGGGGGGGAGGGGGGAGAGGATCGTGGGTGAAGGGTTGATTTTGTGTCTCTGGAGGGGCGAAGGGAAGGGATGAGGAGGCTGTGGAGGGAAAGGGAGGGGATGAGGAGGCTGGAGAGGGAAAGGGAAGGGATGAGGAGGCTGGAGAGGGAAAGGGAGGGGATGAGGAGGCTGGAGAGGGAAATGGAGGGGATGAGGAGGCTGGAGGATGAAATGGAAGGGTGGGGAGCAGGTGGGCAGGGAAAGGAGTTCTCGCAACTGACTGGGACGGTGCTGGGGCTCTGTGTTTGAGGAGGCGGGAGAATTGGGGGGAGAGTGGCCGTGGAGGTAGGGGGGCAGGTGAGTTGTGGTGGGGGACACGAGGGGGAAGAGGCAGGAATGTCCATGGATGCCCCAGGGCAGGAAGGCGGCAGCAGGAGAAGAGAAGGTCTCCTGCTGAGTATGCTGTGCAGGAGGTTGTCAGAGTATGGACAGCACAGGGCAGCACGGGCAGCGCAGCTCACACAGGCAGCACAGGGGGCACGGGCCGAATGGTTGTAGGAATATGGGGCGAAGCGAGGATGCTGGGGACAAAACAAGGATGTTTGGGAGGGAACGAGGGGGTCTGGAATGGGGTAGGCTGGTTGAGTAGCAGAGGGTGGAACGGAGCAGCAGTGACAGTGCATCCAATTGAAATGTCGTCCATCTGGGAAACTAGCTACAGTAGTAGCATCAGCAGCAGCGGCAACAGCAGCAGCAGCAGCAGCAGCAGCAGCAGCAGCAGCAGTATCAGCAACAAAAGCATCAGTAGCAGCAGCAGTATCTCTCGCTTCTGTTTCTCACAATCCTTCCGCTCTCTGCTTGTTTCCCTCACACTCCGTACGTACACCAACCGCCTTCACCAGCAGCATGGTTGCATTTGCAGGCCTAGTCGTCTTGTGCCCTTCCAATCCCCTTCCGCGACCTTCGTTAATTTATGCCTCTTGCTTAGGCTGTGTAGCTCTGCTCGTAAGGTTTTGTGCTCTGCTCATACATTTTCTGAGCAGCTGTAGCGCACTTGCGTCGTGGTGAGACGTCCCGCGATGGAAGTTTTCATAAGTAGGTGTTTAGATTGGGATTTGGTGGCTGGCTCAGGTTGCACCCGGATGTTCCGCTGTAACCTGTATGTAGGCACATTTCTACCGTGATTAGGTGGACTGGAAGAAAACGTTTTCCCTAACCTTGCTCTGCTTCATAATGAGAGATTGTTATAGAAATTGTCCCAACTGCAGCACAGTTTCCCTTGTCAACCAAAACGTCCGCGTCTGTAACATGCACTCCTGTGTTTCTCTCAAGTTTGGAGTTCGAAGATTCGGTAATGGCGAGTGGTAATGAATTTCGCAAAAACATAAATCCATTCGTTAGCTCGTCGCGAATCCGTCCCAGCCGCAAATCCCCAGGTTTTCCCGCCAGTCAGCTCTGCGTCTGACATCACCATTCCACAAATTCCGTCTGGCTGTCGCAGATTCAGCGGGACTAGAATACTGTTGTAGTCCCTAGAGCCTGCAACTGGACCATCTTTTCGTTCTTTTTTCTTTCAGCTGCGCGTCTCTATTCCGATTGATTGCGTGCAGAAACGTCGCAGTCTATAAGTGAACCTGCCGTAGCAATTTCCGAGCCTTCATGAATCATTTCCAAACGTAGGAGCCAGCGCACTTCTTAGCCTCTCCGTCGATTTTCCCTCCCTCTATTATGTACGTTCCTAGGAGTCCCCGGGTCGCGCCGGCGAGCTATAACATCTCCGTGCGGAGAGCTCGCGGCGCGACCTACGTTCTCGCGGCTTTCTTTCTCGCGGCGTTCATCTTAATTTCCAAAGAGTCGCCGCACACCCGGCGGCACCACCGCCACCGCCACGGCCGGCACCATCGCACTATAGACTTTGGAGAAGGGACTATATCGAAGCAGCGGTTCAATCAGAAAATAACCGGTGACGGAACTGGCGCGAGAATTGGAGATGCTGACGTGGCAGAGGTCAAATTCCCGGCGTCTGCGGAGCTTAATGTGATGCCTAGACCGGAATTAACGGGGGAGTCTAAGCTGCCGTTTAATCCTATACCATCAACCTCGATACAAGCACATTCGTCCGGTTTAGTTTCGGCTGAAAAAGGTGAGGGTGATCTCATCGAGAACGAATCCACCCGTTCTCGGTCGGAGGCTGAGACGGAGTCATCTGGTGACGAGACGGTAACTGAGACGGTAACGGAAAAGGGGTCTGCTTTTCCTCGGCCGGATTCTGATGGGCAGTCTGTGGGTCGGTCAGAGCTGTTGCGCGCAGGGGGAGCGGGAGAAGGGGGAGCGGAGGCGGAGACGGAGGCGGAGACGGAGGCGGAAGCGGAAGCGGGGAAAGAAGAGGCGGAAGAGGGGGAGACGGCGAGCGAGGAGGGACTGTTGAAGCAGAGAACGAGGAGGAAGGAAGCCAAGTCGAAGCTTCCTAGAGACACATACGAGGACGGCAATAACGAGAACGAGGAGGAGGGAGGAGGGGATGGAGCGAGGGGCAGTGCACGAGAAAGGGGAAAAGGGGTTGCTGGTGGGAGGGGGGCTGATGGTGAGGATAGTGAGGAGGGAGAGAGTGAGGAAAGAGAGAGTGAGGAGGAGGGAAAGAGGAGGGCTGCAGATAAGAAGCGGCGGACTGAAGGGTTCGATTATGACGATGGGGTGGAGCATAAGGGCGGTGAGGATGATGATGATGGTCGAGAGGAGAGGAGACGAGAGGAGGGGATTAACGAGGAGGGGGTTGGCACGGAGGAGACTAACAAGGAGGGGAGTAAGGAGGAGAGGAAAGGGGGAAGCAGGGAGGGGTTTGATTATGACGATGGGGTGGGGGATGGGAGCGGTGATGGGGGTGAGGGAAAGGGGAGTAAGAGGAATGGTGATGATGATGATGACGGTGATGGTGATGGTGGTGAGTTGGAGGAGAGGACGAAAGAAGAGGGTCAGAAGAGGATGAAGAGGAGTGCAGTGCGGTACGATGAGGAGGAGGAGGAGGGTGAGGAGGGGGGGGGAGAAGAAGGGGTGGAGAGTGGGGGAGGGAAAGCGAAAGGGATGCTGAAGGGTGGTGAGAGTGACGTAGGTGCAAGGGAAGAGGAGGAGGAGGAAGAGGAAAAGGGGAAGAGTTTGGAGTCGGCTCAACAGCCATCTAATAAACGTAAGGGTGTTGAGAGTGATCCTGGGGCAGATGACGAGGAAGATGAGGAGGAGAAGGAAGGAAAGAGGCAGGGTGTCAAAAAGGGGACAGAGAAAGGTGCTTCTGGGGAGGAAAACGAGGAGGAAGGACAGGAGAAAGCACGGGAGCGGGAAGAGGAGGAGGAGGAGGAGGGGGATGAGGAGGGGGAAGGAGAGGCGCCGACAAAAGCACGTAAGCGGCAGGAGGGGGAGGAGGAGAGGGAGGAGGAAGGAGGGGCGCCGGCACTGGTGCCAGTATATGAAACCATCCACGGCAGGGAGGTGGTGTGGCAGGTGCCACGTGGCGACCTGCCATTGGCAGGAGTGGTGTTCTTTGCACACGGGTGCACGCACCGAGCCACGCACTTCTGGCCGCCCCACCGTGCCTGCCCGTCCTGCCTGGGCCTGCCTGAAGACATGGCGCTCGTGCAGCATGCTCTCAAGAGGAGACTTGCAGTGATTGCTGTTTCCAGGTAGGCTTGGCATTCCCTCCCCACACCCACTGCTCCTGCCCGTCCTGCCTGGGCCTGCCTGAAGACATGACTCTCGTGCAGCATGCATTGAAGAGACGCCTAGCTGTTATCGCCATTTCCAGGTGGGCGCGCCATTCCCTCATGTCCTGGGTAGGTTGATTGCTTCTGGCCCACCCCCCTCACATCCTCTTTTATTTGCTGGGGAATGTTCTGTAAGGTATATCTAAAGCCTACGGCCTTTTATTAATGATCATGGGCACACCGCTCCTGCCCGTCCTGCCTGGGCCTGCCTGCCAGAAGACATGGCTCTTGTGCAACAGGCGCGTATCTGTCATTGCTATTCCAAGCAGGCTTTTACCCTCTCTTTTCCTTTCCTCCGGACTGCTCTTGTGACAGTTCCTCTGTGATCTAGGTTCTCGACTTTTGAGAATTCTCAAAAGTCGCACCAATTTCCAAGCAGGCTTTGACCCTCTCTCTTCCTCTTTCCACCGGACTGCTCTTGTGACAGTTCCTCTGTGATCTAGGTTCTCGGCACGGCACAGTTTTGAGACGTCTCAAAACTTGACATTTCCTCAGAGACCCAGGTTCTCACCTGCACTACCTGGAAGGAACCGCCCCTCACGCTCCCTCACCTTGCTCCCTCACCTTGCTCCCTCACCTTGCTCCCTCACCGTCCTCCCTCACCGTCCTCCCTCGCCCCCATGTAATCGAGGTCCAAACAGGAGCCATGGTCAATGCGTGGCACCAGTCACCTTCCTCCCTCACCTTCCTCCCTCGCCCTCGTGTAATGAGGTTATTTTTTAGACGTCTCAAAAATAACCTCATTACACTTGGCTCCTCATAGATCCAGGTTCTCACCTGCACTACCTGGAAGGAGCCCCCCCTCACGCTCCCTCACCTTCCTCCCTCGCCCTCCCTTCCGGCCTTCCCCCCCTCCCCCACCCTCATCCCCCAGCCTTTCCACCTGTTGGGATACCTCCTTTCCACCCAATCGTTCCCTTGACATTCCCCCATTCGTCCAGGTTCTCACCATCTGGCGCCAGCAATGGCTGCTAGCTCTCCCCCATCTTCCCCCTCACCCTCCCTCCTCTCGCCTTTTTTCCCCCCCTTTCCCCTTCCCCAATCCCCCTCTTCCCCCCTTCAACCAGCCTTTCCACCTGTTGGGATACCTCCTTTCCACCCAATCGCTCCGTTGACATTCCCCCAGTCGTCCAGGTTCTCACCTCCTGGCGCCAGCAACTGCTGCTCACTCTTCCCCACCTTTCCCCCTCACCCTCTCTGTCCCTCCCCTTTCGTCCGCTTTCCCCCCTTCCCCCTTCCCTCTCCATTCCCCTCCCCCCCTCAACCCCCAGTCTTTCCACTTGTTGGGATACCTCATTCCCACCCGAACGTTCCCTTGACATTCCCCCAGTAGTCCAGGTTCTCACCACCTGGCGCCAGCAGCCGCTGCTCACTCCCCCCATCCCCCCCTTCCCTTCCCCTCTCCCCCACCGTCTTCCAGCCTGTCCACCTGTTGGGATACGTTCTTCCCACCCGACCGTTCCCTGGACATTCCCCCGGTCGTCCAGGTTCTCACCACCTGGCGCCAGCAGCACCAACTGCCACTCACTCTACCCAACTTCCCCCCTCAACCTCCCTTCCCCTACCCGCTGCCCTTACACCCCCACCCCCCAGCCTATCCACCTGTTGGGATACCTCCTTCCCACCCGAACGCTCCCTGGACATTCCTCCAGTGGTACAAGTTCTCACCACCTGGCGCCAGCAGCACCACCTGCGCACCCTCCCTCTCTTCGCACTGGGTGCCTCTTCTGGCGGTTACTTCATTTCATTACTAGCACACTCCATTGACCTGCAAGCCCTCGCTATAATCATCTCCAGTGGAGTCAAAAAGGCGTTTGACTCGCCGCTGCCTTCCGGGCGGCAGTTCCCGCCGACCCTTTTCGTCCACATGCCAAAAGACGAGCAGCGTGCCGAGGCGGTCGAACGGGCGGTCGAAATTCTCCGATCGAAAGGCTCCGAGGCTGGGCAGATCCCGTGCCTGGAGAAGAGGCTCGGGCCGAGCTTCCTGTCGGACCGGATACCGAACCTAACCCCGGCAGCTTCGGAGAGGATTTTTCAGGCGTTGAAGCAGGGAGGAGTGGTGGGGGAGGATGGGAGGATGGTGAGGGATGGCAGGCGGTCGGGATGGATTGCTGTGTTGCAGAAAGAGGGGGTGATGGAGGAACTAGAACGGGGGAGTAAGTACTCCAGGGCAGGGGAAGGAACAGGAGGAGAAGGAGGAGGAGAGGGGGATGAGGAAGAGGAAGGTGCAGGTGGAGGGGAGGAAAGCGGTGAGAGTGGGGGGGGAGAAGGTGGGGGCGGAGAGGGTGGGGGCAGTGAGGCAATGGAGGGGGCGATAGAGGAGGAGTTGAATGTGGCATTTGCATTCCATGAGATGACGAGCGAGCACGGGCATTCCATGATGGACTGGCTTCTGGGGAAGTGTGGCGGCAGCAGCAGCAGCAGTGGGAGTAGCACCAGCAGCAGGAGCAGGAGCAGCAGCAGCAGCAGCGGTGGTCGTGGCAGTAAAGGCGGCAGTGACGGCGAAGGTGATAGTAACAGAAGAAGGCAGCGGGGTGCTGTTGGTGGTGGGGGAGGGGAGGACGATGAGGAGGAAGGTGCGGATCATGGGGGTGAGGGTGCAGCTACCGGTAGGCCTGGTGTCCAAGCTACTGGTACCAGCAGGAGTGGGCGCTGTGTGTATAACTAGGTAGCATAGGGTGTATGGTGTATGGTATGACCCATTATAATATACCTATGGATGCTTTGCACCATTGCTATCTGCTTCAATACAGCTTAGGGCATGTTCCTACGGCCTCTTATCAGGCTCGCGTCACAACACAATGAAAATTCCCTAAACCCAAAAACCTTTGCAAATTTTACCAGGCAAAAATGCGAAGCTGATACGAGGTGTGCCTGATAAGGGGCCATAGGAACATGCCCTTAAACCGGTATCATGTAGAAAGTCTCCCTTGACCACACACTACATACCCTGGTAGACATAGGGATTGAGTTGATTTTTTAGGCGCCTCAAAAACACACTACATACCTAGGTAGACACAAGTGGTGTCTGTTTCTAACATAAATTATGTGGGTTTTGTTTCTATCATTTAGCTTTTCTCTCCACACACAAGTTTCCAGAATTCAACCACACCTCAATTATGTTTCTACCAAATCATACCGTCATTGCCCGGATACAAGACATATATGTCTTATCTTGTATTTGGGGAGGTTTTGGGTGTCTTATAAGTCTAATAAATGGAAACTTTTTTAACTACAATTTTTTTTCACACATCTTGAAGAGAGTTTCTCATAATGAGTGTGGATGTTGCGAAGGTGTCACTTCGGCAACCATTGTTCGGGAAGCCACTGTTGGAAACAATTGATTTAAGCGCCTCTGTCGTGTCGAAACACCAAGTCAGAAGCGAAGCAGAACATATCGAAGCATCAGCGAGTCAACCCTCGGAGGTTGAACAACTGCTGGAGGTTACGCGAAAGTCAAGGTCAGCGACCTTTGACCTGACAAGAACAGCGCGACAGCAAGGACAAACAACTGACTCACTATTGAGCAGTTGCCCGAGTCGTCACTGTACCGAACCGCAACAGCAATGGTAAAACGGTTATTAGTTATAACCCTACATATTCCCCTGTATTCTTATAAAAGCTTGTATCTCTTTGTTATTAATCAATCTACTTTGCCCTCACATACCAGCGCAAGGTGGTTCACAAGTCTTTATTTAACGCTTCCGCTATTACACCAGTCCTACTCAGAATTTAGTCCTGCAAAAGATCCTAAGGGCTTTTCTCAGCCCAACAGCCACGTCATGGAAAATACTTGCAAATTTGGTAGTACCTGTTGGGCTGAAAAATGCCCTTAGGATCTTTGCAGGACAGAATTCAAGGGTAGGATGATGTGGTAGCGGAAGCGTTTTAATAAAGGATTGTGAACTACCTTGCGCTTGTATGTGAGGGCAAAGTAAGTTGATAATAACAAAGAGATACATGTCTTTTATAAGAATACAGGGAATATGAAAGGATACGATTAATAACTGTTTTACTGTTGCTGTTGCGGTTCGATACAGTGTCGACTCGGGCAACTGCTCAGTATCGAGACAGTTGTTTGTCCTTGCTGTCGCGCTGCATTTGTCAGGTCAAAGGTCGCTGACCTTTGACTTTCGCGTAACCTTCAACGGTTATTCAACCTCCGAGGGTTGACTCACCGATGTTTCGATACGATCTGTTTCGCTTCTGTCTTGGTGTTTCGACACGACAGAGGCGCTTAAATCAGTTGTTTCCAACACTCCCCTTCGCTTCTGGAGTGTCGTCGCTGGTGACGTGGCTCTGTCCAGTCAGCAGCATGCAATATTCGAACTTCGACTTTCCGAGCTTCTTGGTCAAGTAATCAGCTGCCATCTCGGATGTGGGGCAGTAAGACAGCTCTAGTCTTCCCTTCTCGATCTCGTCCTTTACGAAGAAATATCGCAGGGCGATATGTTTCGTCCTGTTCGCGAATCCATTTTTGTTGGCGATGCGAATTGCCGATTGGTTGTCGCAAAATAGGGAGAAGCTGGGTAACTGGGCCAGCTTCGCTTCCTCCAGCAGTTCGCGAAGGTACAGTCCTTCCTTGGTGGCTGAGCAGAGTGCGATGTATTCAGCTTCAGCTGAGGAGAGGGCGATTAATTCCTGTTTGCTCGACTGCCACGAAATAGGTCCGATAGGCTCGAGACGGTAGATATAGCCTGTGCGCGAGCGCCTGTTGTCAGAATCTCCGGCGTGGTCGGCGTCGACGTAGCCGATTAGTTTGGGCGTTGTAGTTGCGTTTTTGTAGTAGATTAGGCCGATCGTCGGAGTGCTTACGAGGTAGTGTAGAGCGCGATCGAGTTCCTTCATGTGTTCGTCTTCAGGCCTTTTGAGGTAGGTGGCGAGTTGGCTTGCTGAGTATGATAGGTCTGGACGGCAGGTGACGGCCGCGAAGAGAAGGCATCCTAGTTTTCTCTGGTAGTTGCGTATGCCGGCGGGTTTCAGTGGAGCGGATTCTGTCTTGTCATTTCCTGCCGTGTAGCGGTATGGCGTAGAGATGGTAGTTGGCGTGAGTGCGAACCGTTTGCCGATGGTGTCGGCATATTTTGCGGCGTTGAGATAGATCGCTCCTTCTTCTTCTTGGATATTGAGGCCGAGGTACTGCGTGACGGTAGATGAGACCGTGAGCGTAAGATCTCTCTGTAGCTCCCCTTCGAACCAGGTAGTGACTTTGTCGGTTGATCCGATGTGGAGCAGATCGTCAACGTAGACGATTAGTAGAATGTAGTCGTCGTCTTTCGTAAGCCGGTACATCCCTTGGTCGTGCGGTAGCTGCCGGAATCCAATGCGGGTGAGTCGAGCGTGTAAGTACTGCTGCCACAGTCTCGGTGCCTGTTTGATCCCGTACAGAGATTTTTGCAGTTGACAAACTTGATTAGACTCTCCGTGAGAACCATGTGGGAGTTCGACGTAGATTTCTGCGTCGACAGGTGCGTAGAGAAAAGCATTGGCGACGTCGATTTGCCACAATTTCTTCTTTTTCATAGCGGCGACCGCGAGAAGAATCCGTAGTGAAGTATGTCGGCTGACCGGAGCGAACGTCTCGGTGAAATCGCGTCCGTGTTCTTGGTCGAAGCCGCGTACGACCCAGCGTGCCTTGAACTTGTCGATGGTGCCATCTGCTTTCGTCTTCACTCGGAAGACCCACTTCCCGGTGAGAATCGTTTTGTTTCGTGCCACGCCGATAGGAACAACCTTCCAGGTGTTGCGCTCCTGTAGTGCTTTCAATTCCTTGTCTATGGCTTCACGCCATTTTTCCTTATGCTCCCCCCCCAGAGCCTGCTGAACTGTGGCAGGCTCCTTAGGAGTATCGGTGCCGTGGACCGCGGTGACGAGACCAAGTATCTGAAGACCACTCTGTGTGTAGCGGGGGAGTGTTGTGTCCTCGGGATAAGCTGCTTCGTCACCTGCTTCTGGGTCAGGTGTGAAATTGGGCCCTACGCGTTCTGCTTCGTTGGTGTTGACTTCTGTAGGTGTAACGTAACCAGTGTCGGCGAGGTCGAAATATGTTTCGGCGTTGACGCTTTCGCGAGGATTTTCGTCATCCATCGGGATGGGCACGGAGCAGTAGGGGAGTGGTCCTGCTTCATCCGAGGCGTTATCCACGTTCTGCTCGTCCCAGTCAGCTTCGTCTGCTGCCGAGGCGAAGTGTCGGTCACCACGGAAGCCACCTGTGGGATCCCGATTTCCTTCCAGGTTGGGAAGATATGTCGGAAGGGTGAGTCGTTCGTAGAAAAGGACGTCACGTGCTGCTACTGTTTCTTTGGAGTGGACGTCGAAAATCTTCCACGCGTTGTAATTCCTTTCGATGCCCAGGTGTAATCCCCACTGTGCGCGTTGGGAAAATCGGCCAGCTCGTGCAGATGGGGGTCGGTACTGTACCATGCAGCCGAAAACTCTTAACATTTTTGTGCTGCCCTGTTTTCCTGTCCACAGCAGGTGCGGTGATGCGTTGTTCGGCAGTGACGACGACGAAAGCAAGTTGTGCAGCATGACAGCGTGGTCCATTGCTTCAGGCCACTGGTGATTGGGCAGTCGCATGCCACGCAGTAATTTGCGCATGGTGTTCTGGAGAGTTCGATTCATCCGTTCCGCCACGCCTTGCTGTTGATGGGCGTAAGGAAGCGAGATGAGCCTCTTGATTCCCTTTTCTGCCAAGAACTGCTTGAACCTCTGTGAGGTGTATTCTCCTCCTCCGTCTGACTGAAAGCTTTTCAGTTTCTCGCCGGATTCTCGTTCTGCTACTGGGAGCCAGGCAATGAAGGCTTCGAAGGCCATGTCCTTGCTCGGAAGATTGAGATGCCAAACGTAACGAGTAGCTGCATCGATGAACGTGATTGTATAACTGTATGCTCCTTGTCCAGGTTCGCGGTTGTACAAGATGTCGCTGTACACTTTCTCAAGTGGTGCGTAAGCTGGTGCGCTGGGGTTGTGGTGAGAAGTAAATGGCCGATGTGGTAAGTCAGCTTCGGAGCAGGTAAAACACGTTCCTTGCGCTCGTCGAAGTTCACTTCCGTCCGTTAGGAGTAGTGAATCCTTGTCGAGTACACCGGCTCGGATTGTATTGTTTAACACCGTGCTGCTTGGGTGTCCCATTCGTGCGTGCCAGATGTCTTCGCTGGCGCGATGTCCGGGTGAACGACGATACAGGTCGGAGTTGGAGTAAAAGGCGGCGGTGAAATTGGCGCTTCTGTGAACTTCGCGAGGAGTGGGAGTTAGCTGCTGCGCGGGAGTCGGTGAAGTGTCGTCGATTTGAGGTGATGCAGTTGAAGGACCAGCAATTGGTGTCAACGTTGCTGCTGCTGCTACCGTTGTTTCTGTTGCTGCCGATGTTGTTTCTGCTGCTGTCGATGTTGTTTCTGCTGCTGCCGAGTGTTGAATTGTTGCTAATGCTCTTGTGCGTTCTGCCTCAGGGATGGTGTGCGAGTACCAGAAGCCTTCTGGACTGAAGTCGGGGTCAAGATCCGGTGGATGTGTCCAAGAGGTGAAGGTGACAATCCCGTCGCTGTCGGCAGTGCCAAGATCTGGGACAAAGTCGAGGACGAATACATTGTTTTTCAAGACTGCCTTTCCGATGTAGAGACCACCTTTGCCGTGGTATAACTTAAACTCCTGGGTGGTGCTGTCGGCCTCGAGGTGTATGCCCTTCGCCATCAGCTGACTGACACTCAGTAAGTTGTAGCCGAGTCCTTCTGCTATCAAAACCTTTGACATCTGCAGTATGACATTTGTTTCTCGTGACTGAAGTTGTACTACGCCTTGTCGTCGTGTGCGCAGGTTCTGGTTGTTGGCGACGGTGATGACAACTTCGCGTTGAAGTTGGTGTTCACGTTGAACAAAACGTCCTGAGGAGCACATATGCTGTCCACAGCAACTGTCCAAGAACCACGTATCCTTCCCGGATGGCTCGTTTTGAGCGATGGCTGCATAGGTCGGATTTGGTTGAAGCGACTCGCGGCGAGACGTGCTGTTGTCAAGATGCTCTTCCGGTGAGTAAGATGGTAGTGATTCTGTGATGCAGGAATCGGTTAACCGTGTCATACAACTGACGATGTTTCTTGTTTCTTGCGCAGGTTGTCCCGTCGATGTTGTTGAGACTTGTACTTGAGATGTCGGATTTGCTTGCGTTGAGGCAACTTGACTGCTTGAAGGCCGAAGCTGCCGCTGCGTCGGTTCTGAATGTTGTCGGTTAGGACAGTGTGTGCGAGGATGTCCTGATGTCTTACAGAGGTGACAGAATGGAGGTACTAGTTTCGGTTGATGCTGATAGTTGTTGGAATGCGAATTCGGGTACTGATGCTTTCTTGTTGTGTCGTTCTTCTTGCAGGTCCATATCTTGCTGTTCAGCGTGGATCTCGGCGCAGAGTGCTGCTTCTGATATCTTTCCATGCGCCCGGAGTATGGCGCGGGTGGAGCGCCACTGAGCACCGAGGCCGCCGATGATGACTGTGACGAAGGCGTCTTCTGAAATCGACCCTCCGCATCGAAGAAGTTTGTCGCGCAATTCGCGACAGCGGCTGATATACGCCATCCCTTTTTCGCCTGGTTTCATTTCGACTGTTGTTAGTTGCGCCATTAACCGACTTTGGTTTACACTGTCTGTTGCTTGATATAGGTTCTTCAGGTGGTTGTACGCGAGCTCTGCAGAGTTGCCGTAACCCCGGTAAGACCGTATGTTCTGCTGCTGACTTGGAGTGATATTTCTCAGCAGTATTGTGTACGCCATCATTAACTGATACGTGTATTGCTGCTTGTCGTACTGTGTGACGTGTGTTGGATATGGCAGGGATCCGTCGAAGAAGCCAAGAATCTGTGCGCCTTCCATCATTAACTCAAACTCGAATGACCAGGTAAATAAGTCCTTTCCGTCGAAAGGCCTTGTCGTCTGCAGTTTTAAGACGTGCGGGAACTGTGATTGAACTTGAAGTGCATCCAATGTCTTTTCTTGTCCGGATGCAGGCTGCGGTTGTGGCACAAAACTGACGGAGCCACGCTGGGGCTTGTACGGAGCAAAGGTAGGCCGTTGCTGTTGATTTCCGCGTGCGTACGATGAACCATCTAGGCTCATTGGTGTTGCGTTGTTGTTGCTGTTGTTTGACTGTGCAGGTGACCCTTGCCGGTGCTGTTCGTAGAAGGACATGAAGGAGAAGAATTTCTCCATCATGTCTGGATCGAAGGCCGCAGTTTGATTTGCTGGAGTTTCCGAAGACGAAGCCCTTGGTCTTGTTGCCGTACCCTCCTCTGTCTGTAGACCAGAGGCAGGAGGTGGAGTAGGAGTATTGCCGGGAGAGCCGTTAGAGGAGCTTCTCTCCTTCTGTGTTGCCATGTCTTCCGATGTTGTAGATATCTCGTTTGTAGTTGAATTTGCCCTGACCGCTCTCATACCATGTTGGGCTGAAAAATGCCCTTAGGATCTTTGCAGGACAGAATTCAAGGGTAGGATGATGTGGTAGCGGAAGCGTTTTAATAAAAGATTGTGAACTACCTTGCGCTTGTATGTGAGGGCAAAGTAAGTTGATAATAACAAAGAGATACATGTCTTTTATAAGAATACAGGGAATATGAAAGGATACGATTAATAACTGTTTTACTGTTGCTGTTGCAGTTCGATACAGTGTCGACTCGGGCAACTGCTCAGTATCGAGACAGTTGTTTGTCCTTGCTGTCGCGCTGCATTTGTCAGGTCAAAGGTCGCTGACCTTTGACTTTCGCGTAACCTTCAACGGTTATTCAACCTCCGAGGGTTGACTCACCGATGTTTCGATACGATCTGTTTCGCTTCTGTCTTGGTGTTTCGACACGACAGAGGTGCTTAAATCAGTTGTTTCCAACACGTGGAAGAATTCTCGCATCGCAAGGGTAAAAATGTATGCGGTATTTCAAGTTTCACTATAATATATTGCAGTTTCGATTATACGACACATATGTCTTATCTCGTACACACAAATAGGGGTCTTACTCCATCGATTATCAGGGCAGCCCTTGGTGTCTCAACTTCAGGATGGTACAGTGGTCTTATGGGAATTCTGAAGAGTGATTCAGTCTTATGTATGCTGCAGCAACAGGTGCAATGCATGCAGCCCTAGGTGGTACCAGTAAATGCAGCTGCAGCGCGTGTGGGGGGTGCTGCTACTCTCCACTCCCTTAGCTGCATCCTCTCGTTGCTGTTGCAAGCAGCAGCCTCTGCAATGCAGCCCTAGGTGGTAAATGCAGCCCTAGGTGGTAAATGCAGCCCTAGGTGGTAAATGCAGCTGCAGCGCGTGTGGGGGGTGCTGCTGCTGTGCGCTCCCTTGCCCTGCCAGCCACAGAGTCACGCAGGGATGAGCAGAGAGGGGCAAAAGAATCAGTCACACGCATCAAAATAAAGCACGGCACAGCAGCACGCCACGGCAAGGCACGGCACGGCACGGCACGGCACGGTACAGCAGCACGCCACGGCAAGGCATGAATATATTCGAACCAACTCACTGCAGCGCCATCATCTCCTGGAACTCAATCATCTGCTCGCAAACCTAATCCGCTTAAACCCAAACCCTAGAACAGCCAAGCACACAGCACAGCACAGCACAGCACAGCACAGTCAAAGAGTGACACAGCCAGCCAACTCACTGCAGCGCCATCATCTCTCGAAACTCGATTATCTGCCCGCATGATGTTAAAGAGCAATAAAGCACACAGCATACCACATTGCGAAACACTGCAGCACAGCCAAACAGTGAGTTGGCTGGCTGTGTCACTCTTTGACACAGCCAGCCAAACAGGCAACAGGCAACTCGCTGCAGCGCCCTCAATTCTTGGAATTTCGATGATCTGCCCGCACAGGATGTTAAAGAGCAGTCGAGTCAACCACACAGCAAACCCCATTGCAGAACACTGCAGCACAGTCAGTCAGTCAGTCAAGCAGGAAACTCACAGCAGCGCCATCAATTCTTGAAACTCGATGATCTGCCCACGCAGGATGTGGTTCGGTCGCAGCGTCTTGTCCACCACGCAATGCTCACTGCACCCCTCACCACCGTTCCCAACCGCACTGCACCGACCTTGGCCCATGCACTGGCCCCTGTGCTTGCAGCTGCAGCCGGCAAGGCATGAGGTAAAACAGTCCCCCTGAAAGGGGTCAGCAGCTGCAGCTGTAGCAAGAGCCGTAGGTGAAGCAGCAGACTTAGCAGCTGTGGCAGCTGTAGCATGTAAGGGAGGCAGAACTTTGCCTGTCATGGGGCTCGTGTCATGGTGCCTGCAGGTGGGTGGAAACGAAACACATGACTTGAGTTCAAGGCCAGGGAGGGTCAGACAGCTGTGGCAGCTGTAGCAGCAGCTGTGGCGCATGTAAGGGAGGCAGAACTTTGCCCATCATGGGGCTCGTGTTGTGGTGCCTGCAGGTGGGGACGGGATTGAAAGACAAGATTTGTGTTTTAGACCTCTGTCTCTTTCCCTCACAGCCACAGCCACAACCACAGCCACACCCACGCCCTCATCCTCCCTCCCCTGTCTTTCCCCCAAACACTCGCATGATCCATTTCTCGATGGCAGCCCGTTCGTAAGAGTGCCCGTCAGCAGTGATCACCGGATCGCGCATGATCTCCCCTCTTCCAATGCGTGCTGCCCTCCCTCCCAGCACACACAAGCCTCCCATACACCCCCAGATGCACACCCAGGGCAAGGCCACACACCCACACTCACATGAGCCATTTCTCGATGGCAGCACGTTCGTAAGAGTGCCCGTCGGCTGTGATCACTGGATCGCGCATGATCTCCTGCTGTGCGTGCTGCCCCCCCCTCCCTCCCTCCTCCCTCCCAGCTTACACAAGCCTCCCATACACCCCCAGATGCACGCCACACACCCCCACACTCACATGAGCCACTTTTCAATCGCAGCACGTTCGTAAGAGTGCCCGTCGGCTGTGATCACCGGGTCGCGCATGATCTCCTGCGTGATGCAATCCACAAAAGCGGGCGGCACGTCCTCGTCCCACATCTCCGTCATCCACGCCGCCCGCATCCCTCCGCCGCCCGCCCCGCCGCCCACTCCACTGCCACCGCCGCGAATCGCTGCTCTAAACGCGTTACTCTTTAGCGCATCGCCGAACCCAGTCAAATCTTGCCCCCCAGCACTCCACGACCCAGGAAAACGAGGTGACTGCTGACTCGACTCAGAAGCCACCCCCCCTGCACTCCAGGACCCAGGGAAAGCATGCCTGTCTGCATGAAAAGTGTTCTTTGATCCGGTGAAGCTGCTCCTCTCTACCGAGCCGACAGCAGTACCGGGCAGAGCAGCAGCAGGGGTGCTAAGACTGAGTGGGCTATTTGTCAGTGGTGCTGGGTCGACGGGTGTGGCGGGCACGAGAGTGGGTGAAAACCCCAGTGAGAAGGGCGAGGAGAAGGGGAGGGCGAAGGGATTGGTGAGGTAGGAGTTGGGGGTGGTTGTGGTGGTGGTGAGAGAAGCAATGGTGGAGGCGGGAACAGGGGTTGAGGAAAGAGCGGAGGCAGGAAGAGGGGGGGAGGAGGGAAGAGCAGCGGAAGAGGATGCAGAGAAGGTAGGAGGTGTGAAGCCGAAAGCGTCTGTGAGCCGCTGTGTGGAACCCCACATCTCCCACTCCCTCCCACACGCTACTCCCTCGTTCCTCCCCTGCTGCTGCTGCTGCTGCTGCTGCTGCGGTTGCTGCTTGATAGGAGTGGTGAAGGAGGAGGATGGGAAGGAAGAGGAGGAGACGAACGGCAAGGAGTCGCAGGCTGATGGTGCTGGCGACACTGCCGTTGCAGCGACAGCAGCAGCAGCAGGAGCGGGATGAAGCAAGGGAGCAATGGCAGGGTACGACCACAGGCATGCCGTCCCTGTCACCTCAGACTCACCCGCCCCTGTGGAGGGTTCAGAGACGGCTGTAGCACAGACGGCTGTAGCACAGACGGCTGTAGCACAGACGGCTGTAGCCTCGAGAAACCTAGCACCACTGCCACTACTGTCCCCGCTGCTGCTGCTGCTGCTGCTACTGCTCCTACCACTGACACTGCCGAAGCTGCTCCTGCCGCCACTGAAGCTGCTGCCGCTGCTGCTGCTGCTGCCGCTGCTACAAGTGCCAATACCAGAATCCCACTGCGGCCATTCCTTCCCTGTCCAATCACCTAACCTGACAATGGAAGGTCCAACTTCTTTCCCTCCCGTCTTCACACTACCCTGCTTGTCTTGCTCCCCGCTGCTTCTCCTGCTGCTGCTCTTTGCCACCTGGGAGAACGTGCGATTATCTCGAGTGGGCGGAGAGGCTTGTATCGGGGAAGTAGTGTACTCGTTAGAAGAGCGCGGCGGGGGCGCTGGGCACAAAATGGTTCCCTTATTCCGCGCGCCGCCACCGCCGCCGCCGCCGACGCTGCTGCTGCTGTCGCCGCCGGTAGTGGATCCGCTAGTGCTCCCCTTATTCCACACGCTGCTGCCGCCTTTATTCTCTAAAGCCGCGGCCGACTTTTCAGGCGCCTCAAAACCCTTATTATTAAAACTCGCGGGCAACCCACTCCGCACCTGCCCCTTCCCCAACACGCCCGCTTGCGCAGATCCCACGGGCGCTCTTTCCGTCATGCGCGCGCTGTTCGAATCCGCCGTGCGCGCGCTGCTCGAATCCGTTTTGCGCGCGCTGCTAATGGGCTGCCCTAAACTTTTCGTCTGCCCGGTAAGCGATTTTGCGCTCACTACGCTGTGGGACCGGCTTCCTTTGTACGGGCAGTTATCTCTATTCGTTACAGCCCGTCTCGTTATTGTTGGTACCTCGACCGCTTTTCCAACATTCGCGGGCTTTTTCCCGATAACCTCCCAGTTATTCGTATTACTCGCCCCTTCCGCCTGCTCCCGCGCCTTCCGCTGCGCTTCCACCATTTGCGCGATCTCCTCGCGCTGTTTCCGCTCCTCCGCCTCCGTCGCTTCCCGCTCCGCCCGCGTAAGCTTCCGCATCCCCATCATCTTGCGCCGAGCCCGCGCTGCCCTGTCCGCGCACGCTTCAGCGCTTGCGGAGACGGAACCTCCGCGCACACCAGCTTCCGCCGTGCGCGGGCCTACGAGCCGTTGACGGAACCATCCCGCGGCGGAGAAGAATAGCGCCATCGCCTGCAGAATGGCGCGCCAAACCGCCGCAATGGGGAGGAAAACGGCGGGGAAAACGATGTTGCGCAACCAGTGCCGGCTTCGGGCAGAGCGATCGTCGGCATTTTCAAGGGTCCTATCGGCATTCCCAAGGGTCCCCTGAATACTGCTAGTTTCGTGCGCGCTAGTGTTGTGTATGCTGCCCCCTACATTGCCCCTGTCACTGCTTCTACTGCTAATCTCTTCTTCGGTTGGTGGAAGTGAGAAATGCTGCTGCTCCTTCTGTTGCTGTTGTTGCTGCGGCTCTAGCTGCTTCTCTTGCTGCTCTTGCTGCTCCCGGCGAGGGCTAGACTCCGCAACGCTTGACTGTTGATGACTTTGATCTCGTACACTATCGGGACGGCTTGTATCGAGCAGATCGAGCACCGGACGGCGCGACACGTGTCCACAACCGGCACAGGTAAACCTCCCCGATGATGGCGACTGATCGCGATACGCAGTCATGCAGTTGCGACAGCGCCGCGTCGCCTCTTTTCGCAACCGAGCTTCTTTAATCCCCTTTTCGAGCCGCTGCTCCCTCCGCCGGTCTTCGCGCCGCTCGCGTCGCGCGTTGACGCGTGGAATCACCCACTCGTGCCAGATCACAGGACACGTCAGAAGCATCAGGACGAGAATGCGAGGAGTCAATACGCGAGGCGCGGTAAGGTCGAAGCGCCATTGCACGGGGAGCAGGAGCTCGTTAATCGCCCAGAAAGCGGTCAGCACGAGGAGGAAGGATGGGAGCGCGAAAACGGTGTGTCTGAGCCATCGCGAGGCGGCGCAAGCGACGCAAACGCTGAAGTTGGTGCTGCCGATGGAGGTCGAGAAAACGAAGGCGTGGCGCTGGCAGCACATGAAGGAGCAGCCCGCCGCGGGTCGCGGCGGCGCTTCCGCGTCAGCTGGTGAGATGGTCATGGCGGATTCGAGGTTGCATATGCAAGAATGCTTGGCGGAACGAAGTGATGGGACGGACGAGAAAGAACCGTGCCAGTGAAAAGCGTCTAGAAGATGGCTGAGAGGCGGCGGGATGGAACAGAGAGAGGGATAATGGGGGACGTGGAGGGGATAAGGAGGAAGAGTAGAGACGCAAAGGCTTGCAGGGTCCGAACCGAGGTTTGGTTGTTTGGAAATTTGGGTGGTACGGATAAAGGCTGGGCAAAGAGGTTTGATCGATACTGTGTGGCGGTGAGGGCAATCACGAGATTCTTGATTTTCTCTAGGGCTTCATGCCCAAAGGAGGTTTGAGCTTTGCCAGGTTAGAACCACATGGCAAGTCACCATCCTTAACCATACAAGAAGCTTCTTGACCGATATTTATCCTTTTAAACCCTGAGCTCAATCCGAGTACAATGCCAGGACTTTGCCGAACCGAAACGCAATAAATTTCGAGGAAACCGAACCACATCCTGGGCGTGGGTTCAGTCAGAGGGTTTGTCTGGCATGTGAGATTTTCGCACAACGGTGGATTGCAGCTGGCGTCAGGGACGACAAATTCTGCGTCACTCGGACCGGCTGTCAGCGTCAGCTTGGGCAAAAAAAAAAGGCCCAGTCCGGCCAAAGCGCAAGCAGCTGCACGAATCGCGCGACTATTCGCTCGTGGTTTACTGAACAATTCAGAATATTAACCACTCGTCTAATGCCACCTCATATACATGTTACAACTGACACCAACTGCACATTCTCAAGGCGAATTCTGGCCTCATCTGACCGTCCAAATGACCTGCGAAATTCGAGGTCGTAACGCGCTACGCGTAAAATATTTTGATCCCATAGGCGAATCAAGGCGGTGCGATGGTTGGAGGTCGCACGTTCTCGAATGTCCGAAGCTGGCGCTTTGTCTTTAATCGTTCTGGGCAAGCTGCCGTCTTCTATTACCCTTTGGTTGTCGCCTCGCCTGTTGCTGTGGTTTCTGGATTTACCCGTACCAATGGCCCCAAAAACAAATTTAGCCGTCTACAGAATAACAATCAATGAAACATATATTACACTATGGATAATGAAACACATTACTTTGGCACAGGCCAGCCAGCATCTTACAATACTGATATTTCACTCTCCCAAGAGGAGGTAATAGCCCATGAGGATGGGAAAGGATATTAAGGTCCCAAAGCAAACCCTGCATGATTTTATTGGACAAAAGGGGAGGCAAAATCGAAGGTGGTGCATGGTGCCTGAGGGGTATGGGATGATGAAATAGCGTTGGAGCAAGTCAAGTGGTGTCAAGTGAATGAGACGGATGCGTGCAGATTTCATGGGCGTTGGAAAGAAAGGAACAGAAGGGCGCGAGAGCTTGTGTTGTGTTCTCATCTCAACCCTAAACCGCTAGCTTTCGTTATCCAGTCCCGTATGCGGTGTCGTGTGACTTCTGCTCTTTCAGTCTGTGTAACTGAACACAAACGTACCGCGCCTGAGGACACGTGTATTTTGGTGCATACGGCAATCTTTGGTATGTTTGTTGTACTGTACTCACCCGGTGCTATGAATGGCGGTGTGGGATTTGTACTCGTTGGCCAGAACAAAGGTCACCACCCCTGGGGGCAATGCAGACTGAGGGAGGGGGGAGACAATGGGGAATCAAACAAGGGAGACAAGGGGGAGAGTTGGGGAGGGGAGTTGAGGGCCGTGGGGCAAGCAAAGGCTCAAATTTTATGGTGACAGTTCGGACTCATAGTGGTGGTGCAGGAAGAATGGGAGAAGTATGGCTGGGTGTGATGAGTCTATTTATGAGTTGACTCTAAAATAACTCATCACAAGGGGCAAAAAAAAAGAGTCACAATAGCTGGTGACAGTGCGGACTGGCAGTGGTGGTGCAGGAACAACGGGTCTGCTTTCAAGTCCACTCAAAAGTGGTTCAGGAAGAACAGGAGAAGCATGCCTGAAGCCCAAGCCTGAACTCCGTTTTGAGACGTCTCACCTCACCTGCATGGCATAGCACCCCTCACCTCACCTGCATGGCAATGATTCGGAAGAGCTTTCCACGGATGCCAAAGAGGAAGGCGAAGAGTGCGGTGGTGAGCGGTGTGAGGGTGAAGCGCAGCGCGAGCGACCACACGGTGTGCCACACTCCGCAGGAGAGCAGGGTCTTTTGGCTCGCCATGAAGAGACCTGAGGGGGGGGGGAGTAGAGTGGGGGTTGAGAGTGGGGAGAGAGGCGGTGGTGGGCGGTGCGAGGGCGAAGCGGAGCGCAAGTGACCACACGGTGCAGGAGAGAGCGGACTCTTCTGGCTCGCCATGAACAGAGCTGAGTGCGGGTAAAGAGGTGGGTTGGGAGAAAGGGGACTGTGAGGGGGACTGTGAGGGGGACTGTGAGGGGGACTGTGAGGGGGACTGTGAGGGGGACTGTGAGGGGACTGTGAGGGGGACTGTGAGGGGGACTGTGAGGGGGACTGTGAGGGGGACTGTGAGGGGGACTGTGAGGGGGACTGTGAGGGGGACTGTGAGGGGGACTGTGAGGGGGACTGTGAGGGGGACTGTGAGGGGGACTGTGAGGGGGACTGTGAGGGGGACTGTGAGGGGGACTGTGAGGGGGACTGTGAGGGGGACTGTGAGGGGGACTGTGAGGGGGGCTGTGAGGGGGACTGTGAGGGGACTGTGAGGGGGACTGTGAGGGGGACTGTGAGGGGGACTGTGAGGGGACTGTGAGGGGGACTGTGAGGGGGACTGTGAGTGGACTGTGAGGGGGACTGTGAGGGGACTGTGAGGGGGACTGTGAGGGGACTGTGAGGGGGACTGTGAGGGGGACTGTGAGGGGGACTGTGAGGGGGACTGTGAGGGGACTGTGAGGGGGACTGTGAGGGGGACTGTGAGGGGACTGTGAGGGGGACTGTGAGGGGGACTGTGAGGGGGACTGTGAGGGGGACTGTGAGGGGGACTGTGAGGGGGATTGTGAGGGGACTGTGAGGGGGACTGTGAGACGACACTCACCCAGGCTGAGACGACACTCACCCAGGCTGAGACGACACTCACCCAGGCTGAGACGACACTCACCCAGGCTGAGACGACACTCACCCAGGCTGAGACGACACTCACCCAGGCTGAGACGACACTCACCCAGGCTGAGACGACACTCACCCAGGCTGAGACGACACTCACCCAGGCTGAGACGACACTCACCCAGGCTGAGACGACACTCACCCAGGCTGAGACGACACTCACCCAGGCTGAGACGACACTCACCCAGGCTGAGACGACACTCACCCAGGCTGAGACGACACTCACCCAGGCTGAACATGGACATGCCAAGGCCCGTGTCTGCAATGATCTTGACTGACGTGCGTAGCATCTCCGGGTAGCCAAAGCCACAGCTGGAGAGAGGGGAAGCAGGAAATGGAGGGAATTGGAGGGAAATGGAGGGAAATGGAGGGAAATGGAGGGAAATGGAGGGAAATGGAGATCCATTCCACACAAAAGTTAAATGTGCAGTACCCTTGGCCAGACTACTAAGGCATGCGCTGCAGTAGCAGATGCATCACACAGGAGACTCACTCATGCGTTGGACATGACGAGGCAGTAGAGGAGGCCAAATAGTTGCTGTTAGGATTCCGCACCAACATTCCCAACAGCTATGAGGCTCCTAAGACACAAATGTTGAGTGATTTCTAAAAAAAATCGACTCACGCGTTTGAGAGGAGGGAGTGAGCGGGAGTGAGGGGAGTGAGCGGGAGTGAGAGGGAGTGAGAGGGAGCGAGAGGGAGCGAGAGGGAGCGAGAGGGAGCGAGCGGGAGTGAGAGAGAGTGATAGGGAGCGACTCACGCGTTGGACACAAGGGAGTAGACAACCCCAATGAGAGCCGCATAGTTGTTGGGGTTCCGAACCAGCTTCGCCCACACCACCCACAGCACCGCCACCACCCTACTCCTTCCCCATTTCCCATAGCAATGACTCACGCGTTGGACACAAGCGAGTAGATAACCCCTATGAGGGCCGCGTAGTTGTTGGGGTTCCGCACCAGCTTCGTCCACACCACCCACAGCACCGCCACCACCCTGCTCCTCCTCCCCTTCCCCTTCCCTTTCCTCCTCCCCTTCCTCCACCAAGCAATCCCGCTCCCTCCTTCACCCTGCTTCTCAGGCCCCACCTCTTTACAGCAAGCCAGTGGGGCGTCTGCCCCTACCGATGACATCTCTGGTACTTGCCCTTGCATCTCTTCCTCCTCCTCCTTCTTCTTCTGCTGCTGCTGCTCCTCCTTCGCTGCTGAACTTGTAACCGTGTAACTGGCACCTCCATTCCTGAGGCTGGAGCTACCTTCTGCATCGACCCCTCTATCCCAGGGCTCCTCAAACGGGGTGCTTTCAGGTATAGACGGACACTGATCGAGGCTGCTGGTCCGGCCGAAGCTGCTGGCCCGGCCGAAGCTGCTCGCCCTTCCCACTCCTCCCACTGTATCGCCACCAGCTGGTGGCCCTGTAGCTACAGGTACAGCTCCCGTAGCTGGCAGCCCTGCATCTATAGCTCCTGCAGCTATAGCTCCTGCAGCTATAGCTCCTGCAGCAGACTTCTGAGACGTCTCAAAAGCCGGCGGCCCTGCAGCTATAGCTCCTGCAGCATCAGCTGCACTCACCTGGGCACCACCAGTTGTCTGATAATTCACTACCTCAATGCACACGCACGGCCCTTCCTCACTCCCCTCACTCTCCCGGCCCTCCCCAGCAACCTCACTCCCGTGCTGCCTCTGCTGCTCCTCCCCATCCTTGCTCTCACTAACTGCCAGCTCATCACTAGTTGCTCTTGACTCTGTCGGCGTTCCAACTGACTTCTCTGATCTGGTAGCATCCACATCATGTATGTACCTCGTCTCACTGAAACTCACAACCGTGCTTCTACCACTAACGGAACTCTCACTAACGGATCTGTCACTAACGGATCTGTCACTAACGGAGCTTGCGTGGGTGACTGTATTAAAGCCGCGGCTGTTGAACCAGCTGCCATTGAACGAGGAGCTGCGCACAAGCATGCTCTCCAGGCGAGTCATGCGCCGCTGCTGCTGCTGCTGCTGCTGCTGCTGCTGCTGCTGTCCCTGGCCGTGGGAGACATCAGCAACAGTGGCAACGGCACCCACAACGTCTGCTCCCGCAACAGTGCTTGCTGCGCGGCTCGCAGTGCTACTGCCCTGGTTATCAGTGCTGCCAGTGCCAGCACCAGGGTTGTTGGTATAATGAGCGTGGTTGGGGGCGGCGGCGTCGTGAACGCGACGAGTGCTCAGGGAGGTGGCTTGCTGGCAGGACAGGAGGAAGATGGTGAGCGGCATCCAAATGGCGGACTGCCATTGGTTTGACACGGGCGTGGGAAGGGGAAAGAAATGGGGGGGGAAGAACACAAAAAGGGTGGAATGAGAGAGGGAACCAGTGAGTCACGTTATACAGAGGATGGTTACAGTCAGAGGCATCAAGTGTAGTAGGGGTGCTGTTCAAAGCAGGGTAAGAGGGGGCAGCGGCGTTGTGCAGGCGGCGAGTGCTGAGGGAGGTGGCTTGCTGGCAGGACAGGAGGAAGATGGTGAGCGGCATCCAAATGGCGGACTGGGATTGGTGGGAAGTGGGTGTGGGAGAGGGGTGGAAGTACAGGAAGGGAGAGGCATCAACCCAGCTGCCTGCATTGATGCGGCCTATAGAGTAGCAAGCTCAGGATTTTGGGGGAAGGTGAGAGATGGAGAGAGGGACGCGTATGGTAAGGCCTATTCCTACGGTACCTGAAACTGAGTGGCTCATGTCATGCGTTCACTATTTACTCTGAGACTATTTTGAATCGACAGAAAACAAATTAGTCCACAAGACTCACCTGCAGCACCACTATCTGCGCCATGAGGTCCCCAGCCTCCTCCCCATACATGACTGACAGCAGTGGTACTCCTGTGAGGTTGGTGGGGGGGGGTTGTGGGGAGAGGGGGACATGCGCGGAGCATGAAGACGGGGTTGCTTGTGTTGTGCTGGGCGTCACACCGTCACACTGTCACACTGCTGCGTGATGCTCAGCTGAGCACCACACCCCGCTGCGCCATGAGGTCCCCAGCCTCCTCCCCGTACATGGCTGACAGCAGTGGTACTCCTGTGAGGGGGGGAGGCGGTACGATGTGGGACATGTGAGGGGCATGTGAGGGGCATGGGGCATGTGTGGGGGATGAGGGCGAGGCGTCTTCTTCCCAGCATGAGCACTGCAGCACCACGATCTGTGCCATGAGGTACCCCGCCTCGTCCCCATACATGTGTGAGAGCAGCGGCACTCCTGTAAGGTGAAGGGACATGTTGGGTGCATGTTGGGGTGATGAGGATGGATGGGATAGCTTGGCTTGTGCCCGCATCAGCACTGCACTGCTGCACAGATGGATGGAGGGGAGGAGTAGGGAGCAGGCGGGGAGCAGGCGTGGGAGCAGGCGTGGGAGCAGGCGTGGGAGCAGGCGTGGGAACAGGCATGGGAACAGGCGTGGGAACAGGCGTGGGAGCAGGCGCGGGAACAGGCGCGGGAGCAGGCACGGGAACAGGCGCAGGAGCAGGCGTGGGAGCAGGCGTGGGAGCAGGCGTGGGAGCAGGCGTGGGAGCAGGCGTGGGAGCAGGCGTGGGAGCAGGCGTGGGAGCAGGCGTGGGAACAGGCATGGGAACAGGCGTGGGAACAGGCGTGGGAGCAGGCGCGGGAACAGGCGCGGGAGCAGGCGCGGGAACAGGCGCAGGAGCAGGCGTGGGAGCAGGCGTGGGAGCAGGCGTGGGAGCAGGCGTGGGAGCAGGCGTGGGAACAGGCATGGGAACAGGCGTGGGAGCAGGCGTGGGAGCAGGCGCGGGAACAGGCGTGGGAGCAGGCGCGGGAACAGGCGCAGGAGCAGGCGAGCAAGGGTAACTGACCGATGATGAGGGTGTTGGGCATGGAGACGAGCATGAAGAGCGAGGCGGACCAGAGGAAGGCTCTGTGCACGGCGAGTTGCTTGGCGGCCACTCGCAGCAGCAGGAACAGCACCACCACTACCAGTACAAACAGCTTGGCTGTGGAGTCGGCGCCCAGGAACTGGAAATTCATCTTGAACATGTCCGTCTTGGCTATGGTCTGGTGGGGGGGCCAAGGGGTGGTGGGGGGTTGAGAACGATGCCAGGGGTGGAATATCAGCGTCAGGAAGAGCAGCACCACCACTACCAGCACGAAGAGCTTAGCTGTGGAGTTGGCGCCCAGGATTTGGAAGTTCATCAAGAACATGTCCGTCTTGGCTATGGTCTGGTGGTGGGTGGGGCGTGGTGTCGGGGATTAGAACGAAGGGGAAATGCCAGGGGTGGGATAAGGAGTGGCAGCAGCAGGAAGAGCACCACCATCACCAGCACGAAGAGCTTCGCTGTGGAGTCGGCTCCTAGAAACTGGAAGTTCATCAAGAACATGTCCGTCTTGGCTATGGTCTGAGGGGTGGGGCCAGGATGGGGTTTTGAGATCAGAGAAAGGTGCATGCGGGAGGGAAGTCGGATGACAGCAGGAAGCACATCACATGGAGCTGCAGGAGAAGGAAGAGATTGGCTTCGGCGAGGGAGCAGAGCAGAGGCCACCACGGGTCCTATGAGAGCCTTCCAGGTGCCACAAAGTCGTCCCATCTCTCGAGAGGAGAGTATGGATGAACGACGGGAGCACGCGCAGACACAGGGAACTCGATGAGGAGTGCGCACCTGGAAGACGAGCGAGGGGAGCGCGATGAAGGCGATGTAACGGTTGATTCCGGCGCACTGGTCGGGCGAGAGGATCTTGAAGACGCGCACTGACAGGAAGCCCGATCCGATGCCCACGTACAGCGGCACGATGGCGCAGAACACGCGGTACACATTTCCGCCGTCGATCATGGCTGCGTGATCAAGGAGATGCAATCGCTACCGTCGATCGCGATGGTAAGGCGCTGGTGAAGGCGGTTACAAATGGCCTCCACGAGACTGGCTAACGATGTAATCTGACTGATGGCTCATCACTGATCACACTTCTCACTGATCATTGATCAGGGTTCACCAATCACCTATCACACTCCTCACGTATCATTGCTCGAGAGTTGAGTTTGCTGGGAGTCTGAAAGATCTACACTGTGATGAACGTGAGTATCTTACAAGCTAACGGATTCGCACCACCTTTACAAGGAAAGCCAAGGATCAGCGACTATATCATGTGAGAGCCCTAAAGCAGGAAACAAGGCGGGAGGCAAGCGAACTGGAATGAGCGGCGTCACACGTGTACCGCATTCAACGACAGAGTCTAATATGCATGGAGCCACGCGATTCCTACAAACTACATCTGATGGGTCAGAAACTATTAGTACATCCGTACATACGTGAAGCCATTGCTGGGCTATGCATTCGCTGCTAAAAGGCAGCGCTTCCTGAAAGTAGTTGCCGTAAAGTCGCAGCGGACCTGCACGACTACTGGACGCGAACATAAATCTTCGTACACGTGGCATGCAATGGCGGATGGTCCGCCATAAATCCCCAGCTAAATGGGAAGGTCCGTGCTGGCCACAGCCCATGGCTTGTGCTTTTAAACCGCCCGCCACTCGTGATTCACTGAATAAACCGCTGGGAGGTTTCGCCAATGAAAACTGGAAGGTTCGCTTCGTCTACAGCTGGATTTCGACAATTCAGCAGGGTTTTGCGGACGTCAGCAGTATGCGTTGGGGAAGGGAGGTTTCAATCCAAGCTCGAGATTTGGAAACCAATGGGTCACAGCTGGTTCAAAACATTTTTTGGGGGTTGTAGAATACTCCTGGCAGTTTTTGTGCGTTTCCTTGCACCGAAGATTTTTCCAGTTCGCCTGAAGGGTTCACACGGTAACACTTGATAATAGAAATTGGTCCAGCGGATTTGCGAGTAAGCTTTAGCTTTTTGTTTCGTAAATGTTCCAGGATGATATTGTGCGACCACTCAAACACTTTCGGAACTCCAGGACGATAGAGCTGACACTTTGTGTGTACATCTTCCCTTGTCGAGGAACACCATCGCGGGAATCAGTTGGCTCGAACCAATACCAGCAGTTCTTGACCTGAAAAGTAAAACGGTCACTGGTGCTCATTGAACCCGCCAACATTTCAAATTTGATTGAACTCCCGCCAGAATCATCAAGGTACAACTAACTCATCGACATTCGCCATTGGGCCTTATGTATTTTCAATTGCAATGCAAATGATCCCAACCGCCAAATCCCAAGGTCTCCCCGCCACGATGTCCCATCACGGAATGTAAAAAACATCAGTTTCCCTCACAACCAGACCCGAGCTTTCTCTGGTGTCATATAAAGACCTCTGAAATGTACTGAAACTCATAAAAAGGCACTGAACCGAGATCGCATCATCATTTCCCATATTTTCGTCACTCCAAGGAAGTGCCGCCTCGGGAAGACAGCTACAAGTGGGGCTCGAAATTCGAATCGAACAAACCTCAGTGAGGAACGATAACCGCGCAACGGCCAGGCGAAGCTCGAACCTCAGGGAACTCCCAAAACCGGGAGCTCGCTCGCTTGACCCTCCTTGCCACCCAGATGTCCTTGTTTTGAGCTAAGAGTTTCTTGGTGATCTTTGATGTGTCCAGGAGGCAGAAGTTAGCAAGTAGTAGTCGCGACGTCAGATGTTTCTCTGCATTCGCTACGAATCCACAGCTCGAAGCCACTACCATTGACAACACTGAGTTGTTCCATTCTGAGATTCCTATCACCGTAGTCGAGTTCTATTCTTCGCGCAAAAAAGAAAACTCTCTGGTGCTGGGAGTATACCAGACCCAGCACGACATGCAACCGTGCGTTGCGCTCAAATCCAGCCACATCCCAACCCATTCCTCCTTAGAACACACTTGTTGATACTTAGTGTCACCGTGCACAAGCCTCTTTGTGCGTAGCAATCGATCGAGCCACCATGTGGAGCCCAGTGGGTAATCTTAGCCCGCTAGGCGGGAGAAAGGAACCGTCTAGCAGAAGAAAAGAAAACCGGACTCCGAAGTCCGGGAAGCGGCTCTTGGCGTGTTTCGGCGGGAGTCTGCCGGTAGAGAATGAAGCGATGGACTTTGGCGGCAGGAAAACCAGCCCCATGGCTGGCGCTCTTCAGCCCAAGTCGACGAACCGGGTGAGTCTTTGTGACACCACTCATTAAAATCCTGCTGATTATGAGTCGAACGCCCTGCAGCCCGACTCGAAGAGATGGGAGAGTATTCGAATTCCCGAAAGCTTTAGAATCACTGGAATTCACTTGATTGCTGTGGAAAGGAGCTGCTATACGATCTGATTCAATGGTGTTTCTTCAGGATTTTATTCAGTCAACCCCCTCACTCATCTCCTTGTCCTCGACCCCACTTTTCCCCACGCTTCCGTTCTTCCTAGCTGGACCTTTTCACGCATGCCCTTTGGACGAGAAGTAGGCCTCTTAATACGTACAGACTTGCTATTCCACTCTAGGACTCACCCATCCTTCTGTGCGTAGTATCTTTATCTGCTGTGTTGTCTACGTTGCGCGTGCTTCGTCTCCCGCGTTGCACAGGATGTTGTTTCTCCGCGTCACAAGTCGCCAATGCGCGGTCGCTGGAACATCGTGAAAGGGGATCGCCATCGCGAACTCTTCGCGAACAACATTAACGACAACGAGCAGGAGCGCAACAACGACTGTTGCCACCTCCCGTCGCCCGAGCACTACTCCCCGCACCACCACTGCTGCGACCACAACGATCCACGACAGCGCCACCACCATCCACGTCATCTCAACTTCGACGACGAAGACGACGAAAACGCCGACCCGATCTGGGGCCTCGGCCCCATGGCTGCAATTCCCGCCGGATCTTCTGTCGCCTCTTGCTGCAGCACGAATGAGAAGGAAGCGCAGGCAGGCTCCTCAGGGGTTAAAAACGACCCAAAAGACGGCCCCGCGGCCGGCGGCGGCGGCGGGAGCAGCAGCGGCTCGGTGGTGTGGGGCCACGTGGAGGAGCTGGCCAATGAGGTGGCAGAACTGAAGAGACGGCTGCAGGAGGAAGAGGAAGAAGGGCGGCGACTGCGCAACGAGGTGAAGCATCTCCGCAGCAGCAACCACGATCTGAAAATCATCCCGCCGCGCTCTCCCCGCGCGGCGGACCCGGTTACGCCGGCGCTCCTCGCGCAGTCCATCCGCGCTTCGTTCATCGAGCCCGCCGCCGACAGTCCGTGCCCAGACGGCGGCAACGGCGGCGGCGGCGGCGGCGGCGCGGGCGGCGCGAACCTCAGAAGATCCGTCTCCCTCGGCCGTGCCGAGGGGGTGTCTGCCTACGCCCGTCACATGGCCGCAGCGTACACGGCGAACAACGGCGAAGGCGAGGGCACCGGAGCGAAGGCGAGTGGTGGTGGTAACCCGGTGTGGGTGAGTGGCGAGCAGTGGGTGCACACTCTCTCCTCTCCGCGTCACAGCATTAACGCCAGTGAATTCGGCGTGTTGCAACTAGGAGACGAAGAAGACGGATTGAGACGCTCCTCAGGAACTCCGCTCTCTCTCCTGCTCTCCCTCTCTCGGCCTCTCTCCGGACCTCTGCCGAACCACTTGCAGTCGGGTCGGGGATCGTCGATTGCTGCTCGAAGCGCGAATGACGGCGCTGCGGGGAATTCCCCTGTCGGGCTTGGGGTCAGCCCGAATGCGAAGCTACGCGCGGGCAACATGATTGTAACGGGGCTGAATGTAACGGACGCGAACGGCGTCGCGAAAACGATCAAGATGGAGCAGCTCGTGACTGCCGAGCCTACGACGCCGAGCCGACCTCCGGTCTACCAGGGTCGGCCGAGCCTGGATAAGAAACGGCCGCCGCCAATCAAGGGCATCCCGCTGCCTTGGGATTCAATGGACGGCGAGGATCTAAAGAGCCAGAGCGGGCTGGGGAATTCGGGGACGGCGGAAGGCGGAGGCGGAGCGGAGATTGCGGGGGAGAAGAGCGTTGGCGGAAGGTCATGGGGAAGCGGAAGATCATGGGGAAGAGTGGGAAGCGTGGGTGGACGTGAGGGGGAAGAGGTGGAGGGGGAAGAGGGGAAAGCGGAGGAAAGCGGAGGCGAGTCCGGGGAGGGAAGCATGGAGGCCAATGCGTCTGATGATGACGAAGGAAGGAGGGACGGAAAGAAAGATAACAATGAGAAGCACGAGAGGCAAGCTGGAAAGAAGGGGAGTGAAGAAGGAGGGGATGGGGAGATAGAACAGCTGATGGCGCTGGTGGAAGCGAGAGAGAAGAGAGAGACAGGCGCAAGGAGATACACCGCCGCGTCCCCGTCCGCCTGTGCAGCCAAAACCGCTGGTACTGCGTCTGGTGATAAGACCAAGACTTCTGTTGCTGCCGCCGCTGCCGCTGGTGCCGCTGGTGCTCTTGCGCGCGCCAGCAGCGCGGGCAGCAGAGGGAAGGCGGCAGGCGCAACAAGGGGGCGCAGCGGAAGTCCAGTGTTGCGGCGGAGCAGCAGTAGCGGAGCAGGTTTTGGCTCTTCTTCCGGCACCAACCGCGCTGCCGCCTCTCCCCGCGCTGCTTCTCCGCGCGCTGCTTCCCCTGGGGGGAACAGCAGCAGAGGTACCGTCCCCCGCACGACCTCCTTCCGCGCGTCTTCTCCTCGCGCTGCTTCCCCTAGTGGCGGAAACAGCGTGACGAGGGGACGACTTTCCAGGAGCGTCTCGGATAAGCACAGGGCTGGTGTAGGCGGTACTCTCGATAGGAACGAGCGTATCGGTGTATTAGGAACGCCAAGATCTCCCCAAACGGCCCGACAGACCTCGACTAGCCCCATGTCCCGGCGTCCGCTGGATTTTCCTTCGGGCAGCCCGGGAAGCTCTGGAACGGCCCTGAGAGGGCGGGCAGGTTCGAATAAATCTGCGGGGTCTGGTTTAGAGAGTCCGGCGGCAGGCGTTGCTGCCAATGAGGATGTGACGCGTGGCAAGAAACACAGTGAGGCGGAGGAGGAAGAGGAGAAGCAGCAGCAAGACGGAGAGCGCGCGGAAGAGGAGGGCTGCGCGGAGAGGGGCGAAAAGACGGAGGAACAGCCAAAGCAAGGGAAGGAAGAGGAGGAGGAGGAAGAGTGCGAGGCGCCGGCGGCGGAGAAGGGGGAGGAGGGGGAGGAGGAGAAGGGCGAGGAGGGAGAGGGGGAGGAAGGGGAGGGGGAGGTTGACGACACGTTCACTGAGCTCCGAGACGACGACGGCCCCTCCGTGCCCCTCGCACGGCAGCGCAGCGACCGCAGTGCCGGCAGCAGCAGCAGCGGCGGCGGCGGCGGAAGGCGGAGCGCTGGAACAGGCGGGGGAGGGGCAGCGGAAGGAGAAGAGGAGGAGAATGAAGAGGGTAATCTACCCATGAGGCGCGCGGAGACGGTGGAGACGGGGGATAATATCTTTGGCGATGATATCGATGAGGAAATTGAGATGGAGGGCGTGAAGGGGGGCGGCGGAGGAGGGGGCGCGTTGCGCCGATCGGCGTCGTTCGGAAGCAGCTGCCGGGCGGCTGCGGGCGGAGGAGGCGGGGAAGGCGGAGAAGGCGGAGAAGAGGGGGCGGATGTGCGGGGATCGCGGGAGTCCCTGTGTCGCAGCGCTAGTCTGGGGGGAAGGCGGAACCCCAGCGCAACGCCTCTCGCCGCTGCGTTGGAGGCATCTCGCGGCCATGCGGCGGAAGGGAAGGGGGAAGGTGAGGGCCCGTCGCTTCAGCGGCAGAACGTGTTGCGGGGGAAGGGTGCGGAAGAGATGGAGAGGGAGAGGCGCGGGGAAGGCATGCTTATGCCGTACAGGATGGAACAGCAACTCCAGCAGCAGCAGCAGCAGGAATGGCAGGCGCAGCAGCAGCGGCAAATTGGGAATGGGCAAGAGAAAGTTGTGACTGACGCTGCCATGGTCAGCAACAGCAGCAGGCTTCGCCGCTCTGTGTCTGCTGACGTGGGTGACGCAATGCTGGTGACTCTAGGCGGCGCCTGTGACTATAATGGAGGTGATACGACTGAGAACAGCAGCAGCAGCCACAGGCGCTTCTACAGCCATGGTGAATTTAACGAGGGCGGCCACAGTCACACCCGCAACAAGCACAAGCATGAGCAGCACGAGCAGCAGCAGCAGCACAGCAAGCAGAGCATGTTCCAGAGGCTGTTTCAGAGGGCTAAAAAGAGCATTACCGGCAGCGGTAACACACGGAATCATCATCATCACCAGCAGCAACAAGAGCTTTCCCTGGGCGCGGGTGCAGGGAAAAAGGGCCCTGCAAGGACTATGTCAGATGGTGCTGTTGGCATTGACGGCTGGCAGAAGCAAAGCGCAGAGCCTTGGGAGAATTTGAGTCAGGGTATGGACGGTGGGGGAGCGGGGCGGGGAAGGGGAAGGAGGGAATGGAACCATGATGGCAGTGCGGTAGAGAACCCCCCAGGAGAGGGGCATAGGAGCGAGGTTTCGTGTGATAGCAGCGGAGGTGGTGGTAAGAGGAAGGAGGTGAGGGAGGGAAGCGAGGACGGAGGTGGGAGAGAAAGAGGGGAAGCGTCAGCGCATGCTAATGTGGGCAGTGCGGGTGCTTCTAGTGCTGCTGCTGCTAGTGCTGCCAGTGCTGCGATAGCTTCTGTTTATGGAGGGCATGGTGGTGGGATTCTGGGAAAGACAGGAAGACCCAAGGAGGGAGGATCTGCGACATCAGCATCAGCAGCAGCGTCAGCGTCAGCAGCAGCAGCAGCGGCAGCAGCGGTGGGCGGAGGGCACCATTCCAACTGGTGGAGTGGCCACAGCAGCCCTCCCCCTCTGCCCATCCCATCCTCCTTCGACCCTGCCACCCTCCTCAAACCCACCAGCCCCACCCTCCGACCCACCAACGGAACCACCTCCCCCATCGGACCCCACAGCAGAGCACCATTCTCCACCCCTGTCAGCCCCTTGGCCAGCCCCAGAACCGCCCCAAAAGCCTTCAACAGCCCTCGAAGAACCGGGAGCAGCGGCAGCCCAGGCAGCAACTGCGGTTCCCCAAACACACCAAACACCCCAGACACTCCCAACACTCCCAACACCTGGCGTGGTGGCAGCAGCGGTGGCAACAACGGCGCACCCTCCTCCTCCTCGCCCAGCAAGATTGATCCAATCATCCGTGCGCTCAACTACGCAGCGGTTACAGGCCGGTTACCACCCGGCATGGCTCTGGACGCTATCTCAGAGGAGAGGTCCAGTGCGCTGCTCTCCTCCGCCATCCCCTCCCCCTGCGCGTCCGTTCATAACTCCCTCCACCTCCTGCCCTCGCTGCCCTCCCCAGGTGCTCCGCATCCCTCGCATCCCACGCGTTCCGCTGTGCATAATACCCCCCTGCAGCGCCCGCCGTCGCCCTCGTCCGCCCGTGGTACCCTTCGTTCCGAAGCAGGCGGGTCTGGGAAAAACGCCCTGCAGATGTCGGGGGAAATGCTTCCCCCTCCGCATGTAGCCATGCCTGGCGCTGCTGCTACTGGTGCTGCTGCCGATGCTGGTTCTGCAGCCGCTGGTGCCGATGCTGGTGGTGATGCTGGTGCTACTGCTCCTCACTCCTCCAATCCAACCACTCCTCGTCTCTCCCCGACCAGAGGGATCGGGTCACGTGGCACCCCCCTCTCCCCTCTCTCCCCGCTCTCCCCCACTCGCCCCTCCCCATCCTCCCCCATGAGCCCCATCTCCCCCGCTACCACCTCCCCCAATCCAATCCCCATCCGCCACGTCATTCAACGGCAGCAGCACCAGCAGCAGCTCAAATCCCCCCGGGCGCAACAGCAGCAGCTGAAATCCCCACGCTCACAGCAGCAGCAGCAGCAGCAGCACAGGAAGCCAGGGCAGCAGCTGCAGGTGAAGGCAGGTCAGAAGGCAGGGCAAGGCAGACCCAGCCAGGTGCTGGTGCAGCGGCCAGGCAGCCTCAAGAGCCCCGCTGCTGCTGCCAAAAGCACAGCCGTGAAGCAGGCGCAGGGGCAGGCGGGGGCGCAGAAAACACTGGGGCAGGGGGCGGTGGCAAAGGCACAAGGTCAAGGCGCGCTGAAGGGGAAGGAGAAGGAGAAGGGGAAAGAGGAGGGGGGGGAAGGGGAGAAGGAGGCAGGGGCACAGGAGCGGTTGCAGGCGCACATGGAGGCACAGATGAAGAAGAGCCCGCACTACCTGCAGCAGCAGTTCTACCAGCAACTCAAGCAACACCAGCTGCAGCAGCAGGCGCTGAGGAGACAGAAACGTGCTGCTGCTGCTGCTGCTGCGTCCGCTGGGAAGAGCAGTGCAGCAGCAGTGCCATCAACGCCGTCAGCAGCAGCAGCAGGGCAGGCCGTGGTGGGGTCAGCAGGAGCACGAGGAGGAGGGTCTCGCCCCACCACCCCCACACGCAACAGTGCTGCTGGCAGTGCTACAGCTGGCTCTGGTGCTGGTGCCAGTGCTGTCTCTGCGGCTGTTGGACAAGCTTTCTTTGTCGGCCCAAGCAAAGGCGCAGATGGGAAAATAGCTCGCCAGAGCTTCCAGCAGCAGCAGCATCATGTGCAGAACAGCAGCACCGGCAATGTTTTAAATAGTAGTATTGCTGGAAATAGCAATCAGCACAATGGTCCAGCCACCAGCACCACCAGTGGCTCCTCCTTGGCTGGTTCGTCCAGTGCTGCAGGCTCGGCGTCCCGAGCAGGCTCGGTAGCCTCCAGGGGAGGTTCGGCAGGTGCTGGTGGCGGGCTGCATGGCATGAACAGCAGCATGGGAGGAGGTGTGGGAACGGTGGGAATGGGAATGGGGGGATTCAGTGCGGTTGGCAACGGTGGGATGCAGGGCAGTGGGGTACACGTCAGCCAGACGAACATGAATGCGGCGACTGCAGCAGCCATTGCAGCGGCGGCTGGGAGCATTGTGAGCGGCACGGGCAGCTCTCAGAGCCGCTCCTGCAGCCGCACCTCCAGCATGCGATCTGAGGTATGTTGGGTGTGCGCGGGGGGAGGGAGGGGCGGGGTGCATTGTGAGAGCATATGAGCAAATTTAGTTATGAGGGTGATTGTACCAGTGAGCGGCACGGGCAGCTCTCAGAGCCGCTCCTGCAGCCGCACCTCCAGCATGCGCTCTGAGGTGCGCTGGTGATTGTGTTGGTGAACGTGCGGGAGGGAAGGGGGAGGACAGGTGCATTTCAACCAATACGAGGGTGATTGTATCGGTGGAAGTGGGGGGGTGGGGGACGTGGTGCAGGGTATGCGGAATAGTAATGTGGAAACAAACGTTAATTTATTTACATTTGTTTGTTCATCGTGTGCGCGTGTGTCCCCTTGTGTTGCAGCAAGACTTGAACTTGTCCAAGCTGAGGAACGGCAGCATATCCTCCAACGAGTCTTGCCTCTCCATGTAAGTCTAGGCTGCATAGCCTCCTGCTTTTGAGCTGAGTGCAATCGAACTGATTGCAAAGTGCCGGTGTTCATGCCGTTCCGAATTTCTGCGTGCTCGCTACACTGCATCACCCGATGTAGTATATCATTGGTTCCATGGTTAAGGCTAGCCTGAGCAGCCATGTGCTTATGTGGATATGCACGTGTGTATGTATGTGCTTGCAGGTCAACACGCCAGCCACGGGGGCGGCCAATGAATGCAGCAGCAGGCAACCAAGCCGGCCCTCCCCTCAGCCAGAGCATGGGCACCAACGTTTACAACCACCATCAGCAGCCAAGCACTGGCAACGTCGGCACATACGCACATCAACCGCCAAGTATGGGCAACAACACGGGCATTCATTTCCAGCAGCAGCATCAGGCCAATCGTAGCCCGTTCTCCACTCCACCCGCAAGCCCCCCTCTCAACCCGACTCGAGGGTTTGGGATAATTGGGTGGACCGCTCAGGATCTTAAAGCCCAAGTCTAGAATGGCAAATTTTCATAAATACTGAAGTTGAAAGAATGTTGGCGAATGTTGGCGAAGGCAAACTTCGCCTAACAAGGGTGGCGAAGGGTGATGAGTTTGTTGCCCATCGGACAGCTTACTGTTTGACTGCTTTCGAGTTCAAGAATCTTGACGACTGCCACATGGGTGGATGCATCTGAACTTCGGAACTGTGTTGTGTGAGTGACTCTCAAGGGTGTTACAAAATGCTTTACAAAATATACAACTTATGTGAAAGCTTGTACATATTTGGTATCAACTCAAAATTGGCATCACCGTGTACCGTAATACTATTTACGTGTGGGTAATTGTAAACGACCTGCACTTTTGTTCATTACGAAACAGTTCCGCGAATCAATACTAGTACCAATAACTGCAACCAAGGACATGACCAATTTTTCCTAAATAAATTTGTCCAATCCACCTCGTCCCAATTACCACTCGTCCGGTTCACAACCACGAAAGGTGAGTGGTGGTGCTGCAGGCACAAATCAGGGACCCAATTTGAGAAAACCCAGGAGTGTGAAACAAGCAAGCGGACACGGGTAGCAAGAAGGAAAGAGGGTGGGGAAGAGAGTGAGTGAGAGGAAGAGAGGAGTGGGGCGGAGAGAGACGCCAAGGGAGAAGAGGACAAGGAAGGGAAGGGGCGAGAGGACAAGGAAGGGGAGGGGTGTGGAATAAGGGCCGAGATCAGAGGGGAGGGGAAAAACGAGTGATGAGAAGAGGAGGGAGAGGAGGGAGGAGATGGCGACGAAGGGGGGGGGGGGGGGGGGAAGAGGAGGATGAGTGTGGGCAGGTGGGGTGAGAGGAGCACGTGTGTTGCTCGCTGCGTCCCCCTGCGCTGCCGTTCCAACTGCCACCAGGGAAGTGGGAAATGAAATGGCGAGGAAGGGGGTTTGGAGCAAAGGGAGGAGGGTGAGGGGAAGCGGAGGGGGGGGGGGGGGGGGGGGATGGGGCGGGGTGGGGGGGGGGGGGGGGGGGGTGGGGTGGAGAGGGGTGTCTGGGTGGGTGTATGTGAGAGGGGAAGTGGGGAAGCAGCGTAGAGCGAGAGGTGATGAGAGATTGGAGAGTGTACGAGAGTGGAGAATGAGGTGATTTCTTTGCCACATTAGGCTTGCAGGAAAAGGAGGAGAGGAATGGTGGGAATGAGAACAGAGGAAAGGAGAAAAGCGGGCAGAAACGGAAGGGTGGAAATCATAAGCGAGCGAAAGGAGGAGAAGGGCTGTAGGTGCAAGGGAATGGGTGAAACGGTGAGTGGGAGGGGAAGTGGGGAAGCAGCGCGGAGGGAAGGGGCAGCAGCGCGTGTGAGAGTGGGGAGAAGCGCGTACGGAAGGGGCAGCAGCGCGTGTGAGAGTGGGGAGAAGCGCGTACGGGAGAGGGAGGGGAGGGTGATGGGATGAAAGAGCGGGTGGAGATGGGCAGAAATGGGATAAGGAAGACGGAGAAACATGAGGGAAGGACAAGGAGATAGTGAGGGAGGGACTAGGGGAAAAAAGGAGGGCAGGACAAGGGAGACGGGAAGAGGTGGCGTGCATGGGGTGAGGCGCGTGGCAGGAGGATGGGGTGGAATGGGGGGGTGCAGAGGGGCGGGAAGGCAGGGAGGCCCTTGCAGCGGATAACCCTTACCTGCACATCTGGGGCCGCCCACCCCACCCGGGACCGCCCACCCCACCCGGGAGTGCCCACCCCATGGCACCCACCCCACCCCATGGCACAACCCTGAGGAGGCGTGGGAGAGGCATCGCGGGAATGCTACTGCTGCTCCACCCACTCCCCATGCCACTGCTGCTGCCGTTCCCTCCTGCCACACCTCCACCGCCACTACTGCCAGCAAAGAGGTCGATCAGCGCCGACCTGGTAGCGGGGTGGTGAGGGGGGAGGGCAGGACGGTGAGAGTGGAGGCAGGACGGTGATCAGGGAAGTTGAGGCGCACCTGCATGCAGCGAGCAAAGCCCCCGCTCCAGCACTGCTCTGCTTCCTGCACTTGGAGAGGGGCTGAGGGGGAAAGGAGGAGAGGGGCTGAGAGGGAAAGGAGGAGAGGGGCTGAGGGAGAAAGGAGGAGAGGGGCTGAGAGGGAAAGGAGGAGAGGGGCTGAGAGGGAAAGGAGAAGGCGGATTCTGGAGCGTCTACCACACCACCATGCTGCTCGCCAGCTCAGATAGCGACAACTCGGCGGCTGCCTTGGCAACGGCCTGCGAGCGCGCTCTTGCTCCCTTCCGTTTTTCCCATTGTCTCACCCTCCCTTTTCCCCGTGTCCTTCCTCGGCAGCGCTCTGCGAGCGCGAGCGCAAGGGCTTCCGCCGCTGCTGCGCGCGTATTCCCTGCGTGCATATTAGGTCGTCCGCCAGCATAGTGGCGCAGGCGGAAGCGTGGGTGGCGGAAGACGCGGAGAAGCGCAACGAGGAACCGATGGCAGAGCCATTGAACTGAAAGGATGCGGTCCAGGCAGGGAGTGCGACGGGGGGAGTGCGCGACGAATCGAGTGAGCGATGCGAATGAGGGACGGATGACGAGCGGCGGAGAGGGAAGGGAGGCACGGGAGGGACACGCGCTACGGCAGGAGCGAATGCGGGACGGAAGCGAAGCGCGCGACGGAAGGGACGGAGGGTGCTGGGCGACGGCATGGACGGGGGAGACTGGAGGAAGGACGGAAGACACGACCGGGACGGGAGTGACGGGCGCGGCGACTAGGACAGACGCGACGAGGGCGACGGTGGGAGCGGGTACGACGAGAGCAACTAGCGAGACGGGACCTACGAGTGCGATTTGGAGAAGCGGGTGCGGCGGGTACGACGTATTAGATGGTGTATGAGATATATTTGCGCGTACCGTGAGAGATCGGATGAAATGGGCGTTACGTGAGGGACGGTGGAGACCTAAACTATGCAAACGGACAGAAGTCCCATTACAAAATCCTGGGTGCTCGGCGTAGTTATCGGTAGCTAACGATATTGTGGGCTACGGAGCCTACTACTCAACGAGTCTAGAAAGGTAGCTTGAAGCTTCAAGTTTCCGGAAGTGTGAACAGTGAGTGGCCCCGGTTCTTGTTTGTTCTGGCGAGTGTCTAGAGTGGTTTTGCTGTTGTGCTTTTGGCCAATCATTTTACTGCGCTCCAAACACCTTCACAGTGGATCGCGAGAGAGCCCCACACAAAAGCGGGTTACCTTGTTCACTGACGAAATCATGTTCAAGAATCTTGAACTTGAACACTTGCCATTCTAGACTCGGGCTTTAAAACCGGGGTGCACATTAGATGAATGTGCATCAAAGGTTATCCCTTGACTGAGTGGGTTACGAGGTGTGCTTTCAACCCCTTCAAGTCGAAATTCGTTTCCCCCCTCCCCCGCAATTTCGTTTCCCCACGCCCCCGCAATTTCATTTCCCCCTCCCCGTCGAAATTCGTTTCCCCCCTCCCCCGCAATTTTGTTTCCCCCCTCCCCCGCGATTTCGTTTCCCCCCCTCCCGCCAATCTGTTTCATCCATTCGGTTTCACCCACTCCCGCCATTTCACCCCCTCCCGCCACCTACGAAATGCCCGAAGCTCTAGCAGAATCAATTTTTTGTCGCCCCTCGTGAGCCAATCACTGTTTTTCTCCAAACCCCCTTCCCAACATCTCAAGCCGAACCGCGTTGAATGTGCACCCTGGTTGTAATAAGATGGGGAGGCATTAGGTGTGATTTTTGCGTTATCGATGTACAACCCTGCAAGGTTAGGATTGACATGCTCTCTCATTTACTGACAGTGTTAATTGATTGACATGATTGAGTGTCCAAGCATCTCTGCTCAAAGTGTATCTGATGCATGCTAACAAAGTGACGGTCAATTCACTCTACGCGTAAATTGGACACCTGCGCTTCGTTCTGTTGCTTCAACTCTCCGTTACTGTGGATGAACTTCGCCTGTTGAATCCGCGACTGCACAGCCGCATCGCAGCAATCCCCCCCACCACGAAAGCAGAACGAGGTTGGCTGACTGCGTGTTCTGCGACAGTACGACCGAGATGGTAACACCCACATCCGTCGCAGAGACCTACATGATTCGATGTGAGCCCAATCTTGGCGATTGACAAAGCAGTTTGACTGCCAATTCGCTGCCGAAATTCATCCGATCGCTTCGCACAATGCAGCTGCACTTTGGTCGTTAGCGAAAGGCGAGGGGTCAGGTGGGAGAGTGTGGTAACCACAGGGTCAAACAGGGCCGTCTTTCAGCCAATCTTGATCAGTAGGTTCATGATAATTAGGTGACGACGCAAGATTGTCAGTTGACTTATCTTAGGATGCTCCTGCATTAGTAGGTAGCGGCAGCGCATTGATTTGATTGGCTGCCTTTGTGAACCGCGCCTACTTTTAGATTCGTTCATCGCGACCTCATCAAATTCGTCGTTTTCGCGTTGCTCTGAAGTCAATCGTGGTCGGACAGGAGGCACATCGGCCGCGTCGCGATCGCACAAGCGATTTCAGCAACCAGCACGATTGCTTTGAATTTCCAAGTGCCTAGACGATCCAGGTGTTTCTCTAACAAACATTGCAACTTATTGTCTACCAATCATGCTTCTCCGTTAACCAACTTCATCTGTCCGTCCATCACAATGGACGGCTTCGGTTGACTCCCCTCACGAATCCTCCGTCACGATGGACGGCCGGATTTAACGCTCTTCAAGATCCAACGGCAGCGATGGACGGCCGGCCGAGCGTGAAGCTACACTACCATCAGCAGCACCGCCGCCAGTCCCCCCACGTAGATCATCCGTTGCATAGCCCTAGTAAGACCCGCCCCAGACGCTACCTCCCCCGGATGTGCCTGTTCCTCTCCTCCGCGCTCTCCTCGAGCCGCCTTCTTCTGTTCCTCGCGGTCGGCGTCGCGTGTGTGTTTCTGTACTCCGTGCTCGACATAAGATTAGATGGCGGCGCGACCGGGAACGGGGAAGGAGGTTCAGGTTTTGGTTCGGCAGCTGGAGAATTCTCCATTAGGTTCGGCAGCAGCCGCGGAAGCAGTGGAAGCGTGGGGGGATCCGCGGAGGAATCGGCGGGAAAGGCTTTTTGGGGGGATTCGAGTCGAGCCGCGGCGGCAATCGACGATCTGCTCGTTGCGGCAATGCGCAAATCACGCTGGCGGGATTTGGGAGAATCCGCGGAGCAGCTGCTGTGGTCTTCCCCCGATCAGGGGATCAGGGGAAGCCTGATCGGTGGCGGGAAGGGCGGAGGCGGAGCGGGGAGCGCGGGGAGCAGCAGCGGGGGAGAGAGCCTGGCGGAACGGCGGAGGCTGATGCGGTTGGGGTATGATGGGGGAGAAGGGGTGGTAGCGGGGGAGGATGGCGGAAAACTGGACCAATCAGGAGCCGCCAGCGCGAGAACCTTGCCCGCGTCTCTGATTGGCTCCGGGAACCAGGGCTTACAGGGGAATGCTGACGTGGACCGTGCTCTAAACGAGCGGCTGGCTCGCGATGTGACTATAGTGATCAGCGCAAAGCACTCTTTCGGAACAGCAGCCGCGCAGCTGGACGCAATTCTTGCGACCACTCCCCCCTGCCCCGTGATCTACATGATCCCCGGCGCAATGGACGCGCGCACGCGCGCGCACGTCAGGCGCAGGCAAGCGGAGGGCGCACGTGGGATGTGGGGTGGCTGGGGCGGCGGAGGGGGAGGTGCAGGCGTGGGGGGAACAGCGGGCGGCGGATTAGGGTTTGCAGATCCTGAACTGGTTTGGGGGGATGGTGGCGGAGGGAATAGGCGGAGGCGGAAGGGCAGGGGGAAGGGGCGGGGGAAGGGGGAGGAAGTTGAGGGAGGGCGGAGAATACTAGTCAAGGAAATGGAGGATGAATATGCAAGTGGGTACCTAATGCGAAACGCATCGTCTGAGTTAATCCGCACTAAGTACGCGCTCTTTGTGTTCTCTGACGTGTTCCCGTATCGACCCAACTGGCTGCAGCATCTGTTCAGATTCGCTGAGAAGCATCCTGAAGGGGTGATTTTCCTGCCGTTTATTTGGGAGTGGGGGGGGGATGCGGGGGGCGGGGGGGCGAAGCTCAGGGCAGGGGGGCTCAGCAGAGGGGCGGGCGCAGAGGGAGGGGCGGGGGGAAGGGGGAGAGGGGCAGTGACGTATGGTGGTGCGACGAATCTGCGTGGTAGGCTCGGTGCCGGTGCTACTGCAGGTGCGGTCACTGGTGCTGCCGCTGCTGGTGTGGCTGCTGGTGCTGCTGCTAGTGGTGGTGGTGGTGCTGGGGGGAGCAGCATGGGCAGTGGATCAGTGGCGAAGCAAGAGGGCCTTAAAGCCCATGCAGCATTCGCCTCAGACATGCTATTTGATGACTATAGCAACGACGGGAAGCTCTACCCTCAGCCAATAGAAGACGTCCACGTGGCAGGCACCAGGGATCCGAGCCTGCTGGACCCTCGGGAATCTCCGGTAGGCGTGGAGGACCCTCGGGAATCTCCGGTATTTTAACTACAAGTCTTACTTAGTGCCGCAGTCTATAGTAGTGTACCACCACCCGTCTTCCAGCGTGGGAGCGCGGGATTTGATCTACTTTGCGCGGCAGAGCGGCGCTGACGTGTGTTCAGCCAATCAGGTGTTTCTGCGGCACAAGTGGGGGATTATAACGGGGCAGCAGTGTAGAGGGTTCGTGGACGCCACTTTAAGGGGCCACGTGTGGACAACAGAGGGCCAGGAGGGGGATGGCGAAGGGTGGGAGGTGAACGGTGTAGGTGCTTCAGGTATTGCTGCTGCTGGTGCTGGTGGTGGTGGTGGTGGTGGTGGGGAGGAGGGTAGTGAAGGGAAAGGGGGAGTCGAGGCAGGTGGAAAGGGTGCTAGCCTTTACAGCAGCACCAGCAGCAGCAGCAGCGCCACTCCTACCGCCCGTTTTCTCATTCCCAAGAGCCAATCAGAGCAGGCTCAGCTCGTGCTCGCCTTCTTCTCATTGGTCGGTTTCAACCGCTTCCAGATGCGCAATCTGCCAGCCTGGCAACCTCTGCCGCCCGCGCCGCCCGCCGTCTGCCACGTCAGGGACAGGACGCTGTGTCAGATCCCGATTCCCTGGATGGCTGTTGCCGCCCGGTTCATTCCGTTTGTGGACCGACTGGCAACGCTGCCAGATGCTTTGGCAGAAAATGCCAAAACTGTCGCCTCCGCCGCCGCTGCCGCTGCTACTGCTACCGGTGGTGCTGGTGGTGGTGGGAAGGGAGTGGTTCTATCTAGCACTGGGAATGGTAGTACTGGTGGTGCTGCCGAGGCTGAGGTTCGGGGAGAGCCGGAGCTGTGGTTCGGCCGAGCCGAGGAGTACCCGAGCCTGCGGGTGAATCGGGTGGAGGATCTCTGGCGGGCGGCATCGCTACGGGACGGACAACTGTTCATGATTCGGCACGGAGTGGTCAAGCACGGCGAGAAGCATCCAGGAAGGCGCGCACCGGAATTACCCTTTTTAATGAGGCTATACCATCCGTTTCTGCTGGTGGAATTGGAAATGCAGGTGTTTTCTGGTGCAGGTGGGGAGGGGTTGGGTGGTGGTGGGGGGAAGGGGGAGGAGGAGAACGGGTGGTGGATGGAGGGGAGTGAGGGAGGGGTGGAGGAAGGAACGGGGTTGAGAGGGGGGCGGGACAGGAGTAAGAGGACGGGAGGGGCGGGGAAAACGGTGTTGGAATCGAGTCTGTTTGATGGGTTGTCTGTGGTTGTGGAGGAAAAATGCTTCTTCCCACCTTTGGACTCTTCCTCTTCCGCTTCCGCTTCGGCTTCGGCTTCGGCTTCTAACCTCTCTTCCTCCTCCAATTCCTCCTCCTCCTCCTCGTTGTCTTCAACTGCCAAGAAAAACAGCACCAGTGCAACCCAACCAAAAGGCACACTACTAACGCCCTTCACACTCTCCTCCTCATCCTCCGCCACCGAACCTCCTCCCCGCCCCTGCGTCCGTTCGGTCCGGTACTTCCGAGCCTGGATGTACGTTCGGCACACCGACCCGGATCACACAGCCCTCCACATGTTCGATCGCTTCCGCCGCTCGCTCCGCCGATCCCTCCCCTCCTCCCCCTCCGCTTGGATCAACACCACGCGCATGCACTGGCTGTCGCCGCGGTTACGGAACGTGGTAACGCGGTTACGCGTGGTGCGGTGTGTGCCGAGCATTTCGGACGGGTGCGAGATGGGGTGGCGGGTCGGGGCCGTGCCCGACGCGTGGCGGCTGCTGCTGTGGGCGTGGCGGCCGCAGAGTGTGAGGACGGCTCAAGTCCTGCTGATGAATGCCGATACTCCTGCCGTGGGTGAGTGAGTGAGCCTGGTGCTCCCCAAGTTACTGGTAGCCCTTGGATTGAGTAGTGCTACATGGGGTTGCAAGGACGCGTGGCGGCTGCTGCTGTGGGCGTGGCGACCGCAGAGTGTGAGGATGGCTCAAGTCCTGCTGATGAACGCAGATACTCCTGCCGTGGGTGAGTGAGTGAGCCTAGTTCTCCCCAGGTTACCGGTAGCAATTGGATTCGTTAAGTGCTAGATGTGCCGGATGCATGGCGGCTGCTGCTGTGGGCGTGGCAGCAGCAAAGCGCGAGGACAGCCCAAGTGCTGCTCATGAGTTTAGGCTTTTGCAAAAGTTGCAAATTCTCAAGAGCACGGTACCATAACCCTCTCTGCCCTTTTTCCCTTCCCACTCCTGCCTTCCTCGGCCCGGCAGATGATTTCTCTGCCATTTCAACTGCATGTTAGAGTCACTTTTAAGAATTCCGTCACTTTTCCTCAAGGGTAACCCTCTCTGTCCTCCCCCCTTCCCACTCCTGCCTGCCTCGGCCCGGCAGATGATTTCTCTGCGAAAGCCGCATGGACGTGATTTGGATGGCATGGGATGAGACTCTGAAACAGTTCAGACTTGTGAAAGTCGCCTCTGGAAATATAGCAGTCGAGCACTGTGCCATTCCCGTACCGAGATCAGGTTACTGTATATCCATTCAGTGTACCGTAGTTCTCTTCAATATGGTACGGTATTATTGGTATGGTTCTCTTCAATATGCCATTATGACATTTATTGCTAGAGCGACAATAGCCATCTTAGTTCTCTTCAATATGGTACTGGAAGCCATTATGACATGTTGCTAGAGCGACAATAGCCATCTTATAATTCTTGACACATTTCCTGCCTGTACTGCTGACAGCCTTGATATGCTAAGGTGAAATAGCGGACGATAAAGCGACTGTACTCCGTGAGTGTTACAAGTCAGGTGATTTCTCATATTGCATCAAGTGCCAAACGGCAAGAGCAACCATCCATGTAAGGAAAAAGAGGCCCACTATAACGAATCCAAGAATGTTGAGATCCATTCCCGCTATTGAGTCCCATGGCTGTCCCTCCCATCCTGCCTTCTCAATCACCAGCTGCCATCATGGATGGAGCGAGGGTACAAGGAAAGAGGAAGAGAGGAGAAAAAGGGGTACTGAGCAGAAGTTGAAGGAGAGTAGGAGGGATTGGGAATTGAGTTGGAGGAAGGATGGGAGGAAGGACAAGAGCAACAAGGGAAGGAGAGGAGCAAGGAGAGCAGGAAATGGAGCAATTAGAGAAGGACGACACGAAGAGAAAGATGAGGATGAAAGACAAGAGGAAGGGGTAAGGGATGAAGCCAGCCCCTTTATAAGCAGTGCCACCGAGACTCATTGCTGTTGTTCCAAAGTACAGTCAGCTCAAGCTTACCTGCAGAAGCTCTATTACCCCTATAAGCAGCGCCACCATAACAGACAAGCCCGTGATGACAATATTGAAGAAGAGCTTTCTCAAAGGAAAGGAGAAGGCCCAGCTGTATGCAAAGTTCATGAATGATCCGTCTATGGTGTCTAGTAGGGTCATGCCTGGGAGGGGAGGAGAGGAGGAAGGGGAGAGGTGGGGAGAGGTAATGCACGGTTCAGAACATGCGGGATGGAGAAGGCCCAGCCCAGCTATAGGCGAAGTTGATGAATGAACTGTCTATGGTGTCCAGTAGGGTCATGGTATCCAGTACGGTCATGCCTGCCGAAAGGAGGAGAGGAGGAGGGAGGTGGTGCGGGAGGAAGGGAAAGGGTATGCATGGGTCAGAATGCATGGGTCAGTATGCATGGGTCAGTATGCATGGGTCAGTATGCAAGGGTCAGTATGCAAGGGTCAGTCTGCATGGGTCAGTACGCATGGGTCAGTATGCATGGGTCAGTATGCATGGGTCAGTATGCAAGGGTCAGTATGCAAGGGTCAGTCTGCATGGGTCAGTACGCATGGGTCAGTATGCATGGGTCAGTATGCATGGGTCAGTATGCAAGGGTCAGTATGCATGGGTCAGTATGCAAGGGTCAGTATGCATGGGTCAGTCTGCATGGGTCAGTATGCATGGGTCAGTATGTGCGGGAATGAGAAGGCCCAGCTGTGGGCGAAGTTGATGAATGATCCATCTATGGTGTCTAGTAGGGTCATGGTGTCCAGTAGGGTCATGGTGTCCAGTAGGGTCATGGTGTCCAGTAGGGTCATGGTGTCCAGTAGGGTCATGGTGTCCAGTAGGGTCATGGTGTCCAGTAGGGTCATGGTGTCCAGTAGGGTCATGGTGTCCAGTAGGGTCATGGTGTCCAGTAGGGTCATGGTGTCCAGTAGGGTCATGGTGTCCAGTAGGGTCATGGTGTCCAGTAGGGTCATGGTGTCCAGTAGGGTCATGGTGTCCAGTAGGGTCATGGTGTCCAGTAGGGTCATGGTGTCCAGTAGGGTCATGGTGTCCAGTAGGGTCATGGTGTCCAGTAGGGTCATGGTGTTCGGTAGGGTCACGGTGTTCGGTAGGGTCATGGTGTTCAGTAGGGTCATGGTGTTCGGTAGGGTCACGGTGTTCGGTAGGGTCATGGTGTCCAGTAGGGTCATGGTGTCCAGTAGGGTCATGGTGTCCAGTAGGGTCACGGTGTTCAGTAGGGTCATGGTGTTCAGTAGGGTCATGGTGTTCAGTAGGGTCATGGTGTTCAGTAGGGTCATGGTGTTCAGTAGGGTCATGGTGTTCAGTAGGGTCATGGTGTTCAGTAGGGTCATGGTGTTCAGTAGGGTCATGGTGTTCAGTAGGGTCATGGTGTTCAGTAGGGTCATGGTGTTCAGTAGGGTCATGGTGTTCAGTAGGGTCATGGTGTTCAGTAGGGTCATGGTGTTCAGTAGGGTCATGGCGTTCAGTAGGGTCATGGCGTTCAGTAGGGTCATGGTGTTCAGTAGGGTCATGGTGTTCAGTAGGGTCATGGTGTTCAGTAGGGTCATGGTGTTCAGTAGGGTCATGGTGTTCAGTAGGGTCATGGTGTTCAGTAGGGTCATGGTGTTCAGTAGGGTCATGGTGTTCAGTAGGGTCATGGTGTTCAGTAGGGTCATGGTGTTCAGTAGGGTCATGGCGTTCAGTAGGGTCATGGTGTTCAGTAGGGTCATGGTGTTCAGTAGGGTCATGGTGTTCAGTAGGGTCATGGTGTTCAGTAGGGTCATGGTGTTCAGTAGGGTCATGGTGTTCAGTAGGGTCATGGTGTTCAGTAGGGTCATGGTGTTCAGTAGGGTCATGGTGTTCAGAAGGGTCATGGTGTTCAGTAGGGTCATGGTGTTCAGTAGGGTCATGCCTGCAGGGGAGGGGATGCGGAGGAGTGTGGAGGGGTGGGAGGTGGATAACGCAGAGGCGAATATTCGTAGGCGGCACCAGTTCCAAGCTCATGAATGAATGACCCATCCACGCCCACAGCACACCTTGTAGGTACCCAACTACGACGAGGTCTACAGGCGTACCAGCAGCGAATATGACCAGAGGATGGCGAACCAGGGGAGACCGGAGGAGACGGCACCAGCAGCCATGAAGAGCAGAGCGACCTCCGTGGCCGTGTGATGAAGGCAGGGCAGTGGGGGGGATACAGACAAACAAGGCAGGGCAGTGGGGGGGATACAGACAAACAAGGCAGGGCAGTGGGGGGGATACAGACAAACAAGGCAGGGCAGTGGGATAGAGCCCACAGGCAGGGCAGGGCAGGCGCGTACCAGCAGCGAAGATGACCGGAAGGCAGAGGATCGCGAACCAGGGCAGGCCGGAGGAAGCAGCACCAGCAGCCATGAAGAGCAGAGCGACCTCCGTGGCCGTGTCAAAGCCAAGCCCAAAGAGGAACCCCAACAGGTACATCTGGGGCGGGTGCTTTATCAGCGCTGCGATGCGGCCCAGGCAGCGGCCGAACATCCCCCCCTGTAGTGTCAAGTCCTCTAAGTCTGCTTCTCTAGCCGTGCCATTCCGTGTTGCACGGAACACCTGGAGGCGTGGAGAGCGGCCGGGAGTGGTGGAGAGGGGTGGAGAGGGGTGGGGAGGGGTGGGCCATGGTCGTGTCAAAGCCGAGCCCAAAGAGGAACCCCAACAGGTACATCTGGGGTGAGTGCTTTATGAACGCTGCGATGCGGCCCAAGCACCGCCCAAACATCCCCCCCTGGAGTGCCAGGTCTGCTAGGTCTTCCTCTCTACCTGTGCCCTTGCGCATGGCACGGAAAACCTGGAGGCGTGGAGAGCGGTGGAGAGGGGTGGGAGGGAAGGAGGCCGTGGCTGTGTCAAAGCCGAGCCCAAAGAGGAACCCCAGCAGGAGCAGGTACATCTGGGGCGGGCTTTATGAGCGCTGCGATTCGGCCTTGACAGCGGCCAAACATCCCCCCCTGCAATGCCAGGTCCTCTAGGTCTGTGTCTCTCGCTGTTCCCTTGCGTGTTGCACGGAAAACTTGGAGGCGTGGAGAGCGGTGGAGAGGGGTGGGGAGGGATGGAGAGGGAAGTGAAGGGGTGATGATGCAGGAACCCCAGCAGGCACATCTGGGGCGGGTGCTTTATCAGCGCTGCTACCCGCCCCAGGCAGCGGCCGAACAGCCCCCCCTGCAGGGCTAGGTCCGCTAGGTCTGTGTCTCTCGCTGTGCCCTTGCACATTGCACGGAACACCTGCATGGAGAGCGGCGGGAAGCGGTGGAGAGTGGTGGTAAGGGGTGAGGATGGGTGGGGAGGAAGTGAAAGGGTGATGATGAGCCAGGTAGAATGGTCTCCTTCTTGCCACCCACCCCAGGTAGCGTCCGAACATCCCCCCCTGCAGGGCTAGGTCCGATAGGTCTGTGTCTTTCGCTGTGCCCTTGCGCATCGCACGGAAAACCTGGAGGCGTGGAGAGCGGTGGACAGGGGTTGGGAGGGGTCGAATGGGGTGAAGAGGGGTTAAAGAGGCGCACTAAAATGAGGCGGTTTGTGACAAAAAGCACCAGGACGAGGGTTAAAAATAAGATATGGTGAGCTAATTACCTCTAGGTGCGCACCTTAACGAGGTGAATTAAAACGAGGAGGTTGATGGCGCCTATAAGCAGCAGGAAGATGCTGGAGACAAGCGCACCCACAAGGCCGAGAATCACATGCAGCTGCGACTCCTCCGATTCCACCTGGTGGGTGTAGATGTGGTACACATACATAAATATACATTTGTACTGTACATATGTCCATATAAATTATGAATGAAATATACTATAATAAAACGAGGATGGTCATATAGTTGGTCCGGGACTCGGTTGTATACCTCTCCAGCAAAGGCCTTAAAGCCCACGGCAATGGCGAGGGCAGCAAGACAACCTTTTGAGGCGCCTCAAAAGTCAAAACCACATCAATTACCTCTCCCGCAAAGGCCAAGCCTGCTGCTATGATGAGGACAGCGAGAAAAACCACATACAATCTTTCACCTGTCCCGCAAAGGCCTTAAAGCCCACTGCAATGATGAGCGCAGTGAGGAAGACCACGGAGGAGTGGCCGAGGGCGAACCAGAACCCCACTAGAAGGCCTTAAAGCCCGATGTTTACCTCTCCTGGGAAGGCCTTAAAGCCCACTGCAATGATGAGCGCAGCGAGGAAGACCACGGAGGAGTGGCCGAGGGCGAACCAGAACCCCACTACAAGGCCTTAAAGCCCGATGTTTACCTCTCCTGGGAAGGCCTTAAAGCCCACTGCAATGATGAGCGCAGCGAGGAAGACCACGGAGGAGTGGCCGAGGGCGAACCAGAACCCCACTACAAGGCCTTAAAGCCCGATGTTTACCTCTCCTGGGAAGGCCTTAAAGCCCACTGCAATGATGAGCGCAGCGAGGAAGACCACGGAGGAGTGGCCGAGGGCGAACCAGAACCCCACTACAAGGCCTTAAAGCCCGATGTTTACCTCTCCTGGGAAGGCCTTAAAGCCCACTGCAATGATGAGCGCAGCGAGGAAGACCACGGAGGAGTGGCCGAGGGCGAACCAGAACCCCACTACAAGGCCTTAAAGCCCGATGTTTACCTCTCCTGGGAAGGCCTTAAAGCCCACTGCAATGATGAGCGCAGCGAGGAAGACCACGGAGGAGTGGCCGAGGGCAAACCAGAACCCCACCGTCAGCGTCCTCCTCCCCTCTGCTAGGAACTTGCGCGTCGTGTTGTCAATTGCTGATTGGCAAGGCAGGGGACAAGGGAGAGAGGGGCAAGGGGGGGGGAGGGGAGGAGGGGAGGAGGAAGGGGGTTGACAGGGGGCGGAAGAGGGGTAAAAAAAGGAGTGGCCGAGCGCGAACCAGAACCCCACTGTCAGCGTCCTCCTCCCCTCCGCTAGGAACTTGCGCGTCGTGTTGTCGATTGCTGATTGGCAAGGCAGGGGGACGGGGCAGAGAGGGGCAGGGAGGGGAAGAGGTGGAAGAAGGGTGGGCGGGGAGAGACGGAGGTGGGGGAGGAGGGGAGGGGGTGGAAGAAGGGTGGGCGGGGGGAGAAGGAGGAGGAGAAGGCAAAGCCAGAGAACACTGACAGAGTCCTCCTCTCTTCCCCACTACGTTGGAGTTTTTTTTAAGATTTTCAAAAGCACCTGCACTCCCCACTCACACACCCCCCACCCCCATCCTTTTTCCATTTCGCCCACATTTCGCCCCTCTCTCAGCCTCCCGTGTGTCCGATCCCAATCACTCCCATCTCAGACCAAAGTTGCATTCGAATGGCATTGCTTTGACCGCATTCTCCTTTCTTCCTGCAATGCCGCTCCTACCCGCCTTGCCCTTGGTACGCACAATGCCGCGTTGCCCTTGGTACGCACAATGCCGCTCCTCCCTACCTGCAATGTTGCTCGTACATGCCGCACAATGCCGCGTTGCCCTTGGTACGCACAATGCCGCTCCTCCCTACCTGCAATGTTGCTCGTACATGCCGCACAATGCCGCGTTGCCCTTGGTACGCACAATGCCGCCCCTCCCTACCTGCAATGTTGCCCGTACATGCCGCACAATGCCGCGTTGCCCTTGGTACGCACAATGCCGCTCCTCCCTACCTGCAATGTTGCCCGTACATGCCGCACAATGCCGCGTTGCCCTTGGTACGCACGATGCCGCCCCTCCCTACCTGCAATGTGGTTGGCGTCGAACGCATGCAGCATCCCCAGCATGAACGCCGTCCCCAGCATCCCCAACCAACATGAGGCGATTCTCCAGTCGACTGAAGAATCACCTTTGGTTCCCACCTCCAATTTCGTTCGCTCCTATGATTTGTTCCCGTAATGTCCTTCGTACATACCTGCAATGTGATCGGCGTCGAACGCGTGCCGCATGCCCAGCATATACGCCGTCACTCCCAGACCCACGCCTAACGTGCCGCCCCCGCCCGGCAAGGTGTAATGCCCGGGCACCACAAACACGACCAGCGTGCCCCAGCCAATCACGTGCAGCGCGCAGATCGCGGCGGCGAGGCATCCGACGGTGATCCATTCGCGCGGGGTGAGCGCGCCTCGGACCTTGACCAGCCAGCTAGGCTTGGTAAGCAGCGGCGCGGAGGCTCCTATGGAAGCTTCGGTAAACGGCGGTTCGGCGGAAGAAGAAGCTTCTAAATCAGCAGAGGCGGCGCGGCACGAGTTATACGCGGCGGTTGGATTGCCCACCAATAGATTGCATGCGTTCGAAGTCTGACTTGAGTCAAAAGCCATTGACGGATTGTCGAGTACTTGATTGCACGAATCGGAATCTCGACACACGTGATACTTCTGATAAAAAACTTCTGATCCTTCCTGAGAATTTTCTATGAGTTGATTAGCCGGGAAGTTTTGGACGGTTGCATGTCATGGCTGGGCACTTGAAGAGGCACCTGATGAAACACCTGAAGGAACACCAGATCGAGCTGAAGTGCTGTGACCGTGAGCAGCTTGTACACTTGGATCGTCAGTTTCGCCGAGCATTACGAATGCAGCTGATGTGACAACAGAGGGCGCCACTGCACGAACTAGAGGGAGCCAATGGATCTCGTAAAGCCGTAAGATGCCTGTCGATCAGTTCATGCAGTCCAAGTTAGGACGCCTCGCACTACTATCTTTGGCGCCGTTCCTACCCTTCTGGAGCGACATGGTGGTGATAATTGTTGGCGAAACTTTTGGAACTGCGACAATCCGTTCGCACGCACTAAATTTTTAGGGTTGATGCCTCCGAATGGCATGCCTTCCGACCGAGTGGGTTTTAGTTTGTTTTGCCCGCGGTCAGCATGCCAGCTCATTCCTCCAACACCTTTCCTCAAACACGGGGAGTTGGAGGATTCGTCAAGTCGTCAATGGGTCGTCAGGCTTGATGACCCATTTCTGCTGGGATATTCCTCCAGCATCCGGATGGACTGACGCTGGCAGTCGAATGAACCTTTCACAACTATTGGAGGGGGGTACGGACGTGGCTTATGCCATATGTGCGGCTCGCTATTGGTCAATATGCTGGTACTGACCTGGCTGCCACGTCTTCGCTATACACCAGTGGTTCTCTATAACCGAAGCAAAGACAGTATGGTACAACAGTCCCAAAGACAATATCTACAACAGTTGGTCTCTGACTACATTTACCATATATGTGGTTATGTATATCCAGTATTTTCGCAAGAAAAATGTCGAGTTGGTATTGTGTCACTCAATTCAAGTGGACTGAATGACAATGTGGAAATGATTGCCTATTATGACCTATTAGGCAGCAGCTGGTCCATTCTAACACTTAGTAGTGTAGACAAAACAACAAGAAAAGGCTAAAATAAGCACACAAAGAATTTGAGGGCTTGTCTTCACGAGGTGATGCTCCTCTTGCTCCGTCACTTGCAGACAAGGTTGTGTTACTCGTTGACTCTGCAGCTGTACACACTGTCGAATTGAAAAGCTCGTGAACAGACAATTTCGCCTGTTCCATCAATTCCCAGCATAGGAAACACTGTCAGACGAAGCGGTGCTCATTGGCGAGCCGGGTACCTGATTACCGTCACGGTCGCCAATCGCGAACGATTCGTCGTCCGACAGGAGCGACTCGTCGTACACCCGGGCAGAAGCCGCAGGGTAAGCGAAGAGCTTACTACCTTTAGCAGGATATCCCACAGATGCGGTCCGCGAATTCCGACGGCTCGTCGTCGCTCCTGCCGTCGTCTTCCTCATTCGCCGGCTCGACCGGCGACGCTCAGTTACTGGAGTCGACGCGACAGGATGCTGTGGCATCGTCCACGAAGAGCACTCGCTTCGCTCATCCCCGTCGTAGTCTTCGCCTTCGTCGCCGTGCATCTCGCTGTCGCCAACGGAGTGCAGAGTCACGGCATCGCTGCTTCCGTCCCCGTGAGGCGCGCTCGTTCTACCTCTCCGTCTGGAAAACGGCGTCAAGGGCTTGGAATTTGTGGCACGATGCTTGGTATCAGCGCCGCTGGAGGAGGGTCGCAGGCGGTGCGAAATCCAGGAGGCGATAGTGGAGAATATGGAAGGTTCAGCGGGAAAATCCGTTGTCGGCGTGGGGTTTCCCAAAGCGTCGAGCTTCTTTCGGATGTTGGGCCCGTATCGGTGTCGAACGCGTTTGGGTTGAGACGGGAGCGCCATGATGGCGGGCTGCTTGTGTGCGTGGGGCGCAGCGGACATGCAGTCGTTTCTATTAAATAATGAAGATCAGGGATGGGTGTCAAGTAGTAGGAGCTTGCTACGAGCAGAGGATATCGGTTGAAACCTTTTTCGAAACTCCAATAGTAATTGAGCAGAGGATATCGGTAGTAACCTTTTTCGAAACTCCTATAGCACTCCAGATAGCAAGTTTGGCACTCGGAATTTGGCTAAGTTGGTGAAGCTGGTTGCATGGAGCAAATTCTGAATTTGGGATTTGGCTGCGCGACTCGGCCCTTGTGGATGGAGGCATGCCAACCGTGCGAAACCGTGGAGACACACGAATTGGTGCAGGCGGGACAGGTTGGCAGCAGAGGAGGACCCACGAACTCGCATGGTGGTGGGGACGATATCACCAAAACCAGTTCGCGGAAGCGCGTGTTTTCAAAAGCTGTTTCCAGCCGTTACGAATACTTTAGTCATTCTAAATGGGAATGAACAAACAATCTTCTATATCCAGAGAAAACAAGGTACAAATATAATAACGAAGCGTACCAACAAAGAGTGGGTGACGGGGATTGCAAACTAGTCCCAAGCAAGCAAGTACACCCTGTTTCTCGTGTTGAAATGCTAGGCAGAAACGAGAAACAGGAAAGAGAGTTTTCACTAGCATGCAGTTCAGTACATATAGCAAACCCTAATTCGGGCTGTACTCGCTATAGAGTACCCCACTGCAGGCTACACAAACATCACATTCTGACACACCCCGATAGTCAAAGTGGGGTATAATCAGCACAGCAAGCAGTCATAGAGCAATAGTTCACAATGATAAGCAAGGCTAGAGGCAGTCACAGAGGGCAAGTGAAGAGGAGGAGAGACTGTGAGAGGAGTGAAGATTGTTGGGCTGAGAAGGCCCTTAGGATCTTTACAGGACAGAATTCAAGAGTAGGATGATGTACTAGCGGAAGTGTTTAATAAAGACTTGTTGAACCACCTTGTACTGGTTTGTGAGAACAAAGTGAGTTGATAATAACAAAAGGATACAAGCTTTTATATGATTACAAGGAATATGAAAGGGTTCTATTTTAACTGTTTTTGCTGTTGCGGTTCGATACAGTGCCGACTCGGGTAACTGCTCTGTAACGAGTCAGTTATATATCCTTGCTGTCGCACTGTACATTTTGTCAGGTCAAAGGTCGGGGACCTTTGACCTTCGCGTAACCTCCGACAGTTGACTCGCGTGATACTTCGCTGTAGTTAGTTCCGTTTTGTGTCTCAGCGTCGATACGACAGAGGCGCTATAAATCATTTGTTTCCAACACTCCCCTTCGCTTCTGGAGTGTCGCTGCAGGTGACGTGGCTCTGTCCAGTCAGCAGCATGCAATATTCGAACTTCGGCTTTCCGAGCTTCTTGGTCAAGTAATCAGCTGCCACCTCGGATGTGGGGCAGTAAGACAGCTCAAGTCTTCCCTTCTTCATCTCGTCCTTTACGAAGAAATAGCGCAGGGCGATATGTTTCGTCCTGTTCGCGAATCCATTTTTGTTGGCGATGCGAATTGCCGACTGGTTGTCGCAAAATAGGGAGAAGCTGGGTAACTGGGCCAGCTTCGCTTCCTCCAGAAGTTCGCAAAGATACAGTCCTTCCTTGGTGGCTGAGCAGAGTGCGATATATTCAGCTTCAACTGAGGAGAGGGCGATTAGTTCCTGTTTGCTCGACTGCCACGAAATAGGTCCGATAGGCTCGAGACGGTAGATGTAGCCTGTGCGCGAGCGCCTGTTGTCAGAGTCTCCGACGTGGTCGGCGTCGACGTAGCCGATTAGCTTGGGCGTTGTAGTTATGTTTTTGTAGTAGATCAGGCCGATCGTCGGAGTGCTTACGAGGTAGTGTAGAGCGCGATCGAGCTCTTTCATGTGTTCGTCTTCAGGCCTTTTGAGGTAGGTGGCGAGTTGACTTGCTGAATATGATAGGTCTGGACGGCGGGTGACGGCCGCGAAGAGAAGGCATCCCAGCTTTCACTGGTAGTTGCGTATGCCGGCGGGTTTCAGTGGAGCAGATTCTGCCTTGTCATTTCCTGCCGTGTAGCGGTATGGCGTAGAGATGGTAGTTGGCGTGAGTACGAACCGTTTAGCGACGGTGTCGGCATATTTTGCGGCGTTGAGATAGATCGTGCCTTCTTCTTCTTGGATGTTGAGACCCAGGTATTGCGTGACGGTAGATGATACCGTGAGGGTGAGGTCCTTTTGTAGCTCCCCTTCGAACCAGGTAGTAACGTTGTCGGACGACCCGATGTAAAGCAGATCGTCTACGTAGACAATTAGTAGAATGTAGTCGTCGCCTTTCGTGAGCCGGTACATTCCTTGGTCGTGCGGTAGTTGCCGGAATCCGATGCGAGTGAGTCGGGCGTGTAGGTGCTGCTGCCACAGTCTCGGGGCCTGTTTGATCCCGTTCAAGGACTTCAGTAGCTGGCAGACTTGGTTAGGTTCTCCATGGGAACCATGTGGAAGTTCGACGAAGATTTCTGCGTCGACAGGTGCGTAGAGAAAAGCATTGGCAACGTCGATTTGCCGCAGCTTCTTTTTCTTCATAGCGGCGATCGCGAGAAGAATCCGTAGTGAGGTGTGTCGACTAACTGGTGCAAATGTCTCGGTGAAATCGCGTCCGTGCTCTTGGTCGAAGCCACGTACGACCCAGCGTGCCTTGAACTTGTCAATGGTGCCATCTGCTTTCGTCTTCACACGGAAGACCCACTTCCCGGTGAGTATTGTCTTGTTGCGTGCCACGCCGATAGGAACAACTTTCCAGGTGTTGCGCTCCTGTAGTGCTTTCAGTTCCTTGTCCATGGCTTCACGCCATTTTTCCTTATGCTCCCCCCCCAGAGCCTGCTGAACTGTGGCAGGCTCCTTAGGAGTTTCCGTGCCGTGGACCGCGGTGACGAGACCAAGTATCTGAAGGCCACTCTGTGTGTAGCGGGGGAGTGTTGTATCCGCGGGATAAGCTGCTTCGTCACATGCTTCTGGGTTAGGTATGAAATTGGGCCCTATGCGTTCTGCTTCGTTGGTGTTGACTTCTGCAGGTGTAACGTAACCAGTGTCGGCGAGGTCGAAATAAGTTTCGACGTTGACGCTTTCGCGAGGATTTTCGTCATCCATCAGGATAGGAACGGAGCAGTATGGGAGTAGTCCTGCTTCGTCTGAGGCGTTATCCACATTCTGCTCGTCCCAGTCAGCTTCGTCTGCTGCCGAGGCGAAGTGTCGGTCACCATGGAAGCCACCTGTGGGATCCCGATTTTCTTCCAGGTTGGCAAGATATGTCGGAAGGGTGAGTCGTTCGTAGAAAATGACGTCACGTGCTGCTACTGTTTCCTTGGAGTGGACGTCGAAAATCTTCCACGCGTTGTAATTTCTTTCGATGCCCAGGTGTAGTCCCCACTGTGCTCGTTGGGAAAATCGGCCGGCTCGTGCAGATGGGGGTCGGTACTGTACCATGCAGCCGAAAACTCTTAACATTTTTGTGCTGCCCTGTTTTCCTGTCCACAGCAGGTGCGGTGATGCGTTGTTCGGTAGTGACGACGACGAAAGCAAGTTGTGCAGCATGACAGCGTGGTCCATCGCTTCAGGCCACTGGTGATTGGGCAGTCGCATGCCACGCAGTAACTTGCGCATGGTGTTCTGGAGAGTTCGATTCATCCGTTCCGCCACGCCTTGCTGTTGATGGGCGTAGGGAAGCGAGACGAGCCTCCTGATTCCCCTTTCTGCCAAGAACTGCTTGAACCTCTGTGAGGTGTATTCTCCTCCTCCGTCTGACTGAAAGCTTTTCATTTTCTCGCCTGATTCTCGTTCTGCTACTGGGAGCCAAGCAATGAAGGCTTCGAAGGCCATGTCCTTGCTCGGAAGATTGAGGTGTCAAACGTAACGTGTAGCTGCATCGATGAACGTGATGGTATAACTGTATGCTCCTTGTCCGGGTTGGCGAGTGTACAGGATGTCGCTGTACACCTTTTCAAGTGGTGCGTAAGCTGGTGCGCTAGGGTTGTGGTGAGAAGTGAAAGGTCGATGCGGTAAGTCAGCTTCGGGGCAGGTAAAACACGTTCCTCGCGCTCGTCGAAGTTCACTTCCGTCAGTTAGAAGCAGTGAGTCTTTGTCGAGAACTCCTGCTCTGATTGTGTTGTTTAACACCGTATTACTTGGATGTCCCATTCGTGCGTGCAAGATGTCTTCGCTAGCGCGATGCCCGGGTGAACGACGATACAGGTCGGAGTTGGAGTAAAAAGCGGTGGTGAAGTTGGCGCTTCTGTGAACTTCGCGAGGAGTGGGAGTTTGCTGCTGCGCAGGAGTCGGTGAAGTATTGTCGATGTGTGGCAATGTCGTTGAAGAACTCGCGACTGGTGTTGTAAGTGTTGTTGGTGTTGCCGATGTTTCTTCTGCTGCCGATGTTGTTTCTGCTGCTGCCGAGTGTTGAATCGTTGCTAATGCTCTTGTTCGTTCTGCTTCAGGGATAGTGTGCGAGTACCAGAAGCCTTCTGGACTGAAGTCGGGGTCAAGATCCGGTGGATGTGTCCAAGAAGTAAAGGTAACAATCCCATCGCTGTCAGCAGTGCCGAGATCTGGGACGAAGTCGAGGACGAAGACATTATTCTTCAGTACTGCTATGCCAATGTAGAGTCTTCCTCGACCGTGGAAGAGCTTGAACTCCTGTGTGGTGCTGTCTGCTTCAAGATGGATTCCCTTCGCCATTAGTTGGCTGACGCTTAGTAAGTTGTAGCCGAGTCCCTCTGCTATTAAAACCTTTGACATTTGCAGTATAACGTTTGTCTCTCGTGACTGAAGTTGCACTACGCCTTGTCGTCGTGTGCACAGGTTCTGATTGTTGGCGACGGTGATGACGACCTCGCGTTGAAGTTGGTGTTCACGTTGAACAAAACGTTCTGAAGAACACATGTGCTGTCCACAGCAGCTGTCCAAGAACCACGTATCCTTTCCGGACGGCTCACTTTGAGCGATAGCTGCATACGTTGGATTTGGTTGAAGTGACTCGCGGCGAGGCGTGTTGTTGTCAAGTTGCTCTTCAGGCGAGTAATATGGTGGTGACTCTGTGATGCAGGAGTCGGTCAGTCGTGTCATGCAACTGACGATGTTTCTTGTTCCTTGCGCAGGTTGTCCTGTCGATGACGTTGAAGCTTGTACTTGAGGAGTCGAACTCGCTTGCGTTGAGGCAACTTGACTGCTTGAAGGCCGAAGCTGCCGCTGCGTTGATACTGAATGTTGTCGGTTAGGGCAGTGTGAGCGAGGATGCCCTGACATCTTGCAAAGGTGACAGAACGGAGGTACTGGTTTCGGTTGATGCCGATTGTTGTTGTTGTAGCGTCGTTGAGTGTGGAATGCAAATTCGGGCACTGATGCCTTCTTCTTGTGTCGTTCCTCTTGCAGGTCCATATCTTGCTGCTCAGCATGGATTTCGGCGCAGAGTGCTGCTTCTGATATCTTTCCATGCGCTCGGAGTATGGCGCGGGTGGAGCGCCACTGAGGACCGAGTCCGTCGATGATGACTGTGACGAAGGCGTCTTCTGAAATCGACCCTCCGCATCGAAGGAGTTTGTCGCGCAATTCGCGACAACGGCTGATATACGCCATCCCCTTTTCGCCTGGTTTCATTTCGACTGTTGTCAGTTGCGCCATTAACCGACTTTGGTTTACGCTGTCTGTTGCTTGATACAGGTTCTTCAGGTGGTTGTACGCGAGCTCTGCAGAGTTGCTGTAACCCCGGTAAGACCGTATGTTCTGCTGCTGACTTGGAGTGATATTTCTCAGCAGTATTGTGTACGCCATCATTGACTGATACGTGTACTGCTGCTTATCGTACTGTGTGCCGTGTGTTGGATATGGCAGGGACCCGTCGAAGAAGCCAAGGATCTGCGCGCCTTCCATCATAAGCTCGAACTCGAATGACCAGGTAAAGAAGTCATTTCCGTCGAAAGGTCTTGTCGTTTGCAGTTTTAAGACGTGCGCGAACTGCGACTGAACTTGAAGTGCATCCAGTGTCTTTTCTTGTCCGGATGCAGGCTGCGGGTGTGGCATAAAGCTGACGGAGCCACGCTGGGGCTCATACGGAGCAAAGGTAGGCCGTTGCTGTTGATTTCCACGTGCGTAGGATGAACCGTCGAGGCTCATCGGTTTTGCGTTGTTGTTGATGTTGTTTGACTGTGCAGGTGCCCCTTGCTGGTGCTGTTCGTAGAAGGACATGAAGGAGAAGAACTTCTCCATCATGTCTGGGTCGAAGGCCGCAGCTTGATTTGCGGGAGTTTCCGAAAGACGATGCCCTTGGTCTTGTTGTCGTACCCTCCTCTGTCTGTAGGCCAGAGGCAGGAGGTGGAGTAGGAGTAGTGCCAGGAGAGCCGTTAGAGGAGCTTCTCTCCTTCTGCGTTGCCATGTCTTGTGATGTCGTAGATATCGTAGTTGAATTTATCCTGACTGCTCTCATACCATGATGGGCTGAGAAGGCCCTTAGGATCTTTACAGGACAGAATTCAAGAGTAGGATGATGTAGTAGCAGAAGCGTTTAATAAAGACTTGTTGAACCACCTTGTACTGGTTTGTGAGAACAAAGTGAGTTGATAATAACAAAAGGATACAAGCTTTTATATGATTACAAGGAATATGAAAGGGTTCTATTTTAACTGTTTTTGCTGTTGCGGTTCGATACAGTGCCGACTCGGGTAACTGCTCTGTAACGAGTCAGTTATATGTCCTTGCTGTCGCACTGTACATTTTGTCAGGTCAAAGGTCGGGGACCTTTGACCTTCGCGTAACCTCCGACAGTTGACTCGCGTGATACTTCGCTGTAGTTAGTTCCGTTTTGTGTCTCAGCGTCGATACGACAGAGGCGCTATAAATCACTTGTTTCCAACAAAGATAGAAGGCGACAGGTGAAGCCGCAGACACACGGGCAACAGGAACGGCGCGCACGGTGGCTACCGGAGCACTCAACCTCCGGACTACAGGAGTAACTGGCTCCGCGCTAAGCAGCAGCAGGAGCACCAGACCCACGGGCGACTGGCAGCAGCTGGCTCGCTGGGCTACCGGAGTACTCAACCCCCGGATAACTGGCGCTGCAGACGTCACAACGGCAACCTCCGGTCAACCTCCCCCAACTGTCCCACACCCCTTTCACACTCCCCTTATTGAACCTCTAGCACCGCTCACACGCCACCTGTTAAGATAGTGTGTAGAGTTAGGAGCCATAGCTAGGTAAGCCCTAGCTAGGCAAGAGAGAATAAGCAAAGGAGGGTGTTCACTAGAAAGCAGCAGGATACATATAGGAAACCCTAGGGGGTTGTACTCGCTATAGAGTACCCCACTGCAGGCTAGAGAACAATAACATTCTGACACACCCCCATAGTCAAAGTGGGGTATAATCAGCAGAGCAAGTAGTCCTAGAGCAGGTTCACATGCACAAGTAAAGCTAGGGGCAGTCGCAGAGGGCAAGTGAGGAGGAGGAGGAACTGTGGAAGGAGAGAAGATGGGAGGCAACGACTGAAGCTGCAGAGGCACGGGCACAGGAGCGGCTGACTCAGTGGCTACCGAAGCAAGGGCGACGGACTACTGGAGTAACTGGCTCCGCGGCTATAGACGAGCGGCAGGAACAACGGACCCACTGGCGACTGGTGCAACAGGCTCACTGGCTACCGAAGCAAGGGCGACAGACTACAGGCGCTGCAGGCGACACGACCGCTACCTCCACACAACCTCCTCCAACTGCCCCACACCCTCGACACACACCCCCTGCTGAACCCCTAACTCCACTCCTACAGCACCCCCCTTAAACCCTAAACCCTAGGCTCCCACACACCCACCCCCCTCAGCGGCAGCTACAGCAGTGGGAGACCAGGGAGGAGGAGGAGCAAGGGGAGTAACACACAACCGCCACCCCCACACTCCTCACCCCCAAACCCTAATTCAGGAGAACGGGCAGCAGTAGGGGTGGGGCACCGTCAGAAGCACGGGGGACAGCAAGCAGCTCAGGGACAGAGAGGAACGGGCCGCCCACGGGCCTGGCACAGCCCGACGAACCGCGCGCAGGCGGCCCGAGCCGCGCGCGGGCCTGGCGCAGCCCGTACGGGCCGCGCGCGGGCCTGGCGCAGCCCGTACGGGCCGCGCGCGGGCCGGGCGCAGCCCGTACGGGCCGCGCTCGGGGCTGGCGCAGCCCGCGCTGGCCAGGACGGGCGACGGGGGACGACGGGCTGGTCCCCGTCGCCCGTCGAAGCGCCCCCCGGGGGCGACGCGCGGACCGACGGGGCAGAAGGCCGCCGCGCACCTCGGGGCGCACGGCGGGCAGAAAACCGCCGCACGCTCGGAGCGTGCGGCGGGAAGAGAAATCCGTCGCACGCCACGGGGCGTGCAACACACAGAGTAGCAGCGGAAGCAGCAGTAGGGCCCACAGGCCAGGAGCGTGAGTGCTCTGATACCATGTTAAGATAGTGTGTAGAGTTAGGAGCCATAGCTAGGTAAGCCCTAGCTAGGCAAGAGAGAATAAGCAAAGGAGGGTGTTCACTAGAAAGCAGCAGGATACATATAGGAAACCCTAGGGGGTTGTACTCGCTATAGAGTACCCCACTGCAGGCTAGAGAACAATAACATTCTGACACCACCCCCCTCGAACGACTCCGACGGCTCCAACACATCCACCCCCCTCAGCGGGAGCTGCAGCAGTGGGAGACGGAGGAGGAGGAGGAGAAGGGGACGGCTCACACACACGGCACCCCCATACTCTCCACCCCCAAACCCTAACACAGGAACGCATGCAGCAGCGGGGGTGGGTTTCAGTCAGGAGCTCGGGGGACGGCGTGCGGCTAGGGGGGAGACAGTACGGGCCGCTCACGGGCCTGGTGCAGCCCGTACGAACCGCACGCGGGCTGCCCGAGCCGCGCGCGGGCCTGGCGCAGCCCGTACGGGCCGCGCACTGGGCTAGCGCAGGCCGTACGGGCCGCGCGCGAGCCTGGCGCAGCCCGTACCAGCCGCGCACGGCCTGTACGGGCTGCGCGCGGGCCTGGCGCAGCCCGTACGGGTCGCGCGCGGGCCTGGCGCAGCCTGTACGGGCCGCGCGCGGGCCTGGCGCAGGTCGCACGGGCCGCGTCGGGCGACGGGGGGCGACGCGATGGTTCGACGGGGCAGAAAACCGCCGCGCGCCTCGGGGCGCGCGGCGGGAAGAAAAATCGCTGCGCGCCCGGAGCGCGCGACAGGCAGGAAACAGCACGCGCCCGGGGCGCGCTACAAACGGTAGAGCAGCGGAAGCATCGGGTGGGACCCACCCACAGGATCGACCCAGGAGGGTCGACCTGCTCTGATAGCAAGTTGAAATGCTAGTCAGAAACAAGAAACAGGAAAGAGAGTTTTCACTAGCATGCAGTTCAGTACATATAGCAAACACTAATTCGGGCTGTACTCGCTATAGAGTACCCCACTGCAGGCTACACAAACATCACATTCTGACATCTCGCTACACTGAACTGTGCCGAACAGGTGGAAAACCTTGTTATCTTCGATTTGCCTAATTGAACCATATCGAAACGTAATTTAACCACCGTTTACCGTGGTGCTCTTCCCATCTTGACTTCATTATAACCGAATCCACAATGGCGATAAAGAAGGTGTATGGCATGGCTGGCGAGGACTTGCGACGCTACCTTCGTCTGCCAATATCATTGATACTCACATTATGCCACGAGCGGTTTGCAAACATACTCAACCGACAATTTTGCAGTATAGTAAGTGTTACGAATAGTACAAGATGAAGCATTACTGTGCACTCCTTACCGCAGCACACACTACCGAGGCTGAAGACGAAGAGGTGGAAGTGACGTGTGTTGGAAACAAGTAACTTAAAACGCCTTTGTAGTATCGAAGTTTCGACACGAAACGAAGCAGACTACAGTGAAGCAACACGAGTCAACAAAAGCAACCGCTGGAGGTTACGCAAAGGTCAAAGGTCGCTGACCTTGGACTCGACGAAAACAATACAGTGCGACAGCAAGGACACATAACTGACTCGACACTGAGCAGTTACCCGAGTCGGCACTGTATCGAACCGCAACAACAAAACATTTAAAGTAGAACCTTTCATATTCCTTTGTAATCATATCACAGCCTTGTACTCCCTTGCTATTATCAACTTATCTTGTTCTCACACACTAGTACAAGGTGGTTCAGCAACTCTGATATTAAAACGCTTCCGCAACTACAACATTCCTACTTCAACCTAGATCTCACCCTTGAAAGATCCTAAAGGTTGTTCTCAGCCCAACAACGCGAAGGGTCGTACGGTTACGAAGGGATCTGAACCGTCGGGCAGACACCATCAGGCAGCAGCAGTGGCGAGGATTCTGCTCAGGCAGTTTGTAACCGTCTGGAGTCGCACGGTTAGGTTTCGCTGCAATAAGGGAATGTACCCCTTAGAGTACATGGCTAGCCTAGGTCGATTCGAATTCCCTTGTACTCATATTTATATTATTGTATTCGCATGTTATTATTATCTCAAACATTTTACATCCACTTGCTATTGAGGTCAAGGGCCCACCACTACTCAGACGTGTGCGAACCTTTCTGATGTGATCCTAGGTACGGTCAACATCTGATCGCAACATGGTATCAGAGCGACTCGGGAATCCTTCGCGCGGCCACCTCCGAAATCTTCGGCGAACAGAAAGTGGCGTCCGGCACACGCTCGTGCATGAGAATGGCCGGAGGATCTGGTGGTCAGACGAGTCTGACGGCTGAAGCGCAGACCAACCCGGCTGCGACAAGCGAGGAAACGACGACGATTGGAACCACCGCCATCGCACAGATGCTTCAGCGACTCACCAGCCTGGAGCAAGAACTCCAAACATCGCGGAATGGCGACGCGGGAACATCTTCCCAACCCACTCAACCGGCCTCGAACGGCCACAATACCGCCCCGCACACCTTCTCCCTCCGCACAAATGGCTCAACACCCAAGACTCCCCGTCCCAGCGAAGAAGCAATTCTCTCTGCGCAATCAAGGCTTTTTAGCATATATAAAATAAAGACAACTGTGTGTTTTGACGGCAGAGACTTATATACGTGGAGCTTCGAGCTGGAACTACTGCTGCAAAACGCGCAGATATTTCATTACTTCGACGGGAGTTACTCGGACCCGCTGAGGACACTGCTGACGCCCGGGCGCAGTACTACAATGAGTCATTGATGGCGTACGTCGTCCTCCTGCGGAACATGTCGCCAGTGGAGCAGTTGAGCATTCGCTCGTACAAGACGACTCCAACTCCAGCCCTCGATGCTTGGCGCCATCTAAACGGCGTGTACCAACCGAAAGATTCGGTTTCATCGAGCCGCCTGCTCTAGCAACTACTGGAGACTAAAATGGCCTTAGGGGAGAAGGTCAACAGCTACATCAACCGCTGTCGGAGTGTACGCGATCAAATCGCGAAATTGGGAAGCACGATCTCAGAGGAGATTTTCGTGAACATCGTGCTTCAAGGGCTCGGACCAGAGTGGCGGCCTTGCAAGGCGCTTCTCCGATAGCAGGAGGTCATCTCGGAGGCCGCCCTATGCGCCGCCCTTCTCGTCGAACAAAGGGATATGGATCAGCAGCGACCAGCGCCGCGACGAGACCGGGAATGCCTCACTTTCTATGCCGACAACACGGAGGAGCGACGGCCGTGGCGCCTTTACTGCAAGATTTGCAGAAATTTCGGGCACCTGGCAGATCGATGCAAATTCCGATCTCGCACTCGTCAGACCAATCCGAGCAACTGGTCCGGCCAACAAGATGCACAAAACGACACGCGTCAAGCCTAGGGGCACCAACCCCCACCGCGCAACCTGAACCCAGCCGTTCAGCATCAGCAGTAGCAGTCGCCACAGACTGCCCCAGTCCGCAACGTCATGGGCAACATGACAATGACGAGCGGATCTCGTCGTCCCCGCGCACGCTCACCGTCACCTGAGCCAGCACGCAAGCCAATCAGAGCGTTCTCGAACAACAATCCGTTTAGCACGCGCCACGATTTCACCGACGACGACGAAAAGGACTGGAATCTCCCAATCCCGCTGCTTGAAAGTCCCCCGCACATACCTGATCAGGGGGCGGTTCCGATCGATTGGATCTCGCGCGAGCAATTTCTCAAATTTGAAACACCACATATCGTTACCCCGCGACTGGCGCTGCTCGCACGTAACGACAACACGCGCTACAACACGTGGTACCTGGCTAGCTGGCGTGGGCAGCATATGGTGGGTTCTGAGCGTTACATATCCAACGCCGTCTCCACCCCCGCAGTGACCTATGTCACCGTGGCAAACAACACACGCCTGCGCGCAAGCGCGCAAGGAATCGTGGTGCTCAAGGCCTGAGGGAGCAGAACGCACATCACACTGAACGACGTGCTGATCGTGCAGAATTTGCGCTTTAATCTCCTCTCAGCGGCGCAACTCACACCGAACCCGAGACACGCGACATCCTGCTCCACTACACAATGTCGAACAAGACGCGCAAGCAGATCGGACGAGCGCACTCCAAAAATGGCGTTTACATCCTCGACTTCAGTATTCCAGAATGCAGCGGCGATTCACAGGAGCTAATCGACGTCGCCCTCCTGCGCTTCGAACACATTCACCACCGCGACTGGAAACATTCAGACGGAAGACCGTGGTGTCAGAATAATATATAATTCTATACATTGTTCTAGAATTGCCTGTAGTGTAGAATACTGTAGTCATATAACTTTCTGTTTGGTGGTGCACCTTTCTTCATTCTTGCCTATTTGTACTGCTCGCTCTATAGTGAACTCACCCTTTTTCTCTTTTTTGCTCCCCCTACTCTCTCGACACTCAAGCTAGTACCTTGGACCCTAGCCATGGTTCCCAACTGCAACTAGCTACTTACGACATGGTACAGAGCACGTAACATCCTGGCCTGCTGTTTTCAACTACTTCATGGGCCCACCAACTTTAAACTTTTTTTTTTTTTCCTAAACTGCCTTTAGCGCGTTTCGCGCTCTGCCCTGCTGCCCGTCGCGGCCCTTCGTGGCCCCTTCGTGGCCCCTTCGCGACCCCGTCGCGGCCCTGTCGCGGCCCCGTCACGGCCTCGCCCCGGCTCTGCCCCGTCGTCCGGCCCTGCCCCGTCGCCCTGTCGCGGCCCCCCGTCGCGGCCCCACGTCGCGGCCCCCCGTCGCGGCCCCCCGTCGCGGCCCCACGTCGCGGCCCCACGTCGCGGCCTCCCGTCGCGGCCCCCTGTCGCGGCCCCCCGTCGCGGCCCCCCGTCGCGGCCCCCCGTCGCGGCCTCCAGTCGCGGCCCTCGTCGCGGCCCCTGCCCCGGCCCTGCCCCTGCCCTGCCGCGGCCCTGCACGGACCCTGCCCCGGCCTTGCCCCGGCCCTGCCACGGCCCTCCCCCTTCCCTGCCCCGGCCCTGCCCCGACCCTGCCCCGGCCCTACCCCGGCCATGCCTGGTCCCCTGTCGCGGCGCACCCAGGGCCCGCGCCCCGCCCCCCCCCCCCCCCTCTTTTCCCGTCGCCTGTCGAGGCGACCTGAGGGGGGGGGGGGGGGGGGGCCGGGCGTCGCCCCTTCTGCCGCCTGTTTTGGCGCCCTGGGAGGCCACGCGTCGCCCCCCCCCCCCCTTCTGCAGTTTCCGCCGTGGGGGGAGGGAGATGTGGGGGTGGCGGGTGTGAGTTGCCTGCAGCCCGTCCTACCCCTCCCTTCAGCGGGATCCGCCGTGAAGGGGGAGGAGAGGTTGCGGGGGGAGGGTGAAGGGAAACGGGGGGAGTGTGAAAGGATGGCGAGAGAGACTCTGCAAAGCCAGCAGCCACCCCTCCTCTCTCTCTCACTGCCGCTTGTGCTGCTGTGGGGGGGAGGGTAAGAGAGGGTGGTGGGAAAACAGTTAAGCATCTGCAGCTGCCACCCGCTGCTACCGTGGCACCTCCTGCTGCTGCCCCTGCCGCCACCTGCCCTTGTTTCTGCTGTCTGCTGCTGGGGCCTGCAGGTGCTGCCGTCGAGCCGCTGCTGTCCTGCTACATGTTGCAGCCACAGAGACTGCTCCTCAGGCGACCTGCCGCCCCTACACCTTATACTGCTTTTGCCTTGGTTGAGGGCGTGCTATAGCTGTATTTGCCACTCCTGCACTGGCTACTACTGCTCTTGCTTGTAGCTGTGATTTCCGCTGCGGCCTGTCTGGTGTACCCCATAATGGGGGCGTTGACTGCACATTCTTCCCTACAGGCACTTATGGGGGCGTGTCAGAATAATATATAATTCTATATATTGTTCTATAATTGCCTGTAGTGTAGAATACTGTAGTCATATAACTTTCTGTTTGGTGGTGCACCTTTCTTCATTCTTGCCTATTTGTACTGCTCGCTCTATAGTGAACTCACCCTTTTGCTCTTTTCTGCTCCCCCTACTCTCTCGACACTCAAGCTAGTACCTTGGACCCTAGCCATGGTTCCCAACTGCAACTAGCTACTTACGACACGTGGGTGCCGCATCACGCTCACCCACACGAGGTGGCGCTGCACGACCCCGACCCCGACGGCATCTGCAGAGATTCCCATACGCCCACAGCCTCAACAAGCACGATTGCCGGCCGTGGTCTTGCCGCCATCGCCGAAGCAGAGCGGGAAGCATCGCCTCAAGAAGGACTGCCCAACCTGGAGCTTGAAACCGCCACACTCGTCGTCTTCGGACCTGCATCACAACATCTTCGGGGCATGCTGCGCGGCACCGGCGTCGGCACCTTCGATGCACACGAAGTCCCGCGACCCTACACAAAGGAGAAATTTCTGGAGATCTACTCTCACCAGCGCGACTCTACGAAGAAGCTTATCGTGGCGCAAGAGGAGGAACTGGCGCGTCGCGAAGCGGAAGAGCTTCGCCATTGGAGTCTTGCGGAGTCGTGTAGCACATTCGCCTGGAGCGGATGGGGAGAAGAGGAGAGCGCCTCCAATGAAGGTGGGTGGGGAAGCGCCGGCGGATGGGGCACGAGCGACTCTGGCGGATGGGGATCAGCAACTGGCGGCAAGACAAGTGGATGGGGCACTTCCGGCAAAGGCTGGGGGGCTTCCCGCGAGGACCAAAGGGGGGAAGAAGAGGAAATCAAGGCGGAACCTCCAATTGTTCCTCTTGGTTGACCTCCGCGCCGTGCTGCACCTGCACTACCCCCACCTGACATCCAGCCAGGAAGTGACCCTTGGGACACCATCGAGTGGGGCAGCAAGCCCTCTACTCCGCGTCGCACTGTCTACGGACAGGCCCCCGAGCCGCGCGAACCAACCTTCTTCCCCGGAATCATCCCTGGAAATAATATTCCTCTCTCCAACATTCTCGATAGGGAATTTATTGCGCTGATAGTGACGACGTCGAACGGAGACGATGAAGCTGAAGAAACAGCGGCGGAACCTGCCCAAGCACCTGACGAGGACCCCGCAGAAGCACACGCGCGCTACATGCGCACCTCTGAATTCCGCGCCGATGATACCGTCTGGCACCAGCGCCTCGATCACCCCTCGCGCGTAATGCTAAAGAACTGCATCGAGGCCGGCGTGTTTGCGCTTGGCGCACTCCTGCGCCCTGATGGCACCGAAGTAAGGGGCGTGACACATCGATGCAACTCCACCGTCTGCCCCGAAGCCGCGCTAAGCCACCAACCATTCCCCCTACTCGAGCCCGGAACCAACCGCTACGCAAAACTGGAGAAGGTATATAGTGACTTCCTCAACGTAGGACACTGCGGAATTAACGATGAGTTGTATACGCTCACCTTCATCGACGTTGGAACGCGCTATGTGTGGGTCGTAAACCTGGAGGCGCGCAGCAGAGCATACGAAGTGTTTCGTCTATGGTTGGCACACGCGCAGCGGCAATCTGGGGAGAAACTGAAAATCTGGCAATCTGACGGCGCAGCGAAGTTCAAGAGCAAGGAGATGCTGGATTACCTGGCAAAGAAAGGAATCGAGCATCATGTTTTCCTCCCATACGCGCACCAGCAGCAAGGTGTAGCCGAGCGCACGAACCGCACGCTCATGACCAAGGTGCGGGCGTTGATGAAGCAGTCGAAGCCTCCGCCAACCTACTGGACATACGCAATGCACCACGCCGTGCGAGTGCACAACCTGCTGTCGACCACGGCCATCACCGGCAACTCATCACCGCATGTGAAATGGACAGGGACCAAGGGCAACACATCGATGCTCCATGTGTGGGGGTGTGTAGTGCAGTATCGCCCGCCAACGTCAACCATCGGGAAATTTACAAGCCGCGCGCGCTGGGGGATTCACCTTGGCATCAGCCACGAACACAAAGCATGGCTCGTCCTGGATCTCGTGAGTAAGAAGATGGAGAATGTGCGTGACGTCATCTTCTACGAGCGGCTCTTCCTTCGGCAATTTCGCGAAGACGAGCAGGCAAACGCGAATCGCGTCTACGCCAACGACGAACACAGCTACGCTTCACATGAGGACGAAGCTGCAGCAGCCATTCTGGAGCAGGACCCCAGAGGCGATCGCCGTGACAACGACGACGACGACGATTCTCCTAGAGGAGGAGCAGGCGCAGCAGGCGAAGGCGGAAGCGGAAGTGGCAGAGGCGCAGCACCGCCAGCACCACATGAACCAGAAAGCGGCGATGACGACGTGCACGAAGTCATCCCGCAGCACCGCCACGACAGCACCGTTTCCGGACTTCAACTTCTCTGGCTCCACACCGCCACGTCAACGACATCGCGTGTCATCGAGCCGAAGAATCTGCGCCAAACACTCACGGGACCACACAGCAAGGAATGGTGCGAAGCGATGGATGCGGAAATCAAGGGGAGAAATATTCTCTCCAGGAAATGGGTCTTCCGCATGAAGACCGCAGCGGACGGCACGATTGAACGATTCAAGGCGCGCTGGGTCATACGTGGCTACGACCAGAGGCACGGCATCGACTTCGACCAGACGTTTGCGCCGGTCAGCCGTCACACCTCCGTCATAATTCTCCTTGCCATCGCTGCCGCACGACACCCGCTCCGCCAGATTGATGTGAAGAACGCTTTTCACTACGCGTTAGTAGATGCTGTTATCTACATGGAGAAGCCGCACACATACGGCGAGGAAGATTCACGCGTGTGCCAGCTGCGAAAATCCCTTTACGGGATTAAACAGGCGCCAAGGCTCTAGCAGCAGTACCTGCACAACATCCTGCTCAAGATAGGCTTCAAGCAGCTGCCTCACGATCCCGGCATGTATCGCCGCGATTTCCGCGGCGAATACATTCTACTCACGGTCTACGTCGACAATCTCCTTTGCACATGATCGAGCAACGAACTGCTTGAGCAGTTCGAGAAAATCCTTGCAGGGCGCGTCGATATCACCTGCAACCACGACGTAAAGCAGTTTCTCGGGCTCAACATCTCCTACTCGCCATAAGCCATTCATCTCTCAGCACCCAAGTATGCAGAGGAACTTGGCAAGCGCTTCAACATTGCACCTACACCACTCTCCACCCCTTACCGCACTCCAGGACCCAACCACAAGCCTGACAACAAAGCCCTGTCCCCTGCTGGGCTTCATACCTACCAGCAGTAGCTAGGATGCCTACTTTTTGCCTCTGTTATCTGCAGGCCCGATCTCTCCTACATCGCGAGCCAGTTGGCTCAGTACTCTCGCAAACCAGCAGGCACTTCAATTCTTCATCTCCACGCCCAATGTTGGGCTCTGCTACTCCACCATCCCAACCTCCTCCTTCAACCTCATCGGCTACGTGGATGCTGATTATGCCGCTGACCCCGACAATCGATGGTCCAGGACAGGCTTCCTCTTCCGCCTCGAGCCTAGCGGCCCCATCTCCTGGAATTCACAGAAATAGGAGCTGGTTGCCCTGTCATCAGTGGAAGCTGAATTCATCGCAGCAACAGCAGCTGTCGCGAAGGCCTCTACCTTCAGGAGCTGCTGCAGGAGGCGAAAATTCCAGCCTCGGCAAATTTTCGCCTGCATTGCGACAATCATAGCGCGATCAGGATCGCGAACAAGCCTGGGTTCGTCAACCACACCAAACACATCGCGCTGCGTTACTTCTTCGTCAAGGACAAAGTCGACAGGGCAAGGTTGACCTCACCTATTGTCCGACGGGTGACATGGCAGCAGACTTCGTCACGAAGCGACTGTCATGTCGGCTGTACCAGCACTGCTCCGAGCTCAGCGGGGTAGTCAAGCGGGTCAAGACTCGCTATGGCCAGGAGTGAAGGGGGGTGTTACGAATAGTAAAATATGAAGCATTGCTGTGCACTCCTTACCGTGGCACACACTACCGATGCTGAAGACGAAGAGGTGGAAGTGACGCGAAGGGTCGTACGGTTACGAAGGGATCTGAACCGTCGAGCAGACAGCATCAGGCAGCAGCAGTGGCGAGGATTCTGCCCAGGCAATTTATAACCGTCTGGAGTCGCACGGTTGGGTTTCGCTGCAATAAGGGAATGTACCCCTTTGAGTACATGGCTAGCCTATGTCGATTCGAACCCCCTTGTACTCTTATTTATATTCGTGTATTCGCATGTTATTATTATCTCATCTGATCGCAATAGTAACTACATATATTTTTTGTTTTAGTTATAAGAAATATCTAGAAACATTGTCGCCACCAGCACAACATTCGCACATACCCAATAAATTTGGAAAAAAACGTTTGGATAACCTGGACAGAATTTGGGAATATTAACCATAATTACGATAAGTCGTCAAGTGTTTATGGATGATGCATTCCGTTTGGATTATCTCAACGGACAAACGACACTATCCAGCAAAGCTTGCTGCCGGTCGGGTTGCATCAACGAAAATAAGATTCATACGGAAAGGCATCCAATCAGGATGACATCACCCCAAAACACATTGTCGCATAGTGTTTAGGGTTGATAATTCCGCCACATCAAGTGAGGGGGTTTTAGTTTTATTCTGTTTGAGATAAGCATGTCCACGGTCGACGTGAGGGTTGACGGTTCAGTCGACCCCATTCCATTGAGTTATTCCCAGTTTGCATCCATTTTCCCAGTCGGTTTTCTGATTAATCTTTACAAATTTCGCGCTCGATTCAAAATTTAGTTGTAAAGGGTTGAGTAATATTTTTTTTGTTTCTGGTCGATTATTGGGTCACAATTATTGGGTCACAATTGTTCGGTAAAGGAGCTGTGTTCCTGTCACATTTCTGAGGTGTTATTAGCCTGAAAAGTGTGATACAAAAGCAAGAGCCAATCAGCTATGAGAAATCGAAGTTGAGTACCGATGCAAAACGTCTCTGGCATACTTTGAGTATATATGATATTGGCCGCTACCTTCATGATCACGATGTGCTGGCGATCAGGAATTGGTTTACCCACGATTTTCTGGGCGGCTATAACATCGTGGCGTTGAAGTGCTTGACCGCCCGAAGCTTCCATCACTTGCATAGCCACCAAACGCTGACGTCTTTCGGGTAGGCTCGGGTAGGCGCCCTTTTCTTAATAAAATGTCCAGATACACGTACACACCACGCGGTCCAGAAAAGGCAATTTATCATGCGTATTGGCTGGAACTTGGGACGATACCGAAGCAGAAATTGAGGTTCGACACCCTGAGTCTTCCCTTTTCTCCAGCGCTGAGGTACAAGTGGGAGGTTTTGATAGGGAAGGAAGGGCCTGTCCTTTTGAGAATGGAAGAGACAAAACATGCAACGCTACTTGAGCAAGGTGCACTTGATTTATTATTTTATTCTTCCCTTGCGGGGTTTGAATGCTCCGCTCTAAAGGCCACCTGGTTTTTATTAGCCTTGCACTTAAAAAACTTTCGTGACGGGGGGTTTGACCTTTACAGCAATGCCCAGTGACTTTGATTGCCAGGGAAACCTCAGACTTCCTGGGCTCAGTTATACAGCTCTGTAGCCAATAAAACTTCCCTCAACCAGCAAGCACATCTCCACTGATCAGCGCATCTTTGTCAGCTAATCCGAGCCGTACAAGCTACTATCCATCCCACAGTTTAGAACAGTTTACTGTTCTGGATGATTGAGGGTCCGAAATAATCTCAACCGTTACAGTCTCCACATCGACGACTAAAATTGACTATTAGTCGCCCCTGCTGTGCTTTGGCCGCGTCGACAGGTAACACATCTCCATGTGATGGGGGTACCGCACGGTCCTCCATGAAACCTATCCACACCACACATCACGCCTTCCCTCCACCCCAGAAAGCTGCAGCCCGGGGCTGCATCCTGGCTCGGCCGCGAGCACCTGACGTGGATAATTTGGTCTGGATGGATCAGATCAGGTTTGAGTCTGGTTCGGATACTTTAAACAGGCTTGGTTGAGGGAGGGTGAAATCAAGGGGCTGACTCGGGGAGCCTGGGGGGACTGGTCACCTCCAGCAAGCAAGAAACTAGACGCGGGTGGGTCCACCCACCCCTCACCAGACCTGGACCTGGAGGTTTAGGGAGCGGAGGGAAGTCACCAAACCCTCACGAACGTCTTTGACCGCTCGCAGATCCCGAGACACTAGAAGAACGTCTTGACTCTCTCCTGCTCTGCCATTGTTTCTGCTTTCTTTCCCAATTCTCGCGTTTGGATGATTGATGTGTGAACGTGTGGTGTTCCTGTGGGTTGTGAGCTATGGTTTCTGTAACCCTGGATGTGCGCTTCCGCTTGCGAGGGTCATGGCGCCCCGCGTAGACGGCTAGTATTTTAGGAACTCGATTGACGGATCTCCTTTTTTTTTTTTTTTTTTTTTTTTTTTTTTTTTTTGTCGTATTTCTCAGCTTAGGCTTGTTGTCTCGCGTTCGGCGGCGTTTCTCCCTTCCTCCCCGCACCTGCTCCTCATCCTGTCTCTTCCCGTACCTTTTTCCCCAACTTTTCCTTCCTTTTTGACAACGTTTAGCTAATTTAGCTTTTACTGTCAGCAAGAATTGGGAAAAGGTTTGGGGAGCTGGATATTGCAGGAATTTGAATTGAGTGAGAGTTTGGATCTGGACCATCGAAACCGCATAATATCGGGCGAAGACCTGGACTCGCACAACTCGAAAACGCAAGATAGCGTTTAGCTACCCGGTAGAGTTATTTCGGAAATCAGCCGAGCCGCCTACACTGTAGATTAATGTCCGGCGAGTCGATCCACGCTCCAACCATGGAGAACCAATTAGAGTCGCTAAGTACGCTGTGTAAGAAGCTTCTAGACGCGACGACGCTGGCAAACTCGCAAACCAAGGTGCTGATGAAGCACGCTAATACGATGTATCTACGTGTTGAGATGGCGAAGCAATCCGCGGGACAAGCGGACCCGGACTTTGATGAGAGCCTTAGCGGGTGAGTAGCCTTTTCAATGTTAAGTTTCTGACAGAATAAGTGTAAGGGCAGCAATTTCCGGGACAAGCGGACCCGGACTTTGATGAGAGCCGCAGCCGGTGAGTGACCAGCCTTTTCGTTGTGAGGCTTCTGTGAGAATTAAGATAAGCAGTGGTTTCCGGGCCAAGCAATCTGGAACTTTGATGAAAGCCTTAAGACGGGGAGCAGAGGAGCACGTTCTTTGCTTTACTTAATGCAGACTTTTCTACACGCGGCTATCTGAAGTCGAGTTACTGTTCTTTCGCCTTCGTCTTCGCCTTCGCCTTCGTCGCCGTCTTCGTCGTCGTCTTCGCCCTCTTCTTCCCCTTCGTCTTTGTCTTCGTCTTCGCTGTCGCCTTTGTCTTCGCCGTCGCCTTCGCCTTCGCCATTATCTTCGTCTTCTTTGACGAGGATGTTCGAGGCGTCGGCAGCTGTGCTTACAATCTTCGCGTAGTTGTCCGCTGTGGTTCGAATGTGTCTCTTCCTGCCACCTTTGACAGGTGTTCGACGCACGAAGCCTCTCAATGCCTTTCGCGTCGTCCCGTTTTCTTGTCGTTCACCCTCCTTTTTTCCGTTGTTTTTTTTCTCGTTATCCCTGCCCTTTCCCAGTGACGTGGCAGAAGCTCAAGATCTGGTCCAATCAGCGATGGAGGCCCTGGGAAGCTGCCAGGCCCTTCTCGGACCCCCGAACCCTGACGCGGAATCTCCTCCTGCTGACGTGGCATCGCCCCCACACTCGCGCTGCGCTGAGGAGCAACACTTGGACCAACAGGACAACTCGTACTCGCAGCAGCCGCATCCTCATCAGCACGAGCAGCAGCAACATCACAATAATCCGCATCAGAACCAGAATCAGAGCCATCAGCAGCAGCAGCAGCAGCAGCAGAACGGGGATAGCAACGGCGACAACGCGGCATCGTTCCCCCCCGACCATCCCAACGGTCAGACCGCCACTCACCCCTCCTCTCCCGCGCGTTCCGCCGTCCCATCCGCTGCTGCCGCCAACGCATCTCCCGCTGCTGCGGGAAACGGAACAGACGCATCCGCCCCGGCCAATCCCGGCGCCGCTGCTGCTGCAGCCGCCGCGTCCGCCGCTTTTCGCGCAGCAGCGGCAGCGGGAGCGTCGGGGCGACCAACTCCCGAGGAGCTGGGGATGCATTTGCGAATGCTTGGCGACATGAACCTTGGTTCGGATCGCAGCGTGGGCGACGTCGTCGCGTCAGTGCTGCAGCAGCTGAATGGGATGAACAATCACCACGGAATGAATAGTCACCCGGGGATGAGTAATCACCACGGCATGAATCACCACGGGATGAGCCACCACGGAATGATGCCGTTTCCGCCGGGGATGTTCCCCCTTCCGCCGCCCGGAGTCCTTCCCCCGCACGGCGTCTTCCGCGCCCCGGGATCCGCGCATCCGCCGCTTCCGCCGCCAGGATCCGCCCCCGGGCCTTCGGACGCGGACGGGATGAGCAGCTCCGGCGGAGGAGGTTCCGTGGCACCTGGAGCCCCGGGTTCGGCGGCGGCAGGAGCGGGAGGCGCGGGGGTTCCAGGTCCCCCTGTGCTTCCGCCGATGTGGATGTCTCCCCACGGGTTGGCGTTTTGGCCGCGCCCGGGGGGAAATAACGCCATGCATCATCCCCCCCCGATGGGGGGAAACCTGGGCGGGAGGGGCAGCACAGGCGGAATGGGGTCCCCCGCGCCCCCTGCGCCTGCGCCGTCCGCGGAAGGCAAGGAGGGAGGACGTGGCGGAGCGAGCGCATGGATGTCCGCGGGAGGGGGCGGAACGGCCGGAGCGGGCGCGGTGCAGCATCAGGGCTTTGAAGCGCCGCAGAAATCGCATCTGGGGGTTGAAGGGGGGGCGCAAAAGTCGCTTTTGCCATCCGAGGGCGCGCAGAAGGCGCATGCGCCGCCGCAGCACCCAGGGCAGCACGGGCAGCACCCGGGGCAGCACCCAGGGCAGCGGAAAGGGGGCGCGGGGAACCACCCGCACGCGGAAGGGCGGGGGTTCCAGGGGTGGAGCGGGGGAGGAGGGGGAGGGGGCGTGGGGAAGGATGCGGGGAAGGACGGAGGGAAGGGCGCGGGTGATGGGGGAGAAGGTGAGGGTGCAAAAGCAGGCGGAGGCGTAGGGGGTGGGAGTGGGGGCGGGACAAAGCGGAGTGCTGCGGCTGCTGCTGTTGGTGCAGGGGGTGGTGGCGGTGGCGGCGGGGGTGGTGGTTGTGCAGAGGAAGACGGCGACGATGGGGCAGTGTTGCATAAGAGGTGCGTGGTGTATTGACGGTGTGTGTGTGTGCTGGTCGTGCGTCAAGATTACTCAAGAATTCCACTCACTTGTTTGTCTCCTCCACCTCTTTTCACTGGTTGCTCGTGACGTGGAAAATCCTCCCTAACTCCCGGGGATGCCGATGGACGGGTGGGTGGGAGTGGCGCGTCTCACCCCCCCCCCCGCCTGTACCGCCCTTCCCAACCACACGCGTCTGTACGGCCCCCTTCTAACGCCCCTTCTCACCCTTAGCTGCTCCCGCCCCCCTGGCAGGCCGCGCATGCCGTCATCGAAGCCGTCAGCGCCAGAGATGCCCATGGACGGGTGGGAGTGGCGCAGGTCATCCCGCCCTTCTCCAACCCACCTCCCTCCTCCCCTCCTCCCCTCCCCGCCCACCCCTCCTGCCAGGCCACGCATGCCGTCATCGAAGCCATCAGCGCCAGAGATGCCAATGGACGGGTGGGAGTGGCGCAAGTACGGCCAGAAGGTCACCCTCGGCCAGACCTACCCCAGGTACCTGCCTTGGCTTACTGCCCTGCTGCTTGCCACGCCCCCCTTTTTTTTCAAGTTTTGAGTCGACTTAAAACAAGTACGGCCAGAAGGTGACCCTCGGCCAGACCTTCCCAGGTAGCTAGCTGCCTTGCCCTGCTGCCCTGCTGCCCTGCTGCCCTGCTGCCCTGCTGCCCTGCTGTCCTGCTGCCCTGCTGACCTGCTGCCCTGCTGCCTCCATGCGCCCCATTACTGTGCTGCCATCCTCCTCCGCCCTAATACCCCTGTCCGGCCAAGAAGTGGGCGGAGAGGTGCAACGATAACCCCGTCAAGTGGCGCATCAAATACGTTGGCGAGCATAACCACCCACTCTCTCTCACCCCCTCTTTCTCCCCTTTCCCCTTCCCCCTTTCCCGCTTCCCCTTTTCCCCCCTTCCCCACTCCCTCTCCTCCCTGCTTTCCCCCGATCCTCCTCTCCCCCACAGGAGCTACTTCCGCTGTGCCCACAAGACCACGGGGTCCCATCCCTGTCCGGCCAAGAAGTGGGCGGAGAGGTGCAACGACAACCCCTTCAACTGGCGCATCAAGTACGTCGGCGAGCACAACCACTCCAAGCCGCCGCCCCGGCCCGTCACCATCACCATCATTCATGACGGCCCCGTGGATGGAACGGCCGCACTCCCCGCTCCTCCCCCTGCTTCTGCTCCTGCTGGTGTTGCTGCTGGTGCCGTCGCTGCTGGTTCTGCCGGTGTTATTGGGGCTGGTGGTGGTGGTGGTGGTGGTAGTGGTGCTGGTGCTCTTGCCGCTGCTCCCTCGCCGCTGTCTCTCCTCGCCCCGGCTGCACCGCCTTCCCTGGCTCTTCCTGCTCCCCACTCTGCTGCCGCTGCAGGTGCTGCTGCTGCTACGCCCACTGCTCCCGAGGTTGCCTCTGCAGCTCCTGCTGCTACTGGTGTCGCAGGAGCGATTGGCAGTGCAGCACAGGCAGTGAAGCAACCCCCTTTTGACATTCTCCAGGTGCGGCTGGGAGGAGGAGGATGCGGAGAAGGAGGGGGTGGAGGAGGGGAGGTGGTGGTAGAAGCGAGTGGGAGCCACAGCCACGGGCACAGCCACGGTCACAGTCACAGTCACAGCCACGAGCCTACAGACATGGGAGAGGAGTTTTCCGAGGGATTTGCGTCTCCTGTGAGTGACAAGGGGGGGGCGAGTCACAGGGTAGGCGGGGCGAACGGAGGGGAGACGACTGGTGGGGAGAATGGGGGGATGAAACAGCAAAGCACTCCCAAAGGCCGCGATTTTCTGTCGGGTTTTGGACAGGGAGAGGGGTTGAAGGGAGTGGGGAGCGGTGAGAGCAATGGGAGTGGAGTAACGAGAGGGTCGACCGAGGAAGCGGGAAAGCAAGTGGTGCGTGGTGGTAGTGGCGGTGATGGTGCTGCTGCTGTAACTGGTGGGGCTGCGTCTACTTCTGCATCTGCTGCAGCAGCAGCAGCTGCTGCAGGTGCTGTCTGTGCTCTACCATCTGGTGCCCAAGCCACGCTGCGGACACAACAGTCACGGGCAGGAGAGAGGAGTGAGCAGCAAGAAGCGTGCCTTGGGCTTGCTGTGTCTTCTAATGAGCTGTCCACAAGCAAGCAGCAGCAGCAGCAGCAGCAGCAGAAGCAGACAGAGGGAGAGAGAGGTAGTGGTGATTGTGGTGCCGTATCAGCAACAGAACGGGCTGATCGTGGGGCTCTTCGGGCTGATATTAAGGGGGAGGCAGATGGTTCACAAGCAGCAAACCTGCGAAGCGGGCCGGATAAGCCAGGAGAAGGAGGAGGTAACAGTGCGGAAGCAGACTTGAAGCGAGAGGAGGGAGCTGCGGCGAAACGCACAAAGGTAGAAGGAAAGGTAGAAGGTATGAGGAACGGGGACGAGGGTGGAGACGGCGATGGAAATGGAATTGCCGGCAAGAATGGGAGTGGGGATGGGAACGGAGGCGAGGAGGAGCTGGAGAGTCAGCCGAGCATTGACATCAAGCCGCGGGATGCCCAGTCCAATCCCAGCGCATGGGCCTCTGCCATTGGTTCCTCTGCTAATGACGCCTCTGTCTCTGCAGGCACCTCTGGGAACTCCAGTAATCCTTTTCCAGGGTACACCGGCCCGCTCCCCTCTGCTCTCATGCAAGGAGCCCTCCCCACGCCCATGTGGCTGCCCTCTCTCCCTCGGGATTCGCCCCGCATTCTGATTGGCCCGGGGGGCGCCAGGTGGCCGATGGGGAGGGATTCGCCAGGTCAGCTGCAGTCGCCGTTTAGCATGCTGTCGCCGCTGAATACTGCCCGGGTTTTTTCTGACGTGGCGCAGGCGCCGCTGCCGTCGCCTATCGACCTGCCTGAGATCAAAGGAGAGTAAGAGTCTCATTTCGGACCAGATGAGCAGGCTGAAATGTGTCCTTTGAGTCAACTGAAATGTCAATCTTGCAGGCGCCGCTGCTGTTGCCTATCGACTTGCCGGAAATTAAAGGAGAGTAAGAGGCTCACCGCAGACGCTGTGTACACTGTCACCGCTGAACACAGCCCGAGTTATCTTTGATGTGGCGCAAGCGTCCCTGCTGTCGCCTATCGACTCTCTGGAGGAGAGTAAAAGGTGTGTCTCAGCCTAACAGCTTAGCTGCAGTCGATGAGGGGTTGATAAACAAATGGTTTAGGTCTAGACCAGCATAAATGTCGGGTTGCGTGTGTTGGGCTGAGAATTAGCCCTTAGGATCAAACCCTGGCTAAGATCTCTTGAGTAAGAATGTTGTATTTGCAGAAGCGTAATGACTAATATTGAGAAAGCTTGCTTTCTTGTTTTTATCATTTGGCATCGTTCTCATTGCAAATGGCATATTACAACATATCCATCGAGTTCTAACACAAGCTAGTACATGCAGAGAATACTAGCTAAAATGTACCGTGTCCAAACGGCCTTAGTAGGCAGTCGATGCTGGGGTGGGTGGTGGGAAAGTTGAGTGAGCCGTTGGAAATAGAGAAACGTGGGTGGAGGGAAATGAGCTCCAACCCACGGTTTTTGTAGTTGGAGAAGGGCGTTTAGCGCGCTTCGACGATGCCAAATGTGCAGTACAAGCAGCTTCGCTTTCACAATACACAATTTAAAAAACACAATGTGTGTTTAAAATTTATAATGTTTACTAAGTTTATGTGAGAACAAGATGAGTTAATAATAGCAGAGAGATACAAAGCTTTTATATGATTACAAAGGAATATGAAGGGTTTTACTTTAACTGTTTCTGCTGTTGCGGTTTGATACAGTGACGACTCGGGTAACTGCTCAATATCGAGTCAGTTATGTGTCCTTGCTGTCGCGCTGTATTTTTCGTCGAGTCAAAGGTTAGCGACTTTTGACCTTCGCGTAACCTCCAGCTGTTACTTTTGTTGACCCGCGTGTTGCTTTACTGTAGTCTGCTCCGTTTCGTGTCGATACTTCGATTACTTCAGAAGCGTTAAATTACTTGATTGAGAAAGCTTGCTTTCTTATTCTTATCAATTGGCATCGTTCTCATTACAAATGGTTGTTTACAACATTTGCATCACAATTGAACACAAGCTAGTGCATGCTCATATCACTATTTAAGTGGCATGCGCAAAACGGTTTACGATGGGGTGGGTGGTGGGAAGGTTGAGTGAGCCGTTTGAAAATAGAGAAACGTGGGTGGAGGAAATGAGCTCCAACCCACGGTTTTTTTAGTTGGAGAAGGGCGTTTAGGGCGCTTCGACGATGCCAATTGTGCAATACAAGCAGCTTCGCTTTCACAATACACAATTTTGAAAAACACTATGTGTGTTTAAAATTTATAATCTTCCAGCAGCGTGGGTGATAGTTTAGGTGGGCCATGCCTCCCTTTTGAAGTGCGGTTAGTGCTGAGGCGAGGGAAGCTGGAAGCTACTTGTTCACTAGTATCTTGCGGGGATCGGAGAATTAACATAAATACTTGCAGTGTTTAGCTGCTTTGAGTTTCAGAGTTCCAGGGTTTCGGGTTTGCTGGCGAAATAACTTGGTAGATCAGAGTTGCCCAGCGGCATATTCTTAAAGCCGGAATATAATGTTTATATGACTTCGGTTTAGGGTTTCAATGGTGTTCTTGTACAGCTCCTCGAGATTTCTTGACTTGGGAGGTGGTCCGAGCCCGAGAAGCTGCGGGCGGACCAAAACCACACCACCCTGGCTCGGCGCGCCACTAAAGTGTATTCAAGTCAGGTTGGTCCAAACAGATTTGAGTCTGGTACGGGCAAGGTTTGGTCGGTGAAAGGGAGGCTGATTCGGGATTGGTCAGTGGTCACTGGTAACCTCCGCGGATCAAGCAAACTTGACGCAGGATACGTTTGGGACCAACCACCAACCTCACCAGACAAGACCAGTAACCAGACCTGTGAACAGCTCTGGGAACGCCATGTCAGATGTGGAGGGAGGGAGGGAACTCACCAAACCCTCACGAAAGTCTTTGACCGCTCGCAGATCCCAAGACACTAGAAGAACGTCTTGACTCTCTCTTGATCTGCCGTTGTTGCTGCTTCCTTTACTTTCCCATATTTTGCCTCCGGTTAGGACGGTTACTCAGTAATTTTGGATGCGCGCTTCCGCTTGTGAGAATTTTGGCGCCTCCGTAGACAGCTAGTACATCAGAAATTCGACAGCCAAGTCTCTCTATTTTTCCTCTTTTTTTTTTTGTCGTGTGTCTCAGCTAAGGCTCTCGTTGTTGGCGAGTCTCCTCCCGCACCTCCACATCCTCTCTCTTTCCCTTGCAGGTTCTCGCGACGTATGACTACTAGGTCATACATCGAACCAGATATCAGCCGTGGCGCCTACACGGTAAGACCTTGAGTGTCCTGCGAGCAGATCCACGCTCCGACCATGGAGGAGCAATTGAGATCGTTAAGAATGCTATGTGAGAGACTACAAGTCACGTCGAGGAGGGCGCACTCGCACGTCACGAAGCTGAAGGAGCACGCTGATACCATGTACTGCCGCGTCGATAACGCTGAACGATCCGCGGGACAAGAGGACCCGGACTTTGATGAGTGCCTCAGTGAGTGAGTATGCAGCCTTCTCGTTGTAGAGTGATTGTTAGACTTCATATTAGCAGACTCGACTTCAATTTCCGGGACAAGAGGACCCGGAATTTCATGAGAGCCTCAGCTGGTGAGTAGCCCGCCTTCTCGTCTTGTCAGAATTAAGATGAGCAGCGCCAGTTTTCCGAAGCAAGCCGACTTTGGCCGTGATCTACTAAAGCCGGTGAGAGAAAGGAGCACGTCTCTGGATTCCCGTGAGTGTGATAAGACATTGACATGTCTACGGTGACTCGATGTCTCATGTACTTTAATGCTGCCGCCTTTTACCGGGCGTTCGACGAGCCAAATTAAACGAGCCAAGATTTTCTCGATGCCTTTCGCGTCGTCCGTATCGTTTGTGAAGGCAAGCCCATCAGAGAAGTGGTTTTCAGACGTGGCCGTGCTTAACCCAGATGAGGGAGAGTGGTACGCAAGGTGCCTATGCATCTTCAGGGCAAAGGGGGTGGATGGAGAGATGGGGAGGCACGTGTACGTGAAGTACTACGAGGCGGAAGGCACGTGCCCGATGACAACTTGCTTGCAGTTGACACCCGGCCGTGTGAGGACAAGGTATGCTGTGGTGGACGTAAAGTGCATCCAGAAGGTGGTGCACATTTGCATGTCTTATGTGGACAAGCGTGTCATGCTGCTCAACAGGTTCCTGCTGACCGAGTGAACATGAGTGGGTTTGACCAGGGTCATCCCTAGGTTTTGAGCCTGCCTGATGCATCAGATGGCGTGGTTTTTTCTGTCTGATGCATCAGACTTTCCTTCAAAACATTTCTGCTGAATCAGAAAATTTTAAAATTCAATTTCTGATTGCTTTTCTTAGAGCCCTCCTCATTTCACAGTGTTCTGTACCTTACGAAGGAATTGCAAAGAAAATCGCGCGACTTCGGGACCCGAACTCAGATGCTCACCATTGTGAAGCCAATTGCAACAAACTAGGCTACTTCTGTACACAGCGATCAGGGTTAGGTAACAGTCCACACAAACTACCGAACTCTTTCACACACGAAATACCCTTCTACATAGGAACTCGGTATCAGACGAAACCAGAACAGGTTCCTGATTGATCAGATGAATTCAAAAAACATTTCTTATGAATCAGAAATTTCAAAAATTCATTTCTGGAAAATCAGATGAACTGGTAAAAATCTGTCTGAATATCGGACAAACAGACAGAAAATTTCTGCTAGCGACGACCCTGGGTTTGACTAGCGGGATTCACGGGACAGTTCAGTGGCTTGTCGCACCGTGTGAGACGCAATTGACGCTGATTATGTGTGAAAGGGCGATGACTAACTTGGTGATGGTGACCACACAACACTATTGAATAGTGTTTTATGCAGTACATGTGAGTTGAACACGACGGTAGTGTATCTTACTTTGACATTCCTAATTGCGTATACACACATCAGACGAGCCTAGTTAGCAGTGGTGTAAATGGCGAAAAATGTGCGGCGCGGGGAATGTGCATTGGCGCGGGAATCCCAAATGTGCGGTCCGTCGAAAACGTGCGACACATTGCATGAAATGTGCGGTGCGAGCATCCAAAGGCCGAAAAGTGTATAAGGGAAAAACCCAAAATGTGACATTTGCGTCACATGTGGTTTGGGGTCTTTTGTGTACTGTATGGGACTTTTTGTATGCTTTTTCGTAGAAAAACCTACGGACCCCTAAAATGTGGTTCTTTCTTTTCCCCGATGCACCTACTTTCTTTTCCTTGTTTTTTTCGTCATTTCTTCCAGGGTTCATTGATTTCTCCCTCCCAATATCCTTTCCCTTCCGCAGTGACGTGGCAGAGGCTCAAGATCTGGTCCAATCAGCGATGGAGGCTCTGGAAAGCTGCCAGGCTCTTCTCGGACCCCCAAGGCCTGACGCGGAATCTCCTCGTGCTGACGTAGCATCGCCCCCCCCATCGCGCTCTGCTGAGGTGCAACACGTGGACCAACAGGACAACTCTGAGTTGCATCCACATCAGCAGCAGCAGCAGCAGCAGCAGCAGCACCTGCAGAAATATCGGCAACAGCGGCTGCAGCGGCTGCAGCAACAGCAGCAGGAGCACCAGCAGTATGAATACAGCAATTTTTGTCAAAACATATGCATAATTGTATATAGGCTATATTGGGGCTAGCCTTAGGGGGTACACAAATAGTCTCGACACTCTAGTCTTGTACCCCCAATCTTCACCTAATCATCACTTTTCTCGTTCCCTAGCTAGTGATTCTAACATGGTATTAAGAGCACAATGCTCCTTAGGACCAATTTTTTAAAAAGGGCCCACCACTACTATTTCGATCTACTGCCCGAGTCGCGCCCCTAGGAGAAATGCGAAATTCGAAACCGTGCTCTAGGCGAGACGGTTCCCTAGACGCGATTTTTTTCCCTCCTAGTCACGTGCGACCCCCCCCTGAACGCGTAGGCCCGTCGCGAAGCCCGTACAGCCCACGTAGGCCCGTCGCGAAGCCCGTACAGCCCGCGTAGGCCCGTCGCGAAGCCTGTACAGCCCGCGTAGACCCGTCGCGAAGCCCGTACAGCCCGCGCCAGGCCGTCGCGCAGCCCGTACAGCCCGCGCCAGGCCGTCGCGCAGCCCGTACAGCTCACGTCAGGCTCGCACCCAGCGCGTAAAGCCCGCGCCAGGCCCGCACGCAGCCCTTACAGCCCGCGACTGGCCCGCACGCGGCCCGTGTTACTGTTACTCACTGCTGCTGCTACTGAAGCTAGTGCTGCTACAACTAGTGCTACTGCTGCCACTGCTACTACGGCACTTGCTACAGCTACTCTTGTCTGAAACTACTCCAGCTACAGCTAGTGCTACTGCTGCAGCTCCTACTACTACACTTGCTACAGCTAGTGCTCCTGCTGCAGCTCCTACTACTACACTTGCTACAGCTAGTGCTACTGCTGCAGCTCCTACTACTACACTTGCTACAGCTAGTGCTACTGCTGCAGCTCCTACTACTACACGTGCTACAGCTAGTGCTACTGCTGCAGCTCCTACTCCAGCGCTTACTGCAGCTGCTCCTGACTGAAGCTACTGCTGCTACAGCCCCTGAAGCAGCCGCCCCTGGTGCAGCCGCCCCTGGACCCTCGAGCAGCCGCCCCTGGAACCAGAGCAGCCGCCCCTGGCCCCTGAAGCAGCCGCCCCTGGTGCAGCCGCCCCTGGACCCAGAGTAGCCGCTTTGCATGCCCTCGCGTGCCCCTAGCGTACCGGCCCCGCCCCACTAGCCCGCCCTTGCTGGCCTCGTGCGACCAGGCACCGCCCTAGCTAGCTCGCCACCTCGTGCCCCGTGCGGACCGCCCTACTCTGCCCTGCACGCCCTCACGTGCCCCACCTCGAGTAGCCGCTGCCTAGCCGAGCCGAGCCGCCCCACCGAACCGCGTCACCCGGCCCGAGCCGCGCCGCCCTACCGAGCCGCGCCCCTCATTCTGTCACTGCTACTGTCACTACTGCTGTTTCTGCTACTACTACTGCTACTGCTCCTACTGTCACTATGGCTAGCCCTCCTGTGCTAGCTTTCGATGCTGAGGGCCGCCCAGTGAAGTTTGACACCTGGCTCGATGACCTGCACCTATTCCTACAACTCACTGCCAAGGAAGACATCTCACTGTACGATCACGCCTTAGGCCATGCCACTGCCCCTGCTGCTACTGCTGACAGCACTGCCCGCTCACAGTGGCAGACTCGTGACGCCCACGCTCGCTTTGCTATTAGCAACTCCCTGCCGATAGATGAGTGCGAGCACTTTGGCCAGCACAAGACTGCACAGGCACTGTACACCGCTGTCGTTGCCCGCTACTCCTCACCTGCCTCTGCCGCGCTAGGCCGTCTCTCACTCCCCTACCTGTTCCCCGACCTGGCCTCTTTCCACACAGTCGCTGACCTCATCACGCACCTCCGTACTAGTGAGGCCCGCTTCCGTGCCGCTATGCCCGATGAATTTCTTGCCACGAACCCCCCCCCGCTCTGGCTCACTCTCTACCACCTAGTCACCCGCCTCCCTGACACTCTGCGTGCAGTCAGGGATCACTTCCTATCTCGCTGCCCCACTGAGCTCACCATTGCCCTCCTCGAGAAGGAACTACTTGCAGCTGAGGCTAGCATAGTCGCTGTCGGTGCCTCTCGTGGCGACCCCCGCACCCCTTTCTTTGAGGGGTGTTCCCCTCCCCCCCTTCTTCCCTCTGTAGCCTCTGCTTCTGCTGCCGACCTCCTTGGTGCTGAGAAGGTCGGGACTGCGTCCACTTCGAGCTGGCGCCGCAGCGGCAAGGGCAAAGGGGGCAAGGGAGGCGGAGGTGACGGCGGGGGAGGCGGTGGTGGGGGCAGTGGAGGCGGTGGGGGTGGTGGTGGGGCTGGAGGGACTAGTGGCAGCGGTGGGGGTGGTGGCGGCAGCGGCGGGGGAGGTGGCAGGGGCGGGGGCGGTGGTGGGGGCGGCGGTGGTCGTGGCGGCGGCAGGGGAGGGGGTGGTCGAGGAGGTGGCGGCGGCGGTGGTGGTCGTGGAGGCGCTGGCAGTGGCCAGAGCCAGCAGCGCACTCCGTCGCCCCAGGAGCTCCGTGAGTGGTACTCTCAGCACGGGGGGGGGGGGGGGTGGCCTTAGCTGCACGTACGTCATCCGCACTGGTGACCGCACTGGTCAGACGTGTGGGAGGGCGCACACCACGCAGCGCTGCTTCTCTCGCCTCGACGACGCTTGGCGTACTCAGTTCCCTGATGCCACTGAGCTGCCCCGCTGGGCTGATCTGATGAAAAAGAACATTGATATCTATGCTCTAGACTTTGATGCTATTCTCACTGCCATGTATGTGATGTCTACTAGTGGAGAGGGTGCTCAGTACCTGCGTGTTCCGCCCGACCCGGGCATTCGGACCAGTGAGGCTACCGCTCTAGGTGCTGGTGAGGCTGCTGCTCTAGGTACTAGTGAGTCTGCGCCCCCTGGTACTGAGTCGACTGAGGCACTACACACCTTCACACTGGACTCAGTTGCTTCTCGCTGTTTCTTTCGTGACCGCACTGCCCTTGAGCCGCTTGCTCGGCCAGTTGCTGTCTCCCTCGCTGACCCCTCTGGGGGTCCGGTCATTGCGACCTCCTCCACTGTCCTTCCTTGTCCTGCGGTCCCGTCGGGCACACTGTCAGGTCTCCACCTCCCCTCGTTCTCTACGAACTTGGTGGCGGGTTGTGCGCTCCAGGACGGAGGTGTTCACCAGTTCACCCCTGCCTACGAGCGCGTGACACACTGCACGTGTGCTCGGACGGGCCGTCACCTGGCTACCTTCACTCGGCAGCCGGGGTCGGACCTGTACACACTGACCACTGAGTCCCCTCAGGTAGCTGCGTCTGCGTCTGCGTCAGGTCAGCTGTCGCCCCCCTGCTCGTGTCGCTCTCTGGCGCACGAGACCGTCCTCTGGCACCACCGACTTGGTCACCCGTCTGTGCAGCGCCTTCGTGCCATGCATAAACGGTACCTTGTCTCTGGTCTTCCCAGGGTTCTCCCTCCCCTCCCACCCTCGCCTGCTCCTCCCTGTCTTCCCTGTGTCGAGGGGCGGCAGCGCGCCGCTCCTCACTCCTCCTCGTTTCCCCCGACGACTGTTCCCTTGCAGACGCTCCACATGGACGTGTGGGGCCCAGCCCGCGTCCGTGGTCAGGGTCAGGAAAGGTACTTCCTGATAGTTGTTGACGACTACTTGCGCTACACCACGGTCTTCCCCTTGTGCACCAAGGGTGAGGTCCCTGATGTTTTGATCCCTTGGATCCGCGCTTCTCGTCTCCAGCTCAGCGAGCGTTTCCACTCGGACTTTCCTGTCCTGCGCTTGCACTCTGACAGAGGTGGTGAGTTCTCCTCCGACCTCTTGGCAGCCTACTGTGCGGAGCACGGCATCCGCCAGTCGTTCACGCTTCCGGCCTCTCCACAGCAGAATGGGGTTGCTGAGCGCCGCATTGGCTTGGTCATGTAGGTCGCTCGTACCTCCTTGATCCATGCGGCTGCCCCCCACTTTCTGTGGCCGTTTGCGGTCCGATACGCTGCGCATCAGCTCAACCTCTGGCCCCGTGTCTCCTTGCCGGAGACTTCCCCGACACTGCGTTGGACGGGAGAGGTTGGCGATGCGTCGCGTTTTCGGGTTTGGGGATCTCGAGCTTTTGTTCGCGATACGTCCGCGGACAAGCTCTCCTCCCGCGCTGTTCCTTGTGTCTTCCTTGGCTTTGTCCCGGACGCGTCTGGTTGGCAGTTTTACCACGCCACCTCGCGCCATGTCCTGCCCTCTCAGGACGTCACTTTTGACGAGTCCGTGCCCTACTACCGCCTCTTCCCCTACCGCACTGCCCCGCTCCCCCCCCCGCCTCTCTTCCTCGCCCCAGGTGCTGCTATGGTAGACCCCCTCCCCCCTCAGGGTGCCGCTCCCTCAGGTGTGTCCCAGGTAGATCCGGTTGAGCCTGTCGAGGTAGCTGTCGACTCTCGTCCTGCTAGGGGTGCTGAGCCTGAGCGTGCGGAGCCTGGGGGTGCGGAGCCTGGGGGTGCGGAGCCTGGGGTTGCGGAGTCTGGGGGTGCTGCGTCTGGGGGTGCTGAGTCTGGGGGTGCTGAGTCTGGAGGTGCTGAGCCTAGGAGTACTACACCTGGAGGAGCTCTCTCCTCACAGCAGCTGCGTGAGTGGTACTTACAGTACTGCAGCCTCAGGAGAGGTGCCTCTGGAGCTAGGAGTGCTGCTGGAGCTGGTGCTAGTGCTTCCCCTCCTAGGCGGGAGCTGCCCTCTCCCCAGCGGCTCCGAGAGTGGTACGCGCGGCGCTGCAGTCTCCGGAGTGGCGCTCCTAGTGTCGCGGACCCTGGTGCTGGAGGTGCTACTGCTGCTGGCGGTGCTGCTGGTGCTCCTGGAGGTGCTGCTGGTGCTGGTGCTACTGACGCTGCTGGAGGTACTGCTGGTACTGGTGGTACTGCTGGTGCTGCTGGAGCTGCTAGAGGTACTCCTACTACTGGAGGTGCTGCTGGTGCTGAGGACCCGGGCGTTGGAGCTGCTGCTGGTGCTGAGGACCCGGGTGTTGGAGCTGCTGCTGGTGCTGCGGACCCGGGTGTTGGAGCTGCTGCTGGTGCTGCGGACCCTGGAGTTGGAGCTGCTGCTGGTGCTGCCGACCCTGGAGTTGGAGCTGCTGCTGGAGCTGAGGACCCTGGAGTTGGAGCTGTTGCTGGTGCTGCGGACCCGGGAGCTGGTGCTGCTGGTGTAGCTGGAGACCCTGGAGTTGAGGGTACTGGTGGTGCCTCTGCTGGTTCTGGAGGCGCTGCGCGGCCGCGGCCGTACTTCGTTCCGCTCCTTCAGCAGGTTCTTGGTCAGCCGCCTCCCCCTAGTCCTGCTCCCTCCTTAGAGTGTCCTCCGCCTGTCCAGTCGCAGTTACAGTTACCGCCTGCCTCGCCACTCCCTGGTCCTTCTCCTTACACTGGTCCGACTGGAGGTCTTACAGAGCGTTGTGAGCCTGAGTCTCGTCCTGCGTCGCCAGAGTCTCGTCGTGCGTCACCTGTTCGTGCTGCTCACACTGGTCGTCGTGTTCCGCGTCAGCGTCCTCCTGCTGTCCCAGGCACTCACCAGATGGCACTTCGTCCTTCCACTGCTCCTCAGCGTGTCCCTCTGCCGTCTCCTCCTGCGTCTTCTCTTCCTGCTCTTGCTGACCCGGAGTCTGACTCCCTTCGTGCTGCCAGTCCTACTGTCACGCGTCTCCTCGCCACAGTTGTCACTGACCCTTCCTTTGAGTCCTCTGCTGCGTCTGCTCTAGTCGCTGAGTTAGTTGACTTTGCTGCCGCTTGTCGTCTAGACTACGCCGCTAGCCTTGTCGCTGAGTCTGAGTCTGAGTCTGTCTGTCCTTCGTCCGTCGGGGGTGAGTGTGCTCTTGGCACGGACGTCCTTGAGGACAGGCAGGAGGAGTTTGAGTGCTTTGCCGCTGCGTTACCTCATCTCGTGTCCATGCTGGTTGCCCCTGAGGGAGACCCGGATGCTCCAGACATCCCGACCCCGCGCTCTTACGCTGAGGCGATCGCAGGTGAGTACTCCTCTCAGTGGCAGACAGCCATGGACGCAGAGATGGCTTCTTGGAAGTCCACAGGCACCTACGTCGACGAGGTTCCCCCACCTGGGGCGAACATCGTCAGTGGCATGTGGATTTTCAGGGTGAAGCGGCCGCCAGGTTCTCCGCCTGTCTTCAAGGCGCGTTACGTTGCACGAGGCTTCAGTCAGCGAGAGGGAGTTGACTTCTTCCAGACCTTCTCCCCGACCCCAAAGATGACCACTCTTCGGGTTCTGCTGCACGTCGCCGCTCAGCGTGACTACGAGCTCCACTCTCTTGACTTCAGCACAGCTTTCTTGCAGGGCAGCCTGCACGAGGAGATCTGGCTGCGCCGCCCACCTGGCTTCACTGGGTCGTTCCCTCCTGGTACCCAGTGGAGCCTCCGACGGCCAGTCTACGGTCTCCGCCAGGCGCCGCGTGAGTGGCACGACACACTGAGGACTACACTTGCGGCTCTTGGGTTCGCTCCTTCTACTGCTGACCCGTCGCTGTTTCTACGCACCGACACTTCACTGCCGCCGTTCTACATCCTCGTGTACGTCGACGACTTGGTCTTTGCCACTGCTGACACTACGGCACTCGCCCACGTGAAGTCGGAGCTGCAGAAGAGACACACGTGCACAGACCTGGGTGAACTGACAAGCTATCTTGGCTTGCGGATCACCCGGGACAGAGCACGGCGCACCATCACCTTGACTCAGTCACACATGGTGCAGCAGGTCCTTCAGCGCTTCCGCTTCACGTACTCCTCGCCTCAGGCCACTCCTCTGCCTACCGGTCACTCGCTCTCAGCTCTGCCTTCGGATGAGTCCGTAGAGCCGAGTGGCCCGTATCCAGAGCTTGTGGGCTGCCTCATGTACCTGATGACCTGCACTCGACCTGACCTTGCATACCCTCTTAGCATCCTTGCACGCTATGTCGCTCCTGGTCGTCACCGGAAGGAGCACATGGATGCCGCTAAGAGGGTGTTGCGTTACTTGTGCAGTACGTCGGGCATGGGGCTAGTGCTTGGAGGACGAGACCGAGTTGTACTCACTGGGCACTCAGACGCTTCTTGGGCTGACGACCAGGCTACTCAGCGGTCGTCTCAGGGTTACACCTTCAGCCTTGGCTCTGGTTCTGTTTCTTGGCGTTCTACACGCTCGTCTTCCGTTCTCAGCTCCAGTTGTGAGGCTGAGATCTACGCCACAGCCATGGCTGCACAGGAGTTACGCTGGCTCACCTACCTGCTGACTGACTTGGGAGAGCGGCCTCGTTCTCCTCCAGTGCTGTACGTTGACAACAAGGCTACCATTGCCTTATGTGAGGAGCACAGACTGGAGCACAGAACGAAGCATATCGCTCTACGGTACTTCCTTGCTCGAGAGCTGCAGCAGCGTGGTCAGCTTCGTCTGCGTTACGTGGCCACTCGGGCCAACACTGCTGATGTGTTCACCAAGGTGCTTCAGCCTTGTGTCCATCAGCGCTTCTGTACTGTTCTAGGCCTTGTGCCTACTGTGCCTCACTTGCTTACTTCTTGACTCTGTTTGTACTGTGATCTCTATATATATACCTGCATACTTACACTTGCTAGGTTGTGCTCACTGTACCACTTGCTATATTATTAAACTGCATGTGAACTGGTCGTGTGACCACTTGCTTGTGCTCGGAATTTGCGTGGTTTCCTCGAGATCCACCCTGAGCTTGCTTTGCCCTTCCTGACTGGTCTTGTGACCACTACTTGCTCTGGCTATCCCCCATTTCGCCTATGGGGGTGTGTCAAAACATATGCATAATTGTATCTAGGCTATATTGGGGCTAGCCTTAGGGGGTACACAAATAGTCTCGACACTCTAGTCTTGTACCCCCAATCTTCACCTAATCATCACTTTTCTCGTTCCCTAGCTAGTGATTCTAACAATTTTCACCACAACGATGCCGCCAGCGCGCACTCATTACTTTCCGACCGCACAAACAACCAACCCGCCACTCACCCCACGGGGTGTACCACTCCCGCGCGTCCCGCCGTCCCATCCGGCGGCGCTGCCGCCCCCAACGCTTCTCCCGCTGCTGCAGGCAGCGGAACCGACACATCCGCTCCGGCCACTGGCAATCCCGGTGCTTCTGCTTCTGCTGCTGCTGCTGTGGCTGCCGCGGCTGCCGCTGCCGCTGCCGCTGCCGCTTCCGCTTCCGCTTCGGCCGCCTTTCGTGCAGTAGCGGTACCGGGTGTCAGAACGTTATAGCTTATACTTTTGTGTAGGCTGTAGTGGGGTATCCCATAGGGGGTACAACCCAATTAGGGTTAGTACTTGTACCCACTTCATTCATAGTTCATCCACTCTTGTTTCTTCTCATGGTATCGAGCAGGTTCCCTAGTGGGAACTGATCCTAGGGCCCACCATCGAAATTTTTTTTTTTCTGCCCGAAGCGCGCTCCGCTTAGGCCCGAGTCGCGCCTCGGGTCCTCTCTCTACCGTCGCGGCCTCCCTCGAGCCGCCCTTGCTCGGCCGTCGCCGCCCTTAGCGGCCCGTCGCCACCCTACGCGGCCCGCCCGCCGCCCTTTTGACGCCCGCCCCGGCCACGTGAGCCGCCCGTCCCGTGCGACGCGGCCCCTGCGCCGCCTGTCCCGGCCCGTCGCCACCTGACGCGGCCCGACGCGGCCCGTGCGCCGCCTGTCCCGGCCCGTCGCCGCTCGTCGCGGCCCGTCGCCGCCCGGCCCGTCGCCGCCCGTCGCGGCCCGTGCGCCGCCTCCCCCGGCCCGTCGCCGCCCGTTGTGGCCCGTGCGCCGCCTGTCCCGGCCCGTCGCCGCCTGGCTCGTCGCCGCCCTACCCTACCTGCGGCCCCGCCGCCCTACCTAGCGGCCCCGCCGCCCTACCTAACGGCCTCGCTGCCTCACTCGGCGGCCCCGCCACCCTACCTGCGGCCCCGCCACCTCGCTCTCGGCCCTGTCACCTGCTGCAGCGCCGCCCGCCACCCTAGCCGCCCGAGCCGTCTCACCCGGCCGAGCAGCTGACCGCCGTGCCGCCCTTCAGCAGCACAACCGAGCCGCCCGACAGCAGAGCGGCCGAGCCGCCCAGCAGCCGAGCCGCCCGGCAGCCGAGCCGCCCTGCAGCCGAGCCGCCCAGCAGCCGAGCTGCCCTGCAGCCGAGCCGCCCAGCAGCCGAGCCGCCCAGCAGCCGAGCCGCCCAGCAGCCGAGCCGCCCAGCAGCCGAGCCGCCCAGCAGCGGAGCCGCCGACCCGCCGAGCCGCCCAGCAGGTGAGCCGCCGAGCCGCCGCGCCGCCCTCCTTCCGGGCCGCCCGACCTGCCCAGTCTGGTGAGCACAGCGCCTTTTCACTGCACTGCCCTCACCCTACTGTTTGCGCTGCTAGTCGTCTAGGGTCATGGCTACCCCTAGTGTTCTCGTCTTTGACGGTGAGGGTCGGGCCATTGACTTTGAGGTCTGGGTAGATGACCTGCAGCTGTTCTTACAGTGCGATAGGGCAGACGGCCTCTCTCTCTTTGACCTCACCTCTGGCGCCTCCACTGCCCCTGCTGCTGATGCTGACGCCACTGTTCGCTCCCAGTGGGCCACGCGTGACGCTGCTGCACGTCTTGCTGTGCGTCGCCACCTCCCTACCTCCGAGCGTGCGCACTTTAGTCAGTACAAGAGTGCTCAGACCTTGTACGACGCTGTAGTTGCGCGCTACTCCTCCCCTGCCACTGCTGCACTGAGCCGTCTCATGCTACCGTACCTCTTTCCTGACCTTGCTGCCTTTCCCACAGTCGCTGACCTCATTACGCACCTCCGCACTAGTGACACTCGCTACCGCGCTGCACTCCCTCCTGACTTCTGCGCCAAGAACCCCCCCCCCATGTACATCACTCTTTACTACATAGTCACTCGCCTTCCTGACTCCCTTCGCGTAGTCCGGGACCACCTTCTCTCTGTCTGTCCCACCACTCTCACTGTTGACCTCCTCGAGAAGTCCCTCCTAGCGACCGAGAAGAGCATAGTCGCTGTAGGGGCCTCTCGTGGTGACCCGCGCACCCCCATCTTTGAGGGGTGTTCCCCCTCCCCCCTTCTGCCCTCTGTTGCCTCTGCTGCTGCGGCCGACCTCCTTGGTCTTGAGTCGGTCGCTGTGGCGTCTGCCCCTAGCGGGAGACGCCGCTCTGGCAAGGGCAAGGGGGGCAAGGGCGCTGGAGGAGCGAGCGGGGGCGGTGGAGGTGGAGGTGGCGGCAGTGGGGGGAGTGGGGGTGGCGGTGGGAGTGGAGGTGGGGGTGGAGGGGTCGGTGGCGGCGGTGGAGGCGGAGGTGGCGGCGGCGGTGGCGGTGGGAGCGGAGGTGGCGGAGGAGGCGGCGGTGGAGGCGGAGGCGGAGGCGGCGGCAGTAGCGGAGGCGGCGGAGGCGGCGGAGGCGGCGGGGGTGGCGGTGGTGCTGGTCGCGGGTCTTCGCAGAGGAGTGGCTCTGGTGGTGGCTCGCGCCAGCAGCAGCAGCGTGGTCGTGACACCCTGTCCCCTCAGCAGCTTCGTGAGTGGTACACTGCGCGTCAGCGGGGTGGGGGTTTTGGTCCGTGCTCCTACGTTTTGCGCACCGGCGACCGTGCGGGTGAGCAGTGTGGGGGTGCCCACCCCACCCAGCGCTGCTTTGGCCGCCTGACGGACGCGTGGCGTCACCAGTTCCCGGAGGCCTCAGAGATCCCTCGCTGGGGCGAGCTGTCCAGGGCGGGTGTTGCCATCTATGATCTTGACTTTGATGCTATTCTCTCTGCCATGTATGCGGTGTCTATTAGTGATGAGGGTGACTGTTACCGGTGTTTTCCGCCCGACCCGGGCATTGAGACTGCTGCTCTAGGTACTGGTGAGGCTGCCGCTCTAGGTGCTAGCGAGGCTGCTGCTCTAGGTGCCCGTGTGTCTGCGTCCTCAGGTACTGGTGAGTCTGCGCTCTCAGGTACTACGTCGGCTTCGGCCTCCCTCACCTTCACCCTTGACTCTGGGGCGTCTCGCTCCTTCTTTCGGGACCGCACCACACTCACACCGCTGAGTCGGCCGGTTGCAGTGTCTCTGGCTGACCCCTCTGGGGGTCCTGTCCTGTCTCGCTTCTCCACAGTCCTCCCGTGTCCAGCGGCTCCCTCTGGCACCCTGTCTGGTCTCTACCTCCCCTCGTTCTCTACGAACCTGGTGAGTGGTGCTGACCTCCAGGATGCGGGTGTACACCAGTTCACTCCTGCGCGTCAGCGGGTGACGCACTGTACAGAGGCTAGCACAGGCCGACACCTGGCTACGTTTACCCGTCAGCCGGGGTCGAGCCTGTACACACTGACCACTGCGTCTCCTCCCGTTACTGAGTCTGGTAGAGTCGCTTCGTCGGGTCGGGTGTTTGCTGGAGCGTCCAGGTCTGGTCCTGAGTCTGCCCCCTGTTCGTGTCGTCTCCTGTCTCACGAGACTCTCCTCTGGCATCACCGTCTTGGTCACCCCTCTCTGCTTCGGCTCAGAGGCATGGCCTCCCGTCTTCTAGTGTCTGGTCTCCCCCGGTCCCTCCCTCCCCTTCCTCAGGGCCCTGGCCCTACCTGTGTCCCCTGTGTCGAGGGGCGCCAGCGTGCTGCTCCTCACTCCTCCCAGTTTCCTCCGACAGAGGCCCCGTTGCAGACGCTTCACATGGACGTGTGGGGCCCAGCCCGCGTCCGTGGGCAGGGTCACGAGCGCTACTTCCTACTCGTTGTTGACGACTACTCGCGTTACACCGCAGTCTTCCCCTTGCGCAGCAAGGGTGATGTCACTGAGGTGCTGATCGACTGGATCCGCGCAGCTCGTCTTCAGCTCAGGCAGAGCTTTGGCTATGACTTTCCTGTTCTGCGTCTGCACTCGGACAGAGGCGGGGAGTTCTCCTCTGGCCTTCTGCGAGCCTACTGTCGTGCACGAGGCATCCGTCAGACCTTCACGCTTCCGGACTCTCCGCAGCAAAATGGGATTGCTGAGCGCCGCATTGGCATGGTCATGGACGTCGCTCGTACGTCTATGATGCATGCAGCTGCCCCCCATTTTCTGTGGCCGTTTGCGGTGAGGTACGCGGCGCATCAGATCAACCTTCACCCTAGGGTCTCCACGCCGGAGACCTCCCCAGCCTTGCTGTGGACGGGGAAGGTTGGCGATGCGTCGGCGTTCCGGGTCTGGGGATCTCGGGCGTTTGTCCGCGACTTGTCTGCGGACAAGCTGTCCCCTCGTGCTGCTCCTTGCGTCTTCCTGGGGTTCCCCCCCGACGCGCCTGGGTGGCAGTTCTACCACCCCACCTCTCGCCGTGTTCTGTCCTCCCAGGACGTCACGTTCGACGAGTCGGTCCCCTACTACCGCCTCTTCCCCTACCGCACTCCGTCCCTCCCCCTGCCCCCGCTCTTCCTTGTACCAGGTCCCCCCCCGGTAGACCCCCTCCCCCCTCAGGGTCCTGCCCCTTCAGGTGTGTCCCAGGTAGACGCAGTCGAGCCTGTCGAGGTCACTGGTGACTCTGGTGCTGCTGAGGGTGCTGAGCCTAGGGGTGCTGAGACTGGGGGTGCTGAGCCTGGGGGTGCTGAGCTTGGAGGTGCTGAGCCTGGGGGTGCTGAGTCTGGGGGTGCTACGCCTGGGGGTGCTGAGCCTGGGGGTGCTGAGCCTGGGGGTGCTGAGTGTGGGGGTGCTACGCCTGGGGGTTCTGGGTCTGGGGGTGCTGAGCCTGGAGGTCCTCCGCCTGGAGGTTCTCCGCGTGCTTCGTCTCGTCGGGAGCCACTCTCTCCACACGAGCTGCGCGAGTGGTTTGCCCGGCGCTGGAGCTGTGCTGCTGGTGCTGGAGGTTCTTCGGCTACTGAGGGTGCTGCTGTTGCGGGTCCCGGAGGTGCTCGTACTGGGAGTACTTGAGCTGCTGGGCCTGCAGGTTCGACTGGAGCTGGTGCTGCTGAGGGTGTTGGCGCTGCGACTACCACTGGTGGAGCTGCTGGAGGTGCTGCTGGAGCGGGTGCTCCTACTGGGGGTACTGGTGCTGTCCCTGCTGTTTCTGGCGTCGCTATGCGGCCTCGGCCGTACTTCGTTCCACTCCTGCAGCAGGTTCTTGGTCTTCCGCCTTCTGCTGGTCCTCCTCCTCCCTTGGAGGGTCCACAGCCTGTCCCGTCGCAGTCACAGCTACAGCCTACCTCCCCTTTGCCTGCTCCTTCTCCCTACATTGGTCCTACTGGAGGTCTTACTGAGCGTCGTGGGCCTGCGTCTCGCCCTGCGTCGCCTGTCCGTACTGCTCGCGCTAGTGGTCGTGGTTCGCGTCCGCGTCCTCCTCCTGTCCCTGGCACGCACCGGATGTCTCTGCGTCCGTCCACTGCTCCTCTGCGTGCCCCTTTGCCTTCTCCTCCTGAGTCCTCCCTTCCTGCTCTTCCCGACCCGGAGTCGGACTCTCTTCGTGCTGCCAGTCCTACTGTCACGCGTTTCCTTGCTACTGTCGTCACTGACCCTTCTTTCGAGTCTACTGCTGCGTCTGCCCTAGTTGCTGATCTCGTCGACTTTGCTGCTCACTGTCGCCTAGACTACGCTGCTAGTCTTGTTGCTGAGTCTGAGTCTGTCTGTCCTCCGTCCGTCGGGGGTGAGTGTGCCCTTGGCACGGACGTCCTTGAGGACAGGCAGGAGGAGTTCCAGTGTCTGGCAGCTGCTTCACCTCATCTCGTGTCCGTACTGCTTACCCCTGAGGGAGACCCGGATGCACTTGACATCCCGACTCTGCGCTCTTACGCGGAGGCGATAGAGGGTCCCTACTCCTCTCAGTGGCAGGCAGCTATGGATGCAGAGATGGCTTCCTGGAAGTCCACAGGCACCTACGTTGACGCTGTCCCCCCTCCTGGGGCGAACATCGTCAGTGGCATGTGGATCTTCAGGGTGAAGCGGCCGCCGGGTTCTCCGCCTGTCTTCAAGGCTCGTTACGTGGCTCGTGGCTTCAGTCAGCGGCAGGGAGTTGACTACTTTCAGACCTTCTCCCCCACCCCGAAGATGACCACTCTTCGGGTACTGCTACACGTTGCTGCTCACCGTGACTACGAGCTGCACTCTCTCGACTTCAGCACTGCTTTCTTGCAGGGCAGCCTGCACGAGGAGATCTGGTTGCGCCGCCCACCTGGCTTCACTGGGTCTTTCCCTCCTGGTACCCAGTGGAGTCTCCGGCGTCCAGTCTACGGTCTCCGCCAGGCGCCACGTGAGTGGCACGACACACTGAGGACTACGCTTGCGGCTCTTGGGTTTGCTCCCTCTACTGCCGACCCGTCGCTGTTTCTGCGCACCGACACCTCTCTGCCGCCGTTCTACATCCTCGTGTACGTCGACGACTTAGTCTTTGCCACAGCTGACACTACTGGACTCGCCCACGTGAAGTCCGAGCTGCAGAAGAGACACACGTGCACAGACCTGGGTGAACTGCGCAGCTACCTTGGCTTGCAGATCACCCGGGACAGAGCACGCCGCACCATTACCCTGACTCAGTCACACATGGTGCAGCAGGTCCTTCAGCGCTTCGGCTTCACGTACTCCTCGCCTCAGGCCACTCCTCTGCCTACTCGCCACTCACTCTCAGCTCTGCCTTCGGATGAGTCCGTAGAGTCGAGTGGCCCGTATCCAGAGCTTGTTGGCTGCCTCATGTACCTGATGACCTGCACACGACCTGACCTTGCATACCCTCTTAGCATTCTTGCACGCTATGTTGCTCCTGGGAGACACCGACCAGAGCACATGGCTGCTGCGAAGAGGGTGTTGCGCTACTTGTGCAGTACGTCGGGCATGGGGCTAGTGCTTGGAGGGCGGAGTCCAGTGGTCCTCACTGGGCACGCGGACGCTTCTTGGGCTGACGACCAGGCTACGCAGCAGTCGTCACAGGGTTACACTTTCAGCCTCGGTTCCGGCTCTGTTTCGTGGCGGGCTACTCGCTCGTCTTCTGTTCTCGGCTCCAGTTGTGAGGCTGAGATCTACGCTGGGGCCATGGCTGCCCAGGAGCTTCGTTGGCTCGCCTACCTGCTGACCGACCTTGGAGAGCCGCCTCGTTCTCCTCCAGTCCTGTACGTAGACAACAAGGCCATGCTGGCCTTGTGTCGAGAGCAGAGACTGGAGCACAGAACTAAGCACATTGCTCTTCGCTACTTCCTTGCTCGTGAGCTACAGCAGCGTGGTCAGTTGCGGCTTGCGTACGTGGCCTCTGAGGCCAACACTGCTGATGTCTTCACCAAGGCACTTCCGCCTTGTGATCATCAGCGCTTCTGCACTCAGCTGGGTCTTGTCCCTGTCTTGCCTCACTTGCTCACCCCTTGACCTTGCTTGTACTGTTACATATATATATACCTGCTCTTGCTTGTCTATCCTTATCTATATATATATGTACTCCTGCATGTGAACTGGCCTTCTGGCCTTGAACTTGTGCTCAGAATGTGTGGTGACGTTGTGATCCACCCTGAGCTTGCCTTGCTTTGCTTTGCTTGACTGGTCTTGTGACCCCTTGTTCTCCCCCACTTTGCCTATGGGGGTGTGTCAGAACGTTATAGCTTATACTTTTGTGTAGGCTGTAGTGGGGTATCCCATAGGGGGTACAACCCAATTAGGGTTAGTACTTGTACCCACTTCATTCATAGTTCATCCACTCTTGTTTCTTCTCACCGGGAGCGTTTGGGGTACCTATGTCGGAGGAGGTGCGGAGCGTGGGCAGCAGGGCCGCTTCAGTGCTGCAGCAGTTAAGGCTGCCTTTGCCTGCGGTGTTCCCCCTTGTACCACCGCCCAGAGTCACTCCCCTGTACTTCCCCGTTTTCCGGCCCCCGGGCTCCGCCCACCCACAGCTTGCTCCGCTCGGATCCGCCCCCGGACCTGCAGGCTTAGGTTCGAACGCGGACGGGGTGAGCAGCTCCGGCAGTGAAGATTCGGAAGTGACAGGATCCCAAGGTTTGGCGGCAGCAGCGGGGGGAGGTGCAGGGGTTCCAGGTCCCTCTCTCCCTCTGTTGCTCGGGCGTGGGAATAACACGGTGAACCATCCCCCCAAGATAACGGGAAGCTTGGACGAGAGGGGCAGCACATGGGAGGAGGAATTATTCGCTCTTTTAGGGCATTCCCCCCCGTGTTATTTCACACCCCCTCCCGCGTTTCCCCCCGCGCCTGCACTTCCCACGCCCGCGGGTGGGAGTGGGGGCGGGAGTGGGGGTGGTGGAACAAAGCGGAGTGCTGCAGTTGCTGCTGCGGCTGCTGCTGTTGGCGCTGGTGGCGGCGGTGGTGGCGCTGGTGGTGGCGGTGGGAGTGGGAGTGGGGGTGGGAGTGGGGGTGGGAGTGGGGGTGGAACAAAGCGGAGTGCTGCAGCTGCTGCTGCTGGCTCTGGCGCTGGTGGTGCTGGGGTTGGTCCTGGGGGGGTTGATGGTGGTACAGAGGATGATGGTGACGATGGGACAGTGCTGCATAAGAGGTGCGTGTTTATACCTTGCAGGCAGATCACACAAGAACCTTACTGACTCGTGCATCCTCCACCCTCTTTCACTTGTCGCTCGTGACGAGCAAACTCCGCCCCAACTCCCTCCCTGGACCTCCACCCGTTCCCCTCTCCCCCTTGCCCTGGCAGGCCGTGCATTCCGTCTTTAAAGCCCTCACCTTTGGAGATGATTTTTGAGTCGACTCAGAAGTCACCCCGTTCCCCACACCCTGCTGGCAGACCGCGCAGGCCGTGCATTCCGGCGTTTTGAAGCCCACAGCTTTGGAGATTCCAAAGGTCAGGTGGGTGGGAGTGTCTTGTCTCAAGCCGCTGCTCCTTACTGCCCTCTCCCACACACGCTCCCCCTTCCCCGTGGCAGGCCGCGCGTGCCGCGCATGCCATCAGCGCCAGACATGCCAATGGACGGGTGGGAGTGGCTCGTCTCATGACGCGCCTCTCCCACACCCGCTCCCCCCCCCCCCCCCTGGCAGGCCGTGCATGCTGGGCATGATACAAGTTGAGTTATGGGACGTCTCATAACGCAACTCTCGTGACGCGCCTCTCCCTCCCTTCTCCCCCTGGCAGGCAGCGCATGCCACGCACGCCCTCGGCGCCAGAGATGCCAATGGACGGGTGGGAGTGGCGCAAGTACGGCCAGAAGGTCACCCTCGGCCAGGCCTACCCCAGGTACCTGCCTTGCCCTTCTGCCTTCCAGGCCCTCCCCCCTCTCGCTGTGCCGCCACTCTCCCCCCCCTCTCCTCTCCCCCTTCCACTCCCTTGTGCTGGAATGGGGTCCCCCCATTGTGCTTCCATGCCCCCATGCCCCCATGCTTCCATGCCCCCACGCCCCCATGCCCCCATGCCCCCATGCTTCCATGCCCCCTCGCCCCCATGCCCCCATGCTCCCATGCTCCCATGCCCCCATGCCCCCATGCCCCCATGTCCCCATGCCCCCATGCCCCCATGCCCCCATGTCCCCATGCTTCCATGACCCCATGCCCTCCTTCTGCTGCCGTCGATATGTTGTCCTGCCCCGTTCTCTGGCATTATCTCACCCCCATCCCGCCCGGTCGTAGAATGGGTCGAGCGCCGTAACAACACCCCGTTCCGTCCAACTGACGGACCAAGGGCATAGTAAACACACCCTTCCTCTCTCCCCTCCTTCCCCCCACCCCCACGCCTCCCCCAACCCCCCTCTTCCCCCAGGAGCTACTTCCGCTGTGCGCACAAATACGATGATCCCTCGTTGCGTCCCTGTCCGGCCAAGAAGTGGGCGGAGAGGTGCAACGACAACCCCTTCAACTGGCGCATCAAGAATTTCGGCGAGCACAACCACCCCAAGCCCCCCCCTCGCCCCGTCACCATCACCATCATCCATGATGGCCTCGTGGATGGGGCAGCTGCCGATCCTGCCCCTGCCGCTGCTGCCGCTGCTGCCACTACTGCCCTCCCTGCCCTTGCCGCTGCTTTTGAGGCGCCTTAAAAGCCGCCTCCCCCCGTCACCATCACTATCATTCACGACGGGCCCGTGGATGGGGCAGCTGCTGCTGCTGCTGCTCGCCCTGCCCCTGCTCCTGCTGCTGCTCTCCCTGCCCCTACCATTGCTGCTCTACCCGCCCCTGCCGTTGCATTTGAGGCACCTCAAAAGGCGCCTCTTGCTGCTGCTGCTGCTGCTGCTGCTGCTGCTGCTGCTGCTGCTGCTGCTGCTGCTGCTGCTGCTGCTGCTACTGCTGCTGCTGCCGGTGTAGTTGGTGCTGCTGCTGCGGGTGCGGCTGGTGGTTCCAGAGATGGTGTGCCATAGATAGACACAATTTCCAGCACAGTCAATAGTCAATCTTCTTTTCTGTAACTCTTCCTGTCGCTGCTGGTTCTGCTGCTTCTCCCACTGCTCCTGCTAATCCTTCTGCGATTCCTGCTCCTGCTGCTTCTGCGCCTGCTGCTGCTGGTGCTGCTAACCACGGGAGCAATTGGCAATGCAGCACAGGCAGTAAATTTAGGGTGTCGATGTGCGGTTCTCGATGTGCGGTTCTCGATGTGCAGTACTCGAGGAACAGGGACAGGATCGGAAGCAGAGGTGGAAACGGGGATGGGGATGGGAACGTGGGTGGGGGGGGGGCGGGTGTTACGATACGATCTGAACTGGTAACCGGGTTTAATTAAGGGCCTAGGCTTAGAAGCCTAGGCCAAGCGGGTGTCGAGGGAGTTGTGCCAAGGGAGAATCGAGAATAATTGGTTTCACTATAGCACACAAGGTACATATAGCAAAATAGCAACGGTGCACCACCAACAACAAGAAGGCATAACTACACTAAGGCTAAAGCTACAGGCAGTTATAAACATATATAAAATATATATCGCGACAGCGGGAACGCAGGGGAGGAGGAGGGGTTGGAGGGTGAGCTTAGCATTGACATCATACCGCGGGAAGCTCAGTCCATTCCATTCCCTGCGCATGGGCATTTGCCATGATTTTTCTCTCTCTGCTGGCACCTCCTGCTGAGGGATCTCCGCCGATCCATTGTGTCGATACACTGGCCCAGTCGTCAGTCCCATGTTGCTGCCTTCGCTCCATTGGTTATCTCCGTATGCTGTTATTGGCTGTAGGAACGCCAGCTGGCCGATGGCCAGGGACTCTCCAGGTCAGCCGCATTCGCGACCCCGCTGGGTTTTATGGAGTTTGAAGCAGGGCTGACGTTTCATATTAGGCCTCCCTGATTTCGGGAATTTTTTTTCCCCTCAATTATGAGTGCACATTTTTCAGAATGATGCTACCCTGATTGCTCAGGGTTGAAAAGTATATAACTCTGATTGTTCAGGGTCGAGAAACGAAGATCAGAGTAGTAACGCGCCCTTTGTTACAGGGGAAAGAGTCTCGCTCTGCGTTTAGTCTTTGCTCTGTGTTTCGCGCACACTGTGAGCGCGCTAATGTCTAAACGTTTAGTTTTACAAAAAAAATATTTATCCACACGTTTTAAGATTTCGATTCGATACCACAGATGTGTCAGAATCAAGAAAAACAGGAATGGAATGACTAAGTGAAAGTTGGGTACAAAAGGCAAACCCTAGGAAACTGTACCCCATATGTGCTACCCCACTATAGCCTACAGTAGCTATGTCAAATAACTCTGACACACCCCCATAGGCAAAGTGGGGGAGAACAAGGGGTCACAAGACCAGTCAAGCAAAGCAAAGCAAGCTCAGGGTGGATCACAAAGTCACCACACATTCCGAGCACAAGTTCAAGGCCACAAGGCCAGTTCACATGCAGGATTACATATATATGTAAGGCTAAACAAGCAAGAGCAGGAGTATATATATATATGCAACAGTACAAACAAGGTCAAGAGGTGAGCAAGTGAGGCAAGGTAGGCACAAGACCCAGCTGAGTACAGAAGCGCTGATGATCACAAGGCGCAAGTGCCTTGGTGAAGATATCAGCAGTGTTGGCCTCAGAGGCCACGTACGCAAGTCGCAGCTGACCGCGTTACTGTAGCTCACGAGCAAGGAAGTAGCGAAGAGCAATGTGCTTTGTTCTGTGCTCCAGTCTCTGCTCTCGACACAAGGCCAGCATGGCCTTGTTGTCTACGTAGAGCACTGGAGGAGAACGAGGCGGCTCTCCGAGGTCAGTCAGCAGGTAGGTGAGCCAGCGAAGCTCCTGTGCAGCCATGGCCCCGGCGTAGATCTCAGCCTCGCAACTGGAGCCGAGAACAGAAGACGAGCGAGTAGCCCGCCACGAAACAGAGCCGGAACCAAGGCTGAAGGTGTAACCCTGTGACGACCGCTGCGTAGCCTGGTCGTCAGCCCAAGAAGCGTCTGCGTGTCCAGTGAGGACCACTGGACTCTGCCCTCCAAGCACAAGCCCCATGCCCGATGTACTGCACAAGTAGCGCAACACCCTCTTCGCTGCAGCCATGTGCTCCGGTCTGTGTCTCCCAGGAGCAACATAGCGTGCAAGAATGCTAAGAGAGTATGCAAGGTCAGGTCGTGTGCAGGTCATCAGGTACATGAGGCAGCCAACAAGCTCTGGGTACGGGCCACTCGACTCTACGGACTCATCCGAAGGCAGAGCTGAGAGCGAGTGGCGAGTAGGCAGAGGAGTGCTGAAGGACTTGCTGCACCATGTGTGACTGAGTCAGGGTAATGGTGCGGCGTGCTCTGTCCCGGGTGATCTGCAAGCCAAGGTAGCTGCGCAGTTCACCCAGGTCTGTGCACGTGTGTCTCTTCTGCAGCTCGGACTTCACGTGGGCGAGTCCAGCAGTGTCAGCTGTGGCAAAGACCAAGTCGTCGACGTACACGAGGATGTAGAACGGCTGCAAAGAAGTGTCGGTGCGCAGAAACAGCGACGGGTCGGCAGTAGAGGGAGCAAACCCAAGAGCCGCAAGTGTAGTCCTCAGTGTGTCGTGCCACTCACGCGGTGCCTGGCGGAGACCGTAGACTGGCCGCCGGAGGCTCCACTGGGTGCCAGGAGGAAAAGACCCAGTGAAGCCAGGTGGGCGACGCAGCCAGATCTCCTCGTGCAGGCTGCCCTGCAAGAAAGCAGTGCTGAAGTCAAGAGAGTGCAGCTCGTAGTCGCGGTGAGCAGCTATGTGCAGCAGTACCCGAAGAGTGGTCATCTTCGGGGTGGGAGAGAAGGTCTGAAAGTAGTCAACTCCCTGCCGCTGACTGAAGCCACGAGCCACGTAACGCGCCTTGAAGACAGGCGGAGAACCCGGCGGCCGCTTCACCCTGAAAATCCACATGCCACTGACGATGTTCGCCCCAGGCGGGGGAACCTCGTCAACGTAGGTGCCTGTGGACTTCCAGGAAGCCATCTCTGCGTCCATAGCTGCCTGCCACTGAGAGGAGTAGGGACCCTCTATCGCCTCCGCGTAAGAGCGCGGAGTCGGGATGTCAAGTGCATCCGGGTCTCCCTCAGGGGTAAGCAGTACGGACACGAGATGAGGTGAAGCAGCAGCCAAACACTGGAACTCCTCCTGCCTGTCCTCAAGGACGTCCGTGCCAAGGGCACACTCACCCCCGACGGACGGAGGACAGATAGACTCAGACTCAGCAACAAGACTAGCAGCGTAGTCTAGACGACAGCGAGCAGCAAAGTCGACGAGCTCAGTAACTAGGGCAGACGCAGCAGTGGACTCAAAGGAAGGGTCAGTGACAACAGTAGCAAGGAGACGCGTGACAGTAGGACTGGCAGCACGAAGAGAGTCCGACTCCGGGTCAGGAAGAGCAGGAAGAGAGGACTCAGGGGGAGAAGGCAAAGGGGCACGCAGAGGAGCAGTGGACGGACGCAGAGACATCCGGTGCGTGCCAGGGACAGGAGGAGGACGCTGACGCGAACCACGACCACTAGTGCGAGAAGCACGGACAGGCGACGCAGGGCGAGACACAGGCTCACGACGCTCAGCAAGACCTCCAGTAGGACCAGTGTAGGGAGAAGGAGCGGGCAGTGGGGAGGCCGGCTGTAACTGTAACTGTGACGGGACAGGCTGTGGACACTCTAAGGGAGGAGGAGGACCAGTAGAAGGCGGGAGACCAAGAACCTGCTGAAGGAGCGGAACGAAGTACGGCCTAGGCCGTGTGGCGACTCCAGACACAGCAGGGACAGCACCAGTACCCCCAGCGGCAGCACCAGCGCCAGCAGTACCTCCAGCTCCAGCACCCCCAGCAGGACCGCCTCCAGGACCGACAGTAGTAGCCTCAGCGCCAACACCCTCAGCAGCTCCAGCTCCAGTCGTACCCGCAGGCCCAGCAGCTCCAGTACTCCCAGTACGAGCACCTCCGGGACCCGCGGCACCAGCACCCTCAGCAGCCGAAGAACCTCCAGCTCCAGCAGCACGCCTCCAGCGCCGGGCAAACCACTCGCGCAGCTCCTGTGGAGAGAGTGCCTCCCGTCGAGACGAAGCACCTGGAGAACCTCCAGGCTCAGCACCGCCAGACGCCACACGAGCAGGCCCAGCTCCCTCAGGCTCCGCACCCCCAGGCTCAGCACCTCCAGGTGTAGCACCCCCAGGCGTAGCACTCCCAGGCTCAGCACCCCCAGGCTCAGCACCCCCAGTAGTAGCACCCCCAGGCTCAGCACCCTCAGGCTCAGCACCCCCAGTAGTAGCACCCTCAGGCTCAGCACCCCCAGGCGTAGCACCCACACGCTCAGCACCCCCAGAGTCAGCACCCCCAGGCTCAGCACCCTCAGCAGCACCAGAGTCACCAGTAACCTCGACAGGCTCGACTGCGTCTACCTGGGACACACCTGAAGGGGCAGGACCCTGAGGGGGGAGGGGGTCTACCGGGGGGGGACCTGGGACAAGGAAGAGCGGTGGCGGTGGGAGGGACGGAGTGCGGTAGGGGAAGAGGCGGTAGTAGGGGACCGACTCGTCAAACGTGACGTCCTGGGAGGACAGAACACGGCGAGAGGTGGGGTGGTAGAACTGCCACCCTGGCGCGTCAGGGGGGAAGCCTAGGAAGACGCAAGGAGCAGCACGAGGGGACAGCTTGTCCGCAGACAAGTCGCGGACAAACGCCCGAGATCCCCAGACACGGAACGCAGACGCATCGCCAACCTTCCCCGTCCACAGCAAAGCTGGGGAGGTCTCCGGCATGGAGACCCTGGGGTGAAGGTTGATCTGATGCGCCGCGTACCGAACCGCAAACGGCCACAGAAAATGGGGGGCAGCCGCATGCATCATGGATATACGGGCGACATCCATGATCATGCCAATGCGGCGCTCAGCAATCCCATTTTGCTGTGGAGAGTCCGGAAGCGTGAAGGTCTGGCGGATGCCTCGTGCACGACAGTAGGCTCGCAGAAGGCCAGAGGAGAACTCTCCACCTCTGTCAGAGTGCAGACGCTGAACAGGAAAGTCCGAGCCGAAGCTCTGCCTGAGCTGGAGACGAGCTGCGCGGATCCAGTCGATCAACACCTCAGTGACATCACCCTTGCTGCGCAAGGGGAAGACTGTGGTGTAACGCGAGTAGTCGTCAACCACCAGCAGGAAGTAGCGCTCGTGACCCTGTCCACGGACGCGGGCCGGGCCCCACACGTCCATGTGAAGTGTCTGCAGCGGGGCCTCTGTCGGAGGAAACTGGGAGGAGTGAGGGGCAGCCCGCTGCCGCCCCTCGACACAGGGGACGCAGGTAGGGCCAGGCCCCGGAGGAAGGGGAGGGAGGGACCGGGGAAGACCAGAGACAAGGACACGGGAGGCCATGCTTCGGAGACGAAGCAGGGAGGGGTGACCAAGGCGGTGGTGCCAGAGGAGAGTCTCGTGAGACAGGAGGCGACACGAACAGGGGGCAGACTCAGGACCAGACCTGGACGCTGCAGCAAACACCTGACCCGACGCAGCTACCTGACCAGACGTAGTGACTGGAGGAGACGCAGCGGTCAGGGTGTAAAGGCTCGACCCTGGCCGACGGGTAAACGTGGCCAGGTGTCGGCCTGTCCGAGCGTCCGTGCAGTGGGTCACCCGCTGACTCGCAGGAGTGAACTGGTGAACCCCCGCATCCTGTAGGTCAGCACCACTCACCAAGTTCGTAGAGAACGAGGGAAGGTAAAGACCAGACAGGGTGCCAGAGGGGGCCGCCGGACACGGGAGGACAGTGGAGAAGTGAGCAAGGACAGGACCCCCAGAGGGGTCTGCCAGAGAGACTGCAACTGGCCGGCTAAGCGGCGTGAGTGTGGTGCGGTCTCGAAAGAAGGAGCGAGAAGCCCCCGAGTCAAGGGTGAAGGTGTGGGAGGCCGAAGCCGACGCAGAACCTGAGAGAGCAGACTCACCAGCACCTGAGGGAGCAGACGCACCTAGAGCAGCAGCCTCGCTAGCACCTAGAGCAGCAGCCTCACCAGTACCTAGAGCAGCAGTCTCGATGCCCGGGTCGGGCGGAAAACACCTGTAACAGTCACCCTCATCACTAATAGTCACAGTATACATGGCAGCAAGAATAGCATCAAAGTCAAGGTCAAAGACAGCCACACCCGCCCTAGACAGCTCACCCCAGCGGGGGATCTCAGTGGCCTCAGGGAACTGGTGACGCCAAGCGTCCGTCAGGCGGCCAAAGCAGCGCTGGGTGGAGTGCGCACCCCCGCACTGCTCACCCGCGCGGTCGCCGGTGCGGAGGACGTAGGTGCACGGACCAGTACCCCCACCCCTCTGGCGTGCAGTGTACCACTCACGGAGCTGCTGAGGGGAGGGGATGTCACGAGTGCGCTGCTGCTGCTGCTGCTGCTGCTGGCGCTGACCACCACCGGAGCCGACCCTCTGCGCAGCGCCACCCCGACCAGCTCCACCTCCTCCGCCGCCTCCTCCTCCACCGCCGCCACCTCCGCTCCCTCCGCCACTGCCGCTGCCGCCTCCGCCTCCACTGCCGCCACCGACACCTCCACCCCCGCCACCACCCCCACCGCCACCGCCACCTCCTCCACCTCCTCCACTGCCGCCTCCACCGCCCCCGCTAGCTCCTCCAGCGCCCCTGCCCCCCTTGCCCTTGCCAGGGCGGCGTCTCCCGCTAGGGGTAGACGCCGCACCGACCGACTCAAGCCCAACGAGGTCGGCCGCAGCAGCAGAGGCAACAGAGGGCAAAAGGGGGGAGGGGGAACACCCCTCAAAGATGGGGGTGCGAGGGTCACCACGAGAGGCTCCTACAGCTACTATGCTCTTCTCTGCTGCTAGGAGGGACTTCTCGAGGAGGTCAACGGTGAGAGTGGTGGGGCAAACTGAGAGGAAGTGGTCCCTGACTACGCGAAGGGAGTCAGGGAGCCGGGTGACTATGTAGTAGAGGGTGATGTACATGGGGGGGGGGTTCTTGGCGCAGAACTCAGCAGGAAGCGCAGCGCGGTAGCGAGTGTCACTAGTGCGTAGGTGCGTAATGAGGTCAGCGACTGTGGGAAAGGCAGCAAGGTCAGGGAAGAGGTACGGTAGCATGAGGCGACTCAGTGCAGCAGTGGCAGGGGAGGAGTAGCGTGCAACTACAGCGTCGTACAAGGTCTGAGCACTCTTGTACTGGCTAAAGTGCGCACGCTCAGAGGTAGGCAGGTGGCGACGCACAGCAAGACGTGCAGCAGCATCGCGCATGGCCCACTGGGAGCGAACAGTTGCGTCAGCATCAGTGGCGGGGGCAGGAGAGGCACCAGAAGTGAGGTCAAAGAGGGAGAGGCCGTCTGCCCTATCGCACTGTAAGAAAAGCTACAGGTCATCTATCCAGACGTCAAAGTCAATGGCCCGACCCTCAGCGTCAAAAGCGAGGACACTAGGGGTAGCCATGACAGCAGTAGACTAGCAGCGCAAAAAGTGGGGTGAGGGCAGTGCTGTGAGAGAGGCGCTGCTCTTACCGGACAGGGCGGCTCGGGCGGCTCGGCTGCAGGGCGGCTCGGCGACTCGGCTGCTGGGCGGCTCGGCTGCTGGGCGGCTCGGCGGCTCGGCTGCTGGGCGGCTCAGCGGCTCGGCTGCTGGGCGGCTCGGCGGCTCTGCTGCTGGGCGGCTCGGCTGCTGGGCGGCTCGGCGGCTCGGCTGCTGGGCGGCTCGGTGGCTCAGCTGCTGGGCGGCTCGGCGGGGCCGCTGAGAGGGCGGCGTCCGGGGCCGCTGGGAGGAGGCGGCGGGGCCGCTGAGAGGAGGCGGCGGGGCCGCTGAGAGGAGGCGGCGGGGCCGGAAAGGTAGGTGGCGGGGCCGCGTCAGGGGCCGCGACAGGGGCCGCGTCAGGGGCCGCGTCAGGGGCCGCGGCAGGGGCCGCGTCAGGGGCCGCGGCAGGGCCGCGTCAGGGCGCCGCGTCAGGGGCCGCGTCAGGGCGCCGCCAGGGGCCGCGGCAGGGCCGCGGCAGAGCCGCGTCAGGGCCGCGTTAGGGGCCGCTTCAGGGCCGCGGCAGGGGCCGCAGCAGGCCGCGTCAGGACCGCGTCAGGGGCCGCGGCAGGGCCGCGTCAGGGCCGCGGCAGGGGCCGCGTCAGGGCGCCGCGTCAGGGGCCGCGTCAGGGCGCCGCCAGGGGCCGCGGCAGGGCCGCGTCAGGGCCGCGTCAGGGCCGCGGCAGAGCCGCGTCAGGGCCGCGTCAGGGGCCGCTTCAGGGCCGCGGCAGGGGCCGCGGCAGGCCGCGTCAGGGCCGCGTCAGGGGCCGCGGCAGGGCCGCGTCAGGGCCGCGGCAGGGGCCGCGTCAGGGCGCCGCCAGGGGCCGCGTCAGGCCGCGTCAGGGCCGCGTAGGGGCAGCGTAGGGGCCGCTAAAAAAAAAATTTAGGGCAGGGCGCAATGTGCGCGGGCAGCTAAAAAAAAAATTCTTATGGTGGGCCCTTAGGAAGGAACGGTCCCATGTAGGAACCCGCTCTATACCATGTCAGAATCAAGAAAAACAGGAATGGAATGACTAAGTGAAAGTTGGGTACAAAAGGCAAACCCTAGGAAACTGTACCCCATATGTGCTACCCCACTATAGCCTACAGTAGCTATGTCAAATAACTCTGACAAGATGTGTCAAGTTTTTAATTCACCGAGTACCTTAATGTCACCAACATTGCTGTGCGAAAAGCAAAAAAGTTCTGGTAACTTCACGCAAACGCAAATCCGACAGTAGAACAACATATTCGCAATTCATGAAAATAATCAATATCGAGTGTACTCGCCTGTCAGACATGCTGCTGTCCGTCGCTCATGCGCTGGCTGTACTGCAATCAATCCGAAGGGGGATATCGAAACAAAATTTCCAAGAAACTTCCTCTCGATAAGGTCAAAATCAGGGACCACAAATTAGATCCCCTATTAAGTCAGGATCCACTAACAGGGGAGTCTGTTACACTATACTCTAAATCAGGGATATGAAAACTATTACTCTGATTTGAACAGGGTTGAGAACTCAGTAATTCTGAAATCTCTGTCTCCGCAAAGTGGAAAGCCTGAAATCACCCTGAAATCAGGGTAATTACCCTGATAAAATCAGCCCTGGTTTGAAGGTAGTACTTTTAATTCTGCAAGCGGTTGTTGTGTTTCATGTACTGTATGATATCCTTGTAAATGAAGCGCTTTGAGTTGGAATTGTTAGTGTTTGAATCTTTACATGAGTTGTAGGTTTTCAGCGTACACAGCCCAGGGGAGAATAGCCTGTACACTGAGCTACCTCAAAGGCTTCAAATTGAAATAAGAGGTTCTCTATGCTGCTTCAAATGGTGTGATGGTGTGGTGACCTCATAAGACATCTGAGCTAGTCCCGACCGTCAGTTCATAGATACAGGAGGTGGCAATTGTGGTCAGAGCAAGGTTTCCTCAACTCATGGAATGAGCAAGGTTTGGGTGACTGAGGGGGGTTGGGGGGGAGAATCCAAGGGAGGACGGGTGGGCGGTCAGGGGTCCGCGCTAGCGAGTCATGAAGATCCGCTGCCGTGCGGAGAAGGTCAGGCGAGCCTGCTTGTGGTGCGCGCACAGCGCAGGTCAGCGCAGGCGAGTCACGAAGATCCGCCGTGCGGAGACGCGCCGAGCCTGCTTGTGCTGCGCTCCTGCGTGGATCGGCTCGAGAAGCCAAACAGCCACGACTTGCGCGACAGCGCGCCGGAAACTACGGTAGCACGTCCCCCGCTTCCGCCGCTGCCGCTGCCACTGCCGCTGCCAACGCTGTTGTTGCTGCTGGTGATGCTGGTGACGATGGTGGTGCTGGTGGTGCCGCTAGGGGCTGTGCTAGTGCGCTCGAATAGTTGCGCGTGGGCTCCGACCCTTTGCTCCCCTGCCGGCGGAGACAGCGGCTGCTGCGGTGAATACTCAAATTGCGCGGATTTGGCGCTCTCGCCGTTCCGCCTGAGCTTGCGCACTCCGCGCGGCTGGTGCGCAGCTTGAATCTCCGCGAGCTGCGGCGGATCCCCCGTTGGCTGCTGCTGGCGTTCCGCCATCGATTGAGACGCGCTTCGAAAGGTTCCAGCCGCAGTTGTCCGCGTGGCGTGCTGTTGTCCGTAGCGCGTCGTTACGTGGACATGTTTGCCGCCGCTTTGCTGCGCTGCAGCAAGTTTCTCGAGTTGCCCTAACCACGACTCCGACTCCTGGTGCGAAATCCACACGTCAGCAACGTTGGTTAAAATCCTCTCCCGAGTCGCGATGGAGCTTCGACGAAGCTGCTGCAGAAAGAGCCGCTCGCGATCGCTTATCGCCGATGTTTCCGACCCGCCAGCGCCGGCGCCGTCGCCACCGTCGCGATAATCTTCATCACTAGTAGTGATACTGGCGGTATTATCCGCCGAAGATGGATCTAGACCGCGAGTCACGTCGGCGCTCTTCGCCCCCGCATCCACGCTCAACCTTGGAAGGTCTACGGGCAGCATCGGGCAGCTGCTCGCGCCGCGCCGCTTCGCTGCTGCTGTCGCTTCAGGGAACGGCGCGCTGTGGTAGACTCCCGCGGTCTGTCTTTGAAACGCATTTGAAGGTGACGATGTCACGTCAAACCGAATCTCCTCCCACCTGCAACCGTTATCGGAGCCTTGGTTGTCGGCGCGGCCGGCGGAGCCGGCGCTAAGCCTGGAGTCGAGGTTCCGTCTCGGCGACGCGCTGGTTAAGACCGCCCTGCTGCCGATGAGTTTCCTGTGGGGGTCTTCTGGGCTGACGAGCGCCATGGGTACTCTGCAGTGTCTATTGCGTTGCGACGGATCGAGATATAAGGCGGTTTGTGATGAAGTATGGAGCAAAAAGGTAACTACTAGAATAATGGAAAGAACGCCAGACAGGAGTTGAGAAGCATGTGCCAGACTGGCTTTGCCTGCTTTGTTTGTAAGGTGCAGACTGGTGCCGAAGTTTCTACACCCTTTTTTCGCTATTGTGGATTCTGGTATACTGAACCATGTGGCTCAATGCGCCAAAGGACGCAATACAGTGCACCAGTGCGGTTTGACGAGGTCAGTTACTTTTGAAGACAGTGGGTTGAACTTTTAATATGGCTCGGTAGGGTACCCAGGATAACGAAATTTCGGATCACCCACCTCCTAGAGACGGTTATTGTAAACTATCCGAATATGTCCAAGGAACAGTTCCACTGTTCAGTGTGTTTCCGCAGTTCAGTGTAGCGAGAAACGGGGTGAAGAACATAGAACCTAGAGCAGTGCTGGAGCCAAGAGAGAGTGCTATGCAAATAGTACACTAGAGTCCATACAGTACATGTAGTGGGCCAGCAGCAGCCAGCAGCCAGCAGTGCTAAGTTAGTGAGAGCAAGACCAATCAGCAGCCTGTGTTGTTGAACCGAGCATAACCGCAACCGACAAAAGGAAGGACCACTGCAGCATTGGATATATTTTGTACAAAACCTGCACACCGCACAACACCACACCACACCACGCGAAGTCGTCTTGTTTCGTCTGAGTACATTTGGGCACCTTTATTTGTGCCGCTGCTGCTGCTGAAGTGCGCCGGGATCCAAGGAACTGCTTCTGCAAACTGTATTCAAGGTCGAGGACCACAACCATCATCCTTACCTCAGTCACGTGACGGTTGTTTCGTTCGGTACAGAAATGTGTACACTTCAAATATACTGTACACTTGACACACACTATTTGAAAACAGGACAGAGGGCAACGGGCCCGAGGGGGAGAGTTGACCCAAGGTGGTCGGGGGGAATTAGACCCCCCACGGTTGGTGGAGAGGGGGAAGGGTTGAGGGGCTTGATTGTGTGCCTCGTTTTGTTTCCCCGATCCTAGTGCGCACCGGCGGCATCTTTCCTTGCCTCACCGATGTGGGAATGAAGCTTTTTTTTTTGCACCCATCTTTTCATCGGGAAGGCGCGAAAATGTCAACGAACGTCGGGGGTTGTCAAAATAGGTGAACCGTCAGACATATCAGCCATCCAACATCTGGCAGTTCAGCTCTCTCGACTCAACTCCACAAACACCATCACATGAAATGTGCTTGTTCGGGTTTGGTTCAGTATAACAACTAGAAGGAGAAGCCCCTGGCAAAGTGGACGCAAGTGATGAACCTTAATGAGTTCTTATTGTACGCCTTTCTGAGTTTCAGGAATTTTCCCAGTTGGGGAGCGAACAAGCAGAGAGATCACCTTGCCTCTTTCGTTCTAAACGCCAAGCGTCAACTGGCCTGACATCGCCGAGTCATGACTGGCTGGATAGTTTTGGTCACTTAACAAGGATTAGGGTTTGAGTTAAAACCCCATATTTTAAACAAATCACGTAGTGCGGCCTTTCATCATAAAGCTTATCCTTCCTTCCCTGCCGTGAAATAACGGAGAGGATGTGTCGGGGAAAGAAGATTGCGGAAAGTTCGGGCGCAGGGTCACGCAGAGCCGTCTGCGGAAAGCCTGCTGGTGCTGCGCTCCTGCGCGGAACGTGTAGTGGAGCCGAATAACCAAGATGCGCGCGACGGCGAACGGGGAACGACGATAGAACCGCCACCGCCCCCTGAGAAAGCGGTGCTGGTACGCGAAAACCCACCCGACCGCGGAAAGAATATCCCGCCGCTTCTGCCCCCCGTGTCGCTGCCGCCAGAGGCGCTTCTGGCGCGCGAAAACCCCCGCGCTGCTGGCGCTGCAGGAGTCGACCCCCTCGGTTCTTCCACCGCTAGCGGCGGCGTCTGCTGTTGCTGGTGCCGCTGCTGCGCAAAAGTCTCGCGCTGCGTGCTCTTGCTGCTTTCCCCGCTACGCTTGAGCCTGCGCTCTCCCCGCGGTTGGTGCGTCTGCTCATGCTTTTCGGCCACCACGCGCGGCTTGCGAAAGGTTCCGCTGCCGAACCTGTACAGCCCCCCCGTCCGCCACGTAGCATGCTGATGTTGACCGTTGTCGTTTTTTTGCTGCGCTGAAGCGAGACTTTCAAGCTGTCCGAGCCACATGTCCGACTCCAGATGCGAAATCCAAACATCAGCGGCGTTGGTTAAGATCCGCTGCCGCGACTCCAGCGAGCTACGATGAAGCTCTTGAAGAAAGAGCTGCTCGCGCTCGCTTATAGTCTCCGAACCGCCGCACTGGTCTCCCGACGCGAATTTGTGAGCGCCGGCTAGGTTCTGCCGCCGATCTTCCGACGATTCCTCGCGCCGCGCGCTACGATCTTCGTGCGTTTCCTCCGCGCTGACGGGTGACGCTCTGGTTTCCGCGGGTGAGATTTCCGGGGTGTCGCGCTCAATCTCAGCGGCGCGTTGTGTCGCTTCCGAAGCGGACACGCAAGCTGAAGAGTTTCTAGGGTTCTTCGCTGCCATCATGGCTGATTCTTTCTCCCCGCCGCGTCGGCTTGCGCTTGACTCAAAGCAGTGTTCTAGACCGCTGCAACGAAACCTTTGTCCAGACTCGGCGATCGCACCGTGGGCGCCGGACGACGGCGGTAGGAGGCGTTGTTGGTGAGGGCTGATTAGCGCAAGGCGCGGAACTGCGTGATGACAGTTCTGCTGTTCTGCGGATGGGGGAAACGCGGAGATATGCTCCCCCCTCCCCGCGCTGCTTGGAATTGGTCCGCTGCGGATGGCGTCGTCGCGCGGAACTTCTGAGCTCACGAGCGCCATTGCAGGGAGTTCGAAACAGAGACGTAACGGAGCTGGAGAACGAATTTCTGAGTTAGTCGGAAGTTAATTAGAGGTTTGGCAGTCGTGGCTTTTGTAAAGCTAGCCGAACCGTTTTTGGTGACTGCCGCTGCTGCTGCTTGCTGCACTTCCTGGTGTTTGTTGCTGCTCTGGTTGCTTTGCATTTCCCCGCTGCTGCTGCACTTGAGTTGGGTTGGGGTAAGGGCGGGGTGCATCATCCTGAATTTGCATGATCGCCCCTTGATCGCGATGCCAGTACCGCAACCCTGTGGAATCTGGTGGAACTGGGCGTGGTCGGGGTCCCATGCAACCCAACAGCATCCCCCCATGATGCACCATCCGCAATTTTGCAGTCCCGATCCCCAGCCACCAATCAGACGCGGTCAAGGCGTCGCATGTACAGTAAGTTTCAGAGTTGATTACGTAACCATTTCGTCTTGTACCTCGCTTTCATTTCGTTTCGTCGCTGGGCGACGAAATATTTCTCGCAAATAAGTATCGGTGTGGACGTGGTGCACCTTCAACCCTCGATCGCATGGGATCGCAGGCTCTCAAATCGTGCGTGGTCGAGGGTGGTTGGGTGGTTGGTGTTGCGATCCCACAGGGTCGTGGTGCAGCAACACTACAGCAAAGACAAAATATTGTAGCAAGGATCGCATGGGATCGCGATCCTGAAAAATAGAATGAATAATGGACAAGATCCATGATTTGTCAGTACAGATTTGACCCGATGGAACAAAACAAATACGTCTAGGGACCAACCTGTCGAAACTGCCACGAAATTGTTTAATCGGCTCAAGCTTTCTTCCACTCATATCTCTGGAAGATTGCACAGTGGACGTCTCCACAATTAACTATAGCCCTTATCTGCCCGGGGGCAGCTGTTTTCCAAATATAACGAACTAGTGGCCAAACATTTTGGAACTGACCTGTGCAGAACAATCCATTACTTGTGTACATTCTTTATACAAGGGCTGCTGCCACCAAGGTTGGTTTGGGTGGGGCACGGGAGCAACGGGTCGAGTGGGCTGCATGTGTGCTCGTTATTTGCGTCTCGGAATAATTACCTGGCTGCATCTGCGACTCGACCTCTCTAATGTACTCTGAGTCTGTGGCTCAGAGAAGTCGTGGTGCAACTGTAGTCGCATGCGCTGGAAGATGAGCGACCCGTTTCTGATGTGGCTGAAATCGTGCATTCGTGACATTTTCACGAATGCCTAGGAGTGGGGAGGATTATTTTCCAGTCAATAACAACAAACAGCAGTCGACTGTGCGTTATTGAATATATAAAAAATGCACACAACATTCTTTCATACACAATTCAGTAATACAATCACATAATCTGCTCCAACAAATATCAAGCTCCAAATACTGAGCGGATGCGGCGCATAAGTTCAGCCCTGCAAGCATCAACACCACCACGATATTAGCCTCGTTATTTCGTTGCCTATGGCATTCCTTGGCTTGACACATTCACACAATATGGCATGCACTGTATGCTAGCGGAAAGTTGGGAGCGCGATACAAGAATAAGCATAATGCTGGACTTAGGATAGGAGCACTAAAGGAACCAGATCGTACCTGAGCCACTGTCGCTCATCGCGGGTGTTGCCGAGCACGCCTCGGTTCTCATGCGCTCGTCGCAGCAGGTAAGGCATGACATCTCGCACCGGACCATAGGGAAGATACTTGGACGCGTTAAAACCAGCAAATCCGAGCCCCAAGGAGAGCCCGTCCGCCATCCCCTTGAGCTGCGCAAAGTGCAGCCGAGGATCCGTGCGAGCCAATCCCACGTCGCCAGCTCGCATCACCGCCACCCGGCCTGTGGGAAGGTTGGGGTGAGAGATTGGAGGGGAAGGGGAAGGGAGGGGAAGGTTCACGGGAAACCTATAGAAGGAAGGAGGGAGTGTGATGAGAAGAGGTATGAGAAGTGGGATGAGAAGAAGGATGAGATGAGGGATGAGACTAGCGATGAGATGAGGGGTGAGAAGCCGGATGAGAAGCGGGAGGGGATGAGGGACGAGGAGAAGGACGAGAAGCGGGATGAGCAGGAGGATAAGAAGACGGATGAGAGAATGATAATTTTCGGTACCTGATCCATAGTTGTGAGTTGCCAGCACCACGCCAGCAGCAGGCCCGCTTTCCCCCTTAGACTCCCTCTTAGCAGCCGCCCCAGCAGCATCAATCATCATCCCCGCACACGCATCATAGCACTTGTGTGTGTTCTCGATGCTCTCATGCACAGGTGATGTTGCTCCACGCTTCTTTGCTTCAGCGGATTCCCGGACCAGATACGCTCCCCGAACTAGCTTCACCCCGAACCCAACTCCAGCCTCCTGCGCCGCTCCGAAGCTAGCCGCCAGCCTAGGCTTCGCATCTCGAAGGTAACACTGCACTGTGGAATACACCAATGGTAACTCTGCCTCTGTCTTACCCCCCTCCTTCCCGCCTCCTGTTACAGTCACACCCGTCTTGTTATACTCCATCATCAATGCATACGCCAAGTAGTCAATCGCTGGTTCCACAGACTGGTACTCTGCATCTATTAAAAGGGGTAAATGCCCCTCACCACAGGCATCGCAAATCTTCCTTAGTCTATCGTGAGCCGATGAGATTGCGGCTGCCTCGCTGGCGGTGAGAGGGGAGGGTGCGGAGGAGGGAGTGAAGTAAGTGGGGGACTCGGGAGCGAGGATCGGGAGGGAGGGGCGGCGCCAAGGCATGGGGACAGAGGCGGATGAGGAAGGGGAAGAGGAGAGAGAGGAGGAAGAGGAGGCGAGTTTGTGACCCCAGCGCAGGAGCTCGCTGACTCGCTCAAGCACCGGGAGTGGGCAGAGGGCTGTGATCTTGACACAGGCGAAGCTCACCTGCATGTCATGATTGGGATGAACAATAGGGCAGGGAAAATTTGATGGCCTGTGGTTGAATGGGGAGGGAGGGGGGCTCTTGTAAAGGAGATCCAGCTGTGGATGGATGTGTTGAATGCAAATTGTTAAAAAATGGTCAACAGAAATGACAGACAACCTGAGCTCAATGGATGCAGAAGATTTTCATATATTTTGTTTTTTTAATAATTATTATTTTACTGGTTGGATAACCTACATCTACTTGTATGCACAATCCCTAGCTCATTTTCACGAATTTTCCTCAAGAGTCTTGCAAATCTGGGAAGAAACACTCACCATGGGCGGTGATAGCTGTGACGCCATTCTGATCGTGCGCAGAAACCCTTCCATGTTGCGGTCGCATGTTTCATCGTCTAACGCGTCCTCCACACTGTATTGTAAGGAAGATGGGTAAAGTTGGAAAGGCGTGAGTTATGAAGCATATTTGCACGTGATTTCTAGTCATATACAAAACACAGATAAGAGATGAATTTGTGACATTTATGTTTTGTTGAATGAGAAATATCAGTGTTACGAATCCAACCTAAAAAAATGATTTGGTGTAGCACTTTCCCACCCTTGTTCAGAATACCAACCGGCACTTTCGCAGGACGTCAAAATCTGTCCACCTTCGCGAGCCGCGTGGGCCGAAATTCGGCATTTTCAATGTCCCCTGAAATTCGCATCCTTCCTGCAACCCACCACCAGCCCGTTCCACCGCACCCTCCCTCATCAGCACAGAATCTCAAGCACTCACCTCCCTCCCTCCACTCCTTAGTACAAATCGAAGCTCGCAACCACACTTCTCTCCCAGATCAGTCAGACGCAACTACTCGCTCTCTCAATTCCTGCGTCCCTCGAGTCTCTCATCGACGGCTTATGCACAATTTTGCTTATCACACCGCGTGGATGGAGGGCACCTCGGGATCATCAGGTCCTACTGGCGGAGCTCGGGTTTTAGCGCGCCGTGCTTGCGGCTTGACCCACGACGGCACCTCCGCTGAACCCGTACTAGTAATAGGTCCGGCAGGACCTGAAGGCATTCAAAGAGCGAATCCCACAGCTCTCTCATCGAATTCGGCTACGCCCGCGGAAACGAGCGCCAACAGAAACGCGAATATCATTGTATACGGAAACGTCAACGCCAGCACCAACGCCAACGCCAACGCCAACCCTAACGCCAACGCTAACGCCAACGCCAGCGCCAGCGGGGAAGTGGATCACGAATCGCGTTTGGACGACCACCAGCGGCAGCTGAACGAGGCGGCCAAGGCGGCATCGTCATGGGCGGCAGTTTCGTCTCTCACCGCATCCTACTCGACCTGCACGGCTTGCGTCGCCGTGATTGCCGCGCTCGGCGCAACCGCCGCCATCGCGTGGACCAGCGGGGACGCCGCGGAGTCTCCGCGCAAGGAGACTTTCCGCGCGCTTGCGCGCGCCATCGCGGCGACGACCAGCGCAGCGGTGGTGGCGGTGACGGCCACGGCGACCGCGAGCGTGGCGAGCGCGGGCGCGCACGCGTCGACTGTGCTGGCGGAACGGCTGCTTCTGAACGCGGCGGTGCAGGAGCGACGCGCGGAAGCAGCGGCGATAAGGAGGGGACGCGGAGACTGGGGGGCACGCGGAGAATGGTCCAGACATGAAGTGTAAAACGCGCACCACTGCTCTTGCGGAGAGGTGACGTCCAATGCAGAGCCCGCTACCTAAGACACGCTTCCCTCTGCAGTAAGCCGCCACGATTACTAGGAAACCTACAGCTGTCTAAGAACCGTTATCGAGGTCAGCTGTCTGCTGTCCTGGCAGTTTCTGTTTCACGATGCAGTATAAATAGAAAGTGGAATAGCTCTGCTCCATCAAGCATTGCTCGGTAGTTCTCGGCATTGCCCTTGTTTGAAAAAGCGTCTACAACCTACTCGCCTCAACAATGTTAGAAGAGTTAGCGTCTAGATTATCAACTAGCCTCCATCCTGGCGTTTTGATGTAGCATCTGACTGTACAGCTCTTCCCCTGTAGCTGTTTCCCCTGTTAGTATCAATAGCAGTTGTAACTGTAACGCTTCGCTCTAATAAACGCATGTAACAGCAATCCTATGCTCCTCTTCGCGGAATATTTTGGAGGCTGATAGGCTGACGGTGAAAAAACAAGCGGGAAGGCTCTAAAAAGCTACAAGCTTTTCATCTACGTTCGCTAGACTCTTGATTGCTTCACGTCCTCTCTTTACACTTTCGTTTCATTAAGCTGTTCTCCCGCTACACGATGAACTCCGAGTTTACATGATTGCGTTTATTTGTATAGTTTTTTCAGATGTGAAATGTACAGTACCTGAAGTCCAGGATGCCTTTGAGACCGAGTTGCTGCATGCGGTCGAGCGTCGCAACCGCCTCTTCCAGCGTCTCCCCTGCGCAGAAGTGCTTATGCGCTGTCTTCCGCACCCCCCACAGCACCGGCCCCGCCACCAGCGGGATCCGCATCACTGGTGACGTCAGCAGCGCTGAGCTGGCATCCACCACCATCTCGCGCGCCGCCATTTCGAGGTTCAGAATCGCGTTCGCGACCTCTGACGTGGACAGCTGTTGAAACAGCTTCTGCACGTTCTCCACATTGAGCGACTCCGCCGCGGCCGCCGCGTCTCCCGCCGGTCCGCCCGCCGCCTTTCGTGCGGCATCTGCCAGCGTGGACGACGCCACTTCAGCTTTATCGGCGCCACCGCCGCTGCTACCGCTAGAGGAGAAGAAGGGACGCGCGGAGAGGGGCTGGTCAAGAGCAGGATTCACGGCGCTTGCAGCGAATGTGGGGGACAGATGACGAGGAGGTAAGCGGAGAGAGTGGCGGGAGAGGGCGGCTGGCGAAGGGAAAGAGCCAGCGGGTCGGCAGGGAGAGGGGAGATGAGGATGAAAGAAGGACGCCGGGGTTGACAGAAAGCGCCTGCCGACTGAAGGGGAGCTGACGGGCAGAGGAGAACAGTGACCTCCGGCTGTAGCGGTTTCATGACCAGGAGACGTTCCCAAGGGCGGTGCAGAGGCGGAGGGAGCAGAAGGAGGGGCCTGAGATAGCGTGGTAAGAGCTGCCAGAGAGTGCTGGAGGAGGGCCGTTGCTGGAGCGGCTGCGAGGTAAAGGTGGTGGTGGAATCGAGAAGCTGCGCTGAGAGCATGACGTGAGGACGACGAAATTCCGTTGATCGAGGCCGCCATTGTTGCTGAAATGTGGGAGTTCTGTGTTCGAGGTTGAGCAATACGCTGCTGGTAGCAGCCGTGGGAGTTGTCTATTCCGCTGGGGTCTCTACGTGTGACAGGTAGATCCACTCATTGCTCCTATTAAAATCGTACAAGCCGCTTTATATTGTTCGTAAAGCCTGGTTCAGAGAAAGCTGTCTTCGGGGGACCTAGAGGAGAGCGGCTTGAGCGACCTTATAAAAATCGGAAAGCTGGTCTTAGGGTAAACGAGTCTTGAGAATCTGTTTGTTTTAGGCTTCACCAGAGAATGGTCCTAGGATAGTCAGGCGAGTGCAACAACAGAAGCATCGACATTTGCAAACCTAAAGCATGAGCAGAAAAGGGTAAGAAGAAACTAGGCTACGGAGGTCGAGCTGAAGAAGGAAATCAGGTGGTCAGAGAAGTTATGGCTGCCTGAACAAAGACCAGGAAAATGGAAATTTAAAGCGACGGTGCACATTTGCCACCCAAAACCCCAAACCCTGGCGAACTGTTACTGCGGATGGAAAGTGTCCGCACGAAATCCTGGTTTTCGCCAGCCAGCACTTTCGCGCTGGCAAGCCTGGTTAAAAAAAAAAACTTCTGAACCCAACACTGCCAAAAGTTGCCCGTCGCTTTAACATAGCTGGGAGAGAAGAACCAACCGATGCAGTGACGATTTGCATTTGTCAAGCATGACCATGCCGTGGTTCCAGATGGGAGTCGCAGAAGAACGCCAGCGCGACAGTGATTGGCTGACCTGACACCAAACTTTGGCTGCAAGTTTGGCTGAGCTGGAAAATGCGCACGTGATTGACGTGGCTTTTCGCGCCAATGACGAAGTCTGGGACTGGATATTCGCTGAGCTGGCATCCACCACCATCTCGCGCGCCGCCATTTCGAGGTTCAGAATCGCGTTCGCGACCTCTGACGTGGACAAGACTCGATTCCCAAGGCTGTTGGGATTTGGGAATTGGACAAGGGAAAATATGCCGTTCGTAACCATCATGGGACCCGAAAACAATTTTGATAAAAAAATAAAGGGTACGGTCACTGCAAAGGGTGTTTTCACGCGACTGATAAAGGGTTTCACAGAATCAGTCACAATCAGCTGGTTAAAAAAAACGCGAATGGTCATAGATGAAACTCCCGCCAAAACAAAATGAAACCCAGAAAGAACCTGGATGCATTTTCGGATGATCAACCCTAAACACATAACTCGCCAGGTGTTTAGGGTTGATCCGTTCCCAAACCGCATCCGATTCCGATTGGGTTTTAGTTTTTTTACAAGTTCGCAGATTGGTTGGGCGCGAGCGGGAATTTTGTTGAGTTTCAAGTTTTTTTGGCGGGAGTTACATGTGTGACCATTCGCGTGATTTTGTACCTGTTGTTAGTGACTGAATCCGTGACCCCGCTTACCAAACCCGTCAGAAAACCCGATACAGTGACCGTTCAGGTTCTTTTTTGTACCATTCACGTTATCGAGTCCCAAGTTAGTTACTTGTGGCATACTTTCCCATTGGACAATGACTCGGAAATGGAAGGTTACTGTACGCTTCTTCGAAAATAAATGCATACAAAAATTGATTGCACAGACACCTTTTGTCGGAGCAGATAAGGGAATGTATGTGGGTGCACCACCCAAATATATTCAAAGCTTCATGCTGCATCGAAATTCTCCCACCTTCGATTCAACCCAGAAAGTTGTTCCACACCCCAACGCGTACTTCAGGCCCAGAAAGGAAAGGCTTGATAAGCTTTTATCAGTTCACCTGAGCCCCTGAATTCGCCGGGCCCAAAATGGCCCCTCTTCGCGCGTCCGCGCGTCGCGCGCTTACACTGGTCCACGAACGACAACCGTTGATTTCGACTTCTATTCCATCCGTCGAATCAACGGCTGGTACAATGGCAGCGGCCATCACGACAGGAACAACGGCGGGGATCACGGCGGGTAGATCGACGAGGGTCGCTAGATCCTTGCCTTGGCACGGATCCACACCAATTGGCGTCCGTATATGCGGATCGTACGGTCCGTGTCCGTCGCAGCCGCTAAGCGCGCTGTTGGCGCGAGATCAACGGTCTGGATTCATATCCCGGGGAGCTTTAGCAGGCGCGGTGAGGCTGCTGAGGACCAGTGAAGTATGGGGTTCCAGTAACGGCGGATCCGTGCCGTCCACGCTGCCTCGGCAGCCGATCCAACGGCTGGCGACGTCTCAACCGCCGCTTTGCGCGGGGCTTCCGCTTTTGCGCGAATTCAGCGCCTCTGCTGCCGCTGCAGACAAGGGAGGCGAGTCGAATCTGGAAGAGCCGCGGGCTAAAAGCTTCCGCCCTCGCAATCCAAAGGCTTCGTTTCAACGGCTTGGCCAAGACCCCTGGGATCGGACGGCTGGAAGCAGCTGGGCTGTTTCAGATGCAAAAGATCAAATGGGAGGGGTTCGTTCATCTGGGGATCGGACGGCGGAGGGGGATCGCAGGCGGAACGACCGAGGAGGGAGGGGTAGGCGGAAAGAAGGAGGCAGGGAGTGGGAGAGCAGGAAGGAAGGAGATAGGGAGTTGGGAGGAAGGAGGAGAGAGTGGGAGAGCAAAGGTGGGGGTGATAGGGAGGTTTTGAGGGGGAGGGTAGAAGGGAGAGGATGGGAGAGTAGGAGCGGCGGTGGAAGTGAGTGGGATAAGAGGGGAATGGCGAGGGAGTGGGGGAACGGGAGAGAGGAGAACAGAAGCGGGGGTGGCGGAGAGTGGGGGAACAGAAGCGGGGGCGGCGGAGAGTGGGGGAACAGAAGCGCGGGTGGTGGAGGGCGGGGGGAGAGGGGCGGCGCGAGATCATGGGAGCAGCGCGGGTCGAGGAGCAGCCGAGATCATGAGATGGAGAAGCGGGAGCGGATGGGGCAGGGGGGGCGCGGAGTGGGGGATGGCACAAGCAGCGGGAGCGGTGGCAGGGGGAGCTGGGGAGACAGGGGGAGCAGGGAGGACAGGGGGAGCAGGGGGGGAAGGGGGGGACGGGGGGGAAGAGGGGGAAGGGGAGGAAGGGGGAGCAGGGAGGGAAGGAGCAGCTGGGAGGGCAGGGGGAGCAGTGCGGGGAGGAGCAGCTGGGGGGAACGGGGGAGCAGGGGGGGAAGGAGGGGTAGAGGGAGCGGTGGGGGAAGGGGGCGCGGAAGGGGCATGGGGGGCAGAGGGGACATGGGGAACGGGGAGAGTATGGGGGAGATTGGCAGGGGGAGTGACAGCATGGCAGGCGCGCGTAGGGATAGATGGGGGGAGGGAGAAACCGGGGCAATACTAGCTGCGGAAAGTGAGGGGTGGGGGGAGATTGGAACGGGGATAAGGGGAGCAGCGGAAGGACGGCGGAAGGTGGGGGTGGTAAGTGTGAAAGGGGCGGAAAGGGGAGAAAGGGGAGAAGGGGCGGAGGCGGCGGAGGGGGAGGAGGGGTACAAGGGGGTGTATTGGGTGAGCGGGAGTGGGTATAAGGGCACAGGGAGGGATCGACGGCGCGATGTGAGTGGCGCTCTGGGTAGCAGTGGGGATGGGGAGAGGTGGATGGGAGACGGAGATGAGGGGGAGGAGGAGGAAGAAGAAGATGAGGATGAGGAAGAGGATGAGAAGGAAGAGGAGGAAGAGGAGGAAGAGGAGGAAGAAGGAGAATATGAGGAGGATGAAGAGGAAGAGGGGGAGGAGGAGGGAGAGCCGAGAGGATGGAAAAGGAAAGAGACTGGGGTGAAGGTCGACGGGGTTCAGGGTTTTAAGCGCCAGGAATTATCCCAGGGTCTTTCTGCCGAGGAGAAGCAGCAGATCTGGAGAGAATCAAATCTCAATCCAGATCTTCCCCAAGATGCTGACAGGCCGCCCTGGAAAACTCTTCTGGAGAGACCAGCAGTGCCCTACGTGCGTGACGATGCAGCAAAATGGCAACGGAAAATGGTGGAGAAGCGAGCAAGGAGAGACGCTGAGAGTGACAGAGATTGGGAGAGGGGCAGGGAGTGGGAGAGGGACAGGGAGTCGGAGCGGGGTTTAAGCGGGGGTTTCGGGGAGAGGGACCAGGAGGGTGCTGCTGACATGGCAAAGTTAAAGGTGGCGTGGCTGATTGATGAGCTGGCGGTGCTGCGGCCGGCAGCGATCGTGAAGCTGCTGAACGCGCAGCGGGCGTGGATAGGCATGGAGCATGTGGAGGGGGTGGTCAGGGGGCTGCTGGGACGAGAGGAGACTCTGCGGGCTATCCGGGTATGTTTGGTCCTATGTCTAGCCTCCTGGTCTTCGAATGTGACTTCTTTTGAGGCGCCTCAAAACTATTTCTAGCCTCCTGGTGTTCGAATGTGATATGGGGGTTTGGGGTTTAAGGGGTGGTCAAGGGCCTGGAGGGGTTTGGAGGGTTTTGGGGGTTCGGGCGCTCCAGACGCTCAAGGCAGTCAAGTGGGCCCACCAAACCGCATTCTATGCGCCCATCCTCTCGCTCTACGCAGCCCACTCCCTGTCACCCTGCTCCCCTCCCTTTTTCCCCTCCCCCCCTTCCCCACCGCCTCTTTAGGCGCTCAAATGGGCGCGCCAAACCGCCTTCTACGCCCCAATCCCCTCCCTCTATGCCTGCCTGCTGTGTCAACTCACTCCCTGTCCCTTTTCTCCCCTTCCCGACCCCCCTCGTCCCCCCCACTGCAGGCGCTGAAATGGGCGCGCCAAACCGCCTTCTACGCGCCCATCCCCTCCCTCTATGCTGACATGCTAGACGCAGCAACGGCCAATCAGCACGTGCCACGCGCGCAGGAGCTTTTCGACATGATGCTGACTCACGGGCTGGTGCCCCCTAGGCGGAACTACGAGGGGCTGATCCGAATGTTCCTAAGAGAAAGGCGACGGTTGCAGGAGGGGAAGGGCCCGAGTGGGGAAGGGGAGGAGGAAGACGGAACTGGAGGTCGGGAGGGGAGCAGAGCGGTGGAGAGCGGTGGAGAGGCTGGGAGAGGGCCCGGGGGGTTCACGGGGTTTAAGGAGATGAAACAGGCTGAGAAGGCGGCGGCAGAGGTGGAGAGGGGTTGGGAGGTGTACCGGCAGATGAAGCAGTTTGCCGAGCTCACCCCCAGCAGGGCTGTACAGGAGGAGATCTGGGCAGCACTGACTGGAGGAGGCAGTGTCACTCTCAGGGGCAGCTCTGGGCGACACCTGGTGAAAGCAGAAGAGTTGCTGAGAGACATGGAGGCTGGGGAGGGGATGGGGGACGGGGAGGGGGGAGGGGAGGGGGGAGGGGAAGGGGAAGGAGAAGGAGAAGGGGAGGGGGGTGAAGTGGGGGAGAAGGAAAAGGAAGGGGTGCGTTTGCGTATTGATTCCCGTGCCCGTGCCGCCCGGTATGCGCTACTGTTGCGCCATGCCGGCCTTGCAGGTGACGTGGCACGCACCGAGAATTTGCTCTCGCGGATGCGGGCGGCCGGAATACCGCCGAATTCTGCCGCCCTGGAGGCGCCAGTTGTCGCGTGCGCATTGGCCGGGAAGAGGAGGAAGGATTGGGAGGGGGGAGGAGTGGGTGGGGGGAAAGGAGGTGAGGAAATGAAGGGGGGAGGGGGAGGAGAAAGGCTGTTGAGTTTGGCAGAGAGAGCAGAGAGGGGGATTGAAGAGCTTGAATCGGAAGGTTTTCTGCCCGGGCAGGTGGTGCTGGCAGCGCTGATGGAAACTTACAACCACTCCGGGCAGCATGAAAAAGTTTTGCAGGTGTGGCCGAGAGTGGTGGAGTCTGGTAGCAAGTTTTCTAAAAGGGTGAAGATAGATACTGGGATGGCGGAGGGGGGAGGGGAGGAAGGGGAGGGGGGAGAGGAGGAAGGGGAGGGGGGAGAGGAGGAAGGGGAGGGGGGAGAAGGAGAATTGGAGGGGGGGGAAGGGAAATCGGAAGGGGGAGGGGACGGGGCATGTGATATAGTAGCAGGTGGCAAAGCGGTGATGGTGAGAGCTTATAACGCGTATGTGGAGGGTTTGGTGGGTGCGGGGGAGATGGGGAGGGCGGAGGAGGTGGTGGGGGAGATGGCAGCTGAGGGAATCCCTGGGGTGCACCTGAGGGAGGCTTATCTGTCGCTGCTGAGAGGGTATGTTCGGATGGGTGGGAGAGGGGGAGGGGAAGGGGGGGTAGTGGAGGGGATAGAGCAGGGAGGGGGAATGGGAGAAGGTGGGGAAGGGGAGTGGAGTGGAGGAGAGGGGAGGGAAGAGGCACGGAAGTCTTTGGAGGCGGTGGGTGGGTGTTTCCGAGCCATGGTTCAGGCTCGGTGCGAGCCGAACCAGGAGGCTTGGAACCTGTACATCCGGGCGTTGATTCAGGCTGGGAAGGTTGAAGAAGCTTTGAAGGTGTATGGAGCGATGCATAGCGGTGAAGAGGCAACAAAGAAGAGAAAAGGGAAAATCAAGTGTGGGGGGAGGAAGAAGGGGAAGGGGGTAGCGGTGGGTGCAGGGACGACTGAAGGAGGGAGTGAGGGGACGGGTGAAGCAGGGAGAGTTACGGTGATTGGTTCGGGCTTGGATGGAGGTTTGGCAGTGAGGTTCGGGCCGAACCAGGAGACGTACAACATGGTGATAGCTGCTGCTGGCGCCGCTGGTGATGTTGACACGGTCCGATCTGTCTACACCGATTTGAGGGGTGGCGCTCCTCTTGCTGCCCGTGCTCCTGCTGCTGCTGCTGCTGCTTTCGAGGTAGGGGACACAGAGGAAGAGGGAGAGGAAGAGGGAAACGAAGAGGGAGAAGCTGTTGGGGCAATGGTGCGAAGCGCGCCTGCAAAGCTTAAAGCCAGACTACTCGGTCCGGCGAGGCAAGCCGCCCTGCGAGCGGTCGGCAGGAGGCGTCTGCTAGCGGACGAATCCGCAGGGCTGAAGCTCTCGCAGGAGCAGCGGCAGATCTTATCCGGGCTGATCCTCGCTGGCGCTGATGTGGCGAGCGATGACGGGGCCGCGACGGCGGCGGTGCGGTTTGCGGTGGCGGCGGGGGAGGAGAGGAGGGAGAGGGTGATTGAGCACCTGTATGAGGTGTTTGGGGAGTGGGCTGCTGGTCCGATTGTGGAGGAGGAGGTGAGTTTAGATGGGGATGGGGATGAGAGTGGGGAGGTGAGGGGAAGAGTGGGAGGGAGAGCAGCGGGCGAGGAGGGGGAGGAAGGGGAGGAAGGAGGGAACAGAGAGGGGGAGGAGGAGGGAAACAAGGATGGGGAGGGGGAAGAGGGTGACTGGAAGGACCAGGCTGTGGGTACCATGGGCAGCCTGGGCAGCACGGGCAGATCGGGCAGTACAACGGGCAGGACGCAGCGAGTGCTGACATTCAGCACGGTGCCACACCCCTCCCTGGTGTTCTACCTCCACCAGTACCGCCCTGAGAAGCAGGATGGCCGGGCCGTGGTGCCCCGTCTCGTGCACAAGTGGCTCACCCCCCGCGCCCTTGCCTACTGGTACATGTATGCTGGTCAACGCGGTCAACCCAGTCAACGGGGAACACGTGGTCAGCCCGAAGGGTCGATTATTCTGGATGCGGGGATGTACCAGGCGAAGGAGGTGGCGCTTATAGTGAAGGCGCTTAAAGCGAGGACTATTGACTGTGCCCAGAGCAAGAGGGGGAAGGGGAGCAAGGGGCAGCGGGCTGTGAGATTTTCGGGGCCCTCGGCTCAGTTCCTATGGAAATTCATGGAGCCATTTGTTTTGGAAGAAGTGAAGGTAGAATTGAGTCCTGTGGTTGGGGGTAGGAGTGGGGGAGGGAGGAGGGGAGGAGGGAGAGTGGGGTTGGGAAAGTTCACTGTGGGGGAGGGAGGGGTGGTGGTGGGAGAGGAAAAGTTTGTGGGTGGTGCGAAGGGCGTGGCGAAGGAGGAAGCTCGGGAGAGCGAAGAGGACCGGCGGGAAGGCTGGGTGAGTTTGACTCGGGCCGTGAAGGAGGGGAAAGAAGGAGGTTACACTAGTTGATTTTGCAGTGTGTGTTGGTAATGTGTACTTCTCACTGATGGCAGGGGGGGGGGTTCCTGTGTGAAATTGGTATTTGTAGTTGGCATTACTGTAGTCGTTCCAAGTTGGGAGTGCGGATTTGTTAGTGAAGTGATTTCCTTATAGAGGGGTTACGTGGCAGTCTGTCCAGCAGCAAATTGAGGATTGCTAAATTTCAGATGTTGCTTACATCAGCACATGTTGTCGTCTTCGGCGGGCAACCTGAAACGTCGATAGAGACTATTTGTGTTACAGGCTCAATCGACCACTTCGATGCAGGTTGATGGGTCCCAATCTCCTGATATTCTGGGCGCGCCAAATGACGTGGGACTTGGTGGCTGGGACAGGGCAGGGCTCCTGATTTGTGTAGCCCGGAACCAGTCAAGTAAGATGGGACTTCCGAAGGATGAGGTTGCGGGGTCAAACCCCAGTGCGGGCGAGTTCTGCCAGCCCCCCAGAAGGAGGTTTCGCACTGCTCATCTGGGAGTGGATATTCCTTACCTCGATACCCAGCGAGGCGTGTAAATAAGTGGGTAGGCGGATTATGATCGACAGCCGGGGAACACCAAATGGGGTTTCGCCTCAAACCTTAACCTGGAACCAAGATCTATGAGACTGAGCTGAGCCCGTAACAGCCCTGAAATTTACGGTAAGCAGCCAAACCTAGCCCGATAAGCGGAAAAATATCTGCACTTCAAATCAGGCTGAAAGAGTGTTCACCACTTGGCGTGCTCGAAACTTGCCCGAAAATCTCAGGGTAATCGATAAATGCTCCTTTTGGCGACAGCCTTTGTCGGGGAGGAGGTTCAACCAATCCCACAGGCGCGCAGCATTTGAATTCGGGCACAGCCCGCACGCGCTGTCACCATTCGGCCACGCCATTCGCCCCGCCACGCCACGTCACCGCCAAAATATTGAGTCACAGCACATTTGCGTTGATTCAGAGGCTAGTCACCACCAGTTTTCCCCGATATTCACTCTCAACGATTCCAGCCTAATTGCTGCCAGATTTACCAACCTTACTTACATTCAACGACTGGCACTTACCAGACTTGCCAACGATTTTATCCCTACCCGTCAGTCACTTTCACAAATTACGACTCCTCCTGTCCACACGCATCGCTGCAGGTGAACGCGCCTCGCATTCCCAACCTTCACATCAGCAAAAATCAACAATCTGGACCGGCCTAGCCTAGCGAATTTGTTTGTCCTGCCTGATCATGGATAGCGGCGGTTCGGTCGGTGCTCCAATAGCCTTTCGACTTTTCGAACCTCGCCTCGCCACTTCTCCCACTGTACTCCCCTCCCCACCCCACAAGCCCTTTCGACCTCCGCCATTTTCGTTTCTCCACCGTTTTCGCATTCTTGCATCCTCGTTCTCAACATGTGGAAGGAAGCTCCCGACAGGCAGTGCTGCTGCTTCGCTCTCTTGCAGCCACGAGGGGCCTCGTCATGCCTCACGTCACCATTAGCGACCACCAAAAATCCGTCGGTAAAAGACTACTAACAACTCTTCTTTGTTGTTTCTTAAATCTACGACGCTTTTCCGAAACTTGCGTTTCCTTTCACTCTGCCATTGCGTCCCGTAGTTATCAGGCCTGCTGCAAGCGTTTAGAGCCGGCGACGTAGACATCGTATCGCGGTTTTCCCGCTCATTAGATTAATAGCATCGAAGGCCAGAAGATTAGTAGCATCGTTCATTCCTCCGACCTATGGATACCGTGATGGAATTTGCCGACTCGCGCCATTTATGGGGCTCGCTCGCAGTTCTCGTCGCATCGTCGCTCGCACTGCTCCTCTATCGCGTCGTCTGGCTTCCCTATCGCCTCGTCGTCGCATGCAAACGACAAAACATTCCGTTCCTGCCGTTCCGGCCTCTCATTGGCCAGATTCCCGAGCTACAGTCACAGTGGCAAGTCAAGGACCCCATTTCGCCTGCCACGTCAGCACCACTCGGCCCGGAGACGGTCACTCCGCTGCTGTGCGACTGGATTGCGCGATACGGGACGGTGTTTGGATTCGCCGCCGGCCCGCAACCGGCGCTGGTGCTCGCGGATCCGGATCTTGTGCAGCAGGTGCTGATCGGACGGTCGGGATGCTTTCAGAAGATGCCGGCCGTGCAACGCGCGCTGAGCTTCGTGGGAGACGGCTTGCCGTTTGTTGACGGCGAGGAGTGGCTGCGGCAGCGCAAGGCCGTCAACCCCTCGTTCAGCCATGGCGCCATCAAGGTGCGACGCGTGAGCCGTCATTTTCGGAAAACGCACGCGCCGCTCCTCGGTTCCCGCTCCCGTGCCTCTCGCCGTTCGCCGCTCGTTGCTCGCAGCTCGCCGCTTTCGTTCCGCTCGTCGTTTCTGTCTCGCGACTACATTTCCCCCGTTTCCCGTTTTCTCTCCGCGGCTTCCCCAGCACGCGCTCTCCCTGTTCCGCGATTCCAATTTCCCCGAGATTCTATTCTCTTCCCCTCCCCTTCCGCAGCACGCGCTCTCCGTGATGAACCGCCAGGCGCGCAAGGGCGTTGCGCGGCTGCTGCAGCGAATAGCGCGTGCAGGCTGCGAAGATTCGAGCGGAAATCATGCGGCATGTTCGGCGGACGGAGAGCGGGATGCGGAAGAGCGCTTGACGCAAGGGGGGCGGTCCGCGCATGGCCGCACGGAGCAAGAGGGGCGCGAGGTGGAGATCCAGGAGGTGCTGTTCGCGGTGACTCTTGACGTCATCGGGCTCGCCGTGCTCGGCGCCGCCGTCAGCGGCGGTCGTGGCCGCGCCACCGCTGGCGTGAGCACGCTGAACGCGGGGAACGCGGCGACGGAGGGGGTGGCGGATTCGGGGGCGGAGGGGGAAGAGATTGCGGGGAAGGAAGATGAGGACGACGAGGAAGAGTGGGAGGGGGAGGAAGAGGAGGTGGAGGGGGAAACGGTGGTAACAGAGGGAGGGAAGGGGGCAGGGGAGAGGGGAGGGGAGCGCGGAGGGGAGCGGGGGGTGGCGGGGATATACACGGTGCTGCACTCGCTGGTGATTAAAGCCATAGCGCGGTTCTTTTCAGGACGGGTCTTCATCCCGCTCTACACGTACGTCTACCTTACTGCTTTCCACCACTCCTTTCTCCTCTGTCTCACACCACCTGCTGCTTCCATTCCCTTCGAGGCTCCTCAAAAGACCTTTCCCCGTCGACACTCGGTGGATGTTTCGAGTGACTTAAAACCCTTCCCCCCACGCCCCTCCCTACTCTCCCCGCGCCTCTTCCGCCAAACTCTCCCCCACCCCCTCATCTCTTCAGACTCCTCCCCACGCCTGAGAATCGCACGCTGTGGGCGGTGGAGCAGCGGTTCCGCCAGCTGTTTGGGGAGCTGATCGCGCGCAGGGCGCAGGGGGGCGCGCAGGGGCGGCTGGGGAAAGACATTCTGGCGGCGCTGCTGGCTGCGGAGATGAGGCGCGAGGAGGAGACCCGCGCTGCTGCTGCTGCTGCTGCTGCTGCTGGTGGCGGTGGTGGTGGTGGTGGTGGTGTGTTGTCGGCTGCTCTGGTGAACAGAGTGGTGAATCAGTGTGCGACACTCATCATGGCAGGTCAGTTCCTTCAAATTCAAACAAGCAGACTCTCTTTGGTTTCACGTGCCTGCGAGATTCGCAGGGTAAGAAACTGCTGCTGTCGTTGCTGTTGCTGCTGTGTTTTCCCCGTCCCCTTCCCCATCCCCGCCCAGGCCACGAGTCAGTGGCTGTGCTGGTGATGGGTTTAGGGTTCATGTACCTGCTGGCACCGCATTGCACCTCACCGCATTGCACCTCACCGCATTGCACCTGACTGTTCCCCTCTCCACCCTCCAGGCCACGAGTCAGTGGCGGTGCTGGTGATGTGGAGCATGTACCTGCTGGCCCGCCACCCAACCTCACTTGTGCTCTGCTCTTCAGTCTGACCCCCTCGCTCTCGCGTTTTTCCTCATTGTCCCGTCCTTATCTCAGGCCACGAGTCAGTCGCGGTGCTGGTGATGTGGAGCATGTACCTGCTGGCCCGCCACCCGCACTGGCAGCACCGGCTCCGATCCGAGGTGGTCCGCGTGGTGGGAGGCGGAGGAGGAAGGGCAGACAGGGAGGCAGAGGCGGATAGGATGGCCGAGAAGGCTGAGAGGGAAGACGATGTTGTGCGGGATGATGGAGCAGAGAGCAGCAGCAGCAGCAGCAGCGACAGCAGTGGTAGCAGCGAGGATGGCATGGACAGTGACAGCGAGAGTGACGCCAGCAGCAGCGACAGCACAGCCAGAGCGAGACACAATTCTCACCATGACAACACGGTTAAGGCAACACACGCACAAACAGCAGAAACACACGCAGCAGACACACGAGCAGCAGAGGCAAGCAGGGCGGAGATCACATGGGAGCATGCGACGCAGCTCAAAGACATGCACCTGGTGCTTCTCGAAACGCTTCGTCTCTTCCCCCCCGTGCCCGTCGTCACGCGCACGAGCAAGCAGGACGTGCGCATCGGCCCCTATGTCATTCCCAAGGGTGTGGACCTGTTTCTGCCTGTCGGGTGCTTGCACGCTGACGAGCGGTACTGGGGACCCGACGCGCGTGAATTCAAGCCTGAGAGGTTTCAAGGTGAGAGAATAACATGCTGGGTTGTACCGGGGTGGTGTTGCATAGGATGTGCACATCGCTCCCTACATCGTTCCCACAGGTATCACCGTGGATATCACGGGTATCCCTGCATAGGATGTGCACATCGCTCCCTATCTCAGTCCCAATGAAGTGGACCTGTTCCTTCCTGTGGGGTGCTTGCACGCCGACCAGTGGTCGTTTTCATGAGTTGAGCTTGCAAGTTTCAATAACATTCTTCTGCCTCCCTCCCCACTGGTCCTCCCTGCACCCAACCCACAGACGGGCAGCAAGCAGCGTGCTCACACCCGCAGGCCTTCATCCCTTTCTCCAGTGGTCCACGGGACTGCGTTGGAGCCATGTTTGGATTTACCGAGGCTAAGATCATCCTCTCGCACTTACTCCTCAATCTCTCCTGGAGTATATCGCGTTCGTATCAGCATCAGCCTACTGCTGCTCTCACAGCACAAGCAAAACATGGCATGCCGCTTCTGTTTACAGAGATTTAGATTCCGTGTCCTGCATGTAAAAAGATGGTAAGAGTTGAGTTCTTTGAACGCCAATACATTCCTGGGAACTTTATGCTAAAATATAGAACAGTTACCTACAGTGCAAAAAGAAATTGCGCTAAATCTCACAACGGAAACAAAAGTATCGAGCACTGAGAGATTCGAACTCTCGCGGGCAGAGCCCATGTACTTAGCAGGCACACGCCTTAACCACTCGGCCAAATGCTCTTTTTGTGTCAGAGAAGAATATTATTAGGATACTTGTATTAACGATTTTAAAACTTTGAAATTTCGAACAAGCCGTTCAGAGTCTGCCTCCGCGCGCTTCCCGAGGTTGAATTGAAGGTCAGGTGCAGCGACGCGGTCACATGGATTTTTGCTCCCAAGCCTTCTTCCTCAGTGGCCCATTCCCAGTGTTCGTCAATCCCAGTGCCGTGAGCTGAAACCTTTTGTAGTTTCTCTGGTGTAAGATGCTCGAGGAGACGAGGCAATGTTGCAGTAGGCAGCATCCTAGTTAAATATTCCTGTCATTCCTTAGTTGCCACGCGTAGAGTTTTTATCGTAACTCTAAGTGGAACGTCCATTGTAGTGTTTTAGTCCAATTTGTTAAGCTGGTCGCCATGGAAAGGGCAACCAGGTCGCGTAGAGCTGTAGACTCCGCGACCACCTCTCGCAAGAGCGCGCTTGCGGAACTCGCTGCGCACCGCGCCAGCCGCCAGTCCGGCTCCGCTCCGCCGCCTGTCGACGGCGACGATGCCGGCGATCAGGGCGACCAGGCTGTGCGACGCAAGCGACGGATCGACACGTTCGAGCTGAAGGAGGAGGATCGCCTGTACGACGTCGTCGACGAGTCGGAGTACCAGAAAATCGTCGCACAGCGTCGCGCGGCGGGTGAGAACTTCGTCGTGGACGACAACGGGCTGGGGTATGCGGACACGGGTCTGGAGGACGTTTGGGACCGACGCGATGAGGACGACGACTCGTGGGACGAAGACGAGGACGGCGGCAGACGGAAGAAGAAAGAGAAGAAGCCTGCGGGTTAGTAGCTTTTGTCGTACAGTTCGCTTTACAATTGTTTGCGGGTCTCTCGTTTGTTTCTCTCCGCCCTTGGTCGTTGGGTGACTTAAAGTCCAATTGGCAGTTTTATCTTGTTGTATGGCCACGCTTGGCTGTTAGCTTGCCTGACTCGGGCTTTAAATGCTGCACATTAGTTTACGCAGCCTTAGTTTTGGTTCCCTGGCACTCATCTTTTGTGTAGCACTAAGGACGTTACTCGTGGCAAATAGACGTCAAGCGGTATCTTGTTTCTTGGCCTCCGAGGTGGCTTTTAAGTTGACTCAGAAGTTATCTTATTTCTTGGCCTCCTTTTTTCCGCTCCCCACGTTAGGGCCCAGGCCGCGCCGAGAGGGCGTCGCCGCGCGGAAGGCGCTTTCCGCAGCCGCGGCCATGATGGGGAAGCGCCGCGGCGCCTCCAACATGTTCGCCGCTGCCGGCGCACGTGCCGGCGGGCGGCAAGCTTCGCAGGCACTGCCGGCCGGCGAGGCGCAAGCGGCGGAGGCGCTGCTGGAGGAGCTGATTAACGACATCGGCGCGGACGCGCATGAGCGCTTGCCCGACAAGAGAAGACGGAGAGGTGCGGTCCAATTGAGTGGGTTGGTTCGTCTCGACGTGTGCGTGGTTTCGCTGTGGGTTCCTCTGCAGGTTTTGCTCGGGTGGCATGGCGGGATTGCGGCTGAGTGTGCATAAGTTCAGCTTCTAGCGCTTAATCTCCGCAAACGTTCGAATTGTGCCTCTCGACCTCCACCATCGCCCAACGTCCCTTGTCCTCTCCGACTCATCCCGTCATTCTTCCGTCCCTTCCTCTCCCTCCCGTGGCTTGGTGACGTTTTCACTCGCATTCGTCAGGTGGCGGCGTGGCTGTGACCGTTACGCCCTCCCCGTGGCGTCCACTCGCGCAGCACGCGAAGCCCCCCGTCTACCCCGACGATTTCCACGACGCACCTGTCGTCACGCCGTCAAACGAGCCGGTCGTTTCTGCCGACCGACAGCAGCAGCAAAATCAGCAGCCGCCACCGGCGCCATTTCCCGACGGCTCACCCTTTCCCGAAATGATCCCTGCTGCTGGGGCACGTGAGCACGAAGGGGTGAATGCCGTTACTGCTGGTGGAGGGGCAGGTACGGGTTCCGGGTCACCTAGTGTTAAAGCAGAAGCTAATAGCAACGCCGGGGTAAACGGTGGTGGAGCTGGTATGACGACAGGCGTTAACGTAGAGTCTGGAGAGGAAAAAGTATCAGGAGCAGCGGCAGGTGAAGGAGCTGGTATGACGACAGGCGTTAACGTAGAGTCTGGAGAGGAAAAAGTATCAGGAGCAGCGGCAGGTGAAGGAGCTGTAGCTGGGAGTGGTCCGGTAGACGGAGGGCAGTCAACCAAACCGGATACCGCCGAGGCAGGCCAGGCGCCGAAGCTGCATGCTAGGCTCGGAGCGCTGGCTCAGGAGGAGAACGCGTCTGCGGCTTGGCACTCTGTCAGCCGAGGCTCGGCAGCAGGCTTGGCAGACGAGAAGGGTGGCAGCCCTGGCAGGGCCGGCGCAGCAGCGGGAGGGGATAAAGGGGGATGGGCGGGGGCGGCTGTAGCAGGGCAAACGGCTGTAGCGGGGAGTGCGGCTGTAGCAGGGTTAGATGCGCCTGTGAACGTGGAGGGGCTTCCGCTGGACGCAGATGGGAAGCTTCCGTTCTTCTTCCTAGATGCGGTGGAGGAGTCTTATGGCGCGCTTCAGGGCACGGTGTTCCTCTTTGGCAAGGTGAGAGGGGGTCTGGGAGAGAGTAGGGGGGGATGCTTGGGAAGAGGTAGGCGAGTCGTACGTGAGCTGCTGCGTAGCATGCACGACTTGCAGTAGTGCGTGTTTACCGTGCCTCCCCAATTGCAAACTCCCATGACCTTTTGCCCTTCCACCATCCCACTTGCCCCCCAAGCAGGTCCCTGTAAAGCAAGACACGAACACCAGCAATCCCAGCGCCAGCGGGTCGTTCGTGAGCTGCTGCGTGGGCGTCCAGGGCGTGCAGCGGTGCGTGTTCGCCGTGCCTCGCGAGGGGCTGTTTGAGGACCCTCAGCTGGCCGTGCTGGAGGCGGAAGAGCAGCAGGCCCGGGAGGAGGACGCGGGGAAAGCGGGGGGTGGGCAGAAGGGCAAGGGCGGTGGGGCGAAGGGGGGAAACAAGGGCGAGGAGGAGTCGGAGAGAGTGAAGGCTGCCCGGCTCAAGAAGATGCGCAAGCTGCATGTGAGAAGGCTGATGAGGGCGCTGAGGAGGGGGTGCGGAAATGGGGTGTACGGACGAGGTTTGGGGATGGGGTTCAGGAATTGGATTATGGGAGGGGGTTCAACCAAGGCTTGAGGATATGATGTTTTACCTACAGGGGGATAGTGAACGCGTTGCTAGTCCTTAAAGCCCATCTTCCCACTCTTTCCCACATCCCCATCTCCCCATCTTCCCACTCTTTCCCACATCCCCATCACCCCATCTTCCCACTCTTTCCCACATCCCCATCTCCCCATCTTCCCACTCTTTCCCACATCCCCATCTCCCCATCTTCCCACTCTTTCCCACATCCCCATCTCCCCATCTTCCCACTCTTTCCCACATCCCCATCTCCCCATCTTCCCACTCTTTCCCACATCCCCATCACCCCATCTTCCCACTCTTTCCCACGTCCCCATCACCCCATCTTTCCACTCTTTCCCACATCCCCATCACCCCATCTTCCCACTCTTTCCCACATCCCCATCTCCCCATCTTCCCACTTCCCCATCCCCCAATCTACCCCATCTCCCCACTTCCCCATCCCCCCCATTCCCCGGATTACCACAGGAGCTGGCCACGCCACTCAAGGAGGAAATTCGCCAGCGACTCATGGAGCGCCACGTGTCCTCCTTCTGCATGATGCCAGTCAAGGTGGGTCGCCTGCTGACTGCCCCAGAGTCCTCACTAGCAGCAGCTCACTGTATGGAGTAAAAATCTCTTGATTCGGCCTGAATGTTTTTGCTTGGATTCGTGTGAGAATCTGTGCTCATGTGCGTTCATCCTGTGCTCATGTGCGTTCATCCTGTGCTCATGTGCGTTCATCCTGTGCTCATGTGCGTTCATCCTGTGCTCATGTGCGTTCATCCTGTGCTCATGTGCGTTCATCCTGTGCTCATGTGCGTTCATCCTGTGCTCATGTGCGTTCATCCTGTGCTCATGTGCGTTCATCCTGTGCTCATGTGCGTTCATCCTGTGCTCATGTGCGTTCATCCTGTGCTCATGTGCGTTCATCCCTGCCTGACTGTTCGCCTCTCTGCTGTGTCATTGTCTCTCCCTGTCACACGCAGCGTTCATACGCGTTTGAGAGGAAGGATATCCCACGAGGCGAGCAATATGTGCTCAAGATCACATACCCTTACGCGGTAGGCTTGCAAGCGCCATGACGACTGATTGATTGTCTTCCGGTTTTGCTAGCTCCCTGACTGATTGGATGCTCACTGTGGTTGTTGGCTGTTCCTCTCACTGCATCTCGCCTCTTACTGTACCTCTCACCGCACCTCTCACTGCGCCTCTCATACCTCTCTCTTACTGCGTCTCTGTTGATAACTGCAGGATGCCCCTCTGCCTTCAGACCTCACAGGCACGCACTTCAGTGCCGTGCTGGGTACCCACACCAGGTGAGACGAGAGGGCTCTATTAGCTGGTTGCAACCCCAGGCCAGATAACTTGTTCTTTCATTTCTTGTAGACTGGACAGGGGCACAATTTACTGCTAGGAAGGTTGTCACAGAGAAGTCCTCTGGACACTCAACCAAACTCCACCGCAATCCACTGCGCTCCACCCCACCCCACCCCGGCAGTGCACTGGAGCTGCTGCTGCTGAAGCGGCACCTCAAGTGCCCCTGCTGGCTGGCTGTGGACCGCCCCACCTGCATCCACCCCTCCTCCCAGGTCCGTGCCTCAGAATAAACATGTGATAAAAGTGTTGTTTTGAGACGTCTCTAAACAACACTTCTATCACGAGGCGCCTCAAGTGCCCCTGTTGGCTGGCTGTGGACCGCCCTACCCGCATCCACCCCTCCTCCCAGGTCCGTGCCCCGTCCCAAGTCATAAACACGTGTAGGTTGACTTTTGAGTCAACTCATAAGTCAACCCGCCCCACCCGCATCCACCCCTCCTCTCAGGTCCGTGCCCCGTCCCAATACATACACACGTACGTGTAGGTGTGAAATGGAATAGAACCGTAATCACCTCCGTGTTGGTGTTTGACCTTTTTATTGGATCATTGATCGGAGCATTCCTTGACTGCTTCTCGTCCCTCGTCCATGCTCCTCCCTCGTCCACACTCCTCTCGTCTGCCTTCCACCCCTAGTGCCCCATTCATTCCCACCAGAGGAGCCACTGCAGGGTGGGGGTATCAGTGGCATCACCCAAGCTGGTGGCGCCAGCAGCAGCAGACAGCGACCCTCCGCCCCTGGTGGTGACGTCATTACCATCCCCTTCCCCTACACTCACTGTCTATCCTCGCTCTTCACCCCACTTAATCCGCTCTGCCCTCCCACCACAGGAGCCACTGCAGGGTGGAGGTATCAGTGGCATCACCCAAGCTGGTGTCGCCAGCAGCAGCAGACAGCAACCCTCTGCCCCTGGTGGGGGCATCTTCTCTCCCCTTCCCCAACACTCACTGTCTATCCCCGCTCTTCACCCCACTTAATCTCGTCCGTTCATTTCTACCAGAGGAGCCACTGCAGGGTGGAGGTATCGGTGGCGTCACCCAAGCTGGTGTCGCCATCAGCAGCAGAGAGCGACCCTCCGCCCCTGGTGGTGGCATCTTTGAATGTGAAGACGGTGGTGAACCATGGGAAGAATGTGAATGAGGTTGCTGCTGTTTCAGTCGTCTTCTGCCGTAATGCCAAGGTTAGTAGTAGGGTGGTGGTGTGCGGTGCCAAGTGGTGGGGAGGTGCAGTGCGGAGTGGTGTGCTGGTAAGGACGCTTGTGGTGGCGCCTCTGATCGTGAAGACGGTTGTGAACCATGGGAAGAATGTCAACGAAGTCGCTGCTGTTTCAGTCGTCTTCTGCCGTAATGCCAAGGTTAGTAGTAGGGTGGTGGTGTGCGGTGCCAAGTGGTGGGGAGGTGCAGTGCGGAGTGGTGTGCTGGTAAGGACGCTTGTGGTGGCGCCTCTGATCGTGAAGACGGTTGTGAACCATGGGAAGAATGTCAACGAAGTCGCTGCTGTTTCAGTCGTCTTCTGCCGTAATGCCAAGGTTAGTAGTAGGGTGGTGGTGTGCGGTGCCAAGTGGTGGGGAGGTGCAGTGCGGAGTGGTGTGCTGGTAAGGACGCTTGTGGTGGCGCCTCTGATCGTGAAGACGGTTGTGAACCATGGGAAGAATGTCAACGAAGTCGCTGCTGTTTCAGTCGTCTTCTGCCGTAATGCCAAGGTTAGTAGTAGGGGTGGTGGTGTGCGGTGCCAAGTGGTGGGGAGGTGCAGTGCGGAGTGGTGTGCTGGTAAGGACGCTTGTGGTGGCGCCTCTGATCGTGAAGACGGTTGTGAACCATGGGAAGAATGTCAACGAAGTCGCTGCTGTTTTCGTGGTCTTCTGCCGCAATGTCAAGGTTAGTAGGGTGGTGCTGTGCGGTGCCAAGTGGCGGGGATGTGCGGTGCGAAGTGGTGCGCTGGTAAGGACGGTGGTGGTGGCGTCTCTGAATGTGAAGACGGTGGTCAACCATGGCAAGAATGTGAACGAGGTGCTGTTTCGGTGGTGTTTTGAGTAGCGAGAGTAGTTCTGTGCGGTACCAAGTGGTGCTGAGTGGTGCCCGGTAAGGGCGGCGTGGCATGTTACTGAACGTGAAGAGGGTGGTCAACAATGGAAGAATGTGAACGAAGTTGCTGCTGTCTCGGTGGTGTTCTGCCGCAATGCAAAGGTCAGTTGGTAGTGAGAGCGGTCCTGAGCTGTACAGTGCGGTGCTGTGCATTGAACGGAGCGGTTTGCCATGTGATTCGTGTTGTGTGAACATGAGATGGTGGTGTGTGTGTGTGAACCATGGCAAGAATAACGGGTGAGTGACAGTGCCCTTGCTGGCATTTGCTGGTCTGTGCTCTGGTTTCTGCCTTCTCCATTCATCCCACCCCTCCACCCCCATGCTTCTCCTTTCCCCCTGCCCCAACCCTCCTCACCAGATTGATCGACCAATGGCGCGCAGCGAGTGGAGTGGGGCGGCGTCGCTTGGACACTTCTCAGTGCTGAGGCGGCTGGAGGGGGTGATGTCCCCCGTGGGATTCGATTCTGCCATCGCTTCAGCCAATCAGAGGGCGGGGCGGGATGGGCCAGTGCTGAGCAAGAAGGGAAGGTGAGTGAGTGAGCAAGTGAGTGATTGTGAGTGTGAGTTTACTTGACTCACAAGTCTAGTTCCACCATCCCACCCACACCTTTCTCAATGCATGTAATCTCCATTCCTAACTGTGTGGATTCTGGACAATGTGTAAATCCAAGCCAATCCCCTTCCATTCCTCCCTCTCCTCCTCCCCACCTAACCCTCTCAACCCATCCACCATGTGCCTATAGCGAGAGGGAACTGCTGAGCTATCTGCTGGCGCGAATGGGGCGGCTGGATGCTGACGTCATCATAGGACATGGGCTTGCAGCTTTTGATCTCACTGTGCTGCTGCAGCGCATGCAGGTGGGCGCTCAGGTGTTTTTTCAGATAGTGTCTTATTTTTTTGTTATCCTGAGCCTTGTTTCCACATCAATCTGCTCTTGGCCCAACACCCTGTACGTCCCCTCCAGGCTTGTCGTGTGGGAAACTGGTCTGCGATTGGTCGGCTCAAGCGCACCCAAATGCCAAAGCTAGGGGGCGGCCCGGGCAGCAACTGGGGCGGCGGAGGGGCGGCGCCCGGCCTGCTGTCAGCTGTAGCCGGGCGGCTGCTGATCGACACGAGCGTTTCGTCCCGAGAGATACTGCCGAAGGAAGTGAGCCACTCGCTGTCGGCGCTGGCAGCGAGTCAGCTGGGGCACACGCGGAGGGAGGTGACAGCGGCTGAAGTGCCGGGGATGTATGGCAGCAGCGAATCTCTGATGAAACTGGTGAGTGGTTGCTTGCTGAATGGGACTGGTGAGGGCTATGGCGCACAGGATAGCTCTTGAGACAGGATAGGCAGCTGGGGCACACGTGGAGGGAGGTGGCAGCCTAAGTGGGTATATACGCGTATAGCGTATATACGCGTATCGTATATACGCTATCGTATATACGCTATACGCATAGGTCCCGAAACCCTAGATACGCTATTCGGGCAGGTTGAAAAAAAGTTAGGGCAGCTAAAGTAAGACCCCCCTGATATACTTATGCGGTCAGTTTCCACAGGGGTTGGATTTCCCGGATTTTTTTCCCGACCCAAAATTATTCACCAACAACATTACAATGACACATACTCATCTCATACTACTAGCACACATACTACAACTCACGCTACTCCAGATCAATTACGCCACCTACTCATACTCATCCTCCAGAATGACGTCGCCCCCCTCCTCCTCCTCCTCCTCCTCCTCCTCGTCCCCCTCCACCACATTGTAGCCCTCGGGCATGGGAGGCTCCGGCATGTTCCCGAGCACCACACCCGGCATGACATCTGCACGGGAATGCCAATTGCGCACAACATTCCAGTTGTGCGCAACAAAAACCAAATCCCGGCACTTGGCAGAGCCAAGCCGGTTCCGGCGGGCCGTGTGCACCCCATCCCACGTTGACCATCCCCTCTCACATGGTGAAGCCAACACGGCCTGAGAGAGAGTCCTGATGGCGAGGGCCGCCAGCTTTGGTGCGTCAGTGCCGTGCCACTGCCACCACTTTACCATGTCATACTTGCCCTCCTTGACCAAGCTCCTCTGAGCAATTGCATCCCCCATCCCGAAGCTTCCCTTCATATCCAGAAATGCCCTCACCCCCTCCTGCAGTTCCAGCAAAACCTCGCCAAAGTCATCCCCATCATCCCCCTCCTTACCGTGATTGCAGAGGTGCTCGGCGTGCTGAGTGATGAACGCTTTGAATACCTTTGTGCACTCCGCGTCTGAGCCGAAGATGTCTTCATCCTGGTTCGCCGGGTTGAGAATCCGGCCCGCAACGTGCATGGGGCAGGCGAGGCTGCCATCCCACCTGTTCTTCAGCAGGCGGCGGATGTGCACTTTGTCGGAGTAGGAGAGCTGCTCCTCATCCTCCTCCACCACTGTCCCCACATCCTCGGTCAACTGCAACATTGTGTCATACATACGGCCCATCATCCCCTTGGCATCCGCATCGGTCTTACGCATTGCGAAGAACGGGAGCTTCATCAGCTTGCAGAAAAACTCCGCCGTTTTCCACCACGCGTCATCAAGAACTTGCGCTGCAAACTTCTCCGCAGGCTTCTTCCTCTCCCCAACTGCCCAGCCCTTCCACACATCAGACACAACCATCTGTGCAAGCGACTGCCGCAGCTCACAGAGACGGGACACAACAATGCATTGTGTCCCGAATCTTGTTCCAGCCGGTTTCAGCGCCTGCAGCATCCTTGCACCCACCATTTCCGGGTTCCGCAAGTATCCCCTCGTCCAGTGGTGGTTGCGGACGAAGGAGCTGATATCGCCCGCAGGGTCCACCACGTTCTTGGCCCACGGCATCTTGCCGACGTCCTCCATGAAGAGGTCCAACACGTGGGTGGCGCAAGGCACGTGTTGAATGTGCGGCCATTCCGCGATCAACTGGTTGCACGCCACCGCGTAGTTGGACCCACCGTCCGTGCAGAATGCCACCACGTTCTCCGGACCGACCTCCTCCACCACGGGCCTGAGGATGCTGGCGACATAACCGCCAGTTTTGGTCTCCATGCGGCAGTCCACGCTGTCCTTGAACACCGCGCCACTGTCGTTGACGAGAAACACGTTCGCCTGGGGGCGACCGTTCTTATCGGTCATCATATAAGAAGCAACTGTCACGCCGGTCCGCTTCCAGCTCGCCTTCACTCCAGAAAGCCCCCTGTCGATGTTGTCGCAGCACATTCGCAAGCCCGCCCCGCCGATGAACCGCCTGTTTGGTGGGACGTATCCTGTGCCGGCGTCTCTAATGGCATGAACGGCGTTGATGAAGAGAGGGTGCTCCGCAACGCGCTCCGGGATGCGACACCCCGCGACCATGAGCGCCAACGCCTCATGTGCATCGCGCTTCCCAGCTTCCGCACCCGTCTCCAAGTAGTCAGTAATGCGGCTCCTCTTGCCGCTGCTGGTGACCGACGCGATGGCATCCGATGTCGCCTGGCGGCGCTGAGCCGCCGCTGCAGCCTTAGCCTCGTACTTCTTCCGCATGGCAACCCGCGCTTCAGTGGGGGCTTCCTTGCATAGCGCCACTTCGCGGCGCTTCATCTTCCTCCAACTCGCCAAGTGCTGCGCGCAGCGGATGGCGGCACCAGAAAAAACATTGCAGCAGTACCTGCACTCGTACTGCTGCGATTTCCCCTCGTCCACCTTTATGAGGCGGAAATGCTTGAACACATCGTGGTCGACATCCGGAAGGTAAACTCGAGCCGCACAATCAGGACTGGCCGTGCCGGTATCAGGAGGGGGAGTGGACTGGGCCGGGTTAACAACTGCAGAAGCCATGCTAAAAATCTCTGTGAAGTAAACAGGAGGATGAATTGACGAGATAAAACAATACCTGCTTGTTAAGTAGCGTGGGATGGATTGGTGAAGAGAAGTTGGATTGGAGGGAGTTTGTAGATCGAGAGCGGTACAAATTGGTGGAACTCCAATGTGAAATGTCAAGGACATCGCGACTCCAAACATTGGAGCCACGTAACCCAACTCACAGTCGCGGCGCCGCAATTTGAAAGCACGGAAACCAACTCACCTACACACATTGAAGCAAAGTCCAGGCCAGGGTAGATCTCGAGCGTGCATTTCGAGCACGGCATCTTCTTCGTCGTGAGAAGACGAAACTTTTTAGATGTACTAAAAAAAAATCGATTTTGGGCTGCCCCAAAAAAAAACCCCGAGCGTATAGCGTTTTGCGTGTATACGCAAGCGGATAAACGCTATACGCTTCAAGGCAAAAGCGTATATACCCACTTAGGTGGCAGCGACTGAGGTGGGGGGGATGTATGGCAGCAGCGAGAGCCTCATGAAGCTGGTGAGTTGGTAGAAACAGACAGACGAATGGCTCGCCCTCACCCTCATGTTCCAACTCTCTATGCTGCCACTGCTGCTCTTGCTCTCCCTCTCTCTCCTCTCCCTCCCTCACTCCCCTCTCCCTCTCTCCCGCCCACACCCCCCCCCATCCACCCTGCAGGTGGGGCTGGTGGAGAAAGACGCATGGCTCGCCCTCACGCTCATGTTCCAACTTCCGTGCTGCCACTTCTGTCCTCCCCTCCCTCTCCCTTAATTCCCTCTCCTCCCCTCCTCTCTTTCCCTCCCTGCAGGTGGGGCTGGTAGAGACAGACGCATGGCTCGCCCTCACGCTCATGTTCCAACTGTCCGTGCTGCCACTCTCGCGCCAGCTCACCAACCTCAGCGGCAACCTTTGGAACCGCACACTGCACGTGGGCACACCTTTGGAACCGCACACTGCAGGTGGGCACACCTTTGGAACCGCACACTGCAGGTGGGCACACCTTTGGAACCTGGCTTCTCGTGCTGGATAGGAGTAACTTGTTCCTTTTCCCATCGACTCCTGGTAGGACCCTACATTAACTTGTTTTTGTTAGATAGCTTGAGAGTGATCGTGCTGTGTTTTTCTTCTGCTGCCCGTCGTTGTCAGGGATCCCGGGCGCAGCGAATCGAGTACCTCCTGCTGCACGAATTCCACCGCCGGAAGTTCATGCTGCCCGACAAGCTGACCTCAAAAGAAAAAGAAGCGGCAGTCTCATCCGCCGCTACCGCTGCTACAGCCTCAGGCAAGAAAAAGAAACGCAAAGGAGCAGGAGGGAGTGCCAGGGAGATTCAAGAAAAGGCAGCAGGAGCAGGAGAAGACGCTACAGTGGCAAGGGGAGTAGAAGGGGGAGAGGAAGAAGAGGGGGATGATGATGATACTCCTGAGGGCGCCGAGGGAGGAGCAGGAGCAAGAGGAAAGAAGGGGGGTGGCGGAGGAGGAGGGGGAGGTGAGGGGGGGAAGAAGAAGGGGCCGGGGTATGCGGGGGGGTTGGTGCTGGAGCCGAAGCGAGGGCTGTATGATAAGATAGTGGTGCTGCTGGACTTCAACAGCCTGTATCCCTCCATCATCCGCGAATACAACATCTGCTTCACCACTGTGGCTTGTCCGGATGATGCCTCTTCTCTCCCCCAACTACCCGACCCTGATCCCCCTGGGGTGCTGCCAGAGGTACGTGTGTGTGGGCTGGCTTCGTTTGTCTGGGAGAAGGCTCTTGAAGGGCTGACTTGTGATGCAGAAGGTGGGTTGGGGGGTTGGTGCTGGAGCCGAAGAGGGGGCTGTATGATAAGATAGTGGTGCTGCTGGACTTCAACAGCCTGTATCCCTGCATCATCCGCGAATACAACATCTGCTTCACCACCGTTGCCTGCCCCGATGATGCCTCCTCGCTGCCACAGCTGCCTGACCCTGACCCCCCTGGGGTGCTGCCAGAGGTACGTGCGTGACTTGGCGTGCCTGTTCTGTTCCATTCGATGTGCCACACCCCGCACCGCACTGCACCACACCACACTACTTCACACCACACCCTGCAGATTCAAGTTGCTGCCAGGGACAAGGGCACGGATGCGATCCAATAATGCCTTTTATCTAATCCCTTTGTGTGATATGGTGCGGTATGGTATGGCGTGGTGCTGGCAGGTGCTGGGCATGTTGGTGCAGAGGAGGCGGCAGGTGAAGGATCTACTCAAGAGGGAGAATGATCCGGACGAGAGGCAGAGGCTGGACATCCGCCAACAAGCGCTCAAGCTCACTGCCAACAGGTGCGATACACTAGATAGATGCTAGGGTGTTGGGCGCCTCAAGCGCCCGTACCTGCAGTCCATGCAGTACGTGCGGCTGCCTGGGCTTCTCTAACTCGTTCGTTTTCGCCAACTCCTGTAAAATTGACTCATAAGTCACCCCGCCTGCACCTGTCCCGCTTCCCTTGCCCCTCCCGTTTCCCCCAACCCTCCCGTTCCCCTCACTCCTTCCGCTCCTCTCGCCCCCTGCAGCATGTACGGCTGCCTGGGATTTTCCAACTCACGCTTCTTCGCCAAGCCCCTCGCTGAACTGATCACGTCAAGGGTACGCCTTCCCCATCCCATCCCCTTCATTCCATGGTCCTGCTGTTTTCCGTTCTGTGAGCGAGTTTTGTTGGATTTCTCACAGTACGTTCTTTGGGTTTGTGACGTTCTGCAAACTTCTGTAAACGTTCTGCAACTTACTGGTGCAGGAACAAACTGAACCTGGAGGTGATAAACGATGACACCGACTCGTCATGATCAACACAACTGCATTGCTGCCCGTCCCCTTTGCTGCTGTCGTTCCCCCCCTCTCCCAGGGCCGAGACATCCTTCAGTGCACAGTGGATCTGGTGCAGAACAACTTGAATCTGGGGGTGATATACGGTGACACGGACTCCATCATGATCATCACTGTCCCCACCTGCCCTTGCTTCCCTCTCCTCGCTCCCTGCTATCCGGCTTGCCCTTCCCTGCCTCCTCTTCTGCAGGGCCGAGACATCCCTCAGAGCACAGTGGATCTGGTGCAGAACAACTTGAACCTTGAAGTGATGTACAGTGACACGGACTCCATTATGATCAACACGGCCTTTCCCCTTGCTGCTCTCATTCCCTACCTGAATCCCCACCTCTCAAATCACAGGGTCGGGACATCCTGCAGAGCACGGTGGATCTGGTGCAGAACAATCTGAATCTGGAGGTGATATACGGTGATACAGACTCCATCATGATCAACACGGGGCTGGACGACCCCAGCCAGGCCATTGCCATCGCCCACCGCGTCAAGAAAGAGGTGAGGAGAAGGGGAGGAGAGGTGAGGAGGGTTGGAGGGGACGGTTGTTGTTGAGGTGCTTTTTAGAAGCGGGCTGGACGGCCCTAGCCAGGCCATTGCTATTGCCCACCGCGTAATATCCCACTCCCGCTTGTTCACATCTGCACCTGCTGCTGCGGAACGAAAAGAAGTACTCCGCTTGTTCACGCTGCTCCGGGGGCCGGTGAAACCCCCACCGTGCTTGGTGACTTTTGAGTCGACTCAAAAGTCACTTTGTCAAGCTGCTCCTGGGGCCGGTGAATGTGCCTCAAAAGCGACGAGCCCCGGACAAGATACTGCTCAGCACACCATCCCTCACCCCACACCCTCGCCCTTCCCCTCTATCCTCTGCCATCCACCACACCAGGCCCACAAGCGTTGCAAACTCCTTGAGATTGAGATGGACAGGCTGTTCCGCAGCATGCTGCCGCTGAACAAGAAGAAGTACGCCTCTGTCAAGCTGCTCCTGGGTGACGGGGAACCCCCTTACTCTGCTCCAGAGGCACCGTAAAAGCGGAGAGCCTGACAAGAAGCTGCGGATCACACCATCCCTCGCCCCCACTCCCTCTCCCTTGCTCTCCCCTTCCCACGCTGCAGGTGAACAAGCGCTATAAGCTGCTTGAAATCGAGATGGACGGGCTATTCCGAAGCATGCTGCTGCTGAACAAGAAGTACGCCTCTGTCAAGCTGCTCCTTGACTTTCCCCTTTGCCCTGCCCCACCACACCATCCCTCTGCCAGGTGAACAAGCGCTATAAACTTCTAGAGATTGAGATGGACGGGCTATTCCGAAGCATGCTGCTCCTGAACAAGAAGAAGTACGCTTCCATCAAGCTGCCTTCTCTCCATCTCCCCTTCCCTCCCCTCCCCCGTGAAAACCAGGTCAACAAGCGCTATAAGCTGCTTGAAATCGAGATGGACGGCTTGTTCCGAAGCATGCTGCTGCTGAACAAGAAGAAGTACGCTTCCATCAAGCTGCCTTCTCTCCATCTCCCCTTCCCTCCCCTCCCCCGTGAAAACCAGGTCAACAAGCGCTATAAGCTGCTTGAAATCGAGATGGACGGCTTGTTCCGAAGCATGCTGCTGCTGAACAAGAAGAAGTACGCCTCCGTCAAGCTGCTCCTGGGAGCTGGCGAGCCCCCTAAAGTGCTGAGAGAGGTGGCGGAGCACAAGGGGCTGGACATTGTTCGGCGTGACTGGAGTGTTTTATCCAAGGAGATCGGTGCTTTCTGCCTCAAGCAGATCCTGTCTGGCAGGTATGTCCGGCCTGCAAGAGGTGCTGTGGTTTCTTGGTGCCCCAAATAGCCAAGCCCCCACGGTGTTGAGAGAGGTGGCGGAGCACAAGGGGCTGGACATTGTTCGGCGTGACTGGAGTGTTTTATCCAAGGAGATCGGTGCTTTCTGCCTCAAGCAGATGCTGTCTGGCAGGTATGTCCGGCCTGCAAGAGGTGCTGTGGTTTCTTGGTGCCCCAAATAGCCAGCCCCCACGGTGTTGAGAGAGGTGGCGGAGCACAAGGGGCTGGAAATCGTTCGCAGGGACTGGAGTGTGCTGTCTAAAGAGATCGGCGCCTACTGCCTCAACCAGATTCTCTCTGGCAGGTGAGCGTGAGAGAGGGTGTGCATGGAGGTGAATGAAATATCAAGCCAGCCAGCCCCCCTTGGTGCTGCGGGAGGTGCCGGAGCACAAGGGGCTGGACATCGTTCGCAGGGACTGGAGCGTTCTATCCAAGGAGATGGGTGCCTACTGCTTGAAACAGATACTGTCTGGCAGGTACGGGTGAGAGTGGTTCGATCCTGGCTATTCTCGGCACCCCAATTCGAACTCCCCACAGTGCTGCGAGAGGTGGCGAAGCACAAGGGGCTGGACATTGCTCGCAGGGACGGCAGTGTTCTATTGAAAGAAATTGGCAGCTTCTGCTTGAAGCAGATTCTGTCTGGCAGGTGGGTTGCCTTGCCTGCTCCAGATAGCCCTGTGTGTTTGTGGGTGGTGACTTTTCTCGGTGCCCCGGATAGCGATCGCTCCCCAGGACCTCCTCACCTATTCCCACCTCTCCCCACCTCACCTCTCCCCATCTCCTCAACTCACCTCTCCCCACCTCTCCCCACCTCTCCCCACCTCGTCCCGATTATGTGAGTGCAGGCCGCGGGAGGAGGTGGTGGAGGCGATTCACAATGAGCTGCGCAATGTGAGTGCAACCACGGTCACTTACTCACCCATTCACTCACTCACTCACTCACTCACTCACTCACTCACTCACAATCACACGCACACCCTTGCAGCGCAATCACAATCAGAACAAGTCGGATGCTTGTCATTTGCCATCACCCTCACAAGCCGTCCACTAAGTCACCCGCATGCCCTCTTTCTCTCCCCCCCTCTCTCCACTCTTCCAACACGCTACAGCTGGCAGCGAGGTTACGAGCGGGGGAGGTAGACCTGACATCGTTTGTCAGCACCAAGCCGCTCACCAAGACGCCCTCCGACTACCCGAATGCCAACTCACAACCTTTCTCCTGCTCTGCCCATCTGCCCCTGTCGTCCCCTCCCTGTGAACACGCCAGCTGGCAGCGAGGCTACGAGCAGGGGAGGTAGACCTGACATCGTTCGTGATCACCAAGACGCTGACGAAGCCGCCGTCCGACTACCCAGATGCCAACTCACAGCCGCACGTGCAGGTGGCACTGAGGAGGAAGAAGGAGGGGCGCACGGAGGGGTGCAACGCAGGAGACGCCATTCCCTACGTCGTTGCCGTTCCACGGGTAGGTGCTGTGGGATGAAGGCAGGTTCAGTGTGGGGCTGGGTAGGGTACTCTCATGTTAGCTCGCGGCTGCGCTTGCATGTGGAGCTGAGGAAGGAGGGGCGCACAGAGAGGTGCAATGCTGGAGGCGCCATTCCCTATGGCATTGCCATTCCAAGGGTATGTGCTGTGGGATGAAGGCAGGTTCATTGCGGTGATGAGTGGTTGAATAGGGTATCTAACGTAGGATACCGAGAGAGCGGGGCACGTGGACAAGGAGAAGAGTGCAGAGAACGAGTTGGCCCTGAAACACCCCCCTCCCGATTTCCTTCATCCCCCCCCGCCTGTGTGCATGTGCAGCAACCATGCAGTGGGGGAGCAGAAACAGCAGCAGCACCTGGCCGGAGCAGCGGTGCAGGCAGCATAGCAGAGCGAGCAAGGCATGTGGACGAGTTGAGGAGTGCAGAGAGCGAGTGGGACGTGGACAGGGAGTAACTTTTGAGTCGACTCAAAAGTCAGGACGTGGATAGGGAGTACTACCTGGCACACCAGGTGCCGCCCTTAAAACACCCCCCTCCATTCCCCTCTTCTTCCCCCACCGCCTGCAGCAATCAGGAAGTGAGGGAGCAGACGCAGCAGTGCCACCTGCTGGTCGCGGTGCGGGTGGCATAGCGGAGCGAGCACGGCATGTGGACGAGTTGAGGAGCGCAGAGAGCGAGTGGGACGTGGACAGGGAGTACTACCTGGCACACCAGGTGCACCCCGTGGTGGCCCGGCTGTGCGCTCCCATTGAAGGCACGGACGCCGCCCGCCTGGCCGACTGTCTGGGGCTCGACTCCTCCAAGGTAGGGCCGCATACAGACAGACATATATAGAGGCACTTTTGAGGCGCCTCAAAAGACTTTTGTGACTTTTGAGGCGCCTCAAAAGTCGGCCACATACAGACAGACATATATAGAGGCGCTTCCAGGGAGAAACACGTTGATAGTGAGGGAGGGAGAGCGAGTGGGACGTGGACAGGCGCACCAGGTGCACCTCGTGGTGGCAAGGCTGTGTGCGCCTATCGAAGGCACGGACGCTGCTAGGCTGGCTGACTGCCTTGGGCTGGACTCCTCCAAAGTACACCCTTTCGCGGATTCTTGTATACATACAAAGTATTACCACAGTTGTTTAGACATGATAGAGGCAAGCAGTGGGTGGAGTGTTCCTCCTCATGTTTCAACTCGCAAACCCTAAACCCTTTAAAGTAAACTCCCTTGCCTGCCACCCTTGTCTTTTGTGTGCAGTATCGGCAGGTGCATGCAACAGCAGCAACGGTGCGAGATGATGCCATGCTGGCAGCCTCCTCCATTCTGGATGATGATGAACGGTGAGAGATGGGGTTTGATGAGAATGTACGGTGAGAGTTGGAGTTGATGATGATGGACGGTGAGAGATGGGGTTTGATGAGGATGAACGGTGAGAGATGGGGTTGATGAGAATGGACGATACGATCCTCCCTAATTGTCCCCTATTCTCCAATATTGCTCCCCTTCCCATCCATCGCTTACCCTCCTCCCCCGCTCTCACCCTCCTCCCCATCTCGCCCTTCTCAGATACTCGCACCTCCCCCCACTGCAGTTTCTCTGTCCCTCGTGCCGCTTCCCCTTTGCCTTCCAGTTCCATTACTTCTCTCTTTCCCCTCTTCCCCTCTATCCCCGCTCCCAACCCCTTCCCCCTGCCTCCCTTCCCCCCCCAGCTACGCGCGCCTCCCCCCGCTGCAGTTCCTCTGTCCCTCGTGCCGCTTCCCCTTTGCCTTCCCGGGCGTGCCTGCCATCGCCCACGGGAGGGACCGGGAGGTGCTTGAGAGGGCTGGGGAGAGAGCAGGTGGAGCAAATGGGATAGGAGAGAGCAGAGGGGAGGGGGAGAAGGGAAGTGGAGGGGAGGGGAAGGAGGTAGAGGGGGGGAAAGAGGAGGAGAGGGAGGTGCAGCCGCTGGTGTGTCCGCGCTGCAAGGACGCCAAGCCGCTGTCGCCTGCCATGCTCTCCAACCAGGTGTGCCAATCACAAAGAGCGACCAGTGGAACGCCTATAGTCCGCACAAAGGTTGTCGGCTCGAACCCTGTCGACTCAAAGCTCTTAAACCGGAACCTGAGCCTAATTCCTCACTTTTTTGTTTTGTGGCTTGGCATTTGTGGTGCAGGTGAAGAGGCAGGCAGAGGTTTTCATATCACAGTATTACGACGCATGGATGCAGGTAGGCTACACTGACAATCGTTTTTGCTTATTTTTATTGATTCTTACCTTGATGTTGATAATGCATTATTATGATGCATGCAGGTATTCCACTTCTCCCCAATTCTCTCTCCTCTCGTGCAATCTCATAGACACACGGCAAAGTCGGGTGCAGGACGGCAGACGGGTAGGAGGAGGGGAGGAGTTGACAGAGGAGGAGGAGAGGGTGAACGAGGTGTTGAATGAGAGCACGTGGAAGTTCATCTGGGATGGGCTCAGCACCATGCTGCGATCCGCACTCGTGCAGGTATGGATTGGTGCGGTCAGGTGGAGTGCGGTACAGTGCGGTACGGGTGCAGGTGGAGTGCGATACAGGTGCAGTTCATCTGGGATGGGCTCAGCACCATGCTGCGATCCGCACTCGTGCAGGTATGGATTGGTGCGGTCAGGTGGAGTGCGGTACAGTGCGGTACGGGTGCAGGTGGAGTGCGATACAGGTGCAGTTCATCTGGGATGGGCTCAGCACCATGCTGCGATCCGCACTCGTGCAGGTATTCCACTTCTCCCCAATTCTCTCTCCTCTCGTGCAATCTCATAGACACACACACACACAGACACACACACACACAGACACACACACACACAGACACACACACACACAGACACACACACACACAGACACACACACACACAGACACACACACACACAGACACACACACACACAGACACACACACACACAGACACACAACACACACAGACACACACACACACAGACACACACACACACAGACACACACACACACAGACACACACACACACAGACACACACACACACAGACACACACACACACAGACACACACACACACAGACACACACACACACAGACACACACACACACACAGACACACACACACACAGACACACACACACACAGACACACACACACACTGACACACACACACACTGACACACACACACACAGACACACACACACACAGACACACACACACACTGACACACACACACACAGACACACACACACACAGACACACACACACACAGACACACACACACACAGACACACACACACACAGACACACACACACACTGACACACACACACACAGACACACACACACACAGACACACACACACACACACACACACACACACACACAGACACACTGACACACACACACACAGACACACACACACACAGACACACACACACACAGACACACACACACACTGACACACACAACACAGACACACACACACACAGACACACACACACACAGACACACACACACACAGACACACACACACACAGACACACACACACACTGACACACACACACACAGACACACACACACACAGACACACACACACACACACACACACACACACACAGACACACACACACAGACACAGACACACAGACACAGACACACACACACACAGACACAGACACACACACACACACACACACACACACACAGACACAGACACACACACACACACACAGACACAGACACACACACACACACACACACACACAGACACAGACACACACACACACACACACACAGACACACACACACAGACACAGACACACAGACACACACACACACAGACACAGACACAGACACACACACACACACACAGACACACACACACACACACACACACACACAGACACACACACACACAGACACACACACACACAGACACACACACACACAGACACACACACACACACACACACACACACACACACACACAGACACACACACACACACACACACACACACAGACACACACACACACAGACACACACACACACAGACACACACACACACAGACACACACACACACACACACAGACACACACACACACAGACACACACACACACAGACACACACACACACAGACACACACACACACAGACACACACACACACAGACACACACACACACAGACACACACACACACAGACACACACACACACAGACACACACACACACAGACACACACACACACAGACACACACACACACAGACACACACACACACAGACACACACACACACAGACACACACACACACAGACACACACACACACAGACACACACACACACAGACACACACACACACAGACACACACACACACAGACACACACACACACAGACACACACACACACAGACACACACACACACAGACACACACACACACAGACACACACACACACAGACACACACACACACAGACACACACACACACAGACACACACACACACAGACACACACACACACAGACACACACACACACAGACACACACACACACAGACACACACACACACAGACACACACACACACAGACACACACACACACAGACACACACACACACAGACACACACACACACAGACACACACACACACAGACACACACACACACAGACACACACACACACAGACACACACACACACAGACACACACACACACAGACACACACACACACAGACACACACACACACAGACACACACACACACAGACACACACACACACAGACACACACACACACAGACACACACACACACAGACACACACACACACAGACACACACACACACAGACACACACACACACAGACACACACACACACAGACACACACACACACAGACACACACACACACAGACACACACACACACAGACACACACACACACAGACACACACACACACAGACACACACACACACAGACACACACACACACAGACACACACACACACAGACACACACACACACAGACACACACACACACAGACACACACACACACAGACACACACACACACAGACACACACACACACAGACACACACACACACAGACACACACACACACTGACACACACACACACAGACACACACACACACAGACACACACACACACAGACACACACACACACTGACACACACACACACAGACACACACACACACAGACACACACACACACAGACACACACACACACAGACACACACACACACAGACACACACACACACAGACACACACACACACAGACACACACACACACAGACACACACACACACACACACACACACACACACACACAGACACACACACACACAGACACACACACACACAGACACACACACACACAGACACACACACACACAGACACACACACACACAGACACACACACACACAGACACACACACACACAGACACACACACACACAGACACACACACACACAGACACACACACACACAGACACACACACACAGACACACACACACACAGACACACACACACACAGACACACACACACACAGACACACACACACACACAGACACACACACACAGACACAGACACACAGACACAGACACACACACACACACACACAGACACACACACACACACACACACACACACACAGACACAGACACACACACACACACACACAGACACAGACACACACACACACACACACACACACAGACACAGACACACACACACACACACACAGACACACACACACAGACACAGACACACACACACAGACACACACACACACAGACACAGACACAGACACACACACACACACACAGACACACACACACACACACACACACACAGACACACACACACACAGACACACACACACACAGACACACACACACACAGACACACACACACACACACACACACACACACACAGACACACACACACACACACACACACACACACAGACACACACACACACAGACACACACACACACAGACACACACACACACAGACACACACACACACAGACACACACACACACAGACACACACACACACAGACACACACACACACAGACACACACACACACAGACACACACACACACAGACACACACACACACAGACACACACACACACAGACACACACACACACAGACACACACACACACAGACACACACACACACAGACACACACACACACAGACACACACACACACAGACACACACACACACAGACACACACACACACAGACACACACACACACAGACACACACACACACAGACACACACACACACAGACACACACACACACAGACACACACACACACAGACACACACACACACAGACACACACACACACAGACACACACACACAGACACACACACACACAGACACACACACACACAGACACACACACACACAGACACACACACACACAGACACACACACACACAGACACACACACACACAGACACACACACACACAGACACACACACACACAGACACACACACACACAGACACACACACACACAGACACACACACACACAGACACACACACACACAGACACACACACACACAGACACACACACACACAGACACACACACACACAGACACACACACACACAGACACACACACACACAGACACACACACACACAGACACACACACACACAGACACACACACACACAGACACACACACACACAGACACACACACACACAGACACACACACACACAGACACACACACACACAGACACACACACACACAGACACACACACACACAGACACACACACACACAGACACACACACACACAGACACACACACACACAGACACACACACACACAGACACACACACACACAGACACACACACACACAGACACACACACACACAGACACACACACACACAGACACACACACACACAGACACACACACACACAGACACACACACACACAGACACACACACACACAGACACACACACACACAGACACACACACACACAGACACACACACACACAGACACACACACACACAGACACACACACACACAGACACACACACACACAGACACACACACACACACACAGACACACACACACAGACACAGACACACAGACACAGACACACACACACACAGACACAGACACACACACACACACACACACACACACACAGACACAGACACACACACACACACACACAGACACAGACACACACACACACACACACACACACAGACACAGACACACACACACACACACACACAGACACACACACACAGACACAGACACACACACACAGACACACACACACACAGACACAGACACAGACACACACACACACACACAGACACACACACACACACACACACACACACAGACACACACACACACAGACACACACACACACAGACACACACACACACAGACACACACACACACACACACACACACAGACACACACACACACACACACACACACAGACACACACACACACAGACACACACACACACAGACACACACACACACAGACACACACACACACAGACACACACACACACAGACACACACACACACAGACACACACACACACAGACACACACACACACAGACACACACACACACAGACACACACACACAGACACACACACACACAGACACACACACACACAGACACACACACACACAGACACACACACACACAGACACACACACACACAGACACACACACACACACACAGACACACACACAGACACAGACACACAGACACAGACACACACACACACAGACACAGACACACACACACACACACACACACACACACAGACACAGACACACACACACACACACACAGACACAGACACACACACACACACACACACACACAGACACAGACACACACACACACACACACACAGACACACACACACAGACACAGACACACACACACAGACACACACACACACAGACACAGACACAGACACACACACACACACACAGACACACACACACACACACACACACACACACACACACACACACAGACACACACACACACAGACACACACACACACAGACACACACACACACAGACACACACACACACAGACACACACACACACACACACACACACACACACACAGACACACACACACACACAGACACACACACACACAGACACACACACACACAGACACACACACACACAGACACACACACACACAGACACACACACACACAGACACACACACACACAGACACACACACACACAGACACACACACACACAGACACACACACACACAGACACACACACACACAGACACACACACACACAGACACACACACACACAGACACACACACACACAGACACACACACACACAGACACACACACACACAGACACACACACACACAGACACACACACACACAGACACACACACACACAGACACACACACACACAGACACACACAGACACACACACACACAGACACACACACACACAGACACACACACACACAGACACACACACACACAGACACACACACACACAGACACACACACACACAGACACACACACACACAGACACACACACACACAGACACACACACACACAGACACACACACACACAGACACACACACACACAGACACACACACACACAGACACACACACACACAGACACACACACACACAGACACACACACACACAGACACACACACACACAGACACACACACACACAGACACACACACACACTGACACACACACACACAGACACACACACACACAGACACACACACACACAGACACACACACACACTGACACACACACACACAGACACACACACACACAGACACACACACACACAGACACACACACACACAGACACACACACACACAGACACACACACACACTGACACACACACACACAGACACACACACACACAGACACACACACACACACACACACACACAACACAGACACACTGACACACACACACACAGACACACACACACACAGACACACACACACACAGACACACACACACACTGACACACACACACACAGACACACACACACACAGACACACACACACACAGACACACACACACACAGACACACACACACACAGACACACACACACACTGACACACACACACACAGACACACACACACACAGACACACACACACACACACAGACACACACACACACAGACACACACACACACAGACACACACACACACAGACACACACACACACAGACACACACACACACAGACACACACACACACAGACACACACACACACAGACACACACACACACAGACACACACACACACAGACACACACACACACTGACACACACACACACACACAGACACACACACACAGACACAGACACACAGACACAGACACACACACACACAGACACAGACACACACACACACACACACACACACACACAGACACAGACACACACACACACACACACAGACACAGACACACACACACACACACACACACACAGACACAGACACACACACACACACACACACAGACACACACACACAGACACAGACACACACACACAGACACACACACACACAGACACAGACACAGACACACACACACACACACAGACACACACACACACACACACACACACAGACACACACACACACAGACACACACACACACAGACACACACACACACAGACACACACACACACACACACACACACACACACAGACACACACACACACACACACACACAGACACACACACACAGACACACACACACACAGACACACACACACACAGACACACACACACACAGACACACACACACACAGACACACACACACACAGACACACACACACACAGACACACACACACACAGACACACACACACACAGACACACACACACACAGACACACACACACACTGACACACACACACACAGACACACACACACACAGACACACACACACACAGACACACACACACACTGACACACACACACACAGACACACACACACACAGACACACACACACACAGACACACACACACACAGACACACACACACACAGACACACACACACACTGACACACACACACACAGACACACACACACACAGACACACACACACACACACACACACACACACACACAGACACACACACACAGACACAGACACACAGACACAGACACACACACACACAGACACAGACACACACACACACACACACACACACACACAGACACAGACACACACACACACACACACAGACACAGACACACACACACACACACACACACACAGACACAGACACACACACACACACACACACACAGACACACACACACAGACACAGACACACACACACAGACACACACACACAACACAACACACACACACACACACACACACACACACACAGACACACACACACACAGACACACACACACACAGACACACACACACACACACACACACACACACACAGACACACACACACACACACACACACACACACACACAGACACACACACACACAGACACACACACACACAGACACACACACACACACAGACACACACACACACACACACACACAGACACACACACACACACACACACACACACACGTGCACGCACACACCCAGACATGCATACACAAAGATGTGTGTGTACGTGCGTACCTGCACACAAACCAACCAAAGCAAACCATCACTCCTCGCCTTCCCCCACCCACCAGTGCGACGAGGAGACGTGTGGGTGTGTGTCGCAGAACATGGTCACTCGCCTGGTGAGCTCTGAGAGCTCCATGTGTGAGCCTGAGTGTCTCACTGCCTTACCTGTTCCGCCCCTCACCCTCCTCCTCCCTCCCACCCACCAGTGCGACGAGGAGACGTGTGGATGTGTGTCGCAGAACATGGCCACTCGCCTGGTAAATTCTGACAGCTGCAGAGGGGCCCTCTGCCCCAACTACCCCCGCTGCCAAGGCACCATGCGCCGCCAGGTATGTGCACACATGCATGCATGCATGCTCGGACTCACGTGCGCGCACACACACACCCACCCCCACACCCACCCCCACACACATACACACACACACCCACCCCCACACACACCCACCCCCACACACACCCACACACACCCACACACACACACACACACACCCATGCCAGGCATTTTTGCTTCCATGAGACCACAAGGCCAACTTGCAACCACGGACGTGCACTGCTTCTCTTGCCCTTGTGCCCTTGCATATCCCCCCACCAACTCTTCCCTACCCCTCTCTCCCAACAGTAGATCCGTTGAGTTTACTTTTGAGAATTCTCAAAAGTAACTCAACATAGCTCCCCCACCCCCTCTTCCCTACCCCTCTCTCCCAGCCATAGATCCGAGCCTGAGCTGTACCAATGGCTCTGCTATCTCTTCTCTTCATTTCCCTCCTCTCCTCCCTTCCATTTCTTCCCCCTCCTGTTGTTTCCCAGATTTCAGAGGCGGACCTCTATCACCGCCTTGGCTATCTCCGCCACTCCCTCGCAGTCACACGCACCCTTGCCAAGGTAGGGTGCACTTGCCTGGAACCTTCTTGGTACGTGCTGGTTGGGCTGGGAAGCTCCAGGGTGAGCAGTGGACTCTCCTCCTTAGTGTCTCCTATTCTCCTCCACCTCTTTCACCCGCTCTTGATTTTGCTTCCCTCGCTCCCCCAGCCCAAGCCCTTACCCTCACCAGCCTTGCCTCCATACTCCCCCTTGCTCCATTTTCATCAGGTAAGGGACCCAGCACAGTTGGCAGTAGCAGAGCGCAAGCTTCAGCCAATCAGGAGAGCTTTGGATACAGCACATGGGGTGGTGGAGAGGATGTGTGACAGCTCAGCGTACAAATGGGTTAAGATGGGTGACCTCTGTGTGACATAGTTGCAAATTTTTACATACATAAAGGTTTTGTAACAAGTGCCCGGACCCGGAGCATTGCCTGTGCCACCCAGCTAGTGCTGTGCGGCACTGAGTGAGTGTGCAACCATCAATCGTTGTGCCAACCCAACCCAGACAGGTCACACTAAACCTTGAACCCTGCACACTGGAGTAAAATCTGACGAAGCCAAAATACATCATCTGTGAGCTACTAATAAGCAAGAAACTACGTACTAGAGCATACATGTGTGAGCTTTCCAAAACCAGCACTACAGGCACTGGGCATCTGAGACAGCAGCAGCCCAGACTAGGCCATTCCAGGTGAACGCCCTAGCTAGGAAGAGCCGAGCCGAAGCATTCTCTAAGGATCAACAGCAAGAGCATCCCAATCTAGGGCCGCTAGGCTAGCAATCACGGCTCATTGGGCCTTGTAACTGCTCATTGGGCCATTGCACAATGGGGGAGGATGGGTGTCTGCTTGGGTCCTGAAACTACTCCCTCCCACACCTCACTCTTCACTTTTCAACTCCTCACTCACTCCCTCACTCACTCCCACTTCCTCCCCCTTGGCCCTCTCCTCCAGCCCCAGCATGGTGAGAAGAACAGTGGGGGGCATGTGGGCATCATTATACATGAAGAAATGGCCCCTGTTGGGCACCACATGCACCACACTGCCCTCCACCATCCTCCCCACATGCCGCGCATAGCCCACCCGTGCCCCCCAGTCCTCCTCAGCGTGCCATATGTGCACCTTCCCCTTCAACCCCCCCTCCCCTTCCCTCTCCTCTCCGTCGCGTTCTCCCCCTTTCCCCGCTCCCTCCTTGCCCCCTTTCTGAGAGAGATCGATCTCAGAGAGGTTAAAGCCCCAATCGGAAACGAGGATCTCGAAATCCCGATACCATGACACGCCTGCTCCTTGTTTTGCCCCCTCCTGCATGTTCTGATGGAGGGGGGACAGCAGGAGGAAAGGCAGATGGAGGGTGGAGAGGAGAGGTGAGAGGTGTGCGAAATTCAAGACGCCTGAAGGGAGGTGCACGTGCAGAGAGCTTGAAGCCCCAGTCAGCAGCCAAGAACTCGAAATCCCAATACCATCACACGCCTGCTCCTTGTTTTGCCCCCTCCTGCATGTTCTGATGGAGGGGAGACAGGGGAGGGGGAGGGGAGAGGAGGGGGTGGTGAGAGGTGTAAGAATGAAAGCATTACTGAGTCGAATCACGAGGGAAACGAGAGTTGACACACACACACACACACACACGCACACGCGCAGACGCAGACGCACGCACGCACACACACACACACACACACACACACACACACACACACACACACACACACACACACACACACACACACAGAATGTACACACTCACCCGTGCAAAGTACCCGAACACATCAGTGCTGGCCAGGGCAGCCATGTCCGACTCATACAGGTCAACCAGGTGCGGATGGGCACTCACTCATTCACATGCACATGCGCACGCTCCCTCCTTACACACCCCAACACTCACCCGGGCGAAATAACCAAACACATCAGTGCTCGCGAGGGCAGCCATGTCCGAATCATACAAATCCACGGGATGCGGATGGAAGGGATCCCGAAAGTTTCCCATCGGCACCAGGGTTTGGGAGAACCACGCGTGCAGCAGGGAGGGCACGTGGCGGGCCAGCAGCAGCGTGATGCGATCTTGCACTGGCATCTGCTGCCACGTGGCTGTGAACTCGTGCTTGGGCCACGTGGGGTCCCAGGGGTTCCCCACCACGCTGATTATCGTCAGACCCTTGAGCCTGGGAGCGAAAAAAGAGGGGAGGGGGGGAAGGATGGAGGAGTCAAGAGGTGGGTGGGAGGATGGAAACGACTAGATTGGCTGTGAACTCGTGCTTGGGCCACGTGGGGTCCCAGGGGTTTCAGACCACGCTGATGATGGTTAACCCTTTCAGCCAGTGACAGTGTTGGGGTGGGACAGGAATGACGGAAGGAAGGAGGAGAGGAGAGACGCAGAGGGAGTGCTGAGTTGAAACTCATGCTTGAGCCACGTGGGGTCCCACGGGTTGCCCACCACGCTGATTATCGTCAGGCCTTTGAGCCTGGCAGTGAGAGGGGAAAGGGAGCAACGAAAGAAGGAGTGGAGAGAAGCAGAGGGTGTCGTTCCCTTAGGCTGAGTTGAACTCGTGCTTGGGCCACGTGGGGTCCCATGGATTGCCCACCACGCTGATGATCGTCAGCCCTTTGAGCCAGAACGTGTGTATAGAAAAGGACGAGAAGGAGGGTGGAAAGGAAACGGAAGTCAAGAGGTGGGCGCATGGAAGCGGCAACGTTGTGCTGGTCTCGTGCTTAGGCCACATGGGGGTCCCATGGGGGTCCCATGGGGGTCCCATGGGGGTCCCATGGGTTGCCCACCATGCTGATTATCGTCAGCCCTATCAAACTGAAGGTGGGAAGGGAAAGGGAGAGCGGGGAGGAATGAGAGGTTGGACATGTAGTGAGGTGTGATGGAGCGAGATGAGGAGCGAGATGAGGAGAGAGATGAGGAGAGAGATGAGGAGAGAGATGAGGAGAGAGATGAGGAGCGAGATGAGGAGAGAGATGAGGAGAGACGCGATGAGCCTGAATGTGGTCACCCTACCCCCCATCCACATCCCACATGCATGCTCACGCACAAAGCCTCACCAACCGGTGCGGCAGGTATCGGAGTGACCCAAGAGCCACATACGTCCCCATGGACGTTGCAACGAGGTAATACTTCTCCTCCAACCCCACGGCCGTGACCACTTCGCCCCTTCCCCCTCACATGTGGGTCAGGTATCTCATCCCCACCCCCAGCACTCACTCACCGATGAGGTAAATATCTGAGCGCTCCCAGAGCCACGTAAGTCCCCATGGAAGTCGCGACGAGGTAGAACTTCTCCCCCAACCCCACTGCCGTCGCCACCTCGCCTGCGTCGCGCATGTCGCTCTGCAGCGTGCGCCCAGGGTGGGGGTCGCTCTGCCCGTACCCCAGGTTTGGATCGCCTCACTGCCCGTATGTACCCAGGCTCTCCCACGCAGCACTCACCGGTGCGGCAGGTATCTGAGCGCGCCGAGCGCCACGTAAGTCCCCATGGAGGTCGCGACGAGGTAGAACTTCTCCCCCAACCCCACTGCCGTTGCCACCTCCCCTGCGTCGCGCACGTCGCTCTGCAGAGTGCGCTCCGGGTTCGGGTCGCTCTGGCCATAGCCCGCTCGGTCGTAGCTCACCAGCCGAATGTCGTGGGATTCTAAGAACTCCTGGGGTTGGGAGGGGTGGAGATGGGTGGAGAGGTGCGGGGACGGATGGACAACTGATGCTAGGCTGGCTGTAGCATGTGGCAACGCGGGTTGGGGTCGCTCTGCCCGTACCCCGCGCGGTCGTACCTCACCAGGCAAATGCCGTTGGCTTCTAGGAACTCCTGGGGTGGGGAGGAGTTGGGAGGGGAGGCGAGGGATGGGGAGGGGTGTGGGTCGGTGGGGATGGGTGTAAAGGAACCGTACACAACCCAGTTGCACTGGACATGTAACGCCTGTGGGCTGTGTTAAGGGCACTCCGCTGCGCCAAATAACACCCTCGTTTTGACCCAGTGGGTAGCGAGGTGTTATACTGGTTTCAGAGCCTAGGGTTCGAGTCCCGGCTGGTCCACACTTTCCACCTATGGTGAGAACTGAAGTGTGGTTACCAGCTCGAACCCAGTGAACGATCCTGAAATCTAGGTCCCAGCGGCAGGGGGCCGACTTCCTGAAGTCCGAGGCCAACGGGGACGTTGGCACCAGGGGGGGACGAGTGTAACGCCTGTGGGCTGTGTTAAGGGCACTCCGCTGCGCCAAATAACACCCTCGTTTTGACCCAGTGGGTAGCGAGGTGTTATAGGACATGTCATCACAGAGATAGTGGACACGTCACGACCCAGAAACATGACACGTCACGACCCAGAAGCATGACACGTCCCACGACCCAGAAACATGACACGTCACGACCCAGAAACATGACACGTCACGACCCAGAAACATGACACGTCACGACCCAGAAACATGACACGTCACGACCCAGAAACATGACACGTCACGACCCAGAAACATGACACGTCACGACCCAGAAACATGACACGTCACGACCCAGAAACATGACACGTCCCACGACCCAGAAACATGACACGTCCCACGACCCAGAAACATGACACGTCCCACGACCCAGAAACATGACACGTCACGACCCAGAAGCATGACACGTCACGACCCAGAAACATGACACGTCACGACCCAGAAACAAGACACGTCACGACCCAGAAAAATGACACGTCATGACTCAGAAACATGACACAGTCATCGCACCTGCGTAATGTTGGGCAGCATGCTCAGTCGGCACGTCTGAGGTCGTGAATGGTGGGGAGGGGTTGGGGAGGGGTGGAGAGGGGTGTAACAGTACCCCACCCTGTCGTACCTGCGTGATGTTGGGCAGCATGCTCAGTCGGCACGTCTGCCACGCGTGCACCACCAGCACCTGGTACTTGGCCACGTCAGCAGCCGCGCCCATCTCGTGGTACGCCACGTGGCGGCCGTCCGAGAGGCGGACGCGCGGGCTGGTTACGTCAGCGTCGGTGAGCGGGACCGGCGGGGGGGCTTGAATGGCGCGGAAAATAAAGACGGCCCAGATGGCGATTATAAGAGCCACCACGGAAAAGTAGAGTGACGTGGCGACTGGAGGAGCAACGGGAGGGACAGAGAGTGAGAAAGGGAGGGGGAAGGGAGAACGAGAGAGCGAGAAAGGGAGAGAGAAAAGGAGAGTGAGAAAGGCAGATAGAAAGGGAGGGTGAGGGTTGAAAGAGAGACGGATGGAACTGCGCGGACGATAAAGACGGTCCGGATGGAGAATATAAGAGGCACTATGGAATGGTGGAGTGGCGCCGCGACAGCTGTCGGAACGGGGGTAGCGTGACAGACGCGACGCGGCAGGGTGCGGAAAACGCAATGTGGCGAGAGGAAGCGCTTCGGCGAGGGAAGCGAGGGAAGAAGGAGCCGCGGCGGGTTGGGCGAAAGGGACTTGGCGGGTTGGGCGGAAAAGGAGTAACCTTGGAGCACATTAAAGTTATACTCTTAGTCTTCTCAATGAGCATACTCTTATTTCTCTTACAGTACTCCAGCCACATTAGAACCCTTTCTTGAGGTTCTTCCAGTCTTCTCAAGCATTCCTTTTGAATCGTGTCGAAAGCATTCTTCTAGCGAGTTCTCACCTCCCTGCTTGCCTTTCCCCGCACTTCCCGGCCTCGCATTGCTCCCCCGCGCACGTCGCCGCGCCGCCGCGAGTCGCGCGCGCTCCTGCGGGGTCAGCTGCTTCGCGCCGCCTGCCTTTGCGGATTCCGGCTTTGAGTCGCCTCCCGCGCCCGATGCGGCGGCCAGTGAGGGCTGCTCGGAACCGTCAGATCCAGAAGCACCGGCCATCGTACGGTGATGAAGGTTGCTGTGTGTCGCAAATCTAAACTCGCATTCCCAGCACAAACCGAGATTCAACTCTTAAGTAACGCGGAACGGTACTTATCTAATGTATGGAGGAACGAGGGAGCGAGAGAGAGCGAGCAAGAGAGAGAGGAGAGCGAGAAAGGGGACGGTTGGATCTGGTCTGGTCCGGGAGGGGGAGAAAGATGAGCAGAGCACACGGCCAAGCGAGGCCCGAGGTGGACGAGATGGCAACAAGGGGCAATGCAGCCTGTCGTTAGTACGTACGGACGTAACGCAGCAGAGACATGTAGTACACCCTCTTTCGCGCTAGTAGAGCACCTGGTTGGAGAACGTACATGGATTGTAGAACGTCACCACGTTCAGAATGGTCTTGTCACCTACTGTACAAGCACAATGCGAAGAATGCGGTTAGGTAAGGTTATGCACTTTACAAAAAGCGTTGTCAGCATTTTCATCTGTTTGGGAAAGTTATGAAGCGATTACGGAGATTTTACGTCCTTGAGCCAGTTTGTCACGTGGTCCGGCTTTCCCCCCAGGTTGCCTAAGAACGTTTATTGGCACCAGATCGCATGAGACAAGTACTGTAGCGACGAGTCGCGCAAGGTGAAAAGGTTGAGAAAGAGGGTGTACAGGGGGGGGGGCTACAGTACAAGAACCATTCAAGACGGGCGACCTCCTGTACTGTCGTGTACGGTAGTGCCTGTTTCCCAGATCCAGACTTGAGGTGGCGATATTTCAACAACACGTCGATGGACAGAAAAGGGGCACATCTGCGTGGCGGGGTGGGGGCGATATATACAAGAGATAAGACGAGTCGATAAACAGACGAGTGCATTGTGGGGGTGCCCTAGTTGGTTGGTGTCAAGGTGTAAATACTTGACAAATACGGTAGGTAGGAGGTGAGGTGAGGTAACATCACAAAGCAATCCGTAAATTTTACAACCAACAGTGTCCTTTATTACATCACATCATCAACCTTATAGCACATATCTATCAAGCAGAATATCCCAGCCCAAGCCCCAAATGCTCCCTTTGTACATCTCTACGTACACACTAGTAGGTCTTACACACAAACTATTCGCCTCTGTTACAATCCCAAGTGGGACTTAGCGAAGGATCGCTCAGGGTTGATCGCAGGGCAGTGTTGCAGCGGAAGTATTGACCTCAGATCAGAGTGAATGTAAATGACTGAGATTGATAATAGCATGCATACATAGAGTTTATATGTGAAATACAAAGGAATACGAAACGACCTAGACTAGCCATGTACTCTAAGGGGTACATTCCCTTATTACAGCGAAGTTCAAAAACCGTGCGGCGCGGGAACCCGTTTCAAACTTGTTCCTGCTCTTTTCACTTCAAATGTTTCTGCCAGCATCGGTCTTGGTCAGACGGTTATCAGCGTCGCTTCGACTCTTCTGACTCCTCGACTTCGTACTCGGTAGAGTCGGCTCCTGCAGCATACGGGAATGCCTTCTCATAAAGTTTCATATCGTAACACTCCCCTTCATTCCTGGGCGCGTAAGGGGCTGGCTCGCTTGACTACTCCGGTGAGGTCGGGGCAGTGCTTGTACTGCTGACGTGGCAGTCGCTTGGTGAGGAAGTCGGCTGCCATCTCAGTGCAGGGGCAGTACGCGAGGTCAACTTTGCCTTGGTCAATTTCGTCCTTGACGAAAAAATACCGAAGCGCGATGTGCTTCGTGCGGTTCACGAATCCTGACTTGTTCGCGATCCCGTAGAGGGATTTCTTCAACTGACAGACCCTTGGGTCTCCTTCCCCGTAGGTGTGTGGCTGTTCCATGAAGATGGTTGCATCCACCAACGCGTATAAAAACGCGTTCTTGTCGTCGATCTGTCGTAGTGGCAAGTGTTTAGTGGCGGCAATGGCGAGTAGAATTCTGACAGAGGTGTGACGACTGACGGGAGCAAAGGTTTGATCGAAATCAATGCCGTGACGCTGGTCATACCCGCGTACGACCCAGCGTGCTTTGAAGCGCTCGATAGTGCCGTCAGCGTTGGCTTCTAGACAGAAGACCCAATTTCCGCTTAGCACCCTCCTCCCCTTCACTGCTGCACGATCGACTAGGACACATGTGTCGCGTGATTCCAGTGCCCTCAGTTCCGCGTCCATGGCAGCACGCCACTCCTTGGCGTGAGGACCGGTTAGGGCCTGGCGAGGGTTCTTGGGCTCGACGGCGCACGTGAGAGTAGTGACAGACGTGTGTAGGCCGAGAAGCTGCAGGCCGGACACATTGGTGGTGTCTGCAGTGGTGATCTCCACCGCATCGTCATCGTCACACTCGTGGGCAGTTGCGGAAGTGCTGGGCGGTGTGTGGCAATGCGATGGTCCTGGTACGGGGGCGCCGCCGTCATCGTCATCATCGTCGTCGCGCGGGTGTGGTGGGACGCCAGGATGGTCGTCGGCGGGGTCGTAGTCGAGTGTTGCTGCTGCCTCGTCCTCGGGAGTTGCAAAGTTGCGACCATTGTTGGCGTAGGCGCGTGCGACGTTGCGACGTTCATCCTCGATCCACTGCTGCAAGGTGAGACACTTGTAGAAGAGAACTCCACGAGCGGGGACGATCTGTTTGCTGTCGATGTCAAGAATCAGCCAACCCTGGTACTCGTGACTTAGCCCCAGGTGGACTCCCCAGCGTGCGCGGTGAGTGAACTTGCCAGTTGTGGCCGAAGTCGGCCGATACTGCACCATGCACCCCCAGACCCTCAGCATGGAGGTGTCTCCCCTTGAGCCGGTCCACTTCATGTGTGGGGAGAGATTGCCCCTGTTGGCCGTTGTGGAGAGAAGGTCGTGCAGGCGCACAGCGTGGTTCATGGCGTAGGGCCAGTACTTCTTGGGTAGGCCGGACTAATTCATAAGGGCGCGCACTTTCGTCATGAGAGTGCGGTTGATCTTTCAGCAACGCCTTGCTGCTGGTGGGCGTAGGGAAGAGAGATATGATGCTTGATCCCCTTCTCTACGACAACGCTCTCCAGCTTGTAGCTGCGGAATTCTTTGGCACCGTCAAATTGCCAGATTTTCAGCTTCTTCCCCGATTGTCGTTGCGCGTGTGCGAGCCAGATGCGAAAGACTTCAGGAGCCTTTGAGCGAACATCGACGTTGGCGACCCAGACGTGGCGTGAGTATGCGTCCACGAAGGTGAGTGTGTATCGTTCGCCGTTGATGCCGTCGAAGGTGAGCACGATGAAGTCGCTGTAGACTTTCTGCAGTTTCTTGTAGCGATTGGTACTAGGCTCTAGGGAGGGGTAGGCTTGGTGCGTGAGGGCCACAGTGGGACAGATGGTGCAGGTGGTTGGGTGTGATGTTCTGAGTGGTTCCGTGCCGTCGGGGCTCAGCAGTGCTCCTGGTAGGAAAACTTTAGCGCGGAGGCAGTTGTTGAATGTCTGACGCGAGGGGTGGCCGAGTCGCTGATGCCAGAGATCGTCTTCTGCGCGTATTCCGGGAGTACGCAGGTAACGTGCTTGATGTTCTGCCACCTCTGCTTCTGTCTCGTGAGGAATTTGGAGCACTGGTCCTTCCTCTTCTCCTGGTTCTGCTTCGTTGTGCGGCTCCTCTTCTTCTACTTCTGCTTCTACTTCTGTCTCGCCTTCTGCAGGTGCCGTCGTGAGGTAGAGCGCAAGGAAGTTGCGATATGGAATGATGTTGAGTGGAGTCCGCGTGCCTTCGATGAAGCGTGCGAAGGGATCTGGGCGGGAGATTGGTCCAAGTGAGTCGCGGGGTGGAGTTGGTGGCACGTTCCCCTCCTCAATCTCTGACCAATGATCTTTCCAGTGATAAGATGAGCGGGGTGGTGAGGGAATAGTGCGGGGGGGTCGTCCGAGTGTGACAGTGACTCGTGGGGGGGGGGGGGTCTTTTGGCAGCCATCTCCCTCTCCACTTCTTCTATCTCCTCCTGGATAAGGTCGCCTTCGGCGAGGTCCCGACGTTCGGCATCGCCCCATTCGTTAGTTCCCAAGCCTTGAACTGTGCCTAAAGCACCAGTGGCGGATCCCCATGTTGCTCCTGTGCCTTTGTCGTTTCCTCCCCATCCTCCGGTTCGTGCTGACTCTTTGTCCCATCCAGCTGCGATGCGCTCCTCGTACAACTTTGCTTTCTTTTCTACCCTTGCCTTTTCTTCCTCCTCATGGATGCTGAGCTCCTCAGGTTCGTCTGGGTCTTTCCACTTTTTATCAATGGTTGTGCGGTAGACGTCGGGGGTGTAGGGTCGCGGACGATTTTCCTCATAAAAGGTCGTGCCGTGCGCTTCCTCCAGGATCCAGCGGAGGGTTTCGGTGCGTGGTGTTGGTCGCTGTTGCTCCGTCAGCCCCAGGCTTTCATCACGGATCCCAAAAACACGGTGAGTGGTGACGGCTAGCTCCATTTCCATCATCACTGTAGGTTCCGTCTTAGCGCTTTCCACCTCTTGAATCGACACGAGATCCTTTTTTACTTCTTCTGTGCGGCTTGCCGTTGGTGTGAAGCAGGTGGTGCAGATGCCGTCAGGACCGGGTTGGTGCAAGTTTATCTCTTCAGGGTGAGAGCTGCGGCGAATCAATGGTCGGCCATCTGGGTGCTGCCATGACTCCACGCTTAAGTTCGAGAAGTCTAGGGGGACGAGATCCACGAGCTCGTTTGATGATGCCTGACAGTTGGGGATGTCGAAGTCGAGCACGTAAACGCCGTTGAACGATCGAACTCTTCCGAGGTATTTATGCGACTCAACGGGTGTGTCTAGAGGAGCGTAGGTGAGGATGAGGTCGCACGTGTAGGGATCCGTAGCGAGCATCACTCCGCAGTCTCTGAGTTAACCTGCCGACAGTAAGTTGAAGCGTAGGTCCGGCACGTAGAGCACGTCATTAAACGTGATGTGCGTGCTACTGTCCCAGGCTTTTAGCACCACGATGCCTTGCGCATTTGCACGAAGTTGCTCGTTGTTGACGACGGTGACGTAGGTGGCGGGAGCGCGGTTGATGTTCGAGATGTACCGGACAGATCCCACCATGTGCTGGCCGCAGCAGCTGTCCAGGTACCAGGTGTTGTGGTTGTCGACATTGTTGCCGCGCAGAAGCAGCGCAAGCCGCGGAGTCACCAAAGTTGCTTTATATCTTCTGTGGAATGACGGATCTTCGTCCTCCTTCCATCCCACAGGAACGAAGCGCTGATGATCGTGCGGTGGACTTTCTCGCAGTTGTATTGGCTGATGCCAATCTTGCTCGTCTTCATCGTTCTGGTAATAATGATCTTCTGTGAGGGGATTGATATTTCCTTCTTCAGGTTGAATGATCCCGCCACGAGGTTCTTCTTCCTCATCTGGTTCAGCAGCGCGTGGGCGATGTCCTGTCGCCATGTTCGCGATCACGTTTCTGGGAGCTCCTGTTTGAGGTCCTTGTGTCTGCTGCTGCTGTTGGTGTTGTGCAGGGGGGCGTGGAGCTTGTTGCTGAAAATGACGAGCGTCTTGTCGGCCGACCCAGTTGTTATGGTGAGTGGACTTTGGGTGGCGATAGTTAGACCGGGATTTGCATCGGTCTGTTGAGTGTCCGAAGACTTTGCAGATTTTGCAATAATGGCGCCGTGGCTGTCATCACTCTTCACGGTTGTCTGTGTAGAAGGCGAGGCGCTCTCGGCGTGGCGCGGAGCTTGTCCTGCTCGAATCCATGTCCTGCTGTTCAGTCAGGAGGGCGGCGCATAGCGCGGCATCAAAGATAATTCCTCGTTGTCGGAGTAGCGCTTTGCAGGGCTTCCACTCTGGCCCGAGTCCTTGGAGGACGATGTTGACGAAGATCTCCTCCGAAATGGCGCTTCCATGCTTCGTGATTTGGTCACGAATGTTCCGACAGCGGTTAATATATGAGTTTGCTTTCTCCCCGTGCCCCATCTTGGTCTCCATAAGTTGCTTTAGGAGTCTGCTGGCGGTGACTGAATCCTTCGGCTGATATACTTCAACGAGGTGCTTCCATGCTTCCAGGGCTGGAGCGGCGCTCTCTTTGTAGGAGCAAATTTTGAGTTGTTCTGCAGGCGACATATTACGTAGCAGCACACTGTACGCCATGAGGGACTCGCTGTAGTACTGAGCCATGGCGTCTTCGATGTCTTCCACCGGTTTTGCGTAGGAGCCGTCGAAGTAATGGTAGATCTACGCTGTCTGTAGGAGGTGTCAGAATAGTGAAGAAAGGAATGAAACAGAGAAGAGGAATTTCACTAGCAAACATTGGGATACATATAGCAAACCCTAACAGGGCTGTACTCACTATAGATTACCCCACTGCAGACTAGAGAAATATAACATTCTGACACACCCCCATAGTCAAAGTGGGGTATGATCAGCACAACAAGCAGCAGTTTATAGTTCACAAATATAAGCAAGGCTAGAAGCTATCACAGAGGGCAAGTGTGGAGGAGGAGGGACTATGAGAGGAGAGGAGGTAGTGGGCGGTAGCTGAAGCTGCTGGCACACGGCGCAACTGGAGCAACTGGCACACGGGCAACTGGAGCAACTGGCACACTGGCAACTGGAGAAACTGGCACACAGGCAACTGGAGCGACTGACTCTCGGGCGACTGGAGCAATGGGCTCACGGGCAACTGGAGCGACGGGCTCACGGGCGACTGGCGCAATGGTCTCACGGGCGACTGGAGCTGCTGGCTTCACGGCGGCCACCCCCCTTCAACCTCCCCCTTTTTGTCCCAAAACTCCCATTCACACCCCCTGCTGCACCCCTAGCTTCACTCCCACGACACCCCCCTAGCACCACTCCTTTGGCTCCCACACACCCACCCCCCTCAGCGGCAGCTGCAGCAGTGGGAGACGGAGAAGGAGGAGGAGGAGACGATGGACACACCCGCCACCCCCATACCCGCCACCCCCATACCCCCAAAGCAGGGCAGAAACGCGGGCAGCAGCTGGGGCGGCGTGTGAGCGGAAGCGGGGCGGCGCGCGGGCCCCCAGGGTGCCTCGACGAGTGACGGGAGGGGGCGACGCACGGCCCCCTCAGGGCGCCGCGACGGGCGACGGAAGGGGTGACGCGCGGCCCCCCAGGGCGCCGCGACGGACGACGGAAGGGGCGACGCACGGCCCCCTAGGGCGCCGCGACGGGCGACGGGAGGGGGGGGCGACGCGCTGGCCCCCAGGGCGCCGCGACGGGCGACGGGCAGGGGCGACGCGCGGCCCCCTAGGGCGCCGCGACGGGCGACGGGATGGGGGGGGGGGGGGGCGACGCGCGGGCCCCCAGGGCTCCGCGACGGGCGACGGGCAGGGCAGCGCGCGGGCCCCCAGGGCGCCGCGTGAGACAGGAAACCGCCGCGCGCCTCGGGGCGCACGGCGGGCAGAAAACCGCCGCGTGCCCTGAGCGCGTGGCGGGAAGAAAAAGCGTCGCGCGCCACGGGGCGCGCGACAGACACGAAAGAAGCGGAAGCAGGTGGGCCCACAGGCCAAGAGCGTAATCGCTCTGAAACCATGTCAGAATAGTGAAGAAAGGAATGAAACAGAGAAGAGGAATTTCACTAGCAAACATTGGGATACATATAGCAAACCCTAACAGGGCTGTATTCACTATAGAGTACCCCACTGCAGACTAGAGAAATATAACATTTTGACAGGAGGAGCTCAAGCTCGAAACTCCATGTGTAAAAGTCATTGCCATCAAATACGGCAGTAGTCTTAATTTTTGAAACACTGAGGAAGCGTGCTTGCGCAGAGTTGATGTCTTCATCACTTGGACGGGGGGCAGTTATTGTTGATTTGTCTGTGTCGAGGGAGAAGGTGTGCGTGGCGGTATCACGGCTTTTCGCAGCCGGTTGTCCAGGTTGAGCTGGTTGGGAAGAGGTTCCCGCATCGCCGTTGCGCGGTTCTTGGAGGTCTTTCTCCATAGTTGAGAGTCGCGAAAATAACTGCTCGAGTGCGGCAGTGCCGATCATGGTTGTCACCTCATTTGTCGCAGCCAGGTTGGCTTGTCCTTCGGCCTTCATATTCGTTTGGCCTCCGGATCCTCCGGCCATCTTGGTCTTGGAGCGTGTGCCGCTCGCCAGATCTTTGTTCGACGAATTTCACAGAAGTGAAGTTGTGAAGAATCCCTGAGTAGCTCTGATACCATGTTACAATCCCAAGTGGGACTTAGCGAAGGATCGCTCAAGGTTGATCGCAGGGTAGTGTTGCAACGGAAGTATTCACCTCAGGTTAGAGTGAATGTAAATGACTGAGATTGATAATAGCATGCATACATAGAGTTTATATAGGAAATACAAAGGAATACGAAACGACCTAGACTAGCCATGTACTCTAAGGGGTACATTCCCTTATTACAGCGAAGTTCAAAAACCGTGCGGCGCGGGAACCCGTTTCAAACCTGTTCCCGCTCTTTTCACTTCAAATATTTATGCCTGCATCGGTCTTGGTCAGACGGTTACCGGCGTCGTACTCGGTAGAGTCGGCTCCTGCAACATACAGGATAAAGTTTCATATCGTAACAACCTCCTACAAAAGAAAAGCACTCTCTATATGCTATCAGAAAGGGTTAACACACAAGTACAAGAAAATAGCTGGCACCTATGCACAATCCTCTTACGGCGCACATCTCCCTCCCCCTTGGACCCTTTCTCGCAGGTGCTGATCTCATTTCCTCCTAGGCTTCTTCCTTCCTTAGCAGCAACTATCCCCATCCCATAAACCTCCTCTCCTCCACCATCATGTCTCCATCTTCCTTCTTTCCATCCATACCCTCTTATGCCGCTGGCCCGCATTCAATCTCCGCCATACCCCCTCCCAAAAATTGTCTTACATCGGTATGAAATTAGAGGACACTCAGATATACTGCACTCCTGCAGCATCGGAAGGTTGTAGAGAGAGGGTGGCAGCTGGGCCAGCTGCACATAGTCACGTAGTTGCAGCCTTTTTAACCGATATAGGTCCTGAAAATATTCAGGGAGGCTAAGGAGATTCGGCAGCCCTGATAGCTCAAGTTCCTGGAGGGAGAAAAGGTTTCCAAACTATTCTGGAAGGAAGGATGATTCGAGGCAATTGCTGAGCGAGCTCCCTCTCCTCCCCACTCTCGCTTTCTCACTCTCTCCTCCTCACTCTCTCCTCTTCGTTGTCTCCTTCTCGTGCATCCCTCCTGACTCTTCACTCCCTCACACTCTCCTCCCTCACACGACACCGGTGCCCTGGTGTGCCCACTCTCCTCTCTCTCTCACCACACCTCCTCTCTCCAGGCGTGCAGGGTGGTGCCATACGATCTACCTCGAGGGATATACGTGCTGATACCAGTCGCCATGCTGCACTACGACCCGCGCTTCTGGGGGGCCCATGTGCTCGACTTCAATCCCGACCGCTTTGCCAGTCAGAAGCCTTCTTTGCCTTCACCCTTGCCCTCCTAGTTGTCCCACTCAAAATATCACTCAAAGTATCACTCAAAATGGCTTCTGGGGCCCTCACGCCCTTGACATCAACCCCGACCGCTTCGCCAATCAGTCTCCGTTGTCGCCTGTACCTCATCGTCTAAGTCCAGCATCTCTTTTGTTGCCACTTCTGTTTCTCCCCGCTGTTCTCTTGGCAATTCTCGTTCGCGTTCTTGTGCCCTTTTCTCCTCTTGTTTCCCCTTCCCTATTGTTTCCCCTACTAAGTATTCTCACAAAACTTCCATTCGTTGTAGCGTGCACTCAACCTATCACATTCCTATATTGCCCGTGTTCTCTCATGTTTGCCTCAATCCCACCCATTCCATAAGGTTTAGATGAAGCCTGTTCTCACCCTCAGGCATTCCTTCTGTTAGAATTTGAAGTGAGTTTGTAGGATCGTACTACTTAGGATGGTAACTTCCTGTCGTAGCGGAAGTCTTATATGAGTTAAGCCAGTTGTGAAGGCTTTGTCTAGACTTAATAAAGTCTATGTAGTGATATGTTTCAGGATCAAAATGTCTCTGAAATCAGATATATTATAAAATGACAAACATACAAAATATATAGCTAGAGTAAAGTACCTGTTCGCCTACTGTACTGTGCTATTCTTATCTTGAAAAGGTACGTAACTATTCGCGAAGTCTATAGCTACGTGCTGACGTCATCCTAGGTCGCGTAGCGCTTTGCTGACGTCAGCCTATCGGTACTTTACTGTACTACACGAATTTCCTTGAAGTGCTTTACGTCTCGATATTATCTCAACACTCCCCTTCACTTCTAGGAGTTCGGTGTAGTTTAAGCGGTTGTCTCAGAAACGCCGCTGAGCTGGTTGCAGTGATGGAACTTCTGTCGTGTCAGCTTCTTGGTAAGTGAATCAGCTGCCATGTCATTAGTGGAGCAGTAGACAAGACGCATTCTCCCCTTGTCGATCACGTCCTTGACGAAGAAGTAACGCAGTGAGATGTGTTTCGTGCGATTGACGAAGCCAGGTTTGTTGGCGATGGTAATCGCACTTTGGTTGTCGCATTGCAACGTAAACTGATTCGGCGTGACGAACTTTGCTTCATCGAGCAGTTCCTGTAAGTATAGTCCTCCTCGAGTTGCAGCACATGCGGCAATGAATTCTGCTTCAGCCGAGGAAAGTGACACCAGTTCCTGTTTTGATGAGTTCCATGAAATTGGGCCAATTGGCTCGAGACGAAAAATGTAACCTGTTCGTGACCGGCGATCTGACGTGTCACCAGCGTGGTCTGCGTCGACATATCCGCTGAGGTACATTTTGTCGGTCGGTTTTCCTGTGTTGAAGATCAGCCCGACTGTTGGTGTTGCAACAAAATAGTGTAGAGCACGCTGAAGATCGAGATGATGTTCTTCTTTTGGGCAGCGTAAAAACTGTGCGAGATAACTTGCGACGTACGCAAGGTCGGGACGACACGTGACTGCTGCGAAGAGAAGGCACCCAAGTTGCTGCTGGTACAGTTGTAAACCAGCTGCCGAAAGTTTGGTGTCGTTGAAAATGTACCCAGTGGGTGTAGACCGAAACGGTGTAGCGACGCAATTTGTAGGAATCTTGAAGCGCTTAGCAAGTGACTCAGCATACTTCGATGCTGTGAGGTGGATTGCGGAAGAAGTTCGCGAAATATTTAACCCAAGAAATTGGGTTACTTCGGTAGAAACAGTTAAGTCAAGGGACTTCTTCAAATCTGCTTCGATGCGATCACCCAGAGAAGCCGAGGAACTTACGTAGAGAATATCATCCACGTAAGCCACAAGTAGCGCGTAGCTCCCCTTGTCGTCTAGTCGATACATTCCGGGGTCATGCGGCAGTTGTCGGAATCCAAACTCTGTAAGTTTCCTGTTCAAATGCTGCTGCCACAGTCGCGGTGCTTGTTTGATGCCATACAGTGATTTCTTGAGCTTGCAGACACTTGGCGGACTTGTCGGATATGTATGCGGATATTCGACGTAGATTTCGGCATCGACGTCAGCGTATAGAAACGCGTTGGAGACATCAATTTGTCGAAGCGGAAAATTCTTCGCAGCTGCTTCGCAGATAACGAGACGAACACTTGTGTGTCGGCTGACCGGGGCGATGGTTAGCGTGTAGTCAACCCCATGAGTTTGGTCAAAACCACGAACAACCCACCTTGCCTTATGTTTTTCATAAGAACCGTCAGCTTTCGTCTTCACCCTGAAAACCCATTTTCCGGTAAGAATATTTTTATTTGTAGCTTTTTCGATGGTATGAGATCCCAAGTCTCCCGTTTTTCCAGGGCAGCCAGCTCACGATCCATGGCTTCACGCCATTTTTCGCGATGTGGTCCTGAAAGGGCCTGTCGGGCAGTTTTCGGTTCTGCGACTTCTGAAGAATTATGCTGTACTGCTGCTGCGAGTCCCAGTATCTGAAGCCCAGTTTGATAATTAGGACTGTCGTCGGTCCGTCCTGCGAAATTGAAAGATTCACACTGTTCACCATTTGCCCCCCCAATTTCGTCAGGATCGATGCGGATGCTGCTGTCAGTTACAGCTGGCATGGGACGTCGTTGATCGTCCACCAGGTAAGTATGACGAACTTCACGAACATCGTCGGGATGAGCGTCGACGAGTGGAATGAATTCCGGAAATCCGGAAGACGTGGTTGGAATAGGTGGATCAGGAGCGGCTTCACGTGCACCGTCAATGTCAGGTTCTTCGCTGGCAGCGAATTCGGCGTCAGCACTGGCGAATGAGCGAACACCGTGGAAAAGTGTAGCAGGGTCACGCTGCGTGGCAAGGTACTGTTCGAAGACAGGAAGGGTCAGATTTTCGTAGAAAATACAGTCGCGGGCAGGAATTAAAAGTCGACTGCGATAATCCAGAATACGCCATGCAGAAAACTGCTTCTCAAGGCCGAGATGAAGACCCCACTTAGCACGTTGATCGAACTTTCCGAGCGGAGCGGTGGGAGGACGATATTGCACAACACACCCAAAAACTCGAAGAAGTTTCGTAGTGCCCAATTTTCCTGTCCATAACAAGTGAGGTGTTGCGTTGTTTGGTAAAGCCGATGAAGACAGGAGGTTGTGCAACAGCGTTGCATGGTCCATCGCGAAGGGCCAGTCGGGAGGGCCGAGTTGAGACTGTGCGAGTAGTGCTCGCATCTTTTCTTGCAAGGTACGATTGAGGCGTTCAGCTACACCGCTCTGCTGATGAGCGTGAGGAAGTGAGAACAGACGCCGTATGCCTCGTTCTTGCAGGTACGCTGTAAACTCGAGGCTGCGATATTCCCCAGCTCCGTCACACTGGAAGCTTTTGAGTTTTGTGTCAGACTCGCGTTCTGCGAGAGGTAGCCATGTCTGAAACGCTGTGAAAGCAAGAAAACGGTTAGTCATTGTGAATAAAGAAACAGGAATGAATGAACTAGGAAAGTGTGAGATACAAATGTGAAAGCTGTACCCCTTAGTGTCTACCCCACTACAGCCTACATTGGCTAAGGCATATATATCTGACACACCCCCATAGGCAAAGTGGGGGAGAACTAGGGGTCACAAGACCAGTCAAGCAAAGCAAAGCAAAGCAAGCTCAGGGTGGATCACAACGTCACCACAGAGTCTGAGCACAGGTTCAAAAGGCCACAAGGCCAGTTCACATGCAAGTTCATATATAAAGGTAAACAAGCAAGTGCAAGTATATATAGATCACAGAACAAGCAAAGTCAAGAGGTAAGCAAGTGAGGCCAAGTAGGCACAAGACCTAGCATAGTACAGAAGCGCTGATGATCACAAGGCTGAAGTGCCTTGGTAAAGATATCAGCAGTGTTGGCCTGAGAGGCCACGTAAGCAAGGCGCAGCTGGCCACGCTGCTGCAGCTCACGAGCAAGGAAGTAGCGAAGAGCAATGTGCTTCGTTCTGTGCTCCAGTCTGTGCTCCCGACACAAGGCCAGCATGGCCTTGTTGTCTACGTACAGAACTGGAGGAGAACGAGGCGGCTCTCCCAGGTCAGTCAGCAAGTAGGTGAGCCAGCGTAACTCCTGTGCAGCCATGGCCCCTGCGTAGATCTCAGCCTCACAGCTGGAGCTGAGAACAGAAGACGAGCGGGTAGACCGCCACGAAACAGAGCCGGAACCAAGGCTGAAGGTGTAACCCTGTGATGACCGCTGCGTAGCCAGGTCGTCCACCCAAGACGCGTCTGCGTGACCAGTGAGGACCACTGGACTCCGCCCTCCAAGCACTAGCCCCAAGCCCGAAGTACTGCACAAGTAGCGCAACACCCTCTTCGCTGCAGCCATGTGCTCTGGTCGGTGTCTCCCAGGAGCAACATAGCGCGCCAGAATGCTCAGAGGGTATGCTAGGTCAGGTCGAGTGCAGGTCATCAGGTACATGAGGCAGCCAACAAGCTCTGGGTACGGGCCACTCGGCTCTACGGACTCATCCGAAGGCAGAGCTGAGAGCGAGTGGCGAGTAGACAGAGGAGTGGCCTGAGGCGAGGAGTACGTGAAGTCGAAGCGCTGAAGGACCTGCTGCACCATGTGTGACTGAGTCAGGGTGATGGTGCGCCGTGCTCTGTCCCGGGTGATCTGCAAGCCAAGATAGCTGCACAGTTCACCCAGGTCTGTGCACGTGTGTCTCTTCTGCAGCTCGGACTTCACGTGGGCGAGTCCAGCAGTGTCAGCTGTAGCAAACACCAAGTCGTCGACGTACACGAGGATGTAGAACGGCGGCAGTAAGGTGTCGGTGCGAAGAAACAGCGACGGGTCAGCAGTGGAAGGAGCAAACCCAAGAGCCGCAAGCGTAGTCCTCAGTGTGTCGTGCCACTCACGTGGCGCCTGGCGGAGACCGTAGACTGGCCGCCGGAGGCTCCACTGGGTACCAGGAGGAAACGACCCAGTGAAGCCAGGTGGGCGGCGCAGCCAGATCTCCTCGTGCAGACTGCCCTGTAGGAAAGCAGTGCTGAAGTCAAGGGAGTGAAGCTCGTAGTCACGCTGAGCAGCAACGTGCAGCAGAACCCGAAGAGTGGTCATCTTCGGGGTCGGGGAGAAGGTCTGAAAGTAGTCAACTCCCTGCCGCTGACTGAAGCCTCGAGCCACGTAACGCGCCTTGAAGACAGGCGGAGAACCCGGTGGCCGCTTCACCCTGAAGATCCACATGCCACTGACGATGTTCGCCCCAGGTGGGGGAACCTCGTCGACGTAGGTGCCTGTGGACTTCTAGGAAGCCATCTCTGCGTCCATGGCTGCCTGCCACTGAGAGGAGTAAGGACCCTCTATCGCCTCTGCGTAAGAGCGCGGGGTCGGGATGTCTGGTGCATCCGGGTCTCCCTCAGGGGCAAGCAGTGTGGACACAAGATGAGGTAAAGCAGCAGCAAAACACTGGAACTCCTCCTGTCGGTCCTCAAGGACGTCCGTGCTAAGAGCACACTCACCCCCGACGGACGGAGGACAGACAGATGCAGACGCTGACTCAGCAACAAGACTAGCGGCGTAGTCTAGACGACAGTGAGCAGCGAAGTCGACAAGCTCGGCAACTAAGGCAGACGCAGCAGTGGACTCAAAGGAAGGGCCAGTGACAACAGTGGCTAGGAAACGCGTGACAGTAGGACTGGCAGCACGAAGGGAGTCAGACGCCGGGTCAGCAAGAGCAGGAAGAGAGGACTCTGGAGGAGACGGCAAAGGGACACGCTGTGGCGCAGTGGAAGGACGCAGTGTCATCTGATGCGTTCCCGGGACTGCAGGAGGACGCAGACGTGGAACACGACGACTAGTGCGAGCAGTGCGAACAGGCGACGCAGGACGCGACTCAGGGGCACGACGCTCAGCAAGACCTCTAGTAGGACCAGAGTAGGGAGAAGGAGCAGGCAGAGGGGAGACCAGCTGTAACTGTGACTCGGACTGGACAGGCGGAGGACACTCTAAGGAAGGAGCAGGACTAGGAGAAGGCGGAAGACCAAGAACCTGCTCAAGGAGCGGAACGAAGTACGGCCGCGGCCGCGCAGCACCTCCAGAACCAGCAGGGGCAACACCAGTACCCCCAGCGTCAGCTCCAACTCCAGCAGCACCACCAGCTCCAGTACCTCCAGCAGCTCCAGCTCCAGCAGGACCAACAGCAGACACAGCCGCTCCGGCTCCAGGACCTCCAGTAGCACCCACTCCAGCAGAACCACCAGCTCCAGCTCCACCAGTAGCTCCAGCACCAGGAGCACCACCAGGCCCAGCAGCTCCAGTACCTCCAGTACGAGCACCTCCGGGACCCGTGGCTCCAGCACCCCCAGCAGAAGCAGAACCTCCAGTACCGGCTCCAGCAGCACCCCCAGCTCCAGAACCTCCAGCAGCAGCAGAACCTCCAGCTCCAGCAGCACGGCTCCAGCGGCGAGCAAACCACTCGCGCAGCTCCTGTGGAGAGGGAAGCTCCCGCCGGGACAAAGCACCCGAAGGACCGCCAGGTCCAGCACCGACAGGCTCCACACCCCCACTCCCAGCAGCCCCAGGCTCAGTACCCCCAGAAGCAGCACCCCCAGGCCCCGCACGCTCAGGCTCAGCACCCCCAGACCCAGCACCCCCAGGCTCCGCAAGCTCAGGCTCAGCACCCCCAGACCCAGCACCCCCAGGCTCCGCACGCTCAGGCTCAGCACCCCCAGACGCACCAGAGTCAGCAGCTACCTCGACAGGCTCGACTGCATCTACCTGGGACACACCTGAGGGGGCAGGACCCTGAGGGGGGAGGGGGTCTACCGGGGGGGGACCGGGAGCGAGGAAGAGCGGCGGGGGGGGGAGGGGGGCAGTGCGGTAGGGGAAGAGACGGTAGTACGGAACCGACTCGTCAAACGTGACGTCCTGGGAGGACAGAACACGACGCGAGGTGGGGTGGTAAAACTGCCAACCAGGCGCGTCAGGGGGAAAGCCGAGGAAGACGCAAGGAACAGCACGGGAGGACAGCTTGTCCGCAGACAAGTCTCGGACGAAAGCTCGAGATCCCCAGACACGGAACGCAGACGCATCACCAACCTTCCCCGTCCACCGCAGAGTAGGGGAGGTCTCCGGCAGGGAGACCCGGGGCTGAAGGTTGATCTGATGCGCCGCGTACTGAACCGCGAACGGCCACAGAAAATGGGGAGCAGCCGAATGGATCATGGACGTACGAGCGACATCCATGACCATGCCAATGCGGCGCTCAGCAATCCCATTTTGCTGTGGAGAGGCCGGAAGCGTGAACGTCTGGCGGATGCCCTCCGCACGACAGAAGGCTCGCAGAAGGTCGGAGGAAAACTCTCCACCTCTGTCGGAGTGCAGACGCAGAACAGGAAAGTCCGAGCCGAAACGCTCTCTGAGCTGGAGACGAGCAACGCGGATCCAGTCGATCAACACCTCAGTGACCTCACCCTTGCTGCGCAAGGGGAAGACGGTGGTGTAACGCGAGTAGTCGTCAACCACCAGCAGGAAGTAACGCTCGTGACCCTGTCCACGGACGCGGGCTGGGCCCCACACGTCCATGTGAAGAGTCTGCAGTGGAGCCTCTATGGGGGGAAACTCAGAGGAGTGAGGAGCGGCGCGCTGCCGCCCCTCGACGCAGGGAACGCAGGTAGGGGCAGGCCCCGGGGGAAGGGGAGGGAGGGACCGGGGGAGACCAGAGACAAGGACACGGGAGGCCATACCACGGAGACGAGGTAAGGAGGGGTGACCAAGTCGGTGGTGCCAGAGGAGGGTCTGGTGGGACAGGAGGCGACACGAGCAGGGGGCAGACTCAGGACCTGACCGAGACGCCGCAGCAAACACCTGACTCGACGCAGCTACCTGACCAGACGTAGCAACCGGAGGAGACTCTGTGGTCAGTGTGTATAGGCTCGACCCCGGTCGACGGGTAAACATGGCCAAGTGGCGGCCCATCTGAGCACACGAGCAGTGGGTCACTCGCTGCCGTGCAGGAGTGAACTGGTCAACTCCGGCATCCTGAAGGTCAGCACCACTCACCAAGTTCGTGGAGAACGAGGGGAGGTAGAGACCAGACAGGGAGCCTGACGGGGCCGCCGGACACGGGAGGACAGTGGAGTAGCGAGCAAGGACAGCACCCCCAGAGGGGTCTGCCAGGGAGACCGCAACCGGCCGACTGAGCGGCGTAAGGGTGGTGCGGTCTCGAAAGAAGGAGCGGGAAGCACCCGAGTCGAGGGTGAAGGTGTGAAAGACCTGAGCCGACTCGGTACCTGAGAGAGCAGACTCACCAGCACCTAGAGGAGCAGACTCACGAGTACCTGGAGCAGCAGACTCACTAGCACCTAGAGCAGCAGCCTCAATACCAGGGTCAGGCGGAACACACACGTAACAGTCACCCTCAGCACTAATAGACACAGCATACATAGCAGCAAGAATAGCATCAAAGTCAAGATCAAAGATAGCTACCCCCGACCTGTGCAGGTCATGCCAACGAGGGATCTCAGTGGCGTCCGGGAACTGGGCACACCAGGCGTCCGTCAGGCGACCGAAGCAGCGCTGGGTGGCGTGCAGGCCGCCACACTGCTCTCCAGTACGGTCGCCGGTGCGCAGGACGTAAGTACAGGGACCAGCTCCTCCAGACCCCTGACGCCCCGCGTACCACTCACGAAGCTGCTAGGGCGAAGGGGTCCCACGAGAGCGCTGCTGCTGCTGGGGTCCCCGCTGCTCAGCTCCGCCTCTGCCGGCTCCATCTCCGCCGCCGCCGCCTCCGCCTCCTCCACCCCTCCCACCACCGCCACCGCTGCCTCCACCTCCACCGCCGACACCGAAGCCCCCACCTCTGCCACCACCACCACCCCCACCCCCTCCTCCGCCGCCTCCGCCACTACCGCCGCCCCCACTACCTCCTCCAGCTCCCCTGCCCCGCTTGCCCTTGCTGATGCGGCGCCTCTCACTAGGAGCAGACGCAGCGCTGACCGACTCGGTGCCAACAAGGTCGACAGCAGCAGTAGAGGCAACAGAGGGCAAAAGAGGAACGGGGGAGCACCCCTCAAAGAAAGGGGTACGGGGGTCACCACGAGAGGCGCCTACAGCGGTAATACTAGTCTCTGCTGCAAGGAGGCGCTCCTCAAGGAGGTCGACAGTGAGGGTGGTAGGGCAGAGAGAGAGGAAGTGGTCCCTGACCGAGCGGAGAGTGTCAGGGAGTCGAGTGACTAGGTAGTAGAGGGTGATGTACATGGGGGGGGGGGGTTCTGGGCGCAGAACTCAGCAGGGAGCGCAGCGCGGTAGTGAGTGTCACTAGTGCGGAGGTGCGTAATGAGGTCAGTGACTGTGGCAAAGGCAGCGAGGTCAGGGAAAAGGTACGGTAGCATGAGGCGGCTAAGCGCAGCAGTGGCAGGGGAAGAGTAGCGTGCAACTACAGCGTCGTACAGAGTCCTAGCACTCTTGTACTGACTAAAGTGCGCGCGCTCAGTAGCCGGTAGGTGACTGCGCGCAGCAAGGCGGGCAGCAGCATCGCGCGTGAGCCACTGCGAGCGAACGGTACTGTCAGCATCAGCAGCAGGGGCAGTAGAGGCGCCCGACGTAAGGTCAAACAGGGAGAGGCCATCTCTGCTATCGCACTAAAGGAAAAGCTGCAAGTCATCGAGCCAGACATCAAATGCAACCGCTCGACCCTCAGCATCAAAGGTGAGAAGGGTAGGACTAGCCATGGTAGGAGCAGCAGGAGACTAGCAGCGGCAGCAGTGCAACTGAGCTAGGCAGGACAGCGCGACTCGGCAGGGCGACTCGACAGCGCAGTGCGGCTCGGCCGCGCGGCTCGGCCCGGCTAGGTCTCACCAGGGGCAGAGCCGAGAGTTCGGGGCTGGGTCGGGGCCGGAACAGGGCCGGGACAGGGTCGGGGCCGAGTAGGGTCCGGGACAGGGTGGGGGCCGAGCAGCAACGGGGCCGGGACAGGGTCGGGGCCGGGGCAGGTCCGGGACAAGGTCGAGGCCGAGTGGCCGCGGCAAGGGCCGCGTCAGGGACAGGGCCGGGCCGGGCCGTACAGGGACGGCGTAGGGGCCGCGTCAGGGACAGTGTAGGGGCCGCGTCAGGGGCGGCTGAGGGCCGCGTTAGGGGCGGCGTAGGGGCCGCGTAGGGGCGGCTAGGGGCGGCGTCAGGGGCGGCGTAGGGGCCGCGTCAGGGGCCGCGTAGGGGCCGCGTCAGGGGCCGCGGCAGGGGTCGCGTCAGGGGCCGCGTCAGGGGCCGCGGCAGGGGCGGCGCAGGGGCCGCGTCAGGGGCGGCGCAGGGGCCGCGTCAGGGGCGACGTAGGGGCCGCGGCAGGGGCGACGTAGGGGCCGCGGCAGGGGTCGCGTAGGGGGCCGCGGCAGGGGCGACGTAGGGGCCGCGTCAGGGGCGGCGGAGGGGCCGCGTCAGGGGCGGCGTAGGGGCCGCGTCAGGGGCGGCGTGCCGCGTCAGGGGCCGCGTAGGGGCCGCGGCAGGGGCCGCGTCAGGGGCCGCGTCAGGGGCCGCGTCAGGGGCCGCGTCAGGGGCCGCAGTAGGGGTCGCGACAGGGGCCGCGTCAGGGGCCGCGTCAGAGGCCGCGGCAGGGGCCGGGTAGGGGCCGCGTAGGGGCCGCGTAGGGGCCGCGTAGGAGCCGCTAGGGGGCCGCGAAAAAAAAAAAAAAAAAAATTAGGGCAGGGCGCAATGCGCTTCGGGCAGCTAAAAGAAAATTCTTATGGTGGGCCCTTAGGAAGGAACGGTCCCATGTAGGAACCCGCTCTATACCATGTGAATAAAGAAACAGGAATGAATGAACTAGGAAAGTGTGAGATACAAATGTGAAAGCTGTACCCCTTAGTGTCTACCCCACTACAGCCTACATTGGCTAAGGCATATATATCTGACAGTCATGTTACCAGTCCAGATGTATCGAGTAGAAGCTTCAGTGAACGTGATAACATATTTCTCGCCGTTGAACCCTTCCGCAGGTAAGTTTAGAATATCGCTGTAAACTTTTTCCATCAATCGATAATCCTCAGCTCCAGGAAAATGAGTCGGGTATGGTTCGTGCGGTAGATTTGCTGCTGGGCAGATCAAGCAGGGTGATGGACGATTAACCGGTTTCATTTCGAGGCCGCCAGGTAAGAGAAGAGAATTTTTGTCGAGAACAGCTGCTTTGATTGTGTTGTTGAGCGTAGATTGCGACGAATGACCAAGACGCTTATGCCAGGTTTCTGCAGTTGATTTGTGTCCTTGTGCACGCAGATAATAATCGGCGTTAGCGAAGAAAGATAACAGCAGCCGATGACCGTCAGCGTGAACATGATCTGTGACTGGTGGAATAAACCTGGTAAGGTTAGGAGGTGGTATTTTGATGTCGACGTCGATGGATTCACCAGGTGAAAGAACCAACTCCCCGCTTTCTTGATCTGATGCTTCAGGTTTAGGCTCAACACCGACAAGTCGTCCGGAGTCGAGGACTTCTATGTCAGCGACGCGCTGCTCTGCTTCAGTGAGAAGACGTCGATCACGATCAGCCGGTGTTTCTCCCCAAGTGGTCTCGTCAGGTTCCTGTGCCCCCCAAGTGCCTTCACCCGTGGCCATATTCGTCGTATCTCCCCAACCACCAGCAAGATAATCTCGGGAGTTCTGGACGTCGTTCAAACCTTGATTGTCGAAGGTCAGCATGACTGCGGCAGCCGTGGTCGAAGACGTGGGTACAACTCCATCACGAGGAACGGTATCATCGGTGTAATCGATGTCATCACGATGTTCCCATGGGCCAAGAGAGAGAATATTCTCGGAGTCGGCAGTGGTGCGTTCAGGTACGAAGTTGAGAACGAACACAGTGTTTTGTTCAATTGCCGTGCCGAGTTTCTTGTCTCCATATTTTAAAGTAAACTTGCCCGGTTCACCAAGAAGAGTAATGCCATTCCTCATGAGCTGTGCAGATGACATCAGATTGAAGCCAAGTCGAGGAACGAGGAGTACATCGTTAAGATGAAGACTGAAGTCTTCGTCAAAAGAATCGAGAATGACGTTACCCATCCAGTGCGCTGTAAGACGTTGATTGTTGGCGACGGTTACAACGCATGGATTCTGAAGACGATGCTGATTGATGACGAAGCGATTTTCTGATGAACACATATGCTGGCCGCAACAGCTATCAAGATAGCAAGTGTTGGGCCCTTCCAAGGTATGTGCAAGGTTGGCGTAGACCTCGGGTGGTATGGGCGTGTTGAGTTCATCATTGAAGTTATTGTGAATACGTTCCTCAGCGTCAGGATCGTAGACTGTAGAAACTGACGTCATACAATTAATAACTTCTTTCGCTTGTGTCTTGGCAGGTGTAGTAGGCGGCTTCGCAGAGTTCGGCTTCGCAGTATCCTGCTTCACAGCTTCTTGCTTCTCTGCTGCCTGCTTCTCAGCTTCACCTGAAGAATCGTTGGAATGTTTCGGTGTAGTCCGCTTCCAAGATGGTTTATCTTTCGACCAGCAGGTATCAATAGTATGTCCTGCTTTGCGACAAAAGGAACAAACGGGTTTGTAATGTGGATTAGAGTAAAAACTGACTGTGTTGTTGACCACCTTTTTCCCTCCTCGAGCGTTGTGCAGGTCCATATTCTGCTGCTCGGCGATGAGAGCGGCACAGAGTGCCCCCTCGGACAACTGTGCTTGCATCCGAAGTATAGAGCGACACTGTCGCCATTCTGGTCCAAGACCCGCGAGTAGCACCGTGTGAAACATAGCGTCGGGGAAGTACCCTCCACACTTCTGAAGTTGATCACGCAAATTTCGAGCGCGGTTGATATACTGCGTCACCTTCTCGCCGTTTATCATCTGTATATTTGACAGCTGCGTCAAAATTTTACTCTGGTTGACAGTGTCCTTTGCCATGTGAACCCCTTGCAGGTATAACCAAGCTGCTTCAGCAGGAGCGACACTGGTACGAAAAGAACGAATTCCGAGCTGTTCAGTCGGTGTCAGATTACGAACGAGAACTGTGTATGCAGTCAGCGACGCCGATCGAAAAGTGGCTTGTTGAAGGGGGGACCCGTGAGATGGAAAGGGTGCTGTGCCGTCGTACAGCTGCCAGAACCCCGCGGTCTGAACAAGAAGCTCAAACTCAAAGCTCCATGTATAAAAGTCTTGACCGTTAAAAGGCATTGTCGTTTTAATTTTCGTTGGATTTGCAGAAGCAGGAATATAATTTCCGGTACCGTCAGCTGATTGTAGCTGATAAAGTGATGGCACCTGTGACCCGTGTTGTGTTTGTTGTCCTTGTCCAGCAGGAACAAAAGAGAAGGAGTTGTTCGACCCGTCACTTCCTTGTGGCATCTGACCATGCTGATAACTGGAGCCATCAATACTCATAGGAGTTGGAAACATCTGGTTAAGTGACAAGACGGCAGCATTAACACGTTGTTGAAGATTTGCTGGCTGGTAAGCACCTTGATATTGATAAGGTCCAGTCAGTACGAAATTGGACTGTTGTCCTGGTTGACTAGAAGAACCAGTGACTGCAGCTGCAGCTGTTGTAGCTGCTGTTGCTGCTGTTGCTGCGGCTGCTGTCGATGATGCCGCTGCTGTAGTTGTGTGTACAGACTGATTGCTCAGTGGCATGCCGTACATCGGTTGTTGCTGATATTGTTGTTGTTGTTGTTGTTGTTGCTGCAGATTTGAATTATCAGCAGCTGGAGACGCTGTTGGGCGTGATGGGCTCGTAACAGAAGAGCCGTTGTTGGACCGTGGAGATCCAGACATAGTTGTAGAGTATGTAGTTGGAAGTTTGTAGTATCCTAAGACGCTCGCAATACCATGTTAGAATTTGAAGTGAGTTTGTAGGATCGTACTACTTAGGATGGTAACTTCCTGTCGTAGCGGAAGTCTTATATGAGTTAAGCCAGTTGTGAAGGCTTTGTCTAGACTTAATAAAGTCTATGTAGTGATATGTTTCAGGATCAAAATGTCTCTGAAATCAGATATATTATAAAATGACAAACATACAAAATATGTAGCTAGAGTAAAGTACCTGTCCGCCTACTGTACTGTGCTATTCTTATCTTGAAACGGTACGTAACTATTCGCGAAGTCTATAGCTACGTGCTGACGTCATCCTAGGTCGCGTAGCGCTTTGCTGACGTCAGCCTATCGGTACTTTACTGTACTACACGAATTTCCTTGAAGTGCTTTACGTCTCGATATTATCTCAACACCTTCCCTTTGGTTCGGGCCCACGCATTTCCATCGGGAACAAATTTGCCCTCACCGAAGCAAAGGTGGTTTTGGCACACATCCTCAGGCGGTTCTCATGGTGCCTCTCTCCCGCCTACAAGCACTTCCCTGTCAGTGCTCTCACTATGCGGGCAGCATTCGGCATGCACCTAATTGTTGAGCCATTGGCAAACCCTTTCTGAGTTTCGTGGATTGAGGCGCAGGTGCGCTTATAAGAAAACACAAAGAAATCAGGGGTGTGCTTATAGTTGAGTCAAACTTATAAGCCCACAGGACAATAAAATGGCAATTATTTCTTGATTTCGTTTCTTACACAGACCGAATGTCTGTCCTTGCTACTTCAATCGAGTCGATACAATATGGGGCGTTGAATGAGAATTTTGCAAGTTGACAGAATATCTGGCTGACATCGCATCCATGGCGTGGTTTTCCAGCTGCACATAGCAGAGCTGAGTCAGTGAGGTGCGTGGCGATGGGGGACCACAGCTATACAAATCTCCTGTGCGCGCTCGCTCTGCGCTCGCAGGGTGCGAACCGAAATGGCCGAGCGAAAACTCGGCGCGAAAGTGTTGGCGAACAGAGCTCCTTCTGTACCGTATCTGTGATGCAAATTCGAACCCGCCCTGGCGAAACTGGCAGGGAAGACACTCGATCTCCCTGTGAGCAGCAGCCACCCGATCCGACCCAAGCACGAATGATGGAACTAAACCTGAACCGAACACCCTGAAACTTACTAGGTCCCTCTGGTTGAACCCTTGATACAGCGTCACCGAAGCTGTACTCTGATTCTGGCCGTCAGATGCCCACGTTGGAGATTCCCGTGTCAAGTTCTAGTCCTTGCCTGGAATACTCCCTCCCATCCCATGAGAAAAATGTTGGTGTTGGAAGGAATTCAACTCCACCATCCAAAATTTGTAATTTTCGCGTGTTGGGTTGTAGTGCTTGTTCCTCCTCTGGATTTTCCTAGCATTTCTTCCCTCCTCCCTACGTCGTAATGCTTCTTTATAACTCCCAGCTGTTCCAGATGACCCTACTGTCAGAGTTTAGCACGGTCACGTGGCAAGATGGAGCCACGTGGCTGCACCCAGTTCCGTGGTGGTTAGCTTTCGTCCCGTGGGCTGGAATAGCAGCCGGAACGCTGTTCCTCGCGTACCGCCTTGTGTATGTGCCGTACCGGATAGTGCGGCTCTGCAAGAAGCAAGGCATTCCATTCCTGCCGTTTAAGTAAGACATTTCGTTCCCGCTTTTAAAGTAAGGCCCTTCGTCCGCCGGTTGAAAAGTAACATCTCGTTTGCGCCATTTCAAGCAATACATTTCTGTTCGTTCTGCTCAAGTAAGCGTACAACTAAGGCACATTCGCGCATTTTCACTTCATTATTAGAAGTTTCCGCTATAACACCGAGCCATTTAATTCTTCTCTACGAGGCACAACCCGATTCTCGTCATTAATGAGTCATTCTCGTCTCACCTCCCTTCCTCCAACTCGAACCGCTTTCTCATCCCCATTTCCCCCCATCCCCCCCGCCCCACTCCGCATCTCCCCCTTCTGAGACGACTAAAAAATCTCCCACCCCCCTATTTCCCTCTTCTGGAACAACAAAAAACTCTTCCCTCCCCCACCCCCCCATGTCCCTCCTCGCATCCTGTCCCCCCCACTTCCATCCCCTCCTCCCATGCACTCCAGGCCTTTCATTGGTCAAGCGCTCGACCTCTACCGCCTCACCCCTCCTCCCGCCCCACCTTCCGCCTCCGCCTCCTCCTCCTGCGCGTCCCCTTCCCCCGACTCCCCCTCTTCCACACATGGCCCGGCTGTGTTCCTACCGCGCCTGCACGAGTGGCGCCAGCAGTATGGGGACGTGTTTGGATTCACTGTAGGGGGGACGGCGCAGCTGGTTGTAACGGATCCTGCACTAGTGAGACAGGTACAGTGACGTGTGTATGGTTATCCGTACCACCTTTTTCGTCTGGTGCTCCCTGAATAAGTCTATCCACCTTTTTCATCTGGTGCTCCCTGAATAAGTCTATCCACCTTTTTCGTCTGGTGCTCCCTGAATATATCTATCCACCTTTTTCGTCCCTGGCAGGTCCTCCTGTCCAGCAGCGGGCGCTTCACCAAGACAGCAGGGGCACGCAAGGCGCTGAGGCTGCTGGGCAACGGTCTGCCTCTCTCAGAGGGGTCTCTGTGGGCCCGCCAGCGCCGCATTGTCAACCCCGCCTTCCGCCCCGCAGCTATCAAGGTGGGCACTATGGGCCCGGCTAGTAGTAGCGCTGTGACCATGGGGCTTCTTGTTGGTAGAGGCTTGTGGCCCTGTGGCTGTCTGGTGCAAGATTATAAGAGACACATGGGAGCATGGCTGCTGGGAAAGGCCCACCTCTCTCAGACTGATCGCTGTGGGCCCAGCAGCGCCGCATTGTCAACCCCGCCTTCCGCCCCGCCGCCATCAAGGTGCCGCATATGCCAGGATGTCGAACCTTTTTTTTGCCCATGGTGGTGACCCTTGCTGGCTCTTGCTGGCCATTGATCCACTTTGGCTGTCACTGTCACTGTTGACTCATTGGCGTTGGTCCTAGCTTCTAACACGTTGACCTGCGTTGACCTGCGTTGACCTGCGTTGACCTGCGTTGACCTGCGTTGTCCCATGCAGGAGATGGTGGGTATCATGGATGGCCAGGGCCAGTCCCTGGCGAACTCGTGGTCGCATCAACTGCAGCAGCAGAGGGAGGGGAATGAAGAGGGAGTGCAGGAGGGTGCTCATAGCGAGCGTGCTAATAAGGAGCGTGCGTGCATGGAGGTGGACGTGCAGGAGAGCATGTCTCTCGTGGCCCTGGATGTCATCGGGCTCGCTGCCTTTGGCTCTGCTGTCATGCACGAGGGGGGCGACGAGGGTGATAGGCTCATGCCTGGAGACGTGGGACGGGAACGAGCAGCAAAGGCAGATAAAGCATCGGCAGTACCAACAGCAGCAGCAGCAGCAGCAGCGCCAGGGGCAGGGGATCCAGTGCAGCTGTACAACGCACTGTCCAAGCTGGCAGAGCTGGGCGCCAAGAGGGTCTTCTCCTGGCGCTCCCTCGTGCCCTTCTACGAGTAAGAACGATTTTATGCCTGCCCCATGCCTACACCGTGTCTGCACTGTGCCTGCCCCGTGCCTGTCCCATGCCTACACCGTGCCTGCACTGTGCCTGCACCGCGCCTACACTGTGCCTCTGCAAGAGTGCCTCTGCAAGAGTGCCTGGATCCTTCCTTGTCCAGTCCAATCTTCCCAGGCTCTGTTTCCATTGCAGTGACAACCCTGCTTCAATCCACAATGCTGCCCTCTCTTTCTTCTGCATGTGTTGCCTCACTTACTTTCTACATTCTCGCCACCCTCCCATTGCAGCATCTTGCCGCTTCCAGAAAACTTTGCCCTCTGGGCAGCAGAGAAGAAGATCCGCAACCTGACCCTGCACCTGATTGGCAAGAGGCGGGCAGCAGCAGCAGTGCATGCGGAGGAGGCACATGGCGGAGAGCAAGGGGGGGCACATGGACAGCAACAGGGGGGGGCAACAGGGCGGGCTGCTCGGGACCTGCTGGCGTTGATGCTGGCAGCACATGACGAGGCAGGCAACGAGCAGATGACGGATCAACAGCTCATGGACGAATGCATCACGTTCCTCCTCGCTGGTATGGGTTTTCCTTGCTGGTAGTACTGCCCTGGTGTTTTGGGATACTGGTTGCGTCTCGAGTCAATTTAAGCAGCAACGAGCAGATGACGGATCAGCAGCTCATGGACGAGTGCGTCACGTTCCTCCTCGCTGGTACGCTCTTTCTGCCTTTGTCTGTTGGGTCGATTTGTATGTGTGTTTTGATTCGACCCAAAGCAAAAACAGCAGATGAAGGATCAGCAGCTCATGGACGAGTGCACGTTCCTCCTCGCTGGTACTGCTTCTGTGTTTAATACTTCGACTGCTCGTCCTGTTTTGAGTCAACGGAGAACGCAACGAACGCCCCTTGTCTTCGGTCTCCTTTCCCTTTCTGCACACCCTCTCTCTTCCTTCCCCCTTCCCCTTTCCCCCTGCGCTGCTCGCCCTTTGTCATTGCCCATCTTCCTGTGTTGCTCCTCTTCTCTCGTTCACCCCTTCCCCCTCCCCCCATGACTGTCTCCCCCCCCCTTCTCTGCCGTCCCCTTCTCTCCCCCCCCCCCACCCTCTTCTCTCTGCCGGCCCCTTCTCTGTGCCGCCGCCCCAACTCAGGCCACGGCACCACAGCTCGCCTGCTGACGTGGACGTTCTATCTGCTGGCGAAGCATCCTGACTGGCAGGAGCGGCTGAGAGCAGAGCTCAAGCAGGCGCTGACTCAGCAGGGGGCACGAGACAAGTCAGCAGGCGCCACAGCCACCACAGCAGCCGGAGCAGCAGACAAGGCGGGGTCAGGGGCAGCAGCTGCGGAAAAACCAGGAGAGACAAACCAAGGGGCGTCTGGAAGGGAGGGAGAGGAAGGGGGACAGGAGGGAGGAAAGCGAGAGGGAGGAGAGCGAGGGGAAAGCGAGAGAGGAGGAGGGGGGCGGGTGACATGGGAGGTGGTAGCAGCGCTGAGAGACATGGGAATGGTGCTGCAGGAGAGCCTGCGCATGTTCCCCCCCGTCTCCTTCATGGGCCGCACGTGCCAGCAGGTACATAGTGCTGGTGCACAGAGGGGGGGGGGGAGTGGGGGGGGATGGGCTGGAGGTAGTAAATGGCTGGGGGGGGCAAATGGGCTTGGGGGAGGCAAATGGGCTTGGGGGGAGCAAATGGGCTTGGGGGGGGCAAATGGGCTTGGGGGGAGCAAATGGGCTTGGGGGGAGCAAATGGGCTGGGCGGGAACACATGGGCTTGGGGGGAGCAAATGGGCTTGGGGGGAGCAAATGGGCTGGGGGGGAGCAAATGGGCTGGGGGGGAACACATGGGCTTGGGAGGAGCAAATGGGCTTGGGGGGGGGGGGGGGAAATGGGCTGGGCGGGGGGGAAATGGGCTGGGGAGATCCACATTGGTGGCGGGTTCATTTTCACGTGCAAGCTCAAATTGGTGGGATGGATTAAAATGGATAGGGTAAATGTTCGTGGGTAGGGTAAATGTTCGTGGGTAGGGTAAATGTTCGTGGGTAGGGTAAGTTTGAATGGGCAGGGAAAACAATATGGTTCTGGTTGGTGTAATTTGAATGGGCTTGATAAATTCAGTTGGGCGGATTAGATTCGAAGGGGTGGGGTAGATTGAAACGGGCTCGCAGGTTCCATGGGTGGAGAAGGGGTGAATTCAAGTGGTTTCCATGTTCCATGCAGGCTGCCACTCCTCCCCACTTTCTCATCCTCACCTGCTCTCCGTCTCGCTGCACCTGCCCTCTACAGACATGCAGGTTGGGACCGTACGACCTACCCCGGGGCACGGACGTGCTGATACCAGTCGCCATGCTGCACTACGACCCGCGCTTCTGGGGACCCCATGCGCTCGACTTCAACCCCAACCGCTTCGCCAGTCAGTTCCCTTCGTTGCCTTCGCCCTTGCCCCTCCTCGATGTCTTCTTCTTTTCCTACTTCTTTGCCATCGTTTTTGGAAGTTCTCAAATATCGCGCACAATTACTTCTGGGGGCGCCACGCCCTCGACTTCAACCCCGACCGCTTCGCCAGTCAGTCCCCTTCGTTGCCTTCGCCTTTTCCATTCCCGCGTTCCCTTTTAGCATGTTTGCAGCATCACTCTGTTTCTCCTCCCAATTTGTTCTCACCAGTTTTCATGTGATTTATTGTGATTTCATGTGCCCCTATTTCGGTTCTGCTGTATTCCCTCGCGGTCTTCTTCACAGTACTCTAGCACCAGGTGGTTTGAGTGCAATCATTCATGTTTCTCCACCACCCCTTCTTCTCTCGTGCATCCGATGATCCCAACACATTTCAGACGGTCCAGATGAAGCCTGTTCTCATCCCCAGGCATTCCTTCCCTTTGGTTCGGGCCCGCGTATTTGCATCGGCAACACTTTTGCTCTCACCGAAGCTAAGGTGGTTTTGGCACACATCCTGAGGCGGTTCTCGTGGCGCCTCTCGCCGGCCTACAAGCACTTACCCATGAGTGCCGTCACGTTGCGGGCTGGATTCGGCATGCACCTACTTGTTGAGCCATTGGCAGATCCTTTTTGACTTCCATTCCATGTCGAACGTTGTCGGTATATGTTGGTGTTGCTGGCAATGGCTTCCCATGGCACAAAATGTAGAACCTATGCTATACAGCAAACATATGGTAGTAGTTTATTCATATATCTGCATGCAGTTATATGAAAATACACGATATACTATGAGTCTGGCTATTATGTATATTCTGACCACCAAGCCTTGTCACTGCCAAAGGAACTTAAGTTCCATACATAAGTTAGTACATATAATACGGTTAATTCGAGCTGTTACAAGAAGTGTGGTCACTGCTCTTCCAGACCTCCGGGGCAGCTGATTTCATTCCAGACTTTTGTGTGGTTGCGGGTTGGTGAATATCTGAAAACAATCCAGGGTCAGCATCTCCCTTGCTCACCTTTCCAGACCACATCATGCCACTCTGTGGCTGGAGGCATTTTGAAAAATTCGATTTCGTTCCCCGTGACGTTCGCATGACGAAGAGATACTTCAACGAACAAGGTTGGCCACAAGATGAGGCACGGACAATCCAGTCTGACTAATATCTGACAACCTTTTCTCGTTCTTAAGCTGTTCAAGCTGCCCGTACAGTCCCACCTTGTCAAATCATGATTTCTGTACACAAGCCTCTGTTTCTGGATGGTCCTCGATTTCCGTGAGGATTTTTCTGGGCTCAAACGAGTCAGCATGGTCCACCTGTCAACTGCTCTCCAGCAGCAATATCATCTCACCGCAATTGGGGCTGGTATGGATTCTGGGAGATGGCTGTTAGTCTGGCTGGAAAGGTGCTGGCTGGGTTGGTGGTGGTGGCGTGGCATGGCGCTTCAGTTACCCAGTAAAGTTCCCTCCTTTTCCCACCACAAGATTTTTTATTCCGCCAGTCGCAGAAACCGAATCATCTCACCCTTCACATCACGTGCTGTACTGCTGCCTCGTCTGTCACTAGACTACTACAGTAATAAGTCGTGCGGATCAACAAATTGGTAGGAATTCATCCACCTCCTGTCTCTGTTCGCCCGTCCTGGCCCGAATTTGCGGGGTGACAAGGCAAATGAAATGGCATAAATCGCACCCGGGAAGTTCTGAAAGGCTCGACCGCCGAAACGGCGAATTCGAGATATTCTCCACCACGGCATCTGTGCCTGCCATTTCGGCCTCGCGTTCGCTTGGCTGATATTGCCTGGTAGGATGGTGCGCAAAAAAAGCCGCCTGACCGTGCCCCGGTGGTACAGCATTTGATCCGTCATTCCGAAAGCCCCAAACTCGAGTTCATCCGTTCAGCAAACCAGCCAACCACGGGCGAGCAAGTGATATCCCAGAGCGGCACGGGAAGCAGCGAGGGTTTCAAGGAAGAGGAAAAGATTTTTCCTCGGCCTTGGCCCTATCCCACTGCAGCCACAGTGGTCAGAAAGGCGGAGGAAAAAATCCGGATGCAACGAGGAGAAAGGAGAGCCACACACGTGTTGATACAGGGAACACATTGGAGTTTGTGTAGGTAGCTCTCACCTCATCTATTCATGCAAGACTCTCCCTTCCTATCTTTCTAATGTTAGCTTGTGTTTCTCTGATCTTCTTGAATGTTCACGACGAAATGGTCAGCCATTTCCACGTCATATGCCAGAAATATCGCCTTTCAATTCTAATAACCGAATCGGGATCATATTCCGTCCTTAGCGTGTCTACTAAGGACCAGGCGACTGCGATAAGGAGCAGAAGCCAGTATGGCCGGAGAGTTTGGGGATCAGGAGTTAGATTTGGTTAAGAGAGACGCTGTAAGAGGCGGCGGTTTGAATGCTGATGAACGTCGGCACGGTCACGGTCTAGATAGGGAGTTTGACCGGATAGCTCTCGCAGTTGATCAGATGTACGATCAGAATAACGACGAAGTAGGCAGGCAGATCTTCCCGCAAAACCAGGAAGAGCAGAGCCCGTTACAACCCGAACCTCAGACTCAACAACAACCGAATACCGATGCTGTTCTTGGCGCGGACGTCGCTTCAGGAGACGAGAACGGATCCGGAGGCGACCAACGAGACAGGCAGGCGGAAAACGAGCAGCAGCAGCAGCAGCAGCAGCAGCAGCAGCTCGAAGCTAATAGCGATAATGAGGAGGAGGATGACGGGGATGAGACGGGCGACGACTTTGAGCTGCATGACGGGCAGAACGAAGCGGGCGGCGGGAGCGGCGGCGGCGGGTGGGGGGTATTGATGGAGGGCTCACTGCGCGTGCTGCTAGTAGAAGACGATGACTCCACGCGCCACGTCGTCTCGGCGCTCCTCCGAAACTGCTCCTACGAAGGTGGGCCGCGAGCTTAACGTCCGCGGGATCGACATCCGAGGCGCCTGAAAACTGCAAAGTTAATTTAGGCGCCTCAAGAGATGGTGACCGTGAACCTAGTGACTTCGGGGAAAGGCTATCCGAAGCTCGTTTTTTCGCGTAGAATCAGCCGGCGTGAAATAGGTCGGCGTTAGATATCTGCCGGCGGTCAGTGCGTGCCGGTAGGCGAAGGAGTCGAGACGAGTTAAACGTGCCGTTTGTGGGGTATGCTGCTAGTGAGTACGATAACGTTGTCGGGTGGAGTGTATTTGCGAATGCACGATTAAGTCTCGGCGGATTGGTACTGAAGCTGGGTGTAGATCCAGATCAGCGGCTCGTTTACGAACCGCTGGCCGCGACGACACTTGCGGAGGGGTGGAGCTTACGCGAGGAGCAACTGTTAACTCATTAACGTCCGACTTAACAGCCAATGCGTTCAGTTGCCGTCTTGCTGCCGTTCTCCATTCTCTCTGCGTCTCAACACCCATTATCGTAGCCTCTCTATCTCAAAAACTCCCGACACCCCCCCTCCCCCTTCCAACCCCTCCTTCTCTCCCCCCTCCTTCTCTTCCCCTCTTCCCCGAACCCCCCTTCTCCCCCTCCTACTTCCTTCCTCCCGCCTTCTCCCCTCCAACCTCGACCGCTTCTCCCCGATACAGTCACACCCGCGTCGAGCGGGCAGCACGCATGGGAGCTTCTATCGAGCGGCAGCGGCGGGCGGTTCGACCTGGTGCTGACGGACGTGGTGATGCCGGGGCTGTCGGGCATTGCGCTGCTCGCGCGCATCATGGGCAAAGAGGAGCTGCGCGGCATCCCCGTTATAAGTACGTGCTGGCGCGCGCAAGGCAGGCACGCGTCGTAAGAACAAACCGGCTGCAGGGCCGCCGTGCTGCCTCGCAAATCTCACGTCATGTGGATGTGTTTCCGCGTTGCTTTCTGCAAAAATTTCATGTCATGGCACAGTGGCATGGAGATCACGGCACTCAAGCGCTCTTCGTCCTTGTCCCGCTCCCTCCCAACCCCCAGTGATGTCGTCGCACAACAGCATGGAGATGGTGTTGAAGTGACCGATAGTCGTTCCCTGCTGACCGTTCCCCCCCCTCCGCCCTCCAACCCCACTTCACCCTTCTCCCCCGTCGCAGTGATGTCGTCGCACGACAGCATGGAGATGGTGTTGAAGTGTTTTCAGAGGGGTGCAGCGGACTTCCTCGTGAAGCCAGTGCGCAAGAACGAGCTCAAGAACCTCTGGCAGCACGTCTGGCGCCGATGCCACTCCGTACGCCCCCTCGCCCTCTCTCCCCCTCTCCTCTCGCCCCTTTTCCCTCGCCACTCCTCTCCCCCGCGTTTCGCCGTGCATTTTCCCTCAGCGTCCCCTCCCATCCCTGGCCGTCCCGTCTCGCCCCCGCCCTTCCCCTCCCGTCCCCCTCGTCTCTCCGTCCTGACCTTTCAAGTCCGATTTCGAGATGCTGCTTTTTCCGTTTCGCTCCCTTGTACCTGCACACTTGTCCACATGCTCTCCCTGCATGCCGCTCCCCTTCCTCATCCGCGTCTCCTCTCTTCCTTCCTCCTTCCCGCTCTTTCCTTTCCTGCCTCTCTTCCCTCTCCTCCCTCTCCTCTCGCTCTCCGCCCGTTCTGCCGTTTCCCTCGCCCCCGCTTCTCAGTCGAGTGGCAGTGGCAGCGGCAGCGGTAGCGGCACCAACGGCAAGGTGCTCATGGGACTCGCCAATCAGCGCGCGCCCAACGCCGCCTACGCCGCCGCCGACGGCGCCGCTGCTGCCGCCGCTGCTGACGGCGACGGCGGCGGTGGGGCCGGGCGCGGTGGGGAAGGGGAAGGGGAGGGGGAGGGGGAAGGAGATGATGTGTATATGGAGAGGGATGGCGATGGGAATGTGGACGCGAATGGCGGCAGTGACAACGGCAGCGGCACTCAAGTGGCCACCCAGGTGAGGAATGGGTTTCTCTTGCCTTGCACGTACCATGGCATGCCGGTACCATCCCCGCGTTCCTCCCTACCCTCCCCGCTCCACCCTTTCATGTCCCCGTTCCCCCTCTTCCATCCAACTACTCCTTGTCCAAGTCTCTTTCTCTCCTCACCCGCCCACGCCTCTCAAGCACATGCCCCCGCCTCTCAAGCACATGCCCCCGCCTCTCAAGCACATGCCCCCGCCTCTCAAGCACATGCCCCCGCCTCTCAAGCACATGCCCCCGTCTCTCCGTAGCTGTCCGTCCGTACCTGTTGCCATCCTGCCCTTCCTTTCGTCGTCACCCCCCCCACTCTTCCTTCACCCCCCTCAGACCCCCGCTATTCCACGGCGTCACTTACTCACTCACTCTCCCATTCCCCCCGCGCCCTCTGATCGCGCCAGGTGGATAACCAGCACGCGCAAGCCGCCAAGGCGCAGCAAGCGCGGGGGGAGAAGGGGAAGAAAGGGGAGAAGGCGGAGGTGGGCGAGATGGGGGAGGAAGTGGAGACGAGGCAAGGTGCAGGTGCTGCGAGGGGCAACGGGCGGGATCCAGGAGGGTTGAGAAAGGGCCGTTCGCCGCAGCAGCAGCAGCAGCAGCAGGGCAGGGGGGGCTGGGGGTGGAATGGGGGCAGCGGGGGCAGGGCGGAAGGGGTGGTGGCGGCGGAGGCAGTGCGCGCAGCTGAGGCAGTGGTGGAAAGCGCGCAGGCGTCCGGGGAAGGTTCGACCAAGAAAGAGGAGTGTGAGGGGCCGGCGCGAGGGGAAGGGGATGGGGAAGCGGGGGACGAGGCGGAGCAAGTGGCGGGGGAAGAGGCGGCGGAGGAGGCAGAGGTGGATGGGAAACAACAGGAGGGGGAGGAGGAGGTGGTGAAAGGGAGAATGCATCGTGCTGCAGCTGACTGTGACGCTGCTGCTGCTGCTGGTGCTGCTGCTGGTGCTGCTGCTGGTGACAGTGCTGCTGTTGCTGCCGAAAGGGAAACCGGAATGGATGTTGTAGGAGCAATCACAACGGATTCGGTGGCAGGAGCACCGGCAGTCGAACCTGAAACTGCTGCTGATACTGGTGCTGCTGCTGCTGCTCCTGCTGGTGCTGGTGCTGGTGCTGGTGCGGGTGCTGCAGTGGTGGTAACACCTGTGGTAACGCAAATGGTGACCTCAGTGGTAGGCTGCTTACACAACGGATCACTCTCCCAGGGGGCTGTTCCTGCTCTTATCGAGATGGCTTGTAAGGCGGACAGAGAGGGGAAGAAGGTGAGGTGGAACTTCGGCACAGAGGAGGAAGCTGCCAAGGAAGGTGCAGAGGAAGGTGCTGAACAAGCTTCTTCTCCTGCTATGAATATAGGGGGCGTGAAAGCGGAGAATCCTCTTGAAAAGAACGTGACTGTAAAGGGCGGAGGCGCTCAGGAGGACTTTGTAATGCGGGAAGGCGATGAGGGGATGACAGTGGGAGGGGGGCATGGGGACGGGGCTGCGGAGCAGCGGGCGGAAGGAGAGATCAAGAGAGGCCGAGATGAGAGGGGATATGAGGGGTCGGAAGGAGAAGAAAGAGCAGCAGGAGCAGCAGGAAGAGCAGGGACAGACAAATCCGAGGGAGCCAAGAGGGCAGCAGAAGGATCGGAGGGGGGAGGGGAGGAGGACGCTAGGAGAGTGAGGAGGCGAGTGGAAGCTGACGAGGGTGGGAAAGGAGGGCGACGGGATGCAGAGGTGGCGGCGTGGGACAATGCAGCAATGCGAGTGGAAGAGATGGAGGAGCAGAGGGAGAGGGAGAGGGAGAGGGAAATGGAAAGGGAGAGTCCGCGGCAGGAGGGCAACTGGAGACAGGATCAGAGCTACTACCATCAGCATCACAACCAGCATCAACATCAGAACCAGCATCACCAGCAACAGCACATGCACGTTCAGCACCATGCATCGCAGCACCATACAGCAGCATGGCAGCAAGCGGCGTGGCAGCAGTCGCCCTGGCAGCACTCGGGTCTCTCTGCCTTCACGCGCTACACCACAGCACCCCCTGCTGCTGCATTCCCTCTTCCCCATCCTGCTGCTGCTGCTTCCGCTGCCGCTGCTGCTGCTGCTGGTTCTTCTGCTGCTGCTGCTCCTCTTGCTGCTGCTCCTACAGCCGCTATTCCTCTCGCTGCTGCTGCTCCAGGCCCCAGCCGTTTGCTCTCGCCTCGGGTTACAAGCACACCTGAAACTGGCGCTTCTGGTACTATCACTCCCGGTTCATCCGTAGCCGTCACAGGACTTGGGCAGCACCAACAATCACACCATATGCATCAGCATGACCATCACCATCACCATCACCAGCAACACCATCAGCACCAGCAGCAGCAACAGGAGTGCAGGCAGCTGTTATTCCCCCAGAGCCCAGCCCACCCAGTGTCGAGCCAACCGCCCAAGTCCGTGGTTGGTTCGGGTGGTTTGGTTGGAGGCTCGGGTGGTACGGGAGGTTCGGGTGGAGGCTCGGGAGGGAAGATGGACGGCAGCAGCGGGCTGACGAGCGTTCGCGACGGTGGTGGTAACAGTGGTAGCGGAGGGAGTGGGGAGAAGGGTAGCGCGAATGTGGAAGGGAGGAGGAGAGGAGGGAATGAGGGGGAGAGTGGAATGGCAGTGTCGCAGAGAATACCAGGACGTGGGGATGCTGTTGCTGCAGGAGCAGCAGACGCAGCTGCAGCACCAACTGCCACTGCAGCTGCAGCACCACCAGCACCACCAGCAGCACCAGCTGCGGCGGCAGCTGCAGCGGCAGCGGTAGCGGCCGCAGCGGCAGCAACAGCAGCAGCACCGCGAGAAGCAGCAGCAGCTGCGCTCCTTGGACTGGGAACAATCAGCCCGGCAGCACCAACGCCACTGGCAGCAGCAGCAGGGCAGCATAGGGAGGCCTCTCCTTTCCGCTACAACCCCGCTCTCCCCTCCCCCTTCGCCCACCCATTCGGTGATTCATACCCCGCTCCCCCTCCTGCTGCTGCTGCTGCTGCAGCTGCCATGTTCCATCCCTTCAACCCTTTCTCTCTGCTGCCCGGACCCAACGGTTTTCCAGGCCTGGGCAGACCCACCACGCCAATGCGAGGAGTTTCACCTGCCCAGGGGGAGGACCTGGACGGGTGCGGGGCGGCAGGGAGCAGCGGGGAGGGGCAAGGAGGGAGGGATGGGAGAACAGCAGCATTGGGTGGTAGTACCTGTGGAGCTGCGGATCTCGATTCTGCTGCTGCTATTGCTGCTGCAGCTGCTGCTGCAGCAGCTGGACCTGCTGGCCTTGCTGGGAATCCTAATCCCACTCCGTCTCCACCGTGCATTACCCCTCCAGGGCTTCCGCCCCTCTCAGGGTTTCCACTTGACCATTCCGCGGGTGTGTACCTGCCTCCTGTGTACTATGCTGCTGCGGCTGCTGCGACGGCAGCGGCAGGGGTACCCCCTCCGTGGCTGTACGCGCCTCAGATGCCGCAGCTGGCTCAGCAGGCCATGCAGCAAGCGTTGCTGCAGCAGATGCAAGCACAGCAGCACCTGCAACTGCAGCAGCAGCAGCAGCAGCAGCACCAGCAACAGCAGCAACAGCACGGGCAGTTTCAGCTACCCCAAGTGCCGGCACCAGCAGCAGCAGCACCACTAGCAGCAACAGCGGCACCAGCGGCGGCAGCAGCAGCACAGCAGCTGAATCTCCTGTCAAGCCTGGCTCCTCCCAGCTTCTCGACCTCGCCTTTCCTCCCCACCCGCCCGCCCCTCTCCCACCTGCCCGCACACGCCCCGCACGCCTCCTCCCATCCTTCGCCTCTCTCGCGCCCTGCCTCCCTCTCCTTCCTTTCAACTCCCTCACTCTACCCAAGCCCCACGGCAATGTCTCTTGAGCACCAAGGTGTATCCCCTCAGGAGATTCACATAGGCACAGCAACTGCTGCTGTTGCTGCTGCTGCCACTGCTGCCGCCGCCGCCACTGCTTCTGCTGCTGCTGCTGCCACTGCTGCCGGTGCTGGTGCAGCTACAGGCAGCACGGCATGTGCCAGCCGTCTTCCTCCTGCCCCTGTGCTCAAGCTGCCTCTCCCCCCGTGGACCATGGGAGGGGGTAGCAGGCAGCAGCATGGGCAAGACGAGCGAGGGAGGGAGCATGTGAGGGACCAAGGGAAAGAGCCAGGGAGGCGGCAAGGAAAGGAGCATAAGAGGGAGGAAGGGAAGGAGAAGGAGCATGGTGAGGTGGTGCCAAACAGTGAAAATAGAGATGGCAGGGAAGCTGATGCTGCTTGCGAGAATAGACAGCAGCAGCGCCACCATCACCACCACCACCATCACAATCAGCATCAGCATCATCAGAGCCAGCTGGTGCGTGAAAGCAGCTTCAGTGCCGTATCTCCTGCCGTCGTCGGCTCTTCTGCTGCTGCTGCTGGGCCTATACCAGCATCTGCAGCTGCAGGAGCGGCGGTGGCAGCAGCAGCAGCTGCCAGCAATCGCCAGAGCACAAATGCTTTCACTGAGGATGGTGGTAAAGCGAATGTTGATGGAACTGTGTATGGGAGCGGAGAGGGTGGGAGTGGGAGTGGGAGTGGGAGAGGGAGAGGGAATGGAGATGAAAGTGGGGTGCAGAGTGGTCAGGGCAGTGGGGGCGGGGGCAGTGGCGGTGTAGGTAGCGCTCAGGACAGCAGGGAAGCAGCTCCTGCAGGGGTTGAGGGTGGCAGCACCAATGGTCATCCCTTGCAGACGCGACAAGAGGGCACAGACGGTACAGCGGCAAATGTGTGGAGAGCAGGCGAGGAGGCACGGCGCAGGGAGGGTATGACTGGGTGCAGTAGGGATGGCAATGGCACTGGGAGCATGCACACGCCTGTGGAGGCGGGCCGAGGCAGTGGGGTGAAAATGGTCAGTCTGATGGGGCAAGCTGTGGCGTTCCCCCCCTGCGCTGCTGACACATCTGCCACGCCTGCCACCACGACCGGTGAAGTGGTGGATGCAGAGGAGGAAGGCAAGGAGGGGGAGATGGCGGAGGGGGGACGGGGCACGTGTGGAGCAGTAGTAGCAGGAGGAGGAGTTGACACGGCAGCACAACAGTGCCATGCCATGGATGTTTCCAGCTCAGGAGCCGGGATCTCCCAGCCTCAAGAGACGGCTGCAGCTGAAGCTGCTGCGTATGCTGCATGTGCCTGTGGTGGGCCTGGTTGTGGGCTGTCGCAAGGCTCTGGGCAGTGCCAGGCTGCGCTGGGGGGTGCAGGAGGAGGGTGTGCGGCTGGGGCTGCCGTTCCGACTGTGCTGAGTCGGCAGGCGGTGCGAGAGGCAGCGCTGAATAAATTCAGGCAGAAGCGCAAAGACCGGTGCTTCGAAAAAAAGGTACGCGACGATTTGTTTTAAGGCTTTGCTTCTTGGGAATGTCTTATTGTGACGTGTACCGATTTCATGGGTTGCCGTATATATGTACTTATTCAGCTGCTCCTTGCTGTGCTTTTGTCCTTTCAGGTTCGTTACCAGAGTCGGAAGCGTCTGGCAGAGCAAAGGCCGCGGTTTAGGGGCCAGTTTATAAAGCAAGCTCCTGCAGGTGTTGGTGCTGGAGCAGCTGGTGATTTGGTACTGGGCTCTCAGCCTCATGCCAATAAGGAATGGAACAACCAATACTAACATTACTGACTAGCGTGTGCATAGAGTAGCGTTGTGATGTGCTGATGTGCTAGTATCTGTCGATTAAGATACGCTGATTTGTTTTAGTAAAAACGTGAAATAATGCATTCTTCTACGTATATTGGTAGGACCAGTGAGTGAGGGATGTAGAGTTCAGAATTTCCATTGCCCTATGCATATGGCAAGGTACCTGTTATGAGCCTGTAACGAATACCCATTTCAAGTGTAATAATAACCAGAGGTCCTGCTTCGTCCGCGAAGAAGTCGAACGAAGCCCTGACATCCCTTCTGGTAACACTGGCAGAAGCTGCGCTTCGCCGAAGTTGACAGGATCTCAGAGAAGCTTTCCGAAACTCCCATTTCAAACGAAACTGTTCGCAGAATCGCACGATCTACTCTCACCAGCACTCAGCGTCGCGTCTCCGTCGCAGACACGATGGAGTGACCCCGAGTCCCTTCAGTTCAGGCACCCATGCGACACTCACACCACCTCCATACAACCACCCCAGCCACTTCATAGTTCCTTTCTTCCTCCCCAGATTCATCCAACCAGCTGATTCCCAAAGAGAACACGGTAGCCTTAGTTTGGGCACTGATCAGGATCTGTCGTCGTCCTAAGTAGGCCTAGCTCGTTCTGAGATTAGGCTAGGTGCTATCGTACCTTTGAAAATGTCCGCCTTCACTGGGACGACTACAAAATGCAAGTCTTGCGGAAAGACCGTGTACTTGATGGAGCAGTTGATTGCCGATGGGGTCATCTTCCACAAGCATTGTTTCCGGTGAGTTCCTCTGGAGTGCATATCCATCGCGTGTGCCCACACCACCCGCTGATCCGCCACACTCCACAACATCTAAGCTTTGCTCCTCTCCGATACCCCAAGGAAAATGCCCCTATTGTGCCTTAGGATCCAGCTTCCTCCGTTGCTGGTCGGGCACTTTGTACTACGCCATGCACCCACACACTCGTGCCATGGACACACTAGGCACCTTCCTGGTCCACATGAAGTAAGGGGTCTTGCCCCCTAGCCCCTTGCTGCCCATTCTGTTCTTAACCCAGTTGGCATATTGCACTGCTGCCTCCCACCAAATATGGTCCAGCTGTGCATGAGCAAGTATGGCTCGGGCAAGGTCAATGAGGGTCTGGTTTAGCCGCTCCACTGCCCCATTTTGCTACGGTGTGTAGGCAACTGAAAGCTGGTGGGTGATGCCCTTGTTTTCAAGGAAAGTCTCCAGATCCTTCCCCATGTACTCCCCACCCCGATCAGACCTTCGCCCCCGCTTCCCTCTCCGCATAGCGTATCCAACGCTTGAAGACCTTGGCCACCTCATCCTTGGTTTTCACCAAGGCAACCCAACTTAGGCGGCTGAAGTCATCCAAGAAAGTGATGAAGTATTTGCTGCCCTTCTCCCTATCCGGTATTTGCATGGGGCCACATACATCCGTGTGCACCAACTCAAGAGGTGCGGAGGCTCTAGTGGTGGAGGTAGGGAAACATGTCCTTGGCAGCTTCCCGGTCGTGCAATCAGGGCACTTGCTTGGCTGCCCACCACCCTCCTTGATCTCCACACCCTTCAGCTCCCCCTTCTTCACACACTCCACAAGTTGCTGCCTTCTTGCATGCCCCATGCGTAGGTGCAGCAAATCTGCCATCACTTGCTCCACGTCCCTCCAACGGGTGCTACAAGCGGCTTCCTCGGCTTAAACACCATGTGCCCTCTCCACGTGAGGCACACAAACTGGAACAAGATATAGACCCTTCTCTAATTTGGCCTCCATCACCACAGCTCCACCCTTGCGAACCGTGCCACCTTCCATGGTGAAGGTGCATATGTATTCTTGCCTCGCAAGTTGAGAGCATGAGAGAAGGTTGGCTGCCAATTCAGGAACATGAAGCACACCCTTCACATTCAGCACCTCCACCTCCTTCCCCTTGACGGTGATGGTGCCGATACCGATTGTTTGCAGCGTATCTACGCTCCCCACAATCACATTTCTGGAGTTAGGTGGGAGGGAGTGATAGGTGGTGAAGAGGTCGCGCCGAGGTACCATTCTACAGGTTGGTCCAGAGTCTAGAATGAGCTGATTGGGGTCAGCCAACGTACGACCAGCAAGAGCCTTCTCCTTCTCTAAGGATAAGAAGGAGAAGCCATCATCTGATAAGTCCTCCTTTCCCTTCTTATCCTCGTTTACCGCCGCTGCTGCCACTTTCTTTTTGCTGCCCTTCTTGTTCCATGCTCCATTCTTCATCCTCCTCTCCACCCACTCAGGCCTAGTGACAGGTGGAGCCTCTCCTGGGTAGCCTTGAGGCTTCCACCCATCTAATCGGCTCCAGCACTCCTTCCAAGAGTGCTTCCGGTTGCATCCAGGGACGAGGCACTTGTCGAGCTCCTTCTTCTTCCCCCACCTCCGTGCCGCTGCTGGTATTTCTTGGAGGCAGCCCTATCACCTGCCCCCATTCCCCCTTCAACTCCTCTACCAGGACCCCGTTTGCGAGCCTCATCAGAGACCAACACCTCCCATATCCAGGGCTTGGTCCATTTCTGTTGCTCAAGGTGAAGGTACTGCAGTAGGGCCTCGTTCGCCCCTTGGTCCAGCCCCTGGAGTGCGGTGTAGATGGTCTCCTTCTCATCTACAGTGTAGTTCAACTCATCTAAGGCTCTCACATACTCATCCACCCTCTAGAGATACTGCACCATGGTCTCCCCATCCCCATAGTTGTGTTCCATGGTGTAAAACCGCTTTTTCCAGGTGAGTATGCTTAGCAGCCCTTTTTGCAAGTGCCGATCTTGAACTCTCTTCCATGCTTGGGTAGCTGCTCCTTGCTTCCCCTTCAGGTCAATCAGCATCTTTAGGAGCTCTAGTTGGCCTTCCAAGGCACAACACAGGTACTGGAACGCTTGCTTGTCCTTGCGGTCCCATACGTCATGTGCCTTAACAATCTCCTCCGCACTAGGCCGTTGCCTTCCTGTTCGCGATGCTGCTGATCCACCTCCACTTCCCTCAGTTATGGATGAGCTAGAGGCCCCTTCAGCCCCTTCTCCTACTTGGCTAGAGACTCCAGTAGATGCCTTTCCTTCATTAGGTTCAGGTCTTCGCTCCGATCCTTCCAAAACGCCCAGAGACTCCAGTAGATGCCTTTCCTTCATTAGCTTCAGGTCTTCGCTCCGATCCCTCCAAAACGCCCTCTAGGTCTTTAATACCTAGCCACAGCGTAAACTGGAACCGCCATAGCGAAAAATCAGAGCCGATGAACCTAGGAGGGCCATCTAATTTCTAGGCCATAACCGACCCTAGATCTGGAGGTTCTTAAGCCAACTCAAAATATGATAATAGGAGGGAATGTCGCAGGCCTAGCCAGCTCTGATACCACTGATGGAAAGCATGCGAATCTAAAGAGCGTACAAGAGATTAAGTCCGCCGACTTCGATGGAACATTGCGTGCATCTCACATAACCTTAAACCATGAGCAGGTACGCATTGTAAAGGGTTTAATCTCTCATTTATAGAATGGTAACGCACGCCTTCAACCAAGATCTAGGCCGATCGCTACCACGATTTAAGTGCGACGGGGTCAGACCCTCAGATTCACTTTTAGGGACGTTGATGCACCAGGGTCCCTGTGAAAAAAGCCTGAATTTTCAGGGTTCCTAAAACAAAAAGCCTGAATTTTCAGTGTTCCGGAAAACAAAAGCCTGAATTTTCAATCACATCATGCGATTGTGCAAAAGGGTATCCTTCACGAACATGGAAGTAGAGGGATTCGAAACGGCAACCTGTCCATTCGGTGTCTATTTCGCTAACCACTAAGCCAGTTCATCGACGCAATGCTTAGTAATTTTTAACCATGTTTTTATTATGAGGAAATGTTTGTTGACTTATTGTCTCGGGTGTTTTACGGGAAGGATTCGGAATGTGCATTCAGTGTACACTTCGATAAAAGTCTGAAACATCAGTGTTAGCTATGAAGTAAAGGCTGAAAAAATCAGTGTCACAAAAATCTCAACACTGAAAATTCAGTGTAGGTACACAAAACTAGGCTGAAAATCAGGAATTTCAGGGGAAAATTCCTGATATCGTAGGGCCTGGACGGGGTATTCTGGCGAAATTTCTTGGCAGCCATGGATTATATCAAGAAAGTAGCTTTAGCAAGAGTTCAGATATGCAAAGTGACAAGTTGTTCAAACCCTACCAACCCAACCCTAGCCCCACAACAATCCTCAACAACCCAAAGTGTTAAACTAGCAACACCAAAGGTGTTGTAATGAATATCGAAGGTTTGTTGGTGCTTGTTGGGTGCGAGATCAATTCCAGCCTGCAACAATTCTAACCACCACATTTTGCCCAAACTCTTAGCCCACAACCAGCTAGAACAAAATACCACAACCACCTACACAATTAACAGTGTCCACATGGCATAGCTTTGCATGGTGTATCCACATGGGCTGGCGTGTTGATTGTGTGTCCATATGGCATAACATCGTCATTGTGTATCGATAGAGCAACGCTAATCCCCTTATGTCCTCCCAATAATGCAATTAGCTATTGTATCCATGCCGTGATTCAATCCCTATATCTTATATACTTACCCCCTCTGAATGACCGGATATTGTATGCATTGAATGCGCCATGAAACCATGACGGATGGCGGACCCAACGCCATCTGAGCGGTGCCGATTGTATGACCAGCGTCAACATAGTGTCCATTGGCAACTCAAAGCCCCTATTAGTTTCCTTCGCATGGGGCTAACTGCTCTTTCGCCAAGTACGGAATAGGTTGCCTCATTCAATGATCTTCTTGCGCTCTACATGTTGGCTGCACCCCAGGCCCTACGATATCAGGAATTTTTCCCTGAAATTCCTGATTTCCAGGGTTTTTTTTTAACCTACACTGATTTTCCAGTGTTCAGCTTTTTGTGGGGCTGATTTTTCAGCCTTCACCTAGCACATGACTCTGAACTTTCAGCAATTTTTTTTTAGTGACACTGATTCCACTACGTTGTAACGAATCCGACCCTGAAAGCGATTCCTACACGGTTCGTGTGTAGTTGCCCGGCTGTACAGGGAATATCAGATTCCCGCGGTGTCAGCAGGGCGTGGCGGTGAGTAGCAGACAAATTTGCCTCATAGAGGGATGCGTTGTTGGCGCGCGTGGTGCGATGATTGGCCACTTTGATAGCATTTCCTGATTTGGCCAATTACAGGGTTGCAGCACAGCGATGCTGGCAGGCAGCGCAACGAGGGATTCAGGCCCATGTGAAGCATCTGTGGTCCTCTGGCCCGTTTTGTCTAAGTCGTGCTGGCAAGCACGGATGCATCCACGCCGCCCAGCCGTGCTGCCAGCCATCCAGTCTCCCACCCCAGTCTGCTCCATGCTTTCCTTCCATCTAGCATGTGTAAGGTTTCATCGCGTTGCTGCCTGGTGTACCAAGAGGCAGTCAGCCGTGTGTCCTCTCTTCCTGGCAAACCTCCATCGTTCAGCTAGCTAGGGAGTCCCGTTAGATGCTGCTTGTTCACAGCGCAATCAATGGCGGACCACCCGGACGCCATTGAACGACCTGATGACCCCGGCGATGAACCCGCTCATCGTTCGCCAATTGATCTGTCCGCGGCCGTTACCGGGCTGGATCTGCTATTCTCCAACTTAGCGGCAGTAGATAACCATGGAAAGGCGCCTGCAGTCGCGCCGACCGTCGATGTTCCATTTGAACCCATCGACGAGCCTCTGTGTCCCTCCCCTACTGCGCCCGTGTTGGAGCAAGACAGCTCCAACCCTTCAGGTGAAGAAATCGCGGCGGTGCCAGTGGCTAAGAAGTCCGCCAGGTACACGCAGTCAACGCTGCCGTGGCCCAAGAAGGGAGGTCCCGCTGGTGCAACACCGGCTTCGCCAGCCGACCAACTGTCGACGCCCGCGACCGCAGGCACGCAGGCGTCGCCCTCAACACCTGGGCCTTCTAAACCGGCAGGGCCAGACGCAACCTACGCGGAGGCTCTGTATAAGTACAAAAGCGAGTGGCTCGAGCGGTTTTCTTGGCTTATTCTGCTAAAAAAAGCTGACGGTTTCCCCGCTTTCAAGTGCAGCATCTGTACGGAGCACGCAGGCTACGCTGGACCGTGTGGGAGAGGCGGAAAGGGCGCCACAGACGTTCAGACGCAGGCGTTCAAACGGCATGCGGCAACTACCAAGCACAAGGAGGCGTTGAAACACCAGCAGAAGCTTCTCGACGACGTCGCTACGCAGCCACGGATCAACGGCGACAATCTCGCTCGCGACACGGAGAAGGAGCGGGTCGTCAAGCTCCTCGACTCCCTGCTCTTCGTGACCAAGCAAGATGCACCCATAGAGTTATGGGTGAATCTTGTGCGCTACCTCGCGCGACTCAAGGTGCCCGGGTTCCCAGCAAAAGGCTACGGAACCTATTATACTACGTGAGTGTTGAATTAATCTAACTGCAACCGTGTTTGTGAAACTCAACCGAATTATCTGACGTTGTGTTGTTTGACATGCGCTGCAGCTACGGCTTCGGGCAGCTGACACAGTCGATGGCCACATGGTTGCACACAACGCAACTGCAGCACATCCTCAGCAGCCCATACATTGGCGTCACGTGCGACGAAAGCACGGACAGGTGTCGGGGAAAGCATATGATTGTTTTCGCGACATTCATCCGTGAAAATCGTCCCGTGACTGAGTTCCTTGCCCTGCTGACCGTGGAGAAGGGCGATGCAGCCTCTCTCCTCTCAGTGCTCTTGTCCCACCTGCAGGCCCTAGGCATTGAAATGGCGAGGATATCCGGCATAAGCACTGACGGAGCGAGTGTGATGATGGGGAAACACAACGGCCTTGTCGCTCGACTTCGCCTCCGCATCCCGCATCTTGTTTCGAGCCACTGCATCGCCCACAGGTCAGTTTTCATCTTCTGTTTACTGCTTCCATACAGTCCCTGCTGCATCCCCTGCTAACCCCTCCTTGAGCCGGTTTTAATGCTGGTGTGCATGCAGGGAGGCCCTCGCAGCAAAGGACGCCGCTGAACAACTCCCCGAGTTCGGCATGGTGGACTCCCTGCTCTGCCAAGTGGCAGAGCATTTGGGGCGTTCTGGCCCGTGGCATCAACGCTTCATTGGCCTGCAGGAGGTGTTCACGAAAACAAACCTGGAGCTACAAGGGATCCACGACGTCCGCTGGCTCTCCCGCGGTGACGCCATTCTGCGCGCGGTAGAGGTCTTCCCCGCGCTGATCGTGATGCTGTATGAGTGGGACATCACCCTCTACGAGCTCGCCACGAGCTACAGGTTTCACTTTCTGCTATACTTCCTTGCAGACGTCCTCGAGCAGCTCAATGTGCTGAACAGGGCATTCCAGCAGCGTGAGGTGAGCTTGGTTACTATCGTTGCTGGATTGTGTGCCTTGTTTCGGTTTGTGAGTCACTGTTTGATGTACTGCTTAAGCAGAATCTGCTTTGCACTGATTTGGCCTTCTCTCCATCCTCTGTTCGCCCTGTTGACCCCTAACAGCTGGACATTGCAAGTGTCCACGGGCAGATCCGCCGGTCGATTTCATTCCTAGAGTCCCGCTACGTCGACTGTGGTGACGACTTTGGAGGCGGGGTGAGCGCGCGCCTCTCCCCGTTCATCAAGAAGCACGGGCTGTTAAAGTACTAGCGAGAGTTTGGCTTAGGAGCCATAGTAGCTTAGGTGATTTGGTGAAGTTCGAGGGTGTAGGGTGTAAGGAAAAATGTCGAGAGAATTGTGGAAGGAGAATGGTGAAACTAGAAAGAAGGGGGATACAAGTAGTAAGCCCTAAAAGGGTTATACTCACTTTTGAGTACCCCACTACAGACTAGACATGCATTATAATCTGACACACCCCCATAGTCAAAGTGGGGTATAATCAGTACAGCATGCAGGCATAGAGCTAGAGTTCACAATAGGTAAGTAAGGCTAGAGCTAATCACAGAGGGCAAGTGAGGAGGAGGAGAGACTGTGGGGGAGAGAAGATGGGAGGCGACTGCTGACGCTGCAGACACACAGACGAGCTGCTGGCTCAGTGGCTACCGAAGCAAAGGCCCGGACTACAGGAGTAACTGGCTCCGCGGCTAAAAGTAGCGGCAGACGAGCAACTGACCCACAGGCGACTGGCGACTACCGGAGATTGTAGCCTCCGGACTGCTGGTGCTGCTGACGACAAGACTGCTGCCTCCACTTAACCTCCCCCAGCTGCCCAACGCCCCTCTCACACACCCCCTGCTCAAACCCTAGCCCTACACCCACAGCACCCCCTTAAACCCTAAACCCCAGACTCCCACACATCCACCCCCCTCAGCGATAGCTGCAGCAGTGGGAGACGAAGGAGGAGGAGGAGGAGGAGGGGACGGCACGCACAACCGACACCCCCACACCCACCCCCCCACGGCTGCACCGGGTCCAGGAGCGGCTGCTGCAGGGGCCAGGGGCGGCTGCTGCTGGGGCGGCTGCTCCAGGGGCTGCTGCTGCTGGGGCGGCTGCTCCAGGGGCTGCTGCTGCTGGGGCGGCTGCTCCAGGGGCTGCTGCTGGGGCGGCTGCTCCAGGGGCTGCTGCTGCTGGGGCGGCTGCTCCAGGGGCTGCTGCTGCTGGGGCTGCTCCTGCTGGGGCGGCTGCTGCTGGGGCGGCTGCTCCAGGGGCTGCTGCTGCTGGGGCGGCTGCTCCAGGGGCTGCTGCTGCTGGGGCGGCTGCTCCAGGGGCTGCTGCTGGGGCGGCTGCTCCAGGGGCTGCTGCTGCTGGGGCGGCTGCTCCAGGGGCTGCTGCTGCTGGGGCTGCTCCTGCTGGGGCGGCTGCTGCTGGGGCGGCTGCTCCAGGGGCTGCTGCTGCTGGGGCGGCTGCTCCAGGGGCTGCTGCTGCTGGGGCGGCTGCTCCAGGGGCTGCTGCTGCTGGGGCGGCTGCTCCAGGGGCTGCTGCTGCTGGGGCTGCTCCTGCTGGGGCGGCTGCTGCTGGGGCGGCTGCTCCAGGGGCTGCTGCTGCCGGGGCGGCTGCTCCAGGGGCTGCTGCTGCTGGGGCGGCTGCTCCAGGGGCTGCAGCTGCTGGGGCGGCTGCTCCAGGGGCTGCTGCTGCTGGGGCGGCTGCTCCAGGTGCTGCTGCTGCTGGGGCGGCTGCTCCAGGGGCTGCTGCTGCAGCGGAAATTAGGAGGGAGGGGAGGGGAAGGGCGCGGCCCCCAGGGTGCCCTGACAGGCGACCTGCTAGGGAGCCGCGCAGGCCCCCGAAAGTGCCTCGACGGGCGACGGGAGGGGACCGCGCGCAGGCCCCTAAGGCGCCGTGACGAGGCAATGGGAGGGGCCGGCTTGCGGGCCCCGAAAGTGCCGCGACGAGGCGACGGGAGGGGCCTGCGTGCGGGCCCCCAAAACGCCGCGACGAGGCGACGGTCGGGGCCAGTGCGCGGGCCCCCAAGACGCCGCAACGAGGTAGGAACCCGCCGCGCGCCTCGGGGCGCACGGCGGGCAGAAAACCGCCACGCATTCCGAGCGCGTGGCGGGAAGAAAAATAGAATGTCGGGCGCCACGGGGCGCGCGACACACAGTAGGGCAGCGGAAGTAAGTGGGCCCACAGGCCAGGAGCTTTAAGCTCTGATACCATGTTAAAGTACTAGCGAGAGTTTGGCTTAGGAGCCATAGTAGCTTAGGTGATTTGGTGAAGTTCGAGGGTGTAGGGTGTAAGGAAAAATGTCGAGAGAATTGTGGAAGGAGAATGGTGAAACTAGAAAGAAGGGGGATACAAGTAGTAAGCCCTAAAAGGGTTATACTCACTTTTGAGTACCCCACTACAGACTAGACATGCATTATAATCTGACACGGGCCTGAGGGGGGCAATCCCGAGGTGAAGGTGCAGGGAGTCGACTCGGACGGGCGGCCCACGACACACACCTTCGAGCTGCACGAGAAGCCGAGCGAAGACTACCCGACCCTCGGCTCCCACGACGCCTGCGTCGATCTCTGCACCACCTTCGCCGAGACGCTCGTGCAAAACCTCAGCACACGGTTCCAGGACCTGGACTCCCTGGTGGGAGTGCGGCTGTTCATGCCTGACGAGTGGGAGCTGGGGAGAGCAGAGCGCCACAGGCAGTGTCTCGAGTGGCTCGAGTCTCTCGTGAGGCTGTTCAGGGCACAGGACACGGACTACATCATTCCAGGTATTCCCGCTCTCGCACTGTTGCTGTCCGTCTTATTGTGTCATTGCATTTCATCAATGTATGGTGTACGCACTTGCCAGCCTTTCAAAAACCCCCTCTCTCTCTCCCTTCCGCATTATGTGGCAGGGGTCGACAAGCGGCGTGCGATCAAGGAGCTGCGGGCCTTCTGCCCCATCCTCGCAGGTGCCCCGAAGAACGAGCGGAGCTTCCACGCAGGCCTAACAGCAATGCTGAAGACAAGCGACTGGGCGACTGGCTACCCCAATCTGGTGCGTCTCTGGGTGGCTATCGCCGTGCTGCCGCTGAGCACAGTGGAGTGTGAGCGCGGCTTCTCACGCCAAAACGTTATCAAATCGTGGCAGCGGGGGAGCTTGAAGGACGCCCGCCTCGAAGACCTCGTCACCATGTCTCTACTCGAGTACGAGCCCAACTACGATGAGGTGGTGCAGATCTGGCGCAGCTACAAGAAGCGCCGCCCATTCGGCAATGTGGCGGCACCACCCGAAAGAGAGGGAGAGGGCAGGGATAGCACGGGAAAGGAGGCCCTAGAGGAGGAAGAGTGGGCAGAACGACAGGCTAAGGGAAGAGAAGATGATGATGACAAGCAGGCCTCATCAGATGATGATTACTGAACTCACCCAGACCCAGAGTCATGCTGGATGCAATGCATAGCTAGCTAGCAAGCAAGATAGGCTTTGGTTTACAACACAGATAGATAGATTGAAGGCTGTTTGCGACCTTCATAGAGTTTTTAAGTTAAAAAATCAGCTTCACTACTATCAGCCTTTTTCTATAGGTGACACTGATGCATCAGACTTTTTTTTTAAGTAACACTGAACTTTCAGGCTTTTTTCCTAGGCGACCCTGTCGATCAGGGTCTAGGGCCAGAGGGACCCTGATACCCTTACCTGCCTCAAAGTGAATCTGAGGGCCTGCCGCACCCCATGTAATAGAGCATTTGATACGAGCTTCACAGGATGCAGGTAAAAATGTATGAGGTGTATAATATCGTTGTGGCTATTGCTGAATGCACCTCTTTGGAATAAAGGTGTCCAAAACTTATCGTGCAGGACGCAGGCGAGGTTGTGAAATTGCATCTTGGTGCTATGTCGAGTGCCTTTTGGACACGGATGGGGGATGGCGTTATGACAGCGGAGAATTTACTAGCCCGTGATGATAGCCCATTGAGAGAGGTGAAATTTGACTTTTTAAAGTGGGAGAAGAACAAAAAGGGAGGTATTTGGAGAGTTGTTGGGAACGAAAGCGGCGGTTCACGTAATCAAGCGGAACCAATCATTCATCCAACTAAAGGTGCGTGTGTTCAACAGATGATGTGATAGGTGGACCGTGGCTCTAACATGTACGTGTATTCCCTGCTGTTGTGTGCCCATGCAGAAGAGGATGACTCTTCCATGCCGTGCGACAACAGACCACCACATTTGACTCCGTGCACCACGAGCGTTGCTGACAGTGAAGGACCTGGTCGGGTGCGTCTTGATGCGGGCTGTGGAACGGGGCAGGATCAACGGAGAGCGCCCGACTCACCGAGAGGGCGTCGACGAGGTCACCCTCGTGGAAGCGCTACGACAGCTCCGACTGCCCATCAGACTCACTATCCGCATAGGACGAGGGAGGGCGAGGACGCCTCCAAGTGGTTGCATGATATGCGCGGAGATGTGCAGATAGGAAGAGCAGGAAGGGGGGAACAGCAGGACACAAAAAAACAAAAAGGGAGTGGCAATGTGTTGTGTTGTGTGTGCGGAGGTGGCAAAACCAGGCAGAGCACAGAACACAGAGCACCGCACACCGAGCACAGAGCACCAATCATAGAGGGCGGAGCACAAATCATCGAGAACAGAGCAGATAGCAGAGGGCGGAGAGTAGAGAGCAGAGAGTACCATTCGGTTGGCGAGCCACCTGGGGATCTCCTCCTTCTCTATGAACCTGTCGACAGCTACGTCAGCTGCTGCGTCGCCTGCCCCAACCGCCTCAGCCGCAGCAGCTTGAGCAGCCTCAACGCCTGGCTGGCGGGGAAGGGGGGAGACAGACAGGGGGGGAGGGGGGGCCCGAAGGAAGCGGGGATGGACTAACGGCTGGGAAGCAGGGGAGGGGATAACGGGAAGAAAGAAGAGGATGGGGAGAAGCAGGGTTGGGGATACGGGGAAAGGAAGAGGATGCGTGTACGTAGGGAAGGGGATGGGGGGAAGCAGGGTAGGGGATGGGGGGAATCAGGGAAAGGGATGGGGGGAAGCAAGACAGGGGATGGGGGGAAGCAGGGCACGCGATGGGGGGAAGTAGGGAGGGGGATGGGGGGTAGCAGGGAGGGGGATGGGGGAAAGCAGGGAAGATGATGGGGGAAGCAGGGAAGGGGATGGGGGGAAGCAGGGAAGATGATGGGGGAAGTAGGGAAGGGGATGGGGCGAAGCAGGGCAAGGGACATGGGGAAGCAGGGAAGGGGAAGGGGTGAGGCAGGGCAGGGGAGGGGAGAAAGCAGGGCAGGGGAGGGGTGGAAGCAGGGCTGGCGATGAAGGGAAAGAATCAAGAGGATGGGGGGAAGCAGGGCATGGGATGGGGGAAAGCAGGGAAGGGGATGAGGGGAAGCAAGAAAGGGGTATAAGTGGGGGGAAGGAAGGCGATTACCGGAGGGAGGGAAAAGAGGGAATAGTGGGAGAAAAGGTAGGGTGACACGTGTGCGACATGGGAAGGGAGTCCATTGGGAAGGCGAGGGCGGCGAGGCGCGGATGGCAGGGTGACGGGGAGAGAATGGATGGGGATTGCGAGGGCGACGGGGAGAGAATTAACGGGGATTGCGAGGGCGACGGGGAGAGAATTGACGGGGATTGCGAGGGAGACGGGGAGAAAAATGACGGGGTTTGCGAGGGCGACGGGGAGAGAGGGAGACAGGGATTGTGAGGGGACGAGAGGAAGGGAAGGGGCCGATTCGAGCAGACGGGGACGGGAGATGTGCGGGCGACGCGAAGGGAAGGCGACGGGAAGGGAGAGCAAGGGGAAGGACGGGAAGGGAGAGGACGGGAAGGGAGAGCGACGGGAAGGGAGGGCGACGGGAACAAGGAAGGGCAACGGGCGGATCACCGCGCGGTCCCCCCCCCACTCCCCCATCCTCTCCGTCGCGCTCCCCCGCGTCGTCCCCCACCCAATGCTATTCCCCATAGCTCATCCCCTTGGCGAACCACCCGCTGAGAATCGCGCGCGCAAGCATGGTACTGAGTCCCGCTCTTGCCCACATCGGTGGATGGCGAACCGTGTGAAGATGTGATAGTTGTTGCTGGCTACGGTCCGAGGTGTTCGCGAAGAGATGTGAGGCGGAAAGGCGCGGATTGAGAGCGACTGCTATCGCGCGACGATGGCGGAAGCCGATCGGAAGGCACGACGTTTCCCTAGTAGTCTGTAGATTGTGTGCTTTCCTCACGTCGGTGGGAAGTACCCTCGGGAAGTGGCGGAGTGCGTAAAATGGAATTGTGTGTGATTAGGAAATCCAAATTACTGTCACGTAAGTAGTGCTTTTGAACGTTGAGAGGTGTTATGAATGAACTTGCAGAGTGCGCAGTAAAACGAATAACGAGAATGATTGGCACTGAATTACTGAATGAGGAAACAATGAAGTAGCGAGGCCTAAATAGGGGAAAACCTAGCTAGGCGGGGGGTTCGGGATGGGATGGTTCGGTGATGGTTGCGTTTGGAGCGGAGGCCGATTCGGGAGTGGTTCGGTGCGACGAAATAGGCAAGACAGGTTCGTCGCGTGACCCTCGGGATGGCCTCGCTAAAGAGTGCCTCAGTAAGGATTTGTAAATCCTTACACTCTCCCACCTTCTAAAGAAGGCTGCCCTGTACTAAAAACAGATCTCACACTAGCGAGGATGCCATCGATCTCCTCTTCGGCTGAATCCGACGGCTGAAATGCCTTTGACAATATTTTTGAAAATGTTGGAATGTAGGCCGTTGATGAAGTCCGATTTCGATCTGACGGTCGACGATGAACTGGCCCAAATGAGTTGAAAGTTGGAATGTGGGCCGTAGATCAAGCAGATGTTGATCTGACGGTCGAAGACTGACGCGAAAAGAGAGGGAACCTGCTGACGCGAAGCGAATCCCAGGTATCATTGGCAATGTACCGCTCGCCGCGCCTCCATGTAACAATATCAAACCCTTTCGGGTGTCTACCGAATAGACTCCGAAATTCGCGGTGGATTGGTGCACGGGCTCAACCTCTCACTCAAGTGATCTGCTGGATCGCCCACAACTTTCCCTCCGTCGTCATATTTTTCGTATTCACCCCCCGACCATTCCGCTTCCCGCCGTTCACCCAGCGTCCGCTTTTGTCGGATGAGGTATCGTCGTTGTTGCCCGCGCGAACTCGGCCACGTTGGAGAGGCAAAACTATCGGAGTCGGGGAGCCTTAGTTAAAAGGATACTATCTCCTAACCGTTTTGCAGCCCGCCGTGCCTATCACGCCACGAAAATTCCACAGCTTCCCGGCCTCAACTTCGCCGCTGCGCCATCAATCCGTGTAGACGCCCGGGGTTTTCACTCTAAAAAGCGGGGTAGGCTAGGAAAGTAACTCTGATACCAGGTGTTATGAATGAACTTGAGTGCGCAGTAAAACGAATAACGAGAATGATTGAGTACTGAATTACTGAATGAGGAAACAATGAAGTAGCGAGGCCTAAATAGGGGAAAACCTAGCTAGGCGGGGGGTTCGGGATGGGATGGTTCGGTGATGGTTGCGATTGGAGTGGAGGCCGACTCGGGAGTGGTTCGGTGCGACGAAATAGGAAAGACAGGTTTGGCGCGTGACCCTTGGGATGGCCTCGCTAACGAGTGATATATATAGATCACAGTACAAGCAAAGCCTACAGCAAGTGAGGAAAGGTGGGCACAAGCCCTAGCATAGTGCAGAAACGCTGATGATCACCAGACTGAAGTGCCTTGGTGAATATATCAGCAGTGTTGGCCCGAGTGGCCACGTAACTCAGACGAAGCTGACCACGCTGCTGCAACTCTCGAGCCAGGAAGTAACGCAGAGCAATGTGCTTCGTTCTGTGCTCCAGTCTGTGCTTCTCACACAAGGCAATGGTAGCCTTGTTGTCGACGTACAGCACTGGAGGAGAACGAGGCCGCTCTCCCAAGTCAGTCAGCAGGTAGGTGAGCCAGCGTAACTCCTGTGCAGCCATGGCTGTGGCGTAGATCTCAGCCTCACAACTGGAGCTGAGAACTGAAGACGAGCGTGTAGAACGCCAAGAAACTGAACCAGAGCCAAGGCTGAAGGTGTAACCCTGTGACGACCGCTGAGTAGCCTGGTCGTCAACCCAAGAAGCGTCTGAGTGCCCAGTGAGAACAACTGAGCTCCTCCCTCCAAGCACGAGCCCCATGCCTGATGTACTGCACAAGTAGCGCAGTACCCTCTTAGCAGCATCCATGTGCACCTTTTGGTGCCGACCAGGAGCCACGTAGCGAGCCAGAAGGCCAAGAGGGTACGCTAGGTCAGGACGAGTGCAAGTCATCAGGTACATGAGGCAGCCAACTAGCTCTGGGTAAGGACCACTCGGCTCTACGGACTCGTCCGAAGGTGGAGGTGAGAGCGAGTGACCTGTAGCCAAAGGAGTGGCCTGTGCCGAGGACCAGGTGAAGCCGAAACGCTGAAGGACCTGCTGCACCATGTGTGACTGAGTGAGTGTGATGGTGCGGCGTGCTCTGTCCCGGGTGATCTGCAAGCCAAGGTAGCTGCGCAGTTCACCCATGTCTGTGCACGTGTGTCTCTTCTGCAGCTCCGACTTCACCAGGGCGAGAGCCTCAGTGTCAGCAGTGGCAAAGACCAAGTCGTCGATGTACACGAGGATGTAGAACGGCGGCAGCGAAGTGTCGGTGCGCAGAAACAGCGACGGGTCAGCAGCAGAAGGCGCGGACCCAAGAGCCGCAAGTGTAGTCCTCAGTGTGTCGTGCCACTCACGTGGCGCCTGGCGGAGACCGTAGACCGGTCGCCGGAGGCTCCACTGGGTACCAGGAGGGAACGACCCAGTGAAGCCAGGAGGGCGACGCAGCCAGATCTCCTCGTGCAGGCTGCCCTGCAAGAAAGCTGTGCTGAAGTCAAGAGAGTGAAGCTCGTAGTCACGCTGAGCGGCAACGTGCAGTAGCACCCGAAGAGTGGTCATCTTCGGGGTGGGGGAGAAGGTCTGGAAGAAGTCTACTCCCTCTCGCTGACTGAAGCCTCGAGCAACGTAACGAGCCTTGAAGACAGGCGGAGAACCTGGCGGCCGCTTCACCCTGAAAATCCACATGCCACTGACGATGTTCGCCCCAGGAGGGGGAACCTCGTCGACGTAAGTGCCAGTGGACTTCCAGGATGCCATCTCTGCGTCCATGGCTGACTGCCACTGAGAGGAGTACTCACCCGCGATCGCCTCAGCGTAAGAGCGCGGGGTCAAGATGTCTGGTGCATCCGGGTCTCCCTCAGGTGCAATCAGCATGGACACGAGATGAGGTATAGCAGCGGCAAAGCACTCAAACTCCTCCTGCCTGTCCTCAAGGACGTCCGTGCCAAGAGCACACTCACCCCCGACGGACGGAGGACAAACAGACTCAGACTCAGCAACAAGACTGGCAGCGTAGTCTAGACGACAGTGAGCAGCAAAGTCGACAAGCTCAGCAACTAAGGCAGACGCAGCAGCTGACTCAAAGGAAGGGTCAGTGACAGTAGTGGCCAGGAGACGCGTGACAGTAGGACTAGCAGCACGAAGAGAGTCAGACTCCGGGTCAGCAAGGGCATGAAGAGAGGACGCAGGAGGAGAAGGCAGAGGGACACGCTGTGGAGCAGTGGAGAGACGAAGCGTCATCTAGTGAGTGCCTGGAACAGGAGGAGGACGCTGACGCGGGACACGACGACCAGTGCAAGCAGCACGAACAGGTGACGCAGAACGAGACACAGGCGACACAGGACGAGACTCAGGCTCACGACGCTCCGTAAGACCTCCTATCGGACCAGTGTAGGGAGAAGGACTAGGAAGTGGCGAGGCAGGCTGTAACTGTGACTGCGACTGGACAGGCGGAGGACACTCTAAGGAGGGAGCAGGACAAGGAGGAGGCGGCTGACCAAGGACCTGCTGAAGGAGCGGAACGAAGTACGGCCGCGGTCGTGAAGCGCCTGCAGAACCAGCAGAGACAGCACCAGAACCCCCAGCAGCAGCTCCAATTCCCGTAGCACCACCAGCAGCTCCAGCCGCACTGTCGACTCCAGCACCTGCAGGAGGACGAGCGTCAGCACCTCCAGCTCCAGCCCCTGCAGCACCAACCCCAGGGTCAGCAGCTACACCAACTCCAGTAGGCCCAGCGGCCGCAGCTCTACCGGCAGCTCCAGCAGCTCCAGCACCTCCAGCAGCTCCAGCACCAGCAGTACCTCCAGTAGCACCAGCTCCAGCAGCTCCAGCTCCAGCTCCAGCAGAACCCCCACGCCCAGCAGCTCCAGTACCGCCTGTACGAGCACCTCCAGGACCAGAGGCTCCAGCACCTCCAGCAGCACCAGGGCCTCCAGCGGGCGGCACCCCAGTGCTAGGAGCGCCGCTCCGGAGGCTGCAGCGTCGAGCGTACCACTCACGCAGCCGCTGTGGGGAGGGAGGCTCCGGCCGCGACACAGCACCCGCAGCACCACCAGCTCCAACTCCGGCAGAACCCCCAGCTCCAGCAGCCCGACGCTGGAGGCTGCAACGCTGAGAGTACCACTCACGCAGCTGCTGTGAAGAGGGAGCGTCACCAGGCGCAGCACGGTCAGTCTCAGCTCCCCCAGGCTCAGCACCGCCAGTCTCAGCACCCCCAGGCTCAGCACCCCCAGTCTCAGCACCCCCAGGCTCAGCACCCCCAGTCTCAGAACCCCCAGGCTCAGCACCTCCAGTCTCAGCACCCCCAGACGCAGTACCTCGCGCAGGACCAGAGTCGACAGCTACCTCGACAGGCTCGACCGGGTCTACCTGGGAAACACCTGAGGGAGCAGGACCCTGGGGAGGGAGGGGGTCTACCGAAGCAGCACCTGGCGTGAGGAAGAGTGGCGGAGGGGGGAGCGGGGCAGTGCGGTAGGGGAACAGACGGTAAAAGGGTACCGACTCGTCAAAAGTGACGTCCTGAGAGGGGAAGACACGGCGCGAGGTGGGGTGGTAAAACTGCCAGCCAGGCGCGTCAGGGACAAAGCCAAGGAAGACACAGGGAACGGCACGGGAGGAGAGTTTGTCCGCGGACGTATCGCGGACAAAGGCTCGACATCCCTAGACCCGGAACACCGACGCATCGCCAACCTTCCCCGTCCAACGCAGTGTGGGCGAGGTCTCCGGAGCAGAGACACGGGGCCAGAGGTTGAGCTGATGCGCAGCGTACTGCACTGCAAATGGCCACAGGAAATGGGGGGCAGCCGCATGGATCATGGAGGTACGAGCGACCTCCATGACTAAGCCAATGCGGCGCTCAGCAATCCCATTCTGCTGTTCAGAGGCCGGCAGTGTGAACGTTTGGCGGATGCCGTGCTCCGCACAGTAGGCTGCCAAGAGGTCGGAGGAAAACTCACCACCCCTGTCAGAGTGCAGACGCAGGACTGGAAAGTCCAACTGGAACCGCTCGCGGAGCTGGAGACGAGCAGCGCGGATCCAAGGGATCAAAACATCAGGGACCTCACCCTTGGTGCGCAAGGGGAAGACCGTGGTGTAGCGCGTGTAGTCGTCGACGACCAGCAGGAAGTACTGCTCGTGGCCCTGTCCACGGACGCGGGCTGGGCCCCACACGTCCAGGTGGAGAGTCTGCAGAGGAGCCTCTGTGGGAGGGAACGAGGAGGAGTGAGGAGTGGCGCGCTGCCGCCCCTCGACACAGGGAAGACAAGGAGGAGCAGGCGAGGGTGGGAGAGGAGGGAGAACCCTGGGAAGACCAGAGACAAGGTACCGGGAGTGCATGCCATGAAGGCGCTGCACTGCGGGGTGACCAAGGCGGTGGTGCCAGAGGACGGTCTGGTGCGACAGGGTGCGACACGAGCAGGGGGCGGACAACTGATCTGACGCAGACGCAGATGCCGCTACCTGAGGGGACTCAGTGGTCAGTGTGTACAAGTCCGACCCCGGCTGCCGAGTGAAGGTAGCCAGGTGACGACCCGTCCGGGCACACGTGCAGTGTGTCACACGCTCGTAGGCAGGGGTGAACTGGTGAACACCCGCGTCCTGGAGCGCAGAACCCGCCACCAAGTTCGTAGAGAACGAGGGGAGGTAAAGGCCCGACAGTGTGCCGGACGGGACAGCAGGACAAGGGAGGGCAGTGGTGGAGGTCGCAAGGACCAGACCCCCGGAGGGGTCAGCCAGGGAGACAGCAACCGGTCTAGGGAGCTGCTCTAGGGCAGTGCAGTCGCGAAAGAAACAGCGGGAAGCACCTGAGTCCAGTGTGAAGGTGTGCAGTGCCTCAGTAGACGTAGTACCTGAAAGCGCAGACTCACAAGCACCTGAAGCAGCAGACTCACGACCACCTAGAGCAGCAGCCTCACTAGCACCTGGAGCAGCAGACTGGATACCGGGGTCAGGCGGCACACACAGGTGACAGGCTCCCTCGGCACTAGTAGACAATGCATACATTGCAGTGAGAATAGCATCATAGTCAAGAGCAAAGATATCTACCTAAGCAGCTCCACCCAGTCGGGGAGCTCAGCGTCGTCGCCAAACTCTGTACGCCAAGCGTCGCTCAGACGGGCGAAGCAGTGAGACTCTGTGTGACCAGGCGTCCTGCAAGGATGACCACTACGGACACCCGTGCGAATAACGTACAGGCAGCGAGCAGTACGCAGCGACCCTAGACTCTGAGCGTACGACTCACGAAGCTGCTGGGGCGAACGAGTCTCGCGCAGACGACGCTGCTGCGGCACCGGGCCACTACAAGAAACTCCCGAACTACGCACTCAAGGACGACTCCCACTACTGCCACCCCGACAACCCCAACTGGTGTACCACTCACGAAACTGCTGTGGCGTGAGGGACACACGCGGACGGCCCTGGAGCTGCATCTGGCCACGCCAGGAGCAGCAGTAGAAGCAGTAGCAGCAGGAGCAGCAGTAGCAGTAGCAGCAGCAGTAAGGACGTGCTCACCAGTGGTGGGAAGGGCAGGCGCACGACGGAGGCGACTGCGGGGGCCGCTACAGCGGCAGGGCGGGGCCGCGACCGCGGCAGGGAGCTCCGCGGCAGTTGCTGCAGGGCGGGACCGGGCCGCAACGACAGTTGGTGCAGGGCAGGGACAGGGCCGTGACGGTCGCCGCTGCAGGGGCGGCTGCTCCAGGGGCCAGGGGCAGCTGCTGCAGTGGCGGCTGCTCCAGGGGCGGCTGCTCCAGGGGCGGCTGCTCCAGGGGCCAGGGGCGGCTCCTGCAGTGGCGGCTGCTCCAGTGGCCAGGGGCGGCTGCTGCAGGGGCGGCCGCTCCAGGGGCCAGGGGCGGCTGCAGGTGCGGCTGCTCCAGGGGCCAAGGGCGGCTGCTGCAGTGGCGGCTGCTCCAGGGGCCAGGGGCGGCTGCTGCAGGGGCGGCTGCTGCAGGGGCGGCTGCTCCAGGGGCGGCTGCTCCAGGGGCCAGGCGCGGGGTAGGGCAGGCGATGCGGCGGGCAGGGGCGACGCCGCGGGCAGGGGCGACGCGGCGGGCAGGGCGACGCGGCGGGCAGGGGCGACGCCGCGGGCAGGGCGACGCGGCGGGCAGGGGGTGACGACGCGTCAGCAGTTGGGCGCGGCCGATTCAGTAGCAGGGCGCGGGGCCGCGTCACGGCAGGGCGGGGCCGCGTCCGCGTCGGCGGCAGGGCGGGGCCGCGACCGCGGCAGGGTGGGGCCGCGTCAGTGACAAGGCGGGGCCGCGACTGCGGCCTGACGGGGCCGTGACAGCGACCTGACGGGGTCACGCGCTGGCCTGACGGGCCTGCAGAGGCTGCGTGCGGGCGGCGAGGGCCTGCAGGGGCGGCGCGCGGTCGGGCAGAAGCTGCGCGCGGGCGGCGTGGTCCCGCAGGGGCAGCGCGCCGACCTGACGGGCCTGCAGGGGCGGCTCTCGGGCCTGACGGGCCTGCAGAGGCGGCTCGAGGGGCCTGACGGGCCTGCAGAGGCGGCTCGGGGGCCTGACGGACCTGCAGGGGCGGCTCGAGGGCCTTACTAGCTTGCAGGGGCGGCTCACTGGCCTAGGGCAGCAGGAGGCAGCGCGAGGGCTGCAAGACGGCGCGCAGGCAGAACGAAGGGCGGGGCGCGCGAGGGCGCACTAGCAGAAAAAAGGCGCACGAGGGCGCACGAGCAGAGAAAGGCGCACGAGGGCGCACGTAAGGTAGGGCGCACGAGGGCGCTTCTAGCGGAATAGTGGGCCCGTAGTAGTAAGCGGTCCTAGGTGGCAACCTAGGCTCGTGATACCATGTCAAAATCAACAAGGGTGATTGCACTAGGCAAGAGTTGGGTACAAGTAGGAAACCCTAAACTTACTGTACCCCATAGTAACTACCCCACTACAGCCTAAACAAACTGTAGCAGATATAACATTTGACAGTACGTCAATCAATAGCTCTGGCCAATAGTAATACCGTTACAGTTGCTGTAACGTTTTTTCTACCCCGAAATGACCCGAGGTAGCCTCGTCGTGTGCCTCCTGCAGTAGCAGTTCCCTGGGTGGATGTGAAGTTACCCCCGTAACGAATCCAAACTCGGTCCACGCGTTCCCGTATCGCCAGTGGCGTGCTGCCGACCAGTCTCGCGTCAATCTCAGGTAAACATATGTCCAATGTCAGTTTCAGTCTCCGTGATGTGGCGGTGTTGATCAGGGTGTGGCTAGCCCCCTAATCTACGAAGATTTTAACTAATTCGGTTTGAATTTTTCCGCCAAGCAGTATGGGGCTGTCTACCGTTATACCCTCCTTGTTCGGCCGGATGTGGTCGATTGCCCGACCCAACCGGGCATGAACCGGCACAATCATTCAGTGAGGGTCGGTTGGTTCGGGCGAGCGGCGTCACGTGTTAGTGGAGGGCCCGTTTGTTGTTGACTCCCAGCGTTTCCCTGCTGCTTGGTCTGTTTCTGCTGCTCGGCTCCCTCCTTTCCCTTAAAATTTAAGGAACATTCGCTTTTACGGTGCTCCGGCTTGTTGCACGCGAAGCAGCACCCTTTGAACGATAGGGCAGCGGCATTTGCGTCGGCGACGCATACCGTGGCGTGTCGTTCGTCCGACGAGCTCGGACCCCGGTCTCGGTCAGCGGAGAAAATCGAGTTTTTCCACCATGGCGAAAATCTCGTTGAATTCGGTAACTTTGTGGAGCTGAATTTCTTGTGCGATTTCGTGTTTCAGGCCGCATATTGGTCGATGCGTTCCGCTTTGTGCATACATCCCACCTGCTCGCACAATGCCAGAAACCCATTGGTGTAGTCCTGGACAGAATTGAGTTGGCGCCAAGGGCGGAGCTTTTGTCACGCAGCGATCGACGCCGCGATTGGCTCGCGCAGACCTGCGCACCACGCGTCTCACGTGCGATACTGGGCTACCTCCACGAAATACGACAGCGCCGCAGGGTCCGGTTGGTCCTTCTCGTGGCGGTACAGACTCGCAATTAGTCGGCTTCGTGACGATGCCATGCCACCAGTCCATGGCGGGTCCTCGCAGTAAGGACACGACAAATTGGATATGGGCCGTGTCTGACGAGACGTGATTTGCGTCGAAAAAAATGTTCATAATGAAAATCCACGATTGAACCGTCAGACTACCCCGTTGACTCGTGTTGAAGCAAGGGGGATGCTGCAGATTGAGCGGCTTTGGTGAAGGCAGTGCCGACTCATCGTTTTGCGTCGCAATGTTGACGCGGCGTTGACTTCCAACCGCATTCGTCGCATCGGGGTGTGTCGTACCGTGGTCGTCGTAAGCCTCGTTGCGTGCGACACCATCACTAGCCGCACTCGAAGGTTGTCCCACACCTTCATGTTGGGCGGCGGATGGTGCTCCGTGTGCTGCTGTTCCTTGTACTTGTGATTGTGCTTGTTGCGCCCGTGCGATGTCGTTCTACAGCGACGTGTGTTATGCCGTTTGCGCAGCAATTTCTTTGGAGCTTTCATGCAGTTGTTGTAGCAGTTCGTCCAGGCGCTCCTGTGTGAGGCTCATAGGGTGTACATGTTCAGCCATGTCGAAGGGCGGCGGCTGGTCTTAGTGGTAGGCGCAGTCGTGGCTGCACGCGTTTACGCGAGAACGCGAGGACAACGGCTACTAGTACGCTAAGGGGTGTGAGTCCCTTCGAGTGAAAAATCCAAAGTTAACTTCTGTTGGTTGCGGAAATGCGCTGTCTGAAAAGAAAGTGGCTCTGATAGCCAAGGGTTATGGGTGCAATGAATCGAAGTAGCCAAGGGTTATGAATTAGAACCTTGCACTAAGGTGTCAAACGAGTACAAGCAAAGGCTTGAGCAAATACTTATACGAAAACATGCAAACGGTTACGCGGTGCGTGCGAGGCGTAGCGAATTTTCGCCGTATCCCCCGAGACGTAGTTTGCGTCAAAGAAAACGTTCAACGTGAGCAACCATGCCTGAACGTTAGGACCACCCCGTTGACTCGGGTCAAAACATGGCGAACGCTACGGCTTCAGCGGCATCGGCGACCGAAATGTTGATTCGTCGGCCGGCACAGAAATCGTAACGCGAGGTTGACTCCTGGCCGCATTCGTCACTTCGGAGTGTGTCGTACCATGGTCGTCGTCTCCGTCGTTGCGGACGACGCCATCACTGGCAGCGCTCGCGGGTTGCCCCACACTTTCGTGCTGCAATGCCTGTGGTGCAGGTTGTCCCGGAGTGCCAGGTGCTTGTGATTGTGCTTGCTGTGCTCGTGCGACGTCATTCTGCAGGGACGTGCGTTCTGCCGTCAGCGCCGCGATTTCTTCAAAGCTTTCGCGAAGTTGCTGCAGCAGTTCGTTTAAACGGTCATGCGTGAGCGTAGTGACGCCAATGTGTTTAGCCATGGTGAAAGGGCGTCGGCTCAGCTTAGTCTAGGCGTTGTCGTGGCTGCACGCGTTTACGAGAGAACGCGAGGACAACGGCTCCTAGGTGCTAAGGGGCGTGAGTCCCTTAGAGTGAAAATCAAAAGTTGATTTCCTGGGGTGCGGAGATGCGCGGTCCGAAAGAAAGTGGCTCTGATAACCAAGTGTTACGGGTGCAATGAATCGAGGTAGCGAGGATTGCACTAGAGTGTTCAAAGAGTACAAAGTATGAGCGAAGGCATGTGCGAATACTTATACGCGAAACATGCAAACGGTAACGCGGTGCGGGCGAGCTAGCTAGTGCTACGCTGGCGTGAGGTTCGGGCTAGTCCCGAAGCGTAGGCCGACTCGGCTGCTCCAGCAGTGCGAGGTTTGGTGAAACAGTGCGCGCGAAGTTGGCGAAGCCCCGTTAGCAGTAACGGGCGAACAACGGATGCTGCTGTACGCGGGCCCTGTTCGACATGCTAACACTGACGGCCGCGGAATCCTCGCAGCTCTTTCGTTTTCACATTTTTTCCCACGGTCAGCCCGTAAAATGGGCAAATGGGGCTTTAACCCCCGCTAAAATGTTGGCAGGGTGTTAGCCTGTCGAACGCACCCGATAATTGACCCCTTCGCCCTCTCAGAAAGAACCGCGAGCCTTCCCGCACGGGCAAAGGTTTAGCCATCGCCTAGCCTAACCCTCGCCCCCCAAAAGTGGGGTTTGCCAAAGGGCTCGTCAAGTGTTTGCAGTGGGAAGGGCACCCACTCCGTGGACAAAAAAAAAAACCCAAGTGAACCAGTTTGCTTGGAAAAAAACTCCCATTCGAAAACCTCCCTTACCGATTTGTGGGGATGGCCTATTTTTTTCCGGCGTTGTTACCCAGACCCCTTTGGCAAGTGGCCCAAAATTTTCTACACAGCCCGCGACGACCCAAATTGAAGGGGGCGGGCAGCTTCGCCTTGTGCGCCACGCTCCTTCCGATCTCCAAGGGCGAGGCTTTAGATTGTCGTGGGCGGTCGATCAGCTCAGGGAAGTTGCGCTGAACCCTGTTGAAATAACCGAAAGGTTATTGTAAGCATTCCCGAAGGCTCTCCACTCTCGCGTCACTTCATAACGAAATAGGTGCCTGTATCAGTACCGCATTAGCTCATATAGAGCACACGGAAGGTCGAGGGTCACCCGAAGGTCAACAGTCGAAGACAGTCAACGGTCGTGACCCTTGACTGCCCTGTAACCGCACAAGACAGTTGCGAAGAGCAACACGGTAACTGTCTAGAATGGCAATAGTCGTGGTTACTGTAGCAATGTAATTCGGTTAATAAGGGAATGTACCCCTCAAAGTACATGGCTAGCTAGGATCGCTATTTATATCCCTGTACTCCTACCCTATAATTATCTTGTTCTCTTCCAATTTATTAACAAGGTCATTACAGAGACTTCATAGTTCTCTCTCTTATACTTGGCAGCATTATCCTATCCAGTGCGATCCTTCAGTTATAACATCATGGTATGAGAGCTAGAGTGGATAATAAGGCCTGCTAAGTTCTTGATCTTGCTAGAACAACCTCCTTATAAATTACTCATTACATCGTTACAAACTCTGCACTACTATGGCTCCTGAAGGAAAAGCCACTGCAGATTCTCCGGGCCCACCACTAGCAACACCCACCACACCATCAGCAGTGACCTCCGTTAGCGCTGCTCTCGTTGAGCAGCTAGTCGCCCGCATCAACGCTCTTGAGAGCCATCAAGCAATGAGCGTTGACGGCTCAAGCTATGCACGTGGAGTTGCTGGACTCCCTCTCCCAGGAGAAGACCACCGCGTCAACTCCGAGAGATCCTTCACGTTTGACAACCGTCAAGCTTCAGCTCCTACGCAAGACAGTCAACAACGCGCACATTCAGACACGATTGCAACAATGCAGACAAAATTCGTTCTGACCTCAAAGCTGAAAACATCAGTTCCTTTCGATGGAAAGGACTTCTACACTTGGAGCTTCGAGTTTGAGCCCCTCGCGACAACAACGCAAATCTGGATGTACTACGACGGAAGCTTACCGGTTCCAACGGAAGGCACCATCCAAGAGAAGAACCAATATTACCACGAATCCCTTCTCGCGTACACCACTCTGCTCTGAAATCTCTCCCCCGACGAACAGCTCGGCATTCGCTCCTACATGTCAGAGTGGGCGCCCGCATACGCCTCCTGGGAGCATCTGCGCAACTCATACATGGCAACAGATCCCGTCACTATGAGTCGCCTACTCAGCCAACTTACATCAGTCAAAATGCGGCAAGGGGAGAAAGCGGGACCATGTATCAATCGGTGCCGCAATCTGCGCGATCACATCAAGAAGTGTGGCGGATCCGTCCCAGACGACATGTTCGTCTCGATGGTCCTTTCCGGCCTCGGGCCCGACTGGCGTCAATGCCAATCTTTGCTCCGCGCTCGAGCAACCGTTTTCGAGTCGGCCCTGTGTGCCACGCTTCTCTCCGAGCAAAAGGAGATTGACCTGTACAACGAGAAAAACGCCAAACGGGAGAAGTTAGTCTTCTACGTCGGAGCAACTGAAGGGGAGCAGCACGAAAAAAAAAGGAGCTTTCTGCAAGTATTGCAAGAAGCCTGGGCACACTATCGATCGGTGCTACAAGCGAAAGGCCGCCAACGAAAGGCGCAACAACCCTTCGAACCATCAAACCTCGATGCCCTCGACTTCTCCCGTTGCAACAACCACCGTCTCGCCTCTTTTGGTCGCGAGCACCTCGCAGACACCTGCACGCATTATGGCCAAGGACAAAGGCAAGGGGTCAATCATGAGCTGCATGGCACGACACCTCCTGGGATTTCGATGTTACGACAGAATCGAGTTCCCATCTGACAACCCCATTGACCCTATTGCACCCAGTCGAAACAACGACCCCACCATCCACACCTGGATCGATGAACCATCAAGATACCCACCTGACTTTGAGTTGCCGCCGCCAACACCGAAATCACCTCCCAGCATCTCGGCGAACATGTACTTCGCTCTCTCGCCATACACCGGCGACTTTGATCGCATTGTTACACCGAGAATCGCCAACATCGCACGTCAAAGTCGCGAGAGCGTCAACACCTGGTACCTGGACAGTTGCTGCGGGCAGCACATGGTGGGATTGCCAACGTTCATCAGCAACTCCAAGCGCATGCGACGACCCTGCGAGATCACAGTAGCAAACAATGGCACACTCAAAGCATACGACATCGGTGAGGTCTACTGTGAGGATCTAGGATCGAGCTCAGAAAAGAGAATGTGAATTGAATGAATCACCTGGGTACAACACGAGGCTATATATAGGCTCGACACAAGGCCCCGTAACCAGGTGTTACGCAAAGGTTCCGCGGGTCGCGAAGCGTCCCGAACAGATCCTTCCCGAATTCGGTAGAAGGCAATTCGGTGGCAACCGAAAAGCCAGAATTCGGTGCACGCAACCTAGCTCGGTGCTATAACTATAATAAAATATAGGAAAGCACCTAGCCTAGGAAATCAAGCAATTCATGCATGCATATAATTATCCTATGCTAGAAATAGCATAATAAAGTAAAGGCAAGCAAGCATAGCTGGCATAAGCCGTCGTACTCTCACACGTCCCCCCCTCAAAGCTGGGTGGCGTGAGAAACACCCTGCTTGACAAGATAGTCCTTGAGAGCACGGCGTGCGTTGCCCATATCAGCTTCTGCAACCCAACTATCCTCAGTGGGGTCGTATCCCTTCCAGCGTATCAGGAACTCGAGGGCCTTGCCGCCACGGCGCCGATGAGAGAGAACGCGCTCGATCTCGTACTCGGGTTCATCCTGTATGAGAACAGGTGGTGGTGGCGGTAGCTGCCGTCCCTGGAACTGTTGGTTGGGGTCCTTGTAGAGTTTCAGTAGCTGGACATGGAAAGCGTTGTGAAGCTTCCATGTATCTGGTAAGCGCAAGCGGAATGTTACTGGTGTCACCTGTGCCTCAACGAGAAAAGGACCACAGAAGCGAGGCCGGAGTTTGGATGGGAGGTGAGACAGGTTCAAGTTGCGCGTGTCAAGAAGCACCTGATCTCCGACAGCTACTGAGTGATCACGTCGCTGACGATCGGCATACTGCTTCTGGGAGGTCTGCATCGTGGTGAGTTGTCGCTGAGTCTTCTCCCATAGCTGCTGCATGGTGGTGACGAAGTCATGTGCGGCTTGGACGTGTGCCGGTGTGGTAGGCTGCTGTGGTGTGAGTGGTTCCCGTCCGTAACACAGGAAGAAAGGAGTTTTCCCTGTGGCCGCATGTGAGGCGTTGTTGTAAGCGAACTCTAGGGTCGGTAACTGTGTGTCCCAGTGGCTGGCGTCGTCCTTGCAAGCTGTGCGCAGTAACTGTTCAACCACTTGATTGAGTCGCTCTGTCTGTCCATCATTCTGGGGGTGGTATGCTGAAGACATTGCAAGCTTTGTCCCTAACAGTCCCATGAGCTCCTTCCAGAACTTACTGGTGAATTTCGGGTCTCTGTCTGAGATGAGTGTAGCGGGGATGCCGTGGATGGTGATGATGCGGTTGAAGAAGAGGCGAGCAGTTGCTTCAGCTGTTGCCGTGGCGTTGGTTGGTATGAAGTGACCCATTTTGGAGAACTTATCGATTACTACGAGGATGGAATCGTGCCCCCGTGAGGTCGAAGGAAGTCCTGTGATAAAGTCGAGACTAACGACCTGCCATGGCTGCTCCGGTACGGGTAGAGGCTAAAGTAAACCCGCTTTTTTCTGCTTGCTGCTCTTCATCCGCTGGCACGTGTCGCAAGAGGTGACGAACTGCTGCACGTCTGCTGCCATCCCGGGCCAGTAGTAATACTTTGCTATTCCCGCTAATGTCTTGTTGCTCCCGAAATGTCCCGCGTAAGGTACGTCGTGAAACTCCTCCAATAGGATCTGCCGTAGCGGGGCGTAATTCTGTACCCAAATCTTTCCTGAACCCTTCCTTACCGCTAAGTCTTTCTCCCACTGTAACAGCTTCTTACAGAGGTAGGCGATGGGCTGCAAACTGCGTTCGTGATGCTGCATCAGTACTGCTCCGACTGCTTGGTCACTAGCGTCTGCTTCCACCACGTAGTCTCTGTCTGGATCCGGTAGGATGAGTACTGGCGCTGTAGTCAGTGCTGTCTGTTTGTTTAGTGCGCGGTAGTCGATGCACATCCGTAAACTACCGTCTGGCTTTGGAGTGAGGAGAACTGGTGCACCGTAGGGAGAGGTGGATGGGCGGATCAGTTGTCTGTCCAGTAGATACTCTATCTGTTTTTTCATGTCTGTCAGTTCGGTCGGACTCAGTCGGTATGGTGCACGTGAGACGGGTTTCGCACCTGGTTCCTCCACGATCTCGTGCTCGTGGGTGCGTGCTGGAGGTACGCCTGCGGGTAGGTCGTTGGGCATTATATCCTTGTACTGCTCCAAGACCTCCTCCTCTGCTGCTGCCATAACCAGTGCTAAGTAACCCGTGTTACTCTCGTTCACTGTCCGTTCGAACCGTGCCAGTGTCGTTTCAGGAACGCTCCCTGTATCCGTCCAGCTTCGCAGCTCCACTCGTTTCCCGTTGTTGTAGATGCACGTTTTCCGGTTGACCCAGTCGATCTCGGGGTTGAACCGCTTCAGAAAATCTCGCCCCAAGATGAAATCTAATCCCTTGATGTTCGTGATCGGCAACGTCGGCTTCCACCTCAACGCCCCTATCTGCAGCTGCAGTGTTGACTTGCCGTGGATGGGAAGCTTCGTACCGTCCACCATCGTTGCTGTAAACTGGGTTTCTTCTGAGGATTCTCCAATTTTCTCCAACGTCCCGCGGTCGCACACCGAGTGGGACGCACCACTGTCCACCAGGGCCTGGAGGCGACGCCCGTTGCAGATCACCTCGAGTACTAGTGGTTGCTGCTGCTCCGAGTATCCGTAGATGGTATCGCTTATCGGATCGTAGGGTACGTCGAATATGTTATCCCTAGGTCCTGCGCTCGAAGATGCAGCTTCAGTATTAGTTTTCAACTGAGAAAGGTTAGAAGGATTTATCCGAGGCCGATTCGGCTTCTCTTGGGCCTGGAACCTTCCACTAAGCCTTTGCAGCTGTGTAGGCTTCATCTGTGGGGAACAGGGAGCCTTTAAACAGTGCTGCTGGGAGAGAATATTAACTCCTCGGAACGCTCGACCCGTATTAGCGCTCTGGAGTAGGGTCCCCATAATACCCGGTACCGGTTTAATTTCTGACTCTCCCTTAATAAAGGCTTGAAACCCACGAGAAGTAATATTCTTACTTGTCGGGGTATACGGCTGGAGTTTCCCGGTCGGTGCAGGGTTTTGTTTCGCGGATCCTCCATTAGTCTCGGCGATTTCCTCTGGTGCCGGCTGGTCGTGACGTTTTAAATTTGCGCCACCATATTCTCCTTTTTTCGCCCTCTCCGAAGTTGCCACGTTGTCCGTTTTCTGCTTCGGGGGTGCCGCACTGTTCTTGTCCTTCAGCTCCGCACACCTTCTCTTCATTTTCCAACACGCCAAGATACGATGTCCTGTAGCGCCGCAAAATTTGCACGTCTCATTATTTGCTAGCCGCTGCTCCACATCGCCCTCGTCGTTCTCCATCGGGTCGGCACTCGTGGGTGGTGCCAATCACCCCATGCCACTAGTTGGCTTGTTGCGTCGTGTTCCGTAGTAGCTACTGTTCAACGTGTCGAAATGTTCGATTAGTGCTGCCGGAAACTGCGCCCACGTCCCCTCGCCTTGGACTATTCTGTTGTTGATCCACTCTAGAGCTGGGCCTCGTAACAGTGTTGCTGCGAGCCGTATGCGCATTGCGTCTTTTGTCGGGGTCGTGCATCCAACGGATTCGAAGTAAATTTCGAGTTCAGCTACAAATCGACGAACGTCGTTCCTTTTTACTGTAGGATCGAACGCCTCCGGTAGCCTCGGCTTCACTGCTTCGAGGTTAACTGTAGCTGCTGACGTTGTCGCATGTAGAATTGTCGGTGTTGCCGCTGCTGCTGCTGCTACTGTTGTCGCTGCTGCTGTGGCGGTTGCCGACTGGTTCGCAAGGAGTTTTTCGAGTCGTGGGAGCACCGCATGTATTTTCTTATGCTCAGCACGTAACTCCGCGATTTTCTGTACTGAAATATCTCTTTTTCCCTCCATTTGGCGATTTACAGGAAGATGCGCGACGAAAAAAATCGAATTCTAGGTGCTGGTCGACTTACTGCGAGTCAAGTTGACTAAAGGATCGACGAGCGCGAATTCTGTAGGTTACGTAAATCTCCCTTGGGCGAAATTCGCGTCCGATCTTGGCCGTTGAGGAGAAAATCAATCCGACGGTCCAAATTCCAACTTTTTTGGTAGAAATTCTCTGGGCCGTTGAGATGAAACTCGATCGAACGGTCGAAACTCCAACCCTTCCACCAGTAAATCTGAGGGGTGTTCGAAAACCGAATCGAGGGAAATTCGAAAAATTGCGCGGAACTGGTTTTACATACCCGTATCGGCGCTTTCGTCGTCGCCCCCGCGGTTTTTTAAAGGCCGGAACTAAGCGGTTGAAGACCTCGCGTGAAAACCCGCTCTGATTTTCAAGTGTGAGGATCTAGGATCGAGCTCAGAAAAGAGAATGTGAATTGAATGAATCTTGGGTACAACACGAGGCTATATATAGGCTCGACACAAGGCCCCGTAACCAGGTGTTACGCGAAGGTTCCGCGGGTCGCGAAGCGTCCCGAACAGATCCTTCCCGAATTCGGTAGAAGGCAATTCGGTGGCAACCGAAAAGCCAGAATTCGGTGCACGCAACCTAGCTCGGTGCTATAACTATAATATAATATAGGAAAGCACCTAGCCTAGGAAATCAAGCAATTCATGCATGCATATAATTATCCTATGCTAGAAATAGCATAATAAAGTAAAGGCAAGCAAGCATAGCTGGCATAAGCCGTCGTACTCTCACATCTACCTTGAAGCTCACAATTCACATTGGTGATGTGCTCGTCGCCCCAGATCTGCGGTACAACCTGCTTTCTTCGGCGCAGCTCACGCGGTGCGGAGTCGACATTCGAAGCAATCGCAAAGACAAAACCTTCGAACTCTTTTACAACAACTCTTACATCGGCAAGGCAATCGACGATGACGGAGTCTTCGTACTGCAGTTCTCGGCTCAAGGCACCACTAGAGATTCCCATTGTACCTTGCTACTGAAGAAAACTCCCTCGGAGACACCAACATGGTCGCATCCCCCAGAAATGGATCTCGAGCGACCAGCCTCCGACAGTCTTCTACGACTTTGCACCGTCCCAACTGCCTCGACCTCCAACCCAGCTGAGACTGGACCTGCATCAATGGAAGAGGATAGCGGCATGTTAGGACCTGCCAAACCAGTCACTAAAGAGAGCGAGAAAACTGAAACAAGCGCAGGCAGATCCGGCCCTGCACTTGGACCCTCAGGAGAAGTCCTAACGCCAGAAGAAGCAGCAGCAGAAGAGCGAGGGACTGTCTCGGCGTCGGAAAGTGGCGCCACCGTTCCAACGGAAGCCGGCGCTGGAACCGAAGGGGGCTGGGGAACTGGCGGCTGGGGAACAGGCAGCTGGGGAACTGGCGACGCTTGGAGAACCACAACAAGCGAAGGAGGCTGGGGGCAAACGGCTCCTGCCTACTCCGAAGCCCCGGGTCTCCCTCCTGCAGACACCGCGGCGGTCGATCCCTACTGGGCTACACGTGGCACCAGCTGGGGCGGACCTCCCCTCCCGGATCAGTATGCTCCTGACACACCCGAACCAATGCAAGAAGAGTCAGAGGAAGAAGTGACCTACGAATTCTTCGGAGGAGCAGCAGAATTACCTGAACCTACCGAGGAGCCACCGCCGCCAGAACAAGGACCACAGGAGATCGAGGTCATCGGCGCCGAGTACAGTTACTTCCGCATTCCTAATGAAGGGAATTCCAGTTTGCGAATGGCCCAACCAGTGCTTGCTTGTCATAGGCGACCAAGTCGACGCTGGCGACACCGACGACATCATTGGAATCCCACGTGCGCTTCTGGAACGGAAGTCAATTCAAGCCTTCGCCGCCGAAATTGACGACGCCGCCGATGCAGGACCGGGAAAGGAGCAAAACGACGCAGCAGCAAGACACAAATATTATCAAAAGACAGTCGGCTACCACGCGGAACCAGAAATCTGGCATTAGCGGCTCGGCCACCCCTCGCACGCAACTCTCAAGAATTCCCTCCGGGCTGGTGTCTTTGACAACGGAGCACTACTTCTTCCCCGCGAAGGCTCCCTCACAGTAGACTCAGAAGACCCGCCATGCATAGTGTGCCCCACTGCGTCACTCGCCCACAAGCCCTTTCCTGACCTACCTCCCGGCTACGAACGCTATAAACCATTCGATAAGGTTTACAGCGACTTCATGAATCTCAGCCAACGAGGGCTCGATGGCGAAAACTACACGCTTACCGTCATCGATGCAAGCACTCGCTACGTCTGGGCTGTTAATACTGACTGCAGATCACTCGCCTTCGAGTGCTTCATCGCGTGGATGAAGCGAGCCGAACGACAATCAGGAGTGAAATTAAAAGACCTGGCAGACAGACGGAGCCTTGGAGTTCTTCTCAAATGAGTTCAAGGAGCTGTTCAAGCGGAAAGGGATTGAGCACCTGGTGTCCTTGCCCTACGCTCACGAGAAACAAGGAGTAGTAGAACGGACAAACAGGAGCCTCGCCACCAAGATGAGGGCCCTGATGAAGCAGTCGGCCATCCCAACAACGTACTGGCCGTTCGCAATGAACCATGCAGTCCGACTGCACAACTTGCTGTCCTCTCGAAGCCTTGAGAACAACAACTCTCCCTACAGGGCATGGACGGGCAGAAAGGCGGACATGCGTCTGCTTCGGGTGTTTGGCTGCATGCTACAGTACAGGCCCCATACAGCAAGGACCGGAAAGTTTGCTGACCGGGCATGCTGGGGCATCCACCTCGGAATCGAAAAGGAATACAAGGCGTGGATCGTGTTGGACTACGCGACACACGAAGTGACAAAATCACGTGACTACATCTTCTACGAGAAGCTGACCCTGCCACTGTTCAACGAACACCGCGAAGTTGATAAGGCGCTGAAAAGGGTTTTCGAGGGACACCACAGCTTCGCAACCTCACACGACGAAGCTGACCAGGCAGAAGATGTGGATGCAGCAAACGTCACCCAGTTTGACAGCGCACCCAACATCTCCCTTACAAGCCCACTCCAAACTCCAACCTTCATACCTGTACACCACTTCAACCTCGACGATACAACTCGCGAAGCCCACAACTTCAATAGCGATGCACGCCGATCCCCGGATGCCGAGTTACCAGCACCAAACCTCTCGCAGGACACCCTCCGCCTCGGCAACGCAGCGACAACGACGTCGTCGAAGTAACCAGCTTCCACGACTACGATCGCATGCACTACGAAAAGACCAAAGAAACCGGCCTCCGCATCCTCTGGCTTGCAGTCGCCGTTCGCCACAACTCTCCCAAGGAGCCCACCACCGTTCGCCAAGCTCTCTCCGGCCCCGACAATGAGAAATGGAAGGCAGCCATGGCCAAGGAGATCGCGTCGCTCAAGAGCCGTGGAACATGGAAGCTGGTTCCCCGGACATCTGCGAAGGGGAGAAAAATTCTCAGCGGAAAATGGGGTTTTCGCATTAAGACACTGGCGGATGGCTCCATCGACGCATACAAAGCGCGATGGGAGGTGCGCGGCTTCGAACAAACTCATATGGTGGATTTTTATCTCACCTACGCACCAGTCGGACGACACACCTCAGTGCGGATCCTCATCTGCATTGCAGCCGTCAAACATCGCCCACTCCGTCAAACGACGTCGGCAGTGCATTCCTGTACGCTCCGGTCGACGCGATCATCTTCGTCGAGCAGCCGCATGCCTTCGAAGAGAACGACGGCGCCGTCTGCGTGCTCCAGAAATCCCTCTATGGGATTAAGCAAGCACCACGCCTGTGGCAGCAGTACCTGCACACCGTGCTCACGCAGCTCGGCTTCCAACAGCTGCCACATGACCTCGGCATGTACAGAAAGGAGTCGCGCGGCAAATGCATCCTCCTCGTTGCCTACGTCGATGGCCTCCTCTACACCGGTGACGACACGGAGCTGCTGGACCGGTTCGAAGCGGACATCAAGGAGAAGCTGGAGGTCACGGTCAATCACGACGTTACGCAGTTCCTGGGTCTCAACATCACTCAGTCCGCCTCCTCCATTCACCTCTCCGCCGCCAAATATGCCGAAACACTCGCGAAGAAATTCGGCATCGCACCGATCAATCTCACTACCCCATTTCGCACTCCTCCACCTAACCACGAACCAGACACCACGCCTCTCTCTCTCTCGACGATCATCGGCTCTATCAACAGCAGCTGGGGTGCCTCCTGTTCGCCCGTCACGTGCCGGCCTGATCTCTCCTATGTCGCAAGCCAACTTGCTCAGTATATGAAGCGGACTGAAGGGGAGAATCTACTGGATCTACGCCGAGCACTTCAATACTTCGTCTCTACTCCCGACGTCGGCCTCACCTACGAAGCTAACTTAATGGCTACCCTGCAGCTGCATGGCTACGTAGATGCAGACCATGCGGGAGATGTTGACAACAGACGCTCCCGCACATGATTCATTTTCCAGCTTCAACCTGCTGGACTCATCTCCTGGAACTCTAGAAGCAGGAACTCATCGCCCTTTCGTCAGCCGAAGCCGAGTTCATCGCCGCCAGCGCTGCTGTTCGCGAAGGATTGTACCTGATGGAGCTCCTGCAGGAGGTGAAAGTGACGATGAACGGGCACTTCATGTTACTCTGCGACAACCAAAGCGCGATCAAGATCGCGAACAAGCCCGGTTTCATGAACCGCACGAAACACATCGCCCTTCGCTACTTTTTCGTCAAAGACGAAATTGACAAGGGCAAGGTCAAGCTCACGTACTGCCCAACTGGTGATATGGCGGCCGATTTTCTGACAAAGAAACTGCCACGTCAACAGTTTCAGCACTGCGCCAATCTCTACGGGATCACCAAGAAGTCCCATGTGGCTCACCTTCAGGAATGAAGGGGAGTGTTGAAATAACCGAAAGGTTATTGTAAGCATTCCCGAAGGCTCTCCACTCTCGTGTCACTTCATAACGAAGTAGACGCCTATATCAGTACCGCATTAGCTCATATAGAACACGCGGAAGGTCGAGGGTCACCCGAAGGTCAACAGTCAAAGACAGTCAACGGTCGTGACCCTTGACTGCCCAGTAACCGCACAAGACAGTTGCGAAGAGCAACACGGTAACTGTCTAGAATGGCAATAGTCGTGGTTACTGTAGCAATGTAATTCGGTTAATAAGGGAATGTACCCCTCAGAGTACATGGCTAGCTAGGATCGCTATTTATATCCCTGTACTCCTATCAAGCCCCTAGATTCGTTTTGAGGTAGTCTGACGCCTCAGAGTACACCCCTCTTCCTAGTCTTACGTATTTTTTTAGTATGAAAATTCAGACAAGCACAACTTTTTTGTCTGAACTGTCAGAGTTACTTCAAATTTTAAGATGTTCATGCAGTTTCATCAGCATAGTTATAATAGCATTGAAGCTGTTTACAGCCTACCAACGCATCAGCCATCGTGCTCGTGCATCGCCACTGCTCATGTCGGCGGCGTTCTGGTGTTTTTGTCACGTGCAGCGCATGGTTGTTTCTGCTGATCTCATTTCGTTTTGTCGTGTGTGTGATTACCGTTCTGTACCCATTTTCTCGCCTGTGTGCCAATTTTGTCAATTTTGGATTTGCGTTTCTAGCGATGCGATCGTTCACCGATCTGTATCAGGTGGGCCAAGTGCCACGCAGCTGAGCTGTCAGCAGGCAAAAACTGTTGCTTGCCGTGGCGTGTGAGCATCATGTAGTGCCACACGAAAATTTCACTACGAATCAGGACCTTCGCAATTTCACAGGAGTGCGTGCTGCAGATGGTTTTACAACGAATCAGCATCAAAGTCTCCTATTCTTTACAATACATTAGCGATAACTTACATGTGACGAGATTTTGTCTTAAAAATCCCGTAATCACGCAACCATATCCTCAGCGTAACTGGAAGATATTCTCGACGAACGAGTGTATTCGGATGTCCTAGCTGTTGAAGTGTGCGTTGCTCACGTCATGGCACTCCACTGCCATCTCGGAAGTGGGCATATTGATAGGAAACTTCCAGGAAACTTCGCTTCGATAAGCGCGCAGAGTGTACCCCCGATACAAGTCTGAGGCTCAGCCTACACTTAAAAAATTAGGCTGAAATTTCAGACAACTCATAAAAAAAACCTCTGGAAAATCAGACAATGTACATAAAGAAATTCTTAGACTTCAGACTAGGTACAAAAAAATGTCAGAACTATATTGTAGGCTGTAGTGGGGCACTTCTTATGGGGTACAGTATTGTTAGGTTTTGCCTACAAACCTTGTACTGCCCTGGTTCTAGTCATTCCTCTTCTTATTCTAACATGGTATTAGAGCAGAATCGTTCCCAGGGCCCACCGAACGTTCCGCCTGTCAGAATGTATTTGCTGTCTAGCCTGCAGTGGGGTACTCTGTAATGAGTACAACCCAATTTAGGGTGTTGTACTTGTATCCCAACTCTTGCTAGTGAAAACCCCATTCCTCTCCTTCCAAACCTCTCGATACTTTTCCTAAACTCGAACTCAACTACCAAGGCTCCTAAACTATGGCTCCTAAGCCAAACTCACGCTAGTATTTTAACACCGCCCTGCCCTAACTGATTGTTTTTTTTTGCTGCCCCTGAGGCCGCGCTGCCCTTGCAGCCCGCGTGCTGCCCCTGCGACCGTGCTGCCCCTGCAGCCGTGCCTGCCCATGCAGCCGTGCCTGCCCCTGCAGCCATGCCTGCCTCTGCAGCCCGTGGCAGCTGCCCCTGCAGCCCGCGCGCCGCCCTCCCCTGCAGCCGTGCCTGCCCCTGCAGCCCGTGGACACTGCCTCTGCAGCCGTGCCTGCCCCTGCAGCCCGTGGGCGCTGCCTCTGCAGCCGTGCCTGCCCCTGCAGCCCGTGGGCGCTGCCCCTGTAGCCCGTGGGAACTGCCTCTGCAGCCCGCGCGCCGCCCTAAACCGTGCTCGTCGCGACGTCCCTGCGGGACCCGCGCGGCGTCCCCACCCCCCCCCTGCTCGTCGCGGCGCCCCCTGGGCGCCGTCCCTGCTCGTCGCGACACCCCCGGGGCGTCGCCCCTGCTCGTCGCGGCGCCCCCCCTCGGCGCCGTCCCTGCTCGTCGCGATGCCCCCGGTGTGAGGATCCAGGATCGAGCTCAGAAAAGAGAATGTGAATTGAATGAATTACCTGGGTACAACACGAGGCTATATATAGGCTCGACACAAGGCCCCGTAACCAGGTGTTACGCGAAGGTTCCGCGGGTCGCGAAGCGTCCCGAACAGATCCTTCCCGAATTCGGTAGGAGGCAATTCGGTGGCAACCGAAAAGCCAGAATTCGGTGCACGCAACCTAGCTCGGTGCTATAACTATAATAAAATATAGGAAAGCACCTAGCCTAGGAAATCAAGCAATTCATGCATGCATATAATTATCCTATGCTAGAAATAGCATAATAAAGTAAAGGCAAGCAAGCATAGCTGGCATAAGCCGTCGTACTCTCACACGTCCCCCCCTCAAAGCTGGGTGGCGTGAGAAACACCCTGCTTGACAAGATAGTCCTTGAGAGCACGGCGTGCGTTGCCCATATCAGCTTCTGCAACCCAACTGTCCTCAGTTCAGTGGGGTCGTATCCCTTCGAGCGTATCAGGAACACGAGGGTCTTGCCGCCACGGCGCCGATGAGAGAGAACGCGCTCAATCTCGTACTCGGGTTCATCCTGCACAAGAACAGGTGGAGGTGGCGGTAGCTGCCGTCCCTGGAACTGGTGGTTGGGGTCCTTGTAGGGTTTCAGTAGCTGCACATGGAAAGCGTTGTGAAGCTTCCACGTGTCTGGTAAGCGCAAGCGGAATGTAACTGGTGTCACCTGTGCCTCAACGAGAAAAGGACCACAGAAGCGAGGCCGGAGCTTGGATGGTAGGTGAGACAGGTTCAAGTTGTGTGTGTCAAGAAGCACCTGATCTCCGACTGCTACTGAGTGATCACGTCGCTGAGTCGTCTCCCATAGCTGCTGCATGGTGGTGACGAAGTCATGTGCGGCTTGGACGTGTGCCGGTGTGGTTGGCTGCTGTGGTGTGAGTGGTTCCCGTCCGTAACACAGGAAGAAAGGAGTTTTCCCTGTGGCCGCATGTGAGGCGTTGTTGTAAGCGAACTCTAGGGTCGGGAACTGTGTGTCCCAGTGGCTGACGTCGTCCTTGCAAGCTGTGCGCAGTAACTGTTCAACCACTTGATTGAGTCGCTCTGTCTGTCCGTTAGTCTGGGGGTGGTATGCTGAAGACATTGCAAGCTTTGTCCCCGACAGTCCCATGAGCTCCTTCCAGAACTTACTGGTGAATTTTGGGTCTCTGTCTGAGATGCGTGTAGCGGGGATGCCGTGGATGGTGATGATGCAGTCGAAGAAGAGGCGCGCAGTTGCTTCAGCTGTTGCCGTGGCGTTGGTTGGTATGAAGTGACCCATTTTGGAGAACTTATCGATTACTACGAGGATGGAATCATGCCCCCGTGAGGTCGAAGGAAGTCCTGTGATAAATTCGAGGCTAACGACCTGCCATGGCTGCTCCGGTACGGGTAGAGGCTGAAGTAACCCTGCTTTTTTGTGCTTGCTGCTCTTCATCCGCTGGCACGTGTCGCAAGAGGTGACGAACTGCTGCACGTCTGCTGCCATCCCGGGCCAGTAGTAATACTTCGCTATCCCTGCTAACGTCTTGTTGCTCCCGAAATGTCCCGCGTATGGTACGTCGTGAAACTCCTCCAATAGGATCTGCCGTAGCGGGGCGTAATTCGGTACCCAAATCTTTCCTGAACCCTTCCTTACAGCTAAGTCTTTTTCCCACTGTAACAGCTGCTTGGTCTGTGCTGTAGCGATCTCTGCGTCCAAGGAGTACCCATGTTGGAATAGACCCTTGAGTAGAGGGTTCATCCCGTTGAGCTGGATGCCTGCTACATGTCTGGGGCGGCTCAATGCGTCTGCTTTGTTGTGTAGCCCGGGCTTGTAGACGATGTCGTAGTGGAAGTGAGTTTCCAGGAAGTCCACCCACCGCACCTGTCGTCGTGAGAGCGTCGGCTGCGACTTCAGGTATTTGAGACTGCAGTGGTCAGTGTATACTGTAGTCTTGGCTCCCTCTAGGTAACACCTCCACGCCTTGAAGGCTATGACTATCGCTAATGCTTCCTTGTCATGGATGGGGTAGTTCAGTTCTGCTCCGTGTAACTTCTTACTGAGGTAGGCGATGGGCTGCAAACCGCGTCCGTGATCCTGCATTAGTACTGCTCCGACTGCTTGGTCTCTAGAGTCTGCTTCCACCACGTAGTCTCTGTCTGAATCCGGTAGGATGAGTACTGGCGCTGTAGTCAGTGCTGTCTGTTTGTTCAGTGTGCGGTAGTCGATGCACATCCGTAAACTACCGTCTGGCTTTGGAGTGAGGAGAACTAGTGCACCGTAGGGAGAGGTGGATGGGCGGATCAGTTGTCTGTCCAGTAGATACTCTATCTGTTTTTTCATGTCTATCAGTTCAGTCGGACTCAGTCGGTATGGTGCACGTGAGACGGGTTTCGCACCTGGTTCCTCCACGATCTCGTGCTCGTGGGTGCGTGCTGGAGGTACGCCTGCGGGTAGGTCGTTGGGCATTATATCCTTGTACTGCTCCAAGACCTCCTCCTCTGCTGCTGCCATAACCAGTGCTAAGTAACCCGTGTTACTCTCGTTCACTGTCCGTTCGAACCGTGCCAGTGTCGTTTCAGGAACGCTCCCTGTATCCGTCCAGCTTCGCAGCTCCACTCGTTTCCCGTTGTTGTAGATGCACGTTTTCCGGTTGACCCAGTCGATCTCGGGGTTGAACCGCTTCAGAAAATCTCGCCCCAAGATGAAATCTAATCCCTTGATGTTCGTGATCGGCAACGTCGGCTTCCACCTCAACGCCCCTATCTGCAGCTGCAGTGTTGACTTGCCGTGGATGGGAAGCTTCGTACCGTCCACCATCGTTGCTGTAAACTGGGTTTCTTCTGAGGATTCTCCAATTTTCTCCAACGTCCCGCGGTCGCACACCGAGTGGGACGCACCACTGTCCACCAGGGCCTGGAGGCGACGCCCGTTGCAGATCACCTCGAGTACTAGTGGTTGCTGCTGCTCCGAGTATCCGTAGATGGTATCGCTTATCGGATCGTAGGGTACGTCGAATATGTTATCCCTAGGTCCTGCGCTCGAAGATGCAGCTTCAGTATTAGTTTTCAACTGAGAAAGGTTAGAAGGATTTATCCGAGGCCGATTCGGCTTCTCTTGGGCCTGGAACCTTCCACTAAGCCTTTGCAGCTGTGTAGGCTTCATCTGTGGGGAACAGGGAGCCTTTAAACAGTGCTGCTGGGAGAGAATATTAACTCCTCGGAACGCTCGACCCGTATTAGCGCTCTGGAGTAGGGTCCCCATAATACCCGGTACCGGTTTAATTTCTGACTCCCCCTTAATAAAGGCTTGAAACCCACGAGAAGTAATATTCTTACTTGTCGGGGTATACGGCTGGAGTTTCCCGGTCGGTGCAGGGTTTTGTTTCGCGGATCCTCCATTAGTCTCGGCGATTTCCCCTGGTGCCGGCTGGTCGTGACGTTTTAAATTTGCGCCACCATATTCTCCTTTTTTCGCCCTCTCCGAAGTTGCCACGTTGTCCGTTTTCTGCTTCGGGGGTGCCGCACTGTTCTTGTCCTTCAGCTCCGCACACCTTCTCTTCATTTTCCAACACGCCAAGATACGATGTCCTGTAGCGCCGCAAAATTTGCATGTCTCATTATTTGCTAGCCGCTGCTCCACATCGCCCTCGTCGTTCTCCATCGGGTCGGCAGTCGTGGGTGGTGCCAATCGCCCCATGCCACTAGTTGGCTTGTTGCGTCGTGTTCCGTAGTAGCTACTGTTCAACGTGTCGAACTGTTCGATCAGTGCTGCCGGAAACTGCGCCCACGTCCCCTCGCCTTGGACTATTCTGTTGTTGATCCACTCTAGAGCTGGGCCTCGTAACAGTGTTGCTGCGAGCCGTATGCGCATTGCGTCTTTTGTCGGGGTCGTGCATCCAACGGATTCGAAGTAAATTTCGAGTTCAGCTACAAATCGACGAACGTCGTTCCTTTTTACTGTAGGATCGAACGCCTCCGGTAGCCTCGGCTTCACTGCTTCGAGGTTAACTGTAGTTGCTGCCGTTGTCGCATGTAGAATTGTCGGTGTTGCCGCTGCTGCTGCTGCTACTGTTGTCGCTGCTGCTGTGGCGGTTGCCGACTGGTTCGCAAGGAGTTTTTCGAGTCGTGGGAGCGCCGCATGTATTTGCTTATGCTCAGCACGTAACTCCGCGATTTTCTGTACTGAAATATCTCCTTTTCCCTCCATTTGGCGATTTACAGGAAGATGCGCGACGAAAAAAATCGAATTCTAGGTGCTGGTCGACTTACTGCGAGTCAAGTTGACTATAGGTTCGACGAGCGCGAATTCTGTAGGTCGCGTAAATCTCCCTTGGGCGAAATTCGCGTCCGATCTTGGCCGTTGAGGAGAAAATCAATCCAACGCTCCAAATTCCAACGTTTTTGGGCGAAATTCTCTGGGCCGTTGAGATGAAACTCGATCGAACGGTCGAAACTCCAACCCTTCCACCAGTAAATCTGAGGGGTGTTCGAAAACCGAAACGAGGGGGACTTAGAAAAATTGCGCGGAACTGGTTTTACATACCCGTATCGGCACTTTCGTCGTCGCCCCCGCAGTTTTTTAAAGGCCGGAACTAAGCGGTTGAAGACCTCGCGTGAAAACCCGCTCTGATTACCAAGTGTGAGGATCTAGGATCGAGCTCAGAAAAGAAAATGTGAATTGAATGAATCACCTGGGTACAACACGAGGCTATATATAGGCTCGACACAAGGCCCCGTAACCAGGTGTTACGCGAAGGTTCCGCGGGTCGCGAAGCGTCCCGAACAGATCCTTCCCGAATTCGGTAGGAGGCAATTCGGTGGCAACCGAAAAGCCAGAATTCGGTGCACGCAACCTAGCTCGGTGCTATAACTATAATAAAATATAGGAAAGCACCTAGCCTAGGAAATCAAGCAATTCATGCATGCATATAATTATCCTATGCTAGAAATAGCATAATAAAGTAAAGGCAAGCAAGCATAGCTGGCATAAGCCGTCGTACTCTCATACCCGGGGCGTCGCCCCTGCTCGTCGCGGCGCCCCCTGGGCGCCGTTCCTGTTCGTCGCGGCGCCCCCTGGGCGCCTTCCCTGCTCGTCGCGGCGCCCCCGGGGCGCCTTCCCTGCTCGTCGCGGCACCCCCGGGGCGTCGCCCCTGCTCGTCGCGGCGCCCCCTGCAGCAGCTGCCTCGGAGCCCCGCCCTGCAGCAGCTGCCGCGGATCCCCGCCCTGCAGCAGCTGCCGCGGAGCCCCGCCCTGCAGCAGCTGCCTCGGAGCCCCACCCTGCAGCAGCTGCCTCGGAGCCCCGCCCTGCAGCAGCTGCCGCGGAGCCCCCTGCCGCCATAGCGGCCCCGCCCTACAGCAGCTGCCGTGGAGCCGCCTTCAGCAGTCGCGGCCCCGCCCTGCAGCAGCTGCCGCGGAGCCCCCTGCCGCCGACGCGGCCCCGCCCTGCAGCTGTCCCGGCCCCGCCGTCGCCGCCGTCGTGCACCTACTCTGCTCGCCCAGCGAGCGACTACCCTTCCCGCCACTGGTGAGCACATGCCCTACCCGCGCTTCCCACGCGCCTGCCTTACTAGCGCGCTGCCACACTGCCCTGCCCGTGCTGCTATTACTGTTTCTGCTGCTACTACTGCAGCCACTGCTACTACTGCTACTGCTACTCCTGGCGGTGGCCAGATGCAGCTCCAGCGACGTCCGCGTGAGTCCCTCACGCCCCAGCAGCTTCGTGAGTGGTACGCTAGTTGGGGTTGTAGGGGTGGCCGCGCTGCTACTTCTGCTACTGCTGTTACTGCTGCTACTGCTGCTACTACTGCTATTGCTGCTCCTGGCGGTGGCCGGATGCAGCTCCAGCGACGTCCGCGTGAGTCCCTCACGCCCCAGCAGCTTCGTGAGTGGTACACTAGTTGGGGTTGTAGGGGTGGCCGTGGTAGGATTCGCCCTGGAGCGGGTCGTTCGGGAGCTTCTTGCAGTGACCAGGTGCAGCTGCAGCAGCGTCCGCGAGCGGTCCTTTCGCCCCAGCAGCTTCGTGAGTGGTACGCTTAGAGTAGAGGGTCACTGAGTATTGCTCGCTGCCCGTACGTCATTCGCACTGGTGCTCGGGCAAGTCAGCCTTGCGGGACGATTGGTCACACAGAGTCCCGCTGCTTCGCCTGTCTGAGCGACGCCTGACGTACAGAGTTTGGCGACGCGGCTGAGCTCCCCGACTGGGTGGAGCTGCTTAGGTAGAGGGTAGATATCTTTGCTCTTGACTATGATGCTATCCTCACTGCCATGTATGCATTGCCTACTAGTGCTGCGGGTGCCTGTTACCTGTGTGTGCCGCCTGACCCAGGTATAGAGTCTGCTGCTCTAGGTACTGGTGAGGCTGCTACTCTAGGTGCTGGTGCGTCTCCTGCTCCAGGTGCCGGTGAGGCTGCTGCTCTAGGCGCTAGTGAGTCCACTGCTCTAGGTGCTGGTGAGTCTGCTCTCTCTGGTACTGCGCCTTCTGCGGCCTTGCACAATTTCACCCTTGACTCGGGGTGCTTCCCGCTCCTTCTTTCGCGACTGCACCACACTCTCGCCGCTCAGTCGGCCAGTGGCAGTCTCTCTGGCTGACCCCTCTGGGGGTCCGGTCCTTGCACTCTCCTCCATGGTTCTGCCGTGTCCGGCGGTCCCGTCTGGCTCTCTGTCTGGCCTCCACCTCCCCTCGTTCTCCATGAACTTGGTGAGTGGAGCTGACCTTCAGGACGCGTGGGTTGACCAGTTCACTCCTGGAGGTCAGCGGGTGACCCACTGTTCGTGTACTCAGACGGGCCGGCACGTGGCCACGTTCACCCGTCAGCCTGGGTTAAGCCTGTACACCCTAACTACCGTGTCTCCTCCGGTTGCTGCGTCTGGTCAGGTAGCTGCCTCGGGTCAGGTGTTTGCTGCAGCGTCCCGGTCTGGTCCTGAGTCTGCCCCCTGCTCGTGTCGCCTCCTGTCTCACCAGACTCTCCTCTGGCGCCACCGCCTTGGTCACCCCTCCCTGCCTCGTCTCCGAGGCATGGCCTCCCGTGTCCTTGTCACTGGTCTTCCCCGGTCTCTCCCTCCCCTCCCCCCGGGGCCTGCCCCTACCTGCGTTCCTTGCATCGAGGGGCGGCAGCGCGCCCCTCCTCACTCCTCTGAGTTCCCTCCGACAGAGGCTCCCTTGCAGACTCTTCACATGGACGTGTCGGGCCCAGTCCGCGCTGCCCGTCGTCAGCTCAGCGAGAGTTTCGGCTCGGACCTTCCTGATCTGCGTCTGCACTCCGACAGAGGTGGAGAGTTTTCCTCCGACCTTCTGCGAGCCTTCTCTCGTGCGGAGGGCATCCGCCAGACGTTCACGCTTCCGGCCTCTCCACAGCAAAATGGGATTGCTGAGCGCCGCATTGGCATGGTCATGGACATCGCTCGTACGTCCATGATTCATGCGGCTGCTCCCCATTTTCTGTGGCCGTTCGCGGTTCAGTACGCGGCGCATCAGATCAACCTCCAGCCTCGGGTCTCCATGCCGGAGACCACACCTACTCTGCGGTGGACGGGGACGGTTGGCGATGCGTCTGCGTTCCGTGTCTGGGGATCTTGAGCTTTCGTCCGCGACTTGTCTGCGGACAAGCTGTCCTCCCGTGCTGTTCCCTGCGTCTTCCTTGGCTTCCCCCCTGATGCGCCTGGTTGGCAGTTTTACCACCCCACCTCGCGCCGTGTTTTGTCCTCTCAGGACGTCACGTTTGACGAGTCGGTTCCTTGCTACCGTCTCTTCCCCTACCGCGCTGCCCCCCTCCCCCCACCGCCGCTCTTCCTTGCGCCAGGTCCCCCCCCGGTAGAACCCCTCCCCCCTCAGGGTCCTGCCCCCTCATGTGTGTCCCAGGTAGACGCAGTCGAGCCTGTCGAGGTAGCTGTTGACACTGGTGCTGCTAGGGGTGCTGAGCCTACGGGTGCCGGGTCTGGGGGTGCTGAGCCTGAGCGTGCGGAGCCTGGGGGTGCTGAGCCTGGGGGTGCTGAGTCTGGGGGTGCTCACCCTGGGGTTGCTAAGTCTGGGGGTGCGGAGCCTGAAAGTGCTGAGCCTGCGCGTGTGGAGTCTGGAGGTGCTGAGCCTGGAGCTCCTTCGGGTGCTTCATCTCGGCGGGAGCCACTCTCTCCATAGCAGCTACGCGAGTGGTTTGCTCGGCGCTGGAGCCGTGCTGCTGGAGCTGGTGGTGCTGCGGGAGCTGGGAGTCCTGCTGTTGCTGGAGCTACTGGGGGGTCTGGAGCCACTACTCCCGGAGGTGCTCGTACTGGAGGTACTGGAGCTGCTGGGCCTTGTGGTACTACTAGAGCTGGAGCTGCTAGCGGTGATGCTGGAGCGAGTGCTGCTGGAGGTACTGGAGCTGGCGCTACTGGAGCTAGCGCTACTGGAGCTGCTGGGGCTTCTGGTGGTCCTATTGGAGCTGGAGCTGCTGGAGGTGCTGGCGCTGGAGGTGCTGCTGGAGCTGGTGCTTCTGAGGGTGCTGGAGTTGGCGCTGCTAGAGCTACTGGTGGTGCTGCTAGCGTTGGTGCTGACGTTGGGGGTGCTGGTGCTGTCCCTGCTGGTTCTGGAGGCGCTGCGCGGCCGCGGCCGTACTTCGTTCCGCTCCTTGAGCAGGTTCTTGGTCTCCCGCCTTCTACTGGTCCTACTCCTGTCCCTGGCACGCACCAGATGGCTCTGCGTCCGTCCACTGCTCCGCAGCGTGTCCCTCTGCCGTCTCCTCCTGCGTCCTCTCTTCCTGCCCTTGCTGACCCGGAGTCTGACTCCCTTCGTGCTGCTAGTCCTACTGTCACGCGTCTCCTGGCCACTGTTGTCACTGACCCTTCCGTTGAGTCCACTGTTGCGTCTGCCTTAGTTGCTGAGCTTGTCGACTTTGCTGCTCACTATCGTCTACACGACGCTGCGAGTCTTGTTGCTGAGTCTGAGTCTGTCTGTCCTCCGTCCGTCGGGGGTGAGTGTGCTCTTGGCACGGACGTCCTTGAGGACAGGCAGGAGGACTTTGAGTGCTTTGCAGCCGCTGTACCTCAGCTCGTGTCTATGCTGATTGCACCTAAGGGAGACTCGGATGCACCAGACATCCCGACCCCGCGCTCTTACGCAGAGGCGATAGAGGGTCCCTACTCCTCTCAGTGGCAGTCAGCCATGGACGCAGAGATGGCATCCTGGAAGTCCACAGGCACCTACGTCGACGAGGTTCCCCCTCCTGGGGCGAACATCGTCAGTGGCATGTGGATTTTCATGGTGAAGCGGCCGCCGGGTTCTCCGCCTGTCTTCAAGGCGCGTTACATTGCTCGAGGCTTCAGTCAGCGACAGGGGGTTGACTTCTTCCAGACCTTCTCCCCGACCCCGAAGATGACCACTCTTCGGGTTCTGCTGCACGTCGCTGCTCAGCGTGACTACGAGCTTCACTCTCTTGACTTCAGCACTGCTTTCCTACAGGGCAGCCTGCACGAGGAGATCTGGCTGCGCCGCCCACCTGGCTTCACTGGGTCGTTTCCTCCTGGTACCCAGTGGAGCCTTCGGCGGCCAGTCTACGGTCTCCGCCAGGCACCCCGTGAGTGGCACGACACACTGAGGACTACGCTTGCGGCTCTTGGGTTTGCTCCTTCTACTGCTGACCCGTCGCTGTTTCTACGCACCGACACTTCGCTGCCGCCGTTCTACATCCTCGTGTACGTCGACGAATTGGTCTGTGCCACAGCTGACACTGAGGGACTCGCCCACGTGAAGTCGGAGCTGCAGAAGAGACACACGTGCACAGACCCGGGTGAACTGCGCAGCTATCTTGGCTTGCAGATCACCCGGGACAGAGCACGGCGCACCATTACCTTGACTCGGTCACACATGGTGCAGCAGGTCCTTCAGCGCTTTGACTTCACGTACTCCTCGCCTCAGGCCACTCCTCTGTCCTCAAAAAGCTGGGGGATATAAGTAAATGGTATATATTTTATAAGATCCGGGTCTTTTCAAATTGGCATTTATAAGGATGTAGTTTTGGAGCTCAATGAAGTGATTTGAAATTGCTCCGTTTTTAGCTCCTCCCAAAAATACTCGAATCGGTCTCCACCAGGGCCGCGATGTTGACGATCGCAGTAAGGAATAGCGAGAAAATTCCTTTTAGTTTAGAAACATTGACTAGGATTTGTCCACCTGTCTAGATGCTCACACAACCCCCCAGACCGTAACTAGACATTCGGGTCTCCTGGAGCTTGACGAGATGATGGTTTGGAACGTTTGAGAGTGGTTCCGGGTGTGTTTGATTTAAACGACCACTAGATCATCGTTGCCCAATCAGATTGCACATCGCTCACACCAAAATCTGGCTGGCTGAGCTGCTTGGCCCAAATTCAAATTCGCGAAGACAAATTCAACACCTCGCACACACTGTCGCCAGGCACACCACCAGTTGAGCACAACCCACCAGAAATATGGAAAAAGAAGTCCCATCGCTATTGGTCGAGATCAGATTGCCTGGATTTCGGGCGAGCGGGTGAGGAGATTTCGGAGCGTCGGGCACCTGGAATGCACGCGGTCCGCGATGAGTCAGCATCCAACAACACCTCTCCCCCCACCCAACCCAAGCCCAAGCCCAACCAAGACCAAGCCCAAGTTCAAAAGAGCGGCCAGTCACGATCAGTTCAGCAGTAAAGCCACACTCATCCAGGAATTCTTACAGCAGCTTTTACACATCCACAATGGCTGCTCTCGCTAACGCTGCTGTGCTCCCGTCCACCTTCGTCGGGCAGAGCGCTGAGCTCGCCGCCAAGGTGAACAATGTCGAGGCCCGCGTGACGATGAGGAAGACCGCCAAGGCGGCTTCCAGCAGCGCCTTCTACGGCCCCGACCGCAACCTGTTCCTGGGCCCCTTCTCCTCCCCCCCGTCGTACCTCACCGGCGAGTACCCCGGCGACTACGGCTGGGACACGGCGGGTCTGTCCGCTGATCCCGAGACCTTCGCCAAGAACCGCGAGCTGGAGGTAAGCCACACCAGATTCATAACTAAACATTTGACCCCGATTTCCCTTTAGGGAGATAAGAACGTTTTCCAGAATCGTTCATTTCGTTTTTGCGGCTTGCAATAGCAATCTTTCATTTTGTTCTGCTCGTATCGTCACCAACCCTGCTTCTCGAACCCGAGTTTTTTCTGTAATTGATGATGACGCTTTCTAGCATCAGTCCACTGAATTGGTCCAGGCCGTTGTGCGGCCTGCATTAGCGTACTCGGGATCTCTTCATTCCTACCGTCACCATCTCCTGTTTTTCTTTCGTCTCGTCACCCTATCAGGTGATCCACGCTCGCTGGGCTCTGCTCGGCGCGCTCGGCTGCCTGACCCCCGAGCTGCTGGCCGGCAACGGCGTGAACTTCGGCGAGGCCGTGTGGTTCAAGGCCGGCGCGCAGATCTTCTCCGAGGGTGGCCTTGACTACCTGGGCAACCCCAGCCTGATCCACGCGCAGTCCATCCTGGCCATCTGGGCCACCCAGGTCATCCTCATGGGTGCCGTCGAGAGCTACCGCGTGGGTGGCCTTGCGGGTTTCCAGGAGGTTGAGGACCCCCTGTACCCCGGCGGTGCCTTCGACCCCCTGGGTCTGGCCGACGACCCCGACGCTCTTGCGGAGCTGAAGGTGAAGGAGCTGAAGAACGGCCGCCTCGCTATGGTGTCGATGTTCGGCTTCTTCGTGCAGGCCATCGTCACCGGCAAGGGCCCCCTGGAGAACCTGTCCGACCACCTGGCTGACCCCACCGTCAACAACGCGTGGGCCTATGCCACCAACTTCACCCCCGGTGCTTAGATAAATAATCCCTGTACATTTTTTCACTTTCATTAATAAAACGTAACTTCTCTATGCAACTAGGAATTACTTCTTGTTTTGCACCATTTACTCATGGGAGTCTGAAACAAGATACCGTATTGTCATAGACGCGTTGTTGACAGTAGCGGGTGGCATGTTACTTCCTCCAACGCGAATTATGCTCTATTGGAAGAGTTACAAGTCAAGATGATGACTTCGCAATATCGTTTTTTTGTTTGTCTGGTACCGCAAAGCGAGTCAGTGAAGAGCAAATAAGGTTTCTCAGACTGAAATTGGAGATGTCGCCAAGCTCACAAGTGAGAAGATTAACCTCAGGAGACGAGACATAGGTTTCCAGACTGCACCAGTTCGCTTAGCTTATCGCTGAGTTTGTGGTTGACTGTTCGCAAGTGCGGAAACTACATAGTTCACGACTGCCCACCATGCACCGCAAAGTAACGAACAGCAACGCACCAAGCCTTCCGCAAGTCAAAACTAATGTGATGTGTGCTCAGTTGCCCACCTCTGACGAGATAAGTGCTGTCATGGCGACTTGTCTGTGCACGTTGGAAATTGTTCGGGCTCCGACTTCTTGACTAAACGATACAATCACAGAACCAACTGCAATGTCACTCGGCTCCCTCATCCCAGCACACCCCACCCCAGCTTGCCTCATCCCACCACGCCCCATCCCACCACCGATACACCCGCCATAGGCACACCTCTAGGGAAGCTGAGTGATGTAGTATAAACCGTGCCCAACCCACACACACCCCAGAAAACATCCACTTCTGTTTGATCTGACCCCACAATCGTCGTGTGGTCCACACTTCCTCCATTTTGGGTGAGGTGATGAAAGCGACGATGGGAAATCGAGCAGCATGCTCAACCAATTAGATTGCACGCCACGTCACAGGAAAAACGAAATCACCACATTTCATGGAAACGTGTTTCCTTGGCGTTCGCTTTGCTTCGCAGCATCGGCGAAATACGTACTTTGTTCCACAGACTTTCATCGCACAGCCTAGCGAAACGACCGTGGTGCAACCACACCGACACCACAAAACAACATCAGATGGTAACCAACCAGGGTCCTCGCAATTGGTTGAGCCCTGATTGCGTGGATTTTGGGTGCTGAGGAAAGGAGATCTTCAGGCGTCAAGCGCGGTTCGTACTCAGATACCATCCAATCAGAACGCTCCTAGACCCATCCATGACTCCATCCAACCAGTTCCCCCACACGCAATTTTGGTTCATAAGTCGCTAGAGAATCGTTTCTCAGCAGAAGCAGAAGCTCAATTCCAGTTTACTTTCAACACTCAAAACAGCTTCTCTTCCCAGCCCAGACATACAGCATGGCTGCTCTCGCTAACGCTGCTGTGCTCCCCTCCACCTTCGTCGGCCAGAGCGCTGAGCTCGCCGCCAAGGTGAACAATGTCGAGGCCCGCGTGACGATGAGGAAGACCGCCAAGGCGGCTTCCAGCAGCGCCTTCTACGGCCCCGACCGCAACCTGTTCCTGGGCCCGTTCTCTTCCCCCCCGTCGTACCTCACCGGCGAGTACCCCGGCGACTACGGCTGGGACACGGCGGGTCTGTCCGCTGATCCCGAGACCTTTGCCAAGAACCGCGAGCTTGAGGTAAGGCTACCAGATTTGCTAACGACACAAAGGAGGTACATTACGTACGCAAGAATATTCATCGCTAAAAGGACCAACCATGAGATGTTTCACCCTGTTAGTTTACAGAAATTACCAAATGCTATCATCTTTGCTGCTTTGCAACGCTCGCTGTTTTAAGGTTCTGACGATTTTTTTCTCTTCCTTCACCTGTTTCTAAATCTTCAGGTGATCCACGCTCGGTGGGCTCTGCTCGGCGCGCTCGGCTGCCTGACCCCCGAGCTGCTGGCCGGCAACGGCGTGAACTTCGGCGAGGCCGTGTGGTTCAAGGCCGGCGCGCAGATCTTCTCCGAGGGTGGCTTGGACTACCTGGGCAACCCCAGTCTGATCCACGCGCAGTCCATCCTGGCCATCTGGGCCACCCAGGTCATCCTCATGGGTGCCGTCGAGAGCTACCGCGTGGGTGGCCTTGAGGGCTTCCAAGAGGTTGAGGACCCCCTGTACCCCGGCGGTGCCTTCGACCCCCTGGGTCTGGCCGACGACCCCGATGCGCTTGCGGAGCTGAAGGTGAAGGAGCTGAAGAACGGCCGCCTCGCTATGGTGTCGATGTTCGGCTTCTTCGTGCAGGCCATCGTCACCGGCAAGGGCCCCCTGGAGAACCTGTCCGACCACCTGGCTGACCCCACCGTCAACAACGCGTGGGCCTATGCCACCAACTTCACCCCCGGTGCTTAAATACCGTAGTTGATGTGTCACCCTGTACATTTTCTTTGTTCAATATCGTAATACAATTTTGACTCCAAATCCGTGATATGTACGTAGTAACAACACCGAGAGTGAAGGCCAAGCTCCTACGTGCTGCCACACTCTGTAGTCTGTAGTGAGAGACATCTCCTTGCCATGAACAAGCATGCAACCAAGATGCCAAGTGTAAGGTTCCCTAGGATGTTGGTTTCTGGGTTTGCCATGCCCTAGGGGCTGTGGTGTTTCCAAGTTAGGTCTGGCCGACTGCCCTAAGGGTATTGTGGACTTGTTGCGAACAAGGGTCATGTCCAAGCTAGGCTCGTCGTGGAGGCGTGGCTCCGGACCGGTGGGCATTACACCCGTTACAGGTATAGCTCCTTCATGAGATAAATGCATCACAGGCAAGCCCTCTCGTATATGCTTAGCTATAATTGCTTAGAACTATTATACAGGTATGATCTAGCCATGCTACCAACATGCTGCAACAATGATACAAGTATGCTCTTGCCATGCTACCAACATGGTGCGGCTGTGCTACAGCCATGCTGCAAGCATGCTGCAGCAATGATACTAGTACGGCATGCTTTAGCCAAGTTACAGAAAGCCATGCTACAGCCAAGCTCCCCATCCTGGAAACATGACGGCAAGGCGGTCGGGGTCCTGTGCGTCCTTGATCAGCTGCTGCACCTGGTAGCCGTAGAGCAAGGCATGGAGCAAAGCAGTGCAGCAAAGAAGTGGAGAGATGCATTGCAATGACGGGGAGCAGGGGTGAGGGGCCAAACAGAGATGCAGGCTGATGGCAATGAGAAGAGGTGAACAATGCTATACTTAGGAACATAGATGCACCCATTTCGACAGTTATATATGCTAGCTGCCCAACCTTTTCTACAATGCTTCCCCACCTGCCTGGTCATGCTTGCCCACCTGCCCGGCCATGCTGCCCCACCTACCTGGCCAGCCAGGCTACGCATCTCACCAACAGTTACATATGCCCCCTGCACTACCTACACGCTACCATGCTGCCCCACCTGCCTGGCCAGGCTACGCATCTCGCCGTCCTCAAAGCCGTCCAGCTTCTGCTTGACTCGCAGCAGCGCTCTCGTGGCCTCCTTGCCGACAGCTACATATGCTACTTGCATTACCTGCCCACTGCACCATCTGCCCCACCCTGCTGCCTCACCTGCCCAGCCAGGCTGCGCATCTCGCCGTCCTCAAAGCCGTCGAGCTTTTGCTTGACTCGCAGCAGTGCCCTCGTGGCCTCCTCGTTGCCCTCCATCGCTGCCCCGCTCTCCTCCTCCGTCCCCTCCTCCTCCATCGCCTCCTCACTCTCCTCCATCTGGGGACCCGTGCAGTGACACACAAACAGTGCCATGCGTGCAATGCCACGAGTGCAGAGCCACACATGCAGTGCCACGAGTGCAGAGCCACACATGCAGTGGCACGCGTGCAGTGCCACGGATTGAGAAATTACCAGACAGAGATTGAGACAGGTGGCATGGTAGCTTGGTAACAATGCACGAGCAAGTGGAAACTGGTGAAAGAAAAAGGGATCAGTGGAATGATACTCACTTGAGTGTAATGGAAAGGTGCAATGAGTGTGTAAGATGAGGGCAAGAAGGCACCTTCTGTCGATGCAGCGCCTTAAGCGGAGAGAGGGCCCACTTGTAAAGAGGATCATAGATGAACACCTACAGGGGCACACAGGGCGGCGGTGGCATGCAGGATGGCAGGGGGACACATTCTTTGAATACCTCTTGTACCATATCCTGCATAAATCAACATGGTCTGGTAGCTATTGGCACCACTAGCCTCAATGATGGTCAGCAGCGCCTCCTTATTCTCTTGCATCACTGCCAGCACCGTCTCACAGCAGCGCTGACTAGCGTGGGTGCACTTGCTATTGTGACAGCAGCATTGACTAGCGTGGGTGCACTTGTGACAGCAGCACTGACTAGCGTGGGTGCACTTGTGACAGCAGCACTGACTAGCGTGGGTGCACTTGCTATTGTGACAGCAGCACTGACTAGCGTGGGTGCACTTGCTATTGTGGCAGCAGCACTGCCTAGCGTGGGTGCACTTGCTACTGTGACAGCAGCACTGACTAGCGTGGGTGCACTTGCTATTGTGACAGCAGCACTGACTAGCGTGGGTGCACTTGCTATTGTGGCAGCAGCACTGCCTAGCGTGGGTGCACTTGCTACTGTGACAGCAGCACTGACTAGCGTGGGTGCACTTGCTACTGTGACAGCAGCACTGACTAGCGTGGGTGCACTTGCTATTGTGACAGCAGCGCTGACTAGCATGGGTGCACTTGCTATTGTGACAGCAGCACTGACTAGCGTGGGTGCACTTGTGACAGCAGCACTGACTAGCGTGGGTGCACTTGTGACAGCAGCACTGACTAGCGTGGGTGCACTTGCTATTGTGGCAGCAGCACTGCCTAGCGTGGGTGCACTTGCTACTGTGACAGCAGCACTGACTAGCATGGGTGCACTTGCTATTGTGACAGCAGCGCTGACTAGCATGGGTGCACTTGCTATTGTGACAGCAGCACTGACTAGAATGGGTGCACTTGCTATTGTGACAGCAGCACTGACTAGAATGGGTGCACTTGCTATTGTGACAGCAGCACTGACTAGAATGGGTGCACTTGCTATTGTGACAGCAGCACTGACTAGAATGGGTGCACTTGCTATTGTGACAGCAGCACTGACTAGCATGGGTGCACTTGCTATTGTGACAGCAGCACTGACTAGAATGGGTGCACTTGCTATTGTGACAGCAGCACTGACTAGAATGGGTGCACTTGCTATTGTGACAGCAGCACTGACTAGAATGGGTGCACTTGCTATTGTGACAGCAGCACTGACTAGAATGGGTGCACTTGCTATTGTGGCAGCAGCACTGCCTAGCGTGGGTGCACTTGCTACTGTGACAGCAGCACTGACTAGCATGGGTGCACTTGCTATTGTGACAGCAGCGCTGACTAGCATGGGTGCACTTGCTACTGTGACAGCAGCACTGACTAGAATGGACGCACTTGCTATTGTGACAGCAGCACTGACTAGAATGGACGCACTGGCTACTGTGACAGCAGCACTGACTAGAATGGACGCACTGGCTACTGTGACAGCAGCACTGACTAGAATGGGTGCACTGGCTACTGTGACAGCAGCACTGACTAGAATGGACGCACTGGCTACTGTGACAGCAGCACTGACTAGAATGGACGCACTGGCTACTGTGACAGCAGCACTGACTAGAATGGACGCACTGGCTACTGTGACAGCAGCACTGACTAGAATGGACGCACTGGCTACGGATCAGGGTCCTGCATCGCATCACTCACTCCACTCCACTCACCTCGATGATTGTCAGCAGTGCCTCCTTGTTCTCCCTCATCACCGCCAGCACCGTCTCACAGCAGCTTCGAAACACCCCCTCCACGCCGCTCACGCCCATGCCGTCTATGATGTCCCGCGTGAGGCGGAAGGGCACCTGGCATGAAGGTGTGGAGCACACGGGAGTGCGAGAGTGGTGTACATGAACCTCACCCCAAAGAATTGGTGAGTGCCCAGCTCCACCTCAGTGCCGTCCTCGCAGTCTGTGGCCACCACTGTGAGCTCCTCCTGCTCGCTGCACCCCTCCTCGGCCTCGTAGAACGCACGGCACATGACGAACGGCGCCCAGCTGAGCCCGTCCTTCACGGAGGTTGGAATCACGTGGCGCACGATTATGGGCTCCTCGCGCTACCAGTGCTGCTGGATGTGCACCACGGCTGTTCATTGAGTGTCCAGCAGAACAACAAATATGCAGTATAGGTCAATCATCACTCCGACTCATGAATGATTCGCCTTCACCTTCCACTTGAACTTGCCACTTTACTTTTGAAACACACCCCACCTTTGTATATGCTTGCACGCACTTCACAAGCCCCAATAAATCTCCCTGAATGAACACTACTGATGAAAGCAGCCACCGAGCATTATCGCGCGACTTGAGCATGCGGCCCTTCCTGAACGGAGGCAGCGGTCCATGCGCATTGTGCACCACCTCTGCTCACTTCACCACCCATGGTCACTGCACCTAGCCTTCCTATCAACCTCCATGCACACACTACACTTACACCCACCCACCCACACTGGAATTATGTCAGAGGATCTGCTTTCATGCGCACACACCCCCCACACACGCACCTTCTCGGGCGTCTTGAGCATGAGCCCCTGCTCGAACGCAATCCCCAGGTCGATGTGCACCACCTCTGCTGATCGCTCGTCCAGCAGAATGTTCATCGCATGCCGGTCCCCCAGCCCCACCACGTACCCCACCTGCCATAGAGCACACGAGGCAGGACAGTTTGGGGCACAAGGGTTAGACGCTTCACGTTCACGAACCGGGTGAGGTGCTGCAGAATGCTCATCGCGTGCCAGTCGCCCAGCCCCTCCACATACCCCACCTGGTGTGATGCACACGAGGCAGGTCCGGGGGTGAACAATGGTTGCATGCTTCATTGCAGGGGTACCTTGTTCCACAAGGGTGAGGAGCTTCACAAGGGTGAGAGCTGAGGGTTCAAAGGCTCATGTGGAAATGGGCAGGGTAAGGCGAGCCATGTGCTATGCACAGTGCAATTGAATGGCTGGCATGCAGCCTCGTGCATGCACTGTCATGCCATGGAGGTGGCATGGTACGCATGTCATGCCACCTCCATGGTACGTGACAGTGCATGGTACGCATGCCATGCCACCTCCATGGTACGTGACAGTGCATGGTACGCATGTCATGCCACCGCGCCATCACTTCACGGCACGTCATGAATGGCCAATCAGAGCCCCCGTAGCGTGCGTGCGCCCCCCCCTTGCGAGTACTGGCCGCGTGGGTGGGGTGGGGAGAGAGGATGGGGCCGATGAGAGGATGGGGCCGATGAGAGGAGAGGAAATGCGAGCGGGCCATGGGGCAGAGAGTGTGGGGAAGAAGGGTCAGCAGGTGGTGTTGGGGAAAGGCGGGAGGGAGTTGGGGAGGCGGACAGAGGGTGAAAAGCAGAAGGCGGTTGTAGGGTTGATACGGAGCGATGTGCGCTGCAAGGCATCTTGTTCACGCGTGGATGGATGGGCGTACATGCCAAGTGGTCTTTGAGAAGTCTTAAATGCGAAGTGGGAACACTTTGTTGTGCATGCAATACCACAACCTCGGGGTGAGTGCCTGCACGTGTGCACACAAGCCAGCCCGCCGCCACCCCTGCTGCATGTGCTTTAGCCTCGGCTCTCGTCCACGCACCTTCCTAGAAGGTACTCCCCAAGCGGCAGGGTGCCATCCACCCACTCGAGCAGTCCTGCACTGGGAGTGAATGGTACCACCTGACAGGCCATGGGGGGGCGGGAGGGGGAGGGGGGAGGAGCAGAGGGAGGCAAAGGAAGGTGTCAGTTTCAGTCGAATAAAAAGTCACCTGCGCTGGGAGTGAATGGCACCACCTGAGAGGACATGCAGGGAGGGGAGAGAGGGGCGGCGAGAGCGGGGATGCAGTTGGGGCAGGAGCAGGAATGATAGGTGCGAGGTGGTAAGAGGAGGTGGGCGAATGGCAGAGGTGGTGATTGGAGTCGAATGGGAGAGAGGCATGCAGTCTGTTGTTGCTGACGTGACCCATGCCACCCGTGCGACCCGTGCGACCCGTGCGACCCGTGCGACCCGTGCGACCCATGCGACCCATGCGACCCATGCGACCCATGCGACCCATGTGCCTCCTGCAGGGACGCACCTTGTAGGTGCGGATGGCGAGGTGGCGCCTGGTGGCCCCCTCGTGGGCTTGCAGCAGCGAGTTCACCAGCCCGAACAGCTGCTCCATCACCTGGTGTGGCGCGGTGGGGAGAGGTGGGGAGAGGTGGGGAGAGGTGGGGAGAGGGGGGGAGTGGTGGGGAGAGAAGAGGTTGGGGAGATTGGGGTGAATAAGAGAGTTTACCAGCCCGAACAGCTGCTCCATCACCTGGTGGGGCGCGGTGGGAAGAGGTGGGGAGAGATGGGAAGTGGGGAGAGAGGGGGGGCGAGGAGAGTGGGGAAGTCAAAGAGTTCACGAGCCGCAACAGCTGCTCCATCACTGGTGGGGCGCCGTGGCAGTGGGGAGAGAGGGCGGGTGAGGAGCAAAGAACATAATCAGAGGGGAGAGAGGGCGGGTGAGGAGCAAAGAACATAATCAGAGGGGAGAGAGGGCGGGTGAGGAGCAAAGAACATAATCAGAGGGGAGAGAGGGCGGGTGAGGAGCAAAGAACATAATCAGAGGGGAGAGAGGGCGGGTGAGGAGCAAAGAACATAATCAGAGGGGAGAGAGGGCGGGTGAGGAGCAAAGAACATAATCAGAGGGGAGAGAGGGCGGGTGAGGAGCAAAGAACATTATCAGAGGGGAGAGAGGGCGGGTGAGGAGCAAAGAACATAATCAGAGGGGAGAGAGGGCGGGTGAGGAGCAAAGAACATAATCAGAGGGGAGAGAGGGCGGGTGAGGAGCAAAGAACATAATCAGAGGGGAGAGAGGGCGGGTGAGGAGCAAAGAACATAATCAGAGGGGAGAGAGGGCGGGTGAGGAGCAAAGAACATAATCAGAGGGGAGAGAGGGCGGGTGAGGAGCAAAGAACATAATCAGAGGGGAGAGAGGGCGGGTGAGGAGCAAAGAACATAATCAGAGGGGAGAGAGGGCGGGTGAGGAGCAAAGAACATAATCAGAGGGGAGAGAGGGCGGGTGAGGAGCAAAGAACATAATCAGAGGGGAGAGAGGGCGGGTGAGGAGCAAAGAACATAATCAGAGGGGAGAGAGGGCGGGTGAGGAGCAAAGAACATAATCAGAGGGGAGAGAGGGCGGGTGAGGAGCAAAGAACATAATCAGAGGGAGGGCTGAAAGAAGCGACCCACAGCGTCCTGGCGCAGGTCATCATTGCCCGACTTGGCGAGCTGCTTGTACACACGGCCGTCCGACCCCATGCACTCCCGGCCGACCCCATGCACTCCCGGCCGACCCCATGCACTCCCGTCCCGGCCGACCCCACAAACCCCATTTGACAGGCTCAGAGGATGCTGCCTTGCCATGCCATGCCACTCACAGCGTCCTGGCGCAGGTCATCGTTGCCCGACTTGGCGAGCTGCTTGTACACACGGCCGTCCGATCCCACACACTCCACCACCTTTGGTGCGTTCACCCCGTGCATCACCCTGGTGAAGGGGCGTACCGTAAGGGGGAAGTTCGGGGGGAAGGAGGAGAAGGAAATCAGCGTGCTTGATGTGCGAATGGATGACCGTCCGACCCCATGCACTCCACCACCTTGAGTGCGTTCACTTTGTGTATCACCCTGGTGGGACAGAGCAGTTGGGCCGGAACAGGGAGGAGTTACGTGGAGGAAAGAGCAGGGCAGCGTGCTTGCTTGGAAAGGCATGGCCGTACAGGCACATACACTCCACCAACTTGGATGCATTCACAGTGTATCAGCTTGGTGTGACAGGCCGTGGGGAAAGGGAGGGGGGGATGAGGAGGAGGAGGAGGAGGAGGAGGAGGAGGAGGAGGAGGAGGAGGAGGAGGAGGAGGAGGAGGAGGAGGAGGAGGAGTAGGAGGAGGAGGAGGAGGAGGAGGAGGAGGAGGAGGAGGAGGAGGAGGAGGAGGAGGAGGAGGAGGAGGAGGAGGAGGAGGAGGAGGAGGAGGAGGAGGAGGAGGAGGAAGAAGAAGAAGAAGAAGAAGAAGAAGAAGAAGAAGAAGAAGAAGAAGAAGAAGAAGAAGAAGAAGAAGAAGAAGAAGAAGAAGAAGAAGAAGAAGAAGAAGAAGAAGAAGAAGGAGAAGAAGGGGGCATGTATTATGTAAAAAGCAGGTATACTGACACCTTGTGACGACGTTTGAGAAATCTAAAAAGAAAATCTCCAAGAGTCAATAGAGAGTAACGCGTTGCCCACTCACCGCATGCTGTCCTTGAGTCCGCAGAAGGCAGGGAAGGAGCCCGGGGCATAGCAGCAGGTTCGGTCCACAGGCACCGAGGCTGTGAGCACGGGAACCTGGGGGCAGGCAGCAGGAGGAGAGGGGGCCTCACGTGCGTGCGGTGAGGACAGGAGGAGATGGTTTTTGAGGAGCCTCAGAACTCCACAGGCACCGAGGCTGTGAGCACCGGCACCTGGGGGTGGGTGGCAGGGGGGCAGAGAGAGCTGACCATCATAGGGAACTGACAACTGAGGGAAGGTGGCAAGGGCCGGGAGATTAATCTGCATAGGCGACCGGCCCATCATATGAACACCTTGAAACTCGTTCACAGAACTTCAACACAAAGATGCTCAGCCAGGTAAAGCCAGCAGGCCTGCTGTGAATGACAATCGTGGCTGTGACACACTCAGCATCGCCGGCATGCTGTTGTACAGAAGTGAAATCTACAACAACGGGTTTGAGAGTTCTCAATAGTGAATGACAATTGTGGTTCAGAAGAATACCCCAGCACTACCACCCGCATTCTGCTTCCCAGGCCACCACTCACCCGCAAGAGGTCCCTGACGCTGCGGAAGTTTCTCGGTAGCTGCTTTGAACGCATGAGATCCTGAGGCGAGTGGGATGGTGGAAAGAAAGTGGATTGCAGATTCACAGACAAGAACACGGAGAGGAAAGTGGAAAGCGGTGGTCCGGTGGAGCAAGGAGAGAAGTGCAGCAGACTGCAAGTGACTGTGACAGCAACAAGCATGCGCGAGGTGAGACCCTGAGGACGAAGCATCCCATGTGGAATAGACAACCACCATCTACCTCCTCACACTCTGTAACCGCATTCCACCGCACCGCACCCACCTCCTTGCTGGACTCCATCTCCGCTAGGCGGATGTACAGATCCATCAGCTGCTGCATCTGTGGGGACATACAAAGGAAGGGGGGGTTTGGTTGGCAGGCAAGCGGGTTGAGCGAAGATGGCGCATTGGGGAGATGTGGGGGCACACCACAGGACGAATGAGGGCGGCATTCCATATCCACATATCCATCAGCTGGTGAATTCTGGGGGAAGATAGAAGGGGCGGTTTGGCTGGCAGACAGGCAGGTAGGGCGAGGATGGGCGGGAAGCAAGATGAAAGAGGAATGGTGGGCTTGGCTCTTCTCTTCACCAGTAGCTGCATGAAGCAGCTGCACCACACAGTCCTTGGAGGCAGGCACCACACAGTCCGTGGAGGCACCACACAGTCCGTGGAGGAACTAATACCAGCACGCTTACAGTTGTATCAGACCCGATGAGTTGACTTTCGAGTCGACTCAAAAGTCAACTCGGATCAGACGATATGGCAGCGAGCCTACTTTCTTGTCTTACCTCATCCAGCATGGGCTTGTGCCGCTCAGCCATGCCGCCCAGGACAGCCTTTGCCGCCCGGATCTTGTCCTCATCCACGACAAAGAGGTTGCGCCCGCGCTGGCTGCTACGCACCCTGTTGCCATTGGCCAGCGCCATGAGCTGCGGAGAAGGGGGAGGGCGGAGGGTGGAGGTGGGTAGGTAGGGGTTGGGTTGGAGGGGAGAGAGGGGAGGGGAGGGGAGTGTTGAAACAAGTCGGAGGAGTTTTTGGGGCATAGTGTGTGCACTGCGGTGCTGTGTAGGTAGGTGTGAGCCAGGCTTCGAATGCTGTGATTTTTTATTAAGCATGGCCGAACATGGGGTGACTGAGTGCGTACCACAGGCAATGTGTGCAGGGGATGGTCGTCCGCCATTCGCTTGACGAGCGTTGTCAGCACTGACTGTGGGTGGGGAGAAAGTAAGGCATGATGTTGGGTTGGGAACATGGACGGGGGGAGAGCTTCAGCAAGAAGAAGATCTTCTGCCAACTTCCGTCAGCACAAACAATGCTTGACGCGTAAGTAACCCGTAGACTCATTGCAAAAGCAGAGGGTGCGCAATAGCACATTTGCCCGCACAGCACACCTGCATTGTGCATGAGGCTCTTACAGCAGCATGCATACATGTGTTTGAAGAAGTGTTTTGAGACGTCTCAAAACACCTGCATAGTGCAAGAGCTTCTTACAGCAGCATGCACGCAAGTCGAGCATGCTAATTCAGCGAGGACATGCACTGCATTGTGAACGTCTAACACGGAGAGCGAGTGCAGAGAGCAATAGCAGAGAGCGGAGGAGTTTTCATGCATACATACATGACCGAACAAACAGCTGAAGTGGTCAAATTGGGCAATTGGGGTAGAGTTGGTCAGATCTGAACAGGCAAGTGTGATAGCCTTGGAAAGCTGAGCTGAACGGACCACCCACCTGGAAGTCGGGTGTCTCAGGGTGGAGCGGCGGTGAGCCGTGGGGGTCTCGCTCGCTCATGCGTGATGCCATCTGGTAGACGAGTGGCAGGAACTTGTATGACGGCACCTGGAGAGGGGAAGGGCGAGGCAGGGCAGGGGGTGGCAATTGAGTGGGAAAGGAGGGCGTGGGTGGCTTGAAGTGGGAGGAATGCGGGAGGGCTCTGCTAGAAGCAGGGGAGCACGTGCTGCTAGAAGCAGGGGAGCATGTGCTGCTGCACGTTCTTCAGCCCCTATTGGGGGTGGACGTTGGCCATTCTTGGTCTCATTGGTTACTCGCATACACGTGCTCGCAGAGAAAATTTCGCCACGAAAAAATGATGCATCTGTGACTGAGAAGCGAAATGACTGACCGTCTGGATGGTTGTGAGCATCTCCGCATTGACTGCGTCAGCCGTGGCATCGTTGAGCAGCGTGAACCAGAGCGCTGTCAGGCGAAACACCTGTGGGCATAGAGGCGGGGGGGGGGGGGGAGATGACAAGAAGTTGACTTTTGAGTCGACTAAAAAATGGTTGTGAGCATCTCCGCATTCACTGTGTCCGCGTTGGTATTTTTGAGCAGCGTGAACCAGAGCGCTGTCAGGCGGAACACCTGTGGGCGTGCGGGCGAGTGGGCAAGGAAGAAAGGAGGAGAGGCAGGGTGTGGTGGTTGGAAACAAAAATGAGCGCTAGGCAAGGTGGGAACGGGGAGGTGCTATTGGTGGAAAGGTGCATGCGAACCAATCAGCTACTGTCACGTTCTCAGCTTGTTACCACCCTGATGCAACACAGCACAGCCGGATCGCTTCCAAATGTTACTGCTCGCAGCTCATGTGTATCATCACTTTGATACGTCCTCCACTGAGACGTTAACAGTAGCCACTAGATGGTTACCAACCACTTCAGCAGTTACCACTTCAACAGTTACCACTTCGACAGTTACCACTTCAGCAGTTACCACTTCAACAGTTACCACTTCAACAGTCCCCACTTCGACAGTTACCACTTCAACAGTTACCACTTCAACAGTTACCACTTGAACACTTACCACTTCAACAGTTACCACTTCAACAGTTACCACTTGAACAATTACCACTTCAGCAGTTACCACTTCAGCAGTTACCACTTCGACCGTTACCATTTCAACAGTTACCACTTCATCAGTTACCACTTCAACAGTTACCACTTCAACAGTTACCACTTCAACAGTTACCACTTCAACAGTTACCCCTTCAACAGTTACCACTTCAACAGTTACCACTTCAACAGTTACCACTTCAACACTTACCATTTCAACAGTTACCACTTCATCAGTTACCACTTCAACAGTTACCACTTCAACAGTTACCCCTTTGATGTTGAACGTGTCGGCCGCCAGAAGGCAGTTCCTGTAGTTCTCGAGAGCAGCACGTAGGTACATGTCATGCTCTCCCTGCACTCACCACCGCACAGCACAGCACCGCACCACAGAGCAGAGCAGAGCACAGCACAGCACAGCACAGCACGACACGGCACGGCACGGCACAGCAAGGCATACAGACGGGAGCCGTAGAGGAGACCACAGGACCCGTTTCAGTGAACACAAGGCAGAGACTGGTAAGCATATTAGGGTGTGGTGCTTCCCTGTGTGTGCACCTTTGTAAACTTTGATAACAAGCAGTTTTGGCTTATAGCCTTCTGCGGACTAACCAAGGATGGTAGGTGGATGGAGCACCGGATGGCAGGCAGGAGGGATGGCAGGGAGGAGGAATGGCAAGGTGCGGGGGTTGCACCTGCAGGTCGTTGGCCTCCTGGTCGTCCATGCTCAGCTGCTTCTGTAGCTCCATCATCTTCATCCCGTACACCCGCCTCTCGTCCTCCTGATACGAGGTGGGTGCCGTGCGGTGCAATGCGGTGCCATGCGTGCGGTGGGGTGAGGCAGTGTCAGTCATGTCAAGTCCGGAAGAGGATCTTGTTGGGTTGACTTGATAGTGGATGTGCGTGGACACAACAAGCGAGCAGGGTGCAGTTCAGAAGAGAGGTGGCGGGCACAGCGGGCACCGCGGGCACAGCGGGCACCGCGGGCACAGCCGGTACTCACTCGTCTAGAAGCCTTTAGTCGCTTTGTCATCTCCTCCAACTCCTTCCGCTGCCATGCCATGCCATGCCATGCCATGCCAGGAAGGCAGAGAGAGAGGGGGTGGAGGGCAGTCAAGCAGAACATGGGACGACAGAGGTGAGCAGATGAATAGGTGAGAGCAACTCGCATGTTCCCAACTCCACACTTCCCGTGCCGTGCGTCTTGTGTGCACTTCCCGTGCCGTGCGTCTTGTGTGCACTTCCCGTGCCGTGCGTCTTGTGTGCACTTCCCGTGCCGTGCGTCTTGTGTGCACTTCCCGTGCCGTGCGTCTTGTGTGCACTTCCCGTGCCGTGCGTCTTGTGTGCACTTCCCGTGCCGTGCGTCTTGTGTGCACTTCCCGTGCCGTGCGTCTTGTGTGCACTTCCCGTGCCGTGCGTCTTGTGTGCACTTCCCGTGCCGTGCGTCTTGTGTGCACTTCCCGTGCCGTGCGTCTTGTGTGCACTTCCCGTGCCGTGCGTCTTGTGTGCACTTCCCGTGCCGTGCGTCTTGTGTGCACTTCCCGTGCCGTGCGTCTTGTGTGCACTTCCCGTGCCGTGCGTCTTGTGTGCACTTCCCGTGCCGTGCGTCTTGTGTGCACTTCCCGTGCCGTGCGTCTTGTGTGCACTTCCCGTGCCGTGCGTCTTGTGTGCACTTCCCGTGCCGTGCGTCTTGTGTGCACTTCCCGTGCCGTGCGTCTTGTGTGCACTTCCCGTGCCGTGCGTCTTGTGTGCACTTCCCGTGCCGTGCGTCTTGTGTGCACTTCCCGTGCCGTGCGTCTTGTGTGCACTTCCCGTGCCGTGCGTCTTGTGTGCACTTCCCGTGCCGTGCGTCTTGTGTGCACTTCCCGTGCCGTGCGTCTTGTGTGCACTTCCCGTGCCGTGCGTCTTGTGTGCACTTCCCGTGCCGTGCGTCTTGTGTGCACTTCCCGTGCCGTGCGTCTTGTGTGCACTTCCCGTGCCGTGCGTCTTGTGTGCACTTCCCGTGCCGTGCGTCTTGTGTGCACTTCCCGTGCCGTGCGTCTTGTGTGCACTTCCCGTGCCGTGCGTCTTGTGTGCACTTCCCGTGCCGTGCGTCTTGTGTGCACTTCCCGTGCCGTGCGTCTTGTGTGCACTTCCCGTGCCGTGCGTCTTGTGTGCACTTCCCGTGCCGTGCGTCTTGTGTGCACTTCCCGTGCCGTGCGTCTTGTGTGCACTTCCCGTGCCGTGCGTCTTGTGTGCACTTCCCGTGCCGTGCGTCTTGTGTGCACTTCCCGTGCCGTGCGTCTTGTGTGCACTTCCCGTGCCGTGCGTCTTGTGTGCACTTCCCGTGCCGTGCGTCTTGTGTGCACTTCCCGTGCCGTGCGTCTTGTGTGCACTTCCCGTGCCGTGCGTCTTGTGTGCACTTCCCGTGCCGTGCGTCTTGTGTGCACTTCCCGTGCCGTGCGTCTTGTGTGCACTTCCCGTGCCGTGCGTCTTGTGTGCACTTCCCGTGCCGTGCGTCTTGTGTGCACTTCCCGTGCCGTGCGTCTTGTGTGCACTTCCCGTGCCGTGCGTCTTGTGTGCACTTCCCGTGCCGTGCGTCTTGTGTGCACTTCCCGTGCCGTGCGTCTTGTGTGCACTTCCCGTGCCGTGCGTCTTGTGTGCACTTCCCGTGCCGTGCGTCTTGTGTGCACTTCCCGTGCCGTGCGTCTTGTGTGCACTTCCCGTGCCGTGCGTCTTGTGTGCACTTCCCGTGCCGTGCGTCTTGTGTGCACTTCCCGTGCCGTGCGTCTTGTGTGCACTTCCCGTGCCGTGCGTCTTGTGTGCACTTCCCGTGCCGTGCGTCTTGTGTGCACTTCCCGTGCCGTGCGTCTTGTGTGCACTTCCCGTGCCGTGCGTCTTGTGTGCACTTCCCGTGCCGTGCGTCTTGTGTGCACTTCCCGTGCCGTGCGTCTTGTGTGCACTTCCCGTGCCGTGCGTCTTGTGTGCACTTCCCGTGCCGTGCGTCTTGTGTGCACTTCCCGTGCCGTGCGTCTTGTGTGCACTTCCCGTGCCGTGCGTCTTGTGTGCACTTCCCGTGCCGTGCGTCTTGTGTGCACTTCCCGTGCCGTGCGTCTTGTGTGCACTTCCCGTGCCGTGCGTCTTGTGTGCACTTCCCGTGCCGTGCGTCTTGTGTGCACTTCCCGTGCCGTGCGTCTTGTGTGCACTTCCCGTGCCGTGCGTCTTGTGTGCACTTCCCGTGCCGTGCGTCTTGTGTGCACTTCCCGTGCCGTGCGTCTTGTGTGCACTTCCCGTGCCGTGCGTCTTGTGTGCACTTCCCGTGCCGTGCGTCTTGTGTGCACTTCCCGTGCCGTGCGTCTTGTGTGCATTTCCCGTGCCGTGCGTCTTGTGTGCACTTCCCGTGCCGTGCGTCTTGTGTGCACTTCCCGTGCCGTGCGTCTTGTGTGCACTTCCCGTGCCGTGCGTCTTGTGTGCACTTCCCGTGCCGTGCGTCTTGTGTGCACTTCCCGTGCCGCCATGCCTCTCTCCCGCCCCACCTTGTGCCTCACTCTCAACGCACCTTGTGGGTCGTCAGATCCTGTGCCGCACGCCACTGCTGCGAGTGCAGGCGAGTATGCAGCACCACAAACAGCCCATCCACGTAGCGCGCCATTTGAAAATGCACCTCTCCCCACTGCCGCCGCTGCTGCCACTGGCCTTGCTCCCCCTCCTGTCCCCCCTGCTCCCTCTCACCCCCCTGCTGCCCACCATATCCCCCTTGCTGCTGCTGCTGCTGCTTCCACTGCCGCTCCTGTTTCTGCTGGTGCCAGTTATTGGCGAACGGAAGGGAGGCATAGCTTGGGGGTGCAGTGGCAGCAGCAGCAGCAGCAGAGGGCGAGGCGGAGTGTGAGGCAGTGGGCGGGTGGGTTGTGAGGTCCACTGCGCGCCACAGGTAGTCATTCAGTACCACCCGCGAGCTGGTGGGCGTCGGACAGGAGAATGAGATAACGGAAGCGAGAGGGGAGAAGGAACGACGGGAACCCCAGAAAGTTAAGGGAAACCAATGCAACAGCTTCGAACGTTAGAGAGAGAGAAGAATTAAGGATTGATTTTTGGGCCAATGGCAGCTGTCGAACAAACAGTGCACTTCACTCCATGAGCATCAAGATTCAAAGATCCATGCACACGACTTTTGATTGTGGAAAGATTCAATCCCGCTTTATGATGCTCATCTCAGCTGTGAGTGGCAATGAATCCCATTTCCCACGCTTCTAGCCTCCCAATCCAGCCGAACCTTATAGAGCGCGTCTCCCCAAGCCACTTGGCCGCCAAGCCGAGCGTGTAGATGCGGTCAGACACTGGTACACATGCAGCAGCAACAGTGGTAACAGCAGCAGTGGTAACAGCAGCAGAGGCGGCAGAAGGTGAAGCAGACCCCTGGGAAGCGTGCGGTGGCAGGTCTGGGCGCAGCAGGTGCTGCAGCAGGCGCACGGCCATGTCCTGCTGCCCTTCCAATGCCAGCAGCTTCGCCTCCTCCACCCGCCCACAGAATGCCACCCCCTCCACTCCCCACGTCCCCTCCTCTGCCGATGCTGTGGCAGCGCTGCTTGTTGGTGGCAGGTGCGGCACAGTGGTGGGTGTGTGGCTGCGTGCTGTGAGGGTGCGGCAGGCATCCTTGAGATGTTGCACATGCACTGCTGCCTGGCTCAGGAGGCGCGCCTGGTTGGGAGGGAGAGGCATGGGATGAACGGAGAGGCATGGGATGAACGGAGAGGCATGGGATGAACGGAGAGGCATGGGATGAACGGAGAGGCATGGGATGAACGGAGAGGCATGGGATGGACGGAGAGGCATGGGATGAACGGAGAGGCATGGGATGAACGGAGAGGCATGGGATGAACGGAGAGGGGTGGGTGAAAGAGAGAGGGAAATTAGGGAGGGTGCCACAATGGTTTGTTGCAGCAGAGAGAAATTAGGAAGAGTGACATTCGATGAATGGAAGGTGGAGAGAAGTGAAGAAGAAGAAGAAAGCATCCAACGCATGTGGAATCAGGAGCACGGCAGGCAGTCAGCAGCAGGGCAGTCAGCAGCAGGGCAGTCAGCAGCAGGGCAGTCAGCAGCAGGGCAGTCAGCAGCAGGGCAGTCAGCAGCAGGGCAGTCAGCAGCAGGGCAGTCAGCAGCAGGGCAGTCAGCAGCAGGGCAGTCAGCAGCAGGGCAGTCAGCAGCAGGGCAGTCAGCAGCAGGGCAGTCAGCAGCAGGGCAGTCAGCAGCAGGGCAGTCAGCAGCAGGGCAGTCAGCAGCAGGGCAGTCAGCAGCAGGGCAGTCAGCAGCAGGGCAGTCAGCAGCAGGGCAGTCAGCAGCAGGGCAGTCAGTAGCAGGGCAGTCAGCAGCAGGGCAGTCAGCAGCAGGGCAGTCAGCAGCAGGGCAGTCAGCAGCAGGGCAGTCAGCAGCAGGGCAGTCAGCAGCAGGGCAGTCAGCAGCAGGGCAGTCAGCAGCAGGGCAGTCAGCAGCAGGGCAGTCAGCAGCAGGGCAGTCAGCAGCAGGGCAGTCAGCAGCAGGGCAGTCAGCAGCACGGCAGTCAGCAGCACGGCAGTCAGCAGCACGGCAGTCAGCAGCACGGCAGTCAGCAGCACGGCAGTCAGCAGCACGGCAGTCAGCAGCAGGGCAGTCAGCAGCACGGCAGTCAGCAGCACGGCAGTCAGCAGCACGGCAGTCAGCAGCACGGCAGTCAGCAGCACGGCAGTCAGCAGCACGGCAGTCAGCAGCACGGCAGTCAGCAGCACGGCAGCACACCAGTGGTGGTGCTGCTGCTGCCTGGTGGGGCTGTGAGTGTGACAAAGGGGGCGCCGCTCTCTAAAGGAGGCTGCAACACACCTGTAGAGAGCGGCGTGGAAGGCAGAAGCAGCACCAGGCATGGTGGACGCAGTGCTGCTGCTGCCAGGTGGGGCTGTGAGTATGAGCAAGGTGGAGGGCGGGTAGGGTGACGAGTTGGACGAGTCCGGGAGCTGAGCTGCTGGCAGGTCCCACTTGCCCATCTTCCAGGCAGCTTCGTACTGCAGATGAGAGGGATGAGATGAGGGGTGCGGAACAACAGCAGGGATAAGACAGGAGAGAGAGATTGTGTGTGGGTGTGAACAGAGAGACCGGGTTGAGTTGAGATAAGACTGTAGCGTCGTTGCTGCCAAGCCAAGAAGAAATTCTGGGCGAAAGAGGCACATGAGAGCGTGAACGTTCACTTCACAGACATGTAATATTTCTCATTGACCATATGATACCACGTGCGTGAGTGCGGGAGAAGGGACATGCTGGGCGGTGCAAGAGGTGGGCATGTTGTGGATGCCATTGGTAACAAAAGGGAACTTGGACACGAAATCAAACCTGAAGCTCGAGAAAATCCGTTCTTTCTGTCCCAAGAGCTCCATGCACCGCCCCTCCAGCAGCTCCTGCTGTGCCCACAGCAGCACCGGCAACAGCACCAGCACCCCCAGCGGCAGCATCAGTGGCAACAGCAGCAGAAGGTGCTGAGACGGCACCGCGGCAGTACGCTTGCAACACGTGGGAGCATGCCATGTGCTGCAGTGCTGCCACCACTCCCTGCTGCGCCCACTGCCCCTGCCACTGTGACTGTGACTGTAACGAGGGCACTGCAGGAGTAGCACCAGAGGAAAGAGCAGCACCAGCAGGTGCAGGGCGGTGGGACATGGCATGGTCCAGCGTCTCTAGAACCTTCTCCCATCGCCCCTCGTGGCGGTCGATGGCCAGACGGGACGGAAGCTGCATGCATGCATGGGCACGCAGGGAGAAAGAGGACGGAAAGTCAGACCAGCCCGTCCCGACACACTAAGGGCAGTTCGGGGCATTGTCATGCGTGAGTAGTGTGGTACAGATGCTATGCAGCGATATTTGAGCTGAGTGCATTGCAGTTCCCCCCCCCCCCCCTCCCCTCCCCCCTTCCCTCTCTCCGTTGCGTGCGCACCTTGTTGGTGCGAGCGACGGCATAGATGGCATCAAGCTCGTTCACAGCGCTGTAGCAAGGTGACTATTGTGTCGCCTCAAAAACAGAAGCCACGCCACGCCTCACATTCCACGCGCACCTTGTTGGTGCGGGCGACAGCGTAGATGGCATCAAGCTCGTTCACGGCACTGTAGCACCCCATCAGCAGCGCCTCGTGGGGCTCCACCTGCCAGCAGAGCAGAAGAGGGAGGATCTTAGAAGGTGATGTGGGAGAGGAGAGAGTCACCATTGGCAGGAAGTGCGCATTGAGGGTAAGGGGAGGGAAAGGTGGGGGAAAGAGCACAACACAACAGGTGTCGAGGCAAGATTGAAACTCCAAAGATCCAGAGCAAAGAAGCATGGCCGTTTCAACTGTGTATTAAGAAGACGCGGGGTTCCAGTGACCATCAGGTGTGTGCCTGTGGTTACCGCGTCGGAGTCTTCATCGAAGCTTGGTTCGCCGAGAGTGGGCCGTCCAAAGTGTGCCTCACACCAGAGCTCGGCATAGAGAATGGCCGTGAGTGTCGCACCACAGTGCTGCACAGCGGAAGGAAGCACGCGCGCATCAACACACACGGTGCACAGTGCTACAGCGCTCACACGGTGCATTAGATGAGATGATGCAATGCTGCGTCTGCACTTATTCTGCTGGCCAATCCATCAAAGTCAGGTACATGACTAGGCAACACACAAGCAGCCTCCCTTTGTTCTACGTTACTTCTCTATGCCCCTCAGGTGAAGGTGCATGTGGGGGAGGGAGGTGTTACCTGTGCAGCCTGTGCCAGGGTAAGCAAGTCCAGTTGCAACCAGACAGGCTGAGACGGAGCAGAGGGAGGGAAGGCAGTCATGCACATACACACATGCACATGCACATACACACATGCACATGCACATACACACATGCACATGCACATACACACATGCACATGCACATACACACATGCACATGCACATACACACATGCACATGCACATACACACATTCACATACACACATGCACATGCACATACACACATGCACATGCACATACACACATGCACATACACACATGCACATACACACATGCACATACACACATGCACATACACACATGCACATACACACACACACATGCACATACACACATGCACATACACACATGCACATGCACATACACACATGCACATACACACATGCACATACACACATGCACATACACACATGCACATACACACATGCACATACACACATGCACATACACACATGCACATACACACATGCACATACACACATGCACATACACACATGCACATACACACATGCACATACACACATGCACATACACACATGCACATACACACATGCACATACACACATGCACATACACACATGCACATACACACATGCACATACACACATGCACATACACACATGCACATACACACATGCACATACACACATGCACATACACACATGCACATACACACATGCACATACACACATGCACATGCACATACACACATGCACATGCACATACACACATGCACATGCACATACACACATGCACATGCACATACACACATGCACATGCACATACACACATGCACATGCACATACACACATGCACATGCACATACACACATTCACATACACACATGCACATGCACATACACACATGCACATGCACATACACACATGCACATACACACATGCACATACACACATGCACATACACACATGCACATACACACATGCACATGCACATACACACATGCACATACACACATGCACATACACACATGCACATGCACATACACACATGCACATACACACATGCACATACACACATGCACATACACACATGCACATACACACATGCACATACACACATGCACATACACACATGCACATACACACATGCACATACACACATGCACATACACACATGCACATACACACATGCACATACACACATGCACATACACACATGCACATACACACATGCACATACACACATGCACATACACACATGCACATACACACATGCACATACACACATGCACATACACACATGCACATACACACATGCACATACACACATGCACATACACACATGCACATACACACATGCACATACACACATGCACATACACACATGCACATACACACATGCACATACACACATGCACATACACACATGCACATACACACATGCACATACACACATGCACATACACACATGCACATACACACATGCACATACACACATGCACATACACACATGCACATACACACATGCACATACACACATGCACATACACACATGCACATACACACATGCACATACACACATGCACATACACACATGCACATACACACATGCACATACACACATGCACATACACACATGCACATACACACATGCACATACACACATGCACATACACACATGCACATACACACATGCACATACACACATGCACATACACACATGCACATACACACATGCACATACACACATGCACATGCACATACACATACACACATGCACATACACACATGCACATACACACATGCACATACACACATGCACATACACACATGCACATACACACATGCACATACACACATGCACATACACACATGCACATACACACATGCACATACACACATGCACATACACACATGCACATACACACATGCACATACACACATGCACATACACACATGCACATACACACATGCACATACACACATGCACATACACACATGCACATACACACATGCACATACACACATGCACATACACACATGCACATACACACATGCACATACACACATGCACATACACACATGCACATACACACATGCACATACACACATGCACATACACACATGCACATACACACATGCACATACACACATGCACATACACACATGCACATACACACATGCACATACACACATGCACATACACACATGCACATACACACATGCACATACACACATGCACATACACACATGCACATACACACATGCACATACACACATGCACATACACACATGCACATACACACATGCACATACACACATGCACATACACACATGCACATACACACATGCACATACACACATGCACATACACACATGCACATACACACATGCACATACACACATGCACATACACACATGCACATACACACATGCACATACACACATGCACATACACACATGCACATACACACATGCACATACACACATGCACATACACACATGCACATACACACATGCACATACACACATGCACATACACACATGCACATACACACATGCACATACACACATGCACATACACACATGCACATACACACATGCACATACACACATGCACATACACACATGCACATACACACATGCACATACACACATGCACATACACACATGCACATACACACATGCACATACACACATGCACATACACATGCACATACACACATGCACATACACACATGCACATACACACATGCACACACACACATGCACACACACACATGCACACACACACATGCACATACACACATGTACACACACACATGCACACACACATGCACACACACATGCACACACACATGCACACACACATGCACACACACATGCACATACACATGCACACACACATGCACACACACATGCACACACACATGCACATACACACATGCACATACACATGCACATACACATGCACATACACACATGCACATACACATGCACACACACATGCACACACACATGCACATACACATGCACATACACATGTACACACACACATGCACACACACACATGTACACACACACATGTACACACACACATGCACATACACACATGTACACACACACATGCACATACACACATGTACACACACACATGCACATACACACATGTACACACACACATGCACATACACACATGCACACACACATGCACATACACATGCACACACACATGCACATACACATGCACACACACATGCACATACACATGCACACACACATGCACATACACATGCACACACACATGCACATACACATGCACATACACATGCACATACACATGCACATACACACATGCACACACACATGCACATACACATGCACACACACATGCACATACACATGCACATACACATGCACATACACACATGTACACACACACATGCACATACACACATGTACACACACACATGCACATACACACATGTACACACACACATGCACATACACACATGTACACACACACATGCACATACACACATGTACACACACACATGCACATACACACATGCACACACACATGCACATACACATGCACACACACATGCACATACACATGCACACACACATGCACATACACATGCACACACACATGCACATACACACATGCACACACACATGCACATACACATGCACACACACATGCACATACACACATGCACACACACATGCACATACACATGCAAACACACATGCACATACACACATGCACACACACATGCACATACACATGCACACACACATGCACATACACATGCACACACACATGCACATACACATGCACACACACATGCACATACACACATGCACACACACATGCACATACACACATGCACACACACATGCACATACACATGCACACACACATGCACATACACACATGCACACACACATGCACATACACATGCACACACACATGCACATACACACATGCACACACACATGCACATACACATGCACACACACATGCACATACACATGCACACACACATGCACATACACATGCACACACACATGCACATACACATGCACACACACATGCACATACACATGCACACACACATGCACATACACATGCACATACACATGCACATACACATGCACATACACACATGCACACACACATGCACATACACATGCACACACACATGCACATACACATGCACATACACATGCACATACACACATGTACACACACACATGCACATACACACATGTACACACACACATGCACATACACACATGTACACACACACATGCACATACACACATGTACACACACACATGCACATACACACATGTACACACACACATGCACATACACACATGCACACACACATGCACATACACATGCACACACACATGCACATACACATGCACACACACATGCACATACACATGCACACACACATGCACATACACATGCACACACACATGCACATACACATGCACATACACATGCACATACACATGCACATACACACATGCACACACACATGCACATACACATGCACACACACATGCACATACACATGCACATACACATGCACATACACACATGTACACACACATATGCACATACACACATGTACACACACACATGCACATACACACATGTACACACACACATGCACATACACACATGTACACACACACATGCACATACACACATGTACACACACACATGCACATACACACATGTACACACATATGCACATACACACATGTACACACACACATGCACATACACACATGCACACACACACATGCACATACACACATGTACACACACATGCACATACACACATGCACACACACACATGCACATACACACATGTACACACACACATGCACATACACACATGTACACACACATGCACATACACACATGTACACACACATGCACATACACACATGTACACACACATGCACATACACACATGTACACACACATGCACATACACACACGTACACACACATGCACATACACACATGTACACACACATGCACATACACACATGTACACACACACATGCACATACACACATGTACACACACACATGCACATACACATGCACACACACATGCACATACACATGCACACACACATGCACATACACATGCACACACACATGCACATACACATGCACACACACATGCACATACACACATGCACACACACATGCACATACACATGCACACACACATGCACATACACACATGCACACACACATGCACATACACATGCACACACACATGCACATACACACATGCACACACACATGCACATACACATGCACACACATGCACATACACATGCACACACACATGCACATACACATGCACACACACATGCACATACACATGCACACACACATGCACATACACATGCACACACACATGCACATACACATGCACATACACATGCACATACACATGCACATACACACATGCACACACACATGCACATACACATGCACACACACATGCACATACACATGCACATACACATGCACATACACACATGTACACACACACATGCACATACACACATGTACACACACACATGCACATACACACATGTACACACACACATGCACATACACACATGTACACACACACATGCACATACACACATGTACACACACACATGCACATACACACATGCACACACACATGCACATACACATGCACACACACATGCACATACACATGCACACACACATGCACATACACATGCACACACACATGCACATACACATGCACACACACATGCACATACACATGCACATACACATGCACATACACATGCACATACACACATGCACACACACATGCACATACACATGCACACACACATGCACATACACATGCACATACACATGCACATACACACATGTACACACACACATGCACATACACACATGTACACACACACATGCACATACACACATGTACACACACACATGCACATACACACATGTACACACACACATGCACATACACACATGTACACACACACATGCACATACACACATGCACACACACATGCACATACACATGCACACACACATGCACATACACATGCACACACACATGCACATACACATGCACACACACATGCACATACACACATGCACACACACATGCACATACACATGCACACACACATGCACATACACACATGCACACACACATGCACATACACATGCACACACACATGCACATACACACATGCACACACACATGCACATACACATGCACACACACATGCACATACACATGCACACACACATGCACATACACATGCACACACACATGCACATACACAAATGCACACACACATGCACATACACACATGCACACACACATGCACATACACATGCACACACACATGCACATACACACATGCACACACACATGCACATACACATGCACACACACATGCACATACACACATGCACACACACATGCACATACACATGCACACACACATGCACATACACATGCACACACACATGCACATACACATGCACAAACACATGCACATACACATGCACACACACATGCACATACACATGCACACACACATGCACATACACATGCACATACACATGCACATACACATGCACATACACACATGCACACACACATACACATACACATGCACACACACATGCACATACACATGCACATACACATGCACATACACACATGTACACACACACATGCACATACACACATGTACACACACACATGCACATACACACATGTACACACACACATGCACATACACACATGTACACACACACATGCACATACACACATGTACACACACACATGCACATACACACATGCACACACACATGCACATACACATGCACACACACATGCACATACACATGCACACACACATGCACATACACATGCACACACACATGCACATACACATGCACACACACATGCACATACACATGCACATACACATGCACATACACATGCACATACACACATGCACACACACATGCACATACACATGCACACACACATGCACATACACATGCACACACACATGCACATACACATGCACACACACATGCACATACACACATGCACACACACATGCACATGCACATACACATGCACACACACATGCACATACACACATGCACACACACATGCACATACACATGCACACACACATGCACATACACACATGCACACACACATGCACATACACATGCACACACACATGCACATACACATGCACACACACATGCACATACACAAATGCACACACACATGCACATACACACATGCACACACACATGCACATACACATGCACACACACATGCACATACACACATGCACACACACATGCACATACACATGCACACACACATGCACATACACACATGCACACACACATGCACATACACATGCACACACACATGCACATACACATGCACACACACATGCACATACACATGCACACACACATGCACATACACATGCACACACACATGCACATACACATGCACACACACATGCACATACACATGCACATACACATGCACATACACATGCACATACACACATGCACACACACATGCACATACACATGCACACACACATGCACATACACATGCACATACACATGCACATACACACATGTACACACACACATGCACATACACACATGTACACACACACATGCACATACACACATGTACACACACACATGCACATACACACATGTACACACACACATGCACATACACACATGTACACACACACATGCACATACACACATGCACACACACATGCACATACACATGCACACACACATGTACATACACATGCACACACACATGCACATACACATGCACACACACATGCACATACACATGCACACACACATGCACATACACATGCACATACACATGCACATACACATGCACATACACACATGCACACACACATGCACATACACATGCACACACACATGCACATACACATGCACATACACATGCACATACACACATGTACACACACACATGCACATACACACATGTACACACACACATGCACATACACACATGTACACACACACATGCACATACACACATGTACACACACACATGCACATACACACATGTACACACACACATGCACATACACACATGTACACACACATGCACATACACACATGTACACACACACATGCACATACACACATGCACACACACACATGCACATACACACATGTACACACACACATGCACATACACACATGTACACACACACATGCACATACACATGCACACACACATGCACATACACATGCACACACACATGCACATACACATGCACACACACATGCACATACACATGCACACACACATGCACATACACACATGCACACACACATGCACATACACATGCACACACACATGCACATACACACATGCACACACACATGCACATACACATGCACACACACATGCACATACACACATGCACACACACATGCACATACACATGCACACACACATGCACATACACATGCACACACACATGCACATACACATGCACACACACATGCACATACACATGCACACACACATGCACATACACATGCACACACACATGCACATACACATGCACATACACATGCACATACACATGCACATACACACATGCACACACACATGCACATACACATGCACACACACATGCACATACACATGCACATACACATGCACATACACACATGTACACACACACATGCACATACACACATGTACACACACACATGCACATACACACATGTACACACACACATGCACATACACACATGTACACACACACATGCACATACACACATGTACACACACACATGCACATACACACATGCACACACACATGCACATACACATGCACACACACATGCACATACACATGCACACACACATGCACATACACATGCACACACACATGCACATACACACATGCACACACACATGCACATACACATGCACACACACATGCACATACACACATGCACACACACATGCACATACACATGCACACACACATGCACATACACACATGCACACACACATGCACATACACATGCACACACACATGCACATACACATGCACACACACATGCACATACACATGCACACACACATACACATACACATGCACACACACATGCACATACACACATGCACACACACATGCACATACACATGCACACACACATGCACATACACACATGCACACACACATGCACATACACATGCACACACACATGCACATACACACATGCACACACACATGCACATACACATGCACATACACATGCACATACACACATGTACACACACACATGCACATACACACATGTACACACACATGCACATACACACATGTACACACACATGCACATACACACATGTACACACACACATGCACATACACACATGTACACACACACATGCACATACACATGCACACACACATGCACATACACATGCACACACACATGCACATACACATGCACACACACATGCACATACACATGCACACACACATGCACATACACACATGCACACACACATGCACATACACATGCACACACACATGCACATACACACATGCACACACACATGCACATACACATGCACACACACATGCACATACACACATGCACACACACATGCACATACACATGCACACACATATGCACATACACATGCACACACACATGCACATACACATGCACACACACATGCACATACACATGCACACACACATGCACATACACATGCACACACACATGCACATACACATGCACACACACATGCACATACACATGCACATACACATGCACATACACATGCACATACACACATGCACACACACATGCACATACACATGCACACACACATGCACATACACATGCACATACACATGCACATACACACATGTACACACACACATGCACATACACACATGTACACACACACATGCACATACACACATGTACACACACACATGCACATACACACATGTACACACACACATGCACATACACACATGTACACACACACATGCACATACACACATGCACACACACATGCACATACACATGCACACACACATGCACATACACATGCACACACACATGCACATACACATGCACACACACATGCACATACACATGCACACACACATGCACATACACATGCACATACACATGCACATACACATGCACATACACACATGCACACACACATGCACATACACATGCACACACACATGCACATACACATGCACATACACATGCACATACACACATGTACACACACATGCACATACACACATGCACACACACATGCACATACACACATGTACACACACACATGCACATACACACATGTACACACACACATGCACATACACACATGCACACACACATGCACATACACATGCACACACACATGCACATACACATGCACACACACATGCACATACACATGCACACACACATGCACATACACATGCACATACACATGCACATACACATGCACACACACATGCACATACACATGCACACACACATGCACATACACATGCACATACACATGCACATACACATGCACATACACACATGCACACACACATGCACATACACATGCACACACACATGCACATACACACATGCACACACACATGCACATACACATGCACACACACATGCACATACACACATGCACACACACATGCACATACACATGCACACACACATGCACATACACACATGCACACACACATGCACATACACATGCACACACATATGCACATACACATGCACACACACATGCACATACACATGCACACACACATGCACATACACATGCACACACACATGCACATACACATGCACACACACATGCACATACACATGCACACACACATGCACATACACATGCACACACACATGCACATACACATGCACATACACATGCACATACACATGCACATACACACATGCACACACACATGCACATACACATGCACACACACATGCACATACACATGCACATACACATGCACATACACACATGTACACACACACATGCACATACACACATGTACACACACACATGCACATACACACATGTACACACACACATGCACATACACACATGTACACACACACATGCACATACACACATGTACACACACACATGCACATACACACATGCACACACACATGCACATACACATGCACACACACATGCACATACACATGCACACACACATGCACATACACATGCACACACACATGCACATACACACATGCACACACACATGCACATACACATGCACACACACATGCACATACACACATGCACACACACATGCACATACACATGCACACACACATGCACATACACACATGCACACACACATGCACATACACATGCACACACACATGCACATACACATGCACACACACATGCACATACACATGCACACACACATGCACATACACACATGCACACACACATGCACATACACACATGCACACACTCATGCACATACACATGCACACACACATGCACATACACACATGCACACACACATGCACATACACATGCACACACACATGCACATACACACATGCACACACACATGCACATACACATGCACACACACATGCACATACACATGCACACACACATGCACATACACACATGCACACACACATGCACATACACATGCACACACACATGCACATACACATGCACACACACATGCACATACACATGCACATACACATGCACATACACATGCACATACACACATGCACACACACATGCACATACACATGCACACACACATGCACATACACATGCACATACACATGCACATACACACATGTACACACACACATGCACATACACACATGTACACACACACATGCACATACACACATGTACACACACACATGCACATACACACATGTACACACACACATGCACATACACACATGTACACACACACATGCACATACACACATGCACACACACATGCACATACACATGCACACACACATGCACATACACATGCACACACACATGCACATACACATGCACACACACATGCACATACACATGCACACACACATGCACATACACATGCACATACACATGCACATACACATGCACATACACACATGCACACACACATGCACATACACATGCACACACACATGCACATACACATGCACATACACATGCACATACACACATGTACACACACACATGCACATACACACATGTACACACACACATGCACATACACACATGTACACACACACATGCACATACACACATGTACACACACACATGCACATACACACATGTACACACACACATGCACATACACACATGTACACACACATGCACATACACACATGTACACACACACATGCACATACACACATGCACACACACACATGCACATACACACATGTACACACACATGCACATACACACATGCACACACACACATGCACATACACACATGTACACACACACATGCACATACACACATGTACACACACACATGCACATACACACATGTACACACACACATGCACATACACACATGTACACACACACATGCACATACACACATGTACACACACACATGCACATACACACATGTACACACACATGCACATACACACATGTACACACACACATGCACATACACACATGTACACACACACATGCACATACACACATGTACACACACACATGCACATACACACATGTACACACACACATGCACATACACACATGTACACACACATGCACATACACACATGTACACACACACATGCACATACACACATGCACACACACACATGCACATACACACATGTACACACACATGCACATACACACATGCACACACACACATGCACATACACACATGTACACACACACATGCACATACACACATGTACACACACACATGCACATACACACATGTACACACACACATGCACATACACACATGTACACACACACATGCACATACACACATGTACACACACACATGCACATACACACATGTACACACACATGCACATACACACATGTACACACACACATGCACATACACACATGTACACACACGCATGCACATACACACATGTACACACACACATGCACATACACACATGTACACACACACATGCACATACACACATGTACACACACACATGCACATACACACATGTACACACACACATGCACATACACACATGTACACACACACATGCACACACACACATGTACACGAGGGGGGACGTAGAAAATATGGGAGACACATTTGGGGCGGCACAGAAGGAGGGTGGAGTGGAGTGGATGAGAGGGCATGGGTGGGTGTGGCAGTGGGCAAGAACCAAGCAGACGAGATGGTCGCGTGCTGCCAAGGAGGCATGGAGGAAAAGGCAGAAGCAGGGAAGGAGGCACGGAGGCAAGGAGTGAAGGAAGCAAGGAGACAAGGAGGCATGGAGGCAAAGTAGGCATGGAGGCAAAGAGACAAGAAGGAAGGAGGCAGGGAGGCAAAGGGGCAAAGAGGCAAAGAGACAAGTAGACAAAGGGGCAAGGAGGCAAGGATGCAAGGAGGCAAGAACGCAAAGAGGCAGAGATGCAAAAATGACAAGAGCCAAAGAGGCAAAAATGCGAAGAGGCAAAGAGACAAGGAGGTAAAGAGGCAAAGAGACAAGGAGGCAAGGAGGTAAAGAGGCAAAGAGGCAAGGAGGTAAAGAGGCAGAGAGGCAAGGAGGTAAAGAGGCAAAGAGACAAGGAGGTAAAGAGGCAAAGAGGCAAGGAGGTAAAGAGGCAAAGAGGCAAGGAGGTAAAGAGGCAAAGAGACAAGGAGGTAAAGAGGCAAAGAGGCAAGGAGGTAAAGAGGCAAAGAGGCAAGGAGGTAAAGAGGCAAAGAGGTAAGGAGGCAAGGAGGCAAGGAGGCAAGGAGGCAAAGAGGTAAGGAGGCAAGGAGGCAAGGAGGCAAAGAGGCAAGGAGGCAAAGAGGTAAAGAGGTAAGGAGGCTCACAGACTGCCAGTGCTGAGGAGCCTCTGGCTCGTCCTCATCCACTTCAGCCCCTTTCTCCTCTGCCCTCAGTTGAGCTGCACCTGCTTCTTCTGCTGCTGCCCCAACTGCTGGCCCCTCCTGCCCCCCTGCAGCAGACTCAGCAGCACTCTTCTTGGTCCCCCGTCTGCCCCCTCGTTTGCCCTTGCTGCTGCTGCCAGCCACGCCTGCTGCTGTGCGTGTAGAGGCCTCTGTGGTAGTGGAGGGAGCTGCTGCTGATGTTGCCTGGATGGAGGAAAGAAAGTGAGGAGGAGACGTGGGACAGACAGACGGATGAGAAGGGAGCAGCAAGAGGTGAGGAGCATTGCAGTGGAGTAAGGGAAACCGCTGTTTGAAAAAATAATGCGTGCTGTGGAAGGAAGAAGGCGAAGAGGAAAACAAGGGGAACTGAGCATGGCAGCGACAACACCAGGTACCAGAAAGTGGGGTGAGGAGAAGTAGAAGCACCTTGGCAGCACTCTTTCGAGCGCCCATGGCAGAGGCAGCAGCACGGGCAGCAGCAGCAGCAGTGGGGGGAGGGGCCATGCGAGCGCGGGTGTGGCAGGCTCTGAGGGCGGTGAGCGCGTCTAAGAGGAGCTGCAGCGTGCGCGGAGACACCGCACGCGCTGGCTGCAGCACGTGAGTGGTGAGCTGCAAGGAGGGAGGGGGTTGGGGCGGAGAGAGGAGTGCTTTGATAATAACTAAAAGTGTGGCAGGCTCTGAGGGCGGTGAGCGCGTCTAAGAGGAGTTGCAGCGTGCGAGGTGGATGCAGCACGTGTGTGGTGAGCTGCAGGAGGGGTGGGGGTGGGGGAAGGGGGTGGTGGGAGAGAGAGTGTGGTTCTGACGATTCTTAAAGGGTGTGGCAGGCAGGCTCTGATCTGAGGGCTGTTAGCGCGTCCAATAGGAGCTGCAGGGGAGATACCCCCGCACTGGATGCAGCACGTGGGAGGGCAGGGTGGTGTGAGAGGAGAGGCAGAAAGGAGGGGTTGAGAGGGGGACGGGGGACATTGAGGTTGAGCAGAATAAGCAGTAGAAGCGGATGGGCAGGAAGGGGGGAGATAGTAGAGAGAGAAAGGGCACGAGAGGGGCGGAGGAGATGGGTTGACTTATTTTAGCAGAGGAGAGGGCGACCCACCTGGGTTGAGATAGTGCGGCAGAGGAGACTGGTGGGTGCATGCGAGGCAGCGAGGGTGGCGAGTGTGTGGGGGAGGAGCAGTGCAGCGAGTGAGGCGTTCACACGGCACAGCGGCGCACACAGACTGGGGGAAGTGGGGGGCGGGGTGGGAGGAGGGGAGCATTGGACAGGGTGGCTCGCAGAGAAAGGGAGTGAAGAAGGGAAGGAGACTTGCATGTTGGTGAGTGAGTGCTTGATGCAAACTGGGGAGGGACGAAGAGCGCATAATGCAGATAGGGAGGGCAGAGTCAGGCATGCACTCTACAGAACTGGCACAGGTTTCAAGATTCGGTGATGGAGCGGAGAGACGAATGCTAGAATTCTCACTGTTCCTCGTTGATGGTAATGGAATGCTGCCTGGCAGGATTTGTAGGGTTCTCACAAGCCAACCAACTCTGCCAGCCACAATGCTAGTGCCACCCAGCACCCCAAACCATTCAAATTCGTCACTCACGTGAGAATGTCGTCTGGCACGTGCAGAATGAGCAAATGCACCACGCGGCACACCCACGCCTCGTGAGATGCGCCCACTGCCTGCCACACTGCGGGGTCGTCCAGTGGAGGCATGGAGGCTGGAGAGAGAGAGCGAGGGACAGAGAGACAGAGAGACAGAGCGAGGAAGGTGTTTGAAAAGAGAAAAGACTGTTCGGAAAATGTGAGCGAGTGAGTGAGTGAGAGGGAGGCAGAGGCGGGAGGCGATTGATGAGCACGGCTCAATTGCCAGCAGCTCGAGACACGCACCTCCTGCATCGGCTCTTAGGCGCTGGATAATCTGCTGTGCATGGGCAGTGTTGACCGTCTTTATGTGCGCCTGGAGAAAAAGACAGCAGGGCAAGCAATAAACGATGGTGCCAGAGGGATTGGTGCGCGTGGCACGATACAAACAGGTGGCTCTGACCAAAGCAGCACAGGATGGCAGCGGGCCGTCCAAGTCACAAACAGCAACTCACGCAAGACAAGGTACAACATTGGAGTTCAGGTCCGTCCATAGCAGCACCATCACCATGCACAACTTTTAGATCATCCGCGGCTCAGCTCAGCCCACCTCGAGGTACTGCTTCTCCTCAAAGCCTGTTGCAGTAAAGACCCGATGGCCCCTCTCTGTCATGAGAATGGCCTGCCGTGGAAGCGGGCAGCACAGCGCAGGGGCATGTGGTGGACAAGGGAATAGATGGATGGAAGCGAGTGCTCTGTGAGGCCCCTGAAACAGAAAGGACAAGCTGTGAAGTTACTGTCGAGAGCGATCCAACAGGCTTTTCAATGCACTGTGACGCGGTGCAGTCGCAGCGCTGATGCAACAGGGAAGAGCGACGGATCTTGACTCAACAGCTTAAGCAGGCAGGAGCAAGGCAGGAGCAGAGCAAGCACCGGACGGACCTCGATGGTTTGTGCGGCGAGCTGAATGGCATGGACATTTGGATCAACAAGGAGGGTGGCCAGCAGCTTAAGCACCGATACAATCACCCCCTCGTGAACGCCCTCTCCTGCTGGATCCGCATTCACTACTGTCACACCACCCGTGGGTGCTGACGCTGCTGTTGGTGCTGCTGTTGAAGTTGCTGTGGCTGGAGGCTTGAAGGAAACGGCGGAAGCATCCCATATCCCCAGCTGCCAGCAAGACACGATGACACAGCACAAGGATGGAAGGTAGTAAGGTATGCGGGGAAAGGAGCTAGAATGCAGGGATATTAGCATGCTGACGTGAACTAGCACATCTACGGACGAGCAAGGCTAGTCACTCACAGCAGCCAGAAGCCTGCCAAGGCATGCCCGGATGGTGCTCGTACAGGGGTCTGATTCGCTCAGCCGTCGTGACACCTGCAGCATCTGCCACGTGGCAGTAAGGGCCTCAGCAGAGGGGCGTGGCACTCCATCCCCAGGCCCCCCTGCGTCCAGCTCAGGACTGCTGCTGCCTGGTGCTCCCTCCACGCCTTTGGCTGCAGGGGCAGTTTCGTCGCACCAAAGGAGGTGCTTGGTGGAGGCGAGGTGGTTGCAGAGAGCTTCCAGACTGAGAGGGCAGGTGGGGGGAGGAGATGGGAGGGGAGATATGGGCAGTGGGAAGGCAGAGATAGTCATGGAAGATTGTTGGTCGGTTGATACTGCTGGGGGAAATGCAATGCACTTTTGGGAGATGTCAAAGTTGCAGCGTATACAGCATGTGCACTGAATATGGTATGATGGAGAAACAGGAACGGTATATTACAGGCTCAGTGGTAGCAAGTAAGACATGATAGAGAAGTCGTTGAACAGACACGTGTGCACTGCACCGGCCAGATGAGCAATCAATCCTCACAACAGAAATTTTACCCTCAAACCCCAGTCTAAAACAACACACAAGATTTGATCTGCACACCTCTGTGCGAGAACAGCTGGGGAGAGGCTGATGGCCCGAGATGCAAGCTGCAAGACGGTGGAGGGCGGGTAGGGGGGAGAAAGGGAGGGAGGGAGGGAGGGAGGGAGGGAGGGAGTGGGGGGGGGGGAGGGGGAGGAGGAAAGAAAGAGCCCTAGAGTGAGGTGTGGGCAGTGGGCAGCATAGGCGACAGAGTTGGCAGTGAGGAAGGAACGAGGTCCGCGGACAGAAGAAAGCACACGCAGAAGCAGAACTCACAATCACAAGTAGACCCTATGAGTGCATATCGTCGTTAATGACATCTGAATTCTGACCCTCCTGTGCCTGTGGTAGATCAGACCAGCCAAGCTGAGCATATCGGTTGCATCGAAAAGCAGCACACCTGTGCAAGCTGTTGTGGAAGGGGCAAGTCGTGGGAGAGTGAGGAGAGAGAGTCCGCGATGGGTGCCAGAGAGGGGTATGCTGCCACTGCTGCTGCTGGCATGTGGAACAGCTGCAGAGGAGAGCAGTGAGTCAGGAATGGAGGGACAAGGAGAGAGGTAGAAGATACTAGGTTTGGTTGGACTAGTAAAAAAACGAACGTCAAATCAAAACAACAATGATAGCTAGCTAGTTGCTGCGATGCGTGCAAGCCAAAGACGGGTGCGCTGCCACTGCTGCTGCTGGCATGTGCAGCAACTGCAGAGGGGAGCGGTGTGAGTCAGGAATGGAGGAATATGGAGAGAGAGACACTACAGCATTGTTTGGGGTAGTAGGAAAAAGCATCGCATCACGCCAGGAACAATAGCTGGCTAGATGCTGCAATAACCCCACTCACAGAGGTTTGGTTTTTGAGTCGACTAAAAAATAATCCCACTCTCCCCACGACCGGAGGGTTCCTTGGTAGGGCAACGTATATAAATTAAGGGTTCATTCAGCTTGTTGCGTGAATGCAGGACAGGTGTATGTAAGGCAAGCAAGGCATGGTCTGTGCATGCGCAGGCAACCTTCCTGTATGAACAAAGGAGCGCAGCATGTGATGTGGTGCATGTGGTGCATGTGATGCATGTGATGCATGTGTGACGCATGTGGTGCATGTGATGCATGTGGTGTGGTGCATGTGGTGCATGTGGTGCATGTGATGCATGTGGTGTGGTGCATGTGGTGCATGTGGTGCATGTGATGCATGTGATGCATGTGGTGTGGTGCATGTGATGCATGTGGTGCATGTGATGTGGTGCATGTGATGCATGTGATGCATGTGGTGCATGTGATGCATGTGATGCCCCACCTGCAGGCGAGCCCTCACTGCTGCAGGGGCATCCACTGTGAACGCTCTCAGCAGCTCCACCAGCGCCTCTGGAAGCTCCCCCTCCTGCCCTGCTGCCCCTGCTGCTGCTCCCCCTTCTGCCACTCCTATTGCCCCCCCTCCTGCCCCTGCCGCCGCCGCTCCCACTGCTGCTTCTGCAGCTGGGGGAGTGCAGAGGGCCAGTAGGCGAGACACTTTGGCCTGCAGCGAGAGGGGGAGGGGCGGAGCGGAAAGAGTGGCAGGGGATGGCGGAATCTGCGGGGAGAAGGGAAGACGTGGGGGGTAATAAGGGCGCATGAAACACACAAGACGCAGCAGCATTTGTAGCAAGGAAACAGGAGAAGCAGGGAAATGAAAAGTAGACCAGCAGAGCAAGGCTTTACACGCACCAATGGACCTGCTTGCACCAAGTCGCCAACCTGCCTCTGGTCCAACACAGCAGTAGGCATTGTCGTTCCACTGCTGCCATCCCCTTTGCCACTTCCGTTTTGCACTGCAGCAACCATCTGCGCGAGCACGCTTTCTTAGTGACTCAGAAAGTGTCTCACCTGGCTTTGGTCCAACACAGCAGCAGACGCCATTCCACTGTGACCACCCTCCCTGGCACCGTTGCTCTGTGCTGCAGCCACCACCCGCGCCAGCACGTCTAGACAAACTGCCGCCACCGCTGCTGGTGTCGAGGGCGAGGGCAAGGGGCAGGAGGGGCTCTGAGAGAGCGAGAGCTGGGAGGAGGCGAGCGGTGGGGCGGGTGGAGGCCAGGTGGGTGCCGAGGTGGGCAGGCAGGCGAGCAGAATGTGCACCAGGTACCTGGGGGGGGGACGTCACAATGTGGGGGGGGGACGTCACAGTGTGGGGGGGGGACGTCACAGTGTGGGGGGGGGACGTCACAGTGTGGGGGGGGGACGTCACATTGTGGGGGGGGGACGTCACAGTGTGGGGGAAGGGACGTCACATTGTGGGGGGGGGACGTCACAGTGTGGGGGAAGGGACGTCACATTGTGGGGGGGGGACGTCACAGTGTGGGGGAAGGGACGTCACATTGTGGGGGGGGGACGTCACAGTGTGGGGGGGGGGACGTCACAGTGTGGGGGAAGGGACGTCACATTGTGGGGGAAGGGACGTCACAGTGTGGGGGAAGGGACGTCACATTGTGGGGGAAGGGACGTCACATTGTGGGGGAAGGGACGTCACATTGTGGGGGAAGGGACGTCACATTGTGGGGGAAGGGACGTCACATTGTGGGGGAAGGGACGTCACATTGTGGGGGAAGGGACGTCACATTGTGGGGGAAGGGACGTCACATTGTGGGGGAAGGGACGTCACATTGTGGGGGAAGGGACGTCACATTGTGGGGGAAGGGACGTCACATTGTGGGGGAAGGGACGTCACATTGTGGGGGAAGGGACGTCACATTGTGGGGGAAGGGACGTCACATTGTGGGGGAAGGGACGTCACATTGTGGGGGAAGGGACGTCACATTGTGGGGGAAGGGACGTCACATTGTGGGGGAAGGGACGTCACATTGTGGGGGAAGGGACGTCACACAGTGCGCTCGTACTGATGCTGCATGCAGGCGAGGGATGCATGGCAGGCACACATAAAACACAGAGAGCGGTACACACAGTGTGCATGACACAAGAAGAAAGGATGATGCAACTGCAGGCACTGTGGTGGATGAAACATGCTTGCGCAATGCAGCTGCGCGTCATATCGCCCCTTCTTTGCACTCCTACAAGGCAACTCCATTTATTCAATCGTGGTTGCTGTGACTGCCTCTATGTACCTGTTGCTGCTGGCACGCGAGTCAGCAGTGCTGTCCACCAGGGTGCAGATGGTGGCACGGATGCACGCGGTGGGGAAGGACGGCAACGATGGGTGCTGCTGGGAGGACGTGTGCTGCAGCAGACTGGTGATGATGGGCACCTGGGGAAGGGGATGCAGGTGGGGGCCGATGGGGAATTCGAGTTACTCTTTTTTTTTATTGAAGGCCTCAATGGGTGCCGCTGGGAGGATGTGTGTGGCGCAGCAGGGTGCTGCTATTGAGATGAGGAGCCTCATAGACTGAATTTTGACACATCTCAAAACGAGACTGCTGCTGATGATGGCCACCTGAGAAGGGCGGCGCAAGTAACAGCAAATGAGGACATTCAAAGACTTCTCTTTGAGGCGCTTCAGAAATTGCTTCAATTCTGAAGCATTGCTGTAATGCGGCAGCACAATCGACTGCACAACTGGCACTCAGTTGGGATCTCGAAGCATGACCAGAGAAGGCTCGTCAGTCGCAGGCACACAATCGAATTCCAGCCGTAGCAAAACAAGGACAAGGGTTTTGTATTTAGGGTTCACGACAGAGTGACCTCTGAGCCGACTCAAAACGACGGGTGGAAACAGACTGACCATGTGCTTGGTCAGAAGCTGATCCCTCTCTGCTTCACTCCACCCCGCCGTGGCCAGCAGGCCTGTCGTGAGCACACGTGTCGCAGCCTCCTTCTGCCACGTGTCAAGCTCTGACTGGCGGAATGGCAGCAGCGCAGCAACCACATGTGGGAATGACTCCTTGAGGAGCCGAGGGGCGGGCGCCTGGAGGGCCTGGTGAGTGGCATGAGTGAGGGGGGAGGGCGGGTGGGGGGGGAGCAGCACATGGGGGAAAGTTGCCCTGAGGATCCGAGGCCCGATGGGAAGGCGCCTGGAGAGCCTGGCTGGTGAGTGGAAGGAAGGAAGGAGCGGTGAGTTGGGGCAGTGGGGGGGAATCCGGAGAGGTATGATAAATTTCGAAGAGGCAAGAAATGAATGAAGGGGACAGGTGCACTGACAAAGGAGTGGGAAAACGGTGGAAGAAACGAAGCTAGTTGAATAATGCATTGGTACTCTTCAGGTGATCCTTCTGGATTCCTCCCATCGCTCACACCACTACCCAACTTCCGGCATGCCCACCGCTGTGAGACTCGGCCTCTCACTCACCTCGGCCAGGAATTGCACGTCACTCTTCCTCCCCAGCAGCAGCAGCGCAGGCAGCACGAGCGGAGCCAGGCTCTTCCACGGCCTTGCAAGTGCTCGTGCACCCGCCACTCCTGCTGCTACCACCCGTGCAGTGTCTCCTCCCGCTTCATGCTCGCCCTTCTCCTCTAGCATCTGCCTCCCTCCGCCACCAGCTGTCCAACAGCCTGCGCCACCCATCCCCCTACCCCCCCCTGCTTGCTCCAACGCCACCACCACCTGCACGGTGCACCCGCCCGCGGTGGTGACCACACACACGCACGCACGCACGCACGCACGCACGCACGCACACAGACACGGATTCATATCGTTTTTAACACGTGCGTGTGTGGAAGGGGGGGGGGTGTGAGGAGTGGCACGAATGGGGTTGCGCAGGGCAGTGGCAGCAATTGAGCTCACCTGTGCGAGAGCAGGCAGCGGCAGCAGCACGGGGTCTGCTGCCACCCATCGCGTGGCCACAGAGGGCAGGAGAATGTCCAGGTACTGGATAGGATAGGGGTGAGCAGGGGAGGAAAAGAAGAAGCGAAGGAGGGAAGCGATGGAGGGTCGTACAAGCGGCCGTGAGCGCCACACAGTGCTGCAAGACTTCAGGTGTCACTGAGAATCATCTAATACACACATGGCTCGGAAAGTGGCTGGCTGGAATGGCACCAAGACTGGGGCGGACAGACCTGGCTGAGACTGGGGTAGCCCAGCGATGCTGCAGCTGTGGTGAGGACTGCAGCAGCCAAATTGCTGCACTGGACGGTTGGATTGGGAAGAGAGGCTCGAGATGCAAGGAGAAAAACAGGAAAACACAGAAGAAAGAGGAGAGCAAGGAAGGGTGAAAGAGGAGAGAAAGAGGGGCTAATGCGATGAGAATGAGGGGAGGTGCAGTTTAGAGAAACATGAAGGGAGGATGTGCAGCAGTCAACAAGGATGCATGGCGTCTCGTCCGATCTGCATTTGATTCACAAGGCTGCAAACATGCTTCCATGTGATATAGACCAAGCAAACAACTTACGTGCGCACAAGGCGGAGAGCAGCAGCTGCGGCGATGAGGAATACGACCTGGATGAGAGGAGAGGGGCAGGCAGAGCACGACCACCATGCAGCAGAGGCAAACAAGGCAAAGATTATAGTCAGAACACCATGCCTGCCAGATGAACGCAGGACAGCCTAGTGACAACCACAGTAGAGAAGAGACGAAACGCAACTCATCAGTCAGGTCAGTGCAATTTTCAGATGGCACGTAGGGAAGCTGTGAGTATCCAGAGAATAAGGGTTACAGGGAAAATCGCCTTGCAGCTCACCTCGTCCTCTACCAGGTCGCTGCTCCCTGCTCTCCTCCCAGCAGCATGGTCATGGTACGGTACGGTATGGCACGGCACGAAAGGAAGCTCTGGAGCTGCTGTGAATGTACAGACAGGGAGAACAAGGGCGGCATGTAGCTCACCTCGTCCTCCACCAGGTCGCTGCTCTCGGCTATCCTCCCCAGCAGTAAGACACCCGTCTCCACCCTCGCCCTGTCCACTCGCTCCACCTCCCTCCTCACTCTCTCCTCATCTGTCTCCCCACTCCCTCCTGCTCCTCCCTCTTCCCCTCCCTCTCCTCCACTGCCTCCCTTTCCCTCATCTCTTCCCCCACCTCCTCCCCCGCTGCGCATGAGTCCCAAGAGAGCGCCCTTCCCTGCAGGACCTGCCAGCAGAGGCAAGCCACGGCGGGCGGCAGGGCTGGAAGAGGGGGTGGAGGTAGGAGTGCTGCTGCTGGTGGAGGTGGCGGTGGCGGAGGGCAGGTGGAGCGTGGAGATGGAGAGGGTGGGTGCGGGAGCGAGCGACAACGTCTTCAAGTCCTTCCTGTTACATGTTGGGGAAGAGAACGTGATAATTGAGTTGAGAGCGATAAAAAAGCAGCATGTAGAGTGGAGCATGGAGGTGGAAAGGGTGGGTGCGGGCGCGTGACAAAGCGCCTTCAAGTATTTCCTGCAAACCGTTTTGCGTTGGAGGGAGAAAATGGGGTGGGTTGCATGCTGCATGATACATATCTTGCTTGCATTCATACGAGGTTTGGATGGATTTCCTGCCACCTGACCTCGAGGTTTGGCTGGCCCTCACTCCCGAACCGAGCAGGATCGACTTGAAAAAGGGGCGGGCTTGTCCCGGCTTGACCTGAACCGGCTTGGCTCAGCTGTGCTCTTGCCACGGATGGCACCGTGGCATCCTCCCAACTCAATGGCAACGGTCGCACTCACAATACGGCTGTGCCAACCAACCTTTCAGTTGCTCACTCACTTGCGCGCGCACAATACAAGGTAGGCAGTGGAAGGTGACAGTTGAGTGTTGAGAGTTTTACAGAATGTGGAGCGTACGCGGAGTGCCAAATTGTCGGATTCCCACGCGGGGGAGGTAAGAGCAGACGGACTCACAGCGTGTCAGCGAGCATGGCGTGGTGGCCCTCCCATCCCATTTGAAGTAGAGCAGGTCGATATTCTCACATAATTCTCAGCGAGCAGCGGAATCTAGTCGGGATTACATCTCAGGTGAAAATTCTGACAAACGGACTCACAGAGTGTCAACGAGCAAGGCGGGGTGGCCCTCCCACTTGAGGAAGAGCGCAGGCAGCAGGTGTATGGGGGGAGTAGGCAGAAAGAGGCCGGGCCAAAGTGCTAAATTGCACACTGGGAGGCACCCACAGCACAGGCGGACTCACAGCGTGTCGGTGAGCAAGGCGGGGTGGTCCTCCCACTTGAGGAAGAGCGCGGGCAGCAGGTGGGCCATGTGCAGGCGCACCCCGTAGTCCCGGTCGTGCAGCAGCGCAAGGAGCGGCGTAGTAAAGAGGTCCTGAGCGGTGCAGGTGTGTGCATGGATGGTGGAAATGGGAAGAGATGAAAAAGGGAGAGTGCATGAGATGTAGAAAAAAACCTTCTGTGAGGCATGGGGAGGGGGGGATATGGACGTAGCTAACATTTGAGGCAATTTCTTCTTAGGTCTTGATTTTTTCCCCCCATTTTTTTTTTCCGGCCTGCCCCAAAACTTTTCCCCCTTGTGTCTAGCGTCTACGGGTGCGTCCTGCCTCTAGCGTCTAGACGCTAGACGCAGGACGGTCCTGGCGTTTTCCGCAACTTGAATGGGAGGGAGGAGGTTTGAGACACATGGAATGGCAGTGGAGTGGAGCAGACATCCACAGAGGGCATCTGCGAAGAGCTGCGAAGAGCAGACATCCACAGAGGGCTGAGAAGGATGAGTGCGAGGAGGGCATCTGCGAGGTGGACGCCAGAGTGGCATTGCGACAGCAGAGAGGACATGGGAGGTGGAGACACGTACAGAGTCGCTGAGAAGGATGAGTGCGAGGAGGGCATCTGCGAGGTTGATGCGCGCAGCTGGGGTGGGCAGGGGTTTGCTGCCCAACATGGGGGCAAGGGCCTCCTGCATCACCTGCAGCGCCTGAGGAGGGGGAATAGAGGAGAGGAGAGGGAGGCACACACAGCACAGGTTTCAGCATCGCCACTCCAGCCTAGCTTCGCGAGCACATCAAGAAGACGCATGTTATGGAAAGGAGATGAGATGTCTGCTTAAGAACTCTCTCTGGCCTCTCAACCATCCACGCTGAGTTCCCAAACCCCCAACTAGGGATAACCCTACCTTAGCTGTGGGCTCAAACTAAGCTTGGGTGCCTTTCTCTACCCAAGTTTGTGGGATAAATGTAGGACACAAGGAGAATGATACTCTCACACCTCTTACCTGCACCACCTCTCACCCGATTCACATCTGTGTCGCTGGCAGTTGCAGTGTCAGCTCCACCACCCCACGCATCTGCCAACGCCACAACGCTCCCCACGCCCTCCATCCGCTCCACTCCCCCCAAAACCCCCACGCCCTCATCTCGGAGCAGGGCGGGCGGCAGGGCGCCGTCCTTGTGCGCTGCAAGGCGGCAGGCAGTTGTGGTTGTGAGGTGAAGGAGGTGCTGCTGGTGGGAGTGCAGTGTGGTGGATGCATGGGACTCCAGGGCTGCTAGCTGCGAGGCGGAAGAGGGCAAAAGGGGGGTAAAATGGGGTAAGTGGAAGGGGTGGTGGAGGTGACAAGAACGATGCCCCTCACATGCTGGCATTGCCATACATGGGATGGAAACAGGGGCCCCGTGTCTATTTTTGAGTCGACTCAAAAATGGGTGGGATGGAAACAGGGGCCCCGTGTCTATTTTTGAGTCGACTAAAAAATGGGTGGGATGGAAACAGGGGCCCCGTGTCTATTTTTGAGTCGACTCAAAAATGGGTGGGATGGAAACAGGGGCCCCGTGTCTATTTTTGAGTCGACTCAAAAATGGGTGGGATGGAAACAGGGGCCCCGTGTCTATTTTTGAGTCGACTCAAAAATGGGTGGGATGGAAACAGGGGCCCCGTGTCTATTTTTGAGTCGACTAAAAAATGGGTGGGATGGAAACAGGGGCCCCGTGTCTATTTTTGAGTCGACTCAAAAATGGGTGGGATGGAAACAGGGGCCCCGTGTCCATTTTTGAGTCGACTCAAAAATGGGTGGGATGGAAACAGGGGCCCCGTGTCTATTTTTGAGTCGACTCAAAAATGGGTGGGATGGAAACAGGGGCACCGTGTCTATTTTTGAGTCGACTCAAAAATGGGTGGGATGGAAACAGGGGCCCCGTGTCTATTTTTGAGTCGACTCAAAAATGGGTGGGATGGAAACAGGGGCACCGTGTCTATTTTTGAGTCGACTCAAAAATGGGTGGGATGGAAACAGGGGCCCCGTGTCTATTTTTGAGTCGACTCAAAAATGGGTGGGATGGAAACAGGGGCCCCGTGTCTATTTTTGAGTCGACTCAAAAATGGGTGGGATGGAAACAGGGGCCCCGTGTCTATTTTTGAGTCGACTCAAAAATGGGTGGGATGGAAACAGGGGCCCCGTGTCTATTTTTGAGTCGACTCAAAAATGGGTGGGATGGAAACAGGGGCCCCGTGTCTATTTTTGAGTCGACTCAAAAATGGGTGGGATGGAAACAGGGGCCCCGTGTCTATTTTTGAGTCGACTAAAAAATGGGTGGGATGGAAACAGGGGCCCCGTGTCTATTTTTGAGTCGACTCAAAAATGGGTGGGATGGAAACAGGGGCCCCGTGTCTATTTTTGAGTCGACTAAAAAATGGGTGGGATGGAAACAGGGGCCCCGTGTCTATTTTTGAGTCGACTCAAAAATGGGTGGGATGGAAACAGGGGCCCCGTGTCTATTTTTGAGTCGACATAAAAATGGGTGGGATGGAAACAGGGGCCCCGTGTCTATTTTTGAGTCGACTCAAAAATGGGTGGGATGGAAACAGGGGCCCCGTGTCTATTTTTTAGTCGACTCAAAAATGGGTGGGATGGAAACAGGGGCCCCGTGTCTATTTTTGAGTCGACATAAAAATGGGTGGGATGGAAACAGGGGCCCCGTGTCTATTTTTGAGTCGACTCAAAAATGGGTGGGATGGAAACAGGGGCCCCGTGTCTATTTTTGAGTCGACTCAAAAATGGGTGGGATGGAAACAGGGGCCCCGTGTCTATTTTTGAGTCGACTAAAAAATGGGTGGGATGGAAACAGGGGCCCCGTGTCTATTTTTGAGTCGACTCAAAAATGGGTGGGATGGAAACAGGGGCCCCGTGTCTATTTTTGAGTCGACTCAAAAATGGGTGGGATGGAAACAGGGGCCCCGTGTCTATTTTTGAGTCGACTCAAAAATGGGTGGGATGGAAACAGGGGCCCCGTGTCTATTTTTGAGTCGACTAAAAAATGGGTGGGATGGAAACAGGGGCCCCGTGTCTATTTTTGAGTCGACTCAAAAATGGGTGGGATGGAAACAGGGGCCCCGTGTCTATTTTTGAGTCGACTCAAAAATGGGTGGGATGGAAACAGGGGCCCCGTGTCTATTTTTGAGTCGACTCAAAAATGGGTGGGATGGAAACAGGGGCCCCGTGTCTATTTTTGAGTCGACTAAAAAATGGGTGGGATGGAAACAGGGGCCCCGTGTCTATTTTTGAGTCGACTCAAAAATGGGTGGGATGGAAACAGGGGCCCCGTGTCCATTTTTGAGTCGACTCAAAAATGGGTGGGATGGAAACAGGGGCCCCGTGTCTATTTTTGAGTCGACTCAAAAATGGGTGGGATGGAAACAGGGGCACCGTGTCTATTTTTGAGTCGACTCAAAAATGGGTGGGATGGAAACAGGGGCCCCGTGTCTATTTTTGAGTCGACTCAAAAATGGGTGGGATGGAAACAGGGGCCCCGTGTCTATTTTTGAGTCGACTCAAAAATGGGTGGGATGGAAACAGGGGCCCCGTGTCTATTTTTGAGTCGACTCAAAAATGGGTGGGATGGAAACAGGGGCCCCGTGTCTATTTTTGAGTCGACTCAAAAATGGGTGGGATGGAAACAGGGGCCCCGTGTCTATTTTTGAGTCGACTCAAAAATGGGTGGGATGGAAACAGGGGCCCCGTGTCTATTTTTGAGTCGACTCAAAAATGGGTGGGATGGAAACAGGGGCCCCGTGTCTATTTTTGAGTCGACTCAAAAATGGGTGGGATGGAAACAGGGGCCCCGTGTCTATTTTTGAGTCGACTAAAAAATGGGTGGGATGGAAACAGGGGCCCCGTGTCTATTTTTGAGTCGACTCAAAAATGGGTGGGATGGAAACAGGGGCCCCGTGTCTATTTTTGAGTCGACTAAAAAATGGGTGGGATGGAAACAGGGGCCCCGTGTCTATTTTTGAGTCGACATAAAAATGGGTGGGATGGAAACAGGGGCCCCGTGTCTATTTTTGAGTCGACTCAAAAATGGGTGGGATGGAAACAGGGGCCCCGTGTCTATTTTTTAGTCGACTCAAAAATGGGTGGGATGGAAACAGGGGCCCCGTGTCTATTTTTGAGTCGACATAAAAATGGGTGGGATGGAAACAGGGGCCCCGTGTCTATTTTTGAGTCGACTCAAAAATGGGTGGGATGGAAACAGGGGCCCCGTGTCTATTTTTGAGTCGACTCAAAAATGGGTGGGATGGAAACAGGGGCCCCGTGTCTATTTTTGAGTCGACTCAAAAATGGGTGGGATGGAAACAGGGGCCCCGTGTCTATTTTTGAGTCGACTCAAAAATGGGTGGGATGGAAACAGGGGCCCCGTGTCTATTTTTGAGTCGACTCAAAAATGGGTGGGATGGAAACAGGGGCCCCGTGTCTATTTTTGAGTCGACTCAAAAATGGGTGGGATGGAAACAGGGGCCCCGTGTCTATTTTTGAGTCGACTCAAAAATGGGTGGGATGGAAACAGGGGCCCCGTGTCTATTTTTGAGTCGACTCAAAAATGGGTGGGATGGAAACAGGGGCCCCGTGTCTATTTTTGAGTCGACTCAAAAATGGGTGGGATGGAAACAGGGGCCCCGTGTCTATTTTTGAGTCGACTAAAAAATGGGTGGGATGGAAACAGGGGCCCCGTGTCTATTTTTGAGTCGACTCAAAAATGGGTGGGATGGAAACAGGGGCCCCGTGTCTATTTTTGAGTCGACTAAAAAATGGGTGGGATGGAAACAGGGGCCCCGTGTCTATTTTTGAGTCGACATAAAAATGGGTGGGATGGAAACAGGGGCCCCGTGTCTATTTTTGAGTCGACTCAAAAATGGGTGGGATGGAAACAGGGGCCCCGTGTCTATTTTTTAGTCGACTCAAAAATGGGTGGGATGGAAACAGGGGCCCCGTGTCTATTTTTGAGTCGACATAAAAATGGGTGGGATGGAAACAGGGGCCCCGTGTCTATTTTTGAGTCGACTCAAAAATGGGTGGGATGGAAACAGGGGCCCCGTGTCTATTTTTGAGTCGACTCAAAAATGGGTGGGATGGAAACAGGGGCCCCGTGTCTATTTTTGAGTCGACTCAAAAATGGGTGGGATGGAAACAGGGGCCCCGTGTCTATTTTTGAGTCGACTCAAAAATGGGTGGGATGGAAACAGGGGCCCCGTGTCTATTTTTGAGTCGACTCAAAAATGGGTGGGATGGAAACAGGGGCCCCGTGTCTATTTTTGAGTCGACTCAAAAATGGGTGGGATGGAAACAGGGGCCCCGTGTCTATTTTTGAGTCGACTCAAAAATGGGTGGGATGGAAACAGGGGCCCCGTGTCCCACACGACGCATGCCAACAGCTGATGGGAGACAGAAGCGCAAGGAATGCAAAGTAGCCGGACATGGAGACCACCATAGAGAAATGGTACAAGCAATGCTTTGTGCTGGTGACGACTCAGTCATGAGAGCGCTGTTGAAACCAGTCTGCTGCAGGCAGTGTAATCGGACCTGGAGCAGTGCAGAGTTGCCTCATGCTCAAGTGCGATTTATTGACAGTTCTAATAGTTTTAGTCGACTGAAAGGGTGATCGGAACAAGTGCGGTCTTACCACAGGCTCGAGTGCTATCAATAGTTCAGCGTGTGATGCAAGCACGGAGAGCAACTGCCAGTAGCACTGAGGAGGGGGGGGGGGGGTCCGGGGGGGGGGGGGTTGATGGTGATACAAGGGAGGGCGGGATGACGGGAGCGAAACAGCAGGAAAGACAGGAGAGGGCCGGTGGAAAAACATAATGCAATGCAAAGGTTGGGAGCTTCGGAATCAGGGAGGCAAGGAGTGAAGTGAAGTGAGAGAGTGGGAAACGTGGGACGGAATCGGAATTGGAAACGCCGATGAAGGCCCACAAAGCCGAAACGCGCGTACGTTTTCTGAACCACTTGTAATCTGCCTTCTAATACTACTACGCTTACCTACACGTGTTCTCGCCTAGTACTCAGTGAACTTTTCTACTCAGATTACTTAGGTCGGTCAACCGAGCTTGCAGCTTTCTATCCGTTTCCTTCGTTTGAGTGAAGTGAAGTGAGAGAGTGGGAAACGTGGGACGGGTGGTGTTTGCAAGGGGCGAAGCAAGTGACATCACTTTCAGCATCCGTGTCGTTGTTGCTCCTCACACTTTTATTGTTCCCAATGCCCTCTGCCCACTGCCCTCTGCCCACTGCCCACTGACCACTTCCCAGTGCCGACTGCAAAGCACCAAGTGGCCAGGGTAGCACTGCCCAGCACACACCTCGGAGTCTTCACTAAGCTCCAGCAGCAGCACCACCTCTCTGCACGCCGCTGCTGGAAGGAACTCCGCCACCCACCCCACCATCCACACCGCTCCCTCCGCCACCTCCGCTGCTGTTGCACTGCCACCACCACCACTCAAACCTGTCAGCACCCCAGCAGCAGTAGTAGTAGCAGCAGCACGAGCAGCACTGGCGGCAGCGCCACTGCCCCCTGCTCCGTCCCGCCACGCGCTCTGTGTGTTCCTGCTGCGCACCAGGGGAGCCTGGGACGGCAGCACTCCAGGCGCATCCAATTCATTGTCAAAGATCCGAGTCTCCTCCCCCTCCCCACCCTCCTCCTCTAGCTCTATCACCTGCTGCTGCAGCTGAGGCTGAAAGCTGGGTACAACTGCTCCTGATCTCGACCCCATCATTCCTCCCAGTCTTCCTCTTGCCCCGCCTCTCCCGCCCCTTCCGCCAGCAGATTGCAGCCCACTGTGCCCACCTTGCCGCCCACCGTGCAGCCCACTGGTGGCAGCAGACGGCTGCTGAAACTCCCAGTCGTCGTCAAAATCGTCGTCCAGGCGACTCCTCGCGGCGAAGGTTACAGCAGAGGCTGGAGGCAGGGAGAGGGCCGACACTGCCGCTTCACCACCCCCTGTCGCTCCGCCTCCCGCCCCTGCTGCCGCTGCTGCGGCTGCTGCGGCTGCTTCGGCCACGGTGGTATAGGAGGTGGTGGCGAGTCGAAGCATGGCGGAGAGGAGAGGGAGGGAGGCAGGCGAGCGGGGGAAGATGGAGAGGAGGTCGCAGATGAGTGGGAGGGAGGGAAGGTCCAGAGAGGTGGTGGGAGTGATGGATGGTGAAGACGCGAGAGCTGTTACAGCTGACTGGAGACTCTGCTTCTCCAGAAGACCCCCGGGGAGGAGGTCGGGAGGAAGGGATCTGCAGGTGAGGGAGGAAGGGAGAGAGAGACAAGCGCACGATGAGAGAAAAGCGCACGATGAGCCCCTCACTGTCGCCAAGACCCTCACGGCCTTTGAGGCCGCAGCTGCCCCGACCTCCTTCCAGAAGGAGCCCCTTGGTACCGGGGACCTCTTGCACGTGCTCGAGCCACTGCTCAAGATGCCGTAGATAGTCCTATCTTGCCTGTTTAACCCCCTTACTAGTGTGCTGTACCAATTTCGGATTATTAATAGAGGTCCATTCGAGAGAGAGAGATCACAGGGCATCGCCCTCATGACTCAGAGGAGTCAAGAGGAACCGGGAGGAAGTTGGGAGGAAGGGTTCTGCAGCAGAGGGTAGAACCATTGAGAAGTTGGGAATATTACACACAATTGTAGCCATTGCCGGGTGTTTTTGAGAATTCTCAAAAACGTTCTGCAGCAGAGGGTAGAAGGGAGAGAATATTACACAAAATTGTAGTCATTGCCGGTTGTAAGTCAAATACCATTCTCCTCCTTTGTGACACAGACCATTCAAGCAGTCCAATTGCACACACGAAACAGAAAAAAACGTAGAGTCGTGTTGTTGGGTGGATGGATGTGCGTGGGCAAGTGAAGCCTCAAACGTGGGCAAGTGAAGCCTCAAACGTGGGCAAGTGAAGCCTCAAACGTGGGCAAGTGAAGCCTCAAACGTGGGCAAGTGAAGCCTCAAACGTGGGCAAGTGAAGCCTCAAACGTGGGCAAGTGAAGCCTCAAACGTGGGCAAGTGAAGCCTCAAACGTGGGCAAGTGAAGCCTCAAACGTGGGCAAGTGAAGCCTCAAACGTGGGCAAGTGAAGCCTCAAACGTGGGCAAGTGAAGCCTCAAACGTGGGCAAGTGAAGGCACCTGGTGAAGGAGGAGCGGGAGAGCAGGCGACAGCAGTGCAGCCCCACTGCTGCCACCCACAGACTGCTCGCTCTTGTGCCTCCACCACCGCCATCACTGCCACCACCAGCAGCACTGCTCCGCCTCCCATCCCTACCAGCGCCATCCCCACTGCCCTCCCCAGAGCTGCCAGCTGAGCCTCTACCCTCCACCCACTCCCTTTCCCCTCCTCCTGACCCTCCTCCCACCACATCTGCCTCACCACAGCCAACGTCTCTTGCTGCACTGGTTGGCGGGCAGATGAGCGCGGCGAGTGTGGAGAGGGCTGCTTGGGAGAGCGGCAGAACGCGTGTGGAGTCAAGGAGCGAGCGGGAGAGCGTGAGGGCGGCCGAGGGTGGGGAGTAGGGGGACGAGGCGAGGGAAGGTATGTGCTTGTCCCTGTGCTGCTGGACGTGTGAGGGAGGATGAAGGGGAGGGACGGGAAGAGAGGAAGAGAAAGGTGAGGATGAAGATGTTGCAAGACAAGAAGTAGAGGAGCAACAAGTAACATCAGAAGTACACGAAGAGCGACACGTAACCTTAGACGATACAAGGAGGGAATGCCAAATTATGTGAAAAGGTGTAGAGGCAACATGAGTTGGGGTGGCGAAGAGACAAGATTTTGAAAGTGCACGCGCTGCTAACCTACCCTGTGCACAGCAAGTAACCCTCACATGCAAGTAGCTCTACTACCAACGGCACCACCTTCCCTTGGTATACCTGACATGCTGCAAGCCACGGCGGGGACGACGACAGAGGGGGAGCAGCAGCAGAGTGTGGCACGCCAAGCGACAAGGCAGTGTGAGGGGCGCATGCTGCAGGTCCAGCTGCCCCTGCAGCTGCTGCAACGAGGCAGTGAGGGCTGCGGTGTAGGTGAGGGAGCGCTGGCTCCATGTCTCTCACATCTTCATGCAGCTGATGGTGGGGGATGGGGGCACGCACACAGGTGCAGGCAGAGAGATGGATGGCTTGTGGGCACAGAAAGAATGTGGGCAGGGGGACAGAAAGAAAGTTGGCAGCTCGGCACATGCACAGGAACTCTCATGAAGTTGCCCTCTCTTTCTTCGTCTACACCAATGCTCCAAGGCAATGACAAGAACCATCCCACACATCCGCCAAGTGCTTACAGGGAACCACCAGTCACTGTGGAAGGAGGTGGGCACGGGGCACGCGGAAGGACAGGACGGGGCACCAGCGGCGCCAGGCGCAGCAGCACGAGAGGCGGCAGCAGCAGCAGCAGCAGCTGCTGCAGCTGCAGGAGCGGATACGCGGGTGCAGGGTGCTTCGCCTGTCACTGCTGCGCACAGGGCAGCTGCAAGCAGAAATGGTTCCGGTGGGCGGTGAGTGCGGTGCAGAGCGGTGCGCAGGGTGATGGGGTGAGAGGGCTCGGAGTCTCTGGAGGAGAGGGATGGGCCGTGAGCCTGGTGGAAGGGTTGAAATGAACACAGGGCAGCACAGTGGGAGGTCATTCTTTGAAGCGCAACAATAGGCGGATGCGGAAAAAAGGCCATGGGGGTTGGAGTTTGGAGGCATGCACAATGCCAATCTGGAACGGCATGCGGATGAAGTGATTTTTTAGGGCATGCGGATGAAGTGATTTTTTAGGGCATGCGGATGAAGTGATTTTTGAGCCGCCTCAAAAACCACCTCAAATTGGATGAGCACAGTGCATGTGGATACGGATGCAGTAAGGAAGGCATGGAGGGAGCAGAATGTGGAGCAGAAAGGCACTCACACACCAGCGCTTTTATCACACCACCACCTCACCTCACCTCACCTCACCTCACCTCACCTCACCTCACTGCACCGCACTGCAGCTGCCCACCTCGTTGACCATTCCCGCAAGCAGCCACTGCAGCAATGCCACGCGTGCTGAGCTGAGCGGTGACGTGGCAGCTGGATTCAGCGCCAGCAGTGCTGCCTCCTGGCGCTGGTAGGGAGAAGAGTGGGGAGGTGGAGTGGAAGGTGGGTTGGATAAACCATCGATTGTTTTCCTTTTCATGTACTTGTGTGAAGTAGACCCTGATTTTTGCTGATACAATCACAAATGTTTTTTGTTTCCCAGCCTGCTGAAGATTCTTACACAAACAAGACTCCTTGCGGGTCCAGCAAAGGAAAGATGGGAGGCCGGGGAGAGCTGTGTGGGCAGAGTTGGCAAAAGAGAACAAAGTAGTTGACGGGCGATGCAAGAAGCAAAGCATAGTACCTGGAAGGCTGTATTGGATAGAAGTGCGGCTGCAAACTGCAGAGTTGCACTGGTGACGGGAACAAGGGAGAAAGCGGAAGCAAGAGGCCCATACCACTGGGATGCGCATGCGTGGGAGTGGAAGGAAAGGGCGTGCGTGTGGGAGCATGAAAACGCAACATAGAGTGCCGCAAAAAACGAAGATCCGAAAGGGCAGAGGTGTGCTCGGACCTTGGTGGCTCAACAGAAGCCCAACCAGGCCATGGGCCATGGCAGAGCTGGAGGTGGGTCGTTGCTGGCTAGAGGAACTATTGTTTCTGGCATGGCGAAACGATTGAGTAATAATATGTTTGAGTAGGCTGGCAATGCCAGGTCCATGCTCACCTCGCGAGTGCTGCTCACCTCGCGAGTGCTGCTCACCTCGCGAGTGCTCCTCCCTCCTTGAACTGCGGCAGTGCCAGCATCTCCCTGGGAGGAATCACGTCCTGCACAACACCCTGTGTAGAGTCATCACGCATGGGGGATAAAAGAGGGGAATGGCAGGCATACACGGAACAGAAGGAAAGACCATTTCAGTTAAGACAACAGCATTACACAGAAGGGCATGAATGGAATACTTGCAGGGAATTAATTCATTTGATTGGTTCTGCAGTGGTTGGCTATGAATACGCAGCGTCACGGTTGCCTTTCTCTGGTCATTGAACAGACGGAAAGCATCATACAGTGCAGCGGTTGACACTTGCGTTTACATACGTCATGCACTCACGAGGTGAGCAGCAACTCACGAGGTGAGCAGCACTCACAAGGTGAGCAGCACTCACGAGGTGAGCAGCACTCGCTTGCGTTTACGAGTTGCCATACGTACAATGATGCAATCCATACAGTTGCATGAGTTGCCATCTCATCTGTATGGATTGCATCATTGTACGGATGGCACATGCACATCCATTCACTCATACATGGTTGCAAATGGCACATGGCACCTGCACTCACCGCTTGCAGTAAGGTGGAGAGGAGCGAGAGGCATGGCTCCACCTGGCGAGATGGCAAAGGGGGGAACGGAACGGAAGGCCCAAGTTGGAGATTGGACCTCATAGTCAACAGCTGTCAGCATGGCAGCAGCAGAAGGATTTTTAGGCGCCTTATAATAGAATCAACCTGGCAAAGTGGTACATTTGATTCCATTTCAAAAGTCAGCGAGGCAGCAGCAGAAACTGGGGGACAGGGGCCGAAGAGGAGAGGGAACCTCGGAGAAGAAAGGGCCACATCAAGAAGCAGAAAACTTGACGACTGCAGATGCAGGAGACAGGTTGGGTGAAGCGCGGCAGAGCAGCAATTACCAATGCAAGAGGCAGCGCAGGGAGAGCAGCAGTGACCTCGCCCCACACGCTCTGCCACAGAGCAGCAAGCGACAGATGCTGCGGAGGAGGGTGCTGCGGGTGCTGTGGTAAAGCTGCTGCGGGGCTGCTGCTGAGAGGAACTTGGCTTGACCGATGCAGAGGGTGAGGAGCTTGGCTTGACCGATGCAATGGGTGAGGAGCTTGGCTTGACCGATGCAGAGGGTGAGGAGCGGTGAGCAGCGTGCACAGCTGCTGCAGGCACCTGATGGGCCAAGGGAGGGAGATGGGATCATTAGTGGGTGAGGTGAGACAAGCTGTGCCTGCACGCACGCACATGCCATTGGTGGGGCCCTGGCAGACAGTAAAAGTTGCATGGCTGAGGCCCTGTGCCTCGGGGCAAGATCTAGGGCAGAGAGGGAGGGATCTGTTTCAACCCTGTTGCTGACTGTGACAGGAACAGAGACAAAATGGGACAGGAACAAGACAAGACAACCGTCGGTGGGATCACAGGGTGAAAAAATCGCTCCACAGCAGAAAACCCATCTGGCAGATGGGCAGGTGGCAGCACAGCGCAGAGCCTCACCTGAGCGCCCAGATGGGTGTTGGCAACGAGCCCTTGTGCCTCGCATCCTGCATCCACCTGCTCCGGGAAAGGGCCACAGGCATGCACATGGGAAGCAGGGGCGGGCTGACTTTTGAGTCGACTCAAAAGTCGCCCTTGTGCCGTGCATCCTGCATCCACCTGCTGCCCAGGACACACGGAGGTACACACGCAGACAGCGGATTTGTGGCGCCTCAAGAAGCGCCTGGGGTTAGGGAGGGGGGCATGTGCACGTGCAGGCAGGGGCGTGTTTACGCGCTGAAGAGGTGCAGTGCGGTTGCAGGGGAGTGGTGGTTTACAGACGTTGGTAGGCAGAAGATGGCAGGCGAGGCAGCCAGCAGAGAGGAACGATGGCAGTACACTTAGTGGGGAAATGATGAGTGGTATGAAAGGTGAATGCATGATGGGTGCAGCGGATGGCAGCAGCAGGCCTAGAGGAGCGAGGTGAAAAAAGGAGTGTTTTGAGACGTCTCAAGGCAGCAGCAGGCCTAGAGGAGCGAGGTGAAAAAAGGAGTGTTTTGAGACGTCTCAAGGCAGCAGCAGGCCTAGAGGAGCGCGGTGAAAAAAGGAGTGTTTTGAGACGTCTCAAGGCAGCAGCAGGCCTAGAGGAGCGCGGTGAAAAAAGGAGTGTTTTGAGACGTCTCAAGGCAGCAGCAGGCCTAGAGGAGCGCGGTGAAAAAAGGAGTGTTTTGAGACGTCTCAAGGCAGCAGCAGGCCTAGAGGAGCGAGGTGAAAAAAGGAGTGTTTTGAGACGTCTCAAGGCAGCAGCAGGCCTAGAGGAGCGCGGTGAAAAAAGGAGTGTTTTGAGACGTCTCAAGGCAGCAGCAGGCCTAGAGGAGCGCGGTGAAAAAAGGAGTGTTTTGAGACGTCTCAAGGCAGCAGCAGGCCTAGAGGAGCGCGGTGAAAAAAGGAGTGTTTTGAGACGTCTCAAGGCAGCAGCAGGCCTAGAGGAGCGCGGTGAAAAAAGGAGTGTTTTGAGACGTCTCAAGGCAGCAGCAGGCCTAGAGGAGCGAGGTGAAAAAAGGAGTGTTTTGAGACGTCTCAAGGCAGCAGCAGGCCTAGAGGAGCGCGGTGAAAAAAGGAGTGTTTTGAGACGTCTCAAGGCAGCAGCAGGCCTAGAGGAGCGCGGTGAAAAAAGGAGTGTTTTGAGACGTCTCAAGGCAGCAGCAGGCCTAGAGGAGCGCGGTGAAAAAAGGAGTGTTTTGAGACGTCTCAAGGCAGCAGCAGGCCTAGAGGAGCGCGGTGAAAAAAGGAGTGTTTTGAGACGTCTCAAGGCAGCAGCAGGCCTAGAGGAGCGCGGTGAAAAAAGGAGTGTTTTGAGACGTCTCAAGGCAGCAGCAGGCCTAGAGGAGCGCGGTGAAAAAAGGAGTGTTTTGAGACGTCTCAAGGCAGCAGCAGGCCTAGAGGAGCGCGGTGAAAAAAGGAGTGTTTTGAGACGTCTCAAGGCAGCAGCAGGCCTAGAGGAGCGCGGTGAAAAAAGGAGTGTTTTGAGACGTCTCAAGGCAGCAGCAGGCCTAGAGGAGCGCGGTGAAAAAAGGAGTGTTTTGAGGCGTCTCAAGGCAGCAGCAGGCCTAGAGGAGCGCGGGCACGAGAGTCAGCCCCGTTGCACTCCTCTATTCGACTCGATGCACTTGGGCAGCACATGGGAAGGCAGCAGCAGGTCACCTGGCGAGGTGCGAGTGCAGGAGGGCAAGCCAGCGGTGCAGGGTGTGTGGCGGTATGGAGTGGCCGTGGTCGCAGAGCAGCACGCACAGGGCTGTTAGCCTGCAGGTGGTGGGAGGGGGGGCGATGGAGGGAGAGGCACGAGATGGAGGAATGGGGGAGAGACGTGAGGAAAGGGGAGGGGTGGAGGGAGCGGGGAGAAATGGAGGGAGGGGGAAGGGATGGAGGGAGGGGGGAGGGATGGAGGGAGGGGTAAGAGATGCAGAAGCAACGAAGAGAGCGGTAAGTGCTGGAAGAAGGAAGGTTTGAGGAGAAGCAAGACTGGCGGAAGTAGAGTAAGGCTGGGCTTTGAATTCTAAGGTTTAGCATGGGGGGGTGGGAGATGAACGGGACAGCACCTCACCAGCGGGCATGCCTCAAAAGCGGGCACGCCTCACAAGCGGGCACGCCTCACAAGCGGGCACGCCTCACCAGGGGGCAGTGCCTCACCAGGGAGCAGTGCCTCACCAGGGAGCAGTGCCTCACCAGGGAGCAGTGCCTCACCAGGGAGCAGTGCCTCACCAGGGAGCAGTGCCTCACCAGGGAGCAGTGCCTCACCAGGGAGCAGTGCCGAGTGTGATATGCTCCTCCAACACGGCCCACACCGAGGAGCCACCCGCACCACCACCACTGCCTTCATAAGCAGCGCCCACACATACACCTGCCAGTGCTCCTGCTCCCACGCCGCCGCCTGGTGCCGTGCCCAATGTGCCAATGCCAGCGCCAGCGCCTCTCCGTTGCCTCTTTGCCGGGCGGCCGTCTTCGTCTTCTTCCGCAGCATGTGGTGCTGCTGCTGCTGGTGGCGGTGACTGTGGTGATGGTGGTGGTAGGTGGTGCGGTTGCTGCATGTATCGGTAGCGAGCAATGCAGAAACACAATGCCACAGTGGCAGGGTGTTAGAAGTGACACAAGGAAACGAGGGATAAACGAGAGCCGAGCCGCAACGGGTGCGCTGTTGGATGCAAAATACAATGGGACGAGAACAAGAGAGCAAGAAGGGAGTATGGGGGAGAGGGGAGCGGGGACGGAGGGAGAGTGAATGTATGACATGAGAGGTGGCGGGCAAAGGTGGAAGGGAGGGGAGGAGATAGAGTGAGTAATGGCGGGAGAAGGGGGAATGTTGGGAAGGAGAGGAGGTGAGGCGATGGCACCTGCGAGAGAGGCGATGGCACCTGGGAGAGGAGCGAGGCGGCGAGGTCCATGATTGGCCAATGGGATTGCGCCACGGAGGATGATGCGTGCAGCGATGACCTGGACGCTGCTGTCACTGCCCGCACATCCAGACTGCAGCGAGGGGGTTTGAGGCGGAGAGGGAAGGCGGAGGGGGAGTGGGGGGAGTGGGGGATGCACGAGCAGCTCATGGGAAGCAGTGAGGCGTACAGGGAGGGAAGCAGTGAGGCGTACAGGGAGGGAAGCAGTGAGGCGTACAGGGAGGGAAGCAGTGAGGCGTACAGGGAGGGAAGCAGTGAGGCGTACAGGGAGGGAAGCAGTGAGGCGTACAGGGAGGGAAGCAGTGAGGCGTACAGGGAGGGAAGCAGTGAGGCGTACAGGGAGGGAAGCAGTGAGGCGTACAGGGAGGGAAGCAGTGAGGCGTACAGGGAGGGAAGCAGTGAGGCGTACAGGGAGGGAAGCAGTGAGGCGTACAGGGAGGGAAGCAGTGAGGCGTACAGGGAGGGAAGCAGTGAGGCGTACAGGGAGGGAAGCAGTGAGGCGTACAGGGAGGGAAGCAGTGAGGCGTACAGGGAGGGAAGCAGTGAGGCGTACAGGGAGGGAAGCAGTGAGGCGTACAGGGAGGGAAGCAGTGAGGCGTACAGGGAGGGAAGCAGTGAGGCGTACAGGGAGGGAAGCAGTGAGGCGTACAGGGAGGGAAGCAGTGAGGCGTACAGGGAGGGAAGCAGTGAGGCGTACAGGGAGGGAAGCAGTGCATTGCTGGGGGAGCTGGCCCAGCATCTATCTATGCCACGCTCCGTACACTCCAGAGTTGACTTTTGAGTCGACTCAAAAGGCAACTGGCCCAGCGTCTACCTATGTCACGCCCCGTACACTCCAGAGTGGAACGACGAAACTGCAGAGCACAAGTTAACCCACCCACCCACTATCCTCCCATCTACCCACCCACCATCCTCCCATCCACCCACCCACCATCCTCCCATCTACCCACCCACCCACCCTGCCACGCCAGCCAGCCATCCAGCCAGCACCCACCCAGCCACCCGCTCACTATCACCCGCCCCGCCACGCACCCTCGAAGCAGGCTGGCAGAGGCAGTGGTGCTAGCAGCAGCGGAGGAGCGCGAGAGTTCCTTTACCACCAGCGACAGCACCTCGCTCTGCACCTTGCTGCTGCCCCCTCCACCCCCTCCTGCTGCCAGCGGTGCCCCCTCCGCCCCCTCCTCGCCCCCATCATCGCCGTCGTGCAGTTCCCCTCCTGCTGTGAGGCGCACGAGCATGCGCGCAGAGAGAACGAGGCCCTCCTGAAGGAAAAAGGGCGAGGGGCGAGGGGCGGAAGAGCGTGTGAAGCCAAGCCATCACATGCGTTGCAGCAGCTGTGGTGTGGAGCCCGCCATCCCATCCCATGCAGGCTGTGGCTTGGCTCATCCTGACATTCTCATCTCATCCTGTGTGCTGTGCAGTGCCACGTTCTGTTCTGACCACAAAGCCCCTGAGTGCAGTGCACCCAGCATCCCCCTTGGAACGATGTCCATCATATGCAGCAGATGTGTGTCTGGGAGGGCTTACCGAATGCATCTGCGCCCGCCATCACATGCACCGCTATCTTGACTCACCATGACATTCTCGTCCTGTGTGCTGTGGCGCCTCAAAACTCATCTCGTGTGCAGTGCCACGTGCCCACCACAAAGTCCCCGCGTGCATCTAGCAACCCTGTCAGTGCAATGATCCATCACAGGCATCACCTGTGAGTCTGCGCTCGCCATCACATGCACTGCTATCTTGACTCACCATGACATTCTCATCCCGAGTGCAGTGCCACGTGCGCACCACAAAGCCCCTGAGTGCACCTAGCAGCCCCGCCAGTTCCCCCGCTGCAGCGAGGCCCGCCCCACACGCTGCGAGGAAGGCTGCCCCACACGCCAGCAGCTTGCGTGCCAACCGGCCGTCGTCACTGCGGTGTGGGGGAATGAGGAGAATGAGGAGCATGGGCACACTAAGTGGTCTGTCTGCAAGGCACACCGCGAGTCACCAAGCCCCTGATCGTGCCGCTACCCTGTCGGTGCACCTGCTGCGTGCGACAGGATGAAGGGGGCCCACCCAGCCCAAGAGTGCAGAAAGGATGAAAAAAAGGAAGGTGAGGTTATCAAAGGTGCAATGGGCTGTCACGCGCCAAACAAAGGGCTGCCACAGCTTTTCTGGTAGAATGCAAGCTGAGGTGAACATGCAAGCTGGAATGATCGGAACGTGGCGGCGAATGCAACCTCAGGCGTGTGAAGCTGGTAGCGACTCCACACTGCTGCTTTTGATTACTCTCAGAGGTGTGGGAACGGAGGCACGAGCACCCTGCCTGAGGTGAGTGAAGATGCGCGTGAAGCTGGCCGCCATGTCGCGCTGCTGCTTTTGCGAATTCTCAAAACTTACTCGCACCTGACATGTGTGAACAGCGGCAGGAGCACCATGCCTGAGGTGTGTGAATTCTCAAAACTCGCACCTGAGGTGAGTGAAGATGCGGGTAAAGCTGGCTACCATGTCGCGCTGCTGCTGCACCTTCAGGGAGGCTCCGCCCGCAGCACAGCGAGTCAGCGCCAGCACGGAGGAAGCGGCCTCCAGACTGGACACTGTAGCGGCACCAGCAGCAGGTGATGCTGACGTTGGCGGGAGGAGCGCTCCTGGTGTTGTGGTGGCGGTAGCTGCTCCAACTGCCAGCTCCAGGTGGCTCATAAAGAATGTGATGAGCTCTGCAGCCCACACGCAGGGCACAGAAGACACAGAGGGCACGCAGGGCACAGAGGGCACAGAGGGCACAGAGGGCACAGAGGGCACAGAGGGCACAGAGGGCACAGAGGGCACAGAGGGCACAGAGGGCACAGAGGGCACAGAGGGCACAGAGGGCACAGAGGACACAGAGGGCACAGAGGGCACAGAGGGCACAGAGGACACAGAGGGCACAGAGGGCACAGAGGGCACAGAGGGCACAGAGGACACAGAGGGCACAGAGGGCACAGAGGGCACAGAGGACACAGAGGGCACAGAGGGCACAGAGGGCACAGAGGGCACAGAGGGCACAGAGGGCACAGAGGGCACAGAGGGCACAGAGGGCACAGAGGGCACAGAGGGCACAGAGGGCACAGAGGGCACAGAGGGCACAGAGGGCACAGAGGGCACAGAGGGCACAGAGGGCACAGAGGGCACAGAGGACACAAGCGAGGAGGCAAACAAGTGATGAGTGGGAATGGGGAAGACTATGTGATGTGATATGTTGTGCAACGTTGCCCTCTCAGACTCTACGGCATGGCACGGTCAAATGAAAAGGTTCGGAGTTTACTTCGCAGCACAGCACCCTTCTCACCGTACAGCACCGCACTCATCTCACCTGAGAAAAACAGGCGCCTGGGGCAGGGCGGCATTGCTGCTATGTGCTGACACACCGTGCGCACCCCATCTCACCTCGCAGTGTCTTGGTGTGGGCGATGCAGAGCGCATAGTCGGGCACGGCGAGCAGGGCGAGCAGCGCATGGCAGTATTCGGTGAGAAAGGAGGCAGTGCAGCATTGCCGCTATCTGCTGACACACGGTGCGCACCACGTCTCACCTCGCAGTGTCTTGGTGTGGGTGATGCAGAGCGCATAGTCGGGCACGGCGAGCAGCGCGAGCAGCGTGTGACAGTAGTCGGTGAGGAAGGAGGGCGCCAGGGGCAGCGTGGTTGATATGTGCTGGCACAGTGTGCGCACCCTGTTGGCTAGGCGCAAGGGGTGGGCGCCCAGTGGGGGTGGGGGGACTGGGAAGGCAGGGGAGGGGAGCAAAGGAGGAAGGAGAATTAGACGATTAGTGTGGCTGCTATGTGCTGACACACCGTGCCCACCCTGGTGGCTAGGCGCAAGGGGTGTGCGCCCAGTGGGGGTGGGGGGACTGGGAAGGCAGGGGAGGGGAAGGGACGAGAGGGGGGATGTGGAGGCAGTGAATCGGGTCGTGCGGATGCTATGTGCTGACACGCCGTGCACACCCTGTTGCTGAGGCACAAGGGGTGAGCGCTAGAGGGGGTGGGGGTACTGGGGGAGGCAGGGGAAGCGAGGGGAAGAGCGGGGGGATGGAGGCAGTTGTCAGAGGTGCATTGGAGTTCCCCGATTGATCCTAGGGAAGGGTTACAGGCACGTTGGCATGGGGGGTTATGGGCGCACTCACCCGCTACACAAACAAGCCCTATTATCCCAATGGTCTAAGTGGTTGGGATTCTGACAGCAGTGAGTCGGGCAGCTGTGCGAGCCTCACTCACTGCATCCCTCCCTGACAGATGCATTTGAGAAATCTCAAAAATAACCCTCACACAGAAGCATCCCCATTCCCGACCCCCTCCACACCCAAACCCCTCCACCACAACCCCCTCACCCGGCACTCGTCGCACCTCTCTCATCTGCAGCCTCTACAGGCTCCTCAGCTCCCTCGCTGCTTGCTGCCTGCGTGTGCCTCACTCACTGCATCCACCCACCCACCCCCCTCTGCATGCAAACCCCTCCAACTCCCTCTCACCCCCCCCCTTCCTCCCCCCCTCTACCTCACAGCACCTCTCTCATTTGCCGCCTCTATCAGCCTCCGCAGCTCCCTCGCTGCTTCCTGCCTGTGGGTGCGGCGCGTGCGCGTGGCGTTTGTGGCGAGCACGTCCCTGTTGATGGCCGTGCACAGCGCTGCCACCACGGTGCACCACAGCTCCTCTGATGCATGTGTGTGTGTGTGTGTGTATGTGTGTGTGTGTGTATGTGTGTGTGTGTGTATGTGTGTGTGTGTGTGTGTGTGTGTGTGTGTGTGTGTGTGTGTGTGTGTGTGTGTGTGTGCCAGCAAGGGAGCAGGGTGACAGGGAAGGGCAACAGGGGAACAAGTCAAAGGGTGGTGTGTACGGTGTGGCGACCACGTCCCTGTTGATGGCCGTGCACAGCGCTGCCACCACGGTGCACCACAGCTCCTCTGTTGCGTGTGAGCGTGGACAACAGAGAAACAGGGTGACAGGGAAGGGCAACAGGGCAAGAGGTGGTGTGTGTGGTGAGGTGAGCACGTCCCTTTGGACGGCAGTGCACAGTGATGCCCCACAGTGCACCACAGCTCCTCTGTTGCATGTGTGTGTGTGCCAGCAGGGCAACAAGGCAACAGGGAAACAGGGCAATATGGCGACAGGACAACATTAGAATATGGCAAAAGGTGGTGTGTGTGGCGAGCACGTCCCTTTGGATGCGCGTGCGCAGCACTGCCATGCGCGTGCGCAGCACTGCCATGCGCGTGCGCAGCACTGCCATGCGCGTGCACCAGAGCTATCTCATGCGCCAACACGGCGGCAGGGGCACTAAGGCAGTGGGACAAAGGGAGTTGGGGAAATGGGGGAATGATTAGTGATCGATGGAGGAATGGGAGAATGGAGGTAATGGGGGATGGGGCAATGTTTCAATGGGGAAATGGGGAAATGCAGGAATGGTGCAATGGGGCAAAGGGGCAACGGGGCAGTACCCTCTTGTCAGTACCTCGGTCCAGAGCGGTGCAGAAGGACAGCATGCACGAGTCGTGCATGTAGCGATGCAGCCTCTTAAAGCCCTCCTGCCAGCACAGCACGAGAAGCACAGCACGAGAAACACAGCACGAGAAGCACAGCATGAGAAGCACAGCACGAGAAGCACAGCACGAGACGCACAGCACGAGAAGCACAGCATGAGAAGCACAGCACGAGAAGCACAGCATGAGAAGCACAGCACGAGAAGCACAGCACGAGACGCACAGCACGCGAAGCACAGTATACAAATAACAACACAGAAGAAAGGTATGGGAGAAGAGCATGAATCCAAGCAGCAGCAAAGGGACTGCTCACAACATATCCACCGCACACGATATCCACCGCACACCATATCCACCACACACCATATCCATCGCACAACATAGCCCCTGTGATAACGCCAGGTTCAGCCCCCTGTCGCCTGCCGCACCCCGTGCTGCTAGGCTCACTCCACCCCCACTAGCTGAACCACCACCTTCCGAGGCGCCCTAATACCCCGCATCACAACCCCTGGCCTGGCAGCACCCTCCCATTACCTCCGCGGTTCCTCGCGCGGCTTGGCCCTGACCGCGCCCAGCAGCGCCATCATCACCTCTTGAGAGATATGAAAAGCCCCTCCCGCAAAACTGTTGAGACGCCCCACAAGGCCCCCATTACCCGCCGTACCTCGCGCTGCCTGGCCTTGTCCGCGCCCAGCAGCTGCACCATCGCCTCCACCTCCGACCGCGCCACCACCGCCGCCATGCTGTACGCTCCTCACTCCTGCCGCCCCTGCACTAACAAAATGGAATCTAATCGAATCCGAATTCGAGCAGCGCGCAGTAAGCAGTTACATGGCGGTGAGCTGGCAGTAAGACGGCGGTGAGCTGGCAGTAAGACGGCGGTGAGCTGGCAGTAAGACGGCGGTGAGCTGGAAGTAAGATGGCTGTGAGCTGGCTGCAAGCAGGTCTTAGCAGCGGGGCGACGGTGGGCACTGCGATACAATCGGTGTGATTGCAAAGGAAGCAGCACGCGCGATGAGCGGAAGGGAAGCAGCGGGCGCGGTGAGCGGAAGGGAAGCAGCGCGCGCGGTGAGCAGAAGGGAAGCAGCGCGCGCGGTAGCGGAAGGGAAGCAGCGGGCGTAGTGAGAAGGAAACCTGCGTCGTTTGCGTCCTGCGTCTGCTATTCTGAACTGCAATCCTGGAAGGTATGATATCCTACATGCAAATCTCAACTAAGATGGCGTTCCCACAGTTTCCCGACACTCAAGTTTGCCCACCAGGCTCAAAAATTGTCGGGATGGTGGTCAGAGTGGGGTACTGCCCCACTCTGGACACCGCATCCTTGCGAGCCGTTACGACCAGATTGCGACCTTCTGACCAGTACACACGTAAAAAATCTAGTCGCACCCAATAGGCCTTCACATCTGACAATCGGATGGACTCAACGACTCGGTTGGGATTTCTGACTCCCGCGTAAAACGGTGCCCGAAAAATCGAAAACAAAAATTGCTATTGAATGGCGTTGACTCGCAAACCGGGCAGCTGAACTTCGGGCAATAGCACAGAAACGTTTGTTGGGTCGTAGCCCAATTCGGTAGGCGTCGTGGGCCGTCAGATGAGATCGTATACGGCTGTGGATGAACACTTGCACGACCAATTTGATGGGAAACTTGGTGGTCGAACTTCGAGCCGCATGTTGGCAAATTTCTCACAATTGGCCAAATTGCGAGCCGCCTGGGCGAACTTTCTTGTCAGGAAACTGTGGGAACGCTTTCTAAGGATGGTCAGGTCGCATTCGTTTTCAAACAATCTACGGACCAGTACCCTACTTTGCAATGTAACCAGACTTTATGGCTCATTTGCGAAACGTCCTGGCTCAATGAAAATCACGTCTTCATGACACCGCCAATTCGTATGCCAGATCGAGACTGGTCAATAAGGGCGTGTCTTGCTAGGCGGAAGTACATTCATTTTCGGGTACTATTACCCAATAACATCCTGTAACACGTGCAATTGACGAGCGAGCCAGACAGTCCATTCTGGATTCGTTTCTTGCATCGGTTTTTTTACGTGTCCTAGATCGTGTGCAGCACGTGCCATGCACTCGAGTACATAACATGTACACACATTTCTGGGTTTGCCAAGCTGTTCTCAGAAGTGCGAAACTCACCAGCACGTTTCTAACGAAATTAACGAATGCCCGAGGGCATTTTTCCCCGCCTATTTCTGGAACAGAATTTTTAAGGCGGCAGTGTTACCGCTCGCGACTTCTGAAACGGTACTCAGTTTTTGTTCGGGCGAGACTGTATGTCGGCGTGAAAGAAAGTGGGTTCGCGTCAGGCGGACACAAACCGGTTTCTGTACGTGCGGACAGCAGTTTTAGAAAAAAAAACACAATTACGTAAAGAAAAATGCAGTTGCCCAAAACACGCCCTGCAAGACACGCCCTAATGGCTGGTAGTAACAAGATATTCTTCGCACAACTGCATCGCAATTCACCTCACTGTTTGCGTCCACGCGCTTGCTAATAGCTCAACTGTTTGGCGAGGACGTGGTTACTTCGCAAGCAAGAGTGTAGTTTTTGAACTGCTCTCGTGGGGAACCTAGGTACAGTTTGACACGAGCTGTACATATATTTTGTAAAGCTTAGAACTGTACTGTCATCTGAGTTGATACGAAATCTGTCGGAACGAGCTGATTGTGGCGAACGTAACGTGTCGGGAACGTTGTTGTCGACGTGTACATACAAGCAGCCAAGGCAAAGTTCCACCCAGTCTTCCAAACAAGCGTAAACACACGAAACATGTACGTTATGAAGCTCGTGCAGAGGTCTAGAGCAAATTCGGAGTCAGAAGCTCTGGAAACTGTTTTGAACGCATCACGTATCTGTATCTCACACTCCCGTTGTTCTTGCTTTGCTTGAAAACACGGATTTGGAGTCTAATTGTATACGAAATTGAGCAAAGAAAATGTACAGGGTGACAATCAACTATTTAAGCACCGGGGGTGAAGTTGGTGGCATAGGCCCACGCGTTGTTCACGGTGGGGTCAGCCAGGTGGTCGTTCAGGTTCTCCAGGGGGCCCTTGCCGGTGACAATGGCCTGGACGAAGAAGCCGAACATCGACACCATGGCGAGGCGGCCGTTCTTCAGCTCCTTCACCTTCAGCTCAGCAAGCGCGTCAGGGTCGTCAGCCAGACCCAGGGGGTCGAAGGCACCGCCGGGGTACAGGGGGTCCTCAACCTCTTGGAAGCCCTCAAGGCCACCCACGCGGTAGCTCTCGACGGCACCCATAAGGATGACCTGGGTGGCCCAGATGGCCAGAATGGACTGCGCGTGGATCAGGCTGGGGTTGCCCAGGTAGTCCAGGCCACCCTCGGAGAAGATCTGCGCGCCCGCCTTGAACCACACGGCCTCGCCGAAGTTCACGCCGTTGCCGGCCAGCAGCTCGGGGGTCAGGCAGCCAAGCGCGCCGAGCAGAGCCCACCGAGCGTGGATGACCTGATGAGTGGAGCAAACGAATGAAAAATAGAGTTGGTGACGATGTGAACAGAAAATTGGAAGCTTGCTAAAGCAAGCCACACAACGAAGTGAAATTTTCTGGAAACTTCCTTATTCGGGGTTGTTGAAATTTCTAGTTATGAATCTGGTGAGGCTTACCTCCAGCTCGCGGTTCTTGGCGAACGTCTCGGGATCAGCGGACAGACCCGCCGTGTCCCAGCCGTAGTCGCCGGGGTACTCGCCGGTGAGGTACGACGGGGGGGAGGAGAAGGGGCCCAGGAACAGGTTGCGGTCGGGGCCGTAGAAGGCGCTGCTGGAAGCCGCCTTGGCGGTCTTCCTCATCGTCACGCGGGCCTCGACATTGTTCACCTTGGCGGCGAGCTCAGCGCTCTGGCCGACGAAGGTGGAGGGGAGCACAGCAGCGTTAGCGAGAGCAGCCATTGTGGAATATATTGAAGTAAAAGCTGCTGTATGAATTCCTGGATGAGTGGCTGACTGCTGAACTACTGGTGACTGGCGGCCGTTTTGAAGGCAAGTTCTCAGGGAGGAAGGTGGGCTTGAGCAGAGAAGAGAGGTGTTGTTGGTGCGATTGTGATTGGATGCTGACTCATCGCGGAGCGCGAGCATTCAAGGTGCCCAACGCTCCGAAATCTTCTCACCTCCTCACTCGGAATCCAGGCAATCTGAGCTCGGCCAATTGCGATGGACTATGCTCTGCAAAAATATTGATGGGTTGTGCTCGCCTGGTGCTATGCCTGGCGAAAGTGTGTGCGAGATGTTGAAGTTGTCGTCGCGACAATTCCCTCCGTCGCCATTGACCTGAGCAGCACAGCAAGACAGATTCTGCAAGCTGATTGGGCAGCGCAAATGGTTGAAGGTTGTATATTGATCGTAATCAGATAGGATGAACAAAGCAAATTGAATATGGCAAAACAAGCCAACCCCCTATTAGGTGCGTAATGTTAGAGTGAGGATCTTGGACAGGATAGGAAGTGCTTTGGTAGAGTTGGTAGCGGAAGTCTTGTAAGAACTCAGATCATAGTGAATGTAAATGACCAAGTTGATTAAAAGATAGAATACAAGGAATATAAATAGTCCTAGTCTAGCCATGTACTCTAAGGGGTACATTCCCTTATTATAACTGTTTTACAGGCATTTCTACAGTGACTCTGACAGTTGTACTGCCATTCTTGTTACCGAGTCGCTGCATGTAACCTGTACGGTTACGCCTGTTGCCATTCCTTGATGGTAAGTCAAGCGTCGGTCCAGATGGTCAACAGTCGCGACAGAGTCAGGTGCGATACTACTGCACCTACTGGAATGCCAAGTACAATTTCCTTCACACTCCAACACTCCCCTTCATTCCTGGAGGTGCGCCACGTGGCTTTTGCGAGTGACTCCGCATAGGTCCGAGCAGTACTGGAACTTCTGACGTGGCAGTTTCTGTTGGGCTGAGTGCCCCTTAGTATCTTTGGTAGGGTTAAACTCTGGGTAGAGTGATGTAGTAGCGGAAGCGTTTAAATGAAGTCCTTGAACCACCTTGCGCTGATATGTGAGGGCAAAGTAAGTTGATTAAAACAAGCAAGTACAAAGGTTTATATAAGAGTACAAAGAATACGAAGAGATATAATTAAACTGTTTTACTGTTGCGGTTCGATACAGTGCGACTCGGGCAACTGCTCAATGTCGAGTCAGTTGTGTGTCCTTGTATATTCTGCTTCAGATGACGAGAGAGCAATTAATTCCTGCTTGCTCGATTGCCAGGAGATCGGTCCGATAGGTTCGAGGCGGTAGATGTAGCCGGTGCGGGAGCGCCTGTTGTCGGAGTCGCCAGCGTGATCAGCGTCGACGTAGCCGATTAATTTAGTCGGTGTAGTTGTGTTCTTGTAGTAAGTTAGGCCGATCGTTGAGGTACTGACGAAGTAGTGGAGAGCGCGGTCGAGCTCCGCCAGGTGTTCTGCTTCAGGCTTCTTGAGGTAGGTGGCGAGCTGGCTTGCGGAGTATGAGAGGTCGGGGCGGCAGGTGATAGCTGCGAAGAGAAGGCATCCTAGCTTTCTCTGGTAGTCGCGTATCCCGGCGGATTTGAGTAGAGAGGATCCTTCCTTGTGGTTTCCTGTCGCGTGGCGGTAGGGCGTAGAGATGGTGGTAGGTGTGAGCGCGAAGCGTTTGGCGATGGTGTCGGCGTACTTAGCGGCGTTGAGGTAGATCGCGCCTTCTTCTTCCCGAATGTTCAAGCCGAGGTACTGTGTGACGGTAGAGGAGACCGTGAGTGTGAGGTCCCTCTGTAGCTCCCCTTCGAACCAGGTGGTGATGTCGTCAGTGGAGCCGATGTAGAGTAGGTCGTCTACGTAGACGATCAGCAGAATGTAGTCGGTGTCTTTAGTGAGTCGGTACATTCCTTGGTCGTGAGGTAGTTGGCGGAATCCGATGCGAATGAGGCGAGCGTGTAGGTACTGTTGCCATAGCCGCGGAGCTTGCTTGATCCCGTTAAGTGATTTCAACAGTTGACAGACTTGGTTAGGTTCCCCGTTGGTACCGTGTGGGAGCTCGACGAAGATTTCCACGTCGACAGGTGCGTAGAGGAACGCGTTGGCGACATCGATTTGCCGTAGCTTCCTTTTCTTCATGGCGGCGATCGCGAGGAGGATTCGAAGTGAGGTATGTCGGCTAACCGGGGCGAATGTCTCGGTGAAGTCCCGTCCGTGCTCCTGATCGAATCCACGCACAACCCAGCGTGCTTTGAACTTCTCAATTGTGCCGTCTGCTTTTGTTTTAACGCGGAAGACCCATTTCCCGGTGAGAATGGTCTTGTTCCTTGCCACGCTGATGGGGACAACTTTCCAGGTGTTCCGTTCCTCCAGCGCCTTTAACTCTCTGTCCATGGCTTCACGCCATTTTTCCCTGTGTTCCCCCCCCAGAGCCTGCTGAACCGTCGCAGGCTCCTTAGGAAGAGTGTTGCCGTGGACTGCGGTGACGAGTCCGAGAATCTGCAGTCCAGTCTGTGAGTAGCGGGGAAGAGTTGCATCCTCGGGATAAGCTGCTTCATCTCCCGCTTCTGGATCAGGTATGAAATTCGGTTCTACTCGTTCTGCTTCGTTGGTGTTGACTGTCGCAGGTGTTACGTAACCGTTGTCGGCGAAGTAGTAGAAGGTTTCGGCGTTGACACTTTCGCGAGGGTTATCTTCGTCCATGGGGACGTCGACGGAGCAGAACGGAAGGGGTCCAGCTTCTTCTGATGCGTTGGCCACATTCTGCTCGTCCCAGTCAGCTTCGTCTGCTGCCGAGGCGAAGGCTCGGTCACCACGAAAACCACCTGTGGGATCTTGGTCCTCTTGCAGGTTGGCAAGGTATGTCTGGAGCGTGAGTCGTTCGTAGAAAATGACGTCGCGTGCTGCTACTGTTTCCTTGGAGTGGACGTCAAAGATTTTCCACGCGTTGTAGTTCTTTTCGATGCCGAGGTGTAGTCCCCACTGTGCGCGTTGTGAAAATCGGCCCGCTCGTGCTGCTGGGGGTCGGTACTGTACCATGCATCCGAACACTCGTAACATTTTTGTGCTGCCCTGTTTTCCTGTCCACAGCAGATGCGGTGATGCGTTGTTCGGTAGTGATGAAGATGAGAGCAAGTTGTGCAGCATGACAGCGTGGTCCATCGCGTCAGGCCACTGGTGGTTGGGTAGCCGCATGCCACGCAACAGTTTGCGCATGCTGTTCTGCAGAGTCCTGTTCATTCTTTCTGCTACACCTTGCTGCTGATGGGCGTAGGGAAGAGAGAGGAGCTGCTTGATTCCCCTTTCTGCCAGGTACTGCTTGAATCGCTGAGAGGTGTATTCTCCTCCTCCGTCAGACTGGAAGCTTTTCAGCTTTACGCCCGACTCTCTTTCTGCTACTGGTAGCCAAGCAGCGAATGCTTCGAGGACCATGTCGCGGCTGGGTAGGTTTAGATGCCAGACGTAACGGGTGGCGGCGTCGATGAAGGTGATTGTGTAGTTGTATATTACTTGTCCTGGTTCCCGATTGTACAGGATGTCGCTATACACCTTTTCGAGTGGTGCGTACGCGGGTGTGCTCGGGTTGTGATGAGGAGTGAACGGCCGATGTGGTAAGTCGGCTTCGGGGCAGGTAAGACATGTTCCTCGTGCCCGTTGAAGTTCTCTGCCGTCGAGTAGTAGTAACGAGTCCTTGTCAAGGACTCCTGCTCTTATTCTGTTGTTTAACACAGTGTTGCTTGGGTGTCCCATGCGTGCGTGCCAGATGTCTTCGGAGGCGCGGTGTCCGGGTGAGCGTCGATACGCGTCGGAGTTGGAGTAGAAGCTGGCGGTGAAGTTTGCGCTTCTATGGACTTCCCGTTGAGCCGGATTCAGCTGCTGTGCGGGTGTTGGTGGTGCTTCGTCAACGAGGAGTGGTGTCGTTGTTGCTACTACTGTTGTTGTTCCTGCTGCTGCCGATGTTGTCTCTGCTGCTGCCGATGTTGTCTCTGTTGCTGCCGATGTTGTCTCTGCTGCTGCCGAATGTTGTATTGTTACTAACGCACGTGTTCGTTCTGCTTCAGGAATGGTATGTGAATACCAAAAGCCTTCCGGACTGAAGTCGGGGTCGAGATCCGGCGGGTGCGTCCAAGATGTGAAGGTGACGTTCCCGTCACTGTCTGCGGTGCCCAGGTCTGGGACGAAATCGAGAACGAAGACATTGTTCTTCAGGACCGCCTTTCCGATGTAGAGGCCGCCCTTCCCGTGGTACAGCTTGAACTCCTGGGTGGTACTGTCGGCTTCCAGATGTATGCCTTTCGCCATCAACTGACTGACGCTCAGTAAGTTGTAGCCAAGTCCTTCTGCTATTAGGACTTTGGACATTTGCAGTATGACATTCGTCTCTCGTGACTGAAGTTGCACTACTCCTTGTCGTCGTGTGCGCAGGTTCTGATTATTGGCGACAGTGATGACGACTTCTCGTTGAAGTTGGTGCTCGCGTTGAACGAAACGTCCTGAAGAGCACATATGTTGTCCGCAGCAACTGTCCAAGAACCATGTATCCTTCCCGGACGGCTCGCTTTGAGCGATGGCGGCGTACGTCGGGTTCGGTTGAAGTGACTCGCGGCGAGGCGTGCTGTTGTCGAGTTGTTCTTCTGGTGAGTAATATGGTGGTGACTCAGTTACGCAGGAGTCACTCAGCCTTGCCATGCAGCTGACGATGTTTCTTGTTCCTTTCGCAGGTTGTCCCGTCGATGTTGTTGAGACTTGTACTGAAGTTGTCGGATTTGCTTGCGTTGAGGCGACTTGACTGCTTGAAGGGCGAAGTTGGCGTTGCGGCGACGTTGACTGTTGTCGATTCGGGCAGTGTCAGATTTATATGACTTAGCTGCTGTAGGCTATAGTGGGGTAGCACATATGGGGTACAGATTTCTAGGGTTTGTACTTGTACCCAACTTTCTCTTAGTCTTTTCATTCCTCGTTCATTTTCACATGGTATCAGAGCAGGTTCCCCTGTGGGAACTGTTCCTAGGGCCCACCAACATTTTTTTTCCTGCCCGGAGCGCGCTCAGCCTTTGCCCGAGTCGCGCTCCCCTCTCACGGCCCCGTCGCGCCGCCCTTACGACCCCGTCGCGCCGCCTCAGCGGCCCCGTCGCGTCGCACCGCCCTCGCGGCCCTTTCGCGTCGCCCTCGCGGCCCTTTCGCGCCGCCCTCGCGGCCTCCTCAAGCCGCCCTCGCGACCCCTCCACGCCGCCCTCGCGGCCCCGTCGCCTACCCTTGCGGTCCCGGCGCCACCCTTCCCGGCCGCGGCGCCGCCCTTCCCGGCCCCGGCGCCGCCCTTCCCGGCCCCGGCGCCGCCTCTGCTGGCCCCGTCGCCCCACCCTTGCGACCCCGCGGCCCCACCCTTAAGGCGCCGGTCGCCACCCTTCGTGGCCCCGCCGCCGCCCTCAGCGGCCTCGTCGCCGCCCCACCCGGCCCCGCCGCCGTCCCCACGCGGCCCCGCCGTCACCACCGAGCCGCCGGCGCCGCTGAGCCGCCGATCTACCGAGCCGCCGCTGCTGCCGAGCCGCCCGAGCCACCCGAGCCGCCCGAGCCGCCGAGCCACCTGAGCCGCCCGAGCCGCCGAGTCGCCGAGCCGCCGAGCTCCAGTTGCTGCCGAGCCGCCGTGCCGCCGAGCCGCCCGAGCCGCCCGAGCCGCCGAGTCGCCGAGCCGCCGAGCTGCAGTTGCTGCCGAGCCGCCGAGCTGCCGAGCCGCCCGAGCCACCCTGTCCGGTAAGAGCGGCACCTCTACCACTGCGCTGCCCTTACCCTACTGCTCCAGCTGCTAGTCTACTGCTGTCATGGCTACCCCCAGTGTCCTCGCTTTTGACGCTGAGGGTCGGGCCATTGACTTTGACGTCTGGGTAGATGACCTGCAGCTTTTCCTACAGTGCGACAGGGCAGACGGTCTCTCTCTCTTTGACCTCACTTCTGGTGCCTCTTCTGCCCCTGCTGCTGATGCTGACGCCACTGTTCGCTCACAGTGGGCCACACGCGGCGCTGCTGCCCGTCTTGCTGTGCGCCGCCACTTGCCTACCGCTGAGCGTGCACACTTTAGTCAGTACAAGAGTGCTAAGACCTTGTACGACGCTGTAGTTGCACGCTACTCTTCCCCTGCCACTGCTGCACTTAGCCGCCTCATCCTGCCGTACCTCTTCCCTGACCTCGCCGCTTTTCCCACAGTCGCTGACCTCATTACGCACCTGCGCACTAGTGACACTCGCTACCGCGCTGCCCTTCCTCCTGAGTTCTGCGCCAAAACCCCCCCCCCTATGTACATCACCCTCTACTACGTAGTCACCCGGCTCCCTGACACCCTTCGCCCGGTCAGGGACCACTTTCTCTCTGTTTGCCCCACCACCCTCACCGTTGACCTCCTCGAGGAGCGCCTCCTAGCAGCAGAGAAGAGCATAGTCGCTGTAGGAGCCTCTCGTGGTGACCCTCGTGCCCCTGTCTTTGAGGGGTGCTCCCCCTCTCCTCTCTTGCCCTCTGTTGCCTCTGCTGCTGCGGCCGACCTCGTTGGTCTTGAGTCGGTCGGTGCGGCGTCTGCCCCTAGCGGGAGACGCCGCACTGGCAAGGGCAAGGGGGGCAGGGGCGCTGGAGGAGCTAGCGGGGGCGGTGGAGGCGGCGGTGGAGGCGGCGGAGGGGGTGGGGGTGGCGGTGGGGGTGGTGGCGGGGGTGGGGGCGTCGGTGGCGGCAGTGGAGGCGGAGGCGGCGGCGGCGGTGGCGGTGGGAGCGGAGGTGGCGGAGGTGGCGGCGGTGGAGGAGGCGGTGGCGGAGGAGGTGGAGCTGGTCGGGGTGGCGCTGCGCAGAGGGTCGGCTCCGGTGGTGGTCAGCGCCAGCAGCAGCAGCAGCAGCAGCAGCAGCAGCGCACTCGTGAGATCCCCCCCCCTCAGCAGCTTCGTGAGTGGTACGCTGCACGCCAGCGGGGTGGGGGTACTGGTCCGTGCACCTACGTCCTACGCACCGGCGACCGCGCGGGTGAGCCGTGCGGAGGTGCGCACTCCACCCAGCGCTGCTTTGGCCGCCTGACGGACGCTTGGCGTCACCAGTTCCCTGAGGCCACTGAGATCCCTCGCTGGGGCGAGCTGTCTAGGGCGGGAGTAGCTATATTTGACCTTGACTTTGATGCTATTCCTGCTGCCATGTATGCTGTGACTATTAGTGATGAGGGTGACTGTTACTGGTGTTTTCCGCCCGACCCGGGCATTGGGACTGCTGCTCTAGGAACTGGTGAGGCTGCTGCTCTAGGTGCTAGCGAGGCTGCTGCTCTAGGTGCCAGTGCGTCTGCTTCCTCAGGTGCTGGTGAGTCTGCTCTCTCAGGTACTGCGTCGGCTCCGGCCTCCCACACCCTCACTCTTGACTCGGGGGCTTCTCGCTCCTTCTTTCGAGACCGCACCACACTCACGCCGCTTGGTCGGCCAGTTGCAGTCTCTCTGGCAGACCCCTCTGGGGGTCCTGTCCTTGCTCACTTCTCCACTGTCCTCCCGTGTCCGGCGGCCCCCTCTGGCACCCTGTCTGGTCTTTACCTCCCCTCGTTCTCTACGAACTTGGTGAGTGGTGCTGACCTACAGGATGCGGGGGTTCACCAGTTCACTCCTGCGAGCCAGCGTGTGACCCACTGCACGGACGCTCGGACGGGCCGACACTTGGCCACGTTTACACGTCGGCCGGGGTCGAGCCTGTACACACTGACCACTGAGTCTCCTCCAGTCACTGCGTCTGGTCAGGCAGCTGCGTCGGGTCAGGTGTTTGCTGCAGCGTCCAGGTCTGGTCCTGAGTCTGCCCCCTGCTCGTGTCGCCTCCTGTCTCACGAGACTCTCCTCTGGCACCACCGCCTTTGTCACCCCTCCCTGCCTCGTCTCCGAGGCATGGCCTCCCGTGTCCTTGTCTCTGGTCTTCCCCGGTCCCTCCCTCCCCTTCCTCCGGGGCCTGCCCCTACCTGCGTCCCCTGTGTCGAGGGGCGGCAGCGTGCTGCCCCTCACTCCTCCCAGTTTCCTCCGACAGAGGCCCCGCTGCAGACGCTTCACATGGACGTGTGGGGCCCGGCCCGCGTCCGTGGACAGGGTCACGAGCGCTACTTCCTGCTGGTGGTTGACGACTACTCGCGTTACACCACAGTCTTCCCCTTGCGCAGCAAGGGTGATGTCACTGAGGTGTTGATCGACTGGATCCGCGCAGCTCGTCTCCAGCTCAGAGAGAGTTTCGGCTCGGACTTTCCTGTTCTGCGTCTGCACTCTGACAGAGGCGGAGAGTTCTCCTCTGGCCTTCTGCGAGCCTACTGTCGTGCACGAGGCATCCGCCAGACCTTCACGCTTCCGGACTCTCCACAGCAAAATGGGATTGCTGAGCGCCGCATTGGCATGGTCATGGACATCGCCCGTACGTCCATGATGCATGCGGCTGCCCCCCATTTTCTGTGGCCGTTTGCGGTTCGGTACGCGGCGCATCAGATCAACCTTCAGCCCAGGGTCTCCATGCCGGAGACCTCCCCAGCTTTGCTGTGGATGGGGAAGGTTGGCGATGCGTCTGCGTTCCGTGTCTGGGGATCTCGGGCGTTTGTCCGCGACTTGTCTGCGGACAAGCTGTCCCCTCGTGCTGCTCCCTGCGTCTTCCTTGGCTTCCCCCCTGATGCGCCAGGGTGGCAGTTCTATCACCCCACCTCTCGCCGTGTCTTGTCCTCCCAGGACGTCACGTTTGACGAGTCGGTCCCCTACTACCGTCTCTTCCCCTACCGCACTCCGTCCCTCCCCCCGCCTCCGCTCTTCCTTGTGCCAGGTCCCCCCCTGGTAGACCCCCTTCCCCCTCAGGGTCCTGCCCCTTCAGGTGTGTCCCAGGTAGACGCAGTCGAGCCTGTGGAGGTCGCTGGTGACTCTGGTGCTGCTGGGGGTGCTGAGCCTGGGGGTGCTGAGCGTGTGGGTGCTACGCCTGGGGGTGCTGAGCCTGGGGGTGCTGAGCCTGAGGGTGCTACGACTGGGGGTGCTGAGCCTGGGGGTGCTGAGTCTGGGGGTGCTGAGATTGGGGGTGCTACGACTGGGGGTGCTGAGCCTGGGGGTGCTACGCCTGGAGGTGCTGAGCCTGGGGGTGCGGAGCCTGAGGGAGCTGGGCCTGCTCGTGTGGCGTCTGGCGGTGCTGGGCCTGGAGGTTCTCTGGGTGCTCCGTCTCGACGGGAGCCACTCTCTCCATAGGAGGTGCGTGAGTGGTTTGCCCGGCGCTGGAGGCGTGCTGCTGGAGCTGGAGGTTCTTCGGCTGCTGAGGGTGCTGGTGCCACGGGTCCCGGAGGTGCTCGTACTGGGAGTACTGGAGCTGCTGGGCCTGCGGGTACTACTGGAGCTGGAGCTGCTGAGGGTGTTGGCGCTGAGGGGTGCTACTGGTGCTGCTGGGGGTACTGGAGCTGGAGGTGCTGCTGGCGCTGGTGCTACCACTGGGGGTACTGGTGCTGTCCCTGCTGTGTCTGGAGTCGCTGCGCAGCCTCGGCCGTACTTCGTTCCGCTTCTTGAGCAGGTTCTTGGTCTCCCGCCTTCTACTGGTCCTCCTCCTCCCTTAGAGTGTCCACAGCCTGTCCCGTCACAGTTACAGTTACAGCCGGCCTCCCCACTGCCTGCTCCTTCTCCCTACACTGGTCCTACTGGAGGTCTTGCTGAGCGTCGTGAGCCTGCGTCTCGTCCTGCGTCGCCTGTCCGTGCTGCTCGCGCTAGTGGTCGTGGTTCGCGTCAGCGTCCTCCCCCTGTGCCCGGCACGCACCGGATGTCTCTCCGTCCGTCCACTGCTCCTCTGCGTGCCCCTTTGCCTTCTCCTCCTGAGTCCTCTCTTCCTGCTCTTGCTGACCCGGAGTCGGACTCCCTTCGTGCTGCCAGTCCGTCTGTCACGCGTCTCCTTGCTACTGTTGTCACTGACCCTTCCTTTGAGTCCACTGCTGCGTCTGCCCTAGTTGCTGAGCTCGTCGACTTTGCTGCTCGCTGTCGTCTAGACTACGCTGCTAGTCTTGTTGCTGAGTCTGAGTCTGTCTGTCCTCCGTCCGTCGGGGGTGAGTGTGCCCTTGGCACGGACGTCCTTGAGGACAGACAGGAGGAGTTCCAGTGTTTGGCTGCTGCTTCACCTCATCTCGTGTCCGTACTGCTTACCCCTGAGGGAGACCCGGATGCACTTGACATCCCGACTCCGCGCTCTTACGCGGAGGCGATAGAGGGTCCCTACTCCTCTCAGTGGCAGGCAGCTATGGACGCAGAGATGGCTTCCTGGAAGTCCACAGGCACCTACGTTGACGAGGTTCCCCCGCCTGGGGCGAACATCGTCAGTGGCATGTGGATTTTCAGGGTGAAGCGGCCGCCGGGTTCTCCGCCTGTCTTCAAGGCGCGTTACGTGGCTCGTGGCTTCAGTTAGCGGCAGGGAGTTGACTACTTTCAGACCTTCTCTCCCACCCCGAAGATGACCACTCTTCGGGTACTGCTGCACATAGCTGCTCACCGTGACTACGAGCTACACTCTCTTGACTTCAGCACAGCTTTCTTGCAGGGCAGCCTGCACGAGGAGATCTGGCTGCGCCGCCCACTTGGCTTCACTGGGACTTTTCCTCCTGGCACCCAGTGGAGCCTCCGGCGGCCAGTCTACGGTCTCCGCCAGGCACCGCATGAGTGGCACGACACACTGAGGACTACGCTTGCGGCTCTTGGGTTTGCTCCCTCTACTGCCGACCCGTCGCTGTTTCTGCGCACCGACACTTCTTTGCCGCCGTTCTACATCCTCGTGTACGTCGACGACTTGGTCTTTGCCACAGCTGACACTGCTGGACTCGCCCACGTGAAGTCCGAGCTGCAGAAGAGACACACGTGCACAGACCTGGGTGAACTGCGCAGCTACCTTGGCTTGCAGATCACCCGGGACAGAGCACGCCGCACCATTACCCTGACTCAGTCACACATGGTGCAGCAGGTCCTTCAGCGCTTCGGCTTCACGTACTCCTCGCCTCAGGCCACTCCTCTGCCTACTCGCCACTCGCTCTCAGCTCTGCCTTCGGATGAGTCCGTAGAGTCGAGTGGCCCGTACCCAGAGCTTGTTGGCTGCCTCATGTACCTGATGACCTGCACTCGACCTGACCTTGCATACCCTCTTAGCATTCTCGCACGCTATGTTGCTCCTGGGAGACACAGACCGGAGCACATGGCTGCAGCGAAGAGGGTGTTGCGCTACTTGTGCAGTACGTCGGGCATGGGGCTTGTGCTTGGAGGGCAGAGTCCAGTGGTCCTCACTGGGCACGCAGACGCTTCTTGGGCTGACGACCAGGCTACGCAGCGGTCGTCACAGGGTTACACCTTCAGCCTTGGTTCCGGCTCTGTCTCGTGGCGGGCTACCCGCTCGTCTTCTGTTCTCGGCTCCAGTTGTGAGGCTGAGATCTACGCAGGGGCCATGGCTGCACAGGAGCTTCGCTGGCTCACCTACCTGCTGACTGACCTCGGAGAGCCGCCTCGTTCTCCTCCAGTGCTGTACGTAGACAACAAGGCCATGCTGGCCTTGTGTCGGGAGCAGAGACTGGAGCACAGAACGAAGCACATTGCTCTTCGCTACTTCCTTGCTCGTGAGCTACAGCAGCGTGGTCAGCTACGCCTTGCGTACGTGGCCTCTCAGGCCAACACTGCTGATATCTTCACCAAGGCACTTGCGCCTTGTGATCATCAGCGCTTCTGTACTCAGCTGGGTCTTGTGCCTACCTTGCCTCACTTGCTCACCCCTTGACCTTGTTTGTACTGTTACATATATATATACACCTGCTCTTGCTTGTTTAGCCTTATATATATATGTAATCCTGCATGTGAACTGGCCTTGTGGCCTTGAACTTGTGCTCGGAATGTGTGGTGACGTTGTGATCCACCCTGAGCTTGCTTTGCTTTGCTTGATTGGTCTTGTGACCCCTTGTCCTCCCCCACTTTGCCTATGGGGGTGTGTCAGATTTATATGACTTAGCTGCTGTAGGCTATAGTGGGGTAGCACATATGGGGTACAGCTTTCTAGGGTTTGTACTTGTACCCAACTTTCTCTTAGTCTTTTCATTCCTCGTTCATTTTCACAGGCAGTGCGTACGAGGATGCCCTGAAGTCTTGCAGAGGTGGCAGAACGGAGGTACGATTTTCGGTCGATTGTTGTTGTTGTTGTGGCGCCGTTGAGTGTGAAACGCGAATTCGGGCACTGATACCTTTCTCTTGTGTCGTTCTTCTTGCAGGTCCATGTCTTGCTGCTCGGCGTGGATTTCGGCGCAAAGTGCTGCTTCAGAAATTTTCCCGTGGGCTCGTAGTATGGCGCGAGTGGAGCGCCAGTGAGGACCAAGACCGCCGATGACAACCGTGACGAAGGCGTCCTCTGAAATCAATCCTCCACATCGAAGAAGCTTGTCGCGCAGCTCGCGGCAGCGACTGATATACGCCATTCCCTTCTCGCCTGGTTTCATTTCGATTGTTGTCAGCTGCGCCATTAACCGACTTTGGTTTACGCTGTCTGTTGCTTGATACAGGCTCTTCAAGTGATTGTACGCGAGCTCCGCGGAGTTGCCGTAGCCTCGGTAAGACCGTATGTTTTGTTGTTGAGTTGGAGTGATGTTCCTCAGTAGTATCGTGTACGCCATCATCGATTGATAGGTGTACTGCTGCTTCTCATACTGTGTGCCGTTTGTTGGGTATGGCAGGGACCCGTCGAAGAAGCCAAGGATTTGCGCTCCTTCCATCATCAGCTCGAATTCGAACGACCAGGTAAAGAAATCCTTCCCGTCGAAGGGTTTTGTCGTTTGCAGTTTTAGAACGTGCGCGAACTGCGACTGGACTTGTAGTGCGTCCAGCGTTCTCTCTTGTCCCGGTGCAGGTTGTGGTTGTGGCATGAAGCTGACGGAGCCGCGCTGGGGCTCGTACGGAGCGAAGGTAGGTTGCTGTTGTTGATTCCCGCGTGCGTAGGATGAGCCATCGAGACTCATGGGCGTCACGTTGTTGTTGTTGTTGCTGTTGTTTGATTGCGCAGGTGCTCCTTGCTGATGCTGCTCGTAGAAGGACATGAAGGAGAAGAACTTCTCCATCATGCTTGGATCGAAGCCCGCGCCTTGGTTTGCGGGTGTTTCAGTAGACCCAGCTGCCGGTCTCGTTGTTGTGCCTTCCTCTGTCTGTAGGCCAGAGGCAGGAGGTGGAGTAGGAGTAGTACCAGGAGAGCCGTTGGAGGAGCTCCTCTCCTTTCTGGTAGACATGTCTCTTGGTGTATTAGGTGTTAAGGAGAAATAATTTTAACCCTAACCAGCTCTCATACCATGTTGGGCTGAGTGCCCCTTAGGATCTTTGGTAGGGTTAAACTCTGGGTAGAGTGATGTAGTAGCGGAATCGTTTAAATGAAGTCCTTGAACCACCTTGCGCTGGTATGTGAGGGCAAAGTAAGTTGATTAAAACAAGCAAGTACAAAGGTTTATATAAGAGTACAAAGAATACGAAGAGATATAATTAAACTGTTTTACTGTTGCGGTTCGATACAGTGCGACTCGGGCAACTGCTCAATGTCGAGTCAGTTGTGTGTCCTTGCTATCGCGCTGCATTTGTCAAGTCAAAGGCCGCTGACCTTTGACTTTCGCGTAACCTCCAGCGGTTACTTCAACCTCCGAGGGTCGACTCGCTGGTGCCTCGATATGCTCTGCTTCGCTTGTGCCTTGGTGTTTCGACACGACAGAGGCGCTTAAGATTGTTTGTTCCCAACAGTTTCTTCGTGAGGAAATCGGCTGCCATTTCGCCAGTTGGACAGTAGGTGAGCTGGACCTTCCCTTTGTCGATTTCGTCCTTCACGAAGAAGTAACGCAGGGCGATGTGTTTCGTGCGGTTGACGAAGCCTGGCTTGTTGGCGATTTTGATCGCGCTCTGGTTGTCGCAGAGTAACTTTAAGGACCCGTTCATCGCCGTCTTCGTTTCATGTAGGAGTTCCGTGAGATAGAGTCCTTCGCGAACTGCTGCGCTTGCTGCGATGAATTCTGCTTCTGCTGACGAGAGGGCGATGAGTTCTTGTTTGTTGGAGTTCCAGGAGATGGTTCCTGCGGGCTCGAGTTTGAAAATGAAGCCTGTGCGGGACCTCCTGTTGTCTACGTCCCCTGCGTGGTCAGCATCCACGTAGCCGGTGAGTTGTAGTGGCGCTGTTAAGTTGGCCTTGTAGGTAAGGCCAATATCAGGCGTAGAGATGAAGTATTGTAAGGCGCAGCGCAGGTCTGCTAGGTTCTCCCCTTCAGGTCGGCGCAGGTACTGGGCGAGCTGGCTGGCGATGTAGGATAAATCCGGGCGGCATGTGACGGCGGCGAACAGTAGGCATCCGAGCTGCTGCTGATAGAGACGGTGATCAGCTGGTGAGAGCGGAGTAGTGTCGGGCTCGTGGTTAGGCGGAGGAATGCGGAATGGGGTGGTGACGCCGACGGGAGCTATCCCGAATTTCTTAGCAAGGGTCTCGGCGTACTTTGCGGCGGAGAGATGAATGGTGTCCGCGGTCTGAGTGATGTTGAGGCCGAGGAATTGAGTGACCTCGTGGTCGATCGCGACCTCCAGTTTTTCCTGAATTTCGCGTTCGAAGCGGTTGAGCAGGTCGTTGTCGTCGCCGGTGTAGAGAAGATCGTCGACGTAGGCGACGAGCAGGATGAAGTGGCCGCGGGATTCGAGGCGGTACATCCCCTGATCGTGGGGAAGCTGCTGGAAACCGAGCTCGATGAGGACGCCGTGAAGATGCTGCAGCCACAGGCGAGGTGCCTGTTTGATGCCGTACAGGGACTTTTGCAGGAGACAAACTGCGTTGCCGTCTTCTTCGAACGTGTGTGGCTGCTCGACGTAGATGATAGCGTCGACGATCGCGTAGAGGAACGCATTGGAGACGTCGATCTTGCGAAGCGGGCGCTGTTTCACGGCGGCGATGCAGAGAAGAATGCGTACTGAGGTATGACGACCGACTGGTGCGAAGGTCTGGTTGTAGTCCACGAATTGTGTCTGCTCGAATCCGCGAACCACCCAGCGCGCTTTATTTTTTTCGACTGTTCCGTCCGCGAGGGTCTTGATGCGGAAGACCCACTTCCCTGTAAGGATCTTCCTCCCCTTTGCGTGGCGCCGTGGTACCAGCTTCCTGGTTCCGCGACGTTGCAGTGCAGCGACTTCTGCGGCCATGGCGGCTCTCCACTTCTCGGCATCGGACCCGTTGAGAGCCTGGCGAACGGTGGTGGGCTCGACCAGCTGCTGGTTACCCCGCACGGCGACAGCGAGGCCGAGGATGCGAAGGCCCATGAGGTTGGATTCGGCTATGGTGGTAACTTCGACCACGTCGTCGTCGTCACCAGGGATGTCGCGAAGGGTGTCCTGAGATGAGTCACGAGCTGGGTCTTCGTTCATGGGTGAGTGCATTTCTGCACTTGCGTAATCGTGCTGTGCCTGTACTGCTTCGTGGGGATTGGTGTCTGTTGGGAAGAATGTGGGAGTGCCGAACTGCTCCGTAACGGGGATGAAGGGTGCTTCGTCTGCTGCTGCCTCGTCTGGCTGTTCTCCTGCCACGTCAACGTCGTCCTCGTCATTGGCGTAGCTGTGCTGTCCCAGGAAAATGTTGTCCGGTGCGTTCTGTGCAGTGCGGTGCTGGCGGTACAGTGGCAAGGTCAGTCTTTCGTAGAAGATGCAGTCATGTGAACGCGTGAGCTGGTGGGTGGCGAAGTCCAGAATTGTCCAGGCGTGGTATTCAGATTCGATTCCGAGGTGAATGCCCCAGCGAGCGCGATCCTCAAATTTTCCAGTTCGGGCAGTGTGAGGGCGGTACTGTACCATACACCCGAAGACTCGCAGCATGCGTGTATCGGGGTGTTTTCCGGTCCACTCCTTAAAAGGTGAGCTGTTGTTGGGCAGTGCTTTCGAGGAGAGCATGTTGTGCAGCCAAACTGCATGCGCCATGGCAAAGGGCCAATACTTGGTTGGCACAGCCGACTGCTTCATGAGGGCTCGCATTTTTGTCGCAAGGCTCCTGTTGGTTCTTTCCGCCAATCCCTGCTGCTCGTGGGCGTAGGGCAAGGAGACCATCCTCTTGATCCCTCTCTGCTTGCATAGGGTTTTGAAGTCATCCGACATGTACTCCAGAGCTCCGTCTGTCTGGAACGCTTTCAATTTGTTGTCGTCACTTTGGTTTTCCGCCATGGCGAGCCAAACTTCGAAGCAGTAGTAGGCGAGGTAGCGGTCCTTGACGTTCACGGCCCAGACGAAGCGTGTGCCGGCGTCAATGAAGGTGAGGGTGTACTGCTCCCCTCCAACTCCTTTCGCCGTGAGAACCAGGAAATCGCTGTAGACTTTCTCCATGGGTTTGTATCGTTCGGCTCCCGGAATCTTTTCGGCAAAGGGCGTGTGGCGGAGTGCGGCTGCCGGACAGACGGTGCAATTAGGTAGATCGGTTCGTGGTTTCAGCAGCTTTCCATCGGGCAGCAACAGTGCGTCTGCCGCAAAAACATTTGCGTTGATGCAGTTGTTGAGCACTTCGATTGATGGGTGTCCCATGCGTTGATGCCAGATGTCTCCGTCAGCCCGATATCCCTTGGTGCGCGTGTACAACTCCTTTTCTCGTGCTAATATCTCCTCCGCTGTTTCTTGCCTTGTTGCGTCCGCAGGTTCATCGGGCACGGTGATTTGAACTGCCGCTGCTTGAATTGTCACGCCATGATACGTTCCGCTGGTGTCGCCGACGGTAACAGTGTCCATTGTTACCGGCAGCTCCGGTGGTTCCTCTGAACGCGCAGGCGAGGTTCGTGCGCGACGATCTTCGAGCTGCGTGATTTCTTCTCCCTCGAAGTTGGTATCGCCGATCGCCACTCCCCTTGTCTCGAGGCAAAGGTAGTCCCTGCCGTCTGTCGTGATGGGAAGTAGATGAGGTCCGTACTCCGTTAGTAGTTCTTCCTCCTCTGCTTCTGGTGCATCTTCAGTAATTTCTGGTTCTTCTGCTGCTTCTTCTGCAGGTGCGTCGGCGATGCTTCCCCATCCGGTTCCAGCTGCGACGGCTTCCCCCAGTGCGGTGTTCTTCATGACCCAGCGTACATCGGCTGCGTCCCATCCTTCTGTTGTGTTCCAGCCGGTGGGGCGCTCGACAGGTGGCCAGAAGGTTTGCGTGCTTGTCGGCTCGGTTGTTTAGACTGCCGTTCCTGACATGATCTCCTCTCCTTCTTCCACTGCTTGTGGTCCGATTTCGGCAGGGTTTGTTGTCGAGGCGACGGATGACCCGGAGGGTCAAGGACGAGAATGTGTTCGTTGTCGTCGGTGGTTCTGGGCGACTCAAAGTCGAGCACAAAAACGCCTTCCACACTTGTTGCCTTCCCGATGAAGATGCCGTTGTATATTAAGTGCATTTCGTCTTCTGTTGTTTGCAGGCCAACCCCGCACTTCATCAGCTGGTGGAGCGATAGAAGGTTGTACCGAAGCTCCGGCACGATGAGAACATCGCTGATGTGGATGCAGTAGCCAGTGTCGTGGGACTCCAGTTGCACTTGTCCGCGGCTTCTGGCGTAGATGGTTTGGCTGTTGGCAACGGTGATCTCCACTTCGTTGAAGAGTCGCTCTCTGTTGAGGATGAAGACATCTGAAGACACCATGTGTTGACCACAGCAGCTGTCCAGGTACCACGTGTTGACTTCCTTTCTTGCCTTGGCCAGATTTGCAAGCTTCGGAGTGGTGTGATGGTCCATGTCGTGATTACTTTCGTAGTCGTAGTAACATTCTCCGTCGTCGTCTACGATGCGTGCAGGTGGTGACTCCTGGATCCACTCCGGCGCTTCCCAGTCAAACTGCATCCGTCCAACCGTTAACTCATCGTAGGTTGGATCATTCTCCTCTTCTTCTTCGACTGATCCTTCGGGCCGCTCCTGAGGCGGGTCTGCGAACATATCTTCCCAGCTGCGGAAGAACTGGTAGTGACGGTTGAGGCGAGGCGGTCCATGACGTACCATGCAAGTCAAGACCTTGCTTTTGCCTTTGTCGTTTGTGTTCGCAGAGAGACGCGCCGGGGCTTGGGACGTACTGGCGACGGCTGGCGGCGACACAGTTTGGTTACGCGCTGTGGCTCCTCCTTGCTGGTGAGCAGCAGCACCCTTCTGGTTGTTGTTGCTGCCGTTCAGCTTCCAGCAGTCTTGAATCATGTGCCTAGTCTTCTTGCAGTACTTTCAGAAGAGTCTTTTCTTGTCCGGTGGCGCTTGAGCGTAAAAGGCAATCTTCTCCTTTTTGTTGCCTCGTTCGTTGTACAGGTCGATTTCCTTCTGCTCGGAGAGAAGCGTGGAGCAGAGGGCAGTTTCGCTGAGAGTGCCTTGTGTGCGAAGGAGGGACTTACATTGGCGCCATTCCGGGCTCAATCCAGCAAGGATGATGGTGACGAACATGTCGTCAGGGAAGTTGCCGCCGCTTTTCCTGAATTGATCTCTCAGGTTCCTGCAGCGGTTGATGTATGGTCCGGCCTTTTCGGCGGGAAACATCTTGACGTTGTTCAGCTGGTTGAGCAGGCGACTGAGTGTCACCGAATCTGTTGCCATGTGGCAGGTGCGCAGATGTTCCCAGGACTTTTGCGCGGGCGCCCATTCGTTTTTGAAGGGGCGAATGCTCAGCTGTTCTTCGGGCGACAAGTTCCGGATCAGGACGGTGAAGGCCAGGAGTGATTCGTTGTAGTATTGCGTCTTCTCCTGAGGTGAGCCGTTTGTTGGGAAGGGGTATGATCCGTCATAGTACATCCAGATCTGAGCGCCCTGAGTGAGTAGTTCGAATTCGAAACTCCACGTGTAGAAGTCTTGTCCGTCGAAGGGCTTGGTAGTTCTGAGCTTCGACGTGGAGAGGAACTTGCTCTGCATTGAAGTCATTGCCTCGTAATGTGTTTGTTGTGCTTGAGCAGATCCTTGAGCTCCGCGGTTGTTGAAGGTGAAGGATCGTTCAGATCCAGCTCCTTGAGGACCGGGAGGTTTTCGGGCGTAACTTGAGCCGTCAATGCTCATGGGCTGGTGGCTCTCCAGTGCACTGATGCGGGAGATCAGCTGCTCGAGGAGCGCTGTGTCCACGGTCGTCGTAGTAGAGGCGACATTGGTGGAGGGTTGCACTGGGTTTTCCCCAGCCTCTCCGCAGTCTGCGCCTGGCATGTTGATGCCCTTGATGTCGTTGATGTTGAGGTTTAATTTATAAAGAAGCTTTGTCGGAAGCCCCTTTTAGCAGATCCTAGAATCCAAACTAGCTCTCATACCATGTTAGAGTGAGGATCTTGGACAGGATAGGAAGTGCTTTGGTAGAGTTGGTAGCGGAAGTCTTGTAAGAACTCAGATCATAGTGAATGTAAATGACCAAGTTGATTAAAAGATAGAATACAAGGAATATAAATAGTCCTAGTTTAGCCATGTACTCTAAGGGGTACATTCCCTTATTATAACTGTTTTACAGGCATTTCTACAGTGACTCTGACTGTTGTACTGCCTTTCTTGTTACCAAGTCGCTGCATGTAACCTGTACGGTTACGCCTGTTGCCATTCCTTGATGGTAAGTCAAGCGTCGGTCCAGATGGTCAACAGTCGCGACAGTTGACTCTTGCGACTGTTGACCTCCCTGCCCTTGTTACGGGCTGATCTGATACTGCGGTAGTTACTACTTCGCCAGAGTCAGGTGCGATACTACTGCACCTACTGGAATGCCAAGTACAATTTCCTTCACACTCCAACACGTAAGACCCACGCTATTCAATTGTTCAGCGGGAGAGAGAGGTTTGCTCTGTACAAATGGTGGGAAGACAATTAAGGAGGTCTAAAAGAATTGTTGAGCAACCATGAAGCTCTTAAGTCAGGGTGAATGTGCGGCATGCCATCAAACGACATGTCAAGCAAAGTTTCGTGGCCTGGGAGATGCAAGACGCTGAGCGACACTGATTTTTGACAGATTGTCTGGAACTGCGCCAAAGGAAAAATTTAACGGCGATGAGGAACTGAGCGAGAATGAGCTGGAGGGTTTCGAAAGAGGTGATGGACACGTCACGTCGCGATATCTCCTTTCGCACCGATTATTCCAGGTAACCTTTGCCGCAGCGCCAACGAAGAGATTCCAAGGGACAGTTTGACCAACCCGTGATGAGAGGGGAAAATAAACTTGCTCTGTGGAGAGCAACTGAGCGTAAGGCCAGAGTCGCAGGGACAGCTACCGGGCATTCAAAGAAGAGATGCAAGAGCGACTCCAACGAACCAGTCCGACAGGAGGAGCAGATACCCCGATCAGCTGCGAAGGTGAAACGGGACCCTCTCGGGAGAGAGCTAATATAAAGGCGGAAGAGCACATCCCTCTGTAAACCCGGCCGGTCACGAAGGAAATTGTGAGAGAGCTCAGGAAGGGTTAAAGGGGGAGGACCAGAGAGAGCTGCTATCCGCCGAGTATCTTGGTCAAAAGGTTGTCGTTGGCAGAGAAGGCGTCGGATGGTTGCGAGTGAGGGGGTTCCCTTCGAGAGAATTTCCAGGCGTGCTCCAAGCCCTGCATCTTCATGAATGTTGAGCTGAGAAAAGCCCTTAGGATCTTTTCAAGGCTAAGACCCCCTAAGTAGGAATGTTGTAATTGCGGAAGCGTTCTTAATGAACTGTTGAACCAGCTTGCACTAGTGTGTGTGAGCAAGAGATTGATTATAGCAAACTCATACAAAGGCTTTTATAAGATTACAAGGAATATGAAAAGGTGCAACTAACTGTTTTACTGTTGCTGTTGCAGTTCGATACATGTCAGAGGTCCACTGGAGATCCCCGATTGATCCTAGGGAAGGGTTACAGGCATGTTGGCCTGGGGGGGTTATGGGCGCACTGACCCGCTACTTAATAAGCCCTTTTATCCCAGTGGTCTAGTGGCTGGGATTCTGACATGGTATCAGAGCGAAGGTCTCGGGTTCGTATCCCGGTGTGTGCACTTCGGGCACCCCAGTGCGGGGGGGTGTCAGAGGTCCACTGGAGATCCCTGATTGATCCTAGGGAAGGGTTACAGGCATGTTGGCCTGGGGGGTTATGGGCGCACTGACCCGCTACTTAATAAGCCCTTTTATCCCAGTGGTCTAGTGGCTGGGATTCTGACAATACAGTGACGACTCGGGCAACTGCTCAATACCGAGTCAGTTGTTTGTCCTTGCTGTTGCGCTTTATTTCGTCGAGTCAAAGGTCGCTGACCTTTGACCTTCTCGTAACCTCCAGCTGTTACTTTCGGTTAACCTCCTCGGTTAACTCGCCATTGCTTCGCTGTGATTCACCTCGTTTGCTGTTTATTGTTTTGACACAACAGAAGCGTTAAGTCACTTGTTTCCAACACTCCCATTTGCTTCTGGAGTGTCGCTGGTGGTGACGTGGCTTTGTCCAGTCAGCAGCATGCAGTACTCGAACTTCTGCTTTCCAAGTTTCTTGGTCAGATAGTCGGCTGCCATCTCGCATATAGGGTACTAGGATAGCTCGAGTCTCCATTTTCGATCTCGTCTTTCATGAAGAAGTACCGGAAGGCGATGTGCTTCGTTCGAATAGCGAACCCGTTTTTGTTCGCTATGCGAATGGCCGATTGGTTGTCGCAGAATAGGGAGAAGCTGGGTAACTAAGCCAGCTTTGCTTCTTCCAGTAGTTTGCGAAGGTACAATCCTTTCTTGGTGGCTGAGCAGAGTGCAATATATTCTGCTTTTGCTGAGGAGAGAGCGATTAATTCTTGTTTGCTCAACTGCCACGAGATAGGTCCGATAGGCTCGAGTCGGTAGATGTAGCCGGTGCGCGATCGCCTGTTGCCGGAGTCGCCGGCGTGGTCAGCATCCACGTAGCCGGATAGCTTAGGTGTAGAGGTTTCACTTTTGTGGTAGGTTAGGCCGATCGTCGGGGTGCTGATAAGGTACTGAAGAGCGCGGTCGAGCTCAGCCATGTGATCTACTTCAGGCTTCTTGAGGTAGGTGGCGATTTGGCTCGCTGAGTACGATAGGTCCGGTCGACAGGTAACAGCTGCGAAGAGCAGACATCCCAGCTTTCGTTGGTAGTCGCGTATGCTGGCCGGTTTGAGTAGAGCGGAGGTTTCCTTGCGATTTCCGTCAGTGTAGCGGTACGGTGTGGTGATGGCGGCTGGGGTAAATCCGAAGCGCTTGGCGATGGTGTCGGCGTATTTTGCGGCGCTGAGGCAGATGGCGTTCTCTCCGTCTTGTATGTTGAGTCCCATGTACTGTGTAACGGTTGAGGAGACGGTGACTCTGAGGTCCCGCTGCAGCTCCCTTTCAAACCAGGTTGTAATGCCGTCGGCTGAACCGATGTAGAGTAAATCGTCCACGTAGACGATGAGCACAATGTAGTCAGGGCCTTTTGTGAGTCGGTACATCCCTTGGTCGTGCGGTAGTTGGCGGAATCCGATGCGGATTAGTCGAGCGTGTAGGTATTGCTGCCACATCCCCGGAGCTTGCTTGATGCCGTATAGGGACTTTAGCAGTTGACAGACTTGGTTGGGATCTGCGTTAGAGCCGAGCGGTTGCTCGACGAAGATCTCAGCATCAACGGGAGCATACAGAAAGGCGTTAGCAACGTCGATTTGGCGGAGATTCTTCCGCTTCATGGCGGCTATCGCGAGGAGAATCTGCAGTGAGGTGTGTTGGCTGACTGACGCGAAGGTTTCGGTGAAGTCCCGTCCGTGCTCTTGGTCAAAGCCGCGTACGACCCAGCGCACCTTAAACTTGTCGATCGTTCCGTCAGCTTTTGTCTTCACGCGGAAGACCCATTTTCCGGTGAGGATGGGTTTGTTGCATGCCACTGCGATAGGTATGACTTTCCAGGTGTTGCGTTCTTCCAGCGCTTTTAGCTCTCTGTCCATCGCTTCGCGCCATTTTTCCCTGTGTTCCCCCCCCAGAGCCGGCTGAACTGTGGCAGGCTCCTTAGGCGGCGGTGCTCCGTGGACGGCAGTGATGAGGCCCAGTATCTGCAGCCCACTCTGTGTGTAGCGAGGGAGAGTTGCGTCCTCGGGATAGACTGCTTCGTCTCCTGCTTCTGGATCAGGTAAGAAATTTGGGCCTATGCGTTCTGAAATGTTGGTGTCGACTGTGTGGGGTGTAACGTAACCGTTGTCGGCAAAGTCGTAGTAGACTTCGGCGTTGATGCTTTCGCGAGAATTGTCGTCGTCCATTGGCACGTCAACTGAATAGTAAGGAAGAGGTCCGGCTTCTTCCGATGCTCTGTCCATGTTCTGCTCCTCCCAGTCAGCCTCATCTGCTGTCGAAGCAAAGGCTTGGTCACCACAGAATCCTCCTGTGACGTCTCGCTCTGCTTCCAGGTTGTCCAGGTTCGTCTGAAGGGTGAGTCGCTCGTAGAAAATTACATCACGTGCTGCTACTGTTTCCTTTGTGTGGATGTCAAAGATCTTCCATGCGTTGTAGTGTTTTTCGATGCCCAGGTGTAGTCCCCACTGTGCGCGTTGGGAGAATCGGCCGGCTCGTACAGCTGGGGGTCGGTACTGTACCATGCAGCCGAACACTTGTAATATTTTTGTGTTGCCCAATTTTCCTGTCCACAGCAGATGCGGTGATGCGTTGTTCGGGAGCGAACGAGAGCAAGCTGTGCAACATTACAGCGTGGTCCATTGCCTCGGGCCACTGGTGGTTGGGTAATCGCATGCCACATAGCAGCTTGCGCATGGTGTTCTGGAGGGTCCTGTTCATTCTTTCTGCCACGCCTTGCTATTGATGGGCGTAGGGAAGGGAGATGAGTCGCTTGATGCCTCTCTCTGCCAGGTACTGCTTGAACCACTGTGACTGATATTCTCCTCCCCCGTCTGATTGGAAGCTTTTCAGCTTCACTCCTGATTCCCGTTCTGCTACTAGAAGCCATGCGACGAAGGCTTCGAAAGCCATATCACGGCTCGGAAGATTGAGGTGCCAAACGTATCAGGTGGCGGCGTCGATGAACGTGATGACGTAGTTGTATGCTCCTTGTCCGCTTTCACGGTTGGATAATATGTCACTTTAAACCTTCTCCAGTGGTGCATATGCACGAGCGCTCGGAGTGTGATGAGAGACGAACGGCTGATGAGGTAAGTCGGCTTCGGGGCAGGTGAAGCATGTACCGAGGACTCGTTGAAGCTCTCTGCCATCAGTTAAAAGTAATGAGTCTTTGTTAAGTACTCCTGCCCTTATCGTATTATTTAATGTTGTGTTGCTCAGGTGTCCCATTCTTGCATGCCAGATTGATTCACTGACGCGATGTCCGGGTGATCGCCTGTATAGGTCGGAGTTGGAGTAGAAGCTGGCGGTGAGGTTGGCGCTTCTGTGGACTTTGCGTGGAGTGGGAATCAGCTGCTGCGCAGGAGTCGGTGGAGTACCGTCGATGAAAATTGGTGCCGTTGAAGGACCCGTGATCAGTGTCATGGTTGGTGTTGTCTCTGCTGCTGCCGGTGTTGTCCTTGCTACTGCCGATGTTGTCTCTGCTGCTGCCGATGTTGTTTCTGCTGCTGCCGGTGTTGTCTCTGCTGCTGCCGGTGTTGTCTCTGCTGCTGCCGGTGTTGTCTGTGCTGATGCCGATGTTATCTCTGCTCCTGTTGTTGTTTGTCGAATTGTTGCTAACGCTCTCGTTCGTCTTGCTTCAGGTATAGTGTGTGAGTACCAGAAGCCTTCAGGGCTGAAATCGGGGTCGAGATTTGGCGGGTGTGTCCAAGAAGTGAAGTTAACGATTCCGTTGCTGTCGGCGGTGCCTTGATCTGGAATGAAGTCGAGAACGAAGATGTTGTTCTTCAGCACTTCCTTCCCGATGTAAAGTCCACCCCTTCCGTTGTACAGTTTGAACTCCTGTGTGGTGCTGTCAGGTTTGAGATAGATTCCCTTCGCCATTAGTTGACCGACGCAGAGGAAGTTGTAGCCAAGTCCTTCTGTAATCAAAACTTTTGACATATGTAGGATGACGTTAGTTTATCGAGATTGAAATCGAACTACCCCCTGTCGTCGTGTGCGCAGGTTCTGGTTGTTGGCGACAGTAATCACAACTTCACGATGAAGCTGCTGCTCTTGTTGTACGAAGCGACCCGAAGAGCACATGTGCTATCCACAACAACTTTCTGAGAACCAAGTATCCATTCCGGATGGCTCGCTTTGGGCAATAGCTGCATACGTCGAATTTAGCTCCAATAATTCGCGGCGAGGAGTGCTTTCGTCGAGCTGTTCTTCCAGTGAGTAATACGGTGGCGATCCGGTGATGCAGGAGTCTGTCGTTCTTGCCATGCAACTCACGATGTTTCTTGTGCCTTGTGCAGGTTTTGTCGTTGATGTCGTTGAGGACTGCACTTGATTGGTGGGATGCGCCTGTGTAGAAGTCACTTGACTGCTTGAGGGCCGAAGTTGACGTTGCGGCGACGTTGACTACTGCTCATTCGGACAGTGAGTGCGAGGGTGTCCTGACGTCTTGCAGAGATGGCAGAACAGCGGTACGTACAGTTAAGCTTGATGTTTGTTCTATCGATTGTTGTTGTTGTAGCGCCGTTGGGTGTGAAACGCGAACTCAGGTGCTGACGCTCTTTTCTTGTGTCGTTCTTCGAGTAGGTCCATGTCCTGCTGCTCAGTGTGTATCTCAGCGCAGAGGGTTGCTTTGGAGATCTTTCCGTGGGCTCAAAGAATGGCTCGAGTGGAGCGCCAATGAGGACCGAGGCCAGTGATGATGGCTGTAACAAAGGCTTCTTCAGATATCGATCCACCGCATCGAAGGAGTCTATCACGTAGTCCGCGGCAACGGCTGACATACACAATTTTCTTTTCGCCTAATTTCATTTCCACTGTTGTCAGCTGTGCCATGAGGTGACTCTGATTGACGCTGTTTGTTGCTTGATACAGGTTCTTCAGGTGGTTGTACGCGAGCTCGGCGGAGTTGCTGTATCCTCGATAAGACCGGATGTTTAGTTGCTCGTTCGGTGTTATGTTGCGTAGGAGTATTGTATACGCCATCAGTGACTGATACGTATACTGTTGCTTGTCGTTCTGTGTTCCGTGCGTTGGGTATGGCAGGGAACCGTCAAAGAATCCGAGGATTTGCGCGCCTTTTATCATCAGCTCGAACTCAAATGACCAGTTATAAAAATCTTTGCCATTGAAAGGCGTCGATGTCTGCAGTTTCAAGACGCGTGCGAACTGCGATTGAACCTGAATCGCGTCCAGTGTCTTTTCTTGTCCAGGTCAAGGCTGCTGGTGTGGCATGAAGCTGATGGAACCACGTTGAGGCTCATACGGAGCAAAGGTAGGTTGCTGCTGGTTTCCGCGCGCATAGGATGAGCCGTCAAGGCTCATAGGAGTGACGCCATTGTTGTTGTCGCTGTTGTTTGATTGCGCAGGTGCTGCTTGCTGGTGCTGCTCGTAGAAGGACATGAAGGAGAAAAATTTCTCCATCATGCTTGGGTCGAAGCCTGTTGCCTGGCTCGCAGGAGTTTCAGTAGAATCAGCAGCTGGTCTTGTTGCTGTGCCTCCCTCTGTCTATAGGACAGAGGCTGGAGGTGGAGTAGGAGTGGTACTGGGAGAGCCGTTAGAGGAGCTTCTCACATTTCTTGTTGCCATGCCTTCTATTGTTGTAGGAGTGTTAATGAAGTTGGATCTTGCTTTGTGAGCTCTCATACCATGTTGGGCTGAGAAAAGCCCTTAGGATCTTTTCAAGGCTAAGACCCCCTGAGTAGGAATGTTGTAATTGCGGAAGCATTCTTAGTGAACTGTTGAACCAGCTTAGTGTGTGAGAGCAAGAGATTGATTATAGCAAAGTAATACAAAGGCTTTTATAAGATTACAAGGAATATGAAAAGGTGCAACTAGCTGTTTTACTGTTGCTGTTGCGGTTCGATACAGTGACGACTTGGGCAACTGCTCAATACCGAGTCAGTTGTTTGTCCTTGCTGTCGCGCTGTATTTCGTCGAGTCAAAGGTCGCTGACATGACCTTCGCGTAACCTCCAGCTGCTACTTTCTCGATTGACTCGCCATTGCTTCGATGTGATTCACCTCGTTTGCAGTTTATTGTTTCGACACAACAGAAGCGTTAAGTCACTTGTTTCCAACAATGAAGAGGGCCTGTACATGAGCATACATAACATGCGCAATATCAAATGTGGAAATACAAATAATTTCTTTTTGAATGAGAAAATCCTTAGCTACTTGAAAGATGCGTGCAGTGAGCAGACGTGGGGAGAAAGAAACAGCTTCAAAGGCAATGGAGGGTAGCGGAAGGGGGGCATTAATAGGGATATACCAATCCCCGACTGCCACCTGAGGTGAAGGAGGGTTGGAGAGAAGAAGTTGGGCAACGCAAATGGTTATCTTCAATATATTGACAGCTGATGTTGGCAGTGCAATATATTTTTCCAATCATTGTTAGATTCATCGCCCCCTGAAACCACTCTCCAACGTTCCAAACCTCCATCGTCCCAAGCTTCAAGAGACCCGATCTATTTACGGTTTAGGGAGATTATGTGAGGTCCAGAAGGGTCGAGAAAGATACTTCAAAGTTTGTAAACTCTTGCATCATAAAAAAAATGCACATGTTGTTCAGAGCATCACCAACACTTAGAGCATCAAGTTATGGCCGTCAATCATGTTTTGACCAAGTACCTCGTCGCTAGGACTGCCTCCAGCAGTCTGCGTAGTGGTTACTCAACAGCGATGCAATAGCTCGAGATGTCGCGTACCCGCAAAATGCTGCATCGTCCAATCATCAGCGCCGACTCATACGCCATGGGGTCGTCAGCAGATTGACTGCACTCGCGTTCTCTCTCCCTTCCCCTCCTCACTCGGGAGTATCCCTTTGTAGAACGAGCCGCTTTCTCACTACATATACGCCTCTATTCCCTCCCTTCACCATGTCTCGCCCAGTAGCTCCACACGAGTTTCCTCCTTGCCCTCCCGGCCCCTCACGCCTTTCATCGCTCGCACGCTCTTCCTCAGTCCGCCATCGCAGGCTGCACCGCTACCAGCCTACTAGTCCAAGCGACGGTTCAGCGTGCAGCGCCAGCTGTCCGCTAATCCCGTCTCTCATCACCATGGCGCGTGGCGGGCCGCGTTCTACCCTTCAAGCGGCGTGCCTCGCCGCGGTCCTCGCTGGCATCGTTGCTCTAGCGCTGCTCCCAGGAACCAGCGCGCAGGATGCGCTCGCGGAGGCCCCGGATCAGCTGTGACATCGCAAAGCCTGTCGCATGGTGTGGTGCGGCGTGGTGTGGTGCGGCGTGGTGTGGAGCGGCGTGGTGCGGTGTCGTGTGGTATGTGGTGGTCTGCAATGTCCAGCTGGAAGCCAATTCTGAGGTTCTGTCTGCAGCACGACATGGAGTGGATCACACGCCTTCTCATGCATCAGCCACGACATCTCTAGTTTGCTGTGCTCATGTATATCGTTTCCCTGCTCAACTGCATACACACTACTCTGCCATGCCTGGCACGACGTGCCTAACGACCATCTCTCATTGATGTGAACTTTTTGAATTGAACCATGAACCTTGCTGTGCCATTCGTCTCCCTCCTCGTTCACACTTTGTCCCTCCTCCTTCTCTCTATGAACACCCCATGCTTGTCCCACAGGCTGCAACGAGGACAGTGGGTCAACGGCTAAATGCATCGTGAGGGATGACAAGCCCGAGTGTGTGTGCCCGGTGTCTCAAGTCTTTGACGCCAATGGAAAGCAGTGCCTGTCAAAACATTTATGTTTACATTTATGTAGGCTGTATTGGGGATAGCCTTAGGGGGTACAAACACCTTCTAGACACTTTGCTTGTACCTCGCTTCCTTCACCTAATCACCATTCCCTAGCTATGATTTTTATATGGTATTAAGAGCAGTTAATATCCTAGGATGATTCTTTCTGCCCTGCCTGCTAGTTTGCTTTGCCCTGCCCGTTCGCGCCGCCCTGCCCCGCTCGACTGCGAACCTCAGCCCCACCCGATTGCGACCCCCTGCCCTGCAGCCCCGCGCACGCGACGTATTCCTCTCCCCCCTCACTACCAAGCTGCCAAGTGCGCGACGCGCCCCCCCCTACTTCCCCCCCTCGCCTATCCCCCTGCCCCTCCTTGCTGCCCGCCTCCGCGCTGCTGCTTAGCAGCCGCTGCCTCGCAACCCCCCCACCGCTGCCCCGCTGCCCTGCCTATGCCCTGCGCGCCGCCTCTTGCTGCCGCGCGCCCTTTGCTGCTGCGCGCCGCCCTTGCTGTAGGTGCCACTGCCCCTTCAGCCAAAGCCACGTCTCCCCTTCACACGCACCTTCTTCGAACATGCGCCCCACAAACGTCTCCCCCCTAAACGTCTCCCCTTCACACGCACCTTCTCCGAACCTGCGCCCCACAAACGTCTCCCCCCTAAACGTCTCCCCTTCACACGCACCTTCTCCGAACCTGTGCCCCACAAATGTCTTCCCTCTAAACGTCTCCCCTTCACGCGCACCATCTCCGAACCTGCGCGCCACAAACGATACAACCCAGCTTGTAGTTCGCAACCACCTCCCGCCTGACCAGACGACCCACTTTTGCCAGCTGCAAACAGCCTTTGCCGCTACAACCGATACTGCTACTGCTGCAGCCGCCCTTGCCACTGCAGCCGCCATATCTACCGCTACTGCAGCCGCCCCTGCCCGAACTGCTACGCACCGAGCGGAGCCGCCCTACCGAGCAATCCTGCATACCCACGCCACGCAGGCCTAGCCCTGCCCCTTGTTCCTAGTACTGCCTTCTTCGTCACAGTCGCTAGGCCACGTCGCTCACTATGGCGACACCCACCGTACTGAAGTTTGACGTTGAGGGTAGCTTGATCGACTACGAGTCCTAACTAGAGGGCCTTCACCTTTACCAGGGACGACGTCTCTTTTTAGCACACCTCAAACTCCCTTCGGGCCCCACTCACTCCGAAAGTGCATGCCCCTAACGCACAAGCAGATGTACAGCAGAAGTATAAGACTAACCACGTAGCTAGTACACAGTGCTTAGCCCGCGACGACACAACATAGCTTGCAGTCCGCAACCACCTCCCGCCCGACCAGACGACCCACTTTTGCTAGCTGCAAACAGCCAAATTGCTCCATGATGCTGTAGTGAAGCGCTAATCCCCCCCTACTCTGCCGCCCTAGGCTGCCCGTGTCGAAGTGAAAGGCCCCACCCTCGCTTGGGCGCAGACGTTCTCTGCGGCACCATGGTGAATTCGACGAAAGCGGCCGTCGAATTGGCTCCCAGGTTTAGACGACCAGCACGTCCTCTGAAACGACGGGTGGTTTTCGAGGAGGTCGTCCTCTGGTTGGCTAGCTCATCGACGAGCTCTAGTCGATGAGGTGCCGTTCGACGAGCTCGTCCTCTAATCCGCAAGTGAGTCGCGCAATCGCTGACGAGCGGGGTACTTTTCGAGGAGCCCCGTTCTCTAATCGAAGGGCGCTGTTCGGCGAGCCTTGTCTCAGCGAACTGGTCAGCCAAATGTGGGGGGACTGCGAAGCTATGCAAAGGCATGCAAATTTCGCCCAGGAGGTTTTAGCGAAATCCGACATGTGCAATGGCATCACGTGCTCGACGGTGGATATCTGACGAAACCGTCGGAACGTTTTCTACCTGGAACCTACGCAATGTCTCTAATGGTGCAACCGTCTACCTGCACCTACTTGGTAGGTATGCACCTGTGCGCAGATATTCACCTGCGAATGCAGCGCTGGCAGGCTGCCCTGCTACAGCGCTGGCATGTCGCCCTTCTGCAACACTGGCAGGCCACCCTGTTTCAGCGTTGGCGAGCTGCTCTGATGCTGCGCTGGCAATTCGCCTTGTAGAATGCTTACTAGGGATTGCATTGCCATTCTAGTCATATCTGTCATAACATATATGTTTATATACTATGTAGGCTATATGGGTGTTAGCACTAGTGGGTACAGAATTTCTCTCAATGTTGTTCTTGTACCCCTCCCTTGACCTAATCACCATACTCCTAAGATTCTAACATGGTATAGAGCAGGTAGGTCCATTAGGACCGTTTTTTTTTCTAAGAACCTGCCCCTTCTACTGCCCGTAGCGCGCCCCTTGTGCGTACCTTTTCGCTGCCCGTCGAGCGCCCCTAGCGCGCGCCGTATTTTCTGCCCGAAACGAGCCCCTATCGAACAAGTAGGTCCCTACCCTGCGTGCGCCTCGGTTACTACTCTTCGCGTGCCCCGTACGCTGCCCCACGCGCCCCCTATTTGCTGCCCGTCACGCGCCTCATTTCCTGCCTAGTGTGCGGCCCATACGCCCTGCCCTGCCCTTCCCCGTGCCTTACCGCTGCCCTTCCCTGTCGCACGCAGTCCGTACAGCCTGCGCGCCCCTCGCGTACAGCCCGTACAGCCCCCGCGCCGCCCGCGTGCAGCCCGTACAGCCCACGCAAGGCCCGCACGCAGCCCGTACAGCCCGCGCCAGGCCCGCACGCAGCCCATACAGCCCGCGCCAGGCCTGCGCGCAGCCAGTACAGCCTGCACCAGGCCAGCGTGCAGTCCGTATAGCCCGCGCCAGGCCCGTGCGCACCTGCCCTGCCGCCCGCACACCTGCACTGCTGCCCTACTGCCGCCTGTACTGCTGTGGCTGCACTACTGCTGCTGCCTACGCTACTGCTGCTGCTGCATTGCTGCTATTGCCCTGCACCGTGTTGTGCCAGCAAGCGCGGCTGCCCTGCCCTGCCTGCAAGTGTGAGCTCTGCCCCGTGCACCTGCCCTGCTCCGCACTGCTACTCTGCACACGCGGCTGCCCTGCCTTGCCCCGTGCTGTTGCCCTACTGGCCGCGGCACCCTGCGTTGCCCACGAGCCGCTCGCCGCTGCGCCGCCCTGCCCTGCCCGCGCGCCGCTAGCCGCCGCGCCGCCCTGCCCTGCCTGCGCGCCGCTCGCAGCCGCGCCGCCCTGATCTGCCTGCGCGCCGCCCTGCTGGCCACCGCCCTGCTGGCCGCCGCCCTGCTTTGCCCTGCCTGCGTGCTGCCCTGCTGCTAGCGTGCCCAACTACTTTGCCCGCGATAGCTACTCTTAGTATACTCTTGTTCGATGCAGAGGGCCGTCCGATACAGTTCAACGCGTGGCTAGATGACCTGCAGCTGTACTTATTGAGCGACTCTAGAGACGGTGTCTCGCTGTTTGACCTCACGTCTGGCGCCTCTCTCCCCCCTCCCGACACAGCTGACAGTGCGACTCGCTCAGAGTGGCTTACACGTGACGCTGCTGCTTGCCTAGCCATTCGCAACCACCTACCATTAGCCAAACGCGCTCGCTTTGGACAGCACAAGACTGCTAGAGCCCTGTACGACGCTGTAGTTGCTCATTACTCCTCTCCGGCCACTACTGCTCTAGGCCGCCTCATACTGCCTTACCTGTTCCCCAAGCTGTCCATCTTTGCCACAGTCGCCGACCTTGTCACTCACCTTTACACTAGTGACACTCGCTACCGTGTCACGCTTCCCGATGAGTTTCTAGCCAAGGACCCTCCTCCCATGTACATCACACTCTACTTCATCGTCACCCGCCTCCTTGAATCTCTTAGCGCAGTCAGGGACCTCCTTCTCGCCCTTGACCCCACAGCCCTCACTGTCGACCTGCTCGAGAAGCACCTCCTTGCAGCTGAGTCCAGCATAGTCGCTGTAGGCGCTTCTCGTGGCACTCCTCGTTCTCCCTTCTTTGAGGGGTGTTCCCCCTCCCCCCTTGTCCTCTCAGTCGCTTCTGCTGCTGCTGGTGACTTCCTTCGTGCTGAGGAGGTCGGGGCTGCGCCTGCTCCTAGTGGGAGGCGCCGCAGCGGCAGGGGCAAGGGAGGCAAGGGTGGTGGAGGTGGCAGCGGTGGATGCGGTGATGGGCGTGGTGGAGGCGGTGGAGGTGGCGGTGGTGGCGGTGGGAGTGGAGGCATTGGTGGCAGCAGTGGTGGCGGCGGTGGTGGCGGTAGTGGGGGTGGCGGCGGCGGCGGTGGTGGCGGCAGTGGCGGCAGTGGGAGTGGTGGCGGGAGCAGTGGTGGTGGTCGGAGTTGAGCTGTTCAGTGGGGAGGTTCTGGCGGTGGTCAGAGGCAGCAGCAGCAGCGTCCAAGAAAGACCCCTTCGCCCCAGCAGCTTCCTGAGTGGTTTGCTAAGCGTGGGGCGTCTAGGAGGAGTGTTCGCTACCCGTATGTCATTCGCACAGGTGGCCGCACTGGTCAGACATGCGAGAAGTTTCACACCCAGTACCGCTGCTTCTCCCGTCTTGACGACGCCTTTCGCGCACAGTTTCTCAACGCGGCTGAGCTCCCCAACTGGGCAGAGCTGCTTAGGCAGGGTGTTGATATCTTTGCTCTTGACTATGATGCTATCCTTGCTGCCATGTATGCATTTAATTTTAGTGCTGAGGGTGACTGTTACCTGTGTATGCTGCCCGACCCGGGTATAGAGGCTGCTACTCTAGGTGCTAGTGAGTCTGCTCTCCCTGGTACTGCGCCTGTTGAGGCCTTGCACACCTTCACGCTTGACTCAGGTGCTTCCCGCTATTTCTTTCACGACAGTACCACAGTCACACCACTCCCTGCACCTGCTGCTGTCAGACTGGCTGACCCCTCAGGGGGCCCAGTTCTTGCACTTCCCTCCACTGTTCCCCCGTGTCCGGTGGTTCCGTCCGACTCACTCTCAGGTCTTCACCTCCCCTCGTTCTCTATGAACTTGGTGAGTACAGCTGTCCTTCAGGATGCGATGGTTACTACCACCACCCCTGGGGGTCAGCGTGTGTCAATCTGCACGTGTACACGAACGGGCCATCACCTGGCCACGTTCACTAGTCGGCCTGGGTCGAGTCTGTACACACTGACTACTGAGCCTCCTCAGGTAGCTGCGTCAGCGTCTGCGTCAGGTCAGCTTGCAGCCCCTTGCTCGTGTCGAGCCCTGTCGCACCAAACTCTCCTTTGGCACCACCGCCTTGGTCACCCCTCCCTGCCACGCCTCCGTGGCATGCACTCCCGTCTCCTTGTCTCTGGTCTTCCCAGGTCTCTGCCTCCCCTCCCACCCTCGCCTGCCCCTCCCTGCCTTCCCTGTGTCGAGGGGCGGCAGCGCGCCGCTCCTCACTCCTCCTCGTTCCCCCTGACGACTGCTCCCCTGCACACTCTCCACATGGACGTGTGGGGCCCAGCCCGCGTTCGTGTACAGGGGCGTGAGAGATACTTTCTGCTAGTTGTTGACGACTAGTCATGTTACACCACAATCTTCCCCTTGCGCAACAAGGGGAATGTCCCTGATGTTTTGATCCCTTGGATCCGCGCTGTCCGTCTCCAGCTTCGCGAGCGGTTCGACAAGGACCTTCCGGTCCTATGTTTGCACTCTGATAGAGGTGGTGGGTTCTCCTTCGACCTCTTGCGGGACTTTTGTCATGGGGAGGGCATCCGCCAGACGTTCACGCTTCCGGCCTCTCCGCAGCAGAATGGGGTTGCTGAGCACCGCATTGGCTTAGTCATGGAGGTCGCTCGTACCTCCATGATTCAAGCGGCTGCCCCCCATTTTCTGTGGCCGTTTGCAGTCCGGTACGCTGCGCATCAGCTCAACCCCTGGCCCCGTGTCTCCATGCCGGAGACCTCGCCGACACTACGTTGGACGGGAGAGGTGGGCAATGCGTCGGTGTTCTGGGTCTGGGGATCTCGTGCCTTTGTCCTCAATACCATCGCGGACAAGCTCTCCTCTCGCGCCATTCCGTGCGTCTTCCTTGGCTTTCCCCCTGACGAGCCTGGCTGGGAGTTTTACCACCCCACCTCGCGCCGTGTCCTGCCCTCTCATGACGTCACGTTCGACGATTTGGTTCCCTGTTACCGTCTCTTCCCCTACCGCACTGCCTCTCTCCCTCCCCCGTCGCTCTTCCTGGCACCAGGTCCTCCTCCGGTAGACCCCCTCCCCCCTTAGGGTCTTGCTCCCTCATGTGTGTCCCAGGTAGACCCTGTCGAGCCTGTCGAGTTAGCTGTCGACTCTGGTGCTGCTAGGGGTGCTGTGTCTGGGGGTGCTGAGCCTGAGCGTGCGGAGCCTGGGGGTGCTGAGCTTGGGGTTGCTGAGTCTGAGGGTGCAGAGCCTGGGGGTGCTGAGCCTGAGTGTGCGGACCCTGGGGGTGCTGAGCTTGGGGGTGCTGAGCTTGGGGGTGCTGGGCCTGAGCGTCCTGAGCCCGGAGGTACTTTGTCTACTAAAGGTCCTCCGGGTGCCTTGTCATGGCGCGAGTGGTTTGCTCGGCGCTGGAGCCTTCGAAATGGCGCTGGGGGGCTTGCCGCTGGAGGCACTGGAGCTGTTGGTCCTGGAGGTGCTGGAGCTGCTGAACATGGAGGTGCTGGAGGTACTGGAGCTGCTGGAGCTGGAGGTGCTGCAGGAGTTGGAGCTAGAGGCGCTGGAGCTTGAGCTGCTGGAGGTACTGGAGCCGCTGGTCCAGGAGGTGCTCGTACTGGAGGTACTGGAGCTGCTGGAGTTGGTGGTTCTGTAGGCGTTGGAGCTTGAGATCCTGGAGCTGGAGACCCCAGAGCTGGAGGCGCTGGCCCTGGGGTTGCTGGTGCTGTTGGTGCTGGTTCTAGAGGCACTGTGCGGCCACGACCGTACTTCGTTCCGCTGCTTCAACAGGTTCTTGGTCTCCCGTCTTCTACTGGCCTTACTCCTCCCTTACAGTGTCCACCGCCTGACCAGTCGCAGCTACAGTTACAGCCAGCCTCCCCACTGCCTGCTCCTTTTCCTTACACTGAGCAGACCGGAAGTCTTACAGAGCGTCGTGAGCCTGCGTCTCCTCCTGCCTCGCCTGTTCGCGCTATTCGCACTGGTCGCCGTGTTCCGCATCAGCATCCTCCTCCTATCCCTGGCACGCACCATTTGGCACTTCGTCCTTCCTCTGTTCCATAGAGTGTCCCCCTGCCGTCTCCTCCTGCGTACTCTCTTGCTGATGGCCGGACCTTGAGTCTGACTTACTTCGTGCTGCTAGTCCTACTGTCACACGTCTTCTGGCCACTGTTGTCACTGACCCTTCGTTTGAGTCCACTGCTGCGTCTGCCCTTGTTGACTTTGCTGCCGCCTGTCGTCTCGACTACGCCCCTAGTCTTGTTGCTGAGTCTGAGTCTGTCTGTCCTCCGTCAGTCGGGGGTGAGTGTGCTCTTGGCACGGACGTCCTTGAGGACAGGCAACAGGACTTTGAGTGTTTTGCAGCTGCTGTACCTCATCTCGTGTCCATGCTGATTGCACCTGAGGGAGACCCGGATGCACCAGACATTCCGACCCCGCGCTCTTACGTAGAGGCGATTACGGGTCCCTACTCCTCTTAGTGGGCAGCCAGCCATGGACGCAGAGATGGCATCCTGGAAGTCCACAGGCACTATCCTCGACGCAGTTCCCCCTCATGGGGCGAACATAGTCGATGGCATGTGGATTTTCAGGGTGAAGTGGCCGCCGGGTTCTCCGCTTGCCTTCAAGGCTTGTTACGTTGCACGAGGCTTCAGTCAGCAACAGGGAGTTGACTTCTTCCAGACCTTCTCCCCTACCCCAAAGATGACCACTCTTCGGGTTCTACTACACATCACTGCTCAGCGTGACTACGAGCTTCACTCTCTTGACTTCAGCACAACTTTCTTACAGGGCAGCCTGCACGAGGAGATCTGGCTGCGCCGCCCACCAGGCTTCACTGGGTCGTTTCCTGCAGGTACCCAGTGGAGCCTCCGGCGGCCAGTCTACGGTCTCTGCCAGGCGCCTCGTGAGTGGCTCGACACACTAAGGACGACACTTGCGGCTCTTGGGTTTGCTCCTTCGACTGCTGACCCGTCGCTGTTTCTGCGCACCGACACTTCGCTGCCGCCGTTCTACATCCTCGTGTACGTCGACAACTTGGTCTTTGCCACTGCTGACACTGAGGGTCTGGCCCTAGTGAATTCGGAGCTGCAGAAGAGACACACGTGCACAGTCCTGGGTGAGCTGTGCAGCTATCTTGGCTTGCAGATCATCCGGGACAGAGCACAGCGCACCATTACCTTGACTCAGTCACACATGGTGCAGCAGGTCCTTCAGCGCTTCGACTTCCAGTACTCCTCGCCATAGTCCACTCCTCTGCCTACCGGTCACTCGCTCTCAGCTCCACCGTCGGATGAGTACGTAGAGCCGAGTGGCTCGAATCCAGAGCTTGTGGGCTGCCTCATGTACCTGATGACCTGCACACGACCTGACCTTGCCTACCCTCTTAGCATCCTGGCACGCTACGTTGCGCCTGGGAGACACCGACCAAACCACTGGAAGGCCGTTAAGAGGGTGTTGCGCTACTTGTGCAGTACGTCGGGCATGGGCTCGTGCTTGGAGGGCAGGTTCCAGTTGTCCTTACTGGACACGCAGACGCTTCTTGGGTTGACGACTTGGCTATGCAGCGGTCGTCACAGGGTTACACTTTCAGTCTTGGGTCCGGCTATGTTTCTTGGCGGTCTACCCGCTCGTCTTATGTTCTCAGTTCCAGTTGTGAGTCTGAGATCTATGCAGGGGCCATGGCTGCACAGGAGTTACGCTGGCTCACCTACCTGTTGACCGACTTGGGAGAGCCGCCTCGTTCTCCTCCAATTCTGTACATCGACAACAAGGCCATGATTGCCTTGTGTCAGGAGCACAGACTAGAGCACAAGACGAAGCACATCGCTCTGTGTTACTTCCTTGCTCGAGAGTTGCAGCAGCGTGGTCAGCATCGACTTGCTCACGTGGCCTCTCGGGCCAACACAAGTGATATATTCACCAAGGCACTTCAGCCTTGTGATCATCAGCGTTTCTGTACTGTTTTAGGCCTTGTGCCTACTTGGCCTCACTTGCCCACTTCTTGACTTTGCTTGTACTGTGATCTATTTACTGATATATGCATGCCACTTGCTAGGTTTTGATCACTGTAATGTTTTTTCTCCATTATATAACTCTGCATGTGAACTGGCCTTGTCGCCATTTGCTTGTGCTCAGAGTGTGTGGTGACTTCGTGATCCACCCTGAGCTTGCTTTGCTTTGTTGCTTCTCTTGACTGGTCTTGTGACCATTGCTTTCTCTGGCTATCCCCCATTTCGCCTATGGGGGTGTGTCAAAACATATTTGTTTATATACTATGTAGGCTATATGTGTGTTAGCACAAGTGGGTACAGAATTTCTCTCAGTGTTCTTGTACCCCTCCCTTGACCTAATCACTAGACTCCTAAGATTCTAACTATCTTGACTTGCATGCCTCAATTTGTACTCTATTTTTTTCGGAATTCTCAATGTTTCTCAATTTCTTAAGAACGCTACTAGAGTGCTACGATCACCTGCACAACCTCGTGCACTCCTCCGTAGTCCACTCCCGTTGTAGGGTGACTCTCCGTATGGTGCGGTGAGCGTGGACGACCCCGCTTTAGAACCTTCAAATTAGCCGACTTTGCGCTCAAGAGGGGTGCTCAATAGGGGTGCTGACTCTAAGGGTGCTGAGCGTGGGGTTCCTGACCCTAGTGCTGGAGGTACTCATGCTGGAGTTGCTAGAGGTGCTGGAGCTGGAGGTACTGGAGCTGGAGGTGCTGGTGCTGGCTGTGCTTCTGCTGGAGGTACTGGAGGTACTGGAGGTAATGGAGCTGGAGGTACTATAGCTGGAGGTATTAGAAGTATTGGGGGTGCTACACAGTCACTGCAGCCGCGCCCGTTTTTCTGGCCACAGCCGCAGTCATTGCTGCCACCACCTGACTTGGCGCTTTGCCAGGTGCTCAGTCTTCCGTCTTCCACTGGTGCTACTCCTCTACTGTGTCTACCAACTGACCAATCCAAGCCACGGTTACAGCCAGACTTCCCACTGCATGCTCCATCTCCTTATATTGAGTCGACAGACTCCCTGACGGAGCGTCAAGAGCCTGCGTCCCGTTCTGCCAAACCCGCTCATTCTCGTCGTGCTCCTTGTGTTCGTCCTCCACCTGTGCCTGGCTCTCACACTATGGCACTTCGTCCTTCCTCTATTCCGCAGCTTGTTGCCCTGTCGTCTCCTCCAGCGTCTTCTCTTCCTGATGTTCCTGACCTTGGTATTGCTTGTGCAGCGAGCCCGACTGTTACCCGTTGTCTGGCCACACTTGTCATTGACCCTACTTTTGAGTCCGCTACTGCATCTACCTTTATCACTAAGCTTGTTAACTTTGCTTCTGCCTACCGCCTTGACTACTTTGCGAGTTTTTTATTTTTAATGAGTCTGACTGTCTTCCATTTGTTGGGGGTGAGCTTGCCCTTATCAGTGACGACATCTAGGATAAATAGTTTGACCTCGAGTGCTTTGCGGTTGCTGTACCTCATCTCGCTGCCATGCTTCTTGCCCCACACTCTTACACTGAGGCGATCACGGATCAGTACTCCTGTCATTGGCAGACAACCATGGACGCAGAGATGGCATCCTGGAAGTCCATATGCACCTACGTCAACGCAGTTCCCCCTCATGGGGCGAACATAGTCGATGGCATGTCGATTTTCAGGGTGAAGCGGCCGCTGGGTTCTCTGCCTGCCTTCAAGGCGCGTTACGTTGCACGAAGCTTCAGTCAGCGGTAGGTAGTCAACTTCTTCCAGAACTTCTCCCCCACCCCGAAGATGACCACTCTTCCGGTATTTCTGCACGTTGCAGCACATCATCACTACGAGCTGCACTCTCTCGACTTCTCCACAACTTTCTTACAGGATAGCCTGTACGAGGAGTTCTGGCTACGCCGCCCTCCTGGCTTCTTTGGGTCGTTTCCTAGGGCTTCCTGGAGGACGGCCAGTCTACGGTCTCCGCCGGCGCCTCGCGAGTGGCACTACACACTGAGGACGACGCTTGCGGCTCTTGGGTTTGCTCCTTCGACTGCTGACTTGTCGCTGTTTCTACGCACCGACACTTCTCTGCCGCCGTTCTACATCCTGGTGTACGTCGGCGACTTGGACTTTGCTACTGCTAACACTAAGGCAATGGCCCTTGTGAAGGCGGAGCTGCACAAGTGACATACTCACACTGACCTGGGTGAGCTGCGTAGCTAACTTGGCTTGGAGATCACCCGGGACAGAGCAACGCACACCATCACTCTGACTCAGTCATACATGGTGCACCAGGCCCTTCAGCAGTTCCGCTTTCATTTCTCCTGCCACAACCCAATCCCCTGCCTTCGAGCCACTCGCTCTCAGCTCCAGCTTCGGAGGAGTCGATAGAGCCGAGTGGTCGATACTCAAAGCTTGTGGGTTGTCTCATGTACCTGATGACGTGCACTCGACCTGACCTCGCGTACCCTCTCAGCATCCTGGCGCGCTACGTTGCGCCCAGGAAACACCACCCTGAGCACTACCGAGCTGCGTGGAGGGTACTGCAGTACTTGTGCAGTACATCAGGCATGTGACTTGTTGCTGGAGGAAAGGGTTGAGTTGTGCTTACTAGGCACTCAGACGCTTGTTGGGCCGACGACCAGGAGACCCAGCGGTCGTCACAGGTTACACTTTCAGTCTCGACACTGGCTCTGATTCCTGGAGGTCCACCCGCTCGTCTTCTGTACTTAGTTCTAGCTGTGAGGTCGAGATCTACGTTGGGGCTATGGCTGCACATGAGTTACGCTGGCTAACATACTTGCTGACTAAGTTGGGTGAGTGGCCTCGTTGTCCTCCGGTTCTGTACGTCGATAACAAGGCCATGGCAGCCTAGTGTCGAGAGCAGATGCTCGAGCACGGAACAAAGAACATCGCTCTTCGTTACTTTCGCGCACGAGAGTTACAACATCGTGGTCAGCTTTGCCTTGCTTACGTAGCCTCACAGGCCAACAATGCTGATATATTCACCAAGGCCCTGGGTTTGGTGATCATCAGCGTTTCTGCACTGCCCTTGGGCTTCTGCCCACTCTGCCTCACTTGCTTGTTCCTTGATCTTGACTTGCCCTTGTTGTACCTTGCTATATATCTATATACCTGCATGTTTACACTTCCTAGCTTATAATCCGTAAACTGCTTTTGCTATCATAACTCTGCATGTGAGCTGGTCTTGTGGCCACTTGATTGTGCTCGAACTGTGTGGTATTCTTGAGATCCACCCCGGTTTGTTGTTTCTCTTGACTGGTCTTGTGACCCATCGCTTGTTCTGACTATCCCCCACTTCGCCTGTGGGGGTGTGTTAAAACATATATGTTTACATTTATCTAGGCTGTATTGAAGTTAGCATTAGGGGGTACAAACACCTTCTCGACACTTTGCTTGTACCCTTCTTCCTTCGCCTAATCACCATTCCTAGCTACTGCGCTTGAGTAGTAAGTGCGAGAGGATGGTGAGGGAGGCAATCCAATTGCGGGTCCTGGTCATGAGAGTGGAGTCTCATGGATTGTCAATGCTGCGTAGGGCCTCAGCAGTGCAGTGCATGTGCCTTGTTGATCTCCCTGCCATCGCCAGCACATGCTAGCATCACTTAGCAATCACGCATGCTGCTCAACTGTCTTATATGCTCTTACTTTCTTTCCCTATGCTCTTCCTTCCACTTTTTCACTTTTCTGCTCGTCTTCTCAAGTACATTCTTCCTCCCTCTACCTCACATGGTGGGAGAGGCCTTACGCATCATGTGCACATGTGTGGGATTGGCCTTATACATCATGTATACTTGTGTAGGAGAGGCCTTATGCATCATGAGTGCATGTGTGGGAGACGCTATATGCTTCTCATGCGCTCCAAGCTAAGGCACTCGGCCACCAATGCTTCTTTCTCTAATGGTCCTTGTATTAATATAGCAGTAGAGTACAAGCATGCAAATCATAGGTAACAACCAAGCAAGGCACAAGGTCACAAGTCCTCCCTATAATTCCACAAAAGGCTCAATGACTGCAAAGCAGTCCCCTAGGTGTAACTCATCCCCGATCCCCCCCACAGGCGGGTTCTCTGCTGCCGCTGCCTCCCCTAGTTTGAGCAGCAGACCCACGGATTGGGCCCTTTGTAGGGCCACGGACCAGCGTTGCCTGAACTGATGCAGGAACTTAGCAGCGTAGAATGATTTGGAGTCGGCGTTGAAGTGGCGCCGAGCTGCAGTGTCCGCCAAGAGTTTCAGGATGACTGGCACCTCAGCACAGGGGCAGCCGTAGGTATCCACCGCCAGAGGGAAGAAATTCACCGTCTCTGGCCGGGCAGCGTAATGCTTGATCTTCTTGTCGGCCTGCTCCCTTGCTGCCCAGCCCCTTCCCTTCAGTGCCTCCGGGTCCCGAGTGCTAATGGGGTCTGTAATTGTGACGTCACACACGTGGACAGCACCGCTGCTTCTGTCGGTCATTGTGAAATCGGCGGTCTGTTCCTCAACAGGGCAGTAAGCCGTCGTCTAGCTGTGAACGACGAACCCCGTGTCCTGGGCCATGCTAATACACGCGTCCCGCAGTTCATTATGGGTGTTGATGCGGTGCTTGCCTGTGCCGCAGCGGAGGAGGTGGTTGGGGAGGCGGGGGTCCGTGATAGCGGTATGATCAGAACAGTCGCAGTTTTTCGGCGTGGAGAAAGGGAGGGCCAGCCGGAAGCGCACGGCGTTGGAGAAGTGAATGGGCCCAATCCTTCTGTTTGCCGCAATAGGGATAGCCGTCAGCCAATCCCCGGTCCCGTAACCCGTCAGTGAGTACATCCGCTGTGTGTGGCCGCACAACGGGTTCGGTGACATCTGCCGTTTCTCCTGAACCTGCACGGCATAACAGCTCCCGTGTACTTGTAAAGCCAGGGCGTGCTGGAGTCTAATGTCAGACCGCTCCAGCCGCTCTTTCTCCAGGATTTCCCGGGCGTCAAGGGGCAAGGCTGCCTCGCACTCCGTAAGCCACGCGTGGAGAGGCGTGGTGACGTCGGCAGGCAGCAACATGTGGTCCTGGACCTGCGTCAGCGCCCCACGTGGGGGACACTCCAGTGAAGCCAGGAAAAGTGCGGCCTGCGTGAAGCTTGTCGTGTAACCGTACACCCCTTCGATTAAGGGGTCCGTAATGCCTATTCCCCCCAGCGACGGCGGCAGCGAAGCCTGTCCCCCCGGTCAAGAGATGCAACAAGACAGAGCCCAGAGCGGATTTCAAAGTTATCACACAGTCTGAGCACAAGCATGCGGCCACAATGCTAGTTCAAGAGTCCACACGTATATATAAATACATGTATACATACATATATACATAAATATATAAATAGAACAAGAACAAGAGACAGTACTACAGCTACGGAGAGCCTGCCTCAACAAGGCCTAACTGTAGACAGAACATGAAGTGGTCACTAGGCGAAAGAGTCTTGGTGAAGATGTCTGCAATGTTGGCCACTGAGGCCACGAAGTCCAAGCGTGCCTGGCCGCGTCGCTGCAACTCTTGCAGGACAAAGTACCTCATGTCGATGTGCTTCAATCTGCTCTCCAATCGAGACCCTCAACACAGAAGGATCATGGCCTTGTTCTCAGCGAACAAGGTCGATGCAGAGTGAGGCCGCTCACCAAGGTCGGTGAGCAAGAAGGTCAACCAGCGAAGCTCCTGAGTTGCCATGGCACCGGCGTAAATCTCGGCCTCAGCACCGGATGAAGCCACAGACGACGACCGAGTAGATGACCACGACATAGCTCCAGCACCCAGGTTGAAGAGAAAACCCTGAGTAGACCGCTGGGTCTCCACGTCGTCTGTGTAGGAAGAGTCGAAGTGTCCGGTCGGCACAATTGACTCTCTACCTCCAAGCACAAGCCCCAAGCCTGATGTAGTCGGTAGGTACTTTGCAGCCCTCACAACTACCGTCCAGTGAACGGGATGGTGTCTCCCAGTCTCAACCAAGCGAAAAAGGACGCTGAGGGGAAAGGCGATGTCCGATCGAGTACAAGTCATCATGTATATAAGGAAGCCTGCAAGCTCTGCGTAGGGACCATTGGACTCAAAGGGCCCATCGAGAAAAGGGCCAGTGGGTCTATATTCGACTGCAATAGGAGTGGGCTGTGTGGTGGAGAACTGAAACCCAAATCGTAGAAGGACCTGCTACACCATGTGTGACTGAGTCAGAGTGAGGGTGCAAGCAAGGTAGCGGTGCAGTTCACCCAGGTTAGTGCACGTGTGTCTCTTCTCCATTTTGGACTTCACTTCAACCAGAGCAACCGTGTCAACTGTAGCGGAGACCAGGTCGTTGATGTAGACAAGAACGAAGAAGGGGGTGGAACCTTCGCGAACAAACAGCGACGGGTCGGCGGCCGAAGGACGGAACCTGAGGTCAGCAAGAGTAGCGCGTAACATGTCGTGTTACTCACGAGACGCCTGGCGGAGACCGTAGACTGGTTGCCTAAGGCTCCACTGGGTCCCAAGAGGGAAAGTGCTAGTGAAACAAGGAGGATGACATAACCTGATCTCCTCTTGTAGGCGGCCCTGAAGAAAGGCATCGGAGAAGTCGAGGGAGTGCAGCTCGTAGTCTCTCTGTGCTGCAACGTGAAGTAACACCCGAAGAGCTATCATCTTCGGCATTGGGGCCAAGGTTAGGAAATAGTCAACTCTCTCACATTGACTGAAACCTCCAGCCATGTAACGCGCCTCAAAGACAGGTGGGGATCCAGGCGGCAGCTTCACCTTGAAGATCCACATGCCATCGACTATGTTCGCCCAAGGCAGGGGAACTGCGTCGACGTACGTGCTTGAGGATCTCCGAGATGCCATCTCTGAGTCCATGGCTGCTATCCACTGAGAGGCCCACTTCCCTGACACTGCCTCACGGTGCATGCGAGATGCGAGGGGATAGCAGCATGGCACAAAGATGGGGAGAAGCAGCTGCCAGGAACTCCAGCTCAAATTGCCTGTTCTGTAGGACGTCACAGCCAAGGGCCGACTCACCAATGACGGACAGAGGATGGGTAGTGGGAGCAGCCATCACGCGGGTGGCGTAGTCAAGGCGGCGAGTGGTGGCAAAGTCACCAATAGCGGTAACAACAGCCGAGACAGACGATGGAGCGGCACGAGGGAACGTAACAAGAGATTGGATAACACGGGAGACAAAAAAACGACTAGCACGGAAGTAGTTAGTGACTGGGGTAGAGGAGACAAGAAGAGACGACTCAAGAGAAGGAAGAGCACACTCAGGAAGAGAACGACAACGACTAGAACAGAGGAGGACAGTGCGGAGGTTGTGAACAAGAGACGGGGAACGAGCACGTGGAGAACAGGGGCGTGCGCATGAGTGTGGGACAACAGGAGGAGTGGGCAAGAAACGAGGAGGAGAGAGAAAGTCGAGGATGAGCCCGGGGGAGGAAGACGGTGAGCATTAGGAGGCCGTGACTGGTGTGGAGAGGAGGAAGGGAGATAAAGAGCCCGAAGGCCACTCACAGGTGGGAACAGCTGCTGCAAAAGCGACTGCTGGGATTGCTGCAGCTGCTGCTGCTGCTACCGTTGCAAAACCTGCTACTGCAACTCTTGCTATTGCAACTCCTGCTGTCGCTGCTCTAGCCCCAACCTCACCTGCTCCAACCCCTCCCGCTCTTCCCGCTCGAGCTGAAGAAGCTCCTGGAAATACGTCGGGTAGCGGTGGAGAGGCGGATCAGGCACCGGCAGAGCCTCCAGCGCCACTGACCACAGTACGAGCACCTCCAGATTCAGTCCGAACAACTCGACCGCCACCAAAACGAGCACCCCCAATGCCAGGACCAACAACTCAAGCGCCCCCAAAACTACCACCGCCAGTGCCAGCACCCTCAGCTCCAGCACTCCCAGGACTGGCAGCTCCAGTGCCTGTACCCTCACCTCCAGCACCCTCAGCTCTAGTACCCCCATTCTCCAGCAACCCTAGACGTCCAAGTGAAGACTCTGGAAGGGTGCGATGGCCGGAAGAAGGGAGGAGGAGTGACGGGTGGCGTGCAGCCGACCATCGACGCAATTAGTGCACGACAACGCAGGTGAAGGAGCGAGCGACACAAAGACGTGCGGGAGGCTTGAGACAAGACGCTGGCTAGCCATACTACGGATGCAAGGGAGGGATGGGGGACCAAGACGGTGGTGCCACACGATTGTCTAGTGGGTAAGCGACCGTCAGGAGCACGAGGAAGCAACCTAACTAGACGCAGCTACCTGGCTGGACGCAACTATATGGGGAGAGTGAGTGTGCAGTGTAAAGATGTTAAAAAGTAGGAATCAAGGATGACTAGAATGACAGCAGTACAGGGTTTGTATAGCAAAACCTGATTGGGCTGTACCCCTTAAGAAGTGCACCACTACAGCCTAGAGCATATTAATGCATAGTTGTGACACACCCCCATAGGCAAAGTGGGGGACAAGCAAGAGAACAAGGCAAGGTCAAGCTCAGGGTGGATCACAACGTCACAACGCAGTCCGAGCACAAGGTTATGGCCACAAGGCCAGTTCACATGCAGAGTTATATATAAAGAAGAACAAGCTACAGTGATCACAACCTAGCAAGTGTAAGCATGCAGATATAAGTATGTAGATCACAGTACAAGCAAAGTCAAGAAGTGAGCAAGTGAGGCCAAGTAGGCACAAGGCCTAAAACAGTACAGAAACGCTGATCATCACAAGGCTGAAGTGCCTTGGTGAAGATATAAGCAGTGTTGGCCTGAAAGGCCACGTAAACAAGACGAAGCTGACGACGCTCCTACGACTCTCGAGCAAGGAAGTAGCGCAGAGCGATGTGCTTCATTCTGTGCTCCAGTCTGTGCTCCTAACACAAGGCAATCATGGCCTTGTTGTCGACGTACAGAACTGGAGGAGAACGAGGCGCCTCTCCCAAGTCGGTCAGCAGGTAGGTGAGCCAGCATAACTCCTGTGCAGCCATGGCCCCTGCGTAGATCTCAGCCTCACAACTGGAGCTGAGAACAGAAGACGAGCGGGTATGTCGAGAGTAAAGGGAAAGGATGGGTGCACTATCGAGAAAGTTGGGTACAAGTAACAAAAACTATACCCTACATTAGCTACCCCAGTAATGCCTACATATTATTATGACACAGTCATATAATTTGACACAACCCCATAGGCAAAATGGGGGAGAGCAAGGGGTCACAGGACCAGTCAAGTGAAGCAAAGCAAGCTCAGGGTGGATCACAACGTCACCACACACACTGAGCACAAGCAAAGGGCCAGAAGGCCAGTTCACATGCAGAGGTATATATGCAACAACAACAGTACAGTGATCTCTACCTAGCAGAGCAAGCATGCAGGTATATATATAGATCACAGTACAAGGAAAGTCTACAGCAAGTGAGGAAACGTGGGCACAAGGCCTAACAAAGTACAAAAACGCTGATGATCACCAGACGAAAGTGCCTTGGTGAATATATCAGTAGTGTTGGCTCGAGTGGCCATGTGAGCAAGACGAAGCTGACCACGCTGCTGCAACTCTCGAGCGAGGAAGTAACGCAGAGCGATGTGCTTCGTTCTGTGCTCCAGTCTGTGCTCCTGACACAAGGCAATGGCGGCCTTATTGTCTACATACAGCACTGGAGGAGAACGAGGCCGCTCCCCAAGGTCGGTCAGCAAGTAGGTGAGCCAGCGTAGCTCCCTTGCAGCCATGGATGTGGCGTAGATCTCAGCCTCACAACTGGAGCCGAGAACAGAGGATGAGCGTGTAGACCGCCAAGAAACAGAGTTAGAGCCAAGGCTAAAGGTGTATCCCTGTGACGACCGCTGCGTAGCCAGGTCGTCAACCCAAGAAGCGTCCGAGTGCCCAGTGAGGACATCTGGGCTCCGCCCTCCAAGCACGAGCCCCATGCCCAATGTAGTGCACAAGTAGCGTAGTACCCTCTTAGCAGCATCCATGTGCACCTTTCGGTGCCGACCAGGAGCCACGTAGTGAGCCAGAAGGCCAAGAGGGTACGCAAGGTCAGGACGAGTGCAGGTCATCAGGTACATGAGGCAGCCCACTAGCTCTGGGTAAGGACCACTCGGCTCTACAGACTCTTCCGTAGGTGGAGCTGAGAGCGGGTGACCTGTAGCCAGAGGAGTGGCCTGTGCCGAGGACCAAGTGAAGCCGAAGCGCTGAAGGACCTGCTGCACCATTTGTGACTGAGTCAGTGTGATGGTGCGGCGTGCTCTGTCCCGGGTGATCTGCAAGCCAAGGTAACTGCGCATCTCACCCAAGTCTGTACACGTGTGTCTCTTCTGCAGCTCTGACTTCACCAGGGCGAAAGCCTCAGTGTCAGCAGTGGCAAAGACCAAGTCGTCGACGTACACGAGGATGTAGAATGGCGGCAGCGAAGTGTCGGTGCGCAGAAACAGCGACGGATCAGCAGTCGACGGAGCAAACCCAAGAGCAGCAAGTGTCGTCCTCAGTGTGTCGTGCCACTCACGTGGCACCTGGCCGAGACCGTAGACCGGCCGCCGGAGGCTCCACTGGGTACCAGGAGGGAACGACCAAGTGAAGCCAGGAGGGCGGCGCAGCCAGATCTCCTCGTAGACTGCCCTCCAAGAAAGCTGCGCTGAAGTCAAGAGAGTGAAGCTCGTAGTCACGCTGAGCGGCAACATGCAGCAGTACCCGAAGAGTGGTCATCTTCGGGGTGGGGGAGAAGGTCTGGAAGAAGTCAACTCCCTCTCGCTGAGTGAAACCTCGAGCAACGTAACGAGCCTTGAAGACAGGCGGAGAACCTGGCAACCGCTTCACCCTGAAAATCCACATGCCACTGACGATGTTCGCCCCAGGAGGGGGAACCTCGTCGACATAAGTGCCTGTGGACTTCCAGGATGCCATCTCTGCGTCCATGGTTGTCTGCCACTGAGAGGAGTACTCACCCGCGATCGCCTCAGCGTAAGAGCGCGGGGTCGGGATGTCTGGAGCATCCGCGTCTCCCTCAGGGGCAAGCAGCATGGACACGAGATGAGGCGCAGCGGCTGCAAGACACTCAAGGTCCTCGTGCCTGTCCTCAAGGTCGTCCGTGCCAAGAGCACACTCACCCCCGACGGACGGAGGACATACAGACTCAGACTCAGCAACAAGACTAGCGGCATAGTCTAGACGACATGCAGCAGCAAAGTCAACAAGCTCAGCGACTAAGGCAGACGCAACAGCAGACTCAAACGACGGGTCAGTGATAACTGTGGCTAGCAGACGCGTGACAGTACGGTGAGCAGCACGGGTGCGGTCAGACTCAGGCTCAGGAACGGTAGGCAGAGAAGACGCAGGAGGGGACGGCATGGGAACACGCTGCGGAGGAGAGGAAGGACGACGGACTACGAGGTGGGTGCCGGGGACAGCCGGCTGACGCGAACGAGGAATACGACGACCGGAACGACCAGAACGGACAGGCGAGACAGGATGCGACGCAGGCTCACGACGCTCAGTAAAACCCCCTATCTACTAAGTGTAAGGAGAAGGAGCAGGCAGCAGTGAGCCAGGCTGTAACGGAAGACCAGTAGACGAAGGGAGACTAAGAACCTGGTGAAGCATAGAGTCTGACGGTGGCTGAGATGACGGAGAAGGTGGAGCAAAGAACAGGCGCGGCTGTGCAGTGCCACCAGTACCAGCAGCTCCAGCACCGCCAGCAGCTCCAGTACCGCCAGCAGCTCCAGAACCCTCAGCGCCAGCTCCTCCAGGACCAGCTCCACCCGCAGCAGCACCCCCAGAACCGGCACCTCCAGCCCTAGGGTCTCCAGCCTCAGTGTCTCCAGCAGCAGCACCCCCAAACCCTGGGTCTCCAGCTGTAGCACCCTCAGGCTCAGCAGCTCCAGCCCCAGCAGCTCCAGTACCTCCAGTACGAGCACCTCCGGGACCAGCACCACTCCCAGCTCCAGTGACGTCAGCAGAAGTACCTCGAGCGGCAGAGCCCCGAGCTCCAGAAGCGCGACCCTAACGGCGACCGTACCAGTCGTGCAGCGGCTGTGAGGTGAGAGGCACACGGACGAAGGCGGCTACTCCAAGGAGACCGCACAACAGCAGACTCAGAACCCTCAGTGCCAGCACCCGCAGCAGCACCAGAACCTCCAGCGCCAGCACCCTCAGCAGCTCCAGAACCTCCAGCTCCAGTGCCACCAGTGCCAGCACCTCCAGCAGCTCCAGAACCTCCAGCTCCAGCTCCCTCAGCAGCTCCAGAACCTCCAGCAGAAACAACTCCAGTAGCAGAGTCACCAGCTCCAGTGCCTCCCGCAGCAAGGCCCCTAGCTCCAGCAGCGCGACCCTGACGGCCAGCGTACCACTCACGCAGCTGCTGTGGGGAGAGAGGGAATCGACGATGAGAGTGCAGCGGCGAGGCACCAGCGGAGCGACTACGGAGACGGCCGCTCCTGGGAGACTGCTCACCAGACGCCTCAGCGCCCCCAGGTGCAGCACCCCCAGACTCCTCACACCCAGGCTCAGCACCTCCAGTCTCCACACCCCCTGGCTCCGCACCTCCAGGCTCCGCACCCCCAGGCTCCGCACCCCCAGGGTCAGCACCCCCAGAAGCAGCACCCAGGACCATCCTTAGCAGGACCTGAGTCACCAGTGACCTCAACCGGCGCAGTCAAGGGAGGAGGGTCTACCTGAGACACACCTGAAGGAGCAGGACCGGGAGCAAGGAGGGGGTCTACCTTGGGAGGACCTGGAGCGAGGAAGAGCGGCGGGGGGGGGGAGAGGGGCAGTGCGGTAGGGGAAGAGACGGTAAAAGGGAACCGACTCATCGAACGTGACATCCTGAGAGGGGAAGACATGGCGCGAGGTGGGGTGGTAAAACTGCCAACCAGGCGCGTCAGGGACAAAGCCAAGGAAGACACAGGGAACAGCGCGGGCAGAGAGCTTGTCCGCGGTGGTATCGCGGACAAAGACACGAGCACCCCAGACCCGGAAACGCGACGCATCGCCAACCTTCCCCGTCCACAGCAGTGTGGGCGAGGTCTCCGGCAAGGAGATACGGGGCCAGAGGTTGAGCTGATGCGCGGCGTACCGGACCGCAAACGGCCACAGAAAATGGGGGGCAGTCGCATGGCTCATGGAGGTACGAGCGACCTCCATGACTAAGCCAGTGCGGCGCTCAGCAACCCCATTCTACTGCGGAGAGGCCGGAAGCGTGAACGTCTGGCGGATGCCGTGCTCCGCACAGAAGGCTGCCAAGAGGTCTGAGGTGAACTCACCACCTCTGTCAGAGTGCAGACGCAGGACAGGAAAGTCTGAGTGGAACCGCTCGCGGAGCTGGAGACGAACAGCGCGGATCCAGGGGATCAAAACATCAGGGACCTCCCCCTTGCGCTGCAAGGGGAAGACCGTGGTGTAACGCGTGTAGTCGTCGACGACCAGCAGGAAGTACCGCTCGTGGCCCTGTCCACTGACGTGGGCTGGGCCCCACACGTCCAGGTGGAGAGTCTGCAGGGGAGCCTCTGTGGGAGGGAACGAGGAGTGAGGAGCGGCGCGCTGCCGCCCCTCTACACAGGGAAGTCAGGGAGGAGCAGGCAAGGGTGGGAGGGGAGGGAGAACCCTGGGAAGACCAGAGACAAGGACACGGCGGTGCATGCTACGAAGGCGCTGCACCGAGGGGTGACCAAGGCGGTGGTGCCAAAGGAGGGTCTGGTGCGACAAAGCGCGACACGAGCAGGGGGCCGCTAGCCGACGTGACGCAGACGCAGACGCAACGACCTGAGGGGACACAGTAGTCGTGTACAGACTCGAGCCAGGCGCACGGGTAAACGTGGCCAGGTGCCGGCCCGTCCGGGAGCACGTACAGTGGGTCACGCGCTGACCTCGAGGAGTGAACTGGACAACCCACTGGTCCTGGAGTTCAGCACCACTCACCAAGTTCGTAGAGAACGAGGGGAGGTGAAGACCTGACAGGGAGCCACACGGGACCGTCGGACACGGCAGGACCGTGGAAGAGTGCGCAAGGACTGGACCTCCAGAGGGGTCCGCCAGGGAGACTGCAACCGGCCGGCTGAGCGGCGTGAGGGTGGTGCTGTCGCGAAAGAAGGAGCGGGAAGCACCTGAGTCAAGTGTGAAGGTGTACAAGGCCTCAGCAGGCGCAGTACCAGAGAGAGCAGACTCACTTGCACCTTGAGCAGCAGCCTCACCAGCACCTAGAGCAGGAGACGCACTAGCACCTAAAGCAGCAGCCTCACCAGCATCGAGAGCAGCAGGCTCTATACCTGGGTCAGGCGGTACGCACAGGAAACAGGCACGGTCAGCACTAGTAGACAATGCATACATGGCACTAAGAATAGCATCATAGTCAAGAGCAAAGATATCTACCCTCTGCCTAAGCAGCTCCAGCCAGGTGGGGAGCTCAGCCTCGTCGCCAAACTCGGTACGCCAGGCGTCGCTCAGACGGGTGAAGCAGCGGGACTGTGTGTGACCAAGCGTCCCGCAAGCCTGACCAGCCCGATCACCTGTGCAAATGACGTACGGGCAGCGAACGGTACTTCAAGACCCTCTACTCTGAGCGTACCACTCATGAAGCTGCTGGGGCGTAAGTGTCTCGCGCGAACGCCGCTGCAGCTGCAGCTGGCCACTGCCAGATGCTACCGACTAACCAGCTCCAGGGCGACCGCCACGACGGCTACCGCCACAACCCCAACTAGCGTACCACTCACGAAGCTGCTGGGGCATGAGAGACTCGCGCGGACGTCGCTGGAGCTGCATCTGGCCACCGCCAGTAGCAGAAGTAGCAGTAGTAGCAGCAGTAGCAACAGCAGACAGGGCAGGCGCGACAGGCAGGCAGGTAGGCAGTCAGGCTGGCATGCAGCCAGGCAGGCAGGCAGGCATTCAGGCAGGCAGGCAGATGGCACGGCAGCGCGCGAACAAGGCATGTGCTCACCAGTGGTGGGAAGGGTTTAGGGTCCGCGACAGTGGCAGGGCGGGGCCGCGTCGGCGGCCGTAGAAAGCAGCGCGAGGGCTGCGGAGCGGCGCGGGGGGCAAAAGAAGGCAGCGCGGGGGCTGCGGGGCGGCGCGCGGGCCTAAAAGGGCAGCTAGCGAGCTACGCGCGGGGCTGACGAGGCAGCAGGCGGGCTGCTAGCGGGCTGTACGAGGACCAGCAGAGGCGAGTGCGAGGGCTCGCGACGCAGGGCAGTGTAAGCAAGGGGCGGGGTAACTTGGTAACCGGCGGAAAACGGTTGGTAGTCCCTGAAAAACAGTCCTAAAACGGTCCTAAGGACCTATGTTGCTCTTAATACCATGTCGAGAGTAAAGGGAAAGGATGGGTGCACTATCGAGAAAGTTGGGTACAAGTAACAAAAACTATACCCTACATTAGCTACCCCACTAAAGCCTACATATTATTATGACACAGTCATATAATTTGACACGGTAGACCGCCACGAAACAGAACCGGAGCCAAGGCTGATGGTGTAACCTATGACGACCGCTGAGTAGCCAAGTCGTCAACCCAAGAAGCGTCTGCGTGACCAGTGAGGACAACTCGAGCCCGTCCTCCAAGCACGAGCCCCATGCCCAACGTACTGCACAAGTAGCGCATCACCCTCTTAGCCGCCTTCCAGTGCCCTGGTCGCTATCTCCCGGGCGCAACGTAGCGTTCCAGGATGCTAAGAGGATAAGCAAGGTCAGGTTGAGTGCAGGTCATCAGGTACATGAGGCAGCCCACAAGCTCTGGATATGGGCCACTGGGCTCTACGGACTCATCCGCAGGCAGAGCTGAGAGCGAGTGACCGGTAGGCAGAGGAGTGGACTGTGGCGAGGAGTACTGGAAGTCGAAGCGCTGAAGGACCTGCTGCACCATGTGTGACTGAGTCAAGGTAATGGTGCGCCGTGCTCTATCTCGGGTGATGTGCAAGCCAAGATAGCTGCACAGCTCACCCAGGTCTGTGCACGTGTGTCTCTTCTACAGCTCCGACTTCACGTGGGCCAGTCCAGCAGTGTCAGCAGTGGCAAAGACCAAGTCGTCAACGTACACGAGGATGTAGAACGGCGGCAGCGAACTGTCGGTGCGTAGAAACAGCGACGGGTCAGCAGTAGAAGGAGCAAACCCAAGAGCCGCAAGAGTCGTCCTCAGTGTGTCGTGCCACTCACGAGGCGCCTGGCGGAGACCGTAGACTGGCCGCCGGAGGCTCCACTGGGTACCTGCAGGAAACGACCCAGTGATGCCAGGTGGGCGGCGCAGTCAGATCTCCTCGTTCAGGCTGCCCTGTAGGAAAGCAGTGCTGAAGTCAGGAGAGTGAAGCTTGTAGTCACGCTAAGCGGCGTCGTGCAGCAGAACCCGAAGAGTAGTCATCTTTGGGGTAGGGGAGAGGGTCTGGAAGAAGTCAACTCCTTGTTGCTGACTGAAGCCTCGTGCAACGTAACGCGCCTTGAAGACAGACGGAGAACCCGGCGGCCACTGACGATGTTAGCCCCAGGTGGGGGAACGTCGTCGACGTAAGTGCATGTGGACTTCCAGGATGCCATCTCTGCGTCCATGGCTGACTGCCACTGAGAGGAGTAGGGACCCTCTATCGCCTCTGCGTAAGAGCGCGGGGTCGGAATGTCTGGTGCATACGGGTCTCCCTCAGGTGCAATCAGCATGGACACGAGATGAGGTACAGCAGCTGCAAAGCACTCAAACTCCTCCTGCCTGTCCTCAAGGACGTCCGTGCCAAGAGCACACTCACCCCCGACGGACGGAGGACAGACAGACTCAGCAACAAGACTAGCGGCGTAGTCGAGACGACAGGCAGCAGCAAAGTCGACAAGCTCAGCAACAAGAGCAAACGCAACAGTAGACGCAAACGAAGGGTCAGTGAAAATAGTAGCTAGCAGACGTGTGATCGTAGGGCTGGCAGCACGAAGTGAGTCAGACTCTAAGTACGGACCGTCAGCAAGGGAGGACGCAGGAGGAGACGGTAGAGGGACACGTAGTGGAACAGAGGAAGGACGAAGTGCCATATGGTGCATGCCGGGGGCAGGAGGAGGACGCTGACGCGGAACACGACCAGTGCGAGTAGCGCGAACAGGTGACGCAGGACAAGACGCAGGCTCACGACGCTCCGCAAGACCTCCAGTCGGCCTAGTGTATGGAGAAGGACCAGGCTGTGGGGAGGCTGGCTGTAGCTGCGACTGCGACTGGTCAGGCGGCGGACACAGTAAGGGAGGAGTAGGACCAGTAGAAGGCGAGAGACCAAGAACCTGCTGAAGGAGTGGAACAAAGTACGGCCGCGGCCGCGCATCGCCTCCAGAATCAGCAGAGACAGCACCAGTACCCCCAGCTCCAGGGTCTCCAGCTCCAACTCCTTCAGCACCACCAGCTCCAACACCTCCAGCAGCTCCAGCCCCAGTAGCACCTCTACCAGTAACAGCTCGAGCGCCTCCAACTCCAACTCCTGCAGCACCACCAGCCCCAGCAGCTCCAGTACCTCTAGTACGAGCACCTCCGGGACCAGCGGCTCCAGCAGCAGCAGTACCTCCAGCTCCAGTAGCACCTCCAGCTCCAGCAGCTCCGGAACCTCCAGGACGAGCACCTCTGGGACCAGCGCCTCCAGCACCTCCAGCAGCTACAGCACCAGCAGTACCTCCAGCGCCAGCAGCACCTCCAGCGGTAGGCCCCCCAGCTCCAACAGCACGACTCCAGCGCCGAGTAAACCACTCGCGCAGCTGCGGTGGAGAGAGTGGCTCCCGCCGTGACAAGACACCCGTAGGACCTCCAGAGGACAAAGTACCTCCAGGCTCAGCACGCTCAGGATCAGCACCCCCAGGCTCCGCACGCTTAGGCTCAGCACCCCCAAGCTCTGCACCCTTAGACTCAGCAACCCAAGGCTCAGCACCCCCAGGCTCCGCACCCTCAAACTCAGCAACCCCAGGCTCAGCACCCCCAGGCTCCGCACACTTAGGCTCAGCACCCCCAGGCCCCGCACCTGCAGGCTCAGCACCCCTAGCAGCACCAGAGTCAACAGCTACCTCGACAGGCTCAACAGGGTGATCCTGGGACACACCTGAGGGGGCAGGACCTTGAGGGGGGAGGGGGTCTACCGGAGTAGGACCTGGTGCGAGGAAGAGCGGCCGGGGGGGGAGAGGGGCAGTGCGGTAGGGGAAGAGACGGTAGTAAGGAACCGACTTGTCAAACGTGGCGTCCTGAGAGGACAGAACACGGCGCGAGGTGGGGTGGTAAAACTGCCAACCAGGCGCGTCAGGGGGGAAGCCAAGGAAGACGCAGGGAACAGCACGAAGGACAACTTCTCCGCGGAAGAATCGCGGACAAAAGCTAGATATCCCTAGACACAAAACGCGGATGCATCGCCAACCTTCCCCGTCCACCGCAGAGCAGGTGTGGTCTCCGGCATGGAGACACGGGGCTGGAGGCTGAGCTGATGTGCAGCGTACTGAACCGCGAACGGCCACAGACAATGAGGAGCAACCGCATGGATCATGGATGTACGAGCGACGTCCATGACCATGCCAATGCGGCGCTCAGCAATCCCATTTTGCTGTGGGGAGGCCGGAAGCGTGAACGTCTGGCGGATGCCCTCCGCACGACAGAAGGCTCGCTGAAGGTCGGAGGAAAACCCTCCACCTGTGTCGGAGTGCAGACGCAGAACAGGAAGGTCCGAGCCGAAACTCTCGCTGAGCTGGCGACGGGCAGCGCGGATCCAGGTTATCAGCACCTCGGTGACCTCACCCTTGCGGTGCAAGGGGAAGACTGTGGTGTAACGCGAAAAGTCGTCAACGACCAGCAGAAAGTAACGCTCGTTACCCTGCCCACGGATGCGGGCTGGGCCCCACACGTCCATGTGGAGAGTCTGCAGGGGAGCCTCCGTCGGAGGGAACTCGGAGGAGTGAGGAGCGGCGCGCTGCCGTGCCTCAACGCAAGGAAAGCAGGTAGGGGCAGGCCCCGGGGGGAGGGGAGGGAGAGACCGGGGGAGACCAGTGACAAGGACACGGGAGGCCATACCTCAGAGACGAGGCAGGGAGGGGTGACCAAGGCGGTGGTGCAAAAGGAGAGTCTGGTGTGACAGGAGACAACACGAGCAGGGGGCAGACTTCGGACCAGACTTGGACGCGGCAGCAAACACCTGACCAGACGCGGCTACCTGTCCAGACTCAGCAACCGGAGGAGACTCAGCAATCAGTGTGTACAGGCTCGACCCAGGCCGACGGGTGAACGTGGCCAGGTGGCGGCCCGTCCGAGTACACGTACAGTGGGTCACCCGCTGACCTACAGGAGTGAACTGGTAAACCCACACGTCCTAGGGGTCAGCTCCACTCACCAAGTTCGTAGAGAACGAGGGGAGGTGAAGACCCGACAGTGAGCCAGACGGGACCGCCGTGCACGGCAGAGCCGTAGAGGAGTGTGCAAGGACTGGGCCCCCAGAGGGGTCTGCAAGGGAGACAGCAACCGGCCGACTGAGCGGCGTGAGTGTGGTGTTGTCGCAAAAGAAGGAGCGGGAAGCACCTGAGTCAAGTGTGAAGGTGTGCAAGGCCTCAGCAGGCGCAGTACCTGAGAGTGCAGACTCACTAGTACCAGGAGCAGCAGACTCACTAGCACCTAGAGCAGCACCCTCTATACCTCGGCCGGGCGGCACACACAGGTAACAGTCACCCTCAGCACTAATATTCATAGCATACATGGCAGCAAGGATAGCATTGTAATCAAGATCAAAGATAGCAGCACCACACTTAAGCAGATCAGCCCAGCGAGGGAGCTCAGTGGTGTCAGGAAGCTGTGCACGCCATGCGTCAGACAGGCGACCGAAACAGCGCTGCATCCCGTGTGGCAGCCGGCACGTCTCCCCATGGCGCTCGCCGGTGCGGAGAACGTAAGCGCAGGGACCAACACCCCCAGACCTCCCACGCCCAGCGTACCACTCACGAAGCTGCTGGGGCGACGGGGCCTCATGGGAACGCCGCTGCTGCTGTCGCTGGCTACCGCCAAAGCCTTCACGCTGTGCGGCTCCACCCCGACTAGCACCACCGCCGCCCCCTCCCCCACTGCCGCTGCCACTGCCGCCCCCACTCCCGCCACCACCCCCACCTCCACCCCCACCCCCTCTGCCTCCTCCTCCGCCACCACCGCCGCCCCCGCCGTCCCCTGCACCATCCTTGCCCCTTTTGCCCTTGCCGCTGCGGCGCCTCCCACTAGGAGCAGACGCAGCCCGGACCTCCTCGGTGCCTACAAGGTCGACAGCAGCAGAAGAAGCAACAGAGGGCAAAAGGGGAACGGGGGAACACCCCTTAAAGAAAGGGGCGCGAGGGTCGCCGCGAGAAGCTCCTACAGCGACTATGCTAGTCTCAGGTGCAGTGAGGCGCTCCTCGACCAGGTCGACGGTGAGCTCGGTGGGGCAAAGGGAGAGAAAGTGGTCCCTGACTGAGCGAAGAGAGTCAAGGAGACGGGTGACGAGGTAGAAGAGGGTGATGTACATGGGGGGGGGGGTTCTTGGCGCGAAACTCGGAGGGAAGCGCATCGCTGTAGTGGGTGTGACTAGTGCGGAGGTGAGTGATGAGGCCAGCGACTGTGGCAAAGGGGGCCAGGTCAAGGAACAAGTACGGCAACATGAAGCGGCTAAGGGCAGCAGTGGCAGGGGAGGAGTAGCGTGCGACGACAGCGTCATACAAAGACTTAGCAGTCTTGTACTGGCCAAAGTGCATGCGCTTAGCAGACGGCAGGTGACTACGAACAGCAAGGCGAGCAACAGCGTCATGAGTAGTCCACTGTGAGCGAACCGTACTGTCAGCATCGGCAGCAGGTGCAACAGAGGCGCTAGACGTGTGATCGAAAAGCGAGACTTCGTCCGTAGAGTCGCACTGAAGATACAGCTGCAGGTCATCTATCCAAACCTTGAAATCTACCGCACGACCCTCAGCATCGAAGGTAAGAACAGTACGGCTAGCCATGGCGGCAGTAGCAGCAGTAGTAGCAGTAGGGCAAGGCGGCGCGGCTCGGCAGGGCGGCACGGCTCGACAGGGCGGTGCAGCTCGGCAGGGCGGCGCGGCTCGGCTGGGCGGTGCGGCTCGGCTGGGCGGCGCGGCGTGGCAGGCAGGCGGGCGCAGCGGCGCGCTTGGCAGGGCGGGTTCTTACCAGGGGCGGGTGCAGGGCAGGGCCGCGACTGACGGTTAGGGGAGGGCCGCGAGGGGGCGGCAGCAGGGCAGGGCCGCGACGAGGCGGCGGTAGAGCAGGGCCGCGTCGGGGCGGCAGCAGGGCAGGGCCGCGACAAGGCGGCTGCAGGGCAGGGCCGCGGCGGGGCGGTGGTAGAGCAGGGCCGCGACGAGCGGCTGAGGGCAGGGCCGCGACGGATGGCGGCAAGGCAGGGCCGCGACGGGCGGCTAGGTCAGGCCGCGACGGGCGGCTAGGTCAGGGTCGTGACGGGCCGTTAGGGCATGGCCGCGACGGGCCGGGAGGGCAGGGCCGCTACTGGCGGCATTAGGGCAGGGCGCGCGACGGCGCATGTGAGGCAGGCGCGAGGCGCGCTTCGGGCAGGGCAGGAAAAAACCATCGTGGTGGGCCCTAAAAAAAAAAAAAGCGTTCCCACTAGGGAACCCGCTCTGAAACCATGTTAGAAAGTAGGAATCAAGGATGACTAGAATGACAGCAGTACAGGGTTTGTATAGCAAAACCTAATTGGGCTGTACCCCATAAGAAGTGCCCCACTACAACTTGGAGCAGATAAATGCATAGTTATGACAAAAGAGGCCAGAGCGGCCAGGCGGCCGACTAAATGTGGCAAGGGGAGCGTAGGTGTCACCATCGACACAAGACCCGTCACGCCCAGATGGAGGAAACCAGACGCCGACGTGGCGGTCCTGCAGGTATCCAACACCCACCAAGTTCTTGGCATCACGAAACAAGGTTTTCTTGCGTTTATACCGGAAACCAGTCGCGAATCGATTGGTTGGGTAAAACCAGTCGCTTCAGCTTGCAAACCATTCGTTTTGGTCAATGGTTTGCGCTTTGGATGCTTTGAAGCGTAACGGTTTGCATGTTTCCCAGCGCGAGACCGAGATTTTGTAGAAGTCGCACCTGATTTCGAGGCATGGGTGGTAAGTTATAGGTTTGAACTTACCGACCAGTCGCAAAGCTCCACGCCTACACGATATGGTTGGTCAAAATTTGCCTCATCCCACAATGGTTTGAGAATCCATTATGTTGGATCAAAGGTTCCCAAATTGCAACTAATTGTGTTAGGTGATGGATATTTATGTAAGTAGAAACATTTAATGTGATTTCTATATGCTTTGTTCTATTTTTGGTTTGTGAGATAATGAAAAGCATTAAAATTTCAGTCGCACATGATTTCGAACATGAAATGATAATCTAACATGTTGTGTAGTTACGTTGGATTGAGGTAAATAACTTGTTGCGATGGAATTTAAAAAGCACACCTGCTACACTTCGAAACCGGATTGTTAATAATTTACACGACCTTGGTACAGTTTCGGGTGCCTTCAATTTATAGACTCCAGTATAGAAAATCACAAGGGCATTGCCTTTTTTAAGCTTGTTGGGACTACTCTTGTAAATGCTTGAGAAATTCATTGTACAGATAGGAAGCATAGCACGTACGGTTCATCTTGGTCGTTAGTCCTATCTGCACAGTATCACCCAGTCAACCTGCCAGGAGCCCATCTACAGATAGATCGTGCGTGGACCCTGGCAGGGACAGATCGTCCAACTATGGACCGGATCTGTCCAGGTGTCAGAATAACGAACAGGAATGAATGAGCTAGCAGCAGGATGGGTACAAGTAAGAAACCCTAGTTGGGTTGTACCCCGTATGGGCTACCACACTACAGCTTACACAACATGCAAGATATAAGTTTGACACACCGCCATAGGCAAAGTGTGGGAGAACAAGAGGTCACAAGACCGGTAAAGAAAAGCAAAGCAAGCTCAGGGTGGATCACGAAGTCACCACACACTCTGAGCACAAGCAAATGGCCACAAGGCCAGTTCACATGCAGAGTTATATAATGGAGAACAAGCAGTACAGTGATCAAAACCTAGCAAGTCTAAGCATGCAGGTATATGTATATAGATCACAGTACAAGCAAAGTCAAGAAGTGAGCAGGTGAGGCCAAGTAGGCACAAGGCCTAAAACAGTACAGAAATGCTGATGATCACAAGGCTGAAGTGCCTTGGTGAAGATATGAGCAGTGTTGGCCCAAGAGGCCACGTAAGCAAGACGAAGCTGACCACGCTGCTGCAACTCTCAAGCAAGGAAGTAACGAAGAGTGATGTGCTTCATTCAGTGCTCCAGTCTGTGCTCCTAACATAAGGCAATCATGGCCTTGTTGTCGACGTACAGAACTGGAGGAGAACGAGGCCGCTCTCCCAAGTCGGTCAGCAGGTAGGTGAGCCAGCATAACTCCTGTGCAGCCATGGCCCCTGCGTAGATTTCAGCCTCACAACTGGAACTGAGAACAGAAGACGAGCGAGTAGACCGCCAAGAAACAGAGCTGGAGCCAAGGCTGAAAGTGTAACCCCGTGACGACCGCTGCGTAGCCAAGTCGTCAACCCAAGAAGCGTCTAGGTGTCCACTGAGGACAACTGGACCCTGTCCTCCAATCACGAGCCCCATGCCCCATGTCCTCCAAGCAAGTAGCGCAACACCCTCTTAGCGGCCTTCCAGTGCTCTGGTCGGTGTCTCCCGGGCGCAACGTAGCGTGCCAGGATGCTAAGAGGGTATGCCAGGTCAGGTCGAGTGCAGGTCATCAGGTACATGAGGCAGCCCAAAAGCTCTGGATACGGGCCACTAGACTCTACGGACTCATCCGAAGGCAGAGCTGAGAGCTAGTGACCGGTAGGCAGAGGAGTGGACTGTGGCGAGGAGTACTAGAAGTCGAAGCGCTGAAGGACCTGCCGCACCATGTGTGACTGAGTCAAGGTAATGGTGCGCTGTGCTCTGTCCCGGGTGATCTGCAAGCCAAAATAGCTGCGCAGCTCACCCAGGTCTGTGCACGTGTGTCTCCTCTGCACCTCCAAATTCACATGGGCCAGTCCAGCAGTGTCAGCAGTGGCAAAGACCAAGTCGTCGACGTACAGGAGGATGTAGAATGGCGGCAGCGAAGTGTCGGTGCGTAGAAACAGCGATGGGTCAGCAGTAGAAGGAGCAAACCCAAGAGCCGCAAGAGTCGTCCTCAGTGTGTCGTGCCACTCGCGAGGCGCTGGGCGGAGACCGTAGACTGGCTGCCGGAGGCTCCACTGGGTACCTGCAGGAAACGACCCAGTGAAGCCAGGTGGGCGGCGCAGCCAGATCTCCTCGTGCGAGCTGCCCTGTAGGAGAGCAGTGCTGAAGTCAAGAGAGTGAAGCTCGTAGTCACGCTGAGCGGCAACGTGAAGCAGTACCTGAAGAGTGGTCATCTTCGGGGTAGGGGAGAAGGTCTGCAAGAAGTCAAATCCCTGTCGCTGATTGAAGCCTCGTGCAACTTAACGCGCCTTGAAGACAGGCGGAGAACCCGGCGGCCGCTTCACCCTGAAAATCCACATGCCACTGATGGTGTTCGCCCCAGGTGGGGGAACCTCGTCGACGTAAGAACCTGTGGACTTCCAGGATGCCATCTCTGCGTCCATGGCTGACTGCCACTAAGAGGAGTAGGGACCCTCTATCGCCTCTGCGTAAGAGCACGGGGTCGGGATGTCTGGTGCATCTGGGTCTCCCTCAGGTGCAATCAGCATGGAGACGAGATGAGGTACAACAGCTGCAAAACACTCAAAGTCCTCCTGCCTATCCTCAAGGACGTTCGTGCTAAGAGCACTCTCACCCCCGACGGACGGAGGACAGGCAGACTCAGACTCAGCAACAAGACTAGCGGCGTAGTCTAGACGACAGGCGGCAGCAAAGTCAACCAGCTCAGCAACAAGAGCAGACGCAGTAGTAGACTCAAAGGAAGGGTCAGTGACAACAGTGGCCTGGAGACGCGTGACATTAGGACTAGCAGCACGAAGGGAGTCAGACTCCGGGTCCGGACCGTCAGCAAGGGAGGACGCAGGAGGAGACGGCAGAGGGACACGCAATGGATCAGAGGAAGGACGAAGCGCCATCTGGTGCGTGCCGCGGACAGGAGGAGGACGCTGATGCGGAACACGACGACCAGTGCGAACAGCGCGAACAGGCGACGCAGGACGAGACGAAGGCTCACGACGCTCTGTAAGACCTCCGGGCTGCTTAGTGTAAGGAGAAGGAGCAGGCAGTGGGGAGGCTGGCTGTAACTGCGGCTGGGACTGGTCATGCGGTGGACACAAAAAGGGAGGAGTAAGTTCAATAGAAGGCGGGAGACCAAGAACTTGCTGAATCAAGGGAACGAAGTACGGTCGCGGTCGCTCAGCGCCTCCAGAACCAGCACTGACAGCACCAGTACCTCGAGCAGGTCCAGCTCCAGCAGCACCTCCAGCTCCAGCTCCAGCAGCACCTCCATCCCCAGCAGCACCTCCAGCAGCTCCAGCTCTAGCAGCACCTCCAGCTCGAGCAGCTCCAATACCTGCAGCAGCTCTTGCTCCAGCAGCACCTCCAGCTCCAGTGCCTCCAGCAGCTCCAGCTCCAGCAGCACCTCCAACTCCAGTAGCTCCAGTACCTCCAGCAGCTCCAGCTCCAGCACCACCTCGAGCAGCTCCAGCAGCACCTCCGGGACCAGGGGCTCAAGCACCTCCCGCAGCTCCAGCTCCAACAGCACCACTCCGAAGGCTCCAGCACCAAGCAAACCACGCGCGTAGCTGTGGTGGAGAGAGCGTCTCCCGACGGGACAAGACACCTGGAGGACCTCCAAAAGACAAAGTACCCCCAGGCGCAGCACGCTCAGGCTCAGCACCCCCAGGCTCAGCACCCTCAGGCTCCGTACGCTTAGGCTCAGCACCCCCAGACTCAGCACCCCCAGGCTCCACACCCCCAGGCTCCGCACGCTCAGGCTCAGCACCCCCAGGCTCTGCACCCTCAGTTTCAACAACCCCAAGCTCAGCACGCTCAAGCTCAGCACTCCCAGGCCCCGCACCTGCAGGCGCAACACCCCCAGGCGCAGCACCTCTAGCAGCACCAGAGTCGACAGCTACCTCGACAGGCTCGACAGGGTCTACCTGGGACAAACCTAAGGGAGCAGGACCCTGAGGAGGGAGGGGGTCTATCGGAGGAGGACCTGGTGCGAGGAAGAGCGACGGGGGAGGGAGAGGGGCAGTGTGGCAGGGGAAGAGACCGGTAAAAGGGAATCGACTCGTCAAGCGTGACGTCCTGAGAGGGCAGGACACGGCGCGAGGTGGGTTGGTATAACTGCCAGCCAGGCGCGTCATGAACAAAGCCAAGGAAAATACAGGGAACGGTGCGGGAGGAGAGCTTGTCCGCGGACGTATCGCGAACAAAGGCTCGACATCCCCAGACCCGGAACACTGACGCATCGCCAACCTCCCCCGTCCAACGCAGTGTGGGCGAGGTCTCCAGCAAGGAGACACGGGGTCAGAGGTTGAGCTAATGCGCAGCGTACTGGACTACAAACGGCCACAGAAAATGGGGGGCCAGCTGCATGGATCATGGAGGTACGAGAGACCTCCATGTCTAAGCCAATGCGGCGCTTAGCAACCCCATTCTGCTGCGGAGAGGCTGGAAGCGTGAACGTCTGGCGAATGCCCTCCGCACGACAAAAGGCCCGCAAGAGGTCGGAGGAAAACTCACCACCTCTGTCAGAGTGCAGACGCAGGACGGGAAGGTCCGTCTCGAACCGCTCGCGTAGCTGGAGACGAACAGCGCGGATCCAAGGGATCAAAACATAAGGGACCTCCCCCTTGCGGCGCAAGGGGAAGAATGTGGTGTAACCCGTGTAGTCGTCGACAACCAGCAGAAAGTACCGCTCGTGGCCCTGTCCACGGACGTGGGCTGGGCCCCACACTTCCAGGTGGAGAGTCTGCAGGGGAGCCTCTGTTGGGGAGAACGAGGAGGAGTCAGGAGCATCGCGCTGTCGCCCCTCGACACAGGGAAGGCAGGGAGGGGCAGGCGAGGGTGGAAGGGGAGGGAGAGACCTGGGAAGACCAGAGACAAGGAGACGGGAGTGCATGCCACGGAGGCGTGGCAGGGAGGGGTGACCAAGGCGGTGGTGCCAAAGGAGCGTCTGGTGCGACAGGGCGCGACACGAGCAGGGGGCCGCAAGCTTACCTGACGCAGTCGCAGACGCAGCTACCCAAGGAGGCGCAGTAGTCAGTGTGTACTGACTCGACCCGGGCCGACGGATGAACGTGGCCAGGTGGTGGCCGGTCCGGGAGCACGTACAGATCACCACACGCTGCGGTCCAGGAGTGAAGGTGTTAACCCTCGCATCCTGGAGGACAGCAGTGCTCACCAAGTTCGTAGAGAACGAGGGGAGGTGGAGACCTGACAGCAACCCAGACGGAACCACCGGACAAGGCAGAATAGTGGAGGAACGTGCAAGGACTCGGACCCCAGAGGGGTCAGCCAAAGAGACAGCAACAGGTGCAGAGAGCGGTGTGACTGTGGTGCTGTCGCGAAAGAAACAGTAGGTGTGAAGGGCCGCAATAGACATAGTACCAGAGAGAGCTGACTCACCAGCACCTAGAGCAGCAGACTCACTAGCACCTAGAGCAGCACCCTCTATACCTGGGTCTAGCGGCATACACAGGTAACAGTCACCCTCAGCACTAATAGTCAATGCATACATGGCAGATAGGATAGCATCAAAGTCTAGAGCAAAGATATCCACATTCAGCCTAAGCAGCTTTGCCCAGTGAGGAGCTCAAGCGCGTCGGTAAACTCTGCGTGAAAGGTGTCGGTAAGACGGGAGAAGCAGCGGTGCTGCGTGTGAGGCAGCCCGCAAGTCTGACCAGTGCGGTCACCTGTGCGAATGACATACGGGCAACGACCTCCACCCCCAACCGCCCCACGCTGAGCAAACCACTCACATAGCTCCTAAGACGAAAGGGGTTGACGTTGCTGCTGCCTCTGGCCACCTTCAAGGCCTCCCCTCTGGCTGGTACCACCCCGGCCGCCACCACTGCCGCCGCCTCCACCCCCACTGCCACCACCACCGCCGCCACCACCACCGCCTCCACCACTCCCACTGCTGCCACCACTGCCGCCACCTGCCCCTCCACCCCCACCACCACTACCTCCTCCACCGCCGCCCCCTCCACCTCCTCCACCGCCCCCACCACCGCCTCCACCTCTGCCACCCCCACCGCTCTTGCCTCCCCTGCCCTTGCCTCTGCGGCGCCTCCCACTAGGGGCAGACGCAGTTCCTACCTCCTCAGCACGAAGGTAGTCAACAGCTGCAGCAGAGGCGACTAAGGGGAGAAGGGGGGAGGGCGAACACCCCTCAAAGAAGGGAGTGCGAGGACTGCCACGAGAAGCACCTACAGCGACTATGCTAGTCTCAGCTGCAAGGAGGTGCTTCTCGAGCAGGTTGACAGTGAGGATGGTGGGGTCAACGGCTAGAAGGAGGTCCCTGATAATGCTAAGAGAGTCAGGGAGGCAGGTGACTATGAAGTAGAGAGTGATGTACATGGGAGGAGGGTTCTTGGTGAGAAACTCGGTGGGAAGCGCTGCGCGGTAGCGAGTGTCATTAGTACGAAGGTGAGTGACGAGGTCGGCTGCTGTGGCAAAGGCGGACAGCTCTGGGAACAGGTAGGGTAGGACAAGGCGGCCTAGAGAAGCAGTGGCTGGGGAGGAGTAACGAGAGACTACAGCGTCGTACAGTGCTCTAGCTGTCTTATGCTGGCCAAAGTGGGCGCGTTCGGCTAACGGCAGGTGGTTGCGAATGGCTAGGCGAGCAGCAGCGTCACGGGTAAGCCACTGTGAGCGAGTTGCACTGACAGCTGTGGCGTCAGGGGCGGGCGAGGCGCCAGAAGTGAGGTCAAACAGCGAAGTACCGTCCTTAGAGTCTGTCAACAGGAATAGCTGTAAGTCCTCTAGCCACGCATTGAACTCTATCGGGCGGCCCTCCAAATCGAAGGTGAGAACGTTGATAGTGGCCATAGCAGGAAGAGTAGTCGTGTGCTCTAGCAGTCGAGCAGCACGCAGGCAGGGCTAGGCAGATGAGCGCGCTAGCAGCACTGCAGGAGTGAGCGGCGCGTGGTAGGGCAAGGCGCGCACGGCAGGGCAGGGCACGCAGCAGGGCAGGGCGCGGCGCTCAGGCAGGGCGCACGGGCAAGGCAGGGCGCGCGGCGGTGTGGCGCGCGGGCAGGGCAGGGCGCGTGGCGCGGTGCGCGGGCAGGGCAGGGGCACGCGGCGGCGCGGCGTGCTGGCAGGGCAGAGGCGCGCGGCAGCGCGGCGTGCGGGTAGGGTAGAGGCGCGCGGCAGGGCGAGCAGGCAGGGCAGGGCACGCGGCGACGCGGCGCGCGGGGAGGGCAGGGCGCGCGGCGGCTCGGCGCGCGGGCAGGGCAGGGCGCGCGGCGCAACGCGCGGGCAGGGCGACGCGGCGACGCGACGCATGGGCAGGGTAGGGCGCGCTGCAGCAGGCGGCGCGCGACTCAGCAGGGCGCGCTGCAGCAGACGGCGCGTAGGCAAAGCAGTGCGTGCTGCAGCAGGCGGCGCAGGGCAAGGTAGGGCAGGGCAGGGCAGGGCAACGCGATCACAGTGGCGCGGCGGGTGGGGTATCACTACTCGGTGGTCCCTAAGAAATCGGTCCTAGGCTAGGACCTGCTCTGAAACCATGTCAGAATAACGAACAGGAATGAATGAACTAGCAGTAGGATGGGTACAAGGAAACCCTAATTGGGTTGTACCCCATATGGGCTACTCCACTACAGCCTACACAATAAGCAGCATATATGTTTGACACCAGGTGCACACATGGTGGATAAATTTGGGTGTTGCAGGCGAATCAATCTTTTCCCAGCGCGAAACATTTCAGGTAGGTGTACTACTTTGCTTATGCCTTTCGCACTACGGAAATCCTGGAGCGTTAGGTGTTTCTGCGCCAGATTTCTTTTTTGCGCGTCATACTGTATAGCATCGTCGAGACGTGAGATGAGGGGGGATGTATAGTTGGGCGGGGGAACTGGCTCGCACTACAGTACATGTTCCAGTTGCCTAAGTGCCCAGTCCGCCGAGCCATTCGCTGGTGGTTTGAGCGGCGATGTGGCTAACGCGTGGCATCTTTTTGCCTCGTTTGATTCTTGACCAATGAGAAAGACGCGACAAAATATCAAATTGGGGCCGAACAATGGCAGGGAGGTGACCAAATTAGGGCCGAGTTAATCCGATCCGTTGGACAATGCAGATGGAATACACAGTGTGAACTATGTGATGCGTAACACAAAATTTAATGCGCTAGATTCTGTATCAATGGAGTTTCACATCCTACCCCTGGTCATCTAGAAATGTTAGACACCATGAGTTGCCCAGGGCTCTTCGTGCGTATTTCCAAATTGTTGTGGTGCCGTACGGTTTAGCATGTTACAAATAGCCTAACAAGCGTTTAATAATTGTCGGATTAGGTTAGTAAGTTTTTGAAAAGTACAGATAGTTCTCTCCCCCAACCCACTCATTTGAGGGGGTACTCAGTCACGAGAGTCATTTCCCAATCTCAACTATTAAGTCAACAAAATTTGCCTTAGTAATTACTAGCCCTCCTCCCCTCCACAAGCTCCTAGCCTACCCACTCTTAGTTCCTGCCATGTCGTCGAGGCGCTCACGTGTTGTTGGCACACGCAATATTGATCCTTCAAAATCCATGTATATGACTGATGCAGTTAATCAATTCAGATTTTTTTTACATTCATTCTCCTTTCCCAACCATGTGTTCGTCTGGTGTGCTTTCTTAAACATATTGTAATGCTGGAGACTTAAGGCCACTCCAGCCTTTTCAATAGTGATTGTGTCCTAATATTTTATGGTGTTATGTTTCCACCCCCCTGTAGTATTTCGTGTCTGCATGTGTGCTCTGGTAATCCCCCACCTTTAGATACAAGTCACTAGGTAAGTGTTTCATTCTTTGGTAGTTTTTGTTGTAGTTTTTGTAGTTTCTAGATATGGATTAAACCAGTGCTCCTTTCATTCTTTGGTAGTTTTTGTTTGTGGTTTCATTGATTTTCTTTAGTTTTTGTTGCTTTGGTTTGAATCTGTGAAGTGTCACTTTTTATTATTTTTCTACCCACTGATTGGCGTTTGACATATTAGCTAATGTTGTTTTCCTGCGCTTGCACGTGTGCACAAGGTTGCAGATCTACCCCAATTTCTTTGTACATACTTAATTAGGATTACACAGCCCAGGTTGGAGTTCGTGTTATGTAATAATTTTTTTGTAATGCAGTGCGTTGTGCTACAATTTTTTTAATAATCTGCAAGCATCCTTTCTGCAGTATGGACGGGAACCTGAGACCATTCATGTGTGGCTATCGTGGCTGTATAGCGAAGTTCTCATATGCACATGAGAAAGCGCGGCACATGAAGTCAGGAAAGCACAAATTCAATCCAGTATCAGCAGCATTTGAGAGATTGCAAGATGACAGCAGCCAGGGAGGAGCTGTAGGAAGTCCTAAAGCAGCAGCAGACCACCTTCTTTTAAAATCCAGCAAACGCTCACGCCCTCAAACACAACCAGGGCCGAGCCGTTTGGAAGACCAGCCGGACGCGGTCGAATTGAATGAGGATGTGACTAGTTACTCGTTTTCCCCGGAGTGCGATGCAACTTCAGTCGACATGATGCTTGGGTGTGCGGATTTAAAGGAACTTACATCTGTTCTCACCGAAGTGGTGGCCAATCCCGGAAGGCTAACCATCAAGTCTCTTGCAGAGTTTGACAAGTACGAGAAGGCGCAATTGGCAGGGGTGAACATTGAAACGTTCGAGCAGGGGGGGTTAAACGAAGGAGGAGGATTTAAAGCCTGTGATTCTTTGGCGGCGTTCGGGTCTCTCGTACGTAAAGGGTTTGTACAAGAACGTGGCGAATGCACCAGGCTTCGTAGTGAGATCTCGGAAGAGATCTACCCAAAGCAAACATATCTACAAGGGTCCTGAGACGGGGAGTTGGTGGCAGGAGAAGTTGCATCAACTGCCTGCTGAAGGTGATCCTCCCTCGGACATAGCTGCGGTAATCATCTATTCAGACGAAACGACCCTGATGACTGATGGCGGGCTCAAGGGTTGGCCAGTGTACATTTCGCTCGCCAACATCGCTTTAGGAAATCGATGGAAGCCCCACGGCCACAGGCTCTGTGCTCTCTTGCCCGAACATGATGGCTCCTTCTTCACGAAGGCGGCTAGAAAGCAACGGCGGCTTGAGGTGTTCCAAGAAGCGCTTGGTCTCATCATGGAAGACCTGAAGATCGCACAACACTCGTAAGTAGCATGAACGCTATCACAACTCGTCTATGGTGCGTGTTGGAATGTTGTCTCGCCAAAGGTTCTTGCCGTGGAGACATCTGTTGCCTTTCCGGTAATCATGAAATATGGTGAGTATGTTGATGGGTTGCTGAGTGGAGAAAGACGCACGCGTCCTGCTGCGTCCTGCGTCTGGACGCAGCGTCCAGACGCAGAGACGCAGGACGCACCCCGTATATTTTTTTGGGCTGACCGGAAAAAAAAATTGTTGCCCCAGTGCAAAATTGACTCTAATGATTTCGACGCGACTGTCAATTTCGCGTCATGTCGACCCCCCCTAACCCGTTTCGACCATAAAAAACACCCTAGAGGGCTTACCAAGACAATTCTCCTTCGTAAACCTTAAACCCTGAAATTTTGAAGAGGACGATTCTGCCTCAAATGTGTGCATCGTCCTTCCCCCTCCCCTTCCCATACCCTACAACATCATCTTTCGGCTGCCTGGGGTTTTTTTTTGCCCTGCCCAAGCATGCGTCTTTTCATGCGTCCTAAAGGCCCTCCTCTAGCGTCCTGCGTCTAAGACGCTGCGTCTGGACGCATGCGTCCAGGACGCAGGACGCGTCTTTCTCCACCCAGATGGGTTGTTGCTGCAACTGATGCACTTGTGTAGCCATGCAACATACTCCAACACATAAGGCCAGAACTTGGAGGAAAGGCAGGCCCCGGTGGTCATTGCCCACACTCGGTTCATGAGTGTGCGGATAACCTGTTCGGCGACTCCATTCTGCTGTGGCGTGTGAGGCAACTACGTTTGGTGGCTGATGCCGTGAGAACTCATGTAATCCGTGAAAGCATTTGTTGTATACTCCCCCCCGTTGTCCGTGCATTAGGCAGCCAGCGGCTTTGTGCGCAGCTTGGTCTTTATCTCGCGATGCCAAGCCGGGAAAAAAGCTGCCATGTCGGACCGGCGAGCCAACGACGACACCCACAGGCAGTTGGTGTAGTCGTCCTTGAGCGTCAACACAAAGCGAAGTGAGGGGTGAGCATCACCCAAGTCCATGATGTCGTTATGCACGAGCTCCAAAGGCCGAGTTGTGCGCTGTCGCTACCTATGGGAAACGAGGCCTTGCTCGTCTTCCCTCGAAGGCATGAGTCACACGGGGGTTTGAGGGGGTTGATCTTGTCGGAAATGGAAACACCTTGGATGTCCCCATTCCGAAACGTGTCATCCATGGATGTGTATGAGGGATGGCCCAAACGCTTATGTGCTGCGGTATGTGATGGATGCATGAGCAGAATGTGCATTCAGCCCCCCATGACTATGGTCATTCGATGCTTCATCCTCATGGTCGTGCACAGATGCATGGGCAGATGCAAGTGCATGCTCATAATGCATCCGTGCACGGATGTGCTCTTCGTACCCCGGTTGAAGTCCAACCTTCTCTCCTAGTACAACAATTCTCATGGTCGTACACAGATGCATGGGCAATGCATGTAACGGTGAGATTGTTGTCTCCCCCGGTTGCCGCTTGCTGTTTTGGCGTATTGTTGTTACGTTTGGGGCTGCTGCTTCTTCGAGGTGAGGTCGAACGTTCATTGGTAGTACTCTGGTTTGGCCTCCTGCGTTATTGTGGTTCTCATCCTGGTGGTGTCCATCCTGTTGGTGCCGTGGGACACTTGTAAAACGGGTGGCCGGATTGTTTGCAGTACCAACACACGAGGATTTAGCACCCTCCCCTTCCATGCTGCCATCCATTTGACGTCGTTGGATTGTGGTCTCCCTTGGTCTCGGTTCTCATCTTTGATGTTCACTTATCTCCATGTGTTTGTCCTGCCATGCAAAGAGGACGTCGGTCACAGTTGGTCTTTGTGATGATATCTTGATATCGCTGTTCCTGAATCATCATCCTTTGCAATGTATATCTGTCCGTGATGTCTTGCAACATAGTTGCATGCCTCAATTTTTCCCATTGTGTTGGCAGTCCGGTGAGCAGACTGAGTGTGAGCGTAACCTCATCCACCATCTTGCCCGCCATTGCCAACTTGTCCCGAATAGCCATTGCGCGGTTGACATATTCCTCCTCACTCTCTTGACTCCCCATTTTCGGGTTGTCAAGTTGCTTCAAGAGTGACAACTTTACGCCGAATCATTGGCCTGGTATGTCTCCATCAGGTACTCCCACGCTTCAAATGCCGGGAAGTATGATTCCTGAAACACGTTAGGTTGTAGTTGAATCGTGGCGCTCACGCTGTGCAGTAGCACCCAAAACGCTAGCGTCGCACATTATGAGTAATCCACTTGCAGAAATTCCAGCCGCTCTATAGCATCTTGCATGTTGCCATTTGTCATGGAAACATGATATTGCGGGTTTGTCATGCGCGCGTTCATACGAAACCGAAGTGCTCACTCGCGAAAGTTGGTGCCATCGAACGGAGTAGTGGTAAACACTTTGTCCACCGCTGACCCCACCATCTTGCGTGCCCTTATCGTCTTCCGTGTACTCGCGTGGAGACGAGTTGAAGAGAGTAGGTACGGTAGACGTGCGAAGTAGTTGCATCGTGTGTTGCGTGCCTCCATGTTGATCATCATGTTCGAGCACTTCCACATAATCACGCCGCATTACACATGGTTGCGAGGCGGAATCAAGGACGCAGGCTGGGGGACCTCATGTGTATGTCCCTGATGCAATATGAGCCCAACTACGATGAGGTAGTTGGGATCTGGCGCAGCTACAAGAAGCGGAAGCCCTTAAGTAATGCCCCCATTTGCACCCCAATCCCAGGCGACACAAGGAAGAAAGGCAAACAGCAGGAGATAGAGGTAGATGACGAGGAGGAGCTAGTAGGTGATGCACTTGAGTGTTCTAGTAATGATGATGATGATGATGATGATGATGATGATGATGATGATGATGATGATGATGATGATGATGATGATGACGATGATGATGATGATGATGATGATGATGATGATGATGATGATGATGATGATGATGATGATGATGATGAGGACGACGACGACGACGACGTGAGCTGCTGAGTGCGTGTAATGCCCCTCTTGTAAGTTATAGACATTAAACATAATAAAAACTAGGCTTTAGATTTGTTCAGCCTTCGTTTTTAGGAAAGGCTGATTAGTCAGCCTTTGTTTTTCACAACAACACTGATATTTCATATTTTTTTTTTTTACAACATGTGAGAATAGTACGAGTGAATGAAATGACTAGGAAGAAGGTGGGTACAAGTAATAAACCTAAAAGTGTTGTACCCCATATTGTCTACCCCACTACAGCCTACACAGACTATAGCATATAAGTTTGACACATCCCCATAGGCAAAGTGGGGGAAAACAAGAGGTCACAAGACCAGTCAAGAAGAGCAAAGCAAGCTCAGGGTGGATCACGACGTCGCCACGCATTCCGAGCACAAGCAAGCGACCACAAGGCCAGTTCACATGCAGAGTTATATAAAGCGGAACAAGTAAGACACTGATCACAACCTAGAAAGTGTAAGCATGCAGGAATATATATAGAGATCGCAGTACAAGCAAAGTCAAGAAGTGAACAAGTGAAGCCATGGCCGTTGCGTAGATCTCAGCCTCACAGCTCGAGCTGAGAACATAAGACGAGCGGGTAGACCGCCACGAAACAGAACCGGAGCCAAGGCTGAAGGTGTAACCCTGTGATGACCGCTGAGTAGCCAAGTCGTCAACCAAAGAAGCATCTGCGTGACCAGTGAGGACAACTGGACTCCATCCTCCAAGCACGAGCCCCATGCCCGACGTACTGCACAAGTAGCACATCACCCTCTTAGCTGCCTTCCAGTGCTCTGGTCGGTGTCTCCCGGGCGCAACGTAGCGTGCTAGGATGCTAAGAGGGTAAGCAAGATCAGGACGAGTGCAGGTCATCAGGTACATGAGGCAGCCCACAAGCTCTGGATACGGGCCACTCAGCTCTATGGACTCATCCGAAGGCAGAGCTGAGAGCGAGTGACCAGTAGGCAAAGGAGTGGACTGTGGCGAGGAGTACTGGAAGTCGAAGCGCTGAAGGACCTGCTGCACCATGTGTGACTGAGTCAGGGTGATGGTGCGCTGTGCTCTGTCCCGAGTGATCTGCAAGCCAAGATAGCTGCGCAACTCATCGAGGTCTGTGCACGTGTGTCTCTTCTACAGCTCCGACTTCATTAGAGTCAGTGCCTCAGTGTCAGCAGTGGCAAAAACCAAGTCGTCGACGTACACGAGGATGTAGAACGGCGGCAGCGAACTGTCGGTGCGTAGAAACAGCGACGGGTCAGCAGTAGAAGGAGCAAACCCAAGAGCCGCAAGCGTCGTCCTTAGTGTGTCGTGCCACTCACGAGGCGCCTGGCGGAGACCGTAGACTAGCCACCGGAGGCTCCACTGGGTACCAGGAGGGAACGACCCAGTGAAGCCAGGTGGGCGGGGCAGCCAGATCTCCTCGTGCAGGCTGCCCTGTAGGAAAGCTGTGCTGAAGTCAAGAGAGTGAAGCTCGTAGTTATGCTGAGCGGCGACGTGCAGCAGCACCCGAAGAGTGGTCATCTTCGGGGTAGGGAAGAAGGTCTGAAAGTAGTCAACTCCCTGTCGCTGCCTGAAGCCTTGAGCAACGTAACGCGCCTTGAAGAGAGGCGGAGAACCTTGCGGCCGCTTCACCCTGAAAATCCACATGCCATAGACAATGTTCGCCCCAGGTGGGGGAACCTCGTCGACGTAAGTGCCTATGGACTTCCAGGAAGCCATCCATGCGTCCATGGCTGTCTGCCACTGAGAGGAGTAGGGACCCTCAACTGCCTCAGCATAAGAGCGCGGGGTCGGGATGTCTGGTGCATCTGGGTCTCCCTCATGTGCAAGCAGTATGGACACGAGATGGGGTAAAGCAGCGGCAAAACACTGAAACTCCTCCTGCCTATCCTCAAGGACGTCCGTGCCAAGAGCACACTCACCCCCGACGGACGGAGGACAGACAAACTCAGACTCAGCAACAAGACTAGCAGCGTAGTCTAGACGACAGCGAGCAGCAAAGTCGACAAGCTCAGCAACTAAGGCAGACGCAGCAGTGGACTCAAAGGAAGGGCCAGTGACAACAGTAGCCAGGAGACGCGTGACAGTAGGACTAGCAGCACGAAAGGAGTCGGACTCGGGGTCCGGACCATCAGCAAGGGAGGACGCAGGAGGAGACGGCAGAGGGACACACTGTGGAGTTGTGGAAGGACGCAGTGCCATCTGGTGCGTGCCGGGGACAGGAGGAGGACGCGGACGCGGAACATGACGACCAATGCGAGCAGCGCGAACAGGCGACGCAGGGCGAGACACAGGCTCACGACGCTCAGCAAGACCTCCAGTCGGACCAGTGTAAGGAGAAGGACCAGGCAGTGGGGAGGCTGGCTGTAACTGCAACTGGACAGGCGGTGGACACTCTAAGAGAGGAGTAGGACTAGTAGAAGGTGGGAGACCAAGAAGCTGCTGAAGGAGTGGAACGAAGTACGGCCGCGGCCGTGCAGCACCACCAGAACCAGGAGAGGGACCTCCAGCACCTCCAGCTCCAAGGTCTCTAGCTCCAACTCCTGCAGCACCACGAGCTCCAGCACCAGCAGCACCTCCAGCAGGAACAGCTCCAATAGCGCCGGCTCCAACACCAGCAGAACCACCAGCTCCAGCGGCTCCAGTACCTCCAGCAGCAGCAGCTCCAGCACCTCCTGCTCCAGGGCCACCCGCGGCAGGCTCCTCAGCCGCAGCAGCTCCGCCCTGACGCCTCCAGCGGTGAGCAAACAACTCTCGTAGCTGCTGCGGAGAGAGAGGCTCCCGCCGAGACGAGGCCCCTGTAGGACCTCCAGCAGACTCAGCACCCCCCGTCTCAGCAACCGCAGGCTCAACACCTTCAGGCTCAGCACCCCCAAACTCCACACGCTTAGGCTCAGCACCCCTAGGCGCCGTACCCCCAGGCTCAGCACCCCCAGGCGCAGCACCCCCAGGCTCAGCACCTCCAGGCTCCGCACGCGCAGGCTCAGCACCCCCAGCAGCACCAGAGTCAACCGCTACCTCGACAGGCTCGACAACTTCTACCTGAGACACACCTGAGGGAGCAGGACCCTGAGGGGGGAGGGGGTCTACCGGGGGAGGGCCTGGTGCAAGGAAGAGCGGGGGGGGGGGGGGAGAGGGGCAGCGCGGTACGGGAAGAGACGGTAAAAGGGAACCGACTCGTCGAACGTGACGTCCTGAGAGGGCAGGACTCGGCGCGAGGTGGGGTGGTAAAACTGCCAGCTAGGCGCGTCAGGGACAAAGCCAAGGAAGACGCAGGGAACAGCACGGGCGGAGAGCTTGTCCGCGGCGGTATCGCGGACAAAGGCACGAGAACCCCAGGCCCGGAACACCGACGCATCGCCAACCTTCCCCGTCCACCGCAGTGTGGGCGAGGTCTCCGGCAAGGAGATACGGGGCCAGAGGTTGAGCGGATGCGCAGCGTAGCGGACCGCAAACGGCCACAGAAAATGGGGGGCAGCCGCATGGACCATGGAGGTACAAGCGACCTCCATGACCAAGCCAATGCGGCGCTCAGCAACCCCATTTTGCTGCGGAGAGGCCGGAAGCGTGAACGTCTGGCGAATGCCCTCCCCACGACAAAAGCTCTGCAGCAGGTCAGAGGAAAACTCTCCACCTCTGTCAGAGTATAGACTCAGGACGAGAAACTCCATCCCGAACCGCTCGCGGAGCTGGAGACGGGCAACACGGATCCAAGGGATCAAAACATCAGGGACCTCACCCTTGGTGCGCAAGGGGAAGCCCGTGGTGTAGCACGAGTGGTCGTCAACAACCAGCAGGAATTACCGCTCGTGGTCCTGCCCGCGGACGCGGGCTGGGCCCCACACGTCCATGTGCAGGGTCTGCAGGGGAGCAGTCGTCGGGGGGAACGAGGAGGAGTGAAGAGCAGCGCGCTGCCGCCCCTCGACACAAGGAAGGCAGGGAGGGGCAGGGGAGGGTGGGAGAGGAGGCAGAGTCTCCGGAAGGCCAGAGACCAGGAGACGGCGGTGCATGGCCCAAAGGCGCTGCACCGAGGGGTGACCAAGATGGTGGTGCCAAAGAAGGGTCCGGTGCGACAGAGCCCGACACGAGCAGGGGGCAGCTAGCTAACCAGACGCGGACGCAGACGCAGCTACCTGGGGGGACGCAGTAGTCAGTGTGTACAGGCTCGAGCCAGGCGCACGAGTGAACGTGGCCAGGTGTCGACCAGTCCGGGAGCAAGTGCAGTGGGTCACCCGCTGACCTCCAGGAGTGAACTGGTCAACCCACACATCCTGGAGATCAGCGCCACTCACCAAGTTCGTAAAGAACGAAGGGAGGTGGAGACCTGACAATGAGCCAGACGGGACTGCCGGACACAATAGAACCGTGGAAGAGTGCGCAAGGACTGGGCCCCCAGAGGGGTCCGCCAGGGAGACCGCAACTGGCCAACTGAGCGGCATGAGAGTGGTGCAGTCGCCAAAGAAGGAGCGGGAAGCACCTGAGTCAAGTGTGAAGGTGTGCAAGGCCTTAGCGGGCGCAGTACCTGAGAGAGCAAACTCACCAGTACCTGGAGCAGCTGACTCACTAGCACCTGGAGCGGCAGACTCACTAGCACCTAGAGCAGCAGCCCCAATGCCCGGGTCGGGTGGAACACACAGGTAACAGTCACCCTCAGCACTAATAGTCACAGCATACATGGCAGCAAGGATAGCATCATAGTCAAGAGCAAAGATATCAACACCAGACTTAAGCAGATCAGCCCAGCGAGGGAGCTCAGTGGCATCAGGAAACTGTGTGCGCCAGGCGTCAGTCAGGCGACCGAAACAACGCTGCGTCGCGTGTGGCAGCCCGCACGTCTCCCCACTGTGGTCGCCGGTGCGGAGAACGTAAGTGCAGGGACCAGCACCCCCAGACCTCCCACACCCAGCGTACCACTCACGAAGCTGCTGGGGTGACAGAGTCTCACGGGAGCGCGGCTGCTGCTGTTGCTGATCACCGCCGAAGCCTCCACACTGCGCGGCTCCACCCCGGCCACCACCACCGCCGCCGCCACCGCCACCACCGCTGCCGCTGCCTCCAGCACCTCCACCGCCGCCGCCGACGCCCCCACTCCCGCCACCACGCCCACCTCCACCCCCACCCCCCACGCCTCCTCCGCCTCCTCCACCGCCACCACCGTCGCCCCCGCCGCCCCCGCCACCACCCTTGCCCCCCTTGCCCTTGCCCCCGCCCTTGAGCTGCTGCGCCTCCCACTAGGAGCAGTCGTGGCCCCGACCTCCTCGGTGCCAACGAGGTCGACAGCAGAAGCAGAGGCAACAGAGGGCAAAAGGGGAACAAGGGAACACCCCTCAAAGAACGGGGCGCGAGGGTCGCCGCGAGAAGCTCCTACAGCGACTATGCTAGTCTCAGCTGCTAGGAGGTGCTTCTCAAGGAGGTCGACAGTGAGTGTGGTGGGGCAAAGAGAAAGGAAGTGGTCCCTGACTGAGCGAAGAGAGTCAGGGAGGCGGGTGACGAGGTAGAAGAGGGTGATGTACATGGGGGGGGGGTTCTTTGCGCAAAACTCGGGGGGAAGCGCAGCACGGTAGCGGGTGTCACTAGTGCGGAGGTGAGTGATGAGGTCAGCGACTGTGGGAAAAGCGGCTAGGTTGGGGAACAAGTACGGCAGCATGAGGCGGCTGAGGGCAGCAGTGGGAGGGCAGGAGTAGCGCGCGACTACCGCATCATACAAAGACTTAGCAGTCTTGTACTGGCCAAAGTGCGCGCGCTCAGCAGACGGCATGTGACTACGAACAGCAAGGCGAGCAACAGCGTCACGAGTAGTCCACTGCGAGCGAACTGTACTGTCAGCATCGGCAGCAGGTGCAACAGAGACGCCGGACGTGTGATCAAACAGTGAGACTTCGTCTCTAGAGTCACACTGCAGATAGAGCTGCAGATCATCGACCCACACGTCGAAATCGACCGCACGACCCTCAGCATCAAAGGTAAGAACATGAGGGCTAGCCATGGCGACAGCAGCGGCAGTAGCAGCAGAAGCAGTAGAAGCAGGAGAAGCAGTAGTAGCAGCAGAAGCAGCGCGGCTCAGTAGGGCAGGGCGGCGCGGCTCGGCTCGGCGGCGTGGCTCGGCGGCGCGGCTCGGCTCAGCTGGGCGGCTCGGCTCGGCTGCGCGCTTGTCGGGCAGGTGCGCGGGCAGCGCGGGTAGGGGAGGTGCTCATAAGGGGCGAGTAGGGCAGGCGCTCGACAAGCGCGGGTAGTGCAGGCGCCTGACGGACGGGCAGGGCAGGGTCGCGACGGCGGCTGGAGGCAGGGCCGCGACGGCTGCTGCAGGCAGGGCCGCAAAGGCGTCAGAGCAGGGCCGCAAAGGAGGCAGGGCAGGGCCGCGACGGCGGGTGCAGAAAGGGCCGCGACAGCGGCTGCAGGGCAGGGCCGCGACGGCGGCTGCAGGAAGGGCCGCGACAGCGGCTGCAAGAAAGGGCCGCGACGGTGGCAAAGCAGGGCCGCGAAGGCGGTAGGCAGGGCCGCGACGGCGGTTGCAGGGCAGGGCCGCGACAGCGGCAGGGCAGGGCCACGACGGCTGCAGGCAGGGCCACGACGGATGCTGCAGGTGTTCGGCGGCAGGGCCGCGACGGCAGGGCAGGCGCAAGGGCGCATGTGAGGCAGGAGCGAGGCGTGCGACAGGGCAGGCAGGCACGGGAGCGCGCTTCGGGCAGGGCAGGAAAAAAAATTCGTGGTGGGCCCTAAAAAAAACGGTCCCATTAGGGAACCTGCTCTATACCATGTGAGAATAGTACGAGTAAATGAAATGACTAGGAAGCAGGTGGGTACAAGTAGTAAACCTATAAGTGTTGTACCCCATATTGTCTACCCCACTACAGCCTTCACAGCATATAAGTTTGACACAACACTGATTGATCAGTCTTACAGAGTCTGCTAAGGCTGGTGTTTTAGCCTATGCAAAAACAAATCTGAAACCCTGGTAACGACAGACTCGCTACAAGGCCAATCGGTGTTACGGGGTCACATTTCCCGCCGACGCGTACCTAATATTGACCACCTTTCTTTAAGGAGGGGTTAGTGTAAGGATATTTCCTTAATTCCTTAATGAGGCACTCTATGCGCGCATAACTCCAACTTGCGTTGCCTTCGGGTTTCCCAACCCCAAACGTGTACCCAACCATCTGCGGTCCCGCGACTTCGATCTAGCTAGCCTTCCCTATATTGATGCTACTTCATTATTCACTCAGTAGTTGTAATCACTTCTGCGTTATTGAATCATGCGTACTCTTTATACAACAACATGTACTCGTGCATAAATTGTCTTCATTTCGGCAAATGTGTCAGAACATGGTGCGTTAGGATTTGTCAATTTTGTCTGGCGCGAGCCGGAAAAACCCGAATCAGGGTCATTTCGGGCGAGGGTGTTTTCTAATTACCATTCGCATGATCGTTAGCCAATATCTTGTTACAAAACGTGTTACGCTAGTTACCAAACGCATGAAAATACATTGTAATGGTTCACGTTATTGAGCCCCGTTTGTGTTACAATTAGCATACTTTCCAAGTGTCCCACGATCGCCAAAACCCGTGAAAGCTGGAGAGACATGCGACAAGATCTAAGCACGTTGAACTGCGACTGACGAGCTAATATTCTGGCGATTTAGTCAGGATTTCATGTCAGTAGTGCTAGCTCCACCCGAGTACTCTAGTAGGGAACAGTTATATTTTAGTATAATATAATATTCAATTTCGCACGAAAACGAAGCTAGCTGAATCATTAGCTTCGCTCGACCGCGACGTTAGCTAAGATTCGGCAAGGGCGGGAGGAGAGGCGGCGGTAGAGGAGATGCGACGGGAATGGGAGGAGCTGCAACGGGGAGGGGAGGAGATGGGACGAGGGCGATAGGAGGGGCGACGAGGGCGGGAAGAGGTGGGACGAGCGCGATACGAGGGACGACGAGGGTGGGAAGTGGTGCGACTTCACTTGCGAGGGGTTGAGGTCTGGAAGAATCGATTAACGCAAGCGATATTTCCTCACTTCGTTGGTTCTCGCGTCAGTCTTCGACACTCCTTGAAGTCGCGGTCCAATCAGGGCACTCCTCCGTATCAGCAGCAGGACAACGGATTCGCGCGATTGTAGCACCCGCGATAGTACCTTCCGCCATAGTGGGAGCAGCGGTGATATTAGCCCAGAAAAGTTACATTTTTTGTTAAGAAAAAAGTATCTCCCGCAACTTTCAGACATGCTGGATGCGACGAGCGTTGATTTAGGGTTAGATTCGCTGAATGCGCCGGCTGCAGCCACGGCGCGAGTCCAACCGCCGAATCCCTTTTCCGTGCTCAAGTGCTTCTTCCTCATGGGGTACGTACGACACTCTTGAGGTACGTACGACACTCTTGAGGTACGTTCGACACTCTTGAGGTACGTACGACACTCTTCAGGTAGGTATGGCACTCTTGAGGTACGTACGACACTCTTGAGGTACGTACGACACTCTTGAGGTACGTACGACACTCTTGAGGTGCCCCCAAGCCGTGCGATTCCAACAGCCGCATCCCCTCTCCGTGCTACGACGCTTGTTGCGTGGGACTTCCGAGGCGCCACAGAAGTGATTTATGTTCCAAATTCAATAAGAAAATATCCTCGTTCTACTACTGTGCTCAAGTCCCTTTTTATCATGGAGTACGACGTTCGTTTAGAGACGCTTAGAAGCCGAGATGGATGCGTCTTGAGACGTCTAAAATCCCAACTTTTCTTGACGTCTCAAATCTCAGAAGTCAAACAAGTTGACTCAGCGGGCTGCAAGTCTTTTGGGTCGGCTTAAAATTCTAGTCATTGCACGTGGTTTTTTCAGCCACCCAACCCGTTTCCCTTCGTTACCATTTCAGAGACAAAGTACTAATCTATTCATGTTTCCCGTCTCCCGTTTCTCCCATTTGGCCGGCCCCGGCCCCTCTCGCGTGCAGCTTCTACAACTTCGGTGGCACCAAGGGCCACGTAGAGATGATGCGCAAAGAGTTTGTGGATCGGCGAGGCTGGCTCGACGACTCCCAGTTCACGGAGGTGTACCGATATGCCAATGTAAGGTGTACCGATATGCCAATGTAAGGTGTACCGATATGCCAATGTAAGGTGTACCGATATGCCAATGTAAGGTGTACCGATATGCCAATGTAAGGTGTAGCGATATGCCAACGTAAGTGTACCGATATGCCAATGTAAGGTGTATCGATATGCCAATGTAAGGTGTGCCGATATGCCAATGTAAGGTGTACCGATATGCCAATGTAATGTACCGATATGCCAATGTAATGTATTGATATGCCAATGTAATGTAGTGTGCTCCTGGTCTGTCAATGTAATGTGCTGCTACTGTGTCAATGTAATGTTTACCTGATATGCCAATGTAATGTGCTTTTTGCCGTGCCAATGTAATGTCCTCGTGGTGCGCATGTGTGCGTGCACGTGTGTGTGCGTATGTGAGTGTGTGTGTGTGCGCGCGCGCGCACGCCTGCAGTCCATTCCGGGCTCAACGGGGATGGAGATGGTGTGGATGGTCTGGATTGTGTGGCTGCTCTCTGTACCTTGCACAACCAAACCCAACCGAATCCCGTCTCTCCCCACCCCCTCTTTGTTCTGCACCGACTCGCCTTTCCGCCTTCCTGCCTGCAGGCCATTCCGGGCCCAACGGGGATGCAGATGGTGGCGACACTTGGCACGCTGTGGTTGGGCACGTACCTGGGGGGCATCCTAATGCTTTTCTTCTACATGCTGCCGGGATGCCTTTCCGTCTACTTTGTGGTGAGTGAGGCCACTTCTGCTGGGGTTAGCATGTGTGTGTTTAGGGACCTCTCAAGGCACGTACCTGGGGGGCATCCTGATGCTCTTTTTCTACATGCTGCCGGGATGCCTTTCCGTCTTATTTGTGGTGAGCCCACTTGTTTGCTCTCCTTAGGACGTGTGCTGGGGGGTTGAGGCGTGTGTTTAGGGACATCTCAAGTCACGTACGTGCTGGGCATCCTCAGGCCCTTCATTCATCTTCACGCTCACTGGTTGCCTGTCCGTGTACTTGGTGGTGAGATGAATGGAAAGTGCCTTTTCTCCTCTCTGTTCCACCACCCCCTTCTATCCCTCCAAAGACAAGGCTGTTACCTGCTCGCTATTGTATTTTGAATCGTCAAAAGACACACCTGAACATTGTCCCACCGCCTTCCACCACACTCCACTGCCCTCCACCCGTCTCTCCAATCTAGGTTCGTGGAAACAGTGGAGCAGAGCGGATATCTCTCCTTCAACATTCATCCTTTGACTTAATTCCACTCCATCATCCCTCCACCACACTCCACCACCCTCCACCACACCATCCTCCACCCGTCTCTCCAGTCGAGGTTTGTGGAGCCGGTGGGGCAGTACAATTACTTCTCCTTCAACACGCAGTGGTCCATCACCCTCCCACCACACTCCACTCCTCCCCACCTCTCTCCACCACACTGCGTTCCACCGCACTCCACCCCTTTGCATCCCTGTTGCCTCCAGTCGAGGTTCGTGGAGGGGGTGGGGCAGAACGATTTCTTCTCGTTCAACACGCAGTGGTTTACGGAGTTTGGCCCGCAGATCCCCTCCGACGAGAAAGCCTCCACCTTCTCTCTCAAATATGCTCTCACTGGACAAAACACATCCTTTCTTTGTTTCACCACTCTCCGCCTCCCTCCACCGCTCTGCACCCCCCACCACAGTCGCGGTTCGTGGAGGGCGTGGGACAGATCGATTTCTTCTCGTTCAACACGCAGTCAAAACCCATCCTCTCTTTGTTCCACCGCCCTTCACCGCACTCCACCGCTCTCCGCCCCTCCCTCCAGGCGAGGTTTGTGGAGGGGGTGGGGCAGAACGATTTCTTCTCGTTCAACACGCAGTGGTTCACGGAGTTTGGCCCGCAGATCCCCTCCGATGAGAAAGCCTCCACCTTCTCGCAGGCCGTTGTGGGCGCCGTCGCTGCTGCTCCTGCCTACGCCCTCCTCTACTCCTTCGCCCACGCGCAGAACGTGAGTATCCAACGCCTTTTCTCACGCCCCTTTATACCCACTCCTTCTCGCCCCTTAGAACACACTGCATCACGCCCCTCAGAATCACGCTCCATCACGCCCCTTGGATGATAATATACATCTGCATTGTGACGAGCCGAGCAAAACGCGCCTCATCCCAGGACAAACTCGTGCGCGCCACTTTGGACGAGTTTTGTAAGAGCTCGGCAGCTCGTTTCCACCACGGACAGACAGAGCCCTCATCATCGTAATCGCTTCCATGCTCTCTTGCGTTCTTCTCCTTGCCCACTTACCCTTCTCTTTGCCCTGAATCCTGAACCCTGTCCCCCCTCCCTCCCCCACACAGCTCGCCAGCACCACGCACAGGGCGGTCATCGCCATATCCACCTCCGTCTTCTTCCTCCCCTCTACCCACTCTCTCGTATTCCCCCCCTTGCCCCTCTGCCCCTTCTGTACCCCCTTCATCCTGCTCCCCTCCCTCCCCTTCCCCCCTCCCTCCTGCTTCCTTCCCCCCTCTTTCTCAGCTCGCCACCACCACGGACAGGGCGTTAATCGCCCTCTCTCCCCCGCCTCCCCCAACCCCCCTCTCTCCCCCGCCTCCCCCAACCCCCCTCTCTCCCCCGCCTCCCCCAACCCCCCTCTCTCCCCCACCGTCCCTTCTCCCTCCCTTCTTTCACAGCTGGCCAGCACCACGGACAGGGCGCTGATCGCCATAGTGGCGGCCATCTTCTTCCTCCCCTCTACCCACTCTCTCGTATTCCTCCCTTGCCCTCTGTTAACAACCACTTCATCCCGGCCCCCTCCCTCCCCACCCCAGGTCGCCACCACTACGGACAGGGCGCTCATCGCCATAGTGGCATCTATCTGCTTCCTGCTCGCCCCGCACCGCCTCTCCCACCTCCTCGTGCCGCTCGCCCTCCTCCTCGCCGCCCTCTTCCGCTACCTCGCCCCCTTTGACCGCCTCTTCTCCCCTCCCCCCTCCTCCTCCTCCTCTTCCTCCTCCCACTCCGCACACTCCTACTTCCCTTGGTCTGCAGCCAGGCCTTCCCAACCTCCCTCCTCCTCCGCCTCCTCTTTCTCCTCCTCCTTCTCCTCCTCCTCCTCTGCTGCCTCTGGCGTCCCCCTAACCTCCCAAGTGACAGACATTTTCTTCCGCCCGCTGCTCAGCCGGAGAAACACCGCTGCAAACACTCAGCTAAGCGGCAGCAGTACCAGTGCTGAGCGGGCTCCACTCACAGGCAGAGGGGGGGGCGGACGGGGGGGAAACGGCTTGGCGGGAGTAGCTGGGGCGGGATCCCCGGCGTTCAATGAGGGGGACGAAGGGGACGAGGAGGAGAGTAAGAAGCTGCTGGGGAAGGGCTTGGCGGTTGGGGGGGTGGCGGGAGGGTTGGGGGAGGGTGGGGGGGCGGGGATTGCGTCGGGGGACTTGCTGGTGGTGCTGCGCGCCAAGGTGCACTCGCTGCCGTGGTCTGCTGTGCTGCTGTTTGGATGGGTCGTCACGAATCTGGCCTTCCTCTACTGCCGCACTCACGACGGGCGCGACCTGGGATGTGAGTAGAATGGTGGTAGGAAGGAGTGAGTTGAGGCCCAGTGGGATGGGAGGAAGAGGAGTTGGATGTCGGGCAGTAGGAGGGATGTGAGCGCAGGAGGGCTTGGATGAGATGAGAGATGAGAGATGAGAGATGAGAGATGAGAGATGAGAGATGAGAAATGAGAGATGAGAAATGCGTTAGGTTGGGTCGTCACCGACTTCTCCTTTCTCTTCTGCCGGACACACGATGGGCGAGAGCTGGGATGGGAGTAGAGTGGTGGCAGGAGGGATGGGTGTTGAGACTGGGTGGTAGTTGTGACAGCTCATCATTGCCCCACCCAATTGCTGCCTTCTGTACATGCCTTCTGCACATGCCTTCTACACATGCCTTCTGCACACGCCTAACGCACATGCCTTCTGCACATGCCTTCTGCACATGCCTTCTGTACATGCCTTCTGCACATGCCTTCTGCACATGCCTTCTGTAAATGCCTTCTGTACATGCCTTCTGTACATGCCTTCTGTACATGCCTTCTGTACATGCCTTCTGTACATGCCTTCTGTACATGCCTTCTGCACATGCCTTCTGCACATGCCTTCTGCACATGCCTTCTGCACATGCCTTCTGTACATGCCTTCTGCACATGCCTTCGCACATGCCTTCTGTACATGCCTTCTGCACATGCCTTCTGCACATGCCTTCTGCACATGCCTTCTGTACATGCCTTCTGCACATGCCTTCTGCACATGCCTTCTGCACATGCCTTCTGCACATGCCTTCTGTACATGCCTTCTGCACATGCCTTCGCACATGCCTTCTGTACATGCCTTCTGCACATGCCTTCTGTACATGCCTTCTGCACATGCCTTCTGCACATGCCTTCTGCACATGCCTTCTGCACATGCCTTCTGTACATGCCTTCTGCACATGCCTTCTGCACATGCCTTCTGTACATGCCTTCTGCACATGCCTTCTGCACATGCCTTCTGCACATGCCTTCTGTACATGCCTTCTGCACATGCCTTCGCACATGCCTTCTGTACATGCCTTCTGCACATGCCTTCTGTACATGCCTTCTGCACATGCCTTCTGCACATGCCTTCTGCACATGCCTTCTGCACATGCCTTCTGTACATGCCTTCTGCACATGCCTTCTGCACATGCCTTCTGCACATGCCTTCTGCACATGCCTTCTGCACATGCCTTCTGCACATGCCTTCTGCACATGGCTGTGCTTCTATCCTCTCTCCTTCCTCCATCTGCCCTCCGTAATCTTCTATCTCCCCTCCCTCCTCTCGCCCCTCTCCGTTCCCTCGCCTCCGCCTCCTCCTCTCCCTCTCCACTCAGGCTTGGTTCGCCCAGAGCTGATCTGCCGCTCCGTGTCGTGCCGCTGGGCTTTGGGTTGGATTCATTCCCTCTTCTCCCTTCTCTCCTGCCCCTCTCGTCCCTCTCCCTCTCTCTCCTCTCCCCCATGGCAGGGCTCGTGCTCACAGAGATGATCTGCCGATCCGTCTCGCTGGGCTTTGGGGGCGACTTCTTCCCTTTCGCCATCATGAATATGGAGGTGTGTGGATGGATATGGAGGTGTGTGGATGGATATGGAGGTGTGTGGATGGATATGGAGGTGGGCAGATGAATTTGGAGGTGGGTGGATGGAAATGGAGGTGGATAGATGGATATGGAGGTGGATAGATGGATATGGAGGTTTGCAGATGAGTACGGAGGTGTGCAGACAAGCTTCAAACCCGGTTCCTCCCGCTCCCCTGTCCCCTCCCCTCCCCCTGCCCTTGCCCCCCACTTCCCCACCCACCAGTATCTCCCTTTTCCCCACTTTCCCCCCCACCAGTATTAGCAGCAGAATGGCATCCTAATATCACCAATTGTCAACTTCACGGCACCCAGTCACCCCACCCCCCTTCCCTTCACCATTCCTCTCCACTCCCCACATTCCTCCCGTCCCTCCACCTGCACTCTCGCAGTATCTGCAGGAGAACGGCATCCTAAGGCCACCCATTGTCAACATCGTCGCCCTCACAGCCGTCAGTCGCCCCTTCCCCTTCCCCCTCCCCCCTCCCTCCCCCTTCCCCCTCCCTCCCCCTTCCCCCTCCCTCCCCCTCCCCCCTCCCTCCCCCTCCCCCCTCCCTCCCCCTCCCTCCCCCCTCCCCCTCCTTCCCCCCTCCCCCTCCCTCCCCACTCCCCTTCCCTCCCCCTTACCCTCCCCCCCACCTACCCTTCCCTCCCCCTTCCCTTTCTCCCTCCCCTCCCTTCTCTCCCTTCTGCCCACTCTCCGTGCTTGCATCCCCTCTTTCCCGCCTCACCTTCGTGCTTGCTGACCCTTACCATTTTTCCTCCCTCACACGCATTCCCTGGACATCGATCATCCAAGCTACCCCACCACCCATCTGTCCTTTCAGGCATCACATCACCCCACCACTTCCTCTCCCCGCCTCCCTCCCTGCCCTCTCCCTGCCATGTCATCCCTCTCCCTGCTCTCTCTGCCATGTCATCCCTCTCCCTGCTCTCTCCCTGCTCTCTCCCTGCTCTCTCCCTCCTCTCTCCCTGCTCTCTCCCTGCTCTCTCCCTGCTCTCTCCCTGCTCTCTCCTTGCTCTCTCCCTCCTCTCTCCCTCCTCTCTCCCTCCTCTCTCCCTGCTCTCTCCCTGCCATGTCATCCCTCTCCCTGCTCTCTCTGCCATGTCATCCCTCTCCCTGCTCTCTCCCTGCTCTCTCCCTGCTCTCTCCCTCCTCTCTCCCTGCTCTCTCCCTGCTCTCTCCCTGCTCTCTCCCTGCTCTCTCCTTGCTCTCTCCCTCCTCTCTCCCTCCTCTCTCCCTGCTCTCTCCCTGCCATATCCCCGGCCTCTCCTGCCATTTCGCGCCGCCCCTCGATCGCCTTGCCTATTGCCTGGATCGCGTTTCACCACCCGACCATCGTGCTTTCCGTTCCGTTCACTAACACTACTCGTGAGAAACCTCAAAACTCACCCGCTTCCCTGCTCTTGCTCCGCCCCCCAATGTGCTGCCTGTCTTCCCGTGTGGTGAGGGCCCATCAGACCATCATGCTGCCCGGCCATTACTACTCTGCCGTCACCTTTATCGCCATCTACAGCATTGGTAAGCGGTCCTTTCCCAAGCAGAAAACATTCATGTGGCTTCTCATGAACAACAACAATTTATCAGTCGAATTAAAGCTCGCCTCATGAGCAAGAATGTACGTGGCTTCTCATGAGGCGATTCACGATGCACCGGCAGAAGCTGCCCAGCCACTGCTACCCTGATGTTGCCGTAATAGCCATCTACAGCATCGATACGCTGAGACTCGCGATGGTGAGAAGAGTTGTAACCTGTGATGATAAGCAGTTGTAACTCGCGATGCATACCACATAACTCACGTTTTCTGAGGCACCTCAAAAGTAGCTCCGCTTGGTGATTCTGATGCTGAAAAACGAACAAGCTTTACACGAGGGATTCTAAAAATAAATCATGAGGCACCGACCAGTATTACCCTGTCGTCACCTTCACCACCATCCACAGAACCGGGAAGCGGTGGTAAGCAGTGGGTAGTGGTCCTTTGCAACAGATAATATCTCCTCGTGTTTTCCACATTAGCACTTGTCTGGAGCTTCTCCTCCCACAATCCCCCTCTCATCTCATCCCACGAAAGTTAATTGTTTCGAAACGTCTCAAAATAGTTTTGCTCAACTTAGCAAGCTACAACCAATGTTACAAGCAGGGCCCGAATTTTTTTCGTGTTTTCTACATAATCGCATGTCTTGTGCCTCCCGTCCCCTCCCACAACCCCCCTCTCATCCCACGGCCAGGCGTGAAGGGCGTGGTGGTGGGGCTAATGGCAGTGGCTGTACCAACCTTCCTCTCCGCCTTCTCCCTCCTCCCTCTTTGGGACTCCTTACAACGCGACCAGGTATGCCCCTTCCCCTATTGCTGCTTACAGCTCTCACGAGCTACACACCATTGCTTCCTCCCTAAACTCTCTCTGGAACTCCTTACAACGCGACCTGCTATGTGCCATTCAACCCGTGCTTACAGCTTTCAGCTGCCACATACCTTAGCTGCTTAGCAGCTTAGCTTCCCGCCTTCCTCCCTCTCTGGACTCCTTACAACACGACCAAGTATGGCTCACCCAGCCCTTGCTACTAGGTATCACAGCCTTTCCCATGCCAGGTACCCTTGCCGTCTCCCTGCCCCACAGGACCTTTGAGCGAAGTTCTAGACACTCTCAAATGTTTGTCACGCTTTATAAAGTATGCCCTTGCAGTCTCTCTTCAACCCCACACCGCAGGGCCTAGGGGCGGCAGTGGCTGGAGCTGGGCTAGCTAGCTGGAATTGGAGTGGAGATGACTGCTTTGAAGACTCTGTGACAAGGCTGTTGGCACTTTATGCCGTATGCCCGTGCCGTCTCCCGTCAACACCACAGGGCCTGGGGGTGGCAATGGCTGCAGCTGGGCTAGCTAGCTGGAGATGGAGTGGAGATGACTGCTTTGGAGACTCTGTGACAAGGTTGTTGCACTTTATGATGTCTGCCCATGCCATCTCCCGTCAACACCACAGGGACTAGGTGCGGCAGTAGCTGGTGCTGGGCTAGCAGGTGCTGGAGTGGAGATCGCTGTTCTACTGCACCTGCTGCTGCAAGTGGTGGGTGAAATTGTCAAAAAATAAGTGATTTGAGAATGAAGTATTGGTTGAGGTAGTAATGAAGCCAGTAAAGATGCATGAGTGGCAGGAGGTACTTCAATTGTTTTTGCTTTCCTGCAAATACGGACCTTTGATATTTGCTTTTCTGCTTCTGTTGTGGCGCTTTGGCTGCAGGCAACAACAACAGGGCCGCTAGCTGTGGGCATTCTCACGGCATCATTGGTTGCAGCTTTCCAGGTGAGTGTGCTCGTTGGGTGGGTATTGTGAGAATATTCGTATGTGTTTTGAGTCGACGCAACACATGTCTGGTAACCAACACTGGTAACCACCACTGGTAACCGCCACTGATAGGCGACAATAGTAACCACAGCAGGGTGCTAGCTGCTGCCAGCACAGCATCACTGTTTGCAGCACTCCCGGTGACTGCTGTTTACAGGTTATGTGCTTCTTCTTACAGTCTGGCTAGGTGCTCTTTATGTGCTGGTTACGTGGTTGATAATGGTTGCTTTTGGCTACGTTGCTGTCGAGGGCCGTGGGGTGGAGGGTAACAGTAACATCTTGCCTCTGTGGTCGCTTGGTCGCTGATATCCCCTCTCTACACTCTCCTGCAAACGCCATTACCAATAGCCGTGACGGCATTCTGAGTCGACTCAAACGTTACCTTACGTGCTCAGCCCACCGATCTTCCCGTGCCACAATGCCTTGCCACAATGCCGTGCCAAAATGCCGTGCAGACTCCAGCGCCAATAGCAGTGGCAACAGGGTCAGCATTCGGGCTTATTCTCTATCTGGTGGGTGCTTCTCCTCACCCCATCGTGCTTCTCCTCACCCCATCGTGCTTCTCCTCACCCCATCGTGCTTCTCCTCACCCCATCGTGCTTCTCCTCACCCCATCGTGCTGTTCTTAGTTTCGATTTGTCCACCTTTTCAGTACAAGCATTCATTCACGTCTTGAGTCACCTAAAAAATTTCAGGGTTGCTGCCCAGCATCGGCCTGTTTTTCTCAATGCTCGTTTACACCACGTCGTAGACTCTCACTGGAGCATGGCAAATCAAGAGTGGCAATGGGCGTTTGTTTGATTTGCAAATGCAGCGTGAGATTTGGATCATGAAACTCCGTCCATGCCAATCAACCCCCGGCAGCTGCTACAATCTGACGCAAGTCAATTACCACCTCGCTTTTCTGCCAGTTTGCTCACCCTTTCAATGCCTGGTGTGTGAGGCGTGTGGTTGTGTTTCCCTTGCTTAATGTGTGTGTGTGGTAAGGATGATGTTGCTCTGTTTTCTGTGTGCATAAGTGTGCATGTGTGTGCGTGTGTGTGTGCGTGTGTGTGCGTGTTTGTGCATGCGTTTGCATGTGTGTGCGCGTGTGTGCATGTGTGTGCATGTGTGTGCATGTGTGTGCACGTGTGCGCATGTGTGTGCATGTGTGTGCATGAGTGTGCACGTGTGTGCATGTGTGTGCACGTGTGTGCATGTGTGTGCATGTGTGTGCACGTGTGTGCATGTGTGTGCATGTGTTTGCATGTGTGTGCATGTGTGTGCACGTGTGTGCATGTGTGTCTCTGCCTGTGACATGTCACTGAGCAGTTCAACATCGGTGGTCCGTACTGCTGGGTACCAGCATACATGCGCCTCAACCCTGAAATGGTCAAGCCATGCCTGCTCCTGCACAACCTCAATACGCTCTTGTTCACGCGCTATTGAAGCTGTCCCCCATTGTTTACCCTCAGAAATTCATAGGAACTCTGCATAAGGCCGCTACACTAGTTGAATCAGAGTTGTCACACAATTCTTGGCTGAAAATCAGCTATAAACAGCCCAAAATCCCAATTTCACACTAGAAAGCTACTAGATTCACTTGAAAAGAAAGGCTGAAAAATCAACCCTGGGTCACAAAAAGCTATGAAAAAGGGTTGAATCAGCGTAAAAAGGGTGCAGCACGAGGAGCGTTATGATTTCTTTTCCAATGTGTTGGTTGGCTTCGTGGAGTGGTTGGGAGTAATGTGTTACATAGGTGCGTCCTTGTGTCAAATGTTTTAGCCTCTAGTGGGTTATGCTATATGGGGTACAAACAGTTAGGGTTAGGTATTTGTACCCCAACCCAATCAATCCAACAATTCCGCTGTTTTTCAGTTACTGAGATGGTACCGTATGGCCCCGGATATAGGCGCCGGCCTATTACAGGCGCCGGCGTTTCTATCTGGAGCATGGCGCTTATGGCCGATCCTCGATTATAAGCCTCCCCCCTGTAAAACCATTACTTATTATAAGCGCCCCCCCTTTTTAATTTAAATATCAATTAAAGTCGGTAACGAATTTCAGTTTTGCAGCGAGTCAATTTTCAGTTTCGCTTCGTTTGACTCGCGAAGACCTGACTGGCTGCGCGTCCAGTCAGGATGTGCTGGCATCCCTGCAAAGTGACGCGAATTTGACAGTGTACAGGAAACAGAATCGCTTGCGCGCGATTCTGCTTTGTGACGACTCTATATGATTTCGACTCGTTTCAATTTTGTACCTTAAACGTATAAATTTGTATGTGTCATTATATAAGCGCCGGCGCTTATGGCCGTTACTCAATTACAAGCGCCACCCCTAAAATTTTTGAACTTATTATAAGCGCATATGCGCTTATATCCGGGGCCATACGGTATCAGCAGTAGGTTCGCCGTTCCTAGGCCACACCTAGTCTCTGCCGTTCCTAGACTTCGGCCGTCACTAGCCTTGGCGTGCCCCCCCCCCCCCCCCCCCCCCCCCGTCTGCCCTAAGCGCGCTAGCCAGCAGGCCGCCAGCGCCCTAGCCAGCAGGCCCGCCAGCACCCTAGCCAGCAGGCCCGCCAGCAGGCCCGCCAGCGCCCTAACCATCAGGCCTAGCCATCAGGCCCGCCAGCGCCCTAGCCATCAGGCCCGCCAGCGCCCTAGCCAGCAGGCCCGCTTGCGCGCACGCCAGCGCGCCCTGCCAACGCGCACGCCAGCGCGCCCCGCCAGCGCGCCCCGCCAGCGCGCACGCCAGCGCGCCCCGCCAGCGCGCACGCCAGCGAGCCCCACCAGCGCGCACACCAGCGCGCCCCGCCAGCGCGCACGTCAGCGCGCCCCGCCAGCGCGCCCCGCCAGCGCGCACGCCAGCGCGCCCGCCAGCGCGTCACGCTAGCGCGCCACGCCAGCGCACCGTGCCGCCCGCCCGCCAGCCAGCGCGCCGCGCCACTCGCCAGCCAGCGCGCCGCGCCGCCCGCCAGCCAGCGCGCCGCGCCGCCCGCCTGTCCGCATGCCGCGCCGCCTGCCCACCTGCACGCCTGCGCGCTTGCCCACACGCCACTGACTGTCTCACCCTCCCGCGGCTGGCAGCCGCGCTCTCTCACTTTCGCCCCCTATGGTGACCTCCCGAGTACTTCGCTTTGACCCCGAGGGGAAACCGATTGACTTTAGTACATGGCTTACACAGGCACAGCGCCACCTTAAGAGCCAGCGGCAGGATGGCGTGCACCTGTTCGCACACGCGTCTGGTACTCAGACCGCCCCTCAGCAGCCTAACCCGCTGCCCACTACCCCACCGCCTACTCCTGAGCAGGAGGCAGAGTACCAGCACCAGTTCCTCGCTCGCGACGTGTGGGAGTCTCGAGACGCCGCTGCCTGCCTCGCCCTGACCGACCTTCTCCCGCCGACAGAGGCAGTCCATTTCACTCAGGTCGAGTCTGCTGCAGATCTGTATAAGGCTATTGTTGCTCGCTACTCCACTCCCTCCTCTGCTTCACTCAGTCGCCTCTTCGTACCCTTTATCTACCCTAACCTCGCCTCCTTTAAGACTGTTTCCGACCTCGTTACCCACCTTCGCTCCCTTGACGCTCGCTTTCGCGCTGCTTGCCTGAGGACCAACTTGCCCTTGCCCCGCCCCCTATGTGGCTCACTATTCACTGGCTAGTCACTCGCCTCCCTAACCACCTAGCCACAGCCCGCGACGCGCTTCTTCTGAAGCACCCCACTGAGCTTACCATCGATCTTCTTGAGACTGCTCTCTTGAAGATCGAGAGTAACCTCCTCACTGTTGCCTCTGCCTCTTCTGCGCCTCCTCCTCGTCTTTTTGAGGGGTGTGCAGTACCACAGCTTCCCACATTCTCTGCCTCACTTGCCACCCCTACGTCTTCTGCCTCTGAGAAGACGGCGGTCTGTCTCTGGCAGGCAGAAACGTGGCAAGGCTGGTAAGAGGGGCGGGAAGGGCGGCGGGGGTACCGGAGGTGGTGCGGGTAGTGGCGGTGGCGGTGGAGCAGGTGGTGGGAGTGGTGGTGGGGGTGGCTCGAGACCTGAAGGCCCTCCTTTCGACGGTGGAGTTTTCACTGGTGGTGAGGGGTCCCAGCAGACGCAGCAGCCGACTCCTCAGCAGCTGCCACCGCCTGGACAGCAGCGGCGGCAGGGACAGCAGCAGCAGTGACAGGGCCATCAGCAGCGCCCGCCACAGCAGCAGCCTCAGCAGTGGGGCCCTCCGCAGCATTGGGGCCCTCTGCAGCAGTGGGGCCCTCAGCAGCAGTGGAGGTCTGCGGGTCCCCCGAGCACTGGGCGCAGTGGGGCCCCCTCTAGTCGGGGACCTCGCTCGGCCGGCCGCGACGTTGGTCCCTGTGAGTACTGGATCCTTACGGGTCCTCATCGGGACTCGTACTGTGGCCGCCCTGACCACTCTGCTGCACGCTGCTTCAGTCGTCTCGACGACCTCTACCTCTTGCACCACGGCCCCTCCGCTCCCCCGCCGCCACGCTGGGGGACACTCCTTGCTCGTGGTATCTCTGTTTTTGATATGACTATGGATGATGCTATGTCTTATGCTATGTATACTGATGTTAACTATAGTGCTCCTGGATCCGTGTACTTGCATGTACCTAGCGTAGGATCTTTGCCTGTTGCTAGAGTAGGTGCTAGTGTAGGATCTTGTTTAGCTACTAGTACAGGTCCTCCCTCGGCGGACGCGTCTCTCTCCTTCACACTGGACTCAGGAGAGACGGAGTGCTTCTTCCGATCGCACGACTCTCACTCCACTCCCGGTGCCGGTCTCTATAGCACTGGCCGATCCCTCTTCGGGACCGGTCATTGCGACTCACGCCACTACACTCCCGTGCCCAGCTGCCCCTTCCGGTTCCCTGGCTGGCCTCCACGTTCCTACGTTCTCTAGGAACCTGGTTGGTGTGGGCCCCCTGGCGAGACAACACGTCGGGATCTGGGTTGAGCCTTTTGGTGACACCGCCGTCTGTGTGGACGGTGACACGTACGCCCCCTTGGCCACTTTTCGCCAGGAGCCGGGCTCCGGTTTGTACACCCTCCACACCGACCCCCGTCAGGTTCCTCCGTCCCACCAGGAAGCCGGGTCCAGTCAGGTTGCTGTGTCCGGTCTAGTTGCTGCGTCGTGCTCGTGTCGGTCGCTTGCCCACCCCTCCCTCCTCTGGCACCACCGCCTTGGTCACCCGTCCCTCCCTCGTCTCCGCGCTATGTCCAGTCAGCGTCTTGTCTTAGGCCTCCCCCGAGTCCTTCGGCCGCTCCTGCCGTCCCCAGCTCCTCCGTGCGGTCCTTGTGTCCAGGGTCAGCTGCGCGCCACCCCTCACTCCTCCTCCTTCGTCCGGCCACTGAGCCCTTCTCGACACTCCACTTAGACGTCTGGGGCCCCACTCCCCGTCTTGGCCCTGAGCGGGAGAGTTTCTTTCTGGTGGTCGTTGACGATTACTCTCGGTACACCACCATGTTCCCTTTGGCGAAAAGTCCGACGTGACTTCTACGCTGATCCGGTGGCTGCTCGCCACCGAGAGTACTCGCCGTCGTCGTGTCAGTTGTCTCCACCCCAACCGTGGGGGTGAATTTCGCTCCAGCAAACTCGCCAGATTCTGTGCTGAGCAGGGCATCAACCAGTCCTGGACTCTTCCAGACTCTCCACAGTAGAATGGGGTTGCTGAGCGCCGCCTAGGCCTGGTCATGGAGATTGCCCGCACCTCCATGATCCACGCCCACGCGCCCCATTTTCTGTGGCCCTACGCGGCTCGGTACGCCGCTCACTAGTCGAACCTCTGGCCTCGCGTCTCTCGGCCAGGGGCTTCACCGACCAGTCTTTGGACAGGGTCCCCTGGTGTTGCGTCGAGGTTTAGTGTCTGGGGCTGCTTGGCTCTTGTCCGCGACACCTCTGCGGACAAGATCTCAACTCGCACCGTCCCCTGTGTCTTCCCTGGTTTCCCTGAGGGCTCCTATGACTTCACCTTTTACCACCCTCCCTCCCACCGGTTCTTTGACTCTCGTGACGTCCGTTTCGACGAGTTCGTCCCCTACTACGTCCCGTACCCCAGTCGAGGTCTCCCGGTTCCCCCCCCCTCCCCTCTTCCTGGCTCCAGCTCCTCCTCCTCCCGCCCCTGCTCCTCCGGTACCCCCCCCCCCCCGTCTGGTGTGTCCCACACTACCCCCCCCCCCCCCCCCCGGTACCCCCCCAGGTCTCTCCTCCTTCCCCACAGTCGTCCTCACCGCCTCCGCAGCAGCCGTCAGCGCTTCCTTTACCGGCCACTGCGGACTCTGAGGGTGTTGGTGCTCGAGGTGAGGGCTCTGGCGGTGCTCGCTCTGGGGGTGCTGGCGTTGGAGCTGTTCGTGACACTACAGGAGCCGCTCGTTCTGGGGGTGTTGGCGTTGGCGCTGAGCGTGCACCTGCTGCAGCTGCGCGTTCCGAGGGTGCTGGAGCTGGTGGTGGTGCTGGAGCTGGTGGTGTTTCTGGAGCTGGAGGGTCTGGGGCTGGTGCTGGTGCCACTGGAGGCACCACGACTGGGGGTGCTCAGCCGGGTACTGTCGAGGGCGGAGCCGGTTCTTCTTCTTCGTCTCCTGACACCACTCCTCCTCCTCACTCCTACCCGACTCGACACCAGGCCCGTCTTCGTCTAGAGCGTGAGGAGCAGCAGCGTTTGGAGCGTGAGAGGTTGGAGGTTTAGCAGCGGGTGGAGCGTGAGAGGTTGGAGTTGCAGCGGGGGCAGCAGCAGCCGCAGCAGCCTCCGGCCCCTGTTTCTGGCCTTCGGGCCCTTGGTCTCCCCTCTTCTCCTCCTGTGTTCGGTCCTACGGTTCCTCCTCCGGACTCAGCTCCGGCTGTGTTCCTTCGTTATCAGTCTCCTCCGTCTCCCCCTCCTCTCGCCCACACTTGGGCCTCTCGTCCTCCTCGTGCTCGTCCCTCGTCACCTGTAACTGACCTCCGTACCGTGTTGTTTCGTCCTAGTCCTCCTCGTCCTCCTCCGTCTGTTCTTCCTCGTCCTCCTGAGTCGTCCCTCACTGCCTCCCTGTCCACTCCGGTCACTGACTACTACCGCACGTACCGCCCCACTCTCTCGTGTTCTCGCCTCTCTTGTTACAGACCCTCGTGCCTCTCCTTCCTCCGTCGCGGTCCTCACTGCCACTGTCACTGACTTTACTGCTACGCGTCGCCTTGACTATGCCACTCGTGTTGTGGCCGCTCCTCCTGTCCGTCCTCTGTCCGCCGGGGGTGAGTCTGCCCTTGGCTGTGACTGCCAGAATATAATGATTGTCTAGCCTGCAGTGGGGTACTCTATAGTGAGTACGTCCCCTTAGGGTTTCCCATTTGTATCCCAAACTGTTGCTAGTCAAACCCTCTTTTTTTCCTATCTCTCTCTTGCCTAGCTAGGTAAAGCCTAGCTATGGCTCCTTGTTCTAGCTACTATTCTGACATGGAATCAGAGTTGTTACGCTCTTGGCCTGTGGGCCCACCTACTGCTTCCGCTGCTACTGTTCTGCTGGGCGCGGGACACTATTTCATCCCGCCGCGCGCTCGTGGCGCGCGGCGGTTTTCTGCCCGCCGTGCGCCCCGGGTGCGCGCGGCGGTTTCGTCGTCCGTCGTGACGCCCTCTCCTGTCGTCCGTCGCGGCGCCCTCTCCCGTCGCCCGTCGCGGTGCCCCGGGGGGGCCCCCCGCAGCGCTCTCTCCCGTCGCCCGTCGTGGCGTCACGGGGGCCGCGCGTCCCCCCCCATCCCGTCGCCCGTCGAGGCGCCCCGGGGGCCGCGCGTCACCCCCCCCCTTCACGTCGTCTCGTCGCGGTGCCACGGGGGCCGCGCGTCCCCCCCATCCCGTCGCCCGTCGAGGCGCCATGGGGGCCGCGCGTCCCCCCCCCCCCATCCCGTCGCCCGTCGAGGCGCCCTAGGGGCCGCGCGTCCCCCCCATCCCATCGCCCGTCGAGGCGCCCCGGGGGCCGAGCGTCCCCCCCATCCCGTCGCCCGTCGTGGCGCCCTGGGGGCCGCGCGCCGCCCCGCTTCATCTCCCTCCCCATGCCTCCTCCGTTTTAGGGTTTGGGGGTGGCGGGTGTGGGGGTGGCGGGTGTGTGCGCAGTCCCCTGCTCCTCCTCCTCCTCCTCCGTCTCCCACTGCTGCAGCTGCCGCTGAGGGGGGTGGGTGTGTGGGAGATGAAGGAGTGGTGCTAGGGGGGTGACGTGGGAGTGGAGCTAGGGGTGCAGCAAGGGGTGTGTGAAAGGGGGGGTGGGACAGTTGGGGGAGGTTGAACGGAGGCTGTCGTCGTGTCGTCAGCAGCACCAGTAGTCCGGGGCGCTGCTCCGGTAGCCCAGTCGTAGCCAGCTGCGCCAGTCGCCCGTGGGTCCGTTGCTCCTGCCGCTCGTCTTAGCCGCGGAGCCAGTTACTCCAGTAGTCCGGGGCGCTGTTCCGGTAGCCGCTGTGCCAGTGTGACTCCTGTTGCCCATGTGTCTGCAGCTTCAGTCGTCGCCTCCTATCTCCTCTCCTCTTACAGTCCCGCCTCCTCCTCCTCACTTGCCCTTTGTGAATGCCTCTAGCTTTGCTTGTCCTTGTGAACCTGCTCTATGCCTGCTTGCTGTGCTGATTATACCCCACTTTGACTATGGGGGTGTGTCAGAATATAATGCTTGTCTAGCCTGCAGTAGGGTACCCTATAGTGAGTACGTCCTCTTAGGGTTTCCTATTTGTATCCCAAACTGTTGCTACTCAAACCCTCTTTTGCTTATCTCTCTTGCCTAGCTAGGTAAAGCCTAGCTATGGCTCCTTGTTCTAGCTACTATTCTGACAGTGACGTCCTAGAGGACAGACAGTTTGAGCTAGAGTTCCTAGCAGCTGCTTCGCCTCATCTCTGTGCCATGCTCCTCGCTCCTGAGGGAGACCCCGAAGCTCCTGACATACCTACTCCTCGCACTTACGCCGGGGCAGTGTCAGGGCCTTGGGCCTCTCAGTGGAGAGCTGCCATGGACGCAGAGATGGCCTCCTACAGGTCCACAGGCACTTACGTTGACGAGGTTTCCCCCCCCAGGGGCGAACATAGTTGACGGCATGTGGATCTTCAAGGTGAAGCGGCCGCCGGGATCTCCCCCAGTCTTCAAGGCACGCTACGTGGCTAGAGGGTTCAGTCAGCGCGAGGGGGTTGACTTCTTTCAGACCTTCGCGCCCACCCCGAAGATGACCACTCTTCGGGTGTTACTTCACGTAGCGGCACAGAGGAACTACGAGCTACACTCCCTCGACTTCTCCACCGCCTTCCTGCAGGGCAGCCTACACGAGGAGATCTGGCTGCGTTGTCCTCCGGGCTTCATTAGCACCTTCCCGCCTGGGACCCAGTGGAGCCTCAGACGACCGGTCTACGGTCTCCGCCAGGCACCCCGTGAGTGGCACGACACTCTCCGCTCTACTCTGTCCGACCTCGGGTTTGAGCCGTCTTCCGCCGACCCGTCGCTGTTTGTTCGTCGTGGGCGTACACCTTTCTTCGTTCTGGTCTACGTTGACGACTTGGTTTTTGCCACAGCCGACACAGTTGCACTGGCGGAGGTGAAGTCCGAACTGCAGAAGAGACACACCTGCACTGACCTTGGGGAAATGCGCCGCTACCTTGGCCTGCAGATCTCCAGGGACAGAGCTGCTCGCACCATCACTCTGACTCAGTCACACATGGTGCAGCAGGTCCTTCAGCGGTTCGGGCTTCAGCACTCTTCTCCTACACCCACCCCTCTTGCTGTAGACCACAGACTCACTGGGCCTTTTCCTGACGAGCCGTTCGAGCCCAGTGGTCCCTACGCAGAGCTGGTAGGCTGCCTCATGTACCTGATGACGTGCACTCGTCCGGACCTCGCCTTCCCTCTTAGCATCCTTTCTCGCTTTGTTGCGACTGGGAGACACCGTCCTGTTCGCTGGACGGCGGCTAAGAGGGTGGTGAAGTACCTCGCCACGACATCGGACATGGGGCTTGTACTTGGAGGGACACATCCAGTTGTACTCACCGGTCACTGCGACTCCTCGTACGCCGACGACGTTGAGACTCAGAGGTCTACGCAGTGTTACTGTTTCGTGGTGGGCTCTGGAGCTGTTTCGTGGAGGTCTACTCGGTCCTCCTCTGTTACGACTTCTACCGAAGAGGCCGAGATCTACGCTGGAGCCCTTGGTGCACAGGAGCTACGCTGGTTGACCTTCTTGCTCACTGACCTTGGTGAGCGGTCGAGCTCTGCACCGACCTTGTTTGCTGACAACAAGGCGATGATTCTCCTGTGTCGTGAGCCTCGACTGGAGAGCAGAGTGAAGCATATCGACGTCAGGTACTTCCTCATTCGAGAGTTGCACAGACGCGGTCAGGCACGTCTGGACTTCGTGGCCTCCGAGGCCAACACTGCAGACATCTTCACCAAGGCCCTTCAGCCTTGTGACCACCGCCGATTTTGTCTGCAGTTAGGCCTCGTTGAGACTGGGTCTAGTAGACTGCAGTAGTGAGTTATTGTCTCTTGCTTGTTTGTCCCATATATATTAGCTTGTACACTCATGAACTGGCCTTGTGGCCTCTTGTTTGTGCTCATACTATGTGGTGGCGTTGTGATCCACACTGAACTTTGTTTTCTCTCTTGCTTGTGACTGGTCTTGTGACCTTAGGTTGCGTTTCTTGTTGCTTGGCATTCCCCACTTAGGCTATGGGGTTGTGTCAAATGTTATAGCCTCTAGTGGGTTATGCTATATGGGGTACAAACAGTTAGGGTTAGATATTTGTACCCCAACCCAATCAATCCAACCATTCCGCTGTTTTTCACTGAGACCTTGGTACGGTAACCGTTTCTGTCCCCCATGAAATTGCTTTTCCCAGACAAAGAAAACAACATACCTACACACTGCAAGCACAAGCCCATTATAAGTAACCTATGGTACCGTCATACCCCGGATATACCCCCATGGGGAGCAAAATAAAACAGTTTTTTTTAGGGGGGTGGGCTTATAATCGAGTAAATTTATAAGCGCCGGAGTTTATAAAATGACATATATGTTTTTTATATTTTTTTACACCAAATTGTAGATCTCGTGCTTGTCTTTTCAATCGAGTCGAAGTTATATGGGGTTGTATGTGAAATTCTCGCGCGCGCAGGGAGATACACCCAATCTGACTCACATCCAGCTCCTGACAGCTCCTGACAGCTCCTGACAGCTCCTGCTGACTGGACCCGCATCCAGTGCAGGGTCCGAATGTGAAGGGAACCGAATCTGCAACACATCCGCCTGCTAAAGTAAAATTCGTTACAGCGTTTTGAACACATTTCAAATTTCAAAGTTTTACCTGCGCTTATAATAAAACAAGTTTTTTCAGGGGGTGCGATTATAATCGAGCAAGGGATATAAGCGCCACACGCCAATTAAAAGCACCAGGCGCTTATCCGAGGGTGGCGCTTATATCCGGGGTATGACGGTACATACAAACAACGTGCACATTACAATACACAGTTATGATGTCCCAACCCAACTCCCACTTTGAAAAGAAAAGCTCACATTGAAATTCACAACAGAAACCTACTTTAAATTCTGAATTATGATAGTGTGTGATGTCAACCCTTTCAGCAGTAGTGTTCCCTTGATACTGAGGATGCTTGGCTCGAGGTTTGAGGTGTTGCCACCCCGCCTAGCCTATTGGCCCCCTTGCTGGTGATTCTCCCACTCCTGCACCAACCAGAAAAGAGTCGAGGAACAATACACAGCACAGGTGAGCAGAATTAAGGGCTGGGTGTGTTTGCTCAAGGTGGATGGGGAAAGACAAGGAACCAGGGTGGCATGACGTGGCATGTGGTGAACCGCAGGGGGTTGGGGAGAAGCAGCTCACCCTATCTTCCCATTCCATCGAACCCTAGTAGTAATATCCCGTTGGGGGGGGTGACTGCATGCACTTGTTCCGCCTCCTCACGTATCCAGCCTTGCAGCGACACGCAGGCTTGTTGCCCACCAGTGCACACTCAGCATTGCGAGCACAGGCACGCTTGCACACGGCTGCCACCAAGGAACAGGGGCCACCAGAGATGGAAGATGACAGGGAGGACAGTGTGGAGTGTTGAGGCGCTGGGACACGTCTCAAACACGACATGCATGCTGGACGTTACAAGGAGCACAAAATAGGAAGGAAGGATGATCAAAGACAAAAATGCAATCGCAGTGCAGGAGAGAAAGAAGCGGGTGAGATGGAAGTGGGGGCGGAGAAAGAGGGAGCAGAGAGAGAGGGAGGAGGGTGAGAAGGAGGAGGCTCACCAAGGCACTGGCCGTCTGCCATGGTGAGCCCCTCATTGCAGATGCAGGGCGGGTCGGCAGTGGCATTGCAGGTGGAGTTGGTCGGACACACAATGGTGGCACAGGAGGGTGGGAGCGCTGCAGAAAAAAGGGCAGGGACGAGCAAGGGGCGAGAGAAGCAAGTGTGAGAGGTAAGAGGGTGAGAAAACAGGAGAGTAGGATGAGGGGGAGATGGAAGAGGGATAGAAGGAAGAGGGAGAGGAGGAAGAAGGTACAAAACAAGAGGTTGAGAAGGAGGAGGCTCACCAAGGCACTGGCCGTCTGTCATGGTGAGCCCCTCATTGCAGATGCAGGGCGGGTCGGCAGTGGCATTGCAGGTGGAGTTGGTCGGACACACAATGGTGGCACAGGAGGGTGGGGGCGCTGCACACAGCAGGGAAAAGGCAAGAAAGGTGCAAAGGAAGCAAGCGTGAGAGGCAAGAGGGTGAGAAGCAAGCGGGAGAGGCAAGAGGGTGAGGGACAAGAGGGTCAGCAGCAAGAGTGAGAGGGAAGAGGGAGAGAAGGAAGAGGGAGAGAAGGAAAAATGAGGGAAGGAAGAGAGAAGGAAGAGGAGCTGAGCAAGTGGGTGAGAAGGAGGAAGCTTACCAACGCACTGGCCGTTTGTCATCTCAAACCCTGCATTGCAGATGCAGGGCGGGTCGGCAGTGGCATTGCAGGTGGAGTTGGTCGGACACACAATGGTGGCACAGGAGGGTGGGGGCGCTGCACACAGCAGGACAGGGGCGAGCAAGGAGCGAGGGAAAGGTTGGGTGGGCGAGTGCGTTAGATTGGAGCGCGAGAAGCATGGGGGCTCTCCCAGTCAGCATGAGAAGCATGTACACACAATGCAGAAGGGCTCTCCCACTTGTACAGACGATGCAGAAGGCAGCAGTCAATCCCTTGAGAACATGAGCAGCAAAGAGAGGAGGTGGAGGAAGAAGCTTCAGGAAGAGACGCACGAGAAGAAATGGCTGTGAGGCATGAATGACTGCTGAGTGACGTTGGCACACGGTGGCAGTGGCACTGAAAGGGGCGCACATGGCATCCGCTCACGCACTGCCCATGCTCGTTATGGACTGACGCAGGCACGCACATGGCATCCACACCCACACCTCAGGAGGCCCCACTCTCCCACACCCACACCCCAGCTTGCGTCCCTTACGACACACTTACACTCACGCATCAAGTGCGACTCACCACGGCACTGCTTGGCAGTGGCGTCGAAGACTAGAGCCCCAGCGCACACACACTCGCCCTTGCTTTCCTTTATCATGCACTTGGCCTCCACCCCACAGTCCACATTGCCCGCCCCGCAGCCTTGGGGACACGCATGGGGCGATTGTGGAGGCAGGGAGGAGGGATACAGAGGGAGTGAGGGGGGAGATGAAGGACACTGTGAGGTTCATGGTTGACTTCACGATTCACATCAGTCAGGGTAGTGTGCTGCAGTTGCGCGCAGTAAAGCAGGCAAATGATTTGCACAGCTCAGAATGATGTGGCAACTGATGTGTGTGACACACGCCATGTGTCATGCACCTCAGCATCGACCTTCTAGCTACACATTGCACTCGACCCCACCACATCACACACCGCACCACACCGGACTGTACCGCACCACACTGCACTGCACTGCAGCATGTGGCAAGCTCTGAGGCCTTGGCAGACGCATTGCTCTTACCAGAGGGGCAAGCGCGTGACACCCTGGAAGAGAGTGCGGGAAAAGGTGTGCATCCTTACCCGTCTCGCATTTCACTGACTGTGGAAAGTCTGCGACGGGGAGCGCCCTGTGAGCAGCAGCAGTGAGGGCATAGGGGCGGCAGGGGAGCAGAGGGGAGCAGAGGGGAGCAGAGGGGAGCAGAGGGGAGCAGAGGGGAGCAGAGGGGAGCAGAAGGGAGGACAGGGGACCGAACGAATAAACAGAACCGAATGAATTAACAGAATCGAATAAATTAACAGAATCGAATGAATTAGCAGAACCAAATGAAAGAACCAAATGAATCAACAGTGTCGAAAATGCGTTGAAGGGAACAAGTGGGCATTGTGCGACAGATCATGGCAGCTCAGCTCACCACGAAGTGGGTGCATTGTTCGCAGGCCGCAGGTACGTGGCCTTGGGAGGTCCGGCGCAGCCCGGGACGGAGTGGAAGGAGATGCTGTTGCACTCGCGATAGAACGGCGTCTTGCCGCCCCACACAATGCTGACGTCACTCCCGTCGGGAAACAACTTCGCTGACAGGTCGAAGCACACGGACTCGATGAAACCCCACTTTCCATCGATTCGCGGGGCTTTAAATGTCAGCACCGTGTCGTACACAATCAAGGCGCTGGTGCCTGCGACGAGCGAGAGAGCGACGACGCCGGCGACGACTGCGGCGACGCCAGCTCGCACGGCGGAACGTGGCGGCATGATATGGCGCAGCGACGATTGGCAGCGAGCGATGGGACGATTGGCGAGGGGACGGTGTGGCTGCGCGCCGCAGCGTGGTGATCCCGTGAGATGCGGCCCGCGCTAGGTTACGCCGAGGATGGACTGCGGCGTTGCTGCTGCGGTCACGGCTCCAAGCGGCGCTTGCGCGCTGGCTTGCTTGAATTGATATGGCGCGGACCGACGCACGAGGCAGCGATGCGTGAGGGGAGAAGGAAAATCGTGTGGAATGGTGAGATACGGTGAACGTAGGGAAGGAGGAAATTTGTAAGCGCCCATCGCTGCCACTGGCAGCATTTATGCTGAGAAGGGCTGGGGACGAGAACGGAAGGTGAAGGGAGTGAACGAGGCCCGTTCAGTCATTTGCGAACGGCCTCAAGGCGGATGAGTGACGCTGATGATTGGACAACGCCGCTTTTTGCGGGTACGCGACATCTCGCGTTGCCGCATCACTATTGGCCGACTACTACAGTACTATGCAGTCGACTAGGGTGCGCTGGGGGCAGTGGCTGGAGGGGCGTGGAATATGGGTAGCGAGAGCATGCTTGAGGGAGGGTATTTCAGGCGACCAACTCCGTAACAAGCGAAGACGTCAGAACTTGCTGCGACTGTGGTCGATGCGATATTCTCCAATCACCGTGCGTTATGTACAACAATAATTCAGTTACGACCAATGCCTGACTCGGGGAGCTCGGAATGCTGCGTCGCCAAAACGCGATACCGAGTCACAAGAACGCGATCATTCATCGCCAGAGCACGATACTACATCTCCACGTACGGTATAACAGATTTGTATTTATAATGCCACAAGTGTTAATGTGTAAATATATCTTTATCTTGTGTCATATTACGCACATATGTTCTGCATGTGAACTTACAGGGAACTTACAGGGGTAGATAGGGTAGCACCATAGAGGGTATGAGATAGCATGTACCCTCTTGTATGTTCTTTCTTAACGCATTTCGTTAAAGCCAATGTCTTACGTAAACGTTTTGGAATCAACTGCAAAGCACTTGGCGTGAGTGGTTACTAGGCGACGCAAAACGGAAAGTGGGTTTGGTTGGAAGTATAGAAACCAACCTTGCAACACCCAAAATACACCAAGCGACTGAAGCCCAACCCTCCTGGTCGCACACACACCCTGCCACTTTCACACACAGAAGCAATTGCACAACAAGCAGCTCCTTACATAAGACTACCAGCACAAAATACGCGAACATGCACGCCGTCTCCAACGCGTGGAACACAGCAACCCTAGCACATCTACGAACAACCGTCCTGATGAGCACGCGTCCGTGCCACTTTCCCCGAACACGAAACACATCTAATTTTTGTATATTGCACGGCGCGCAAGCAACAATACGCCACGCTCGGCACCGTAGGCGCATTGCACGCGACTTAGCTCAGGGTCGCCTGATGAACCGAAATCGCGGTCCACACGAGGGCAACGTGCAGGTACGTGGCTGTGAGTCGAGTAGGCAACGTCAGAATATATTTTACATATATTTCCGTACACTTGTGTCAGAAACTGAATTGTATATGAAAGATGTGGGTTGGGGTCCATATTCTAACCCTAACATTTGTACCCCATAAGACAAGCCTCACTACAGGCTACAACATTTGACACACCCCCATAGCCTAAGTAAGGGATGTCAAGCAAAAAATAAAAGAGTACGGTCACAAGACCAGTCACAAAGCAACATAGCTCAGGGTGGATCACAACGTCACCACACATTCCGAGCACAAGCAGAATGGCCACAAGGCCAATTCTAGAGTTCACAGGTGTACAAGCAACATCTACACAAGACGAGAATTAGTGTCAGCAAACCTAACTGCACACACCTGTGGTGGTCACAAGACGGAAGCGCCTTGGTGAAGATGTCTGCAGTGTTGGCCTCGGACTCCACAAAGTCCAAGCGAGCCTGTCCACGCCTCTGCAATTCTTGCAGGAGAAAGTACCTGACGTTGATGTGCTTCACTCTGCTCTCCAATCGAGGCTCCCAACAGAGAAGAATCACTGCCTTATTGTCAGTGAACAAAGTCGGTGCAGAGCTCAGCCGCTCACCAAGGTCTGTGAGCAAGAAGGTCAACCAACGCAGCTCCTGTGCAACCATGACTCCAGCGTAGATCTCAGCCTCAGCGGTAGAGGTCGAGACTGAGGAGGAGCGCGTGGACCTCCACGAAACAGCTCCAGAGCCCAAGTTGAAACAGTAACCCTCAGTAGACCTGCTGCCGCCGCCGCCGCCGCCACCGCCGCCGCCGCCACCGCCGCAGCCGCCACCGCCGCAGCCGCCGCCGCCGCAGCCGCTGCTGTGCTGCCGCTGCAGCTGGCGCCGCCGCCGCCGCAGCTGCCGCCGCCGCTGCCGCCGCCGATGCCGCCGCCGCTGCCGCTGCCGCTGCTGCTGCTGCCGCCGCCGTTGCTGCTGCTGCTGCTGCCGCCGCCGCTGCCGTGCCGCTGCCGCTGCTGCTGCCGCTGCCGCTGCCATTGCTGCCAATGCTACGCAGCTCCTCCTCCTCCTGCTGCTGCTACTCCCTCTGCTGTAGCTCCCGTTGTTGCTGCTCCAGCTCCAACCTCTCGAGCTCCAATATCCTGCGCCTCACGCTCCAGCGGATGAAGCTTCTGGAAACGGGTCAGGTTGCGGTAGGGAGGGGGGAATTAGCGCCTCTGGCTCTAGATCCCTCAGAACTAGCATCTCCAGTTCCAGTACCGATGACTCCAGCACCTTCTGCACCTCCAGAACTGGTCACCCGTCCATCTCACGCCTCCATAGCATGTTTAGTCAAGGTATTGTCTCCGGTCTCCTGTGCCTCTTTGCGGCGCTCCCTCCTTCGTCCGCGCCGCAATGCACTCCCCAAGTCGAGGGTCGGCTGCACGCCACCCCTCACTCCTCCTCCCTTCGTCCGGCAACCAAGCCCTTCAAGACTTGGGGCCCCGCCCCTCGCCCCGACTAGTCGCGCTACTCCACCGAGTTCCCCTTGGCAAAGAAGTCCGACGTGACTTCTACGCTGATCAAGTGGTTGCTGGTGTGAAACTGTTATATTGGTGTGTAGGCTAGCCCATACGGGGTACGACCCAAATTAGGGTTAGTACTTGTACCACATTCTTACTCAATGCAATCATTCCTGCTCTTTAGTTTCTGACATTTTTTCAGAGCAGTAGGTCCGTAGGACCATTTTTTTTCCGGTCCCACCATTAGCTAGTAACCGACTGCGATTACCGCGCTACCCCACGCCCTGCCCTGCGTCGCGCCGCCCGCGCACGCCCTGCCCTGCCCTGCCTTGCTTCACGCTGCCCGTGCACGCCCTGCCCTGCATCGCGCTGCCCCGTGCGCGCCCTGCCCTGTGTTGCGCCGCCCCGTGCACGCCCTGCCCTGCCCTGCGTCGTGCTGCCCCGCGCACACCCTGCCCTGCCCTGCGCCACCAGCGCGCCGCCCCATGCAGCCCGCGCGCCACCCGTCTGCAGCTTGCGCGCCGCCCTGCTGGCCGCGCGCTGCCCTTCGCAGCCCGCACGCCGCCCTTGCAGCCCGCGCGCTGCCCTTTGCTGCCCCGCGCACCGCCCTGCTGGCCGCGCGCCGCCCCTACCTGCCTGCGCGCCACCCTTTGCAGCCCGCGCACCGCCCTGCCTGCCCGCGTGCCGCCCCTGCCTGCCCGCGCGCCGCCCTCTGCAGCCCGCGCGCCGCCCTGCTGGCCGTGTGCCGACCCTACCTGGCCGCGCGCCGCCTTTTCTGCCCGCGCGCCGCCCTTCCCTGCCCTGCCCTGCAGCCTGCCCGTGCGCCGCCCTACTAAACGCGCGCCGCCCTGCTCTGCCTACGCGCATCCCTGCCCTGCCACGCTCTGCAAGTTATGGCTACTCTCAGCGTACTCTCGTTCGATCCTGAGGGCCGGCCAATCCAGTTCGATAGGTGGCTCGATGACCTGCAGCTGTACCTAATGACCGATGCTAAAGACGGCTGTTTGACCACACGTCTGGTTCCTCAGTCGCTCCTCCTGATACTGCTAACAGTCTCACTTGCTCACAGTGGCTTACCCGTGACGCTGCTGCTCGCCTAGCCGTTCGCAACCACCTGCCGTTAGCCAAACGCGCTCATTTTGGCCAGCACAAGACCGCTAAGGCCCTGCACGACGCTAGAGTCGCTCGCTACTCTTCCCCTGCCACTGCTGCTCTCGGCTGCCTTATCCTGCCCTACCTGTTTCCCGAGCTGTCCTCCTTTGCCACAGTTGAGGACCTCATCACCCACCTTCGCGCTAGTGACACTCGCTACCGCGACGCCCTCCCAGCTGAGTTCTTAGACAAGAACCCGCCCCCGATGTACATCACACTTTACTTCATAGTCACCCGCCTCCCTAACTCTCTTCGCGCAGCCAGGGACACCTTTCTCGCACTTGACCCCACCACCCTCACTATCGACCTCCTCGAGAAGCACCTCCTCACAGCTGAGACTAGCATAGTCGATGTAGGTGCTGCTCGGGGCACTCCTCGCACGCCCTTCTTTGAGGGGTGTTCCCCCTCCCCCCCTGCCCCCTCCTACGCCTTTACTGCTGCTGTTGACTTCCTTGGTGCTGAGGAGGTCGGGGCTGCTTCTACTCCTAGTGGGAAGCGCCATAGCGGCAAGTGCAAGGGAGGCAAGAGTGGTGGAGGTGGCAGCGGGGGGGGGTGGTGGTGGAGGCGATGGAGGGGTGGTGGTGGGAGTGGTGGCGGGAGTGGAGGCGTCGGTGGCGGCAGTAGCGGCAGCGGTGGGAGTGGTGGCGGCGGAGGTGGCGGCAGTGGGAGCGGTGGCGGTGGTGGTGGCAGTGTGGCGGCAGTGGGAGCGGTGGTGGCGGCAGTGGTGGCGGTCGGGGTGGAGCCGTTGAGAGGGGAGGTTCTGGGCGGTGGCTAGAGGCAGCAGCAGCAGTGTCCGCGCGAGACTCCTATCCCCCTGCAGCTTCGTGAGTGGTTTACTCAGCGTGGGGCGTCTGGGGGTAGTGTTCGCTGCCCGTATATCATCCGTACAGGTGACCGCAATGGTCAGACATGCGGGAAGTTTCACACCCAGCACCGCTGCTTCTCCCGCCTTGACGACGCTTGGTGACGGGGCTGAGATGCCCCGCTGGCTAGACCTACTTAGGCGGGATGTGGAAATATTTGCTCTTGACTACGATGCTATCCTTGCTGCCATGTATGCATTGACTGTTGGTGCTTAGGGTGACTGTTACCTGTGTGTGCCGCCCGACCCAGGTGCTCTAGGTGCTAGTGAGTCTGCTCTCTCTGGTATTGCGCCTGCTGAGGCCTTGCACACATTCACGCTTGACTCAGGTGCTTTCCGCTGCTTCTTTTGCGACAGTACCGCACTCACACCACTCCCTGCACCCATTGCAGTCTCTTTGGCTGACCCCTCAAGGGGCCCAGTTCTTGCACGTTCCACCACTGTTCTCCCGTGTCCGGCGGTTCCGTCTGGCTCACTGTCAGGTCTTCACCTCCCCTTCTAACGAACTTGGTGAGCAACGTAGTCCTCCACGATGAATGGGTTGATACATTTACCCCTGGAGGGTAGCGTGTGGCGATCTGTACATGCTCCTGGACTGGCCGTCACCTGGCCACGTTCACCCGTCGGCCAGGGTCGAGTCTGTACACACTGATTACTGCGCCTCCTTAGGTAGCTGCTTCTGGTCAGGTGTCCACGTCCGGTCAGGTGTCCGCGTCCCTCTTCTCGTGTTGCCTCCTCTCGCACCAGACTCTCCTTTGGCACCACCGCCTTGGTAACTCCTCCCTACCACGCCTCTATGGCATGCACTCCCGCCTCCTTGTCTCTGGTCTTCCCAGGTCTCTGCCCCCCCTCCCACGCTCATCTGCCCCGCCCTGCCTTCCTTCCGTCGAGGGGCGACAGTGCGCCGCTCCTCACTCCTCCTCGTTTCCCCCGACAGAGGCTCCCCTGCATACTCTCCACATGGACGTGTGGGGCCCAGCCCGCGTCAGTGCACCGGGCCGCGAGCGGTATTTTTTGCTGGTTGTTGACGACTACACACGTTACACCACTGTCTTCCGCTTGCACAGCAAGGGGGAGGTCCCTGATGTTCTGATCCCTTGGATCCGTGCTGTCCGTCTCCAGCTCCGCGAGCGGTTCAACACGGACGTTCTTAACCTGCGTCTGCACTCTGACAGATGTGGTGAGTTCTCCTCCGACCTCTTGCAAGAATTTTGTTGTAGGGAGGGCATCCTCCAGTCGTTCACGCTTGCGGCCTCCCCGTAGCAGAATGGGGTTGCTGAGCGCCACATTGGCTTAGTCATGGAGGTCGCTCGTACCTCCTTGATCCATGCGGTTGCTCCCCATTATCCGTGGCCGTTTGCGATCTGGTACGCTTCGCATCAGCTCAACCTCTGGACCCGTGTCTCCATGCCGGTGACCTCGCCTACACTGCGTTGGACGGGGGAGGTTAGCGATGCGTCGGTGTTCCGGGTCTGGGGTGTTCGTGCCTTTGTCCGCGATACCTCCGCGGACAAGCTCTCCTCCCGCGCCTTTCCCTGTGTCTTCCTTGGCTTCCCCCCTGACGCGCCTGGCTAGCAGTTTTACCACCCCACCTCGTGCTGTGTCTTCCCCTTTCAGGACGTCACGTTTGACGAGTCAGTTCCCTTTTACCGTCTCTTCCCCTACCGCACTGCCCCTCTTCCCTTCCCCCCGCTCTTCCTCGCTCCAGGTCCCCCTCCGGTAGACCCCCTCCCTCCTCAGTATCCTACTCCTTCATGTGTGTCTCAGGTGAACCCACTCCCCTTGGCTAAGCCTGTAGAGGTCACTGGTGACTTAGGTGCTACTGGGGATGGTGCTACTCGGGGTGCTGCGTCTGGGGGTGCTGAGCCTGCGGGTGCGGAGCCCGGGGGTGCTGAGCCTGAGGGTGCGGAGCCTGGGGGTGCTGAGTCTAGGGGTGCCGAGCCGGAGGGTACTGAGTCTGGGGGTGCTGAGCCTAGAGGTTCTTCGTCTGCTGGAGGTCCTACGGATGCCTCGCCGCAGCAGTCCTTCCGGCAAGAGCCTCTCTCACCACAGCAACTGCGCGGGTGGCACACTCGGCGCACCCGCCTTCGGAGTGGCGCTGATGGAGCTGGAGACCCTGCCGCTGGAGGCACTGCTGCTGGAGGCGCTGGAGCTGGAGGTACTGGAGGAGCTAGAGCTTCTGGTCCTGGAGGTGCTCATACTGGAGGTACTGGAGCTGCTGGAGCTGGTGGTGCTGCTGGTGCTGGAGGTGCTGGTGGTGCTAGCACTGCTGGTCCCGGAGGTGCTCGTACTGGAGGTACTGGAGCTGTCGGAGCTGGTGGTGCTGCGGGCACTGGAGCTGGAGATCCTGGAGCTGGAGGCACTGGAGCTGGAGTCACTGGAGCTGGAGGAGTTAGAGCTGGTGACCATGGAGCTGGAGGTGCTGGAGCTGGAGGGGCTAGAGCTGGAGGCGCTGGAGCTGGAGGCGCTGGAGCTGGTGACGCAGGAGCTGGAGGCGCTGGTGCTGGAGGCACTGGAGTTGCTGGTACTTGTACTGGAGGTGCTGGTGCTGGAGGAGCTGGTGCTGGTGGTACTGCACAGCTGCAACTGTTCTTCGCTCCGACGTCACCGTCGTCTCTGACTCGGTGCTTCGCCAGGTTCTTAGTCTCCCGTCTTCTACAGGCCTTACTCCTCCCTTACTATGTCCACCGCCTGGCCAGTCGAGGCCACAGTTACAGCTAGACTAGCCACTGCCTGCTCCTTCTAATAACACTGCGCAGACATACTCTCTTACAAAGCGTCGTGAGCCAGAGTCTCGTCCTGCCTCGCCTGTTCGCGTTGTTCGCACTAGTTGTTAGAATCTAGCAGCAAGAATGATTGCACTATGTGAGAGTTGGGTACAAATATGAAACCCTAAAGTGGGCTGTACCCCATATTGGCTACCCCACTACATATATAGCAGATATAACATTTGACACACCCCCATAGGCAAAGTGGGGGAGAGCAAGGGGTCACAAGACCAGTCAAGAGAAGCAAAGTAAGCTCAGGGTGGATCACAACGTCACCACACACACTGAGCACAAGCAAAGGGCCACAAGGCCAGTTCACATGCAGAGTTATATATGTAACAACAGCAGTACAGTGATCTCTACCTAGCAGAATAGGCATGGAGGTATATATATAGAGATCACAGTACAAGCAAAGTCTACAGCAAATGAGGCAAAGTGGGCACAAGGCCTAACAAAGTGCAGAAACTGTTATAGTCACAATAGGCTCCAATGTGCCTAAAATGAAAGATAGAGTGCACAGTCGGATTTCTGCACAGCGGCTTCAAACGTTCATAGCGTTCTGGTCACAGCTTCAAATGACCTGATTCAACTTGGATCTGGAGCGTCTTAATGTCGCCTACAATAGGCAATTTAGATCGCACGATTTCACCAAGTATTGACGACACAGTGTTGGTTTGAACGAACGGCACTATGGCAGCCACTATAGTCTTAGAACACACAATAGGAAGAGTTAGGAAGAGTTACGAGTTGGGAATGACTCCCAGCTCCTACAAACCCCAAGAGCCGAGGTACAGTGATGTGGAACAGTGCCACACTGTCCCCAACCAAGAAGGGTCTCGAAACTACCCTTCACAAGGGCCTACACCAACTGAAATGTTACACTACACAAAGTAATGTAACTATCTTCAATATCTTGAGGTGTACCCTTTTGGCGAGCTTCGCGATCACTTGAATGTTGACACCAGGGGCTCGAGTTCTTCATCACAAACTCATCCTTGAGTTCTTGATGGGTCTGCTGCACACACCTGCGACACGCCGAACGTTCGACAAGCGACAAAATAGAAACCGCGCACGACAAAATAGAAACCACGCGGGACACACAAAACGACCACGTTACACGCGACTAGCGATAATTCGCTATTGACTTGACACACACACTCGACATCATGACCCATCATTCACACAATATTATAAGCATGAAATATATATTTATTTCATGCACTCATTCCATTCCATGCACACACGTATGCACGCACACGGACAACAAGCCGAGTGCAAACCGTAGGGTTGCACCAACAAACTCCCCCTCGGATTGTTGGCCTTAGGATCTTGCTCTCTTAGTTCAGAGCCATCCCAGCCAGCTTGCAACACTTCCAATGCTGCTGCTCCACCAGCCTCTTGGTGATCATGTCAGCCGGCTGCCCCGTGGTCTTCACGTAGCGCAACTCAACTTCACCCGCGGTTACCATGCTCCTCGTCCAATGCCACTTCACCCTCATGTGCTTCGTGAGTCCATGCAACACAGGGTTCTTAGCAAGAGCAATGGCACCCTGGCTGTCACAGTGCAGTGGGGTAGGTCCTTGCTGCTCCTCCCCCAATTCAGCCAACAAACGCCGCTGCCACACAATCTCCCGTACGGCACGGAAGAGTGCCATGTACTCGGACTCCACCGAGCTCAATGCTTGATCAACCTGCTTCTTTCTCTCCCAAGCAGTTGGGCCTCCACCAACACAGCAAATGAACCCTCCAACACTTGTCATGTCCTCTGGTTCCGATGCATATGAAGCATCCGAGTAGGCGGTGAGGAACAAACGCCCGGGTTCAACACCATCCGCGCCCTTTTGGCGCCTTTGTGCCGCCGCCGAGTATTGCAGCCCAACGGTCGGTGTTTGGCCAAGATACTTGGCCACCCTCATTCCAGCTGCTACCTGCTCCTCATTAGGGCATTGCACAACCCTAGCCAGCTGCCCGGTAGCAAACGCGACGTCCGGCCGGGTGTTTACCGCCGCATACATGAGGCTGCCCACCAACGAGTGAAAACGGCGCCTCTCCTCTTCTCCAACGCTCTCCTCCTCTGGCCCCTTCACACACTTGAACCCAGAGGGAAAGGGAGTAGCCACATGACCTTCACTCTTGCCGAAGTTGGCGGCCAACGCCTCAAGGTACTTCCGTTGGTGCACTCGCATGCTCCGCTTCTTCACGTCTCGTTCGATGTGGAGCCCAAGGTAGAAGTTGACGTCACCAAGGGACTTGCACTTGAACTTGTCTTGCAGCTTCAGCATCACCTCCTTCACAAGGTCAGAAGAGGGTGAGAAGATCAGGATGTCGTCCACGTACACCACCATGAAGCTCCTCTGCTCCCCCTCGCCAAGCATGAACAAGGAGTGATCGGCCGTTGAGGGAGTGAAGCCTATCCCCTCCAACACTTCGCGCAGCTTCATGTACCATTGCCTAGGGGCCTGCTTCAGCCCATAGAGGGCCTTATTCAGCTTCCACACTCTGCCACTACCATCATCAAACCCCTCTGGCTGCGCCATGAAAATCTCCTCCTCAAGGATGCCGTTAAGGAATGCTGTTACGATGTCCATTTGTTTTACTACCCATCCTTTGATGGCGGCTCCCGCGAATAGGGTTCGCAGCGTCGTCGGCTTCACCACAGGGGCAAACAGCTCCTTGAAGTCCACCTTCTCCTTCTGCTGGTACCCCTTGGCTACAAGCCTAGACTTGTAGCGCTCGATCTTCCCGTCGGCATCCGACTTGATTTTGAAGAGCCACTTGGGCGTTATCGCCGTACGCCCCTCCGGTAGCTCCACCAATTCAAACGTGTCATTCTCCTCGATGCTCTTCAGCTCACTCTCCATGGCCTTCTTCCACTCCTCAGCATCACTACTCTCCAAAGCCTCCTTGAGAGTTGCTGGTTCTCCCGGCATCTCCACCGGAGAGAAGAACGCGAAGGCACACTCCTCGTAGTCACTCTCCTCGTCGTCTCCGACCATCATTGCCGCTCCGGCCAGGGCTGTCTTGCCCTGCTTTCCCGGCGCATCATAGGTCAGCCTATTAGGGGGTTGAACTCTCCTCTTCCCCCTTCGTTCCTCCTCAGCTGCAGGGACTTGAAGGCCTTGGCGTTGCTGCGGTGTGGCTCGAATCCGTGGAGCACTCGTAGTACGGGAAGGGAGTGACGGTGCACGCTCGCTCACTTGCTGCACCTCCTCCTCTTCTTCCTCTGCATCATTGGCCTCCTCTCCCCCATTCACGAGGGAGGATTGCCTCGTGGTTGTGCTGCCGCTGCTCAGCTCCAAAGGCAGCTCCACATGCTCCAAACCGGAACTCTTCACCTCCCCAAACCGCACACCTATCTTCGCCTCATTCTCCGCCTTCCAATCATTGTACATGAAGTTCTCCATGAACTTGCAGTCCCTGCTCACCAAGAACTTCTTGGTGAATGAGTCCCAAAGAAGCCATCCCTTGCTGTTTTGAGCCATGCCCAAGTGCACGGCCCACACCGCCTTGGCACCAAGCTTGTTGTGCCGAAGATGCTTAGGCACGAGCGCCATGCACATGCACCCGAACACCCGAAGCATATCCACCTTTGGCTTCCTTCCTAGCCACTCCACATAGGGCACCCATTTATCTGCTCCCACATGAGTCAAGGCTCTGTTCTTGGCCACACACGCGCTCCGCACCGCATCAGGCCAGAAATAGTCGGGTAGCCCGGCTTCAATGAGCAACCCGCGTGCCGCCTCTGTGATTGTGCGGTTCGCTCGCTCGGCGATGCCGTTCATTGCAGGGGAGTATGGCATGGTGAGGGAGTGCCGAATACCATTCTTCTTCAGCCACAACCCAAACTCCTTGCTCAGGAACTCTCCCCCTCGATCGGTGCGGATTGACTTGACTAGACGGTCTTGTTGCCGCTCCACCATCGGGAACCAATCCGTCTTCAACGTTTCAGCCACGTCGCTCTTCTTGGCCAGCACATACACCCAAGTCATGCGGGTGTAGACGTCGACAATGGTGAGAAAATACTCAGCTCCAGCAGCTCCAAGCTTCAGGGGGCCCACCACGTCCATCACCACCTCATCAAGTGGTGCCTTTGCCGTTGCCTCCGAACTAGGGAACGGAAACCGGGTGAACTTGGCTTGAATGCACGTCGGGCAGCCAAGCACCTCATCAGGCTCCCCCCTTCACACGTATGCCAGCAACCATCTCATTCTTCACTAGCTGCTGCAAGATAGGCAGGGCCACATGCCCCATTCGCCGATGCAAGGTAAGCCAATCACACTCCCCCGTAGCCGAAGTCGGATTGGAGAATGCCGCACTCGCAATAGCGCCCCACATGCTCTCTCTGTACTCCTCCTCCGCTGCTGCCTTGGGGTTCTCCTCACCCTTGTGCTGCTCCTTGGCTGCTGCACCTCTCTCCTTAGGTTCACCGAGCTTGCTGGTCCCTCCAAGATTGCTCTTCTTGGACTCGTTCTCCTTAGCGCGACCGTTCGCACCATCTCCGCTACCAACCGCTTCACCCTTGGTGCTGACACTTGCTGCCACTTGCCTCTCCTTAGGCATGGGGACCACAGGGATCTGCCACATCTCATTGTAGACGTCCCTATCCTCATGAAGGTCCCATAGAATCCGCTCGCCAAGCCTTGCGGTGTAGGTCTTGGCTCCCTTCGAGTTCGTGTCCATGCCGGCCTTTGCCAATCGCCGCACGGAAATCAGGTTCGCAGCAAGGCTGGGCACCCAAAGCACGTTCTTGAGGCCCACCATCTTCCCATCAGCACCCTTGAACATGGCCTTGCCCATGCCTTTCACCTCTGCTCGCTGCCCCAAAGCCGATGTGACATGCTTCACCGGTGACGGCTCGAGTTCGGTGAGCAAGTCCGGGCGAGGTGTCATGCTATAGGTAGCGCCACTATCGATCACCCAATAGTCCAGGGGGTGTAGGGTCACCTTCCCCACAGCTGCTGGCTCCTCAAAGCCTTCATCCTTCTCTGGACCAGCTGGTACTTGCGTCGACACGAAGTAGAATAGACCCGGGTACCGATCGTCGCTCGGGTCCTTGTCGTTGTCTCCGCTCTTCATGTTTGCAGCTCCGCCACCACGGCCGCCACGGCCTCCACGGCCTCCACGGCCTCTTCCTCTCCCTCCACCTGCTCCTCTACCCTCTTGGTCTTGAGCAGGGGTCCAACCATCAGGGAGCTTGTAGCAATCGCGCCACATGTGTCCGGTCTTATGACAATAATGGCACTCGCCATCGAATCGGCCGCGACCGCGCCCGTAGCTCTTGTCGTCGCTGCCGTAACCGCCACTCCCGCGGACTCCACTGAAGTTGCTGCCACCAAACCTTCCTCCCCCTCGTCCTCTGCCTCTTCCTCGGCCATATCCACGGCCGACGCTTGCTGCCCCAGCGCCATCCGCACTCGCCAACTCACGGCGGCGGAAGTCCTCTTGTAGGATTGCGCGTTTCACGTCTTCAAGCGAGAGACGGGGCAGGTCACGGTTCAAGTTGATGATGAGCGAGGACCACGACTCGGGGAGTAGGGCCAGCAACTTGGTCTTCTTCTGGAGCTCACTGTAGTTCAAATCAGCTCCCTCAAGCCGCGTCAACAAGTCGAAGAATTTCTGCACCCCGTCTTCCACGGGTTCATCTTCCTCAATTCGTAGCGTCGCTGATGATCACCAGACGGAAGTGCCTTGGTAAATATATCAGCAGTGTTAGCCCAAGTGGCCACGTGAGCAAGACGAAGCTGACCACGCTGCTGCAACTCTCAAGCCAGGAAGTAATGCAGAGCGATGTGCTTCGTTCTGTGCTCCAGTCTGTGCTCCTGACACAAGGCAATGGCGGCCTTGTTGTCGACGTACAGCACTGGAGGAGAACGAGGCCTCTCTCCCAAGTCGGTCAGCAGGTAGGTGAGCCAGCGTAACTCCTGTGCAGCCATGGCTCTGGCGTAGATCTCAGCCTCACAACTGGAGCTGAGAACTGAAGACGAGCGTGTAGAACGCCAAGAAACTGAACCAGAGCCAAGGCTGAAGGTGTAACCCTGTGACGACCGCTGCGTAGCCTGGTCGTCAACCCAAGAAGCGTCTGAGTGCCCAGTGAGGACAACTGCGCTCCGCCCTCCAAGCACGAGCCCCATGCCCGATGTACTGCACAAGTAGTGCAGTACCCTCTTCGCAGCATCCATGTGCACCTTTCGGTGCCGACCGGGAGCCACGTAGCGAGCCAGAAGGCCAAGAGGGTACGCAAGGTCAGGTCGAGTGCAGGTCATCAGGTACATGAGGCAGCCCACAAGCTCTGGGTACGGGCCACTCGGCTCTACGGACTCGTCCGAAGGTGGAGCTGAGAGCGAGTGGCCTGTAGCCAGAGGAGTGTGCTGTGGCGAGGACCAGGTGAAGCCGAAGCGCTGAAGGACCTGGTGCACCATGTGTGACTGAGTCAGTGTGATGGTGCGGCGTGCTCTGTCCCGGGTAATCTGCAAGCCAAGGTAGCTACGCAGTTCACCCAGATCTGTGCACGTGTGTCTCTTCTGCAGCTCCAACTTCACCAGGGCGAGAGCCTTAGTGTCAGCAGTGGCAAAGACCAAGTCGTCGACGTACACGAGGATGTAGAACGGCGGCAGCGACGTGTCGGTGCGCAGAAACAGCGACGGGTCAGCAGTCGACGGAGCAAACCCAAGAGCCGCAAGTGTAGTCCTCAGTGTGTCGTGCCACTCACGTGGTGCCTGGCGGAGACCGTAGACTGGCCGCCGGAGGCTCCACTGGGTACCAGGAGGAAACGACCCAGTGAAGCCAGGAGGGCGGCGCAGCCAGATCTCCTCGTGCAGGCTGCCCTGAAAGAAAGCTGTGCTGAAGTCAAGAGAGTGAAGCTCGTAGTCACGCTGAGCGGCAACGTGCAGCAGCACCCGAAGAGTGGTCATCTTCGGGGTGGGGGAGAAGGTCTGAAAGAAGTCTACTCCCTCTCGCTGACTGAAACCTCTAGCAACGTAACGAGCCTTGAAGACAGGCGGAGAACCTGGCGGCCGCTTCACCCTAAAAATCCACATGCCACTGACGATGTTCGCCCCAGGAGGGGGAACAACGTCAATGTAAGTGCCTGTGGACTTCCAGGATGCCATCTCTGCGTCCATGGCTGTCTGCCACTGAGAGGAGTACTCACCCGCGATCGCCTCAGCGTAAGAGCGCGGGGTCGGGATGTGTGGAGCATCCGGGTCTCCCTCAAGGGCAAGCAGCATGGACACAAGATGAGGCGCATCGGCTGCAAGACACTCAAGGTCCTCCTGCCTGTCCTCAAGGACGTCCGTGCTAAGAGCACACTCACCCCTGACGGACGGAGGACAGACAGACTCAGACTCAGCAACAAGACTAGCGGCGTAGTCTAGACGACAGGCAGCAGCAAAGTCAACAAGCTTAGCGACTAAGGCAGACGCAGCAGCAGACTCAAACGACGGGTCAGTGGCAACTGTGGCTAGCAGACGCGTGACAGTAGGGTGAGCAGCACGGATGCGGTCAGACTCAGGCTCAGGAACGCTAGGCAGAGAAGACGCAGGAGGGGACGGCAGGGGAACACGCTGCAGAGGAGAGGAAGGACGATGGACTACGAGGTGGGTGCCGGTGACAGCCGGCTGACGCGAACGAGGAACAAGACGACCAGAACGACCAGAACGGACAGGCGAGACAGGACGCGACGCAAGCTCACGACGCTCAGTAAGACCCCTTGTGTGTGTAAGGAGAAGGAGCAGGCAGCGGTGAGCCAGGCTGTAACGGAAGACCAGTAGACGAAGGGGGACAAAGAACCTGGCGAAGCACAGAGTCAGACGGTGGCTGAGACGACAGAGACGGTGGAGCGAATAACAGGCGCGGCTGTGAAGCGCCACCAGCACCAGCTGCTCCAGCACCCCCAGCAGCTCCAGAACCCTCAGCGCCAGCTCGTCCAGGACCAGCTCCACCAGCAGCAGCACCCCCAGAACCGGCACCTCCAGTCCCAGGGTCTCTAGTCTCAGTGTCTCCAGTAGCAGCACCCCCAGACCTAGGGTCTCCAGCAGTAGCACCCTCAAGCTTAGCACCTCAAGCCCCAGCACCTCTAGTACCTCCAGTATGAGCACCTCCGGGACCAGCACCACTCCCAACTCCAGTGACGCCAGCAGAAGTACCTCTAGTGGTAGAGCCCCGAGCTCCAGAAGCGCGACCCTGACGGTGACCGTACCAGTCGTGCGGCTGATGTGAGGTGAGAGGCACACGTGGACGAAGGCGGCTACTCCAAGGAGAGCGCGCAACAGCAGACTCAGAACCCTCAGCGCCAGCACCCGCAGCAGCTTCAAAACCTCCAGCGCCAGTACCTGCAGCAGCTCCAGAACCTCCAGCGGCAGCATCCTCAGCAGCTCCAGAAACTCCAGCTCCAGCACCCGCAGCAGCTCCAGAACCTCCAGCAGAAAATACTCCAGTAGCAGAGTCACCAGCACCAGCACCTCCCGCAGCAGGGCCCCTAGCTCCAGCAGCGCGACCCTGACGGCCAACGTACCACTCACGCAGCTGCTGTGGGGAGAGAGGGAGTCGACGACGAGATTGTAGCGGCGAGGTACCAGCAGAGCGACTATGGAGACGGCCGCCCCAGGGAGACTGCTCACCAGACGCCTCAGCGCACCCAGGTGCAGCACCCCCAGACTCAGTACCCCCAGGCTCAGCACCCCCAGACTCCTCACGTCCAGGCTCAGCACCTGAAGTCTCCGCACCCCCAGGCTCCGCACCTCCTGGCTCCGCACCCCCAGGCTCAGCACCCCAAGGCTCCGCACCCCCAGGCTTAGCACCCCCAGGCTCCGCACCCCCAGGCTCAGCACCCCCAGAAGCAGTACCCCGAGCAGGACCACCCTCAGTAGGACCTGAGTCACCAGCGACCTCAACCGGCGCAGTCAAGGGAGGAGGGTCTATCTGAGACACACCTGAAGGAGCAGGACTGGGAGCAAGGAGGGGGTCTACCTGGGGAGCACCTGGAGCGAGGAAGAGCGGCGAGGGGGGGGAGAGGGGCAGTGCGGTAGGGGAAGAGACGGTAAAAGGGAACCGACTCGTCGAACGTGACGTCCTGGGAGGGGAAGACACGGCGCGAGGTGGGGTGGTAAAACTGCCAACCAGGCGCGTCAGGGACAAAGCCAAGGAAGACACAGGGAACAGCGCGGGCGGAGAGCTTGTCCGCGGTGGTATCGAGGACAAAGGCATGAGCACCCCAGACCCGGAAACGCGACGCATCGCCAACCTTCCCCGTCCACAGCAGTGTGGGCGAGGTCTCCGGTAAGGAGACACGGGGCCAGAGGTTGAGCTGATGCACTGCATATCGGACCGCAAACGGCCACAGAAAATGGGGGGCAGCCGCATGGATCATGGAGGTACGAGCGGCCTCCATGACTAGGCCAATGCGGCGCTCAGCAACCCCATTCTGCTGCGGAGAGGCTGGAAGCGTGAACGTCTGGCGGATGCCGTGCTCCGCACAGAAGGCTACCAAGAGGTCAGAGGAAAACTCCCCACCTCTGTCAGAGTGCAGACGCAGGACGGGAAAGTCCGACTGGAACTGCTCGCGGAGCTGGAGACGAGCAGCGCGGATCCAAGGATCAAAACATCAGGGACCTCACCCTTGGTGCGCAAGGGGAAGACCGTGGTGTAGCGCGTGTAGTCGTCGACGGCCAGCAGGAAGTACCGCTCGTGGCCCTGTCCACGGACGCGGGCTGGGCCCCACACGTCCAGGTGGAGAGTCTACAGGGGAGCCTCTGTGGGAGGGAACGAGTAGGAGTGAGGAGCGGCGCGCTGCCGCCCCTCGACACAGGGAAGACAGGGAGGAGCAGGCGAGGGTGGGAGGGGAGGGAGAACCCTGGGAAGACCAGAGACAAGGACACGGTGGTGCATGCTGCGAAGGCGCTGCACCGAGGGGTGACCAAGGCGGTGGTGCCAAATGAGGGTCTGGTGCGACAAGGTGCGACACGAGCAGGGGGCCGACATTTGACCTGACGTAGACGCAGACGCAGCTACCTGAGGGGACTCAGTGGTCAGTGTGTACAGGCCCGACCCCGGCTGCCGAGTGAAGGTAGCCAGGTGACGACCCGTCTGAGCACACGTGCAGTGTGTCACACGCTCGTAGGCAGGGGTGAACTGGTGAACACCCTCGTCCTGGAGCGCAGAACCCGCCACCAAGTTCGTAGAGAACGAGGGGAGGTAAAGACCCGACAGTGTGTCGGACGGGACAGCAGGACAAGGGAGGACAGTGGAGGAGGTCGCACGGACTGGACCCCCAGAGGGGTCTGCCAGGGAGACTGGAACCGACCGACTGAGCGGCGTGAGGGTGGTGCTGTCGCGAAAGAAGGAGCGAGAAGCACCAGAGTCAAGTGTGAAGGTGTACAAGGCCTCAGGAGGCGCAGTACCAGAGAGAGCAGGCTCACCAGCACCTGAAGCAGCAGCCTCACCAGTACCTAGAGCAAGAGAAACACTAGCCCCTAGAGCAGCAGCCTCACCAGCACCTAGAGCAGCAGGCTCTATACCTGGGTCAGGCGGTACGCACAGGTAACAGGCACGGTCAGCACTAGTAGGCAATGCATACATAGCAGTGAGAATAGCATCATAGTCAAGAGCATAGATATCTACCCCCTGTCCAAGCAGCTCCAGTCAGGTGGGGAGCTCAGCCTCGTCGCCAAACTCGGTACGCCAGGCGTCGCTCAGACGGGTGAAGCAGTGGGACTGTGTGTGACTAAGCGTCCCGCAAGCCTGACCAGTCCGATCACCTGTGCGAATGACGTACGGGCAGCGAACGGTACTCAGAGACCCTCTACTCTGCGCGTACCACTCACGAAGCTGCTGGGGCGTGAGAGACTCGCGCGGACGTTGCTGGAGCTGCATCTGGCCACCGCCAGTAGTAGTAGTAGCAGTAGTAGCAGCAGTAGCAGCAGTAACAGCAGTAGCAGCGGCAACAGCAGTAGCAGCAGTAGTAGTGCGGCCACCCCTACAACCCCAACTAGCGTACCACTCACGAAGCTGCTGGGGCGTGAGGGACTCACGTGGACGTTGCTGGAGCTGCATCTGGCCACCGCCAGTAGCAGCAGTAGCAGTAGCAGCAGTAGTAGCGCAGGCAGGGCAGGCGCGGCAGGCAGGCAGTCAGGCGGCAGCGCACGTTCAAGGCAGGTGCTCACCAGTGGCGGGCAGGGCCGGCGCTCGGCGGGGCCGCAACAGCGGCTGCAGAGTAGGGCCGCGGCAGCTGTAGGGCGAGGTTGCGCCAGCAGCAGGTCGGGGCCGCGTCAGCTGCAGGGTTGGCGGGGCCGCGTCAGCGTCCACGCGGGTCCGCGTCTGCGGCAGGGCGCGGCTGCGTCAGCTGCAGGGCTGGCTGGGCCGCGTCAGCAGTAGGGCGCGGCCGCGTCAGCAGTAGGGCGCGACCGCGTCACCAGTAGGGCGGGCCGCGTCAGCAGTAGGGCGCGGTCGCGTCAGTAGCAGGGCGGGCCACGACAGCGATTGGGCGGGGCCGCGTCGGTGGCAGGGCGGGGCCGCGACCGCGGCAGGATGGGGCCGCGTCAGCGGCAAGGCGGGGCTGCGACCGCGGCCGGACGGGGCCGCGACAGCGACCTGACGGGGCCGCGCTCTGGCCTGACGGGCCTGCAGAGGCTGCGCGCGGGCGGCGAGGGCCTGCAGGGGCAGCGCGCGATCGGGCAGAGGCTGCGCGTGGGCGGCGAGGGCCTGCAGGGGCGGCTCGCGGTCGGGCAGAGGCTGCGCGCGGGCGGCGATGGCCTGCAGGGGCGGCGCGCGGTCGGGCAGAGGCTGCGCGCGGGCGGCTAGTGCCTGTAGGGGAGGCGCGCGGTCGGGCAGAGGCTGCGCACGGGCGGCAATGGCCTGCAGGGGCGGCGCGTGGTCGGGCAGAGACCGCGCGCGGGCGGCAAGGGCCTGCAGGGGCAGCGCGCCGGCCTGACGGGCCTGCAGGGGCGGCTCGTGGGCCTGACGGGCCTGCAGGGGGCGGCTCGGGGGCCTGACGGGCCTGCAGGGGCGGCTCGGGGGCCTGGCGGGCCTGCAGGGGCGGCTCGGGGGCTTGACGGGCCTGCAGGGGCGGCTCGTGGGCCTTACTAGCCTGCAGGGGCGGCGTACTGGCCTAGGGCAGCTCTGATACCATGTCAGAATCCCAACCACTAGACCATTGGGATAAAAGGGCTTGTTAAGTAGCGGGTCAGTGCGCCCCATAACCCCCCAGGACAACGAGCCTGTAACCCTTCCCTAGGATCAATCGGGGATCACAAGTGGACCTCTGACACCCCCCCGCACTTGGATGCCCAAAGTGCACACACTGGGATTCGAACCCGAGACCTTCGCTTTGATACCATGTCAAGTTACAAAAGTATAAGTGTTGACTAAGGAAAGTGAAAACAAGCAAGATATAGCAAGCATAACCCTAACCCTAGGAAAACATAAAGTACACCTAGACTAACACAAATAAGCTATAACAAATATAGCTTGACAGGAGGCAGCACGAGGGCTGCAGGACGGCGCGCGCAGCGCAGCACGTCACGAGGCAAGGCATGCAGGCAGGCAGGCCAACACGTGGGGTAGCGCGGTAACCGCAACGGTAGGTGGGCCCAAAAAAACGTTCCTACGGACCTAGTGCTCTGAAACCATGTTAGAATCTAGCAGCAGGAATGATTGCACTATGAAAGAGTTGGGTACAAATATGAAACCCTAAAGTGGGCTGTACCCCATATTGGCTACCCCACTGCTGCACGTTGCCACTCAGCGTGACTACGAGCTTCACTCTCTTGACTTCAGCACAGCTTTCCTACAGGGCAGCCGGTACGAGAAGATCTGGCTGCACCGCCCACTTGGCTTCACTGGGTCGTTTCTTGCAGGTACCCAGTGGAGCCTCCGGCGGCCAGTCTACGGTCTCCGCCAGGTGCCTCGTGCGTGGCACGACACATTAAGGACGACACTTGCGGCTCTTGGGTTTGCTCCTTCGACAGCTGAACCGTCGCTGTTTCTGCGCACCGACACTTCGCTGCCGCCGTTCTACATCCTCGTGTACGTCGATGACTTGGTTTTTGCCACTACTGACACTGAAGCAGTCGCCCTTGTGAAGTCGGAGCTCCAGAAGAGACACACGTGCACAGACCTGGGTGAGCTGCGCAGCTATCTTGGCTTGCAGATCACCCGGGACAGAGCACGGTGCACCATCACCCTGACTCAGTCACACATGGTGCACCAGGCCCTTCAGCGCTTCGGCTTCACATGGTCCTCGCCACAGTCCATGTTAAAGTTATATATAATAGATCCTGCTTGCTGTACTTAGTATAGTGTAGTTATCTGATTGTTTGCTTGGTGGTGCACGTGTTTGTTTGCTATATGTACCTTTGGTCCTATAGTGAACTCAACCATTCTCAATTCTCCTTGGTGACAAGACTCTCGACACCCACTTGGCCTAGGCTACTAAGCCTAGGCCCGTTAGTTAGACCCGGTTCCTAGTTGAGTCAGTGTTGTAACATGGTATCGAGCCGTAACGTTCCTATGGGCCCACCATTTGACGCACTCGTCACGGCGCCCGTGACGTCCTTAATTTCGACCGTGGTGACGGGCGCCACGGCGAGTACCTTCGCGGCCGTCCCGTCGCCTATCGCGTCGTGGCGCTCAGCACGACGGCCGCGACGGACGCTATGGCAAACGCCAGCAACCCGCCAGCAAAATCGCCAGCGAAATCGCCAGCGGCGCACCAGCGACATCGCCAGCGAGCATGCCATGCGAGCCAACGGATCCGCCGTCTTGCCCGCCGCAACAGCCGCCAGCCGCGAACGACCAGCACCAGCAGCGATATCTGCGCCGTCCAGCGCTAGCCGCGATAGTGACGCTAACCAGCGCCAACCGCGACAAATGCACCGTCAGCGACGACCGCCTTTGACCTGCGCCACCGACCGTCGCCGGCGTCAGTTCGTCCGCGCCCTGCACGCACCCAGATCGATGCCCCGTACGCATCCTGCCTCCTGCTCGCCTCTCGTCGCCCGTACGCACCTCGCCACAAGCCCATCCCCTCGTCGCGGCTACTCGCGTGTGCAGCGACGGTCGCTGTGGGGAAGAGAGAGAAAAACGCGAAGGGCGTGGCGGCGGATCGCCAGCCAGCTCACCAACCGTCCGCGCAGATCCCCCGTATCCCGTCCGAACCCGCACCCCGCGACCATCCCGTCGTCCCGCCTCGTCCCTGCCCCGCCGTCAGATCCCGCTCCATTTCCAAAAGGAGGGGGAGGTGGTGGTGTGTTGGCCCGTGGGGGACGGCTGGGGATTGGGAGTGGGGGTTGGCGGTTCATGAAGGGGCAGGAGTTGGGGACGGGGGTGGTGGGCGGATGTCAGCAGCGACCGCCAGCGCCAGCAGCACCTGCTGCCACCCAACAGTGCATCACAGGGAATGGAGTGTGCGGGGGTGGCTGGAGTACCTGCTGCAGCATTAGCCGCCTCCACACTTCCCTCCTCCCCTCTCTCTGCCACAGCTGCTGTGGGGGGGAGGTTCAGGGGGTGTGGGTGGGTGAGTGCTGCCGCCGCCACACCTCCTTCTCTCTCTCTCTGCCGCTGTTGCTGCTGTGGGAGGGAGGATCAGGGCGAAAGAGGTGGTGGGCGGGTGTCAAGAGCGAGCACCAGACACCAGCACCAGCGCCAGCCGCCAGCACCAGGCACCAGCACCAGACGCCAGCACCAGGCACCAGCACCAGACGCCAGCAGAGCACCCCGCCAGCAAGGAACCCCGCCAGCAGAGAACCCCGCCAGCAGAGAACCCCGCCAGCAGAGAACCCCGCCAGCAGAGAACCCCGCCAGCAGAGAACCCCGCCAGCAGAGAACCCCGCCAGCAGAGAACCTTGCCAGCAGAGAACCCCGCCAGCAGAGAACCCCGCCAGCAGAGAACCCCGCCAGCAGAGCACCACCCTCTGCCCTGCCTCTCCCCTCCCGCGGCTGCTACTGTGGGGGGTAGGTGGCGGGGACGGGGGGGTGGGAGGGCTGGCTGCCGTCTAAAGGACAGGGCAGAGACAACTCTGGGTGGGGCAGGGGTGTGGAGGAAGGAAGGGAGGGAGGGGGTGCGGTTCCAGGGGGCGGCTGAAATGGGGGGTGAGGTTGAAGGAGGGTGGTTGATTGGGGGTGGGGATGTGGGGGTTAGTAAGAGGGGACGCTGCGGCCACCCCCCCACCTCCTCTCCTCATCCCCCACTCAACCCCCCTTTCGTAAAAGGGGGTTAGTAAGAGGGGACGCCGCGGCCACCCCCCCACCTCCTCTCCTCATCACTCACTCACCTCCTCCTCTGTTCTTATCTCCTCTTCTCTCCTCTCTCCCTCTCGCCGCCTCCCCTCACGTACCCCTTTGCCGTCTCCCACCGCACCGTCTCTACCCCTTCAGGGGGTGTTGACTACACTAGTTATTACTGCAAGCAGGCTAAGGGGGTGTGTTAAAGTTATATATAATATATCCTGCTTGCTGTAGTTACTACAGTGTAGCTATATAATTGTTTGCTTAGTTGTGCACCTGTTTGTTTGCTATGTGTACCTTTGGTCCTATAGTGAACTCAACCATTCTCAATTCTCCTTGGTGACAAGACTCTGGACACCCGCTTGGCCTAGGCTACTAAGCCAAGGCCCCTTAGTTAGACCCGGTTCCTAGTTGAGTCAGTGTTGTAACAGTCCACTCCTCTGGCTACCGGTCACTCGCTCTTAGCTCCACATTCGGACGAGTCCGTAGAGCCGAGTGGCCCGTATTCAGAGCTTGTGGGCTGCCTCATGTACCTGATCTCCTGCATTTGACCTGACCTTACCTACCCTCTTAGCATCTTGGCACGCTACGTTGCTCCCGGGAGACACCGACGAGAGCACTGGGAGGGTGCTAAGAGGGTGTTGCGCTACTTGTGAAGTACATCGGGCATGAGGCTCGTGCTTGGAGGACGGGGTGAGGTTGTCCTCAATGGACACTCAGACGCGTCTTGGGTTGACGACCTGGCTACGCAGCGGTCGTCACAGGGTTACACGTTCAGCCTTGGCTCCGGCTCTGTTCTTTGGCAGTCTACCCGCTCGTCTTCTGTTCTCAGCTCCAGTTGTGAGGCTAAGATCTACGCAGGAGCCATGGCTGCAGAGGAGTTACGCTGGCTCACCTACCTGCTGACTGACTCGGGAGAGTGGCCTCGTTCTCCTCCAATCTGTACGTAGACAACGAGGCCACGATTGCCTTGTGTCAGGAGCACAGACTGGAGCACAGAACGAAGCACATCGCTCTCCGTTACTTCATTGTTTGAGAGTTGCAGCAGCGTGGTCAGCTTCGTCTTGCTTACGTGGCCACTCGGACCAACACTGCTGATGTGTTCATCAAGGCACTTCCGCCTAGTGATCATCAGCGTTTCTGTACTGCGTTAGGCCTTGTGTCCCCTTCTTCTCACTTGCTCACTTCTTGAATTTGCTTGTACTGTGGTCTATATGTTATATGTATATGTATACCTGCATGCTTGCACTTGCTACGTAGTGATCACTGTACTGCTTGTTGTCCTTTATATAACTCTGCATGTGGACTGGACTAGTGGCCATTTGCTTGTGCTCAGAGTTTGTGGTGGCTTTGTGATCCACGCAGAGCTTGCTTTGCTTTTCTTGACTGGTTTTGTGACCCTTTGTTCTCCCCCACTTTGCTTATGCGGGTGTGTCAAACTGTTATATTGGTGTGTAGGCTGTACTGGGGTAGCCCATATGGGGTACAACCCAAATTAGGGTTAGTATTTGTTCCACTTTCTTACTCAATGCAATCATTCCTGCTCTTTAGTTTCTGATAGCTGGCCACTAAGACCATTCGTGGCCGTCGTGTCATTTGTCTTCATTCTTGCCACATTCTGTAGCAAGCGGTGCATCGCCCATTCCTAGATGCTTCCAGAGCCCCCACAACAGAACGGCTTTGCTGAGCACCGCATAGGCTTGGTCATGGAGATCGCACATACCTCCATGATCCACGACGGTGCGCCCCATTTTCTATGGTCCTCCGCAGTTCGCTACGCCACCCAACAGCTGAACCTTTGGCCTCGTGTCTCACGGCCAAGGGCTTCACCGACCAGTCTTTGGACTGGGTCCCCTGATGTCGCGTTGGATGGAGTTTTGTGTCTGGGGCTGCCTTGCGCTTGTCCGCTCGCCGAAGCTCTCGACTTGCGTGTGCTATAACATAGCGATTGTAACATGTCAGAGTTGAAGAATGAATGACTAAAGGGAAACACAGATAAGGGGGATCTGCAATCTCATACCCTCTATGGAGCAACCATAGTTAGACAATTAAGTCGTATTCAGACATTTGAAGCGGTACCTTACTTATCGTTCAACTCCTACCATACGAGTACCGTCATCGCCCGGATATAAGACATGTATGTCTTATCTCATACATTAAAAAAATCAGTCTTATAAATGGACAAAAATCGGTTTAGAGGATACTTCCTCATTATACATTTGCCATTTGCCCCTACACACAAATAGGTGTCTTATAATGAGGCTACCCTGTTTATAAGAGACACCCGTATAATAGACAACCCCTGTCTACTATTCAACACTGTCTTATATCCGGGTGATGACGGTACCAAAGTGAGCTGAATCCGAGTTGAGACGATTCCTTGTGTGATCCTCTTTGTGCGAAGATTGTTTTCAACTCCCACGCCTGATTTTCTGCAAGAATTCGTGTTCGCAGTAACCCCAAATGGCTGCTTCTTTCCATTTTCATGAGCGGACGGTTTCTTCTTCGCCAGTTTATATGAACACTTTGAGCAACTTATACGCGTGGATCACTTGGCAACTCCTCAAGTGACGGCCCCTTGATGACGAAAACAAAGCTGGGTACAGTGTCATGATTCATGCGATGTGTTTATAGGGAGGAGATCTATTCTAGCATGGACATTTGATAGTTTGGTTTCTTCTTGTAAGTGTTAGAGCAGTGTAGCTTTATTAAGCTTTAGTTTCTGCAGAGACATCAGGTTTCCAGCAAGCTCAATAACGAGCGGCAGGTCGATACCGTACATAAACCTCGAGGTATCACTTTTTTTCTTGTGGGCTAAAGAAGGCTCCCCATGCCGAAACTAGTTACTGCAGAACACAACATATTATTTTCTACATCAAACAACCTGTATTATTTCTTAAAGTACTCCGCTAACAACTCAAAATCTTCAGCCACACAATGTCTCCCACCGCTAATAAGTGGTGTTCCTTGAATTTGTGTCTGGTCAGGGAGAGAGCAAGTGAAGGCAGTGGATAAAGATGGCGAGAGGGAAGAGGGAGAGAAGCAAGAGTGAGAAGGGAGAGGGTGAGACGAGAGAAAGTGAGAAGCAAGAGGGAAGGATGAGGGGGAGAAGAAACAGGGACAGAAGCAAGAACGAGAGAAAAAGAGAGGGAGAACGTAGAGGGAGGGAAGGAAGAGGGAGAGAAGGAAATAGGAGAGAAGGAAGTGGGAGAAAAGCAAGATGAGAAGGGAGATGGAGAGAAGGAAGAAGGCAAGATGGAAGGAGAGGAGGAAGAGGGAGAGATAGAAGAGGGATAGAAGGAAACAGGAGAGAAGGGAGATGGAGAGAAGGAAGACGGTGAGAAGGGAGAGGGCAAGAAGAGGGAGAGAAGGAAGGAGAGAAGGGAGAAGGCGAGAAGGAGGAAACTCACCAACGCACTGGCCGTTTATCATCTCAAACCCTTCATCGCAGGTGCAGGGCGGGTCGGCAGTGGCATTGCAGGTGGAGTTGGTCGGACACACAATGGTGGCACACGAGGGTGGGGGCGCTGCACACAGCAGGGCAGGGGCGAGCAAGGGGCGAGGGAAGTAAGGTTGGGTGGGCGAGCGCATTAGATTGCAGCGCATGTGAACCATGGGGACTTCGCACTCCTTCTCAAGATGCATCAGGTCCCTCCTTCTAATGGGAGGCAGAGGGAGGCACCAGTCAAACCCTTGGACACACGAGCAGGGCACACGCACTGCAATGCTCGTCCCATGGACTGACGCAGGGCACGAGCACCCACGCCCCAGGAGCCCCCACTCTCCCGCACCCACGCCCCAGGAGGCTCCACTCTCCTGCACCCACGCCCCAGGAGCCCCCACTCTCCTGCACCCACGCCCCAGGAGCCCCCACTCTCCTGCACCCACGCCCCAGGAGCCCCCACTCTCCTGCACCCACGCCCCAGGAGGCTCCAGTCTCGCGTCACCCCAGCTTGCGTCCCTTACAACTCACACTCACTCATCAAGCGCGACTCACCACGCCACTGCTTGGCAGTGGCGTCGAAGACTAGAGCCCCAGGGCACACACACTCGGCCTTGCTGTCCCTTTTCGTACACTTGGCCTCCACCCCACAGTCCACATTGCCCGCCCCGCAGCCTTGGGGACACGCATGGGGCGATTGTGGAGCAAGGAGGAGGGACAAAGAGGGAGTGAGGAGGGAGATGAAGGACACAGTGAGGTTCAATTCACAATTCACATCGGTCAGAGGCATGGCAGAGTAGTGTGCGCAGAATAGAGAAGGCGAGTGATTGGCGCAGCACAAGAATGTTGAGGCGGCTGATGCATGTGACACACGCCATGTGTCATCGGCCTTCTTTCTGCGCATTGCACTCCACCACACACCACACCACATCGGACTGCACCACGCCACAGCGCACCGCACTGCAGCAGGCTAGCTTCGAGGCCTTGGCAGACGCATTGCCCTTACCAGAAGGACAAATGCGTGACACCCTGGAAGAGAGTGCGGGGCCAGGTGTGCATGCTTACCCGTCTCGCATTTCACTGACTGTGGAATGTCTGCGACGGGGAGTGCCCTGTGAGCAGCAGAAGTGAGGGCATAGGGTCGGCAGGGGAGCAGAGGGGAGCAGAGGGGAGCAGAGGGGAGCAGAGGGGAGAAGAGAGGAGGAGAGGGGAGCAGAGGGGAGCAGAGGGAAGCAGAGGGAAGCAAAGGGGAGAAGAGGGGAGCAGAGGGGAGCAGAGGGGAGCAGAGGGGAGCAGAGGGGAGCAGAGGGAAGCAGAGGGGAGCAGAGGGGAGCGGAGGGAAGCAGAGGGGAGCAGAGGGGAGCAGAGGGGAGCAGAGGGAAGCGGAGGGGAGCAGAGGGGAGCAGAGGGAAGCAGAGGGGAGCACAGGGGAGCAGAGGGAGAATGATCAGACATGAGCACCGGTGGAAGGCGACGGCCACAAATCAACAGAACCAAGTGAAATAACAGAACCGAATGAATCGACGGTGTCTAAACTGTGTTGAAGGGAACAATTGGCCATTGTGCGACAGATCGTGGCAGCTCACCACATGGTGAATGCATTGTTCCTCGCAGGCCAGAGGTACGTCCCCTTGGAAGGTCCAGCGCAGCTCGGGACGGAGTGGAAGGAGACGCCGTTGCACTGGCGAGTGCCGCCCCAATCAATTTTCACGCCGACTTCACTCCCAGCGCGAAGCAGCTTCGCCAACATCGGAAAAATGTCCGCCCAGTTTGGGGCGGTTGACAGTCGAGGAGGTGAAGCAGCGTGGGAGTTGATGGTCGTGTACCCAGTGCCTAGTTAACGAGGCAGTCATCTGCCCAAAACTGGTGGTTCCGTCAACGGTGGTTGACAATCACATTTCGGTGAGAAGGTAGGTACAGTCGGGCGGTGGTTCACGCAGCAACCACGCTTAGATTCTGCAGGTTGCGGTCGTTTTACGACAGGGTCGTCAACCACATCAGCTCAATGTGTGATGTTCGGTTGGCCACGTGGACTGTAGGAACAGCTTCGATTGTGTCAGGGAATGGTGGTACACACCATTGCGACGAACAGTTGGAAACAGTGTACGATATGGTTACCTGAGTAACAAATGTCAAATTGTAACTATATAAATTAAATGTTCCGCCCTGTACAAAGTAATTATATTTATACGTAAAAAGCGCGCATCGATATAATCACGGTTTGGACGTGTGAAATGATGTGCTTGTATGCGACAATTATCAATATATTTTAAATCATTGCTACAAAACACAGAAACAATATTTAGGGCAATAAATTTCTAGCTGATTAAAATTGGCAAAATTAGAAGAGCTACCTTACATTATGTAAAAGCTGCATAATATCATTGGCAACTTCACTAATCACAGATTGTTAACAGGAGGCCAGGGGGTTGGAACGACCCCAGAGGGGAAGAAAAACAGCTCATAGCCCTCAATCAAAATCCTAACCTTCCCAACACCCATCTCAAACCCCATGGGCTCATCGATCTTGAATGTGGCAGGCTCCCTGTCAAGGGTTTTCTTCAGCCATGCCGCAACCACCCTCGTCTTGGCATGCACATTGTTGCGGTTGTTGGTCTCGTTGTTGTCAAGTGATGCATAGCCCTTCTTGCCCTTGTGATTCTCCAATGGCCATTCGACCTGCCACCAATGAACTCGTTATTCGTTAAAAACAATGCTGCCAGGGATTAACAATATAGGTAAGATCACAAGCAACTTCTTACCACGTTGCACAGATAGCCGACTGCAGGAATCTTAACTGCAAACATGTTGCACCGGGCACTGACGAATGCCTTCTTGACTGCCAGCTCAAAGCCCGCATTCGCAAAAGGTCGGCCCTGAGCAGAGCAGTGCCAGTCGTAGCCATACTTCGCTGCAGAGGTAAAACGATGGCAATCAGATATGAGAGCTATAGCATACCAACAAGGTGTGAAGGTTTCAACCGAACAGAATACTCACGATGTTTAAACTTCTCGACCCACTCCTCATCACGCGCCTGTGTTGGAATGATGCCACCAACCTTCAAGAGGAACCACTTTTCCTTGTCAATGACGCCACCAGCACCCCACGCCCAGAGCTTGATCGGCTTGTTCATGTTCGCACGTTTGCAGCCAATCACCTTCAGCGCCCGTTCAATGCGCTTGCTGTTCCCGCCCATGAAGAGGTAGTACTCATCTTGTGTGGTCCCCTCAGCTATGTACTTGCGCACCAAATGCGGCTGGAACTCTTCCCACAGTGGATAGAACTCCATGTCTCATGCAAGGGCAAGGGTGATGAGCCAGGCGAAGGTTTTACCCACCATTTCCTGACAATCAACACAAAAAAGCAGACGGAAGGGGGGTTACATTGAGGCACCAGACATGCTTTACACGTGATCATGGAATGTACTTAGAATAGAACGGAGGGCAGAGGGAGAGGGGACGAGGGCGGGAAGCAGGGGGGAAGGTAGGGGGCGGGATTCAAGAAACAAGAGCAGCTACGACAACGCACGGCATAAAATACATTCCACTAAAATCACATCGAGAGTAATTATTCTCACATCGAACGCATCATCGCTGCTGAGCGATGACGGAATGATCGGGTTTAAGGCACCGTCCTTACGGACGTTCTCCATTCGGACATGTGGGTCAGAAGGGTCCCGAACCGCATCCACGTCCGTGCTCGTTCCAGCGACTTCCGCGGAAAGCTGTCGCTACATCGACTCCAGCTGCACTTTCAGACGGTCACGTTCAGCCTCCACCGTCTTGATCTTGGTCCTTGCCTCCTGCAGCTGAGCTTGAAGCACAGACACCGTGTTCTGCAGGTCACGTAGTTGCGCCTCCAGTTGTCGTGCTTCCCTGAAATGGTGCGCACCAGCAACTAAAAGACACGCACGGGGGATAACACGCACCGACACACGTATTGACAACATGGAGTTATAATTAGGGAGACTCTTAACCAACGGTATAGGGGCAGTGAACAAGTTAAGCATGCAAACAGCTATACGGAATGCTCTTGAAGATAACACGAAGGGAGGGTGGGGCCGAGTGCGGGCGGGGGGGAGAGAGGTTCGAAGAGATTCACAACGTATTCACGAAATGACCAGGGGTAAAGTGCATCGTTACCTTGCGACCGTTCACGCCTTGCGGGTGCTGCCGTTTCATTCTGATGCGACGTGGGTGTAGCCTTATCCGTTTGGCGAACCTCTGCTGCGCGCAACTCCGCTGAGCGCAACTCCGCTGCCCGCGCCTCTGCTGCGCGCACCTCCGATGCGCAAAGCTCCGCGGCGCGAAGCTCCGCTGCGCGCATCTCCAATGCGCACAACTCCGCTGCGCGAACCTCCGCTTCGCGCAACTCTGCATTAGTTCCCGCTTGAGCACCGACAGCATCATCCGCATCGTCGTCGTTGAGCTTGTCGTCATCGCTACAAGCCTCAATGCCGAAATTGCCGAACGGAATCGCGCCTCCCTCCTCAGCGGCCTCCATGACTGCTGTCATCATCGGACCCGGAGCGTACACCCCGGCAGCAGAGGCGGGTGCAGGGAGAGCTCAGGTAGCGGCCTCAGGTGCACTGCAGACTACGCCACCAGCAAGAGGAGCGGCCTCACGAGCACTGCAGCCTACGCCGCCAGCGAGAGGAGCGGCCTCACGAGCACTGCAGCCTACGCCGCCAGCGAGAGGAGCGGCCTCACGAGCACTGCAGCCTCCGCCGCCAGCGAGAGGAGCGGCCTCACGTGCACTGCAGCCGACGCCGCCAGCGAGAGGAGCAGCCTCACGTGCACTGCAGCCTACGCCCCCAGCAAGAGGAGCGGCTTCGGGTGCACTGCATGCAACGCCACCAGCGGCGTTATTGAGGTCCTCAGATGCAAGAGCCAGTGTAGGCGAGACCGCGACTCCAGTATCGGCAGGGGAGGGTTCGCCGGCGGAATCAGGGGCAGCGGAGGTTGCGCCAGCGGGAGTTTTGCCATTCGAAGAGCTAGCACGACCGCGCCCTGCTCCGCCACGTTTGCTCTGCCGGCCTCCCCGACGGACTGGAGGCGCTGCCTGAGCAGCTTCCTGAACACTGTGCAAGGTGTTGACATCTCCTTTCTTGCTTGCAGCCTCCTTAGCTAGCAGTTTACGCCTCTTGATCTCCTGCGTAAGAACATCATCATCGAGCTGAGATAGAGCTGAGGGATCTAGAAGATTGAGGTTGGAAAGAGGGTGGGGTAAGGTGACCCCAGCTGCATCGGCTGTAACTCTTTTGCTGTTGCCTGCCCAAGAGAAGTTTCCCCCGCTTGCTGCCATTCTGATGTGGAGATCGATGGTTCACGGTGACTTTAGAGTACCGCTTGGAGTAATTGTGATAAAGCACACAGTTTTTTAAATATATTTAGCATGGTAGGGGCTTCCATGCTTTGCCTTTTGTGAATGGTTCCGTACGAGCAAAACCTTCATATCCCACCTTCCCAAAGTAATATACTTAACAAAAACTCGATGTTGGCGGAAACGACAAAACTTAAAGAGTCGGAAACACGACTGTCGCGTTTCCTGATACGCAAGAGACATTGAATATAAAAAAAACAAGCAGTCTTTCGGAATGTAGACCTTGCACCCTTAATAATAACATGGGTTCGAAACTGAATGGTTTCCCTAAGCAGCTTCTGTCAAAACGTGAGCGGAGTAGCAAGTAAAGAAGCGTAGCTTCTTCCGCTTCATGGCGGCTATTGCGAGGAGAATTCACAGTGAGGTGTGCCGGCTAATCGGCGCGAACGTTACGGCGAAATCTCGTCCGTGCTCTTGGTCGAAGCCGCGTACGACCTTGCGCGCCTTAAACTTGTCGATGGTGCCGTCTGCTTTTGTTTTCACACGGAAAACCCATTTCCCGGTGAGTATGGTCTTGTTGCGTGCCAATCCAATGGGTACAACCTTCCAGGTGTTGCGTTCTTCGAGCGCTTTTAATTCTCTGTCCATGGCCTCGCGCCATTTTTCCCTGTGCTCCCCCCCCAGAGCCTGTTGAACTGTGGCAGGCTACTTAGGTGGCGCTGCTCCATGGACGGCGGTGACGAGGCCGAGTAGCTGCAGTCCGCTCTGTGTGTAGCGAGGGAGTGTTGTATCCTCGGGATAAACTGCTTCGTCTCCCGCTTCTGGATCAGGTGTGAAATTGGGTCCTATGTATTCTGCTTCGTCGGTGCTGACTCGCGCGGCTGTAACGTAACCACTGTCAGCGAAGTGATAGTAGACCTCCGCGTTGATGCTTTCGCGAGGGTCTTCGTCGTCCATGGGGATATCGACCAAACAGTAGGGGAGAGGTCCGGCTTCCTCCGAGGCTCTGTCCACGTTCTGCTCGTCCCAGTCAGCTTCGTCTACTGCCGAGGCGAAGGCTCGGTTGCCAAGACATCCGTCCGAGAGGTCTGGGTTTCCTTCACGCAGATTGGCAAGGTATGTCGGGAAGGTGAGTCCTTTGTAGAAGATGACATCACATGCTGCCACTGTTTCCTTCGTGTTGATGTCGAAGATTTTCCACGCATTGTAGTGTTTTTCGATGCCCAGGTGTAGTCCCCATTGTGCGCGTTGGGAGAATCGGCCGGCTCGTGCAGTTGGGGGTCGGTACTGTACCATACATCCGAACACTCGTAACATTTTGTGCTGCCCAGTTCGGGAGCGATGATGACGGGAGCAAGTTGTGCAGCATCACAGCATGGTCCATTGCTTCGGACCACTGGTGGTTGGGTAGTCGCATGCCACGTAGCAGCTTGCGCATGGTGTACTGGAGGGTCCTGTTCATCCTTTCTGCTACGCCTTGCTGTTGATGGGCGTAGGGAAGGGAGATGAGCCGTTTGATCCCCCTTTCTGCCAGGTAGTCCTTGAACTTTTGTGACTGATATTCTCCCCCCCCGTCTGACTGGAAGGTTTTCAGCTTCACTCCTGATTCTTGCTCTGCTGCTGCAAGCCAGGCGGCGAAGGCGTCAAGGGCCATGTCGCGGCTTGGGAGGTTGAAGTGCCAGACGTAACGTGTAGCCGCGTCGATGAACATGATGACATAGTTGTATGCTCCTTGTCCAGGTTCGCGGTTGTACAATTTGTCGCTGTACACCTTCTCTAGAGGTGCGTATGCTGGTGCGCTTGGATTGTGATGAGAGACGAACGGTTGATGCGGTAAGTCGGCTTCAGGGCAGGTGTATCATGTTCCGCGAACTCGCTGGAGTTCTCTGCCGTCGGTTAGGAGCAGTGACTCCTTGTCGAGCACGCCTGCTCGTATCGTATTATTTAATGTCGTGTTGCTTGGATGTCCAAGTCTTGCGTGCCATGTACTTTCGGTGGCGTGATGTCCGGGTGAACGCCTGTACATGTCGGAGTTGGAATAAAACCAGCGGTGATGTTGGCGCTTCTGTGGAATTTTCGTGGAGTGGGAGTCAGCCGCTGTATAGGAGTCAGTGGTGTGTCGTCGAAGAAGACCGGTGCTGTTGAAGGACCAGCGATTGGCGTCGGTGTTGTCTCTGCTGCTGCCGATGTTGTATCTGCTGCTGTCGGTGTTGTTTCTGCTGCTGCCGATGTTGTCTCTGATGCTGCCGATGCTGTCTGGATTGTTGCTAATGCCCTCGTTCGTTCTGCCTCAGGTATGGTGTGCGAATACCAGAAGCCTCCAAGACTGAAGTCGGGGTCGAAATCTGGTGGATGTGTCCAAGAGGTGAAGTTGACGATGTCGTCGCTGTCGGCGGTTCCTAGGTCTGGAACAAAGTCGAGAACGAAGACGTTGTTCAACACCGCTTTTCCGATGTAGAGTCCGCCTCTCCCGTGATACAACTTGAACTCCTGAGTGGTGCTGCTGCTTCGAGGTAAATGCCTTTCGCCATCAGCTGATTGGCGCTCAGTAAGTTGTAGCCGAGTCCCTCCGCGATTAAAACTTTTGACATCTGTAAGATGACATTTGTATCTCGTGACTGAAGTTGTACTATCCCTTGTCGTCGTGTGCGCAGGTTCTGATGGTTGGTGACGGTGATGATAACTTTGCGCTGGAGCTGGTGTTCTCATTGAACGAAGCGACCCGAGGAGCACATATGTTGTCCGCAGCAGCTGTCTAAGAACCAAGTGTCATTTTCGGATGGCTCGCTTTGGGCGATAGCTGCGTACGTCGGGTTGGGCTCCAGCAGTTCGCGACGCGGGGTGCTTTCGTCGAGTTGTTCTTCCGGTGAGTAGTGCGGCGGTGACTCCGTGATGCAAGAGTCTGTCAGTCTTGCCATGCAGCTGACAATGTTTCTTGTTCCTCGTGCAGATTGTGTTGTCAATGTCGTCAAAGACTGCGTTTGACTCGAGGGGTGTGCCTGTGTGGAGGCCACTTGGCTGTTGGAAGGCCGAAGTTGACGTTGCGGTGGTGTTGACTGCTGCTGATTTGGGCAGTGCGTGCGAGGGTGTCCTGACGTCTTGCAGAGGTGGCAGAATGTTGGTACGTGCCGTTGTGGTTGATGTTTGTTCTGTCGATTGTTGTTGTATCGCCGTTGCGTGTGGAATGCAAATTCGGGTACTAACGTTTTCCTCTTGTGCCGCTCCTCGTGCAGGTCCATGTCTTGCTGCTCAGCGTGAATCTCGGCGAAGAGTGCTGCTTCGGAGATCTTCCCGTGAGCTCTGAGAAGGGCGCGGGTGGAGCGCCAATGAGGACCAAGTCCAGCGATGATGACAGTGACGAATGCCTCTTCTGAGATCGCTCCTCCGCATCGAAGGAGGCTGTCGCGCAATCTGCGGCAGCGGCTGATATACGCCATCCCCATTTCGCCGGGTTTCATTTCCACAAAAGTCAGCTGCGCCATTAGCCGACTCTGATTGACACTATCTGTTGCTTAATACAGGTCCTTCAAATGGCTGTACGCGAGCTCAGCGGAGTTGCCGTATCCTCGATAAGACCGAATGTTCTGCTGCTCGTTCGGCGTTATGTTGCGTAACAAGATTGTGTACGCCATTAACGACTGGTATTTATATTGCTGATTGTCGTATTGCGTCCCGTGGGTTGGGTATGGCAGGGAACCGTCGAAGAATCCGAGGATCTGCACGCCTTCCATCATCAGCTCGAATTCAAAGGACCAGGTATACAAGTCCTTTTCGTCAAAGGGCGTAGATGTCTGCAGCTTCAGTACGTGTAAAAACTGTGATTGAACTTGAAGTGTGTCCAATGTCTTGTCTTGTCCAGGTGAAGATTGTTGATGCGGCATGAAGCTGATGGAGCCGCGCTGAGGCTCGTACGGAGCAAAAGTAGGCTGATGCTGGTTTCCGCGTGCATAGGATGAGCTGCGAGACTCATGGGCGTAACTTCGTTGTTGTTGTTGCTGTTGTTTGACTGCGCAGGTGCCGCTTGCTGGTGCTGTTCGTAGAAGGACATGAAGGAGAAAACTTTCACCTTCATGCTTGGGTCGAAGCCTGCAGCTTGATTTGCGGGAGTTTCGGTAGACCTCGCTGCTGGTCTTGTTGCCGTACCCTCCTCTATCTGTAGGCCAGAGGCAGGAGGTGGAGTAGGAGTGGTGCAGGGAGAGCCGTTAGAGGAGCTTCTCTCCTTCTAAGTTGCCATGCCTTCTGATGTTGTAGGGAACTTGATTGTAGTTGAATTTGCCTTGACTGCTCTCATACCATGTTGGGCTGAGAATAGCCCTTAGGATCTTTTCAAGGCTAAACTCTGAGTGGAATGTTGTAATTGCGGAAGCGTTTTAATGACGAGTTTGAACCACCTTGCGCTAGTATATGAGGGCAAGATAGATTGATTATAGAAAAAAAGTACATGCTTTTATAAGATTACAAAGAATATCAAAGGATGCAAATATCTGTTTTACTGTTGCTGTTCCGGTTCGATACAGTGACGAGGCAACTGCTCAATAACGAGTCAATTGTTTCTCCTTGCTGTTGCGCTGTATTTGTCGAGTCAAAGGTCAGCGACCTTTGACCTTCGCGTAACCTCCGGCTATTGCTTTTCTTGTCAACCTCTTCGGTTGACTCACCGATGCTTCATTGTAGTTCGCTTCGTTTACGATTCAGTGTTTCGATACACCAGAAGCGCTTAAGTTGCTTGTTTCCAACAGTGTCAAGCAAAACCAAACGCGTAGGGTCACAAGACCAATCACAAAGAAACAAAGCTCAGTGTGGATCACAACGACACCACACAGTCCGAGCAAAAGCAAAAGAGCCACAAGGCCTGTCCTAGAGTTCACAGAGGTATATGCGAAGTGTACAACAAAACAAACAAAGTCTACACAAGACAAGAACCCGTGTCAACGAGACCGAAGTGCACACAACACCTGTGGTGGTCACAAGGCGGAATGCCTTGGTGAAGATGTCTGCAGTATTGGCCTCGGACTCCACGAAGTCCAAGCGAGTCTGTCCACGCCTCAGCAACTCTCGCGGAAGAAAGTACCTGATGTTGATGTGCTTCACTCTGCTCTCCATTTGAGGCTCTTGACAGAGGAGAATTGCAGCCTTGTTGTCAGTAAACAAGGTCGGTGCAGAGCACGGCTGCTCACCAAGGCCTGTGAGCAAGAAGGTCAACCTGTCAACGGGAGTTGTTGTTGGCCTCGTCCTCGCTTGGGCGGAGCCGACTTCGTGATTAGGTGTAAGGGAGGTGCAGCCGACCTGCAGCAGTGGGCGACGCCGTCTTGGGCGAGCTGGTCGACGGGTTTGGTCGACCTGCATGGGGCCACTACAATGCCGCTGACTTGGGAAGCCGGCGGCCGACCTCAACTGGTAGTCAGCGATATGGCTTGGCAACCTAGAAGTCGGCGCCGACTTGCGAGGTCGCTGACTTGGGAGGTTGCCGACTTGCGAGGTTGCCGACTTGGGAGGTCACCGACTTCAAGAGGTCGACCCGGAAGTTGGTGCCGACTAAGAGGGGCGTCGACTTGGGTGGTTGACGGGAACGTGAAGGAGCAGCTGGGCGACGTGGTTGCCCAGTCGACCAAGTTACTTGAGTGACGAGGTTCTGCGAAGGCATGCAACAATCGGGCAGGTGCCCTTGGCGAGGCCGACCTCGGTGGTGGTATCCCGAGGTCGTCGTGGCTGATCAGAGGCATTCGTCAGCACGAGGTTGGTTTGGTGTGTGCGTTGTGGAGGTGACAAGGCACGGCACGCCAATCACCTGCGAGCACTTGCGAAGTAGGTGCGCTGCTGTCATGCAGGAGCTATGCTAGACGCCGTCGACCTGCAGCGTTGGCACTCCGTCGACTTTGATGTGCTGGAACACAATCAACCAAGTCGTGCTGGAACGCGGTCGACCGTGTTGTGCTGGCAGTCGTCCCGCTTGGATGCTAGCTCTGATATAGTCTTGTCTTGCCAACTTCATTAAATCATTGTTGTTAAACTTTTCCTAGTGAAACTCTTGCCAATCTCCCCGTGAACTAGCAAGTAGTGTAAGGACTTGGAAACGACTAAGTAAATAAATGCTACGATCACTCCCACCCCATGCCTAGCCCGTAGTCTAGCTCCCGTTGTATTTTTTATCTCCACACAACCAACGCAGCTCCTGTGCAGCAATGGCTCCAGCGTAGATCTCAGCCTCAGCAGTAGAGGTTGAGACAGAGGAGGAACGCGTAGACCTCCACGAAACAGCTCCAGAGTCTAGGCTGAAGCAGTACTCATGAGTAATCATGTGAGTCTCGGAGTCATCAGCGTAAGAAGAGTCACATTAACTAGTAAGTATGACAGGCTGTGTCCCTCCAAGTACCAACCCCACGCCTGATGTCGTCGCTAGGTACTTCACCACCCTCACAGCAGCTGTCATGTGAACACGACGATGTCTCCTTGGCGCAACAGAGTGAGCAAGGATGCAAAGAGGGTAGGCGAGGTCCGGCCAAGTACAAGTCCTCACGTACATGAGGCAGCCCACAAGCTCTACGTAAGGACCACTAGGCTCAAATGACTCGTAAAGAAAGGGACCAGTGAGTTTGTGGTAAATGGCAAGAGGTGTGCGCTATACTGTGGAGTGCTGAAGCTCGAATCACTGAGGGACCTGCTGCATTATGTGTGACTGTGAGAGTGTAATGGTGCGGGCGGCTCTGTCCCTGGTGATCTGCAGGCCTAGGTAGTGACGCAGCTCACCGAGGTCAGTGCACGTGTGTCTCACGTCATTCAAAGCAAATATGTCAGTAGTGGCGAAGACTAGGTCGTCGAGGTAGTCCACTACAAAGAACGGTGTAGAGCCACGATGAACGAACAACGATGGGCCGGCTGAAGACGGCTGGCAACTGAGGTAAGACAGAGTAGAGCGAAGGGTGTCGTGCCACTCACGAGGTGCCTGATGGAGGCCGTAGACCGGTCAACTCAGCATCCACCGTATCCCAAGAGGGAAAGTTCCAGTGAAGGTAGAGAGACGACGCAACCAGACCTCCTTGTGTAGGCTAACCTGAAGGAAGACAGTGGAGAAGTCGAGAGAGTGTAACTCGTAGTCTCTCTGTGCTGCTACGTGTAGTAACACACGAAGAATGGTCATCTTCGGGGTAGGCGCGAAGGTCTGAAACAAGTCAACTCCCTCGCGCTGACTGAAACCTCTAGCCACATAGCGTGCCTTGAAGACCGGAGGAGATCCCGGTGGCCGCTTCACCCTGAAAATCCACATGCCATCGACTACGTTAGCCACAAGGGGGGAACCTCGTCGACGTAGGTGCCTGTGGATCTGTAGGAGGCAATCTCCGAGTCCATGGCAGCTCTCCACTGAGAGGCCCAAGGCCCTGACACTGCCTCAGCGTAATTCCGAGGAGTTGGTTTGTTAAGGGCGTCGGGGTCTCCCTCAGGGGCGAGCAGCATGGCACAGAGATCAGGGGAAACGACTGCCAAGAACTCCAATTCAAACTGCCTGTCCTCTAGGGCATCACAGCTAAGGGCGGATTCACCCCCGATGGCCAGAGGACTTGTAGGAGGAGCAGCCATGAGACTAGCAAATAGCGGCGAACTCTGTGACTACGGCAGTAAGCACAGAGACAGAGGACGGAGAGGCACGAGGGTGGGTAACAAGGGAGGCGAGAACACGAGAGAGAATAGTGTTGAGTGATGCTACCATTCGCATTCACGTCTGTCTGCCTCCCATCATATGTTCGTGCGTTGCATGCGTGTTGTGAGTGTGTGCAAGAATTTGTGTTTTGTGCGGTTTGGTTTTTCTGAGTGTGTGTGTGAATGTTATTTGGCTTGAGCAGATATCTGAAGTGACTCCTCTGCTCAAGAGCTTTCCGAGGAACCAAGTATCGCTTCAATCGGAGCACGAACAAGAAAGTTACGAACGTTGGAGTTCGTATGCTTTTGATATTTGGTTGTGGTGACTATGGGAAGTTGTGGGGTTGACTCAATATGGGGTACAGACTTTTGGGGGTTGGGAAATTCGTCTTTTCTACTGTAGTTGCTGCCAAATGGTTGGGAGAAACCAAACCAGGTTGGCAAGTGTGGCCAAGTTGGGTTGAGGTGGATTGTGGAGGTTGGGATAGTGACAAAGGTCAAAGTTGGGTTGCCTATGGGGAAGGGAATTGTATGGCATGGGGTTTCCTTGGTTGGGGACTCTCTTGGGACCTTCCCTCTCGTCCTCCTCATCCCCTCCTACCTGGTTCTATTGCTACTCTAACTTTCTTGTGTGAACTTGTGAGATCATTGTGATTGAGTTACGTTTTCTATGGCAGCATACCCCCTAGTGCGCCGAAGTTCATAACTCGAGTTATACTCCATATTCTGATACTATTCAAATTGGGAAAGATAGCCACGGTCAAGGGCTACAACATACTCGAGTTTGAAAGAATTCTAACAGTGGACCTTTCGTCGACGACGTTTCTTGTGACGACGACTTTTCTGTCCAGAATTGTAGTTGACGATTTTGAGATATTTCAGCCCCTAATCTTCATAGACTCCGTCCTTAATCTCTAACAAGTGGTATCAGAGCTGATTAAGGACCTTGTGGGGAGTCTACTGAAGTGTGAAGACCCTCCTAGACCCACCATGGCCTGTGGGCGTGCCTAAGTGGAGTTCTGGAGGTTGGATGTGACTTCCGCTAAGGGGAAACTCTGCCGAAATTTCGTTGGCGCTGACACTTGTGAAGATTGTGTGGATCTACATTGTGACCAGCAAAAGGGGGAGCTGAAACCTCTGATTGGGAGCAGAGGAGATGAATCAAGGGAGTGGAGATGCAGCTGAGAAGAGGAGTGAGCCGCCACCATCCAAGATTGAAGCTTTGGATGGCTCCAACTATGAGGAATGGAGCGGGCGGATGCGGAGCGCCTTCAAGCGCTACAAGCTGCTGAAAATTGCAATGGGAGAGGAGAAGATGCCGGGGGAAGGAGATGCCCGCGATCGGTGGATTGAGAAGAGCGCGGTGCTGTACGACCTCATCCTCCAATCGGTCAACAACGACATGTTCCAGCACATCAAGGATTTGGTGGAGTTGGATGATTCCGGACCGAAGGCATGGAAGCTGCTACGCGACGTGATTCAGCCCAACACGCTGCCGATGGTGATTGTGTTGGAGAAGGAGTTGGCTGCCCTCTCCATGAAACCGGGAGATGATGTGAAACGGGTCCTTGACAAGATCAAGGACACCTATGCGAGGATGGCAGCGGCGGGCAGCGAAGTGTCGCAGATGCAACAGTGCACCAAGATCATCTCGGTGCTCGACAACTCGTGGGACAACCTCATCCCCACCCTCAACGTTCAGCAGGACAAATGGACGCCTGAGTGGCTACGGCAGCAGATTCTGCAGGAGGACTTCCGCAGACGCCACACGGGAGGTGGTGCTGCCAACAAAACTGCTGAGGGGTATGGAGCTGCAGGAGGCAGCAGAGGAAGAGGGGGAGGGAGAGGCCGAGGCCGTGGGAGAGGCTTTGGCAGAGGGAGAGGCCGAGGTGACTACAATGAGGGGCATGGGAGCTCTGGTGGCAGGGGGAGCACCCGAATGGAGGGTGCGTGCTGGTACTGCAAGAAGGCTGGACACCCGTGGTTCAAGTGTTTCAGCCGGCCTGAGGGATGGGCCCCTCCAGGCATGAAGCCGCCAAGTGGTGAACGTGCACGCGGTGGCGCTGTGCAAGGTTCAGGTGCACAAGGTGATGGTGCACAAGGTAAAGCCGACCCTGGGATGTTCCTCATGGTTGAGGATTTGCAAGGGAGTGGGGGTGATGTGGGTTCAGTTGGGAAGGTTGTGATGCACCCCCTCACTCACTGGGTGATCGATTCAGGTTGCACGAGTCATATGACCCCACGGGCAGATTTGCTTGATGAGGTAAAACCTCCTGGGAAGATCAAGTTTGTGGCTGCCGCTTCAGGTGCTTTGCTCCCTGTGATTGGTGTTGGGAATGCCAAGGTGATGGGAGCCAATGGAGAGCTTGTGGGGCTTGGGAATGTGCTGTTGGTTGAAGGTTTGTCCGCTAACCTTCTTTCTGTGCGCCGGCTGCAGAAGAGCAAGGCTGAAGTTACCTTCGGCCCAACCAGCTGCCGTGCAAAGCTTGGGAAGTTGCTGCTGTGGAACTTGGAGGAGAAGAGCAGCTGCATCAAGGACTTGTGGCAGCTGCCCATCATCCCTTGGAAGGGGAAACCACCAGCAACGGCAAAGGCAGCGGCAGCGGCTAAAGCAACTGCGGGAGGAGAGGAGACTGCACCAACTGCTGGGGCCCTGGATGCAGTCAAGAAGGTGCAGCAGCCACAACAGCCACATGGTGAGGTGCTTGCTGGTGTGGATGCGACAGCTGCATGGGCAAAGGCTTCATCTGGGAGTGGTGAGGCTGATTGGGAGACGTGGCATGAGAGGCTGTGCCATGTGAACATTCCTATGCTGCAGAAGTTGGTAAAGGATGGGTGCTTGAAGGGGCTGGAGGTGAAGGGGGGAGCAAAGGAGATTGGGAGCTGCCCTACCTGCCTTGAGACCAAATTCACGAAGTTTCCCTTCAGCAGCAGCACAGGACCAGCCAAGGCACCACTTGCACTAGTGCACATGGATGTGGTGGGCCCCACGAGGGCCCTTTCTCTCTCGGGCAGCCGCTACTTCTTGACGATTGTGGACGACCACACGCGTGCGGTGTGGGTGTACCCTCTCAAGACTAAGGGGGAGGTGGCAGCGGCTGTTCTTAAGGAGTGGATGCCGAGAGCACAAAGGGAAAGCGGACACAAGGTGAAGGTGATCCGCACTGACAACGGAGGAGAGTTCATCGGCGCTGATTTTGAGAAGGAGCTGAAGCGGAAGGGGATCCAGCATCAGCTCACAGTGCCTTACAACCCTCAGCAGAATGGCGTGGCTGAGCGGTTCAACCGGACCCTGCAGGAAGGTGCTCGCACTCTCCTTGGGCGTGCAGGGCTGCCGGATCCGTTTTGGGTGACAGCACTGCGGCAGGTCGTTGTTGTGAAGAACAGGGTGCTGGCAACTGTGGGGGACAAGCAGTGGGTCCCCTACACCAAGTGGTATGGGATTGCACCAGCTGTGAACATGCTGAGAGCCTTTGGGTGCATGGTGGTGTTTCATGTGCCTAAGGAGAAGAGGGGAAAACTGGAAGCTTCTGGGAGATGGGGTGTGCACTTGGGGCTTGCTAAGGATCACAAGGGCTGGCTGATTTGGGACTTGACCAGCCAGCAGCTGACCGTGTCAAGGGATGTGAAGTTCCTTGAGTCCTTGTACTACAAGGAGTGGAAGCAGCAGCAGCAGCAGAAGCTTCCAACGACACCGCTAATTGTCGAGGCCGATGAGGTGCAGCGGCCTTCAAGGCAAGTGGAGGTTTCTGTCTCTGAGAATGAGATGTCTGGGGTGACAGAGGATGGGGGAGAACCTGAGGTGGAGGAGCAGCAGCAGCAGCAACAGCAGCAGCAGCCGCAGCAGCAGGAGGAGCAAGGTGCTCCACAAGGTGCCGGACGTACGGCTGACCGTCCTAGGAGGGATGTGCGCCCTCCTAACAGGCTGACCTATGCAAGCCGTGGCAAGCCAAAGGTGGTAAGGGCTGGGAGTGTGGCTGAGCAGTGTGATAAGGATGAGATAGCACACTGCTACTGGGCAGCCGTCCCTGAGCCCAAGACGCTAGCTGAGGCATTGAGCGGGCCCGATGCTGAAAAGTGGAAGCAGAGTGTGAAGGAGGAGTATGATTCTCTGCTAGAGAATGAGACGTGGGAGCTGTGTGAGCTGCCACCTGGGAAGAAGGCCATTTCTTCCAAGCTGATTTTCAGGCACAAGTACGGACCTGATGGGGCGCTGACCCGCTACAAGTCAAGGCTTGTGGCTAAGGGGTTTCAGCAGACAAAGGGAAAGGACTTCAACGAGCTCTATGCTCCTGTGGGGAAAGGCACAACACTTCGGGTGTCATTGGCAATGGCAGCATACGGTGGATGGCGGGTGAAGCAGATGGACATCACCACCGCCTTCCTCAATGGGATCATTCTGGAGGAGCTGTACATGTTACAGCCTGAGGGTTTGGATGATGGGAGCGGCAGGGTGTGCAGGCTGAAGAAGGCCATCTATGGCCTGAAGCAGGCTCCTCGTGCATGGTACCACAAGTTAGAGGAGACTCTGCTGGCTGGGGGTTTCAAGAAGAGTGAGTGTGATCACAGCTTGTTCCTGCTGCAGGAGAAGGAGCAGTTTCTCATGCTCCTGGTGTATGTGGATGACATCCTGCTCTTCTCTGAGTCGTCTGCAATGATTGAGCATGTGGAGGAGATGCTGGAGATGCAGTTTAAGTGCTCCAAGATGGGAGATGTGAAGTACTATTTGGGCATGCATGTGGAGAGGGACCTTGACAAGGGAGTGTTGAGGTTGCACCAGAGAAAGTATTGTGAGGGGCTGGCTGAGAAGTATGGGCTGCAAGATGGAGGAAAGCCAGCCACCCCACTGCCTTCGGGGTTCACTGTGGAGCCCTGTGCTGAAGAGGAGGTGGTGGGTGAGAGTGACAGGAAGCTGTTTCATTCCATGGTGGGGGCACTCAATTATGCGGCTAACCACACGCGGCCTGACATTGCCTTTGCTACATCCAGGCTTGCAAGTGTGGTTTCACGCCCCAGTCATGAGCAGCTGGAAGCGGCCAAGAGGTTGGTCCGCTATGTGAGCGCTACGGCATTAGTGGGCTTGGAGTACAGTGCTGTGCGACAGAGGCTGCAGAGGGGTGCAGCTGATTTGGGCAAGGGGGAGATGCTCCTGACCTGCTACACCGACGCTAGCTTCAACTCTGTGAAGGCGGATGGCACCAGCATTGGAGGCTATGTGTGCCTGTTTGGAGGTGGTGCAGTGAGCTGGCGCAGCAAGAAGCAGAACGAGGTGGGGCAGTCCTCGTGTGAGACAGAGTACATGGCTCTGCATCATGGGGCAAAGGAGGTGGTGTGGCTGAGGCGTTTGTTGGAGGAGATCGGAGTGTGCCAAAAGGATCCAACTGTGATTTTCTGTGACAACGAGTCGGCTGTGAAGCTTGCTAAGAATGCTTGCCTTCATGGGCTGACAAAGCACATCAGGCCTAAGTGGCATTGGGTGAGGAGGCTCCTGGACAAGGAGGTGCGGCTGGAGATTGTGAAGACCCATCAGCAGGCGGCTGACATTCTCACCAAGCGCCTGGCTGAATCTGAGCATTGGAAGGGCATGAAGCTTGCTGGGATGAGTGTGCATTGAGGATGCATGCTTGAGCTATGGCATGTGGGATGATGGTTGGCAGCCAGAGGGGGAGTTTGTTGAGTGATGCTACCATTCGCATTCACGTCTGTCTGCCTCCCATCATATGTTCGTGCGTTGCATGCGTGTTGTGAGTGTGTGCAAGAATTTGTGTTTTGTGCGGTTTGGTTTTTCTGAGTGTGTGTGTGAATGTTATTTGGCTTGAGCAGATATCTGAAGTGACTCCTCTGCTCAAGAGCTTTCCGAGGAACCAAGTATCGCTTCAATCGGAGCACGAACAAGAAAGTTACGAACGTTGGAGTTCGTATGCTTTTGATATTTGGTTGTGGTGACTATGGGAAGTTGTGGGGTTGACTCAATATGGGGTACAGACTTTTGGGGGTTGGGAAATTCGTCTTTTCTACTGTAGTTGCTGCCAAATGGTTGGGAGAAACCAAACCAGGTTGGCAAGTGTGGCCAAGTTGGGTTGAGGTGGATTGTGGAGGTTGGGATAGTGACAAAGGTCAAAGTTGGGTTGCCTATGGGGAAGGGAATTGTATGGCATGGGGTTTCCTTGGTTGGGGACTCTCTTGGGACCTTCCCTCTCGTCCTCCTCATCCCCTCCTACCTGGTTCTATTGCTACTCTAACTTTCTTGTGTGAACTTGTGAGATCATTGTGATTGAGTTACGTTTTCTATGGCAGCATACCCCCTAGTGCGCCGAAGTTCATAACTCGAGTTATACTCCATATTCTGATACTATTCAAATTGGGAAAGATAGCCACGGTCAAGGGCTACAACATACTCGAGTTTGAAAGAATTCTAACAGTGGACCTTTCGTCGACGACGTTTCTTGTGACGACGACTTTTCTGTCCAGAATTGTAGTTGACGATTTTGAGATATTTCAGCCCCTAATCTTCATAGACTCCGTCCTTAATCTCTAACAAATAGGACGGTACATGCAGTAGTAGTTAGTGATAGGATTAGAGAGGGAGGCAGTGAGGGCCGACTCAGGAGGAGAAGGAAGAATAGACGGAAACAAACGAGGCAGACTAGGACGGAACAGATAGTACGAAGGCCAGTGACAGGGACAGGGGATGAGGAACGAGCATGAGGAGAGCGAGAAGCTCAAGAGTGAGAAAGAGGAGGGGACAGCGGCGGCTGAGAACGGGGGAAAACAGCCGTTGTGGAGTTAGGAGGAAGAAACGTGGGACCGTAGACAGGAGGAGAGGGGAGGCCAGAGACAGGATGCGTAGGCGGACGCTGCGCCGGCTGCTGCTGCTGCTGCGGCTGCTGCTGCTGCTGCTCCTGCTGCGGGGCTGCGACTCCTACTCCTGCTCCGGCTGCAGCTGCCCCAGCTGCTCCTGCTGCAGTGGCTGCCGCTCCTCCTCCTCCTACTGCTGCTGCTCCAGCTGCTGTAGGTCCAGCTGTTGCCGCTCCAACTCTAGCCCCTCGTGCTTTAACTCCAGCTACTCCTAACGTGCACCGCGAAGATGGGCCTGGTGCCGAGACGGGTAGGGGTGAGGGGAGGAGTAGTGGCCGAAGCAATGGTAGCCCCAGGATTGCTCTCTATAGCACCAGTCTCACCACTCCCAGAGCTAGCACCACCTACAGCAACACGGCCAGTCCCTGACTCATAGAGGGAGCACTCTCACTCCCAGTCATAGCACCCCCAGGGATAGCTTGACTAACACCAGTTCCCTGAAGAATAGAACCTCCTGCAGACACACTCTCAGCTCCAATTCCAACACCTCCTGAGTTAGCACCTCCAGGGTCCGCGCTACGGACACCAGCACCCTCGGCACCCTCAGGGTCTGCAGCAGCCTGTGGAGGAAGTGCTGACGACTGCTGCGGTGACTGTGAGGAGGACAGCAGAGAGGGGGAGGAGGAACTGGGAGACCTCGACAGGGGTACCTGGTGTAATAGGGGACTGGCTCGTCAAAAGCGACATAATGGGAGTCAAAGAACCAGTGAACGGGAGGGTGGTAGAAAGTGAAGTCACGGGAGTACTTTGGGAAACCAAGGAATACACAGGGAATGGCGCGAGGCGAGGTCTTGTCCACGGAGGTGTCGCGAACAAGTGCCAAGCAGCCCCAGACACGAAATGCGACGCAACACCAGGGGACCCAGTCCAAAGACTGGTCGGTGAAGCTTCAGGCTGGGAGATACGTGGCAAGAGGTTCAGCTTGTGAGCTGCGTACCTAACCGCGTAGGGCCACAGAAATGGGGTGTACGGGCGTGAATCATAAAGGTGCGTGCAATCTCCATGACCAAGCCAATGCGGCGCCCAGCAACCCCATTCTGCTGTGGGGACTCTAGAAGCGTCCAGGTCTGACAGATGCCTTACTCGCGACATGATTCGGTGAGAACACCGGAGTGAAACTCACCCCCATGGTCGGAGTGAAGACATCTGACACAATGACCACGCGTGTCCGTAGTGGTAAGTAACCACCGGATCAGCGTTGAAGTCACCTCGGACTTGCTCGCCAGGGGGGACACTGTGGTGTAGCGAGAGTAATCGTCAACGACCACCAAAAAGAAACTCTCTCGCTCAGGGCCATGGCGAGGGGCGAAGCCCCAGACATCCAAGTGGAGAGTCTCGAAGGGTTCGGTGGCCGGACGAAGGGATGAGGAATGAGGGGTGGCGCGCAGCCGACCCTCGACACAAGGGGCGCAAGATGGTGCAAGCGAAGGCGGCAGTGATGGCAAGACTCGCGGGAGGCCTAAGACAAGATGCTGACTAGACGTAGTGCGCAGGCGAGGAATGGACAAGTAACCAAGGCGGTGGTGGTATAGAATGGTGGGGTGGGCAAGCGACCGACACGAACAAGACGTAGCAACCGAACCAGACGCTGGGACTCTACCGACACAGCTACCTGGTGGGAGGCGACAACCTGGTGAGACGCGAACCACCTGATGGAAGGTAGTGACGGGGGTCGGAGGGTACTGCTGCTGCTACTGCCTCCCCCAAGGGCTAGTGTGAAGTGTGTAAAGACCAGAGCGCGGCTCAGTGCGAAAGGTAACCAGGGGCGTGTACGTGTCACTGTCTACATAGGTCAAAATGTCCCGAGAAGGCTCAATCCAAAACACCCATGTGACTGTCCACGAGCGGCCTAACACCCACCAAGTTCCTGGATAGCAAGGGAACGTGAAAGCTGGTCTGGAAACCCGAGGGAACAGCCGTTCACGGAAGCGTAGTAGTGTAGTGAGCAGTGACAGGTCCCGAAGTGGGATCAGCCAGTGCTACGGCGACTGGCGCAGGAAGTGTTGGTGCAACCCTACGGTTTGCACTCAGCTTGTTGTCCGTGTGCGTGCATGCGTGTGTGCATGGAACGGAATGTGAGCATGAAATAATATATATTTCATGCTTATAATAGTGTGTGCATGATGGGTCATGTATCGAGTGTGTGCGTGTCGAGTCAGTAGCGAGTTATTGCTAGCCGCGTGTTAATGCGGTCATTTGTGTCTCGCGCGCGGTTTTTATTTTGTCGTGTGTCCCGTGCGCGGTTTCTATTTTGTCGCTTGTCAAACGTTCGGCGTGTCGCAGGTGTGTGCAGCTGACCCATCAAGAACTCAAGGATGGGTTTGGGATGAAGAACCCGAGCCTTGGTTCAAGCTTCATGTGATTTTGAAGCTCGCCAAATGGGTACACCTCAAGATATTAAAGATTGTTACATTACAATGTGTAGTGTAACATTTCAGTTGGTGTAGGCCCTTGTGAAGGGTAGTTTCGAGACCCTTCTTGGTTGGGGACAGTGTGGCACTGTTCCCCATCACTGTACCTCGGCTCTTGGGGTTTGTAGGAGCTGGGAGGCATTCCCAACTCGTAACCCTTCACAACTCTTGCTAACTCTTTCTAGTTCTTCATAATTGTGTGTCATAAGACTATGTTGCTGCCATAGTGCCGTTCGTTCAAACCGACGCTGTGTCGTCAATTCTTGATGAAATCGTGCCTATTGTAGGCCACGTTAAGGCGCTCCAGATCCAAGTTGAATGAGGTCATTTGGAGCTGTGATCATATCGCTATGAATGTTTGAAGCCGCTGTACAGAAATCCGACTGTGCATTCTATCCTTGGTTCTAGGCACATTGGAGCCTATTGTGACACATAACAGGAAGCGAAGTAAGAGTCGTGTGGACGTGAAAGAAACAGTGCGAGTCCAAGGTGAAAATCAGTGAAGCGTTTTCCGGAGTAGGACTTGGACTAGTACCTAAGCAAGAACCTACACTAGCAACTGGCACAGCATCATCACTAGCACCTAAGCTAAAAACACGTGAGTAGACAGACTCAGAAGCATTATTGTCAACAACAACATACATGGCATGAAGAGTTCCTAAGAGATGAAGCAACTGAGAAGCAGACATGGCTCACAGAGTGGCAGCGTGCGAGTGAACAAGAGGAAGCTAATCAGGGGCAGGGCCGTCGATGCCGTAGGCCGCTCGAAGAGTGTCAGTGAGCTGAGCAAAGCACTGACCCGGTGTGTGGTGGCGGTCAAAGAGGAAGCGCTGCGGGTACTTGTCTGGACGATGCTGACCCCTGCTGCTACTGTGGCCGCTACGATAGGAGTAGCTGCTGCTGCTGCCGCAGTCGCTGAGCCAGGTACCAAGCCGCCACTCCAACACCTGCAGCTGGCAGTCTCACAGGTGCCCGACTAACCCGAGCGGCACCTACACCAGCATTAATAGGGGAGTCACTCGACGCGGCACCAGGCGTTGCACCAACTCCAGCACTTCTGGCACCGCCACCCGCAACGCCACCTCCGTCGTCTCCGCTGCCGCCCGCACCCTGGCCGCCTTTCCTGACACTTCGAGCCCTAGACTGCGCAGAAGTCGTAACAGCAATTGCGGTTACGTCAGTAGCAGCAGTGGCGAGGGAGGCAGTAAAGGTGGGTAGCAAAGGGACAGTGCACTCCTGGAACAGTGGGGGTGACACAGCGCCAAAGGCAGAGGCTACCAAGCGGAGGTTGCTCTCGACGTCCTTGAGGGCAGACTCAAGGACGTCGATAGTGAGCTCAGAAGAAGCGTGTCACGAACCGAGGCAAGGTGGTCAGAAAGACTAGTGGCGATGAAATAGATAATGATCACCATGTGTGGGGAAGAGCAATGCAAGCTGTGCACCAATGCAGGCAGCGCAGTAGCTAGAATCCAGTGAACGCAGATGAGCGGTCAAGTCAGCAGGGTGCTCAAACGAAGCGAGTTCAGGAAACAGGAAAGGGAGGACCCGGCGACCAAGAGAGACAGTAGTGGGAGTAGTGTAGCGGGCCTTGATCACAGTCAAGAACTCACTAGCCGTGCGAACCTGGGTGAAATGGGTTTCCTCATACTCAGTGTGTCGTGCCACTCACGTGGTGCCTGGCGGAGACCGTAGACTGGCCGCCGGAGGCTCCACTGGGTACCAGGAGGAAACGACCCAGTGAAGCCAGGAGGGCGGCGCAGCCAGATCTCCTCGTGCAGGCTGCCCTGAAAGAAAGCTGTGCTGAAGTCAAGAGAGTGAAGCTCGTAGTCACGCTGAGCGGCAACGTGCAGCAGCACCCGAAGAGTGGTCATCTTCGGGGTGGGGGAGAAGGTATGAAAGAAGTCTACTCCCTCTCGCTGACTGAAACCTCTAGCAACGTAACGAGCCTTGAAGACAGGCGGAGAACCTGGCGGCCGCTTCACCCTAAAAATCCACATGCCACTGACGATGTTCGCCCCAGGAGGGGGAACAACGTCAATGTAAGTGCCTGTGGACTTCCAGGATGCCATCTCTGCGTCCATGGCTGTCTGCCACTGAGAGGAGTACTCACCCGCGATCGCCTCAGCGTAAGAGCGCGGGGTCGGGATGTGTGGAGCATCCGGGTCTCCCTCAAGGGCAAGCAGCATGGACACAAGATGAGGCGCATCGGCTGCAAGACACTCAAGGTCCTCCTGCCTGTCCTCAAGGACGTCCGTGCTAAGAGCACACTCACCCCTGACGGACGGAGGACAGACAGACTCAGACTCAGCAACAAGACTAGCGGCGTAGTCTAGACGACAGGCAGCAGCAAAGTCAACAAGCTTAGCGACTAAGGCAGACGCAGCAGCAGACTCAAACGACGGGTCAGTGGCAACTGTGGCTAGCAGACGCGTGACAGTAGGGTGAGCAGCACGGATGCGGTCAGACTCAGGCTCAGGAACGCTAGGCAGAGAAGACGCAGGAGGGGACGGCAGGGGAACACGCTGCAGAGGAGAGGAAGGACGATGGACTACGAGGTGGGTGCCGGTGACAGCCGGCTGACGCGAACGAGGAACAAGACGACCAGAACGACCAGAACGGACAGGCGAGACAGGACGCGACGCAAGCTCACGACGCTCAGTAAGACCCCTTGTGTGCTCAGTGTAAGGAGAAGGAGCAGGCAGCGGTGAGCCAGGCTGTAACGGAAGACCAGTAGACGAAGGGGGACAAAGAACCTGGCGAAGCACAGAGTCAGACGGTGGCTGAGACGACAGAGACGGTGGAGCGAATAACAGGCGCGGCTGTGAAGCGCCACCAGCACCAGCTGCTCCAGCACCCCCAGCAGCTCCAGAACCCTCAGCGCCAGCTCGTCCAGGACCAGCTCCACCAGCAGCAGCACCCCCAGAACCGGCACCTCCAGTCCCAGGGTCTCTAGTCTCAGTGTCTCCAGTAGCAGCACCCCCAGACCTAGGGTCTCCAGCAGTAGCACCCTCAAGCTTAGCACCTCAAGCCCCAGCACCTCTAGTACCTCCAGTATGAGCACCTCCGGGACCAGCACCACTCCCAACTCCAGTGACGCCAGCAGAAGTACCTCTAGTGGTAGAGCCCCGAGCTCCAGAAGCGCGACCCTGACGGTGACCGTACCAGTCGTGCGGCTGATGTGAGGTGAGAGGCACACGTGGACGAAGGCGGCTACTCCAAGGAGAGCGCGCAACAGCAGACTCAGAACCCTCAGCGCCAGCACCCGCAGCAGCTTCAAAACCTCCAGCGCCAGTACCTGCAGCAGCTCCAGAACCTCCAGCGGCAGCATCCTCAGCAGCTCCAGAAACTCCAGCTCCAGCACCCGCAGCAGCTCCAGAACCTCCAGCAGAAAATACTCCAGTAGCAGAGTCACCAGCACCAGCACCTCCCGCAGCAGGGCCCCTAGCTCCAGCAGCGCGACCCTGACGGCCAACGTACCACTCACGCAGCTGCTGTGGGGAGAGAGGGAGTCGACGACGAGATTGTAGCGGCAAGGTACCAGCAGAGCGACTATGGAGACGGCCGCCCCAGGGAGACTGCTCACCAGACGCCTCAGCGCACCCAGGTGCAGCACCCCCAGACTCAGTACCCCCAGGCTCAGCACCCCCAGACTCCTCACGTCCAGGCTCAGCACCTGAAGTCTCCGCACCCCCAGGCTCCGCACCTCCTGGCTCCGCACCCCCAGGCTCAGCACCCCAAGGCTCCGCACCCCCAGGCTTAGCACCCCCAGGCTCCGCACCCCCAGGCTCAGCACCCCCAGAAGCAGTACCCCGAGCAGGACCACCCTCAGTAGGACCTGAGTCACCAGCGACCTCAACCGGCGCAGTCAAGGGAGGAGGGTCTATCTGAGACACACCTGAAGGAGCAGGACTGGGAGCAAGGAGGGGGTCTACCTGGGGAGCACCTGGAGCGAGGAAGAGCGGCGAGGGGGGGGAGAGGGGCAGTGCGGTAGGGGAAGAGACGGTAAAAGGGAACCGACTCGTCGAACGTGACGTCCTGGGAGGGGAAGACACGGCGCGAGGTGGGGTGGTAAAACTGCCAACCAGGCGCGTCAGGGACAAAGCCAAGGAAGACACAGGGAACAGCGCGGGCGGAGAGCTTGTCCGCGGTGGTATCGAGGACAAAGGCATGAGCACCCCAGACCCGGAAACGCGACGCATCGCCAACCTTCCCCGTCCACAGCAGTGTGGGCGAGGTCTCCGGTAAGGAGACACGGGGCCAGAGGTTGAGCTGATGCACTGCATATCGGACCGCAAACGGCCACAGAAAATGGGGGGCAGCCGCATGGATCATGGAGGTACGAGCGGCCTCCATGACTAGGCCAATGCGGCGCTCAGCAACCCCATTCTGCTGCGGAGAGGCTGGAAGCGTGAACGTCTGGCGGATGCCGTGCTCCGCACAGAAGGCTACCAAGAGGTCAGAGGAAAACTCCCCACCTCTGTCAGAGTGCAGACGCAGGACGGGAAAGTCCGACTGGAACTGCTCGCGGAGCTGGAGACGAGCAGCGCGGATCCAAGGATCAAAACATCAGGGACCTCACCCTTGGTGCGCAAGGGGAAGACCGTGGTGTAGCGCGTGTAGTCGTCGACGGCCAGCAGGAAGTACCGCTCGTGGCCCTGTCCACGGACGCGGGCTGGGCCCCACACGTCCAGGTGGAGAGTCTACAGGGGAGCCTCTGTGGGAGGGAACGAGTAGGAGTGAGGAGCGGCGCGCTGCCGCCCCTCGACACAGGGAAGACAGGGAGGAGCAGGCGAGGGTGGGAGGGGAGGGAGAACCCTGGGAAGACCAGAGACAAGGACACGGTGGTGCATGCTGCGAAGGCGCTGCACCGAGGGGTGACCAAGGCGGTGGTGCCAAATGAGGGTCTGGTGCGACAAGGTGCGACACGAGCAGGGGGCCGACATTTGACCTGACGTAGACGCAGACGCAGCTACCTGAGGGGACTCAGTGGTCAGTGTGTACAGGCCCGACCCCGGCTGCCGAGTGAAGGTAGCCAGGTGACGACCCGTCTGAGCACACGTGCAGTGTGTCACACGCTCGTAGGCAGGGGTGAACTGGTGAACACCCTCGTCCTGGAGCGCAGAACCCGCCACCAAGTTCGTAGAGAACGAGGGGAGGTAAAGACCCGACAGTGTGTCGGACGGGACAGCAGGACAAGGGAGGACAGTGGAGGAGGTCGCACGGACTGGAACCCCAGAGGGGTCTGCCAGGGAGACTGGAACCGGCCGACTGAGCGGCGTGAGGGTGGTGCTGTCGCGAAAGAAGGAGCGAGAAGCACCAGAGTCAAGTGTGAAGGTGTACAAGGCCTCAGCAGGCGCAGTACCAGAGAGAGCAGGCTCACCAGCACCTGAAGCAGCAGCCTCACCAGTACCTAGAGCAAGAGACACACTAGCCCCTAGAGCAGCAGCCTCACCAGCACCTAGAGCAGCAGGCTCTATACCTGGGTCAGGCGGTACGCACAGGTAACAGGCACGGTCAGCACTAGTAGGCAATGCATACATAGCAGTGAGAATAGCATCATAGTCAAGAGCATAGATATCTACCCCCTGTCCAAGCAGCTCCAGTCAGGTGGGGAGCTCAGCCTCGTCGCCAAACTCGGTACGCCAGGCGTCGCTCAGACGGGCGAAGCAGTGGGACTGTGTGTGACTAAGCGTCCCGCAAGCCTGACCAGTCCGATCACCTGTGCGAATGACGTACGGGCAGCGAACGGTACTCAGAGACCCTCTACTCTGCGCGTACCACTCACGAAGCTGCTGGGGCGTGAGAGACTCGCGCGGACGTTGCTGGAGCTGCATCTGGCCACCGCCAGTAGTAGTAGTAGCAGTAGTAGCAGCAGTAGCAGCAGTAACAGCAGTAGCAGCGGCAACAGCAGTAGCAGCAGTAGTAGTGCGGCCACCCCTACAACCCCAACTAGCGTACCACTCACGAAGCTGCTGGGGCGTGAGGGACTCACGTGGACGTCGCTGGAGCTGCATCTGGCCACCGCCAGTAGCAGCAGTAGCAGTAGCAGCAGTAGTAGCGCAGGCAGGGCAGGCGCGGCAGGCAGGCAGTCAGGCGGCAGCGCACGTTCAAGGCAGGTGCTCACCAGTGGCGGGCAGGGCCGGCGCTCGGCGGGGCCGCAACAGCGGCTGCAGAGTAGGGCCGCGGCAGCTGTAGGGCGAGGTTGCGCCAGCAGCAGGTCGGGGCCGCGTCAGCTGCAGGGTTGGCGGGGCCGCGTCAGCGTCCACGCGGGTCCGCGTCTGCGGCAGGGCGCGGCTGCGTCAGCTGCAGGGCTGGCTGGGCCGCGTCAGCAGTAGGGCGCGGCCGCGTCAGCAGTAGGGCGCGACCGCGTCAGCAGTAGGGCGGGCCGCGTCAGCAGTAGGGCGCGGTCGCGTCAGTAGCAGGGCGGGCCACGACAGCGATTGGGCGGGGCCGCGTCGGTGGCAGGGCGGGGCCGCGACCGCGGCAGGATGGGGCCGCGTCAGCGGCAAGGCGGGGCTGCGACCGCGGCCGGACGGGGCCGCGACAGCGACCTGACGGGGCCGCGCTCTGGCCTGACGGGCCTGCAGAGGCTGCGCGCGGGCGGCGAGGGCCTGCAGGGGCAGCGCGCGATCGGGCAGAGGCTGCGCGTGGGCGGCGAGGGCCTGCAGGGGCGGCTCGCGGTCGGGCAGAGGCTGCGCGCGGGCGGCGATGGCCTGCAGGGGCGGCGCGCGGTCGGGCAGAGGCTGCGCGCGGGCGGCTAGTGCCTGTAGGGGAGGCGCGCGGTCGGGCAGAGGCTGCGCACGGGCGGCAATGGCCTGCAGGGGCGGCGCGTGGTCGGGCAGAGGCTGCGCGCGGGCGGCTAGTGCCCGTAGGGGCGGCGCGTGGTCGGGCAGAGACCGCGCGCGGGCGGCAAGGGCCTGCAGGGGCAGCGCGCCGGCCTGACGGGCCTGCAGGGGCGGCTCGTGGGCCTGACGGGCCTGCAGGGGGCGGCTCGGGGGCCTGACGGGCCTGCAGGGGCGGCTCGGGGGCCTGGCGGGCCTGCAGGGGCGGCTCGGGGGCTTGACGGGCCTGCAGGGGCGGCTCGTGGGCCTTACTAGCCTGCAGGGGCGGCGTACTGGCCTAGGGCAGCTCTGATACCATGTCAGAATCCCAACCACTAGACCATTGGGATAAAAGGGCTTGTTAAGTAGCGGGTCAGTGCGCCCCATAACCCCCCAGGACAACGAGCCTGTAACCCTTCCCTAGGATCAATCGGGGATCACAAGTGGACCTCTGACACCCCCCCGCACTTGGATGCCCAAAGTGCACACACTGGGATTCGAACCCGAGACCTTCGCTTTGATACCATGTCAAGTTACAAAAGTATAAGTGTTGACTAAGGAAAGTGAAAACAAGCAAGATATAGCAAGCATAACCCTAACCCTAGGAAAACATAAAGTACACCTAGACTAACACAAATAAGCTATAACAAATATAGCTTGACAGGAGGCAGCACGAGGGCTGCAGGACGGCGCGCGCAGCGCAGCACGTCACGAGGCAAGGCATGCAGGCAGGCAGGCCAACACGTGGGGTAGCGCGGTAACCGCAACGGTAGGTGGGCCCAAAAAAAACGTTCCTACGGACCTAGTGCTCTGAAACCATGTTAGAATCTAGCAGCAGGAATGATTGCACTATGAAAGAGTTGGGTACAAATATGAAACCCTAAAGTGGGCTGTACCCCATATTGGCTACCCCACTGCTGCACGTTGCCACTCAGCGTGACTACGAGCTTCACTCTCTTGACTTCAGCACAGCTTTCCTACAGGGCAGCCGGTACGAGAAGATCTGGCTGCACCGCCCACTTGGCTTCACTGGGTCGTTTCTTGCAGGTACCCAGTGGAGCCTCCGGCGGCCAGTCTACGGTCTCCGCCAGGTGCCTCGTGCGTGGCACGACACATTAAGGACGACACTTGCGGCTCTTGGGTTTGCTCCTTCGACAGCTGAACCGTCGCTGTTTCTGCGCACCGACACTTCGCTGCCGCCGTTCTACATCCTCGTGTACGTCGATGACTTGGTTTTTGCCACTACTGACACTGAAGCAGTCGCCCTTGTGAAGTCGGAGCTCCAGAAGAGACACACGTGCACAGACCTGGGTGAGCTGCGCAGCTATCTTGGCTTGCAGATCACCCGGGACAGAGCACGGTGCACCATCACCCTGACTCAGTCACACATGGTGCACCAGGCCCTTCAGCGCTTCGGCTTCACATGGTCCTCGCCACAGTCCATGTTAAAGTTATATATAATAGATCCTGCTTGCTGTACTTAGTATAGTGTAGTTATCTGATTGTTTGCTTGGTGGTGCACGTGTTTGTTTGCTATATGTACCTTTGGTCCTATAGTGAACTCAACCATTCTCAATTCTCCTTGGTGACAAGACTCTCGACACCCACTTGGCCTAGGCTACTAAGCCTAGGCCCGTTAGTTAGACCCGGTTCCTAGTTGAGTCAGTGTTGTAACATGGTATCGAGCCGTAACGTTCCTATGGGCCCACCATTTGACGCACTCGTCACGGCGCCCGTGACGTCCTTAATTTCGACCGTGGTGACGGGCGCCACGGCGAGTACCTTCGCGGCCGTCCCGTCGCCTATCGCGTCGTGGCGCTCAGCACGACGGCCGCGACGGACGCTATGGCAAACGCCAGCAACCCGCCAGCAAAATCGCCAGCGAAATCGCCAGCGGCGCACCAGCGACATCGCCAGCGAGCATGCCATGCGAGCCAACGGATCCGCCGTCTTGCCCGCCGCAACAGCCGCCAGCCGCGAACGACCAGCACCAGCAGCGATATCTGCGCCGTCCAGCGCTAGCCGCGATAGTGACGCTAACCAGCGCCAACCGCGACAAATGCACCGTCAGCGACGACCGCCTTTGACCTGCGCCACCGACCGTCGCCGGCGTCAGTTCGTCCGCGCCCTGCACGCACCCAGATCGATGCCCCGTACGCATCCTGCCTCCTGCTCGCCTCTCGTCGCCCGTACGCACCTCGCCACAAGCCCATCCCCTCGTCGCGGCTACTCGCGTGTGCAGCGACGGTCGCTGTGGGGAAGAGAGAGAAAAACGCGAAGGGCGTGGCGGCGGATCGCCAGCCAGCTCACCAACCGTCCGCGCAGATCCCCCGTATCCCGTCCGAACCCGCACCCCGCGACCATCCCGTCGTCCCGCCTCGTCCCTGCCCCGCCGTCAGATCCCGCTCCATTTCCAAAAGGAGGGGGAGGTGGTGGTGTGTTGGCCCGTGGGGGACGGCTGGGGATTGGGAGTGGGGGTTGGCGGTTCATGAAGGGGCAGGAGTTGGGGACGGGGGTGGTGGGCGGATGTCAGCAGCGACCGCCAGCGCCAGCAGCACCTGCTGCCACCCAACAGTGCATCACAGGGAATGGAGTGTGCGGGGGTGGCTGGAGTACCTGCTGCAGCATTAGCCGCCTCCACACTTCCCTCCTCCCCTCTCTCTGCCACAGCTGCTGTGGGGGGGAGGTTCAGGGGGTGTGGGTGGGTGAGTGCTGCCGCCGCCACACCTCCTTCTCTCTCTCTCTGCCGCTGTTGCTGCTGTGGGAGGGAGGATCAGGGCGAAAGAGGTGGTGGGCGGGTGTCAAGAGCGAGCACCAGACACCAGCACCAGCGCCAGCCGCCAGCACCAGGCACCAGCACCAGACGCCAGCACCAGGCACCAGCACCAGACGCCAGCAGAGCACCCCGCCAGCAAGGAACCCCGCCAGCAGAGAACCCCGCCAGCAGAGAACCCCGCCAGCAGAGAACCCCGCCAGCAGAGAACCCCGCCAGCAGAGAACCCCGCCAGCAGAGAACCCCGCCAGCAGAGAACCTTGCCAGCAGAGAACCCCGCCAGCAGAGAACCCCGCCAGCAGAGAACCCCGCCAGCAGAGCACCACCCTCTGCCCTGCCTCTCCCCTCCCGCGGCTGCTACTGTGGGGGGTAGGTGGCGGGGACGGGGGGGTGGGAGGGCTGGCTGCCGTCTAAAGGACAGGGCAGAGACAACTCTGGGTGGGGCAGGGGTGTGGAGGAAGGAAGGGAGGGAGGGGGTGCGGTTCCAGGGGGCGGCTGAAATGGGGGGTGAGGTTGAAGGAGGGTGGTTGATTGGGGGTGGGGATGTGGGGGTTAGTAAGAGGGGACGCTGCGGCCACCCCCCCACCTCCTCTCCTCATCCCCCACTCAACCCCCCTTTCGTAAAAGGGGGTTAGTAAGAGGGGACGCCGCGGCCACCCCCCCACCTCCTCTCCTCATCACTCACTCACCTCCTCCTCTGTTCTTATCTCCTCTTCTCTCCTCTCTCCCTCTCGCCGCCTCCCCTCACGTACCCCTTTGCCGTCTCCCACCGCACCGTCTCTACCCCTTCAGGGGGTGTTGACTACACTAGTTATTACTGCAAGCAGGCTAAGGGGGTGTGTTAAAGTTATATATAATATATCCTGCTTGCTGTAGTTACTACAGTGTAGCTATATAATTGTTTGCTTAGTTGTGCACCTGTTTGTTTGCTATGTGTACCTTTGGTCCTATAGTGAACTCAACCATTCTCAATTCTCCTTGGTGACAAGACTCTGGACACCCGCTTGGCCTAGGCTACTAAGCCAAGGCCCCTTAGTTAGACCCGGTTCCTAGTTGAGTCAGTGTTGTAACAGTCCACTCCTCTGGCTACCGGTCACTCGCTCTTAGCTCCACATTCGGACGAGTCCGTAGAGCCGAGTGGCCCGTATTCAGAGCTTGTGGGCTGCCTCATGTACCTGATCTCCTGCATTTGACCTGACCTTACCTACCCTCTTAGCATCTTGGCACGCTACGTTGCTCCCGGGAGACACCGACGAGAGCACTGGGAGGGTGCTAAGAGGGTGTTGCGCTACTTGTGAAGTACATCGGGCATGAGGCTCGTGCTTGGAGGACGGGGTGAGGTTGTCCTCAATGGACACTCAGACGCGTCTTGGGTTGACGACCTGGCTACGCAGCGGTCGTCACAGGGTTACACGTTCAGCCTTGGCTCCGGCTCTGTTCTTTGGCAGTCTACCCGCTCGTCTTCTGTTCTCAGCTCCAGTTGTGAGGCTAAGATCTACGCAGGAGCCATGGCTGCAGAGGAGTTACGCTGGCTCACCTACCTGCTGACTGACTCGGGAGAGTGGCCTCGTTCTCCTCCAATCTGTACGTAGACAACGAGGCCACGATTGCCTTGTGTCAGGAGCACAGACTGGAGCACAGAACGAAGCACATCGCTCTCCGTTACTTCATTGTTTGAGAGTTGCAGCAGCGTGGTCAGCTTCGTCTTGCTTACGTGGCCACTCGGACCAACACTGCTGATGTGTTCATCAAGGCACTTCCGCCTAGTGATCATCAGCGTTTCTGTACTGCGTTAGGCCTTGTGTCCCCTTCTTCTCACTTGCTCACTTCTTGAATTTGCTTGTACTGTGGTCTATATGTTATATGTATATGTATACCTGCATGCTTGCACTTGCTACGTAGTGATCACTGTACTGCTTGTTGTCCTTTATATAACTCTGCATGTGGACTGGACTAGTGGCCATTTGCTTGTGCTCAGAGTTTGTGGTGGCTTTGTGATCCACGCAGAGCTTGCTTTGCTTTTCTTGACTGGTTTTGTGACCCTTTGTTCTCCCCCACTTTGCTTATGCGGGTGTGTCAAACTGTTATATTGGTGTGTAGGCTGTACTGGGGTAGCCCATATGGGGTACAACCCAAATTAGGGTTAGTATTTGTTCCACTTTCTTACTCAATGCAATCATTCCTGCTCTTTAGTTTCTGATAGCTGGCCACTAAGACCATTCGTGGCCGTCGTGTCATTTGTCTTCATTCTTGCCACATTCTGTAGCAACTAGGACACTAAACCATGGCAGCGACGCCTTGCGACTTGGGCGTCTCCACCTTGAGCTCGTACTTCTGCCCGCGCACCACCGCGTACATCTTGTCGGGCGCGATGTAGTCGCAGGTGCGCTCGATGCGGAAGGGCTGGCCGGGAATCTGGTCGCCCGAGTGGATCTGCACGCCCGTGATGACGGCGTAATCCGCCGTCTCGGGGTTCACCGTGAGCTTGATGAGCTTCTCCAAGTCCTCGTTGATCGCCGCCAACGCCGCGCGCGTCACGTCCACCAGCGACTTGTTGCCGCCTGACACCTGTGGGGGATTGAGGAAGTGGAGCAAGAGGAAACTGGAATTTAGAGTGGACGAGCAGAAGTTGCTTAAACCAATTCTGGAGTGCTACGTTGCAACCGTTAGATTCCCAGCTTTCATGAATTTAGTGTTTGATTACTCGGATTTATTGACCATCCGCTTACCTTAGCCATGATCTTCTTGCGCAGCAGCGTGTACTCGGGGTCGTCGCTGTCCATGCTGGGCGCCACGCCGTTGTTGATGTCGTTGTTGATGGCGATCAACGCTCCGCACGCGCTCGACGCCTTACCGCGACCGCGACGCAGCAGCGAACCCACCTCGCCCGACTCGCCGATGGACACGTGCGGGAACGCGAAGAAGATGTCTGCAAAAAGGGATACAGAACAAATATAGAGGGTGAATTAGTGATAAGAACGACGGATGTCTCAAACAGCGAAATTGGAAGGTAAAATGACATGAGGTTGATGAATATGGGAAAATGTCAAACTGGAAAGACAATATCATTTGAAATGCTTCCAGATTAAGGTAACCCAAATTAGACCAAAACTTACATCGCTCCTTGAGGTTGCCGTCGACGTCGCAGGGGAACTCGGGCGAGTGGCTCATGGCGGCTCCGAAGCCGACCTTGCCGCAGTTGACGAGCCCGCCCAGCCCCGAGATGTTGAAGCTCAGCCCGAACTCGCGGTCGATGATGCTCACCACGGGCCGGCACACCTCGTCGCGGCACGTGTTCACCAGCGCGATGCCGTTGTCCTTGCGGAACCCCAGCTTCGCCAGCTCCACCGCCACGGCCTTCAGGAACGCCTCCTCCTGCATCGCCGACGGGAACGTCGTCGCCATCGTCGACAGCGCCGACGCCGCCGCGTGCTTCGCGCGGGGCACGATGCCGCTAGGCGGGACGCTGGTGACCGCGGGAGAGGAGGGGGCGGGTGCGGCGGGAGCGGCGGCGGGAGACGCGGTGAGCTTCTTCACGGCGACGTAAGTCGCGGCGCCCAGAGCGCCGGCGCCGACGATGGCGGGGAGGAGGGCGGTGGCGGCAGGAGCGGCGGGAGCGGCGGTGGACTGGGAGACGCTCGCGAACTGGTTGTCGGCGCTCGCCATGGCGACGACGCTTGTGCGACGGTTACCGCATTTCGCGCACGTCATGCAGGTGCATGTTTGAGCAGAGGCGGAAAGAGCCTTCTGGGCCTTGAGGCCGGAGAACCCAGGGATTGCCGCCCGCGAGGAAGTGGAGAGGCTGCTTCCCTCTGGGATAGAGAGGGAGCGAAGGGTGGCGGATGCCGAAGAGGAGAGAGTCGCAGCCATTGTGTCGGAGAGTCGTGTAAACGCTCTGAAAGCACAGGAGTGTTTACGAAGACGATTATCGACGATGACTGAAACTGCGACTGTGAGAAGTGTCAAGGTTAGGTCATCAATGTTGTGTTGGTGTTTATATATGCTGTCCAGTGCATTGGAACGGAATTAGTTTCCTGGTCTTGGCGCCAGTTGTTCTGGTCGCTGGCTGGGGGAGTGAAAAAGGCGAAATTCCGAATCTCGCTTGAAATCCTGGCCTTGTTGGGGTGAGCCTTTCTGAGGGGGGTATCTGAAGCTATTTTGGGTTCGGTGCGGCTCGCACTTGCATAGATCTTGCCTATGTGTGGCGAGAGGGGGGTGATGTGGATGATCCACATGGTGTACCTCCAGGTCGGATTGCCTGCCACGTGTTATCCGTTTGTGGCTCCAGTATCGGACCCAAGCCGCATATTTTGACAACTCCCTTTGTTCCAGTTTCCCGCCTTTCCTGGTCGTGTACACTTGGGATGCTGCCCTGCCTATCAACGAAGAGGATTTGGAGTTGCAAATGCGCCACCTGCGTACCGCAATCCTCTTCGATGTACGAGAGTTTGGACGGGCTTGGCAAGTCCAGCGAGATGGAGCTTCACCAAAGTTGGTGGGATCACTGTGCAAGTCCGAGTATGCGCGATCGAACGCCAACCCGGTAAAGACGTAGGTTCGTGTAGCTCAGAATACACGAGTAAATAAAATGCGCTACAATTGAAAGTTTGAAATCCTGAAACCAAACAACGTCTCAACCAATGGTCAAGAACATGTTCAATGAAGGTTGGCCTACTATAATATAGATTTTATGCGGGAAACTTTAGGATGTTAATGAAATAAGCTTGTTCAAATAATATTGCGATTTGTAGGGTAGTGGATGTTCTTGGTACATGGCACGACACGTTTCTTAGTCCAGGAAGCGGCCGTGGATTATTTTTGATTGGGTTTGGCATTAAACAATCAGAACTGGTGGAAAATTAATTTGTAGCCATGAAGTTGTGCACGTACATTGCATGCTGCTGTTATTGAAGCACCTGTGAGTGCGGTTTTTCGGAATTCTTGTGTTTGATCTGGCCCGGAATCACTTCACGCAGTTCTATGCTTCTCCTGAGCGGAACTATTGATTTAGTTTTCTGGAAGATTCCGTACTTGGAGAACGTCGACTTAGAGTAGGACCAGCGGGAATACCTTGGTGTTGTAGACAGCCCACTCGTGCAGACCTTCAGATCAAGTGTCTGTTTGTCCACCTTGTAGCCTGTCCGCATTTCACGGCGGGTTCGGCGGCAATGGCCTCTGCAAAAGGGGTATTGCGGAACGTGCAGGCGCAGGAGGAGGCGTCTCCGCATTCCCCTCGGGAAGGGGGAGTTTTGCGCAACGATGAACTGGCGCGTCAGCTAGAGCAACTTAAAGACATCGACGCATTGCAGGTTCGTGTGACAACTGATGGTGTCGGCACAGTTTCTGAGTCGAATCAAAGGCAGCTGGAGAAACTTTAAGACATTGACGCATTGCAGGTTTGTGTGAGCAACTGACAGTGACAGTATGGTTTTTGACTTCAGTCGACTCAAAAAGCAGCTGGAGCAACTTAAGGACATCGACGCATTGCAGGTTCGTGTGACATCAGCCGGAGTTGATATGGTTTTTGAGTCTGTATTCGAGCCGACTGAAAAGGCATCTGGGACAAATCATCAACGCAGGTCGGCTGTAGCGCAGGCAGGACAAATGCTTGTTACGTTTCCTTGGTAGACTTTTGTTGATTCGAGATTGTTTTTCAACAATTCTAAAAAAACAGATTCATCTGGGACACATCATCGACGCAGGTCGGCTGTATAGCAGGTCAAATGCTCGTTACGTTTCCTTTGTAGACTTCTGTATATCCGAATTCAAGGCAGATGCGCTGTTTACGGTTCGTAGATGTCTGAAGAACCAATTGAAAGGCAGAAGTTCGTCAGTTAGGGCCTGTATACGTCCAAAGAAACTGGTCAAAGACTTCTCGCTTACCGTGTAGAAAGTGCATTTTTGAGACGTCTCGAGAACCAAGTGAAATGCAGAAGGAACTGGTCAAAGACGTCTCCTTTACCGTGCACAGCTTCATAAGAAACCCTTATCCGCCTAAAAGACCGTGATTTTTACGGCCTGTATACGTCTAAAAGGAACTGGTCAAATACGTCTCATTTATTGTGTAATGCATGTCAGCAGCATTGAAATCACTTTTGAGTCTTCTCAAAAGTGAATCTTACGGTCTGTAGTGTACGTCTGAAGGAACTGGTTCAAGACGTCTCATTTGCCGTGTACAGCATGTCAGCACCAATGATTGAAGGCTCGTATGTGCTTTGCTCTACTCGGGATGGCGATATCTGCTTCATAAGAAACCCTTATCCGCCTTCTCTCGCCACAGTTATAGGCCCCTGCACACTGCATGTCAGTTGGGGAGAGGAAGGCTCATCTTTGCACCCTGGCTCAACGGAGGGAGGTGTTATCTGCGTTGCAATGAACCAACTCACCCTCTCACCTTCTCCCTTTCCCCAACCTTTCCTTTTCCCCCCTTATAGGCCCTGGCACACAGCATGGCAGCAGGGGGAAAGGAGGGTTCATCTGTGCTCACTGCGGCTCAACTGGGGGAGGTGATATCTGCGCTGCAGGCGCAGGTGCAGGCTGAGGTGGCAACGCATCATGACGACCTCCTGCAGCAGCTATCCTCGTTAAAAGACACAGAGGGCGTGCTGTCTGTGGTGCGCGCTGGAGTTGACTCGTTACTAGCCTCCGTCCAGGTGCGTTTCTGTGTATGAATGCATGAGTGAATGAAGGATGGAAGAGGACCATGAGCGAGATCGTGCAAGGGAGGGGAGGGGGGTTTCTGAGAGGAGAGGAGGGGGAATCCTGAGAGGAGAGGAGGGGGAATTCTGAGAGGAGAGGGAGAGGGAATTCTGTTATCACTCACTCTTGTGCCTTGAGATTATGTACATGAGGTTCTTACAAAATTTATTAACTGAATCGCTAAAAATTCGCTTGTGCTCTGTCTCCCTGCCCTCAGCGCGTGCGGGCAGAGATAGCAGACCCCTATCGGGCCATTCAGGTGAAGACACGTCAGCTGGCCGCTCTCTACGACACCATGGAGCTGCTGAGAGCAGTCATTAAGTACCTCAAACTGGTGAGCAGGAATGAACTACTTTATGGTGAGCGGAGAAGACTTTGATTTGATTCTCCTCAGAGCTCTCTACGACACCATGGAACTGCTGAGAGCAGTCATTAAATACCTCAAACTGGTGAGTGGAGATTAACTAGCTGGTGACTGGGTGGTGGTGAGTGGAGAATGACTTTTGAGGCACCTTAGCTCTCTACGACACCATGGAGCTGCTGAGAGCAGTCATTAAATACCTCAAACTGGTGAGTAGGAATGAACTACTTTATGGTGAGCGGAGAAGACTTTGATTTGATTCGCCTCAGAGCTCTCTACGACACCATGGAACTGCTGAGAGCCGTCATTAAGTACCTCAAACTGGTGAGCTTTGAGCCGTTTTAGAAGTCCCACAATCGAGTACAATAGAATCAATAGTCGACTCAAATGTCACCTCGACAAGTCAGCTGGCCGCCCTTTTCGACACCATGGAGCTGCTGAGAGCCGCCATTCAATACCTCAAACTGATGAGTCGAGATAAATTACATTACATGGGGGGTGTGGATATTAACTACCTGGTTGTTGTGAGTGGAGACCACGAAAAGTGCAAGCTGTTGGATCGAGGCTATCACAAGGGGAGTCAAGGGTAGTCAATTTCGGTTGATGGAATCCAAGGGGAATGAAGGAGATTCAAGGAGAGTTGGGCGGAAATGCTCCAGTTGGTGCAAATCTTCTGCTGCGAAGCAGATGGAACTTCTTGGCAGGTAGGTAGGTGCTTAGGGAGGCGCAACTGGGGGGGGGGTGCATGTATGTGTAGAGGCACAGCACGAGTGGGTGGCAGAGGCAGGGGCAGGCGGTGTAGGTGTGTTCTGAGGCGCCTCTGAGGTGTGTTTTGAGGGGGGGGCGGTGTAGGTGTGTTCTGAGGCGCCTCTGAGGTGTGTTTTGAGGGGCAGGCGGTGTAGGTGTGTTCTGAGGCGCCTCAAAACTCCCCCAATCCTTACACCACCAACCCTCCTTGTTTGCCCCTTCACCTGATTCTCCGCAAATCCCCCTCCCCCTCCACCTTTTCCCCAGGTGCGCAAGCAAGCTGAGGGAGCACCTGAATGGGGGGGTAGAGAAGGCGGAGCTGGGGAAGGCGGGGCAGGTGTGGCAGGAGACGTCTCAAATCCCCCCATCCCTCCCCCACCCTCTCCTTTCCCCCCCAGGTGCGCAAGCTGAGGGAGCACCTGAGTGGGGGGGTGGAGAAGGCGGAGCTGGGGAAGGCGGGGCAGGTGTGGCAGGAGGTGGGGGCGGTGCACAGGGAGGCGCAGCTGGGGGGGGTGCATGTGGTGGAGGCACAGCATGAGTGGGTGGCGGAGGCAGGGCAGGCTATTAGGAGAGAGGCGATGAGGGCGCTGGAGGGGGGCATGGAGGCGATGAACCAGGCTGAAGTGGGGAGCGTGCTGCAGGTGAGGGGTGCTGCAGGTAAGAATTTGGTTGGGATGGGTGGGGAACGGTGGGGCAGTGAGGGGCAGTGAGGGCCAGTAGGGGTCAATAAGGGGCAGGCTATCAGGAGGGAAGCGATGAAGGCGCTGGAGGGAGGCATGGAGGCGATGAACCAGGCTGAAGTGGGGAGCGTGCTGCAGGTGAGGGGTGCTGCAGGTGAGGGGTGCTGCAGGTGAGAGGTGCTGCAGGTGAGAGGTGCTGCAGGTGAGAGGTGCTGCAGGGGAGAGGGTTGCACATGTGAGTGGGTGTTGGAGACGCAGCTGAGGGGGGTTTTGAGTCGACTACAGAAATCGACTCAAGAGTCGACTAAAAAAAGTGGGTGGTGGAGGCACAACAGGAGTGGGTGGTGGAGGCGGGGCAGGCTATACGGAGAGAGGCTATGAAGGCGCAGGAAGGAGGCATGGAGGCGATGAACCAGGCTGAAGTGGGGAGAGCGTGCTGCAGGTGAGAGGAGAGAGTTAGGGCTTTCGGTGAAGGAGAAAGGACAGGGGAACTGGACAGAAATGGGGGGAGTGGAGAGGAGAGGAATAGGGAATGGGAGCATAGAGGCGATGGGCTAGGTTGAAGTCAGGAGCATGATGGGCACTCTCCTCTCCTCTCACCCTAGCCCATCGCCTCTATGCTGCAGGTGAGAGGAGAGAGTTTCAGAAAGGGGGTTGAAACGGAAATGAAGGGTGACGAAAGGGGAGAGGGGGTTTGTCGAAGGGGATTAAAGGAACCCGCCCGTTCGTCCACTTCTCTTGATTAGTTTTTTCATGATTTAAAACCTTGAAAGTGATGTAAGCTCAAAACAACTCTCTCCTCCTTTTTCATCTCTCCTTCCTCTCCTCCCTCCCCTCCCTTTTTTTTTGCGTGTGTGTGTGTGTGTGTGTGTGTGTGTGTGTGTGTGTGTGTGTGTGTGTGTGTGTGTGTGAGTGTGTGTGTGTTGTCGCATTATCTCAGGTGTTTTTCAACATGGGTGAGCTGAGGCAGACGGTGGATCAGCTGGTGGCGAAGCACAAGGGGCAGGCCATGCGAGCCGTGGCCACAGGGCTCGACATGAAGGTATGGGCTTTCCTTTTTGATTTCACATCGAAGGTGCTTTGCTTGGCTATTCTTGGGCGTGGAAGGTGTATGGGACGTTCCTGACGCCCTCGAAGCACAAGGGGCTTCAGCCGCCCTCGAAGCACAAGGGGCTTCAGCCGCCCTCGAAGCACAAGGCGCTTCAGCCGCCCTCGAAGCACAAGGGGCTTCAGCCGCCCTCGAAGCACAAGGGGCTTCAGCCGCCCTCGAAGCACAAGGGGCTTCAGCCGCCCTCGAAGCACAAGGGGCTTCAGCCGCCCTCGAAGCACAAGGGGCAGGCTATGCAAGCAGCGGCCATGGACTCTTTTTTGTGTGCCCTGCCAGTTGTGGCTTCCCTTCATGGAAGTCGCAAGTTATCATTTCTGCACCCTTCTCGCACGTACATGCCTGTCTCCCTCTCATGTCTCTGCACTCGTTGTTGCCTCACTCACCCCTCACTACCCCTCACTGTTGTTCTCCCGGCAAGCAGGCTATCAGTGCGAGCATGGGAGCATCAGGAGGTGGAGGAGGCTTGGGTGGCTCCGTGGGCGGACCAGGTATGCGTATAGTCCGTCCGTACGCCCTCCTTGCTATCTGAACTCGTTTCAAGGTGACTTTTGAGTCGACTCAAAAGTCGCTTGGGTGGCTCCGTGGGCGGACCAGGTATGCGTATAGTCCGTCCCGTCCGTACGCCCTCCTTGCTATCTGAATTCGTTTCTTGAACTCGAGACAAGCTTGCAGTGCTAACCTGGTGCGCATTGGAACTTGATTCGACGTTACAGTTCGTTCATCGCCTCGCCCACAATGGTCCCCCGCTGCCATCTGCACCTCTCACTACCCCGCCTTTCCCCATTGGGTCTCTCTCTTCCTCCCATTCCCAGGAGGAGCCATGTGCAGCGGTACACCTCCAATGGGCGGCGCGGCGTACCTAGAGCCTGGGAGGCCCTGTGGCAGCGGCGGCTGAGTAACTGAGCTGGTTCGAAGCTCATCTGCTCCCGTTCCTGAGTTCACTTTTTCCCGTTCCCCCCGCCTGTCCCCCCTGCCTGTCCCCCCTACCTGTCCCCCTTGCTCTCCCAGGGGGGGGCATGCGCAGCGGCACTCCTCCAATGGGTGGCGCCCCCAGAGCGCGAGAGGCGCTGTGGCAGCGGCTGACTGGATGCCTGGATGAGCTGGCGCGTGTTATGGTGCTGACGTGGCACCTGCAGCGAGTGATGGCGAAGAAGCGAGATCCAATCTCGCATGTCGTGTTTCTGGACCACGTGCTGCAGGTGGGGTGTGGGGTGTGGGGTGGGGGGGTATACGGGGGTGTGCAGTGCAGGTGCTGCTGCAAGCACAGAGATCCGATCTCGCATGTCGTGTTTCTGGACCACGTGCTGCAGGTGGGGGGCAAGGGCGGGGATGGGGGCGGGGATGGGGGGGGGGGGGGGAGGGGGGGTGGTGTTATGTTCTGCAGGGGATTTGCGTACTGAAGTGGTCGAGGCTACAAGAAGCGCGGTCCGATCTCGCATGTCGTGTTCCTAGACCACGTGCTGCAGGTGGGGTGGGGTTTGTAGAAGTGGGGGGGAACAGGTGGGGTAGGTGTGGAGTCTGTTATGTACCTGTCGCTTCTTCTGTTGTGCCACAAGAAGCGAGATCCAATCTCTCATGTGGTGTTCCTAGACCACGTGCTGCACTGCAGGTGGGGGGGTGGGGCGGGGTGGGGTGGGTGCATTAGTGTGGTGCATTCATGTACTGCAAGTGAGGTGCCACAAAGAGAGATCCGATCCTATCGAGCATGTGATGAACCACGAGCCACGTTCACCGCCTCCTCCTTCCTCAAAGAGACCTTCGTCTCCGCCTACCCCCGCCTCCCCGCCTCCATAGAGTCCTTCCTGGACCGGCCGCAGGCCGATACAGACGTGCGCGTGCTGGGGGGAGGGGGAGGGGGAGGCGTGCGCCCAACACTCCTCGCTTCTGTAGAATCCTTCCTGGACCTCTTGCAGGCTGAAACTCCCCCCTTTTCCCTCCATCTTCCCCTTCCCCCGATCCCTCATCCCTCCCTCGCTCCCACCTCTTCCTTCTTCCCCAAATCCAGTCAGGGGATTTGCTGCCCACAGAGCGGGTGTGGGAGGCCTTGCTGCGGGCCTTCTCCTCGCAGCTACGAGCCACGTTCACCGCCTCCTCCTTTGTCAAAGAGACCTTCGTCTCCGCCTATCCCCGCCTCCTCGCCTCCCTAGAATCCTTCCTGGACCGCCTTCAGGCCGATACAGACGTGCGGATTCTGGGCGGAGGGGGAGGCGGACTGGGAGGAGGAGCGGGAGGAGCGGGAGGAGGAGGGTTTGGGTTGGGAGCGGTTGGAGGCGGTTCTGTGGTGGCTGGTTCGTGGGCGAATGGCGGCACGCCAGCTGTCATATCTGTGGAGCATCGTGCGCAGATGTTGGCTGCTTTGGAGCCGTTTCAGACAGCCTATCTGGCCCTCTCGCTCTCTAGAATGACCGACCCGATCAACACCATGATGCCAGCCGCAGGGGGTGGGAGGGGAGGCGTGCCGGGGCCGGAGGGGGGGGTGAGGCTTATAACGAGGATGGAGGAGGAGGTGGAGGCGGTGAAGGGGAATGGGCGGTTGTTGAGGCTCGTGCTGGCGAATGCGGGCAAGGCGCTTCAACTGCTGGCCGAGCGATGTGAATACCAGGTGGGATGTGTGGTGGTGTGTCATGATGTGTGAGGCATAACCATTCCAGGGGCTGCTGAGGCTCGTGCTGGCGAATGCGGGCAAGGCGCTTCAACTGCTGGCCGAGCGATGTGAATACCAGGTGGGATGTGTGGTGGTGTGTCATGATGTGTGAGGCATAACCATTCCAGGGGCTGCTGAGGCTCGTGCTGGCGAATGCGGGCAAGGCGCTTCAACTGCTGGCCGAGCGATGTGAATACCAGGTGGGATGTGTGGTGGTGTGTCATGATGTGTGAGGCATAACCATTCCAGGGGCTGCTGAGGCTCGTGCTGGCGAATGCGGGCAAGGCTCTGCAGCTGCTGGCAGAGCGGTGTGAATACCAGGTGTGTGTGGGATGGGTGTGGGCGCATGTGTGTGGTAATGCGTTGTTCTGGCGAATGCATGCAACGCGCTGCATGCAGGTGCCTGTGTGTTCTACTGGTAGCAGTGCACTCACTACTTTTTCTCTTTATCCTTCTAACCTGTCCTTCTCCCCATTACACCTGTAAGAACTGAGCTTGGAATCGATGCATTAGTAATGAGCTTGAAGCTCCTTACGTACATCCGAGATGAGCAAGGTAATGGATGGGGAGGGAATCCGGGGCAATCCCTAGGGATTGGGGGTAATCCCAAGAAAGTCTCCTTTTGGTGGGTTGGAGATTGCTTGGTGATTACATTTGGGTTAGGTTGGGATGTTGTACACCCAACCACACACAAAGTGCAAGATACACTATGGTAGGATATAATTAGTACAAGTACAAAATGTGAGATTGAGGGTTAACACTACCCCTTTCCCCGTTTCTCCCTACGCCCTCCAGGTCGCTACCGGTCCCGAATCTCGTCAAGTCCTGGAATCCTGCTCGCCAGCGCAGCAGCGCAACATCGCCCTGTGCGTGCTGCTAGGAGCAGTGCACACACGCTGCATGCAGCTTCTCACTACTCTCCCCTTTTCCCCTCCCCTACACCCTCCAGGTGGCTACAGGCCCAGAGTCACGCCAGGTCCTCGCCCCCTGCTCGCCAGCCCAGCAGCGCAACATCTCTCTGTGCGTGCTCCTAGGAGCGGTGCACACACGCTGCATGCAGCTGCTGGCCCGCCTGCCAGAGGAGGCAGACTGCGTGATGGAGGCGGGTGTGGGGTCCGTGCATGGCGTGGCTATGGACGCTGTTGCTCCCCTCTTCAAGGTGTGTGGTTTCATCTCCTGCTGGGGTGCTCCTGCTGGGGTGCTCGTGGTGGGGTGCTCCTGCTGGGGTGCTCGTGGTGGGGTGCTTCTGCTGTGTGTTCTGCTGGCTGGGGGCGGTGCACGCACACTGCGTGCACCTACTCGTTTTGAGAGGTCTCAAAACTACTCGCCCGCCTTCCAGAGGAGGCAGACTGCGTGATGGAGGCGGGTGTGGGGTCTGTGCACGGGGTGGCCATGGATGCTGTTGCTCCGCTCTTCAAGGTGTGTGGGTCCATATGATGCTTCATACACAGCACATCAACTTCCATGGGCCATCAGACTCGTTCGACTTTTGAGTCGACTCAAAAGTAAACTTTTCAAGGTGTGTGGGTGGGTCCAAATGATGCTTCATACACAGCACAGCACATGATCCTCCTTGGGCCATCAGACTCAGTGATGGAGGCGGGTGTGGGGTCCGTCCGTGCATGGAGTGGCTATGGACGCTGTGGCTCTGCTGTTGAAAGTTGAAGTCGAGTTTTGAGTGGCATGCTGCCACAGCACTCAAAACTCGACTATTCATGCTCTGGCTCCGCTGTTGAAACTTGAAGGTGTGCTCATCTCATGTTTCAAGGTGCGCACAGCACACCTGGTTTGCACGTGCCGTGCATCTTGCATCTTGGACCGTGATTCTGCATTCTTTGCCGCTGGTGCCTTGTAGCCTGCATCACGCCCCTCCTTCCTCCTCCACCGCCTCGCTTCTGCTCCCGTTCTTCTCTCCATGCCCTTCCCTTTTTGTCAGGCCATGTGGGATCGCATCGAGGCCTGCCTCCTCCAAATCCACCAGCAGGACTTCTACACAGACTACCCCAACGCCCCTCCCTCTTTTGCCTGCCCCGTTCCCCTGCCCACTTTGTTTCTTCCTCCACACACACCTGCGCTCTCCCTCTCCCCAGGCCATGCGCGATCGCATTGAAGCCTGTCTGCTGCAAATTCACCAGCAGGACTTCTCCTCAGACGACCCCCAACACCCCTTTCTTACTTACAACATCCCCACCCTTCCCTCCCTGTTCCCAGGTCATGCGGGATCGCATCGAGGCATGCCTCCTGCAAATCCACCAGCAGGACTTCTCCTCAGACGACCCCAACGCCCCTTCCTCCTCCACTTCCCCCTTTCTCTTCTCCGTGCCCTCCCCGTTCCCAGGCCATGCGCGACCGCATCGAAGCCTGTCTCCTGCAAATCCACCAGCAGCTCTTCTCTTCAGACGACGTGTAAACAGAAGTGTTTTGAGACGTCTCAAAACCTGTCTCCTGCAAATCCACCAGCAGCTCTTCAGACGACCCCAACGCTCCTCCCTCCTCTCACCCTCCACTTCCTGTTTCTTTCTCCATGCCCTCCCCCGTCCCCAGGCCATGCGGGATCGCATCGAGGCATGCCTTCTTCAAATCCACCAGCAGGACTTCTCATCAGACGACCCCAACGCCCCTCCCTCCTCCACCACCCCGCCACCCCGTGGGTCGGCCTCAAGAAACCGTACCAGCAGCAGCGGGGGATCCACACCACCCCACAAGCACAACCAGCACAACCAGAATCAGCAGCAGCAGCACGAGTCAGCGGGGGACAACTGCTCGCCATACATGGAGAACACCATTCGAGCCATCACCCACTTCCACTCTGAGTTTCTCTCCAAGCTTCTTCTCCCTGACTCCTCCTCTACCTCCTCCTTTGCAGCAGCGCCGGCCTCGTCCATATTCGCTGCATCTCTGTCCGGTGCTGCGGGATCAGGCCCTCTCTCTCCCTCCACCGCCCTGCCCCCTGCGACTGTCTCGGAACCTGTTGCGCAGTCTCTCGCGAAACGGTGAGCTTGTTCTTTAGACAGTCGCTGTATCGTCTATATTCGCTGCATCTCTGTCCGGTGCTGCGGGATCAGGCCCTCTGTCTCCCTCCACAGCCCTGCCCCCTGCGACTGTCTCAGAGCCTGTTGCCCAGTCTCTCGCAAAGCGGTAAGCTCCAACTTTTGAGTCGACTCGAAAGTCACCTCTTGCAAAGCGGTAAGCTCCTTTCTGGAGACGTCTCTGTCTATTCCATATTCGCTGCACCTCTATCAGTGCCGTGGGTTTAGGAGGCCCTCTCTCCCCTCCTCTGTTCCTGCTCCCTGCGACTGTCTCGGGCACTGTTGCTCACCTTGCAAAACGGTGGGCTCTTGTGTGTGCTTCTTTGTTTCACCTCTGAGAAATCTCCAAACTCTCCCTCTACAGCCCTGCCCCCTGCGACTGTTTTAGAGCCCGTTGTGCATTCCCTGACATGACAAATCGATGGCTCTCGTGTGTGCTTCTTTGACATCTCAGAACCTGATCACTTCTGAGAATCCTTTAAGAAAATCTCCCTTCATTGCCCTGTCCCCTGCCTCTCTCCCCCTCCCCCTCCCCTTCCTCTCCCTCTCCCCCTCCCCCTCCCCCTCCCCCTCCCCCTCCCCCTCCCCCTCCCCTCCCCCTCCCCCTCCCACGCACTCAGCCTGGCAACCCGCACAGTTCTATTTTTCGTGCGCCACGCCGCGCTGGTGCGGCCGCTATCAGAGGCAGGGCTGTTGAGGCTGGCGAGGGACAGCACGCTCCTCCTTTTTTTCCCTCTTCCCTTAATACGATATCCACTTTCTCTGCGCCCTTTCCCCCTCCCCTTCCCACTCCCCCTCCCCCTGCCCTCTCCCTATTCTCTCCTCCCCCCTCAGCCTGGCATCCCGCACTCTGCTCTTCTTCGTGCGCCACGCATCACTTGTACGACCGCTGTCAGAGGCGGGGCGGCTGAGGCTGGCGAGGGACATGGGCGAGCTGGAGTTCGCCGTGGGGCAGCACCTCTTCCCCACACACGCCCTCGGCGCCTCCTACCGTGCTCTCCGCGCCTTCCGCCCTCTGCTCTTCGTGGACCTGGAGAAGATCCCCACCAGCTCACTGCTACAGGTCAGTCAGTCTGGTAATTGTAATGAGAGTCTCTGCATTAGTATAGAGGTCGCATCCCAGTGGGGCAGCATCTCTTTCCCACACACGCCCTCAGGGCCTCCTACCGCGCCCTCCGCGCCTTCCGCCCGCTGCTTTTCGTGGACCTGGAGAAGATTGCAACCAGCTCGCTGCTGCAGGTGCGCCCATTGGTTGTAACAAAGGTGGTTACCAATGTGCCAGTGCTGGTCTACTGCGATTAAGGAGTTGGCATCACAGTCAGGCGAGGGACATGGGCGAGCTTGAGTTTGCAGTGGGCCAGCGTCTATTCTAGTTTTGAGTCGACTAAAAACTAGGCTCATCACACACGGATTTTGAGTCGACTCAAAACTAGGCTCATCACACACGGATTTTGAGTCGGCTCAAAACTAGGCTCATCACACACGGATTTTGAGTCGACTCAAAACTAGGCTCATCACACACGGATTTTGAGTCGACTAAAAACTAGGCTCATCACACACGGATTTTGAGTCGACTCAAAACTAGGCTCATCACACACGGATTTTGAGTCGACTCAAAACTAGAGTTTGCAGTGGGCCAGAGTCTATTCCCTACACATAATAGGGGTTTAGGGAAGACCTCCGTAATCCTCCTATCGCGCCCTCCGTGCCTTCCGCCGTCTGCTCTTCGTAGACCTCGAGAAGATCCCCACCAGCTCACTGCTGCAGGTGCGTCCACTGGTTGTAACATATGTTAAATTTCCCGCTTATTAATTTCAAACGGACGTCCAAAGTTTGATGGATTGACAGAAACCCGAATCAATTTAAGTCCGTACGCGGTCTATGGCAAAGCCTGTTGTGCCACTTATACATGTTACCTTTGCACCCACACACACCCTCGTGCCCTCTGCACCTTCACGCCCCTTCACGCCCCTTCTGTTCCTGGACCTTTAAAATATCTCAACCAGCCTTCTCTGTCCTCTCACTCCTGCTCTACAATGAAGGGGTTCTTTTGAAACCTCTCAAAACTGTTCACTCACTCCCGCTCTCCCCACTTGCTCTCATGTCTCCCCTCGCCCATTCTACCCAGGTCCTCCCCCCAAGCGTTGTCCTGCACCACCTCTTCTTCCGCGCGCCCCCGAGATGCTCTCCCCATTCACCTGCTCGTTGCCTCACTATAATTTTCCCCCTTCTTCTCCCCCGGACCCCCCTACTCACCCCCCCAGGAGACTTTTGAGTCGACTCAAAAGTCACCCCATTCACCTGCTCGTTGCCTCGCTATAATTTTCCCCCTTCTCCCCCCAGACCCCCCTACTCACCCCCTTCACCTTCTCTTTGCCTCACTTGGACCCCACCATTCCCCCTGACAGGACCTCCCCCCAAGCGTTGTCCTGCACCACCTCTTCTTCCGCGCGCCCCCGAGATGCTCTCCCCATTCACCTGCTCGTTGCCTCACTATTATTTCCCCCCTTCTCCCCCCGGACCCCCCTACTCACCCCCCCAGGACCTCCCCCCAAGCGTTGCCCTGCACCACCTCTTCTCCCGCGCGCCCCCCGAGCTGCTCTCCCCGTTCACACGCATTCAGCAGCCCCCAGCACGCTACTCGCTCTGGCTGGACCAGCACTCGCAGCAGCAGGAGGAGCAACTTTTGCACACAACGCACCCACTTCCCCTGTGCTTTTGCTCCTTCCGCCAGGTTTTGTCACTCCATTCACTCCCGTTGCCCCCTCTTGCTCTCCCTCTCCCTCCCCCGCAGGACCTCCCTCCAAGCGTTGTCCTGCACCACCTCTTCTCCCGCGCGCCCCCTGAGCTGCTCTCCCCATTCACACGCATTCAGCAGCCTCCAGCGCGCTACTCGCTCTGGCTGGACCAGCACTCGCAGCAGCAGGCGTGGCAGGGCATCAAGGCGTCATTAGACGATTATGTGGGGAGTGTGAAGGCGAGGGGTGGGAAGGAGTTTCACCCGGTTTATGCTGTGATGCTGCAGCTGGGGCAGATGCTGTTGGTGGGAGGTAACGAGGGCAAGTAGTGCTCCCTCTGGCTTTTTTCGGGGCCCCTCAAAATAGCACTCACTCTGGCTGGACCAGCACTAGCAGCAGCAGGCGTGGCAGGGCATCAAGTCGTCATTAGACGATTACGTGGGGAGTGTGAATGCGAGGGGTGGGAAGGAGTTTCACCCAGTGTATTTGGTGATGCTGCAGCTGGGGCAGGCTCTGCTGGCAGGAGGCAACGAGGGCAAGTAGTTGCATTAGTGGCATTCGTGCCATCTGCTGTTAGGTTCGGAATGTCCCAGAACTGGCGGGAGTTCAAGTTTGGTAGGTGCTGATGGCACAGTGGTAGGGGCAGCGAGATGCTGTGATGAGTTGCTCTGCATACACTCTCACTGGTATATATTCATCAAAACATATTACAACAAAGTGCACAACCTCTCTGGATTTGCCTCTAGATTTAGATTACAACACTTGCGAACCAACCAACAAACCCTCCTGCCATGTCTCTCATGCATCTCACTCAACCATGTGAAACAGAAGACGTCATGAGGCTTCTGTCTCAACACAACATCGCAGCAACCAGCCCACGTCCACACTTTGCCTTGTCGAAGGAGAGCAGCACGCGGAAGTTGACTTTTGAGTCGACTCAAAAGTCAGAAGACGTCATGAGGCTTCTGTTCTGTCTCAACACAACATCGCAGCAACCAGCCCATGTCCACACTTTGCCTTGTCGAACGAAAGCAGCGCGCGGAAGCCCGACCACGGCTGGTCCCAGATCTCCGCCACGTAATCAGTCAGCGGTGCGACTGCGCGGCGCCCCAGGGAGTTGCTCGGTGAGGACTGTGTGACGCGCAGAATGATTTGCCACTTGTCGCCGTCCACCACCTTGTGCGACGCCGCCTTGACAGAGCGGAACTTGAGGCTTGATTTCTGGTAGGGTGGGGTGGGGTGGTGTGGGGTGGGGTGGGGTGGGGGTGAGTTACCGCAGCACGATTTGCCACTTGTCGCCATCCACCACCTTGTGCGACGCCGCCTTGACAGAGCGGAACTTGAGGCTTGACTTCTGGTAGGGTGGAGTGGGGGGAAGGGAATGGGATGTTTCCGTTGTGCCACACTATTATTCCAGGGAAGGTACGTCTTCCTTGTCATGATTTGATTTCGAGATAAGCACTGATGGCGGAAAAGCAAGAATGACGAGAAAGAACACATGGCGGGAAAGCAATGATAGCGAAAAAGCAATGACCACGAAAACAATGATGGCGCGAAAGCAATAATAGCGAGAAAAGTTGCTCGTGCTACCTGTGTCTTGTTCTGCTCGTCCACGGTGAATCTGTCCAAAGCCTCCACGTCCTTACTTGTAGCCGCGTGTGTGTTTGGGTCGAGTTGGAAGCCATGATGTCGAGAAAGCATCTTGCCTCTTCTGCGTACCTGTTGCTTGTTCTGCTCGTCGACGGCGAATCTGGCCAACGTCTCCATGTTCTTATTCGTCGCCGCGTTTGAGTTGAGTCCCCTTGAAAACAATCATGACCAGAGAGGCTCTTCGACGTACCTGTTTCTTGTTCTGCTCGTCGACGGCGAATCTGGCCAAAGCTTCCATGTTCTTACTCGTCGCCGCGTCTTTCACGGTGGTCCAGGGGCCAGGAAGGCCAGATGCCGCGGCGCACGGAAACGAGGAGAGGAGCGACACGACGACGACGACTGCGGTAACGGCAAGCACGGCGTGCTTAGGGTTCAGACCGTGACTGGCGATGCGCTGACCCATGATTGGTCGTTAGGGACTCCCTGAAGATCGGATACCGGGATAGGAAGAATGATAGGATCGATAGGATTGATAAGAGTCAAGAGGACATAAAAAAAGTTCTCCCTCCTTAGCCGGAAATTCTTGCAAATTATACCGCATATGATCCGCCAGCTAGTCGGAAACGGCTGGTTCCTGCTGACGGTGAGCAGATTTATTGGTTGGACCATGGCTGCTCTATGGAACAGCAATAAGTGCTGGTTCGCTGGTGTCATAACTCTTATTCGACCAATAAACTAGCGACACAACGACTGCTTGCGGATGCGTGTAATTAGCTGCTGGCCAGTAACTAGCGCCGTGAATTATCTACGAACCGAGTTTGCTCGGCCATTATCTCCGATACTCAGATTTTGCCTGAGGGCGTTCTCAGGTGTAATCACCAACAGAAACACAGTTTCTCGATATAGTGTGAAGCTATTCTGTCTCATGTTTGTAAACAGTCACTCAAAAAAAGGAAGTCTAGCACTTGCAAAAAATAAATCTAATGCCCGTAGCGAACCTAAATGTTTTCCGGGAAGGATCAACCCTAAACACCGAAAGCCTCCAAATATTTTGGAAAACATATTGCAACCCACTTGGCATAATACCCACATCGGAAAGGGATGCGACTCGGGAGGCATCAACCCTAAAAACAATGCTAATTTCCGTGTTTAGGATTGACCCCTCTCGAAAATGCATCCAGGTTCCCTAGGGGTTTTATTTTTTTCTGCCATGCCCGAATAGGTCTCGGTAGCGTCGTCTAGTGCTTTCGGTAGCGTTGTTTAGCGGTCGGTTGCGCTACTGAGCACTACCAAGTGAATTATATGGGCTTCATTCTCTTACTACCTTAATTTCCGTACATATATCCAGGTCGGGAGGGTAGAGTAGATGGTTTTGTTTTTTGTCACTTCCTAATGAGTTCGACCAGCGTGAGAAATGTGACTAAAAAGCGATGACCAGTCAACGTTGAGAAAGTCCAGGTTGATTACACCTGAGAACACGCTCAGGCGAAATCTGAGTATCGGAGATAATGGCCGGAGTTTGCTTTGCAAACGCGCAAGATGGCAGCTGATAGGCTACCGCGTGTTGTCCTGGCTCGGCAAACGCTATTCACGGCGGGTCCTGCGCGTTCGTTTGCGGTTCATCAGTCGTGGCGCAAGACGGTGCACAGCGGTTATCAGGCTTCACCGTTTCGCACCGTGACGCAACAGGAGTAACCGCACAGAACGTAGTCAGCCAAGTTCAAATGTGAATGCGAGTGAACGCGCAAGATGGCAGCTGATAGGCTACTCCGTGGAAGTGCAAGCTCGGCAACACCAAATGCTCGCCTGCCCGAACGGGTAGTACGGGGCGGCGGGTGCGGAGCGGAGGGATTGTGATAGTGATCGACTCTAGAGTAATGTGACTCGGCAGGCAATTCAATTCGAAAATCACCTCCACTTCTGTCACAAGATAAAAAAATTGGCGCGGAAGTGTACAGAGGACAATGACACCTAACAATGTTACAAGATACTTAGATTGGTTTTCTGTTACGTTGTTCCAATTTTCACTAAAGCAACATCCTCTCGCCACCTTAGCCTTGGGAATCAAGAAAGCCGGTACGTGTTCCCCTTATTATATTTCAATACAGAATGCACATTTTTACCAGCACAGTGGTATAGGACTAAGCAGAGGCGGCACACTTCACACTACAGTGCCATACATCCAGCCCACAACAGCCTACAACAGCTAAACAACTGCTAAACTCTGTAAGTTTGCTTGAACTTTCACCCTTGTCTCGCTTCTACCCTGTATACTTGCCAAGGAGAGCACCTCGTCAAAGCTCGCCTGTATTTTGAAATGCCTCAAGAGTCAGCAATCAGTGCAATCAAGCCGCCGCTCATTTCTTCTTGGCAAAGGAGACCAGCTTGAGAGAACCCGCCAACGCCGGCTGTTTCACCGCCAACGTCTGCCCACCGCCCACCGGCTGCGCTCCGCCCGACGTCTGCGCTCCGCCCGACGTCTGTCCGTCTCCCACCGGCTGTGCTACCCCCGCCGGCTGTCCATCTCCCACTGCCGGCTGCGCTCCGCCTGACGACTGCCCATCCCCCACCACCGGCCCTTGTACAAACGGCTGTACTGCCAGGTGTGCTACCCCCGTAGGCTGCTTTGCCGCTGCTGTAGGTTTCTCGAAAACCTCGGTCACGTAGGTGGTCAGGGGTGGGTTGATGCGGATGTGCCCGGTGTTCGCTGCTGGGGCGACGGCTTGCAGAGTGATGCTCCACTTGGTGCCGGCTCCCACCTGGCTCCTGGCACTCTCGACTGAAATTAACCTGAGGCGCGCTTTCTGGTGCGGTGGGTTGGGGCGGTGTGGAGTGGGGTGGGGTGGGGTGGGGTGGGAAGGAAGAAAAGAGGCTTGTGATGCTCCACTTGGTGCCGGCAACCACCTGGCTCTTGGCACTCTCGACCGAAATCAACCTGAGGCGCGTGTTCTGAGGGAGTGGGGTGGGGTGGGTTGGGGCGGGGTGGGATTGGGTGGGTAAGGAATGAAAGCACTTGAGCCTTGTCACGGGGCATCGTGACAAGGCAACTGCAGCCTTCAGGAAGACGAACCTGGGGTTCCTGTTCTGGCGGGGTGAAGTGCGGTGGGGGGTTGGGGAGGGGAGGGGAGCGAGGAGGGGAGGGGAAGGAAGTACTAAAGGGCTTACATGCCAGTAAGTGAGGGTTCGTTAGAAGCAGCCATGACGTGATACTGTAACACGTGGAACCTGAGGGTCGTGTTCTGGTGTTGTGGGGCGGGGGATGAGGAGGGGGGGAGAGTAGAGGCTTGTGGCCGCCATTGGCGTTGCAACAAGGCGAGACTTGACCGAGAGGATATTCGGCTCGGGATCTGGCGGGGTGGGGTGAGGAGGGAATGGGAGGAAAAAATTCTGAGGCACCTCAACAGACAGTGGTTACTGAAGGCTCTGGTACTGAGACGTCTCCAACACATATGATTATTAGGAAATTTCTATATGATCCAGCGTCTAGGGTTTCGGTTTTTTTTATATATATAATCCAGCGTCTTTCTTGTTGTGTGCGTGGACGGCGAAGTTTGCCAACTCAGTCCTCATTCGTCGCCAAGTCTTTCAGGTGTTTCTTAGGCCGTTAAAAATGTTATTTTCTAAGTCAAATGCATGAAAGCAATAACGGCGACCAACGTTTCTTTAAGTACCTGTTTCTTGTTGTACGCGTCGACGGCGAAGCTGGCGAGGTCCGCCACGTGCTGATCCGATGCCGCGTTTTTCACGGTAGACCAACCGCCAGCACGCGGAGTTGCCGCCGCAGCCGACGGAATCGCGGAGAGGAGAGAAACGACGACGATAGCGACTGCTGCCACGGCAAACACGGCGAGATTAACGTGACTAGCGATGCGCCGACCCATGATTGGTTGTTCGTGATATCGGACGAGTATGATAAAAGGAAAGACGGGTTTATATGAGACAGAAGGCTATTAGAAAAGCAAATCACTCCTGTATGCAATTACGGATTGCTGTTCCTAACCGTTCACTCTCTGCCAGTTTGTAGTGCTCCATGAAATATGCCAGCTAGTGCCAAACTGCTTGACTATGAATGGCATTATTGCTCGGGTCACGGCTGCTATGCGGGAGAGCGGAAAGTGCGGGGTTGCCAGCGCCATCTTTCCGGTTTGCATAGGGAACGCGCGGAACGACGACCGATTAGCTGATGCATGCAAGTACCACTCGCCAGCGCCATGAAAAAGGAGCTTGCAAACGCCCAAAACGGCAACGGATTGGCTGCTACACGCAAATGGTGCCTCGCCAGCGCCATAACTCGAAATGTTCTTCCGACTGTGAACGCGCAAAATGGTAGATGATAGGCTAGTGCGTGTGCCATGGATTCAGTCCGTGGTTTTGGCTGTGATGTGAACCCGCAAAACGCGGCTGCTGCTGAGGGGGGAATAAACTTATTGGAGCTGATCCGAGTAAGGGCACGTTCTGTCCGAGTCAAGAGACTTTGGTTTCCGTGCTTGACACGAAGTCGGACGACCCAAAGAGACGGATCCACGATTTTATGACAGGCACTTCGAGAGTTCTTGACCCGAATAGAGGCTGGCTCGACGTTCCACACGAAAACGCCCTAAAATGATGTGGTTGACAAAAAGTCGTTGTTATTTGATCCCCCTTACAGTGAGCGCACAATTCAGGGCTGCTTCTGAGAAATAGCATTCTGAGCTCCTTAGAGTAAATTAAAATTTCGTAAATATTTACTGCTAATGTTGTCTCTGAGCGTACATCTTGAGAATGTAGAGTAATGATAAGGCTGAGAACATATTTTTCGTGGTCAGTATTGGCCGGATTAGGGTAATTGAATTATATTGATTTGCACTTGCCCATATCTACATCCTAGCATTACTCTGAATTGGCAATAGCGAGTATATATTCCTCACGATTTTTTCACGACTGACCGAAGGCTTCTCGAGTGTTGGCTTTAGCACAAAGGCAGGAAGGGGAAGTAGGCACTCCGCAGGAACAGACCGCTTCTGTAACTAGCCGCTTTTGACGGCGGAGAGTGGTTTAGTGCGGCACGAGAGGGAGAGACTGCGAGAATCGAACAACGGAGCATTTGAAAAGCATCGGCGCCGCGCAATCGTGCGTAACCGACGCGGTAGGCTTGGCGGTCCACGGATCGGCTTGGTGCGATAAGAGGCTTGGCTTTTTACACTCGACTAGAAGAAAACACGACGAAGGAAGAAAAGCCTACAGCGGCTCAAGAGGCAACGCGGGGAGAGATCTCGCTTCGCTCGCCCTTGAAAGGCGACGAGGGAGAGAAGAAGAGCAAGGAGCCATGGCGCAGATGGTTCCGCTTGATAACTCCCTCATAAATCTCGCCTCCCTCAGGTACGGCCTCCCTCAAGTACCGCCTCCCCCAGGTAATGCTTCCCAGAAGGTAGTGCCTCCTTCAGGCAATGCCACCCTCAGGTAATGCCTCCCTCAGGTACTGCCTTCCTCAGGTGTTGCCTCCCTCAGGTGCTGCCTCCCTCAGGTGCTGCCTCCCCCAGGTGATGCCTCCCAGAAGGTAGTGCCTCCTTCAGGTAATGCCTCCCTCTGGTGCTGCCGCCCTCAGGTTCTGCCTCCTTCAGGTGTTGCCTCCTTCAGGTACTGCCTCCTTCTGGTGTTGCCTCCTTCAGGTACTGCCTCCTTCAGGTGCTGCCTCCTTCAGGTGTTGCCTCCTTCAGGTACTGCCTCCTTCTGGTGTTGCCTCCTTCAGGTACTGCCTCCTTCAGGTGCTGCCTCCTTCAGGTGTTGCCTCCTTCAGGTGCTGCCTCCTTCAGGTGTTGCCTCCTTCAGGTGCTGCCTCCTTCAGGTGTTGCCTCCTTCTGGTGTTGCCTCCTTCAGGTACTGCCTCCTTCTGGTGTTGCCTCCTTCAGGTACTGCCTCCTTCAGGTGCTGCCTCCTTCAGGTGTTGCCTCCTTCAGGTGCTGCCTCCTTCAGGTGTTACCTCCTTCAGGTGCTGCCTCCTTCAGGTGTTGCCTCCTTCAGGTGCTGCCTCCTTCAGGTGCTGCCTCCTTCAGGTGTTGCCTCCTTCAGGTGCTGCCTCCTTCAGGTGCTGCCTCCTTCAGGTGTTGCCTCCTTCAGGTGCTGCCTCCTTCAGGTGTTACCTCCTTCAGGTGCTGCCTCCTTCAGGTGTTGCCTCCTTCAGGTGCTGCCTCCTTCAGGTGCTGCCTCCTTCAGGTGTTGCCTCCTTCAGGTGCTGCCTCCTTCAGGTGCTGCCTCCTTCAGGTGTTGCCTCCTTCAGGTGCTGCCTCCTTCTGGTACTGCCTCGAACTGCCTCGAACTACCTCCCCCTCATGTACTCAGCTAGAAACTGCCTCAGTTTAAAGCTCGCGTCTCATATTTTTATCCGTTTTACACTTGAGAGCGTTTAACACCTGGTTGGGTTCCGTGACTGGTTGACGAATGACAAAATCTGTGACGAGCTGGGGTGCGATTCTGGTGGAACCAATCATGGACATGCAAACCCAACCGAGCTTTAAGGTACTACCTGGCGCATTGGCACCCTCCCAGGTAAGGTGTCCCTCGAGGTTACTATCCTCTCCTCCCCCCACTCTCCCTCAAGGTATTGTCCTCTCCTGCCCACCACCCCACCCCCCCGCTCCCCCCTCTCTCTCCTTCAAGGTATTATCCTTCTGCAACCCCCCCCTCCCATGCCCTTCCCTCTTTTTCCCTCCTATACCCCTCCCGCTATGTTTCTGTGTGACCTGACCCCCCTCCCCCACCATCCTCCACACCCTCCTCCACACCCTCCCCCTCCCTCCCGCCCTCTCCCCCCCCCCCCCTCCCCCCCCCCTCCCCCCTCTCCCTGTGTGCCTCCTGCGAGCAGAGCACACGCCAGTCAACGCCTCGTTGACGCCCTTGACTCTGTGAGTTGACCTGCGTTGACTGGTCTCACTCGTTGCTGCTCATCACCCTTACCAGTTCCAGCCGTCCCATTTTTTACTAGTAGCTTTCCGAACCCCCTTTTCAGTTTTGTCGTACACCTTTCATCTACGCTGACTAATATCCATCCCACCCTCCCACCCTCCCATCACCCCATCACCCCATCATCGCACACTTTCAGTTTTGCCGTGCACCTATCATCTATCCTCAACGCCCAAGCTACTACACTGTCCAATTTCCATCCCAACCTCTCATCATCCCGTCCCATCACCCCATCATCCCATTATCCCGCCATCTCCCATCCTATCGCATCCCATCCCATCCCACCGCATTCCACCAGGTGCCGGGCGGCAAGGCTCTAGTGCTGGATGCGTCTATCAGCGGCCCGCTCGCCTTCATTGCCCCCATCGCCCTCCTCAAGCTGGGCTCGGTGATGCTTCTGTCAGTCAGTTGGTCAGTTGGTCGATCCATGTGTTCACCATCAGTATACCCATCATCACTATCAGCGGTATTCGGGGACTGTAGGTTGGTCCCCCCCCTCCCACACGTCAATCAGCGGCCCACTCGCCTTCATTGCTCCCATCGCCCTCCTCAAGGTGGGCCCAGCGATGGTTGCGTTAGTCAGTTGGTCAGTTGGTCGATCCATGTGTTCACCATCAGTACACCCATCATCACTATCAGCGGTAGTTGGGGCCCGGTAGGGCAGTCCCCTCCCACTCGTCTATCAGCGGCCTGCTCGCTTTCATTGCTCCCATCTCTCTCCTAAAGGTGGGTGGGGTGGGCCCCTCAAGCCCAGCCATATACGCTTTGCTGCTCTCCCTCTCCCAACTCCATTTCCGCACCCCATTCCCCCACTACATTCCCCCACTCCATTCCCCCACTCCATTTTCCCACTCCACTTCCCCACTCCATTTCCCCCACTCCACGTCCCCATTTCGTTCCCTCACCCCGCTTTCCCGCTTCATTCCCCCACTCCGTTCTGCCACGTCTTTCTCCACTACTGCCCCCACTCACTCCATTCCTCTTATCCAATCCGTTCCTCCCACTCTCCTCTTCCCTGTTCTCCCTGTCCGTTCGTTACAGGAACACGGAGTCGAGAATCTGTTCCACATCACATCATATATAAGCGCCTAAAAAAATCTCCACCTCCCTTTGCACTTCTTCTGCTCGTTACAGGAACACGGAGTGGAGAACCTGTTCCACATCAGCGCCGAACCCATCCAATCACAGTGCTCCACCGTCCTCTACCTCCTGCGCCCCAATCCGCTTCTCATTCGCTGGATCACACGCCAGGTACAGCCACTTTGTATCCTACTGCATTCTACTAGTACCGCTTGGTACCGTTCTCTACCTGCTGTGACCCAACCCACTCCTCATTCGCTGGATCACACGCCAGGTACAGCGACTAAGTATCTTACTGCATTCTACTAGTACCGTTTGGTCCCGTTCTCTACCTGCTGTGACCCAATCCACTCCTCATTCGCTGGATCACACGCCAGGTACGAGGTACTTCCAGCTACCGCATTTTATTGGTACCTGCTCAGACCACACTCTACCTCTGCAGTCTACCCCCGCCCCTTCCATTTTTGCGCTCTTGTTTGCAGTCTTGTCTTCTCCCCACATGCCACGCTCCACCAGGTGCCTACACAAGCACAGTGCTCACTAACGCGTGCAGACTAGGTCCTGCTCTCTGCGCTTGTGTAGGCCCTTCATTCAACCTTCTTCCCCTTTCGTTTTTACATCCCTTCTACACCTTCCCCCCTTCGGAATGCCGTCAATCCCACCAGGTGCGAGCAGACGAGGACGAGGGCGTCACTCGCAGCTACTCACTCCACTTCATTCCCAGATGTGATGCGATCTGTAACAGGGTACGTATGAAAACATTGTCTGTGTGTTGGGCTTGGGGGTAGGGAAGGTGGAGGGTTAGGGTTTGTGCATGCAAGGTGCCTCAAAAGTGTGCCTGTTGTCTGTGCATCCAAGGGTACGTCTACTGTTGCACCCCACGCACCATACATCCGCAGATTCTGGAACAGAAGGGCTCGTGGACAACCTTTGATTGAGTCGCCTCAAAAGGAACACTGTTGTGACCTGTGTCTATTTCTTTTCGCCCCACACCACACACCACACACCACACATCACAAACCACAAACCACACACCACACACCACACATCACAAACCACAAACCACACACCACACACCACACATCACAAACCACAAACCACACACCACACACCACACATCACAAACCACAAACCACACACCACACACCACACATCACAAACCACAAACCACACACCACACACCACACATCACAAACCACAAACCACACACCACACACCACACATCACAAACCACAAACCACACACCACACACCACACATCACAAACCACAAACCACACACCACACACCACACATCACAAACCACAAACCACACACCACACACCACACATCACAAACCACAAACCACACACCACACACCACACATCACAAACCACAAACCACACACCACACACCACACATCACAAACCACAAACCACAAACCACACACCACACACCACACACCACAAACCACACACCACACACCACACACCACACACCACACATCACAAACCACAAACCACACACCACACACCACACATCACAAACCACAAACCACACACCACACACCACACACCACACATCACAAACCACAAACCACACACCACACACCACACATCACAAACCACAAACCACACACCACACACCACACATCACAAACCACACACCACACACCACACACCACACACCACACACCACACATCACACACCACACATCACAAACCACAAACCACACACCACACACCACACATCACAAACCACAAACCACAAACCACACACCACAAACCACACACCACAAACCACACACCACACACCACACATCACAAACCACACACCACACACCACACACCACACACCACACATCACACACCACACATCACAAACCACAAACCACACACCACACACCACACATCACAAACCACAAACCACACACCACACACCACACATCACAAACCACAAACCACACACCACACACCACACACCACAAACCACACACCACAAACCACACACCACACACCACACATCACAAACCACACACCACACACCACACACCACACACCACACACCACACATCACAAACCACAAACCACACACCACACACCACACACCACAAACCACACACCACACATCACAAACCACAAACCACACACCACACACCACACACCACAAACCACACACCAAACCACACACCACACACCACACATCACAAACCACACACCACACACCACACACCACACACCACACACCACACACCACACATCACAAACCACAAACCACACACCACACACCACACATCACAAACCACAAACCACACACCACACACCACACACCACAAACCACACACCACAAACCACACACCACACACCACACATCACAAACCACACACCACACACCACACACCACACACCACACACCACACATCACACACCACACATCACAAACCACAAACCACACACCACACACCACACATCACAAACCACAAACCACACACCACACACCACACATCACAAACCACAAACCACACACCACACATCACACACCACACATCACAAACCACAAGCCACACACCACACACCACACATCACAAACCACAAACCACACACCACACACCACACATCACAAACCACAAACCACACACCACACACCACACATCACAAACCACAAACCACACACCACACACCACACATCACAAACCACAAACCACAAACCACACACCACACACCACACACCACAAACCACACACCACACACCACACACCACACACCACACACCACACATCACAAACCACAAACCACACACCACACACCACACATCACAAACCACAAACCACACACCACACACCACACACCACACATCACAAACCACAAACCACACACCACACACCACACATCACAAACCACAAACCACACACCACACACCACACACCACACATCACAAACCACAAACCACACACCACACACCACACACCACAAACCACACACCACAAACCACACACCACACACCACACATCACAAACCACACACCACACACCACACACCACACACCACACATCACACACCACACATCACAAACCACAAACCACACACCACACACCACACATCACAAACCACAAACCACACACCACACACCACACACCACAAACCACACACCACAAACCACACACCACACACCACACATCACAAACCACACACCACACACCACACACCACACACCACACACCACACATCACACATCACACACCACACATCACAAACCACAAACCACACACCACACACCACACATCACAAACCACAAACCACACACCACACACCACACACCACAAACCACACACCACAAACCACAGACCACACACCACAAACCACACACCACAAACCACACACCACACACCACACATCACAAACCACACACCACACACCACACACCACACACCACACATCACAAACCACAAACCACACACCACACACCACACATCACAAACCACAAACCACACACCACACACCACACATCACAAACCACAAACCACACACCACACACCACACACCACAAACCACACACCACAAACCACACACCACACACCACACATCACAAACCACACACCACACACCACACACCACACACCACACACCACACACCACACATCACACACCACACATCACAAACCACAAACCACACACCACACACCACACATCACAAACCACAAACCACACACCACACACCACACACCACAAACCACACACCACAAACCACACACCACACACCACACATCACAAACCACACACCACACACCACACACCACACACCACACACCACACACCACACACCACACATCACACACCACACATCACAAACCACAAACCACACACCACACACCACACATCACAAACCACAAACCACACACCACACACCACACATCACAAACCACAAACCACACACCACACACCACACATCACAAACCACAAACCACACACCACAAATCACACACCACACATCACAAACCACAAACCACACACCACACACCACACATCACAAACCACAAACCACACACCACACACCACACATCACAAACCACAAACCACACACCACACACCACACACCACAAACCACACACCACAAACCACACACCACACACCACACATCACAAACCACACACCACACACCACACACCACACACCACACATCACACACCACACATCACAAACCACAAACCACACACCACACACCACACATCACAAACCACAAACCACACACCACACACCACACATCACAAACCACAAACCACACACCACACACCACACACCACAAACCACACACCACAAACCACACACCACACACCACACATCACAAACCACACACCACACACCACACACCACACACCACACACCACACATCACAAACCACAAACCACACACCACACACCACACATCACAAACCACAAACCACACACCACACACCACACATCACAAACCACAAACCACAAACCACACACCACACACCACACACCACAAACCACACACCACACACCACACACCACACACCACACACCACACACCACACACCACACATCACAAACCACAAACCACACACCACACACCACACATCACAAACCACAAACCACACACCACACACCACACACCACACATCACAAACCACAAACCACACACCACACACCACACATCACTAACCACAAACCACACACCACACACCACACATCACAAACCACAAACCACACACCACACACCACACATCACAAACCACAAACCACACACCACACACCACACACCACACATCACAAACCACAAACCACACACCACACACCACACACCACAAACCACACACCACAAACCACACACCACACACCACACATCACAAACCACACACCACACACCACACACCACACACCACACATCACACACCACACATCACAAACCACAAACCACACACCACACACCACACATCACAAACCACAAACCACACACCACACACCACACACCACAAACCACACACCACAAACCACACACCACACACCACACATCACAAACCACACACCACACACCACACACCACACACCACACACCACACATCACACATCACAAACCACAAACCACACACCACACACCACACATCACAAACCACAAACCACACACCACACACCACACATCACAAACCACAAACCACACACCACACACCACACACCACAAACCACACACCACAAACCACACACCACGCACCACACATCACAAACCACACACCACACACCACACACCACACACCACACACCACACATCACAAACCACAAACCACACACCACACACCACACATCACAAACCACAAACCATACACCACACACCACACATCACAAACCACAAACCACACACCACACACCACACACCACAAACCACACACCACAAACCACACACCACACACCACACATCATAAACCACACACCACACACCACACACCACACACCACACATCACACACCACACATCACAAACCACAAACCACACACCACACACCACACATCACAAACCACAAACCACACACCACACACCACACACCACAAACCACACACCACAAACCACACACCACACACCACACATCACAAACCACACACCACACACCACACACCACACACCACACATCACACACCACACATCACAAACCACAAACCACACACCACACACCACACATCACAAACCACAAACCACACACCACACACCACACAGCACAAACCACAAACCACACACCACACACCACACATCACAAACCACAAACCACACACCACACACCACACATCACAAACCACAAACCACAAACCACACACCACACACCACACACCACAAACCACACACCACACACCACACACCACACACCACACATCACAAACCACAAACCACACACCACACACCACACATCACAAACCACAAACCACACACCACACACCACACACCACACATCACAAACCACAAACCACACACCACACACCACACATCACAAACCACAAACCACACGCCACACACCACACACCACACATCACAAACCACACACCACACACCACACACCACACACCACACATCACACACCACACACCACACATCACAAACCACACACCACACACCACACATCACAAACCACACACCACACACCACACATCCACTGCAGATTCTGGAGCAGGAGGGGTTGGTGGATGACCCGCGGGTGGCAGTGGGCGAGTATCCCCTCGAGATGATCCCCGTGGACCATGACCTGCTTGCTCTGGACCTCCATACCCTTTTTAAGGTGACTCCCGTACCCTTTATAAGGTGATTCTGGAGCAGGTGGATGACCCGCGGGTGGCAGTGGGAGATTATCCCCTCGAGATGATCCCTGTGGACCATGACCTGCTCGCACTGGACCTCCATACCCTCTATAAGGTGATTCTTTAGTCTTTATAAAGTGATTGTTGTCCCCTTTATGTGCCAATTCTGGAGCAAGATGGCAGTGGGCGAGTATCCCCTCGAGATGATCCCCGTGGACCATGACCTCCTTGCACTCGACCTCCATACCCTCTATAAGGTGATTCCAGTACCCGTTATAAGGCGAGGTGATTCTGAACTGCACGAATCCAATTCAGGACGTGCACGTGCACACAAACCACACCACTACGTTACCCTTCTCTCACCTTTCCATCTCTCCCACACCCCTCCCAAGCCCACCTCCCCCTGCGTCTGATCAATCCAGGACGTGAACGTGGACTCTACTATCCCCACCTCCACTGCGATAAGTCGAGTTTTGAGTCGACTCAGGACGTCCTGGGTTGATATTCGACTCAAAACTCGGAATATCAAGCCAGGACGTGAGCGTGGACTCTACTACCCCCACCTCCACTGCTTTACCACTCACCTTCCCATCTCTTTCCCTCTCCCTCCTGGCCGATTCAATCAATAAGTGCATAAGGACTTAAAACCCCACCTCTGCTTTACCTTTCCCGCACCATTCCATATCTCCCACCCTACCCTTTTTAGTGTTCCCTTACCTTTCCAATCTCTTCCCCACCCCTCTCTCCCCCCACCCCTCCCCGCCCCCCTGCCCCTTCTTGTTCTGAACTGCACTAATCCAATCCAGGGCATATACCTGGACTCAGACCCCGCCTCTCCTCTCCTTTACCTTCTCTCACCTTTCCATCTCTCTCACCTCCCACCCCACTTCCCTCCCCTCTGACCAATCCAATCCAGGATGTACACGTGGACTCAGACCCCACCTCCACTTTGCAAGTGGCGCGAGTGCTGGCTAATTTCCAGGTAATTTCCAGGTGACGATCTCAGCCGTTGAAGGTGGCAATCTCAGCTGTTGATGGTGATAATCCCAGCGTTGACAGCTCATTGCGGCTGTCGTAACTCACTCCTATGTTCGTTCATGGCTGGGATGCCAACTGATGTGCACAGCACTTAGCCAGGATGCCATTCCCAATGCCTCTCGCTTGATTCCTGTGCTTCGCTTGTTGAGGCGCCTAAAAAATGCCAACTGATGTGCACAGCACATAGCCGGGATGCCATTCCCAATGCCTCTCGCTTGATTCCTGTGCTTCTCTTGATTGATCACTGCTTTTCATTCTCTTGATTCCAGGTCATTTTCCTCGCCCTGTCTTCCGTGTTTGGCGTGCCACCAGTGCTGAAGGGCAAGGGCGTGGCAGCGCAGCGAGTGGCACAGGCCTTGAGTCAACTCATGAAGGAACAGAAATCCCACATGGCACCGGTAGGAGGTGTTATTTGAGGCGACTCAAAAGGCATCGTAGGCTAGACAGCCTACTTAGCTTGTTGCTCTAGTTTCTGGGACTCGTGTAACCTGGCTCTTGAGTTTCCTCGAGTTTGTTTCTCGTTTGCTTCAGCCCAGTGGGCTGAACAATTTACTGGAGTGTGGAATGTCTTGTGGCGTGGTGGAGTGGTGTGATGTGGGGCGCTGCGGTGTGGGGTGGAGCGGTGCGGTGTGGAGGGGAGCGGTTCGGTGTGGGGTGGTGCGGTGTGGTGTGGAGTGGTGGTGGCAGGTGGAGCATCCAAGCGTGGACATGATGGTGCTGATAGACCGACAGGTGGACATGGTGACGCCAGCATGCACTCAGCTCACATACGAAGGGCTGCTCGATGAGGTCAGCATTCCTTGATAGATGACGTCAGCACACCTTGATAGATGACGTCAGCACACCTTGATAGATGACGTCAGCACACCTTGATAGATGATGTCAGCATGCATTGATAGATGATGTCAGCATGCATTGATAGATGATGTCAGCATGCATTGATAGATGATGTCAGCATCCTTCTCTCTGCCGTCCAGCCATCTCTCGTCTCTCTCCTCTCCACCTCTCCTCCACCCAGCTTCTGCACACAGCAAGCACAGCAGGGGAGGAGGGTCTGGCAGTCATGGAAAATCACTGCTTAAGGCATCTCGTGGAAGCATCCTAACGCGCATCTACCTCTTTAATGCGCCTCTGTAACGCGTCAATTCATCTCTCCTCCCTCTCCCCCACCCAGCTCCTGCACATAATGAACGGAGCAGTGGAGGCAGATCGTGCAGTCATGGAAAGGGGAGGGAGATGACTTTTGAGGCGCCTGAAAAGTCATGGAAAGGGGAGGGAGATGACTTTTGAGGCGCCTGAAAAGTCATGGAAAGGGGAGGGAGATGACTTTTGAGGCGCCTGAAAAGTCATGGAAAGGGGAGGGAGATGACTTTTGAGGCGCCTGAAAAGTCATGGAAAGGGGAGGGAGATGACTTTTGAGGCGCCTGAAAAGTCATGGAAAGGGGAGGGAGATGACTTTTGAGGCGCCTGAAAAGTCATGGAAAGGGGAGGGAGATGACTTTTGAGGCGCCTGAAAAGTCATGGAAAGGGGAGGGAGATGCCTCGTCGTGCCTCTTCTGCCTGCAAAGCCTTTCTCTTCCCTCGAACTCTGTTCTTCCCTCTCTCTCCCTTTCCACGCAGATCCTGCACGTAGCAAACGGAGCAGTGAAGGTGGATCCGGCAGTCATGGAAAGTCGCCTTGTCATGGGGAGAAGTTAACACGCCTCTTCTGTGATTAAATCATCACTCTTGCTGTCCCATCGATTCATCTCTCATCTCTCCTCTCCCCCTCCCTTCAACGCAGCTGCTGCACGTAGCAAATGGAGCAGTGGAGGTGGACCCGGCAGTCATGGGGAATTTCTTCTTTGCAATGCTTTCCTCTGCCCTCTAATGTTCGCCTCTCCTTCCCCTCTCCTTCCCCTCTCTCATGTTCGCCTCTCCTTCCCCTCTCCTTCCCCTCTCTCATGTTCGCCTCTCCTTCCCCTCTCCTTCCCCTCTCTCATGTTCGCCTCTCCTTCCCCTCTCCTTCACCCACCCAGCTGCTGCACGTAGCAAACGGGGCAGTGGAGGTGGATCCGGCAGTCATGGGGGTGAAGTCTAACGCCAGGAAGATCAAAGTGCCTCTCAACTCCAAGTGAGTGAGAGGGCAGGAGGGGCCAAGAGTAGAGAACTGTTTAGAATAAAGGAGTATGTGGGTTGGCCACAACACGAAAATGCTGTTCGGCAGTGATGAGGGTGAAGTCTAACGCCAGGAAGATCAAAGTGCCTCTCAACTCCAAGTGAGTGAGGGAGCGAGGGGCTGTGGATTGAAAGTGTGAGAGTGTAGAATAGACGAGATGCGTATGTGCATTTTTTTCTAACGCTGGAGGGCTGTCCGATTTTGGGATAGAATGGCGAGAAGGCATGAGGGTAAGAAAAGCATGTTATATACCTGTATTGATGCTCCATGCTGAGAGGATCATGGAAAATATGGTTCAGACAGAATGGAGATCCTTGCGCCTTTGAGTCGACTCAAAAGCTTGCTTTGTGTGCTTCCGTCCTTCTCTGCTCCTTCTGTGAGTCAGCTCAACAGTAATTGAGCAAGTTGTGAAAGCTTAAATGCTTCATATGATATTGCCTTCCTCGCCCTCCTCACCTCACCCGGCTCTTTGCAGTGACAAGCTGTTTCAGGACCTTAGAGGCCGCAACTTTGGATCAGCAGCAGAGGTGAGGTGCTTCACATTGTATCACATCGCATAGAACCACATCACACCACACCACACCACATCGCATCACATCCCATTCCATCCCATCCCACCGCATCGCACCCACCACACCACATCACATCACATCACATCCCTCTGTTCCCTCTGTTCTCTCTGCCCCCTCTCTTCAGCTGCTGCGAGCCAAGGCAGTGGAGATGAAGTCAGAGTATGCCAACTTCAGGCAGAGGCCGCAGAGAGACGCATCGCCACTGCGCTCCGCTGCTCCGGGTGACCAAGCAGCTGCATCTGCTGCTGGCGTTGGCGGGGGAGAGCAGGTGAGGTCATGATGATGGTCTGTTGCTGCTGCTGCTGCTGCTGCTGCTGCTGCTGCTGCTGCTGCCTCCACCACTCGTGTGCACCTTTTGCACCCATCGGATCAGATCAGACGGTGCTAGCCAGCCAGAGTTCATTGCTCCAGATCGTTGCCATGACAATTCTCGTGCTCAAACACTCATACCTCGTTGTCCTCCTCTTTTCCTCCCACTGTTTTTATTGTTGTAAGTCTTGCACCTGTCGCCCATGACCTCTTGCACTTATTCCACTCAGACAGTGCCCTGGGTGATGGACTTTGCCAAGAAACGTTGTCCTCCTCTTTTCCTCGTTCACTCTTTCCCTCTCTCCTTTTTTGTGTCTCACCACCTGCTGCACCTGTTGCTCTCACAAGGTATCAGAGCTTAAGGACGTTTTCAAGAAGCGATGCTCGCCTCTTTCCTCTTTTCCTTTCTATGTCTCAACACACGTTGTTGCACATGATTAATCTTCATTCTCTCAGACAGTATCGGAGCTCAAGGACTTTGTCAAGAAATTCAACGTGCTGCTAGAACTTACAGTGAGATCTGAGATCATTCTTTCTTTCTTCGACCACTTGCTTTTAGACGATAGAGGCTTAACCCTTTTGCAACATTGTGTGCGAGCTTTTGCCGACACTGTCCCTCAATATGAATGTGGTGTTTTTATTTGATCGTGGTAAAATCATTGCTTTGTTGACCTTGTGCTACTCTGTTCTTCTTACCTCTCCTCTCTCTCTCTTTTTTTTTTTTTCTTTCTTCTTCTCTTCTCATCCTTTCCATCTCCCATCTTGCCCCCTATGCTCCCCCCCAGCGTCACACAAACCTAGCAGGGCACATATCGCAGGTGACCAACAGGTGACCAACCGGCCTGCCTTTGGCGCTCTGATCTCCACGGAGCAGGCCATTCTTGAAGCACGGTCCATCGACTCGTACGTGCATGACTCGTGTGGCGCTCCATCCAGTGCACATGCTCCATCGTGTGTGGTGCTGGTGCTGAGCCACGTATATACTCCTTTGTGCACATGCACTTGTGACTGCAGCGTGTGTGAGTACATTGAGGTGACTTTTGAGTCACCTCAAAAAATGACTCGTATGACGCTCCGTCGAGTGCTTTGTGTGTCAGAGGAACGTCCCATGAGCACGGTGCTGTGTCTTCTCTCCCTTGTCTACCTTGCACTTGTATGTGTGTACGTGCATCCACGTGGGTGACTGCAGGGCGTGTGAGTACATAGAGGACGCCATGGCACAGGGACATCCCATGAGCACAGTGTTACGCCTCCTCTCCCTTGTCTCCCTCACCAATGGCGGCATTCCCAAGGCACGCTTCGACCACCTCAGGTACACCGTGTGAATCGAGACGAGGCCTGAGGTGCCTTTTGAGGCGTATCAAAGCGCGATATTGCGTCTCCTCTGCCTGCTCTCCCTCACCAATGGCGGTATTCCCAAGGAACGCTTTGACGGCCTTCAGGTACACCGCGTGCGAAAGGGATGGGTTCGAACCTGTTCTAGCAAGACTTAAAAAAAAACAGATCTTAGCATTTTACAAGGCGCCCCTCTACCACCTCAGGTACACTGTGAATTGAGATGAGGTTTTAGGCCCCTATTGACGCGCCTCACAGCATGGTGCTCTGTCTCCTCTGCCTGCTTTCCCTCACCATCTGCTCAGCTGTGGATACATGGAGAAACGTGGGGATGAATGGGGACATGTGAGGATATGTGGAGAATGGTGGGGACACGTGGGGATACATGGGGACACGTGGGGATACATGGGGACACGTGGGGATATATGGAGAAACGTGGGGATGAATGGGGACATGTGAGGATATGTGGAGAATGGTGGGGACACGTGGGGATACATGGGGACACGTGGGGATACATGGGGACACGTGGGGATGCATGGAGACACATGATAAAACATGGGGATATGAGGTGGGAACACGTGGGGACACATGGGGATATGAGGTGGGAACACGTGGGGACACGTGGGGATATGAGGTGGGAACACGTGGGAACACGTGGGGATATGAGGTGGGAACACGTGGGGACACATGGGGATATGAGGTGGGAACACGTGGGGACACATGGGGATATGAGGTGGGAACACGTGGGGACACATGGGGATATGAGGTGGGAACACGTGGGGACACATGGGGATATGAGGTGGGAACACGTGGGGACACATGGGGATATGAGGTGGGAACACGTGGGGACACATGGGGATATGAGGTGGGAACACGTGGGGACACATGGGGATATGAGGTGGGAACACGTGGGGACACATGGGGATATGAGGTGGGAACACGTGGGGACACATGGGGATATGAGGTGGGAACACGTGGGGACACATGGGGATATGAGGTGGGAACACGTGGGGACACATGGGGATATGAGGTGGGAACACGTGGGGACACATGGGGATATGAGGTGGGAACACGTGGGGACACATGGGGATATGAGGTGGGAACACGTGGGGACACATGGGGATATGAGGTGGGAACACGTGGGGACACATGGGGATATGAGGTGGGAACACGTGGGGACACATGGGGATATGAGGTGGGAACACGTGGGGACACATGGGGATATGAGGTGGGAACACGTGGGGACACATGGGGATATGAGGTGGGAACACGTGGGGACACATGGGGATATGAGGTGGGAACACGTGGGGACACATGGGGATATGAGGTGGGAACACGTGGGGACACATGGGGATATGAGGTGGGAACACGTGGGGACACATGGGGATATGAGGTGGGAACACGTGGGGACACATGGGGATATGAGGTGGGAACACGTGGGGACACATGGGGATATGAGGTGGGAACACGTGGGGACACGTGGGTGGAGCTGCTCTTAAGCATGCTACTGGGGCTGCTGGTGCCAAGTGGCTGAGGGGTGTGAGACAGCGGTGGTGCTTCGGAGGTGCCTCAACACTCATATGAGCTGCTGGGAAGCTCACTGAATGCCTGCATTCCTGCCGCCCATGGCGCGATAAAGAACTGATTTTCTGGAGGGCGAATACGTAATTGCAGCTGGCGTTTGATTGGCTGTTGGGGCTGTTAGTTGGTACTGCCGAACTCCTAGTTGAGTGCTATAACATGCAATGTGAACTCTGCTGAGTAGCTACAGCAGTTTCCACCTTCTTTTGGGTGGTAGAATGGTAGTACTGATTGGAAACGGCGCGAACCAATGAAAACTCTTATTGCATGACATAAACCCTATATCTGTAGTTAGCAGCATCAGTGGTCAGACACACTCTGATCAATATGCGCGAAGGAATGGATTTACTCATTGCCCTGCCTGTTTACAAAGCACGTGCAGAGCGACCCTCAAACTGCCGGTTATGCCTGATCTATCAGTTTCTTACCGCCAGAAAGTATTCTCCCTTGCTTGGTTCTCTATGCAAAGAAAAGCAGAGCGGCGAACAGGGACAGGCCAGTAGCTGCTATGGCAGGTGATACAAGCAAACCTGCTGTTTGCAGAAAGGGGGTTTGGGGAAGGGGGAAAATGCGGGGGGGAGGAGGGAAAGGGGGGAAAGGGGAAGGGAGAGGAGGGGAAGGGGGAGGGGGGAGGAAGGAGGGGGGGGGGGGGGGAGACAAGGTAGAAGGAGATGGGGGAGGGGTTAGCCAGAGCAAGTGTAGAATATAATCGCGTCGACCAATTGCGTCCATTTTGTGTAGCAACCCTCGTAATGACGGTGAATACCAGCAGGCATGGGTGGCGTGACAACCCCTGGACAGTTCCGTCAGGGTTCACAGTAACGCCTAGAATCTGCAAGCCATCCGTTCCAATAGTCAACCCGCCGGGGATTGGAAGTCCAGTACCAACGATTGTCCCATTCGGATAAAAGTTGGTACCGCCGATCGTTACAGAACCGTCCGGATTTGTGGATGGAATAGGTGGGTTGACTACTTGGCCGTCGCTGGTGACATACGTGCCGTTCGGATAGTACTTGGTGGTGCCAATAGTCACACTCCCATCAGGGTTGGCAGTGACGTCGGAACTGCCGTTGACGACCGAGGGGAGCGACACTTGACCGGCGTTGTACACCTTCCCATCGGAGCCAACGATTGTCCCATTCGGATAAAAGTTGGTACCGCCGAGCGTTACAGATCCATCTGGGTTTGGGGTGGGTGGATTGACGAATGTCTGGCCGTCGCTGGTGACGTATGTGCCGTTCGGATAGACTCTGGTGGAACCGACAGTCACACTCCCGTCAGGGTTGTGAGTGACGCCGCCAACGCCGTCAATGCCCGTTCCATTCTGGCCAATAGTAGTATCGCCTGAAAGTTTTATCGTGCCGTTGGTGATCAAGTTGACAATGCCAGGAATCAAAAGCTGTGCTTGCGCTGGCAGAATAGTGGCTGACGTGAAAACTGCCACGAGGAGCACCAGCGTCGCAAGGAAGAGCACACGGGGAGCCATGGAAGCTGTTAGTCTTGGAATTAAATTTGGCTGATTATGAGAATCAGTGAACTTGTAGACCTGTTTCAGCAGAGCAGCTTGGGGCGTTCTTGGCTAGTCGGAAATTGGACGTCAAGTTGGATGGTCTGGAGTGGGCGTCGAAGCTTCAGCGTCAAAGCTCTGGCGTCAAAGCTCATTGCCTAGTAGCTGTGTTACACGAGAGGCTCCAAACCAAATTCGTCTCGAATCCCTGCTGGACATTGCCTGCGGTAGCGCCTCGGACATTTCGTGTGTTGACTTCGTTGAATATGTTTCCAGCCAGTGAGCTGATTTTAGGGCCGTGTGCGGACCAGCTTGAAACTTGCTGACACGACAAAGAATCTGCGGAAATCTCACGAAATTACGTGTATCGTCGATACCCATCTGACCCTGGCCCAAACTGCCCTGCTGTGTGTCAGAAAGGTGACAGTGGCTATAACGGGCCCTCGTTGCAGCCAGCCCAGTATGGATTTCGGCACCGAGCCTCATTGGTGTAGTGAGCAACCCCTTACTCCAGTGCCAATCACCAGACCAATCAAAGTCAAGTAGGGTTCTACAACGTGTGAGACACTGTTTTCCTTCTATTTAAAGTCATCCTCGTCACTAGATACAACCAGTTGGGAATGGTTGTGTACATTGTATTATGTATTACCAATACGTCCTAAGAACTTTCCTTACCGGTAGTCACTAAATACAGACTTTCCTTACCCTCTTGCGATAGCATACAACCCTGTTTATCCATTAAGAATGTACGCAACCAGAGGTTCAAACTCTTGCAAGCCCTGCAGTCTGCAGCTGAACGCAGAACCTAGCTTCATCAGAGAGCACCAGCCAGCGCTGCCACTAAGTGGCTCCATAAATCCTCCACATTCACCAAAACGGGCAGATTCACAACAAGGTGCAGAAAACAGCATCTACTTATGCAAAGCCTATCTTCTCCAAGGCTCCAGCGAGAGCACTGACTTTGTCCTCTGACGAATCCTCCACGTTCACCAGGTTGGGCAGATGCACGTCACTGCGCGGCACAAACTCATGCAGCAGCTTCCTCCTGTACTCTGCAAACGGATCCATCCCTGCTGCTGCTGCTGCTGCTGCTGCTGCTCCTTGGTGCTGTGCCACGTCAGCAGGGGGAGGCTCCAGAATGAGGGTGTGGTGCATGCCGGAGAGCAGCTGCGCGTAATCCCCGTCAGCGCCAGCTGGACTGCCGACGACGACTGCCAGGTCAGCAGGCTCCAATCCCCAGCGGACACAGAGGTACCTGGAAGAGAGAGGGACAGCATAAGAGAAGGTGGGAAAGAGAGGGGCAAAGAGGGAGAGAGGGGGATAGAGAGGGAGAGGAAGGAGAAAGACAGAGAGTCAGCGATGAAAGCTTGTCATGGAGGTCAAAATCTAAAAGGACGTGACTGGGGACAATAAAAAGATGTGCCAGCTGGACCAATAAGCACAGTGCTGGACCAAGAAGCACGCAGTACATTACCTGAGGGCCTGTGAGCGAGAGGCGTGGAGCGGCAGGATGTGAAGACATGTGGCGGCACGGCAGTAGCCCACGTGGCACCTCAAGCCACGTAGGCGCAGGCGGCGCCGCAAGTCAGCTGCTGTGGGCATCTGGGGCCGGTGTAGGGGTCGAAAGGGGGAGCGTAGAGAAAGCGAGGCCTTTGAGACGTCTCAAAAGACAGACGCAATTCAGTTGCTGTCAGCATCTGCGGACATACCAAGGAGGGGGGGAAGGTGGGATGAGAGAAAGGGGACAGGGGATTCAAAGGAAGGTAGGTAGGAGGAGAGTAGAGAAAGCAGAGCCATGCCATACTTCACACATCAGAGCCATGCCATACTTCACACATCAGAGCCATGCCATACTTCACACATCAGAGCCATGCCATACTTCACACATCAGAGCCATGCCATACTTCACACATCAGAGCCATGCCATACTTCACACATCAGAGCCATGCCATACTTCACACATCAGAGCCATGCCATACTTCACACATCAGAGCCATGCCATACTTCACACGTCATTGAAAGAGAATGCGACCTTCACCAGTGAAACTAGTGTAGGAAAAGATGGGAATAAACGCTTCTCTTGATACTCATCAGTGACCACCTGCGTCCACTTTCACTCTTGAGACTCTCTCCTGAACACGTTCCATTGACGCCACCAAGCCCTTACACGAGTAGCTCCTACCTGTGCGATGTCAAGCACTCGGTAAGCCAGCCGCCGGGACGTGGTTCTCATCTCATCCTCCACACACACGCGCTGCACCGCCAGCAGCTGCTGCTGCTGCAGCAGCAGCCCGCTCCCCACCGCCCCCCTCACCCCTCTCGATCCCGCCCCTGCACCCCCCAGCCTGCTGCCAGTCACGCTCTTGCTCCCAGGGATGCCTGAGTGGGTGGAGGGAGCTGCAGGCTCAGAGGCGATTGCTGTCAGCCCGTCTGAGAAGGAGATTGAGCGGACATACTCCTCCTCGTTAGTAGCAGCCCCGTTACCGGCAGCAGCTGCAGCACCATTCCCAGCAGCAGCAGCAGCAGCAGCAGCAGAGAGAGCAGCGGCAGGAGGAGGGAAAACACCGCCAGAGCCTGCCACAGGAGTGGTGGCAGCACTGGCAGCCCCACCCGATGCTGTACCCTTTATAGCGTGCGCCAGGATTCGTCCCATGGACCGGCGTACACCGTCAGCGCTCCACCGGTATTCAATATGCGCGAAATAGTCCGGATCGGGAAGCAACTGCCAGCCTTCCCGATCCTCCAGAGGAGCCATGGCTGATACCAGACCTGCTGCCATTCCTGCCGCCGCTCCCGCTCCTGCTCCCGCTCCTGTTCCCCCAGCTGCTGCTGCTCCAAGTTCCGATGCGGTGGAGCACGGTACAGAGTAGTACACCTCGCTCCCTCCCCCTGCTATCAACGCATCAAGCTGCCTCAGCCCCACTCCTGCTGCTGTCAGCATTGCCACCGTCTCTCTGGCTGTCAGTGCCGTCGACAGCACCACACCAATCTCCCCGCCCGGCCCCATACCCCATACAACGCGCTCCCTTAACGTTCCCGTGTTGTGCCGGTATGCCACCTCCAGGGCGGCGCACAGAGAGTCCAGAACAGACGAACCCGGCCGCCCAACGGGGTCGTATTCGTCCACAGCGACCACGATCAGCCGCCGCCGCCTCCTCAGCCGGAGCCCCTCAAACGCCGCTGCTGCCGCCGCTCCTGCTGCCGACCCTTTCTCTCCAGCCCCAGCCCCTGCTCCTCCGTCCTCCCCTTCCTCCTGCATCCCCTGCAGTCTCCCCGACCCGCCCACCCCTTCCCGGTACCTCCCAATACTCTCCGACCCCATACCCCCAGTAAACGAGTAATTCCCCAGCCTGTTGTGAATCCCCAACGCTGCTCCTTCTCCCAGCCCCTCCCCCCCACCAAGACCACCAGAACCACCAAAACCACCACCACCAGCGGCATGAGAAGGCTCAGCCGCGTAACCACTAGCGGACCGGCCGTCGGGCCGGATAACCCCGAGGTTATCCAGCATGAAAGAGAGGTCCATAGAGCCTCCCTGGAAAGACCCTCCTTGGAAGGACCCTCCGCCCCAGAACTTGCCGTCGAAGGAGAGGCGCAGGGAGAGGTCTTGAATGTCCCGGAGGGATTCGGAGTGCAGGCCGGTGGAGGGGTGGGTGGAGGAGGTGGCGGCAGCGACCTGATCGAAGAGTGCTGCTGCCCTCCACACTGGGTGGCGCAGACGCGACTGGGCCACGCGGGTTAACAGAGAGGCGCAGTGCTGTAGAGGGTGGTGGGGAGGGGGAAATGGAGAAGTGGAAGAGGACAAGTCATAGGGATTGGAGGCCGGTAGTGGTGACTGAAGAGGCGGCAGCAGCGACCTGGTCGAAGAGTGCTGCTGCCCTCCACACTGGGTGGCGCAGACGCGACTGGGCGACTCGGGTGAGGAGTGACGCGCAGTGCTGTTGGAAATAAGGGGCAAGGGGTGAAGGGGAAGAGGAGATGTGGATTGCTCGGGTAGCAGAGGCAGCGACCTGGTCGAAGAGTGCTGCTGCCCTCCACACTGGGTGGCGCAGACGCGACTGGGCCACACGGGTCAGGAGTGAGGCGCAGTGCTGCTTGGGAGGAGGGGTAGGAAAAGAGGGGGGTGAGAGGGGAAGGGGCGAGGGGCGAAGTGGAGCAGAAGGGAAGAAAGATGAAATTCGGAGAGTCGAGTTGGGGGAGGTAGGGGAGGAGAAGCGGGAAGGAAAGGGGGAAAGGGGGAAAGGGGGAAAAGGGGAAAGGGAGAAGGGGAGTGATGAGACACCTGAGAGACATACACCCACCAGCAAACACCACCACACACCCACTTCCACCCACCTGCGGCCAAGAGTACTTCTGAATGTTGGCCAGCGCTGACTTGTGGCAATCAGTCCAAAGGCTCTGCCCACCACCAGCTGCAGCAACGCCTGAGTAACTCACCTGACGTGCCTACGAAACAGAGCGTCCAGACAACCCACCTGCAGCCACGAAAATCTGTGGATGTTGGCGAGAGCAGATTGCGGCAATCGGTCCACAGCGCCCTGTCCGCCACCAGCTGTAGCAACGCCTGGGAAACTCTGTTGATGCGCCTACATAACCGACCATGCACCCACCTGCGGCCAGACCACCCACCTGCGGCCAGGAGTACTTGTGAATGTTGGCCAGAGCTGACTTCCTGCAATCGGTCCACAGCGCCCTGTCCGGCACCACCAGCTGTATAAGGACCTACACCCATGGCACAGGCCATGCACCCACCTGCGGCCAATTGCACCCACCTGCGGCCAGGAGTACTTGTGAATGTTGGCCAGAGCTGACTTCCTGCAATCGGTCCACAGCGCTCTGTCTGCCACCAGCTGCAGCAGCGCCTCTGCCAGTGCGTTGGCATCATGTGGATCCACCACCAGCCCGTTGCTCAGCATCTGAGAGAATGGGGAGAGCACAGATGGGGATGGTTGGGGGGAGTGGGGTAGGAGGAAAGAGGTTAGAGGTTGAGTGTTGTAGCAGCGCGGACGCCAGGGCGTTGGCGTCGTGAGGATCCACCACCAGCCCGTTGCTCAGCATCTGAACAGATTGCGAGAATGCAAGGAGCAGGAACAGGAGAACGTGGCAGAGTGAGAATGCAAGGACAGCAGAAGCGCCCACTTCATCCCCCCACCAGGGCGTTGGCGTCATGTGGATTCGCCACCAGCCCGTTGCTCAGCATCTGAACAGATTGCGAGAATGCAAGGAGCAGGAACAGGAGAACGTGGCAGAGTGAGAATGCAAGGACAGCAGAAGCGCCCACTTCATCCCCCCACCAGGGCGTTGGCGTCATGTGGATTCGCCACCAGCCCGTTGCTCAGCATCTGCACCAGGCGAAAGGGAAAGGGAAGGATGAGGGAGAGAGGGAAGGGGAGAAAGTGGCAGACTGAGGATGCAAGGACAGCAGAAGAGCCCTCCTTGGTCCCCCTCCAGGGCGTTGGCGTCATGAGGGTCGAGCACCAGTCCGTTGCTCAGCATCTGCACGACAAGGGGGGGGGAAGGCAGGAGAGAGGAAAGGCGGCGGGAGGGAGATTGAAAGGTCCGGGTTTCACACGGCCCAATAGCCAACTGCGGTACACGTGGAGGTTTGAGTTACCACCACGTGTAACTCCCGAGGACGTCCATGCCAAAAGCACGAGGACGTTTCAAAGATGGCGTGGTCACGAGAAAGCCGTGCGGTGGCGGGCCGAAATCAGCAAGAAAGATGCACAGAAAGCACCTGGCAACGTGGTTACACTGTAACAGATTTTGTTTTAATATCGTGAGCACTCACCTTCTGGATGTCAACTGGTCCGCCGTTCTTAGTGGCCACCATGGGCAGCCCGTGCGCTGCTGCCTGTGGTGTGAAAGGGGACGAATGGACGGGAAGAATAAACCGGAGGGAAAGAGAGGCAGAGGGAAGGAAAGAGAGCACCACCAAGGAGGACTTTATTGAATAGCCTGAGTTTGGCTCTCCCTACACCATAATCGCCACCATAAAGATGCCATGCTCTGACAGTTGTTGTGCAACGGGGAAGGGTGGTTGGCAGGGAGGGAGAGAAGGAGGGCATGGAGGAAAGGCCCAGAACGTTCCAACAGCAGTAAGGTCAGTGGTAGGAATTCAAATGGTCGTGACCCAGCCCAGCATGACGTGTAGGGAATCTTTTCTGAAATTTCATACCAAAAAAAAAAAGAAAAAGAAAAAAAAGAGGTGTTTAGGGAGTGTGGAAATGATATTTTTGAGACGTATCAAAACTTCAGAGGTGTTTAGGGAGTGCGGAAATGATATTTTGAGACGTCTTAACACTTAAGAGGTGTCTAGTGATCCCTACACGTACCTCGATGAGAGTGAGGCCGAACGGCTCCACGAGTGCTGGATTCACAAACACGCCCTGCAGAGGAGAAAGAGGGAATCCAGCCAGGGAACGGAAAAAGAGGGGAGCACAGACGAGGACAGCAATGGTCAGGCGGTTGACAGACCCCCACCCCCGAGATTGCAATTTGGACAAGCGTTTTGGACTCACACACACTCCTAACTGCCTGAAGCTAAGGCGACAAAGGGCCATGGACAGGTGACAATGGAGACAGAATGTTTGTAACCAGGTGTTTTGAGGTAGGCCAGGTGTTTTGAGGTAGGCCAGGTGTTTTGAGGTAGGCCAGGTGTTGAGGTAGGCCAGGTGTTGAGGTAGGCCAGGTGTTGAGGTAGGCCAGGTGTTGAGGTAGGCCAGGTGTTGAGGTAGGCCAGGTGTTGAGGTAGGCCAGGTGTTGAGGTAGGCCAGGTGTTGAGGTAGGCCAGGTGTTGAGGTAGGCCAGGTGTTGAGGTAGGCCAGGTGTTGAGGTAGGCCAGGTGTTGAGGTAGGCCAGGTGTTGAGGTAGGCCAGGTGTTGAGGTAGGCCAGGTGTTGAGGTAGGCCAGGTGTTGAGGTAGGCCAGGTGTTTGAGGTAGGCCATCTGGCCGTACATGTCACGCTCGTCAATCAGCTTCAGCACCGCTGATAGCATTGTCAACACACCAGGACATACCATAATCCGCCGCACCGCACAACACCGCACCACAGCACACCAACACCTGCCTGGATCACCGTTCTGCACACCTTGGACTTGGCAGCGAGGGCGTAGATGTCCGGCACTTCAGCCTGCTTGTGGTGCTTGGGGTAGGCCACCAAAACCTACCCTAGGCCTCCCTTTACCCCTTAGTGTACGAAATCCTTAGATGAGAAGGCAAAGGCAGCACCTTGGACTTGGCAGCGAGGGCATAGATGTCGGGCACCTCCGCCTGCTTGTGGTGCTTGGGGTATGCCACCTGCCCGTACAGGTCGTACTTGTCTATCAGCTTCAGCACCGCTGTCAGCAGTGTTGGCACACCACACCACCACAACCTACCACACTGCACCGTATTACACCTATTATGTGTCTGGATCCCCTCCTCTCCTCACCTTCGACTTGGCAGCGAGTGCGTATATATCTGGGACCTCCATCTGCTTGTGGTGCTTGGGGTAGGCCACCTGACCGTACAGGTCGTACTTGTCTATCAGCTTGAGCACTGTCGTCAGCACCTCAGCGTTGCCCGCACTCATGGCGTCAATGTCGTCGCGATTGCCCATCACCAGGCACTGGGGAGAGGGTGGGTTACCATGGGTTTGGATGGGTTGGGATGGGTTGGGGTGGGGGGTTGAGGATGGGAGGAAGGCAAGTGCAAATTTCAGCTTGAGCACTGTCGTCAGCACCTCAGCGGCGTTGCCCACACTCATGAAGTCGATGTCGTCGTGATTGCTCATCACGAGGCACTGTGGAGAGACGGAGAGGGTGGGTTGGCATGGGTTTGGATAGGTTGGGAGGGGTTGGGGTTTGATGATGGGTGGACGGCAGATGCATATTTGTCTATCAGCTTGAGCACTGCCGTCAGCACCTCAGCGTTGCCCGCACTCATTGCATGAATGTCGTCGCGGTTGCCCATCACCAGACACTGCAGTGGGGAGGGGGGAGTGTGCGTGGTCGTGGGGAAATATTTGGAAGGGAGAGTGGGCGGGTTGCCTTGGGGAAAATAAAGATGCAACATAGCATAGCATAGCATCTGGTAACACATACATTCTGTTGCATCGCCTGGCAGGCAGCGATCTAGGAAGAAATCTTGACATAAGCACATGAAAAGATCTTCTCCACGTTCCAAGCCTTATCCATTTCGCAAGGTCCCTTGAGGCCTGCTCCTGCTACTCACCAGGTTGGCGAGGTCTCTTAAAGCCTGGCACTCCCCGAAGGCGCGCACGAGCGTGGTGAGATTCTTCTTGGGGTCGGGACGAGCGAGAGCAAGGATGATGGGCTTGTGTGGGTTGGACCAGAACTTGCGCACCTGTGTGGGGGACGGCAGGGGGGGAGTTAAAGGGGGACCGGGGGGTGGGTGGTGGGGGTGAAACAGATGGGGAGAACAGGGAGGGATGACGAGAGGGCCAGGATAATGGGCTTGTGCGGGTTGGACCAGAACTTGCGGACCTGCGTGGGGGGAAGAGGGGGAGGGAGAGGGTTTATATATGCGGGGGGAAAAAAAAAGGGGGCAGGTGGGGTCGGGCAGGGCCATGATGATGGGCTTGTGCGGGTTGGACCAGAACTTGCGCACCTGTGAGGAAGAGAAGGGGGAGACAGGGGGGGGGGGGGGGGCGGATGGGGGGGCGGCATGGAAGATGATAACAAAGGAATGTGCTACAAACAAGGCTTTCTTCCATACCTCCTTTGAGTGGCCTTCAAAAGTCATGATGGCTACAAAAGATTTCTAAACTACGAACCTTATGATGAAAGAAGTGAGCTACAGACGAGTTGCTCCATACCTCGGCCCAGATGGGAGGCTCAGGCCCGGGCGAATCAGAGCCGTCGATATCTGGGACGACCACATTCGAGAAATCCATTCCTGGGGGGATGACCTGATGGGTTGAGTGCGGTGAGGAGGAACAGGAATGGGACGGAGCGAATGGGGGGTGATTGAACGAAGGGGTGAAGCAAGGTTCGAATAGCTGGGAGCTATGACAGGGATGACCGCATTTAAAAGGGATGAAAGGGAATAGTTTTGTACTCGGGGCTAGGGGTTTTGAACCCTACACCCTCTCCCACCACCCCCACTGCCCAACAGTTCCTCGTGCGACAGTGACACGGATGGAGAGGGGGCGGAGGGGAGGGGTATACGGATGTCGAGGACTACTATGCGTGGGGTAAAGTGATGGGTCCTATTCGTGTTTCCTCATTTCGTGCTACTGCTATGTCTCGCAAATGAGGAAGCACAAAAAAAGACCCATTTCCTGTACTCCACACATTGTAGGCCTCGACATCCATACACCCCTCCCTCCTCCTCCTCTCCATCCGTGTCACTGTTGCACGAGGAACTGTTAGGGCAGTGGGGTTGGTGGGAGAGGGTGTAAGGTTCAAAACACTTAGCTCCGAGTACCAAACGATTGATGTTTGATCTACTACCTCTTCCCCTCTCCTGGCCTACTAGCCACCTCCTCCCCCTCCCTCTCCTTAACCAAAACCCGAAACCCTGTATCCCCATACTCACCACCATGCGGGGCATGAAGCGGCCGTGGCAGCTGACTCCCCTTAACTGCCGGGCGCGCAGCACTCTCTCCAGGCGCACGTCAAAGCCGTCATACAGCCCCCACTGCTCCTCCACCTCCTGTCGCGTGCTCGTCACCACCAGCTCTGCTGCATCCAAGGAGAACTCCTCTGCGTCTATCCTAAACCTGATGGGGGTCCAGCCTCCGAACCCTCAACGCAAAACCCTAAAACCTGTGTCCCCATGTGTACTCACCGCCTTGCGGGGCATGAAGCGGCCGGGCTGACTCCCCTTAACTGCCGGGCGCGCAGCACCCTCTCCAGGCGCACGTCAAAGCCGTCATACAGCCCCCACTGCTCCTCCACCTCCTCCACTTTTACCCCTTAAACCCTTAACCCCCTGTAACCCGTGCACTCATGTGTACTCACCGCCATGCGCGGCATGAAGCGGCCGTGGCAGCTGACCCCTCGGAGCTGCCGGGCGCGCAGCACCCTCTCCAGGCGCACGTCAAAGCCATCGTACAGCCCCCACTGCTCCTCCACCTCCTGCCGCGTGCTCGTCACCACCAGCTCTGCTGCATCGAGAGAAAACTCCTCGGCTTCGATGCGCCGGTCGATGGCGTACTGCGTGTTGATCTCCGCGCGGCTCATGCGGCCCTGCTTCAGCAGCTGCTCCAGCTTGTTGCGCCCCAGGGAGTGGCCCGTTAGGACCATCGGGACGTTCAGTGCACCTGGAAAGATTGGGGCAGGGGGGCAAGGGAGGAGAAGAAGGAAGGGGGAGAGTGTTGATTCAGCAGCTGCTCCAGCTTGTTGCGCTCCAGGGAGTCGCCTGTCAGCACCATCGGCACGTTCAATGCACCTGGAGGGATTGGGGCAGGTGGGGGCGGGTGGGGGCAGAGGGGGGGGAGGAGGAGAGGGAAGTTTCTGCTTCAGCAGCTGCTCCAGATTGTTGCGCCCCAGGGAATGGCCGGTCAGGACCATGGGAACGTTCAGTGCACCTGGACAGGTTGGGCCGGAGGGTGAGGAGGGGAGGGGGGGAGAATGGGAAGGTGCTGATTCAGCAGCTGCTCTGACTTGTTCGGAAGGGAGTAGCCAGTAAGGAACATGGGCACGTCCTGGACAGACAAACGCAGGAGGGATGACAAACACGATTGCACAACAGCACCCACCTGAGAGCAGTGCGGCTATGTCCCCAGCATCGGCATAGTGCCCGTGGATCATGTAGGGCCACACGCGCTGCCCATCACCGATCTGGTCAGCCAGTTCTCTCGACATGTGCATGATGTGCGTGAGAGCTCCGTCCAGAAACTCGTCCACGTAGGGCCACAGCGCCTCCTTGCGCAGGTACTGGCCTCTTGAGACGTCTCAAAACAGCCACCAACCTGAGGCTCATGAGAGAACTGACCTGAGAGGAGTGCGGCTATATCCCCAGCATCGGCGTAGTGCCCGTGAATCATATACGGCCACACGCGCTGCCCGTCGCCGATCTGATCCGCCAGTTCTCTTGACATGTGCATGATGTGCGTGAGAGCCCCAAGACACGACTGGTGAACCAGCACACTCACCTGAGAGCAGCGCTGCAATGTCTCCTGCGTCTGCATAGTGCCCGTGGATCATATACGGCCACACGCGCTGTCCATCCCCGATCTGATCCGCCAGTTCCCGGGACATGTGCATGATGTGCGTGAGAGCCCCGTCCACAAACTCGTCCACGTACGGCCACAGCGCCTCCTTGCGCAGGTACTGGTCTCGTGGCCCGCAGGGTAGGCGGATGATGTACGCGCCCGCGCTCTCCCCCGCTATCAGCCCGTCGGGGTCGTAGCGGAGAGAGCTCAGCATCTCTGAGGGTTCTCCGTATGACCAATCGACCTAAAATCGTGGGGAGAAACAGGAAATGGGGGAGATGGGATGGGAGGAGGGGCGTGTGGGTGCGGTTGAGTGCGGTTGGCAGGGGTTTAGTCAGTGGTTGGACCAAGGGCCGGCAACAAGAGAAACTGGTGGGCGTGGGGCCAGAGCGCCTCCTTGCGCAGGTACTGGTCACGCGGGCCGCAGGGTAGGCGGATGATGTACGCGCCCGCGCTCTCCCCCGCTATCAGCCCGTCCGGATCGTAGCGCAGAGAGCTTAGCATCTCTGAGGGCTCGCCGTACGACCAATCGACCTAAAGCACAGCGAGAATGGGGAAACAGGAGCAGGGAGAAGAGGAGAGGGGCGTGTGTATGCGGTTGAGTGCGGTAGGCAGGGGTTCAGTGAGTGGGCCAAGGGGCGGCCACAGCGCCTCCTTGCGCAGGTGCTGGCCGCGCAGGCCGCACGACAGGCGGATGATGTAGGCGCCCACGCTCTCCCCCGCTATCAGCCCATCCGGATCGTAGCGCAGGGAGCTGATCATCTCGGATGGTTCTTCATACGACCAGTCCACCTGGGAAGTGGTTGGGTGCGGTTGGCAAGGGTTCATATAGTGAGCTAAGGACAGGATGATGTAGCCCACGCTCTCCCCCGCTATCAGCCCGTCCGGATCGTAGCGCAGGGAGCTGATCATCAATGAGGGTTCTCCATACGACCAGTCCACCTGGGAAGCAGGAAGGGAGGGGGAGTGGTTGGGTGCGGTTGGCAAGGGTTCCGTCAGTGGGCCAAGAGCCGGCCACAAAGCATCAAGTGAGGCCCGCGCTCGCAGCCACTATCAGCTCATCCTGGTCGTAGTGCAGCGAGGATTTTGGTGGGTAAGCAGATCGACGCAGTGCACACACACACACCTTTGGCATGTACGCCAGGGTGTTCCCTCTTTCCTAACGAGCAGCTCCAAACCCACCCGCACCACTCTCCACCTCTTTAACACCGCTCAGCACCGCTCACCACCACTCACAACCACTTACCCCAGGAGCAACGATCTGGCGTGTGAGCAGATCCACACGGTACACCTGAGGCATGGACGCCAGGGCTCTCGCGATCTCCACCACGTATTTCACCTGGACAAGGTGGGGAGGGGGTGGTGGTGGTGTGAGAAGGGGAGTGCGAGGAACAGATGAGGTAACTTCCTGAGGCATGGACGCCAGGGCTCGTGCAATCTCCACCACGTATTTCACCTGCAAGCAGTGGGGGAGAAGGAAGAGAGGAGTGGGTCGAGGGGAAGAAGGAAAGAATACCACGTGACGATAAGACGGCAGGGAACAAGGGTGTGATACACAGCAAAAAAAAATCCCACCCGTGCAACAATCTGCCTCTAATCAAAGTAGGGAGGAAGGGCAGAATGCAGGGGCAGGCAGCACACGAGAGGGCAGCACACGAGAGGGCAGCACACGAGAGGGCAGCACACGAGAGGGCAGCACATGAGAGGGCAGCACACGAGAGGGCAGCACATGAGAGGGCAGCACACGAGAGGGCAGCACATGAGAGGGCAGCACACGGGACAGTAGCATACCTGGCCGCCCGTGTCCGAGTCTCGGCCCAGCTCCATGTTCTCTCCACGCACCAACCCGTGGATGCTGCATGGGGCAGCAGGGAAACGAACACAACGCACATGCGCATGCACAATGTGTTGATTGAATGAACACATGCAAGAAAACTTAATTGATTTGCATCCACACCTTCGTTTCGCTGCGACTGCAATGATCCTTCTATGTGGTTGCTGATGAGGTGTGGATGTACCTCGTCTGTTCGTGTGGCGAAGCACTTGTAACATTGGTCATGACAAATTCAAGGCTCACCTGATCGTGACAATCCCAAGGCTCACATGATCATGACAATTCCAAGTCTCATCTGATCATGACAATCCCAAGGCTCACATGATCACGACAATCCCAAGGCTCATCCGATCATGACAATGCCAATACTCACCTGATCATGACAATCCCAAGGCTTATCTGATCACGACAATCCCAAGGATCATTTGATCGCGACAATGCCAAGGCTCACCTGATCATGACAATGCCAAGGCTCACCTGATCATGACAATCCCAAGGCTCACCCAATCACGACAATTCCAAGGCCTGCCAAATCATGCCATTCTCAAGGCTAACCTGATCATGGCAATCCCAAGGTTCACCTAGCCACGGCAATTCCAAGGCTCACCTGATCATGACGATATAGAGCCTCTTCTCCGTGCCATGCTCAAGCGGGTCCCTCCCAGGCGCCTCAGCAGTCAACCCTGCACCAGCAGGCACCTCCCTCTGCCTCTCCCCCTGCTGCTGGTTCTCCCTCCTCCCCCGGGACTCCTTCTCCGCTGCAGCCTTTGCTGCCGCAGCCTGAGCTGCTGCCACGTTGGCACTGGAGTCCAGCAGGTCATCCGCGGCCTTGTCCACGTCAGTAGCCACGTCAGCTGATGATAAGGTGTCCGGGAGGGCGTCATCAGGGCCGTCCTCCTCCTCTATGTCCAGCTCTGCCTCCTCCTTGTCGTGCTGCTGCTGCTCCTTGATCCGCGATGCTTCTTGCTCCAACTGCACGGAAGAAGGGAAAGAGGCGAATCCAGGAGGTGAATCTTGGCGGCACTCTCAGGAGGGAAAATTTGGGGTTGTATTGATCCTCTATGGCCAGCTCAGCCTCCTCCTTGTCATGCTGCTGCTGCTCCTTGATCCGCGATGCTTCTTGCTCCAACTGAAGCACGAAGTGCCGAACGTGAGGATTTTGATAAAAATTGTGATACGTGGGGATACGAGGGGAGGTGCGGAATTGGGAGAAGATTTCAAAGACTGGGAGTGAGTTAAGAAGACTGGGTGGGTGTCAGTTCAGGATATTGACGAAAAGGTAGGATTGGGTAATTGCGAGGCCACGAAGTACCAGCAAGCCAAAGCCTACACAATACAGTTGATACACGCACCATACCTGCTTCTTTTTCCGGGACAGGTGCCAAATTCGCCACGTGAAGTTCTCCATTCGCGACCCTTTCTCGTCGCTCATCGCTGTGGCCTGCACAGATCACGGATCACGGATGAAACCAAAGCACGTATTAAGACATTGTGGCTGCTAACAAAGTACCAATACAATCATGTGCGACGCAATCGTGTGCGACAAGTACGACGCAATCATTCATGTGCGACATTTTCACCGCTCGTGTGCGACACTTCCATCGCTCATGTGCGATACCTTCATCCACGTGCGATGCAGCTCCTCCTCGCTTGAATCCTTGATCTCATTCACAAAGTATCGGACGGCTGTGCCGCTCTGACCCTTGATCTCCGATAGATCCAGCCGTTCCTTCTTGTCAGTGTCCATCGGCGCGCCTCCGCGCTCTAGAATCGCGTCCAAATAACCCGATAGCCACTCATTCTCCGCCATCGCGCCGCCACTGACTTCCGTTCAATGCTAAAAGATTCAACCAGCAGGTACTGGAGAATTTGCGGAACAAGGGACGTCGATTAAAAGCGGCGAAGAAATCGTTCACGATCCAGTAGAACTCGGGGAAAGCGTCAGCCAGAATACGCTGCGTTCGAAGAAACTTCAGGAACCGACAGAAGGTGGAAGCCGGAATTTCACTCAAGAGGATTGAGCGAGCGTCGCTCGGAGTCTAATACGGGCGAACGTTCCGAGGAAGAATCTACGCCGTGTATTCGAACGCACCAGTCGTCAGTGATTTGCTGGAAATCGCAAGCGAGAATCGACGATTATGGGCTGAAGTTCTGGAGGAATGGGAAAGGGCTGAACAGATATTCTACTTACAATTTCAGAGCATGCAGAGCAGAAGGCAATCCCGTGCGACACAAGGCGGGGGAGCCGTGCATTGCGCAATGCGACGGGGGGAAGTGGGTGTCTGTCGGGTTGGGGAGAAAAGGGTGCGGGGAACATGGCAGAACCGTAACAGGGTTGGCGGAACCTTACTGTATACTGATGTCAGCCACAGAAAAGCGAGGAATCGTACTTTACCGCTCTAGTTTCTGTTCTCATTGTGTTGTCGTGACTGAACGAGCCAGTGGTGGTGGATTGTTCTCGTGTCTACTACGGCCTGCGCCGATTGGTTGGGCGGAAGACTGCAGGCAAGCCTTCCGCCCAGCCAATAAAAAGGCTGGTCAAGTCGCAACTCTATTCCGCACGCGTCGCACGAGAGCGGAAAGGCGATGAAAACGACAACCTGCTGCACCTGCTTAGCAGTCGCCCATAATCGAACCGTCTATGGGCTACATGCTTGCCACCTGGCTGAATCTAACTCGTCCGAATATTCTCCACTGCTCTGGGATCTCCACACAGCCCACAGCCAGCACGGCTTCGAATGTGAAAACTCGTAGTCAGCGTAGATGAAGCCTTTTGACAAGTGAAATAACACAAACGTAGAAGCAACGTGCTTCTTGGGGAAAAGGACCTATTCCCTCACATTCTTTACATTGATATACCATTGATATACCGTATCGCCCCGGATATAACCGCAGGCCTATGTTAAGCGCATGCGCCTTTATCTGGAGCAATGCGCTTATGGCCGATCCTCGATTATAAGCGCACCCTCTGAAAAATTGTTACGTATTATAAGCGCACCCCCGTTGTATAACAAGGGTTTCACTGATGATTTTTTTCACTAGTTAACAACCTAGCTAACAATTTCAACTAAAACACCAAGTCCAATACATTAAACTTGATATCTAGCCTACACACTATTTTCAGGGTCAGTCTAGCCTAAGGCCTACTCCTCGTCCGACTCAGGCTCCGTGGAGTTGTTGCCAAAGAACCCGTCTGCTTGGACGTCGTCATCTACCTCTACCTCGTGGGACAGCTGAGCTCTGCGGTGCGCCAGCACCAGTCCGTCTTCGCTTCCGTCAAGGGCATTGCTGATGCCGCAGGTGAGGAACGCCTTCTTAATCAGATCGGCGGGCACGGCTTTCCACGCCCGTGAAATCCACTTGAGCACCACCTCCGGAGGTGGTTTCTTGATGTTCCCTGCACCACAAACATGGGGGTGGGAAACGTGAGTCCACAAGCAGGCAGGCAAGCAGGTGAAACGGTCACGGGAGAACACTTTACTTACCTGCGCGTGTCAGGATGTTCATGCCGTCCTGCTCGAACCAGGTCTGGTACTGCTGCCGAACACTCGCCTTGAAACTCTTGTTGACCGACACATCGAGCGGCTGCAGGTCTGCCGTGCATCCCGCCGGGATGACCGCCGGCACGATGTTGAGTTCCGCAAATTTCGCCTTGACTTCTGGTGTGAGGTGACCACGATAGGAGTCGAGCACCAGCATGGCGCTACGGCTCTGCACTCCGAACTTCGGTTTCAGGAACGGCACCACGCCTTTTGCGAGCCACTCGATGACGCCCGAGGCCTCCATCCACCCGTTAGCTTGGCAGCCGACCACGACATCTGCACACAAGCAAGCGGTGGTTAGTTTTTAATATAGATTCTCGGGAACACGCGCATCGACTTCACCTTCTTACCGTTCGGGAAGTCTCCCTTTGGGAGGGTCTTGCGCTTGAAAAACACCCACGGCTTCAACTTCTCGCCCGTCGCCGTGCACGCCAGCATCACGGTGACTCGCTCTTTCTGGTATCCACCGCTGCGGATGGGCACCGACTTCACGCCCGTCTGCTCCACCGTGGTAGTCGCCGGCATCTCCAGCCACAAAGGCGTCTGGTCGGCGTTGATGATGTAACGGGTGTCGATGTCGTACTCGTGGCGTGTGTCGCGGACGTACTGCCAGAATTCCTTGCACTGCTCCGCTATGTCTGCGTACGGGGAGGGAGGGACGGGTAAAAAGGCGGATGAGCACCGCGGCAGCTAAACATACATGGGCAAGTAAGTCAAGAGATTCATGCATGAAATTCAAGATAAGATGACAGGCTACAGGCAGGCACTTACGCTGCAGTGTCTTTTGCGCCACCTTAGTTTTCATGCGCACGGTGAGATTCCACCGCTTGCGGATCCGCTCCGTCCAGCGCTGACTCGCCTTCCACTTGACGTCCGGGAACAACACCTTCATCACCTCTTTTGACCAGTCTTGCAGCCGGCCGACAGATACTGCCACACCGCGGCGTCGCCAGTCCAGGAGTTGGGCGCACACTTTCATCTCCATGGGTCTGTACCAGGACGACCTTCCGCGCCCATGAAGTCGACACCGAGCGCCGTGTGCAGCCTTGAGCTCCTCCGCTTGGTTTTTCCACTCCGTGAGGCATTTGCGGTGTATGCCGGACTCCCGCGCGACCTCGCTTATCGATGCCGCAAGCTCCAGCCGTACGAGCCACTTCAGTTTCTCCTGGGCGGTGTAGCGCTGCCGTTTGTGTTGAGTCGGCTTGTGCCTGGGGGAGGGGGGGCGGGCATCTCGGTTCTCAGAGGAGGGGTGGGGTCGTTTCTTGTTAATAGGCGGATACGTTGGTATCGGCATCTTCGCGCGTGGTGCGTCGCGCCACCAAGATTCCACGCCGTCATCGTCGGCGGCCTCACGATCGGGAAAGACGTCCTCCTCGGCGCCCTCTTCACCATAGATTCCACCGTCGCCTCCACAGCCGCCTTCCGCGGTGCCGTCGCCGGTGGGTTGTTTATCGGCGGCCACGTCATCGTCGGCGCCCACGGCCGACTCGTCCCACGTGCACTGCTCAGGATTTCCCCACCGCGGTGCAGTCGGCGGAGCAGCGATGACCACATCGGGAGCCTTGGGTGTGTCCGGTTCAGACAGCCACTCGTCGAAAGTGGCTGGCAAATAAAGCTGGAGCACGGGCCGTTGGTGAGAATTCGGGTCAGGAACAGGAGGAGCGGGAGGAGTAGGAGGAGTAGGAGGAGTAGGAGGTACAGGAGGAGCAGGCGGAGCAGGCGGAGCAGGCGGTGCAGGTGGTGTAGGTGGCACAGGAGGCGATGGTGGCTCACGGGTATACCACCCGTCCGCGGTAAGTCGCCATGGGCGTGGTTTCTTCTTGAAAAGAAAGTGCGTCCCACTGAATTCCGCCATGGCTTCGCCAGCCAGGCGGCCTAGACTAGAAATTGAATGAAAAAAAATGAGGAAGAGGGAGCAGAAATGGGCAACGACGGTGACCCCTGCGGGCTAGCGGCTCGGGGTCCTCGTCAATGACAGGCAGGAATCCCCCGCCTTCCCCCGTAGAGGAACCTGCGTGGCAGCATATACGCTGCGCTGGCAGGGAATCTTCCCCACCCTTCGAGAGGGTTCGGAAGAAATGAACATGCGTGGCAGCGCATGCGGCTGTGATTGGGCCGCACCGCAACATCCCCGTCAGTGCTGTCACGTTCGATGGTTCTAGACAGCATTGTGCGGTGGGAAACCGAACCGCGGCTGTTTTTGCCTGAAATCCATGCACGATCCCACTCGTTGCATGGTCCGTTGGATTCGCCTTATTGCGGGCTTCAGTTTAGTATGTTTAAAAGTGAATTTATTTTTTTCCGTATTATAGGCGCATGCGCTTATACAGACACCTCAATTAGAAGCGCACCCCCCCAAAAAACACTGTTTTATTATAAGCGCACCTGCGCTTTTATCCGGGGTAATACGGTACCCAGTTGGGATTATGTTATGATAAACAAAGCTGAAGCTTTGGATTATTACATACAACAAACCCAACTCCTATAAAAGAAACATCTACATTCATAACCATCATTGCTACCGTATGAACAATACAACTAGGATGTCACACCTCTCCATCCTCAAGTTCATCATCATCATCCATGATCGCACGTCTCTTTGCCGGCCGGTGGTGCCATGTTACCACATCCTCCTCACTCTCTTCACTGCTGTCCACCTCCTCCCCCTCCTCCCTCTCTGAAGCAGCAGCAGCAGCAGTGGCAGAAGAAGCAATTCTTCGATCACCAGAAGGACCAGCAGCGGCAGCAGCAGCAGCAATAGCATGCTGCAATGCTGAAGATGACCCTGCTCCACTCCTCTCCACTCCTCCCACTGCCTCTCCTAACTCCCTCCTCTCCACCCTACCCCCTATCCTGCTATCCCTCCTCTCCACTCCTGCGCCAGTTCCTGCATTATCGTGTCTTTCCCCGCCTCTTCTTAGTCCGCTATCTGGCCGCTCTTCTCCCCGATTTGCATGCCCTGCTCCCCGTCGCTCCACTCCTAGCCCTGATCGCTCACGCTCCAGTCCCTCGTGTCTCCTCTCGCCATGCTCCCTGCCTGTCCTATCATGTCTCTCTACCCCCACTGCTGCTCCCACATGCTCCCCAGGTTCTTCCTTCACTCTCACATGTGTGCCACTGCCACCCGCACCATTCCTGTCAGGCACACCACTGCCACCTGCCATCCCACCCCCCCCTCCCACCTTCCTCTTCTTGCTCTCATCCAAGCCTGCTGCCCCGGCTCCTCCCAGCCCACCTCCTCTCCCCAATCTTGCTCCCCCTTGCTCCCCGACCCCTCCCCCTCGTCCCTCCCCTGCCCGCCCTGCCCCCACTCCCCCACTCGCCTCTCTAGCTCCAACCCTGCTTGGCCCAGCAGCGGGGCCATATGCACCTTCACCCACTCTTCGACTCATGGCAGCACCCGCCCCCTCACCCTCTCTCCTCCCTTCGTTCACCCTCTGCTCACTCGCTCTCCCTCTCTCCCTCTCACTCACTCGTTTACCCTCGCTCGTCGTCCCTTTGCCCCTGGCTGGAGCGGCAGGGGAAGACTTGACAGCAAATGCTTTTTGAGGCGCCTCAGAGCCCGTCCCTTTGCCCTTCGCTTCAGCAGCAGGTGAGGACTTTCGAGCGAAAGCTTTCTGCTTTCCCATCGTTGGTGTGATTCTGGGCACACCTCTTGCTCCTCCTGCTTCACCTCCTCCTCTTCCTGCCGCCGCTGCAGCAGCTCCTGCTCTGCCTGCTCCTGCTCCTCCTCCTGCTCCCACTGCTGCTGTTTCTCCCGTTCCCCCACCTGCAGCAGCTCCTGCTGTGGCCCTTGCTGCAGCACTGCTTCTAGGCATAACAGGGACGCAATTGCTATCAGCATCTGAAGCAGCACCAGTCACAGTGCGCCCACCAGCATTCAGCGTAGCAGCAGTGCCAGCAGCAGCACCAGCAGCGGCACCAGCAGCAGAAGCAGCAGCAGAAGCAGCGGCAGTAGCAGCAGACGCAGGAGAAGCAGCACCGCCAGCAGCAGCACCAGGGAAGCTACTGTAGTGTCTGGAGATCCCAAGGGTAACCTCGTTAGGAGCTGGTTCAACATAATTGGGGTCGTTGCACTTGCCTCGAATGGGATCCATGTAGCAGAACCTGGGAGGAAAGTCAACAGGAGTCAACACGAGTAAAAAAAAGTCATTATGAGTCAATGAGTGGACGTATAGGGGTCAACGACCGTCAGCACGTGCCCCTTGTGGGGTCCGTGTAGCGAAAATTGGGGGCAAATTCAACAGGAGTCAACATGAGTCAATGAGTGGATTTTTGAGGCGCCTAAAAAATGGTCCATGTAGCAAAACGTGGGGCAAAATTCAACAAGAGCCAACATGAGTCAATGAGTGGATAAATAGGCGCCAACAGCTGTCAGCACATGCCCCGTAAGGGGTCCATGTAGCAGAACATGGGGCAAAGGAGGGCCAGAGTCAACAAAGTTTTACAAAAGTCAACAGGAGTCAACACGAAGCATGCATTGGACTCTTCCTCCTACCATCACCCGCCATACCAGTTCTCTGGCAGCATCTCAAATGTCACATCCATCACCACCCCTGAGAACCCCTCAGCACCTCACATCCGCCATCACCACCGCTTAGCACCCCTCGGCATCCCTCATACCAGTTCTCTGGCAGCATTTCAGAGGTGACATTGGGTGGCAGGATATGCCACTGCTGGCACTTGTCGCACTGCACCCATTGCATCCCACTACAAACCCATCTGCCCATCCCTTCCAAAATCTCATCCCCTCATCAACCCTCCTCACCACTGTTCACCCCTCAGCATCCCTCAGTAGCTTTCAGCACCTGTCAGCACCCCTCACCACCACTCGTACCAGTTCTCTGGCAGCATTTCAGAGGTGACATTGGGGGGCAGGATATGCCACTGCTGGCACTTGTCGCACTGAACCCAGTCCCTGTGGTCCTGCAGCACTGCCCCCTCTGGTATGTTCGTCTGAACACAACCAAGGGAGAGGAAGAGGGACAAGAGAGAGGAGACAAGTCTCACTGCCACTGCTGGCACTTGTCGCACTGCACCCAGTCCCTGTGGTCCTGTAGCACTGCGCCCTCTGGTATGTTCGACTGAACACGGGGGAGCGGGGGAGGAGAACAGGAGGGAGGGGAGACAAGGGAAATGTGAAAGGGGAAGGGTGGGCAAGAAATCAAACTCCAGCTGCACCCAACCTGTTTTTGAGACGATCGCCTAAAAAATTCGAGGCGCATAAAAAATCGTTTTGAGGCGCCTCAAAAATCGCTCTGAGGCGCCTCAAAGATGTGAAAGGAAAAGGGTGGGCAAGAAATCGAACTCTAGCTGCAGCCAACCTGTTTTTGAGACGCCTTAAGAAGAACAGCCCTCAAAGAGGAATGAAACCAAAGAATCGACTGAAAAGCATCTCACAGTGGGGCGGTCCTTGTCGAAATTGTCCTCCCAGCTTTCACCACTTCACTCTCACACCCACCACTGCTTGCCTTTCGAATCCGCCAAGAAAAGCATCTCACAGTGGGGCGGTCCTTGTCGAAATTGTCTTCCCAGTACTGGTTGAAGGTGGAGGAGAGAAAGTCCTTGAGCCGCTGATACTCCTCCCAGTTCACTCCAACGCTCACCACTGGGTAAACTCTCTTTCTAAACACAGACAAATAAAAACTTAAAACAACTATCCATCTCACAGTGGGGCAGTCCTTGTCGAAATTGTCCTCCCAGTACTGGTTGAAGGTGGAGGAGAGAAAGTCCTTGAGCCGCTGATACTCCTCGCCCTCTGCAAACCGCTGCTTGCAGTTCAGCACTCCCAGCTCCCCTGCTGCATCCTGCAGGGCAGAAGAGGTGAAAAGGAGTGTGAAGTGGTTGAAGAGGGCGGACAGGTAGTCCTTGAGCCGCTGATACCCCTCGCCCTCCGCAAACCGCTGCTTGCAGTTCAGCACTCCCAGCTCTCCTGCCGCATCCTGCAGGGACGGAGGTGAAGAGGGGTGTGAGGTGGTTGAAGGTGGAGGAGAGGAAGTCTTTGAGCCGTGATACTCCTCTCCCTCTGCGAATCTCTGCTTGCAGTTCAGCACCCCCAGCTCCCCTGCTGCATCCTGCGAAGCAGAAGATGAAGAGGTTTGTACAGCGATTGAAGGGGGTGGAAAGGGAGCTCTTGGCAGGGAGAGCAGTCTCTGCTTGCAGTTGAGCATGCCCGTGAAGGGGAGTGCTGCCAAGGGACAGTAAGGGAGCCTGATACACATGCACAGTACTCACAAAGAGAGCAGTAGTGTCCACCACGCCTACCACCCCCAGCCCAGCATCCCCCGAATACTCCATGCGCCCCACGCGCTTATACGCCTCCATCAGCCGTCCGTGCCAGTACAGGAAGAACCCACACCGCCCACACGCCCTCTCGCCTTCGTTCATGCCCATGCGTTCAGCCCTCTGTTACACCCCTCAAGCTTTAGCTATGCTTCACGCAACCTCAGACCCAGAAACCGAGCACACCAAGCCCAGTGTAGAGAGGGTATTTTTGAGACGTCTCAGAAACCCTCTCTACATGTGACAGACCCAGAAGCCGCGCACACCAAGCACAGCAGCGGACGCGTGGAGTGTGGAGAACTCACAAAGAGAGCAGTGGTATCAACCACGCCGACCACCCCCAGCCCGGCATCTCCCGAGTATTCCATCCTTCCGACGCGCTTATACGCCTCTATCAGCCGCCCGTGCCAGTACAGGAAGAACCCGCACCGCCCACACGCCCTCTCGCCCTCGTCCATGCCCATGCGCACTTGCACCGGCTGCCCCATGACGGTCCCAGTGGTGGAGAACGGTTGGGAGAGGTTCTCCGCGATGTCGACGCTGCCTTGCACGGCGCGGCCTTGCACTGTGATGGTGGCGGGGTTGTGCAGAAACATGACTCGCAGGTAGGCTCGTAGGGAGTAGTCTATGGGTACCTGGTGGTGGGAAGCGTGGCAAGGGGAGGCACCAGGGAAGCGGAAAGGGAAGAGGGCAGGGGAGAGGGAGGGGAGGAGGGAGGGGAAGAGGAGAACGCAAGGGGGAAGCGGGTGAGTGGGTGAGACAGGCACTGGAGACGTGTCCACTCCACACAGCCTTGCACTGTGATGGTGGCGGGGTTGTGGAGAAACATGACTCACAGGTAGGCCGTAGGGAGTAGTCTATGGGTGCCTGCAGAGGGGAGGGGAGGGGGGCCGAGGGATAGATTAGGCTGGGAGAACTGAGAGCGGGCAATGGCGGGCAATGGCAATGTTGTGGAGAAACGTAAGGAAGAAAGAAAGAGCTGACATGGACGGCTCGTTGCAGCAGGAGCTTACGTCTTGGCAGAGCTGGTTGGGGCGGGAGCGGGGTCGTCTGGTGCGGATGAGGATGTCGTGGGCGTCGTCGTCCCACTCGAGCTCGTACGCTGCATCTGGACGCGACAGGCGCTTGAGGTTGAACAAGTAGATGCGCGTGCCCGTGGGGGGGGAGTCAATGCTTCCACTTGCCTGCTCCAACCTGTGGGGCGGTAGGAGCCGTGAGTGATATGACGCGACAGGCGCTTGAGGTTGAACACATAGATGCGCGTGCCCGTGGGGGAGGAGTCACTGGAACCATTTGCCTGCTCCAACCTGCGGGGGGGATTGCGGGAAGCGGTAGCAAGACTGGGTCGCTGTGAGCATATGGGGCGGGATAGGCGCTTGAGGTTGAACACGTAGATGCGCGTGCCCGCGGGGAGGGAGTCAGTCACTGGAACCGTTAGCCTGCTCCAGCCTGAAAAGGGGGAGCGCGGGCGGTGTAAAGCGGTGGAACGTGAGTGAGAAGCTGGGCAAGACAGGCGCTTGAGGTTGAACACGTAGATGCGTGTGCCCGTGGGGGGGCTGTCACTGGAAGCACCTGCCTGCTCCAACCTGCGGGGGGAAGGGAACGGTGGGAAGAGGTAGCGGTAGAAGCTGCAACTGAGTTGCTGTGACTGAGATGCGCAGGAGAGGCGCTTCAAGTTGAACAAGTAGATGCGCGTGCCCGTGGGAGGGGAGTCACTGCTGCTGCTTGCCTGCTCCAACCTGTGGGGGAAGTGAGGGGGAAGAAGCACGGGCGTAGAGCAGAGTGAGGAGAGAGAAGAACGGGGTCACAGCAGAGAGAGAGCTGAACACGCAAAAACGTGTGCCGGAGGGCGAAGCGAAGCGCAACACCTGCCAGGTGGGCACGGAGTTAAAGATCGAACTCCCTTGCACATAGGGCTCCTATGATGAGAGGGGCCACGTCCACTTACTTGCAAAATCGCAAAAGTCACTTGCTTGCAAAATCTCAAAAGTCACTTACTTGCAAAATCTCAAAAGTCACTCACTTGCGGAACTCCTGGTTTATCCTTCGCTCGTCCAGAGGCGAGAAGTCAAAGATTGCTCGCTTCCGCCTCTCCGCCTCCTCCTCTGAATGCACCCCCAGGTCCAGCTGCCACTCAGCAGTCCCACCTCCCCCTACAGATCCACCTCCTCCTGCTGCAGATCCACCTCCCCCTGCTGCAGATGCACCTCCCCCATATACCACCCGCTTGTACGTCACGATGGGGATCTCCAGCTCCTGCCGGCCCTGGTTGAGCGAGCGGGAGAGCAGCGCAATGCTGCGGCTGTCCGTTGACTGGGTTAGAACCAATGCATCGTTGCCTATGCGCATGGTGCCCGTCTGGTGGTGAGGGCGGGAGGAAAGAAGGGAACAGAGAGGGAAATAGAGAGGGAAAGAGAGAAGGGAGAGAGGAAAGAGAGTGCATTTCGGGTTTTGAACAGGGGTTGTGAGAGTCACAATGGGGATCTTCAGCTCCTGCCGGCCCTGGTTGAGCGAGCGGGAGAGCAGAGCGATGCTGCAGCTGTCCCTTGACAGGGCCAGCACCAAGGCGTCGTTGCCTATGCGCATCGTGCCCGTCTGGTGGTGGTGAGGACGGGAGGTGGACGGAAGGAATGAGGGAACGAGAGTCACGAGAAGGGTCTGCAGCTCCTGTCGGCCCTGGTTGAGCAGGGATGGAGCGCGATGCTCCAGCTGTCGCTCGACTGGGTCAGCACCAGTGCATCGTTTCCTATGCGCATCGTGCCCGTCTGGTGTTTCTTGTTGGAAAAAAGGGGTTGAGCGGAGAAAAGAACGACAGAGAAAGACAGTATTAGGTGAAGTGAGGATGGGGCTTGTTGTAAGAATCAATCAATAAGATAAGAGAGTGTCGAGCTGCTGCCTGTCCTTTGATGGAACGAGTGTGGAAGAAGCGCAGCGGGGTGCAGCCCACCTTGAAACCGACACTGAATCCGCTGATGTGGTGAGGGTCCTCCTCTGCGGGGAGCTCATGGCCCAGCGACAGCAAGGTGACTGAGGGGAGGAAGGGGGGGAGAGGGAGGGGAGGAGGGACTGCAGCAGCCCACCTTGAAGCCAACCCCGAATCGGCCGATGTGGTGGGGGTCCTCCCCTGCGGGGAGCTCATGGCCCAGCGACAGCATCTGCACCAACTCGCCGTGGTCCATGCCCTTGCCATCGTCACACACGTGCAGCACCGGCACCGGCACACCCGATGCAGCGGAGGAGGAGGGGCGAGTGAAGGAGGAGGAGGAGGGTAACGGTGCTGCGGCTGAGGGTGATGCTGCGGGGACTGCTGTTGCTGCTGCGGCTGCCGCGGCTGCTCTTGGAGGGAGCTTGGCCATGCTGATGAAAATGTCCAGCCTGCGTGGAGGGAGGGACATGTACGAACGAAGTACAATGGCATGCAACACACCACTCAGGCCCGCCAACTACTGCCGTTGCTGCTAGTTGCCGGTGTGGCTGCTCTTGGAGGGAGCTTGGCCGTGCTGATGAAAATGTCCAGCCTGCATGGAGGGAGGGGCGTGTACGAACGAAGTACAATGGCAAGTTTTGAGGTGCCTCAAAAGCCGCGGCTGCTCTTGGAGGGAGCTTGGCCATGCTGATGAAAATGTCCAGCCTGCGTTGAAAGAGACGTGGGGGATTCCCAAGGGCAGGGCACATACACACACAACACAACACAGAACTTGGGGCTACACGAAAACCAAGGTCCAACTACTGCTGCTGCTGCCACTACCGAAGTTTGGCCATGGTGATGAAAATCCCCATAAACTCTGCCAGGCCCCCGAACACCCACTGCGTGTGCACCAGTGCCATGACATGATGGGAGTGGATGCACGGGTGTGTGTGTGTGGGTGGGTGCATCACCCCAGCCCAGCCTCACCCATGCCAGGGAGAAAGTGCTGCGTTGCTTCGTACCTGCGTGCCTTGGCGTCCATGGAGTTGTCTATCAGCTCCGCCAGGCCCTGGAACAACCACAGCTGGTGCGAGTGCGTCTGTGCCATGATGGGAGTGCGTGTGCGTTGCGTGTGTCGTGCGTACGTGCATGCGTGTGTGAGTGTGAAAGTGCTGCCCCTACCTGCGTGCTTTGGCGTCCATGGAGTTATCAATAAGCTCCGCCACGCCCCCAAACACCCACTGCTGGTGCGTGTGCGCCAGGGACGCCAGGTACTGCGGATGCATGCCCGGCCCCGGCGAACGCGCAGGGGGAAGGGAAGGGGGAGGCGGAGGGGGAGAGGGGCGCGCAGGTGGAGGGGGCATTGGGGAAGCAGATGGAAGAGGAGGAGGAGGAGCGGGAGCAGGAGCTGAGGGGGAATGGGGAGGAGGAGGTGGAAGCGTGGGAGGAGGAGGAAGTGCACCCTTGAAAGAGAATGCTGATGTGGGGGTTGCAGATGCTGACGTGGACAATGGAGGTGCTGACGTGGATACTGGAGATGCTGACGTGGACAATTGAGGTGCTGACGTGGATACTGGAGCGGCAGGGGCGGAGGCAGCAGCGCGAGAGGAGAAAGATCCTGCAGCAGTGAGGCCCGGAAGGCTCTGCGCTCGGGGGGAAGCACCACGGGCATGTGGGGGAGGAGGGTGGTGGGAGGACCAGCCGCCTGGTGAACCAGGAGCACGAGGCGAGCCATGCCCTGCTGGAGTGTGACCGTGCTGCTGCCGCCGCTGTTGCTGGAGTTGTTGCTGCTGCTGCTGCTGCTGGTGTGGTGGCAGCAGTGGCGGTGGCGGTAGTGCTTCCTGTTGCTGGGGTTGCTGCACAGACGCAGAAGACACCTGCGGTTCGGGCTCAAATCCAGGTGGAACCCGCCCTAGTTGTACCTGCGACCCTGCCCACACCTGCCCTAGTTGCATCTGCTGCCCCTGCCCCTGCCCTTGCCCCTGGCCCTGTGCAACTGAGTGTGGTGAGGCTGCTCGAGTAGGGGGCGGAGCTGATGCCACGTGCGAGTGTGCCTGCCCAGGTGGCACCTGCCCCAGATGCACCTGACCGTTTGCCACCTGGGCACGTGCCTGTCCAGGTGCCACATGAGAATGCGCCACCACCACCTGACCAGGCGCCACCTGTCCAGGCGCCATCTGACCAGGCGCCACCTGTCCAGGCGCCATCTGACCAGGTGCCACCTGTCCGGGCGCCACCTGACCAGGCGCCATCTGACCAGGTGCGACCTGTCCGGGCGCCATCTGTCCAGGTGCCACCTGTCCGGGCGCCATCTGTCCAGGTGCCACCTGTCCGGGCGCCATCTGTCCAGGCGCCGTGTGAGAAGCAGGTCTTGACTGCTGCTGCGCCAGCAGTCCCGGGAGCACTGCAGGGAAGCGCGGGGCGCGGCGGGGAATGCCAGCTGGCAGCGGCGCGTAGTACGCCCGGGCAGAGGAGAAACCGGTGGGGAGCGGTGCAGAGGGGTGGGCGAAGGCGGGAGGGGGTGGGGGAGGGGAGGTGGAGGTGGTGGTGGAAGGGGTGGCGATGGGGAGAAGGCCGAACTGGTACTGGCCTCTCGCTGATGTGATGAGCCCCACCTGATGGGATGGGAATGGGGGGAGAGGGAAAAACGACAAGGAAAAAAGGGGGTTGGAACTTGGAGGGGTATGAAGGCAGCGGAAGTAGTGGTGCATGGGGTGGTGTGGCAATGAAGAGACGGCCGAACTGGTACTGGCCTCGCGCTGATGTGAGAGCCCCACCTGATGGACGAGGAACGGGGCCAGGAGGAGCAGGGGGGAGGAGGAAAAAAGGGAGGGAAAACAGAAAAAGAGGGGGCTTGAGGGACAGTCGAAGTGGAGAAGGGTGGGTAGAGGTGGTGGTGGATGGGGTGGCGATGGGGAGAAGGCCGAACTGATACTGGCCTCTCGCTGATGTGATGAGCCCCACCTGATGGGATGGAGTTTGGACGAGGAAAAAACGGCAGAGAGGGGAAGGAGAAGTTGAGGGGAAGAGGATTGGAGTTTGAAGGATGAGAAGGGAAGACCGAAGGTCGAGGGAATGGGGGAGAGGCCTGGAAAGAACGGTATATGCAACGAAGACGTATTGGTTTGGCCTTCTCACACCCCTCTCCCACGCATCTCAATAACACCTACCCTTCCATGCGACCTCAGCACATGAACGAGCTGCTCCCAGTTGTTGACGTCCACAGACGAGGGGATGTGCTCGGGGTACACTCGGAAGTGATTCAACCCCTCTCTTACCTATCCCCTGAACCACAGACACACGTGTGCGCGTGCACACACACACCCACCCACCCACCTACCCTTCCATGCGACCTCGGCACATGAACGAGCTGCTCCCAGTTGTTGACGTCCACGGACGAGGAGCTTCTCTCGGGGTACACTCGGAAGTGACTCAAAACCCTCCTCCCTCAACCCCCGCCCCCCTTGACCACACACACACACACACACCCACCCACCCTGCCATGCGTCCTGAGCACATGAACGAGCTGCTCCCAGTTGTTGACGTCCACGGAGGAGGAGCTGCGCTCGGGGTACACTCGGAAGTGCGGCAGGGAGGGGAGGGATGGTAGCTCCACTCGCGGGGTGAGCTTCGGCAGCAGCACCCACGTCTCGTCGCTGCAAGGAGAAGGGATACACGCACATGACAGCACCGTGTGAGGAGGGGGAGATGGCAGGGAGGGCAGCGAAGGCAGCGACGGCAGCTCCACTCGCTGGGTCAACTCCCACAGAAGCACCCACGTCTCGTCACTGTGAGGCGGGAATACAGGCATATGACACACACACAAGCACGTCTAGTTACACGGTCAGGATTGGGCTAGGCATGGCAAGGCAAGGTGAGAGCAACTGAAGAGAGGCCACGTGTCAGCCAGGCACTGACCTGATGTCAAGAGGCCACGTGTCAGCCGCCAGGTTGCAGATGATCTTGCCGTCAAAGTTGTACAGAGGCACTGTGCTCACCACCTCGGGCTCTCCGGGGTCCATGTCTGCTCGTGTGTGATTGGGAGTGTGAGGAAGGAGGGTTAAGATCAACGGTCACGAGTTGTCGAGGGTCCACACACACGCAACAATCTCCCTGACGGAGTTGTAGCGAGGCACTGTGCTCACCACCTCGGGCTTTCCAGAGTCCATGCTACAATCAACGGTCAGGAGTTGTCGATAGTCCACAGACCTCGGGCTTTCCAGAGTCCATGGCTGCTCACAGTAGTCCGCTCTCCAATCCCCTCACTGGAGCAAGCAGACGGAGGCACTTCTGCACTGCTTGCTCCATTCTCAAGCCTCTGAAACACTGCGGTCCAAATGCGATCTCCTCTCCGCCTTCAACAGGTCGCGACGCGAGCCCTCTGCTTCGCAAGTCCTCTGCTTCAGGCGAATGGGCTTGCGTGCACGCAGAGCCCTTTTTTTAGCGGCAAAAAGGCGCGCGAAATGATGACGGTGCGCCCGAGGTTGCGCCGTCACCGGTTGGCGGTCGACAGCAGGCAGCTGACCGTGCGTCTGAACTGGCTGGTCGACCAGCTGTCAGCCGCGCCGCTGATTTAGCGCAAGCTGGCCCGCGAGGTGCGGAGGCGAGGCGAACAGAAAAAAGACGCTTTTAATTGGAAAAGAGACGAGGCTAGAACGCGCTGGCTCGGGTGGGTCGCACGGGTGAGTGGCAAAATGGGTGGGTCGAACGGGTGGGTCGCACGGTTGCGTCGCACGGTTGGGTCGCACGGGTGGGTCGCACGGGTGGGTCGTATGGGTGGGCCAAACGGGTGGATCTGTAACGATGCGTCTAGGCCTCATCTACCGGAAATGCGTCGGTCAGTGAAGGCCGAAAGAAGAGGAGACCAGAGGATTCTGCCAGATGAGCGTGCGACAAGGAGATTTTGTAGCATGAAAGCGCGACGAGAGGATTCTGTCGCGTAAGAGTGCGACGAGAGGATTCTGTCGCATAAGAGTACGACGAGAGGATTCTGTCGCATAAGAGTACGACGAGAGGATTCTGTCGCACGACACGAGACGAGAGGATTCTGTCGCATGAGCGTGCGACGAAGACAGGCGGCTCGTTCAAAGAACTCAGGGGGATTCTAACGACGACTCGTTCACTGAATGCTGCGCTTCTCGTCCCGTTCATCATGCACATCAGCAGCGTGCGACTAACGTTCCGCCAGACGGCAGGAACACCGTGTAGTGTGAGCTTGGTCAGTACACCGTAATCCCAAACCTCGCGCATCTCTAAGGCCTGGAAATGAAATCCCTGGCGATCCGGGAAACCAGGTCGGGTCGGCCAGCCTACGGAGAGCAACGCGGCCTGAGCGACGGAGGGGAAGTATGCGACGGACGGCGGAGAGGACGTGTGCGACGCACCGTAGATGTCGCCTGCAACGTTGGTAGGATCCATGCAGGCGCAGCGACCTCCTCGAGCGACCCGCGTCGCGCAAGCTGATCTGTCGAAATGCTGCTGCTGCTGGCAGAATGCTTCGACTTATACGATGCCGTAAATACTTGACGGGAAACGGGAACGGAGCCGCGGCACGCAGCCCTGCAAGGTAGACGGAAACACGCAGAGGCATGACTAGCCGTTAGTCTGCTATGCTAATTACGGGCTCACACTACCAGGGTCCGCTGTTGGAAAATCAAGTTTCCTCCTCAGTGGTAGAAAGACAACCCCACCCAGCCCTTGGATTTGGTCACCCAGCAGCACCAGGGGTGCTTGAACCATCACACCCCCACCATGAGTTGGGGGTGGGACATACCCAACTTGTCTTGGACTTTCCCTTCCAGTTGTCAATACCCTTAGACATGTTGGGTGTTTGATGTTCATAACCATCTCTCTTCCTCCATTAGCAGACAGCACGTTAGCAGACATATCGCTCCATCTCCTCGATCAGACCCTTTTGTCGACAAGAGCACCTTCCTGCATGGTCCTGCTCTAACCGAGACCTTCAAACATATAACACGCAGATCAACGCATCTCAGCCAGGGTGCGCTCCGTGGATGAACTAGTATCTCTATGCTCAACGCCTAGATCTCGTTGCTTATATTGTCACTAACTTCCTAGTCTAGTGCTGATAACGCTATAGCTTAATGAATGTAGTTAGGAATGCTAGAAGAGGTAAAAAGGCGGAGTAACTACAATGTATAAGTCCTAAAGTGCTGCGGATGCTTGGGGGAAGGAAGTTGTGGTTTATATATGAGAAAGACATGAGTGTTGGAGAGTGCTTTGTGGGTCACCAATGCTATGTTACAATTTGTGAGATGCCATGTGGCGCAAGTTGTGTGGCCAATCTCCAACCCCTTTTCAAACATCCAACTTGGTTGCAAACTGTACACCCCAAATGGAACATAACAAATCAACTTTCAACTATATATTGAAAAAACATGCTAATAATAACACACCTCTTCAAGTGGATGTTTAAAACAATCAGGCGGGTTCTCATAACAAAACGTGTGCTTTTGTTGAGAGCAATATATGTCAAACTCATATGCTATAGTCTGTGTAGGCTGTAGTGGGGTAGACAATCATGGGGTACAACACTTTTAGGTTTTCCTACTTGTACCCACCTGCTTGCTAGTTCATTCATTCCTCATTTCTTCACATGGTATAGAGCAGGTTCCCTAGTGGGAACTTTTCCTAGGGCCCACCACTGAAAATCGAGTTTTCTTTTTTTTTTCCTGCCCTGAGATCGAGTCGCCCCTGACCGAGGCGCGCCCTGTGTGCCGCCCTCCCCTTAGCGACCCGTCGCGCCGCCCTTAGCGGCCCCCCCTCTCACGGCCCCTCGCGACCCCGTCGCCGCCCCCTAGCGGCCCGTCGCGCCGCCCTGAGCGGCCCGTCGCGCCGCCCTCAGCGGCCCCTTGCGGCCCCACCTCCACGGCCCCGTCGCCGCCCTCTCGCGGCCCCGTCGACGCCGTTCGCGGCCCCGCCGCCGCCCTTAGCGGCCGCGTCGCCGCCCGTCGCGGCCCTGCAGCCGCTCCTCGCGGCCTCGTCGCCGCCCTCTCGCGGCCCCAGTGCCGCCCTCTCGCGGCCGCGTCGCCGCCCTCTCGCGGCCCCAGTGACGCCCTCTTGCGGCCTCGTCGCCGTCCTTAGCGGCCCCGTCGCCGCCCCTTGCGGCCCCGTCGCCGCCCCTTTCGGCCCCTCCCCGGCCCCTTCACCGCCGAGCCGCCGAGCCGCCAAGCAGCCGAACCGCCGAGCCGCCGAGCCGCCGAACCGCCGAGCCGCCGAGCCGCCGAGCCGCCGAGCCGCCGAACCGCCGAGCCGCCGAGCCGCCAAGCAGCCGAGCCACCGAGCCGCCGAGCCGCCGAGCCGCCGAGGCCGCCGTCGAGCCGCCACTACCGAGCCGCTGCCGCTGAGCCGCCGTCGAGCCGCTACTGCCACTGCCGAGCCGCTGCCACCGCGGTTGCAGCCCTGTTCCTACCGGCGCGCCCCGGCCCTACCCACCCGGACTGGTGAGAGCACTCCCTGCTAGACCACTGCTGTCATGGCTACCCCCAGTGTCCTTACCTTTGATGCTGAGGGTCGTGCTGTTGACTTCGAGGTCTGGGTCGATGACCTACAGCTCTTCCTACAGTGCGATAGGGAAGACGGACTCTCCCTGTTCGATCTCACCTCTGGTGCCTCTCCTGCCCCGCCTGCTGATGCTGACAGCACTGTTCGCTCACAGTGGGCCACACGCGATGCTGCTGCCCGTCTTGCTGTGCGTCGCCACTTACCGACCGCTGAGCGTGCGCACTTTAGTCAGTACAAGAGTGCTAAGACCTTGTACGACGCTGTAGTTGCACGCTACTCTTCCCCTGCCACTGCTGCTCTTAGCCGCCTCATACTGCCGTACCTGTTCCCTGACCTTGCTGCCTTTCCCACAGTCGCTGACCTCATTACGCACCTTCGCACTAGTGACACTCGCTACCGCGCTGCGCTTCCTGCTGAGTTCTGTGCCAAGAACCCTCCTCCCATGTACATCACCCTCTACTACATAGTCACCCGGCTCCCTGACTCCCTTTGTTTAGTCAGAGACCACTTCCTCTCAGTTTGCCCCACCACACTCACCGTTGACCTCCTCGAGGAGCGCCTCCTGGCAGCAGAGAAGAGCATAGTCGCTGTAGGAGCCTCTCGTGGTGACCCTCGTACCCCCGTCTTTGAGGGGTGTTCCCCCTCCCCCCTCTTGCCCTATGTTGCTTCTGCTGCTGCGGCCGACCTCGTTGGCTTCGAGTCGGTCGGAGCTGCGTCTGCCCCTAGCGGGAGACGCCGCACCGGCAAGGGCAAGGGGGGCAAGGGCGCTGGAGGGGCTGGCGGGGGCGGTGGAGGTGGCGGTGGAGGCAGTGGAGGGGGTGGGGGTGGTGGTGGGAGTGGTGGCGGGGGTGGAGGTGTCGGTGGCAGCAGTGGAGGTGGAGGAGGCGGCGGCGGTGGCGGTGGGAGCGGAGGCGGCGGAGGTGGCGGAGGCGGCGGCGGCAGCGGTGGAGCTGGTCGCGGCTCTGCGCAGAGGAGTGGCTCCGGTGGTGGTCCGCGCCAGCTGCAGCAGCGCACTCGTGAGACCCCGTCCCCCCAGCAGCTTCGTGAGTGGTACGCTGGGCGTCAGCGAGGTGGGGGTACTGGTCCCTGTACCTACGTCCTCCGTATCGGCGACCGCGCTGGTGAGCAGTGCGGGGGCTCGCACTCCACCCAGCGCTGCTTCGGCCGCCTGACGGACGCTTGGCGTCACCAGTTCCCTGACGCCACTGAGATCCCTCGCTGGGGAGAGCTGTCTAGGGCGGGGGTTGCTATCTTTGATCTTGACTATGATGCTATACTTGCTGCCATGTATGCTGTGTCTACTAGTGATGAGGGCGACTGTTACTTGTGTGTTCCGCCTGACCCGAGCATTGAGACTGCTGCTCTAGGTGCTGGTGAGGCTGCTGCTCTAGGTGCTGGTGAGGCTACTGCTCTCGGTGCTAGTGAGTCTGCTGCCCCAGGTGCTGGTGAGTCTGCTCTCTCAGGTACCACGTCGGCTCAGGCCTCCCACACCTTCACCCTTGACTCGGGTGCTTCCCGCTCCTTCTTTCGAGACCGCACCACACTCACGCCGCTTAGTCGGCCAGTGGCGGTCTCCTTGGCAGACCCCTCCGGGGGTCCTGTCCTTGCCCACTTCTCCACTGTCTTACCGTGTCCGGCGGCCCCCTCTGGCACCCTGTCAGGTCTTTACCTCCCCTCGTTCTCTACGAACTTGGTGAGTGGTGCAGATCTACAGGATGGGGGGGTTCACCAGTTCACTCCTGCGAGTCAGCGAGTGACCCACTGCACGTGTGCTCGGACGGGCCGACACTTGGCCACGTTTACCCGTCGGCCGGGGTCGAGCCTGTACACACTGACTACTGGTCCTCCTCAGTCTACTGCGTCTGGTCAGGTAGCTGCGTCGGGTCAGGCGTCTGCTGCGACGTCCAGGTCTGGTCCTGAGTCTGCCCCCTGCTCGTGTCGTCTCCTGTCTCACCAGACTCTCCTCTGGCACCACCGCCTTGGCCACCCCTCCCTGCCTCGTCTCCGAGGCATGGCCTCCCGTGTCCTTGCCTCTGGTCTCCCCCGGTCCCTCCCTCCCCTCCCTCCGGGGCCTGCCCCTACTTGCGTTCCCTGCGTCGAGGGGCGGCAGCGCGCCGCCCCTCACTCCTCCGAGTTTCCTCCGACAGAGGCTCCGCTGCAGACTCTTCACATGGACGTGTGGGGCCCTGCCCGCGTCCGTGGCCAGGGTCACGAGCGTTACTTCCTGTTGGTAGTTGACGACTACTCGCGTTACACCACGGTGTTCCCCTTGCGCAGCAAGGGTGACGTCACTGAGGTGTTGATCGACTGGATCCGCGCAGCTCGTCCCCAGCTCAGAGAGAGTTTCGGCTCGGACTTTCCTGTTCTGCGTCTGCACTCTGACAGAGGCGGGGAGTTTTCCTCTGCCCTTCCGGGAGCCTTCTGTCGTGCACAGGGCATCCGCCAGACCTTCACGCTTCCGGCCTCTCCACAGCAAAATGGGATTGCTGAGCGCCGCATTGGCATGGTCATGGACGTCGCTCGTACGTCCATGATCCATGCGGCTGCTCCCCATTTTCTGTGGCCGTTTGCGGTTCAGTACGCAGCGCATCAGATCAACCTTCAGCCCCGGGTCTCTTTGCCAGAGACCTCCCCCACCTTGCGGTGGACGGGGAAGGTTGGCGATGCGTCTGCGTTTCGTGTCTGGGGATCTCGGGCTTTTGTCCGCGACTTGTCTGCGGACAAGCTGTCCCCCCGTGCGGTTCCCTGCGTCTTCCTTGGCTTCCCCCCTGACGCGCCTGGTTGGCAGTTTTACCACCCCACCTCGCGCCGTGTTCTGTCCTCCCAGGACGTCACGTTTGACGAGTCGGTTCCTTACTACCGTCTCTTCCCCTACCGCACTGCACCCCTCCCCCCGCCGCCGCTCTTCCTTGCGCCAGGTCCCCCCCCGATAGACCCCCTTCCCCCTCAGGGTCCTGCCCCGTCAGGTGTGTCCCAGGTAGACGCAGTCGAGCCTGTCGAGGTAGCTGTTGACTCTGGTACTGCTAGGGGTGCTGAGCCTGGGGGTGCTGAGTCTGGGGGTGCTGAGCCTGGGGGTGCTGAGTCTGGGGGTGCGGAGCCTGGGGGTATGGAGCCTGGGGGTGCTGAGCCTGGGGGTGCGGAGCCTGGGGGTACGGAGCCTGGGGGTGCTGAGCCAGGGGTTGTGGAGCCCGGGGGTGCTGGGTCTGCTCGTGTGGCCTCTGGTGGTGCTGGGTTTGGGGGCCCCTCGGGTGCTTCGTCGAGGCGGGAGCTACCCTCTCCACAGGAGCTGCGCGAGTGGTTTGCCCGGCGCTGGAGCCGTGCTGCTGGAGCTGGAGGTGCTGCTGTTACTGCTGACCCTGGGGTCGGCACTGGCGGTACTGGAGCTGCTGGGCCTAGGGGTGCTGCTGAGGCTGCTAGAACTGACGGTCCTACTGGAGTTGGTGCTGCTGGAGCTGGAGCTGCTGGGGGTGTTGACGCTGGAGGTGCTGTTGGCGCTGGTGCTTCTGAGGGTGCTGGAGTTGGCGCTGTTGGAGCTGGAGGTGCTGCTGGCGCTGGTGCTGCCGCTGGGGGTACTGGTGCTGTCCCTGCTAGTTCTGGAGGCGCTGCGCGACCGCGGCCGTACTTCGTTCCGCTCCTTGAGCAGGTTCTTGGTCTCCCGCCCTCTACTGGTCCTGCTCCTCCCTTAGAGTGTCCACAGCCTGTCCAGTTGCGGTCACAGTTACAGCCCGCCTCCCCCCTACCTGCTCCTTCTCCCTACACTGGTCCTACTGGAGGTCTTGCTGAGCGTCGTGAGCCTGCGTCTCGTCCTGCGTCGCCTGTTCGTGCTGCTCGCACTAGTAGTCGTGCTCCGCGTCCGCGTCCTCCTGCGGTCCCAGGCACACACCAGATGGCACTGCATCCTTCCACTGCTCCTCTGCGTGTCCCGTTGCCGTCTCCTCCAGAGTCCTCTCTTCCTGTCCTTGCTGACCCGGAGTCTGACTCTCTTCGTGCTGCCAGTCCTACTGTCACGCGTCTCCTGGCTACTGTTGTCACTGACCCTTCCTTTGAGTCCACTGCTGCGTCTGCCTTGGATGCTGAGCTTGTCGACTTTGCTGCTCGCTGTCGTCTAGACTACGCTGCTAGTCTTGTTGCTGAGTCTGAGTCTGTCTGTCCTCCGTCCGTCGGGGGTGAGTGTGCTCTTAGCACGGACGTCCTTGAGGACAGGCAGGAGGAGTTCCAGTGTTTTGCTGCTGCTTTGCCTCATCTCGTGTCCACGCTGATTGCCCCTGAGGGAGACCCGGATGCACCAGACATCCCGACTCCTCGATCGTACGCTGAGGCGATCGAGGGTCCCTACTCCTCACAGTGGCAGTCAGCCATGGACGCAGAGATGGCTTCCTGGAAGTCCACAGGCACCTACGTCGACGAGGTTCCCCCACCTGGGGCGAACATCGTCAGTGGCATGTGGATTTTCAGGGTGAAGCGGCCGCCGGGTTCTCCGCCTGTCTTCAAGGCGCGTTACGTGGCTCGAGGCTTCAGTCAGCGGCAGGGAGTTGACTACTTTCAGACCTTCTCTCCCACCCCGAAGATGACCACTCTTCGGGTGCTGCTGCACAAAGCCGCTCAGCGCGACTACGAGCTTCACTCTCTTGACTTCAGCACAGCTTTCCTGCAGGGCAGCCTGCACGAGGAGATCTGGCTGCGCCGCCCACCTGGCTTCACTGGGTCGTTTCCCCCTGGTACCCAGTGGAGCCTCCGGCGGCCAGTCTACGGTCTCCGCCAGGCGCCCCGTGAGTGGCACGACACACTGAGGACTACACTTGCGGCTCTTGGGTTTGCTCCTTCTACTGCCGACCCGTCGCTGTTTCTGCGCACCGACACCTCTTTGCCGCCGTTCTACATCCTCGTGTACGTCGACGACTTGGTCTTTGCCACTGCTGACACTGCTGGACTCGCCCACGTGAAGTCCGAGCTGCAGAAGAGACACACGTGCACAGACCTGGGTGAACTGCGCAGCTACCTTGGCTTGCAGATCACCCCGGACAGAGCACAGCGCACCATTACCCTGACTCAGTCACACATGGTGCAGCAGGTCCTTCAGCGCTTCGACTTCACGTACTCCTCGCCTCAGGCCACTCCTCTGTCTACTCGCCACTCGCTCTCAGCTCTGCCTTCGGATGAGTCCGTAGAGCCGAGTGGCCCGTACCCAGAGCTTGTTGGCTGCCTCATGTACCTGATGACCTGCACACGACCTGACCTTGCATACCCTCTTAGCATCTTGGCACGCTATGTTGATCCTGGGAGACACCGACCAGAGCACATGGCTGCAGCGAAGAGGGTGTTGCGCTACTTGTGCAGTACGTCGGGCATGGGGCTAGTGCTTGGAGGGCGACGTTTAGTGGTCCTCACAGGTCACGAAGATGCTTCTTGGGCTGACGACCAGGCTACGCAGCGGTCGTCACAGGGTTACACCTTCAGCCTTGGTTCCGGCTCTGTTTCGTGGCGGTCTACCCGCTCGTCTTCTGTTCTCGGCTCCAGCTGTGAGGCTGAGATCTACGCGGGGGCCATGGCTGCACAGGAGCTACGCTGGCTCACCTACCTGCTGACTGACCTAGGAGAGCCGCCTCGTTCTCCTCCAGTTCTGTACGTAGACAACAAGGTCATGCTGGCCTTGTGTCGGGAGCACAGACTGGAGCACAGAACGAAGCACATTGCTCTTCGCTACTTCCTTGCTCGTGAGCTGCAGTAGCGTGGTCAGCTGCGCCTTGCTTACGTGGCCTCTGAGGCCAACACTGCTGATATCTTTACCAAGGCACTTCCGCCTTGTGATCATCAGCGCTTCTGTACGATGCTAGGTCTTGTGCCTACTTGACCTCACTTGCTCACTTCTTGACCTTGCTTGTACTGTGATCTTTCTATACCTGCACTTGCTTGTTTACCTTTATATATGATCTTGCATGTGAACTGGCCTTGTGGCCTTGAACTTGTGCTTGGAATGTGTGGTGACGTTGTGATCCACCCTGAGCTTGCTTTGCTTTACTTGACTGGTCTTGTGACCTCTTGTTCTCCCCCACTTTGCCTATGGGGGTGTGTCAAACTCATATGCTATAGTCTGTGTAGGCTGTAGTGGGGTAGACAATCATGGGGTACAACACTTTTAGGTTTTCCTACTTGTACCCACCTGCTTGCTAGTTCATTCATTCCTCATTTCTTCACAATATATAGTTTGCACGGCAACCTACCGCATATTCGCCAACGGTGAAGGAAAACGGTGAGGTGTGTTTAGAGCCTTTAGGTCCCAAATAGCCGTCAACACTTTCTTCTCCTCGTAAATTGCCATCGTCCTAATTTCAACTGGCAAATTACGACAAGTAGTCGAGCTATGAAAAACAAGCGCTTGTACAAGGTATTACCGTATTTCTCCGTGTATAAATCCCCACATTTATTTCCGCCCCGGGGCTTAACATAAGCAAAAGGCGATAAGGATATTTACAAACCGATACCCAATCCGTGTCAGACATGTGATTTTTTCCCATGATGTGGCACGATTTTTTTTTTTTCAATTAGCCATAGGGCGATAAGAAGAATTTTCGAAAACCACCACCCCCCCCCTCCCCCCTCCCCCTTCCACAACAAGTCGAAAACCAGAAAGGAGGGGCTTTTATCCGGGGGTATACGATATATTAGCTCAACTTATCATGTTCAAGCAGCAATATAGTTATGATTGGTGTTTGACGGGGGGTTAGAGAGGTGCATGAGCTACTGGAAAATGAGAGATGTGGGTGGAGGAAAATGAGTTCCAAGTTCCAACCATGATTTATAGTTGGAGAAGAGTGTCTAGCATGGTTCACGATGCCAAAACCTACGTTACAAGCAGGTGTGTTTTCACAATACGTGATTTAAAAGAAAACATAATACGTGTTTAAGATTTATCATTTTTGGGGTTTTTGCTTCTTTCATTCGAAGCTCCACTTTTCGAGCATTTTGAACGATCCCGATTCATTCTTATATTTTCTAGGACTATAGGTCGTATGTGCGTGCCCGTTTGATCACTTGCTTGTTTGTGTGTTCATGTTTGTTGGAATAACCGACATATTATCTAGCTCTCCTAAGGCACGGCAGTAGCGTATTACCTCATAGAGAATGCGCTCTCCCACTATCGTGTTGCACTCATATAACATGTTGGGAGGTTTCGCACTGCAACATGGTAACCGTCAGGCATCAGAATAGTTACCGTTACTGTACCTTTACATGTAACATAGTTGAATAAGGGAATGTAATCCTCAGCGTACATGGCTAGCCATGACAATATATTTCAATGTAACGCATTGTAATTATTTTCTTGTCAATTACGTTCACTATGAACAAGGTCATTATAAGACGCTGTTCATAGCGCATTATTATGTCCAATCGGAGGAGGTGGCGGAGGTACTGGGACATCAGTAGGTACTGTCATTGGAGGAGGTGCAGGATCTGGTAATGTGGCTAGTGGAGGTGCTGGCCCCGGCAGTGTCGTGGTGCAGCAGCAGCTGCCGCAGTAGCAGCATCAGCACACCAGCACTTTCAGCAGCAGTAGTCTCAACAGTTTCAGCAATGGGCTCCGCAGCAGGTTCACCAGCAGCAATGGGGCTCGATCGACTACAGGAGCACTGGCTGCAATCGTGGGCCCTGCTAGCATGTGATTCAAACTGGTCCTTACGCCGGTCAGCTATGCGCATGTCTTGATCATTTAGCTGCGCGCTGCTTCAGCCACCTCTCCGACCTCTACCGCCAGCGCACGACCTTGCTGTGGAGCTCCAGGATTGGTTGGCGCTTCTTCAGCGTGTCTTGCCTGCGTTTTGTATGAAAATGACTACTATTTATGCTGCTTTGTTTTCAGGACCTGTCAAGTATGGCGTTGACTTTAGTGTTGCTGGGTCTTGTTATTCGTGTCTGCCAAGACTAGGATCTCTAGATGTTTCTTGTTTAGGATCATCTGATGTTGCTTGCACAGGTGCGGCCAGCTGATAAGTTCCTCTCCTTCACGCTTGACTCACGCAAGTCTCGTTGCTTCTTCTGTGACCACACCGGCCCCATGCCTCTTCCTGTACTAGTCCCAGTCGCGTTAGCTGGCCCCTCTTCCGAGCAAGTCGTTGCTTGCAGCACTACTACTCTCCCGTGTCCGGCAAACCCCTTTGGCTCCCTCACAGGTCCGCTCATCCACTCGTTCTCCAGGAACTTGGTGGGTGTCAATTGTCTTTAGGCCACCACGTTTCCTGGACATGAGCGTTCATCGACCTGTACGAAATGTACCACTGGAGCATCTCTTGCTAAGTTCCCTCGGGTGCCAGCATCAGGCATGTTCATGCAGCGCACTGGGTCTCCTCAGGTTACTTGTGTATGGTCAGGTAGCTGTGGCGTCCTCGTCTCGGTCACTCACTCACTCGTCGCTTTTGTGGCTTCACCGCTTAGGTCACCCCTCCTTCTCGCGTCTCTGTTATATGGTTTTCAAGAGTCATGTTTCAGGTCTATCAAATCCGCTCTCCCCGCCCCCTCCCTCGTCTGCATCTCCGTGCATTCCTTGCATTGAGGGTCGGCAGCACGGTGTCCCTCACTCCTCGTTGTCTCTTGTCGCTGCCCCATGTCAGGCCCTACAAATGGACCTCTGGGGCCTTGCCCCTTTCGCTGGACAGTGTGAGGAGCACTACTTTTTAGTGGTTGTGGATGACTTTTCCCACTACGACATGGTGTTTCCCTTACATCGGAAGGCCGACGTCTCCTCCCGTCGCTAGTGGCCATCCGTACCCAGCGCTCCAACATGTGCTTCCTCTACGCTCTGACCAAGATGGCGAGTTCACCCCCTGTTGGATTGAGCAGTTTTGTGGCGCGTAGGGTGTTAGAACTATGAAAGGGTTGGGTACAAGTATGAAACCCTAAAAGGGGCTGTACCCCATATTGGCTACCCCACTACATCCTAAAAATATATAGCATATATATATATACTTTGACACACCCCCATAGGCAAAGTGGGGGAGAGCAAGGGGTCACAAGACCAGTCAAGAGAAGCAAAGCAAGCTCAGGGTGGATCACAACGTCACCACACACACTGAGCACAAGCAAAGGGCCACAAGGACAGTTCACATGCAGAGGTATATATGCAACAACAGCAGTACAGTGATCTCTACCTAGCAGAACAAGCATGAAGGTATATGTATATATAGATCACAGTATAAGCAAAGTCTACAGCAAGTGAGGAAAAGTGGGCACAAGGCCTAACAAAGTGCAGAAACGCTGATGATCACCAGACGGAAGTGCCTTGGTGAATATATCAGCAGTGTTGGCCCGAGTGGCCACGTGAGCAAGACGAAGCTGACCACGCTGCTGCAACTCTCGAGCCAGGAAGTAACGCAGAGCGATGTGCTTCGTTCTGTGCTCCAGTCTGTGCTCCTGACACAAGGCAATGGCGGCCTTGTTGTCGACGTACAGCACTGGAGGAGAACAAGGCCGCTCTCCCAGGTCGGTCAGCAGGTAGGTAAGCCAGCGTAACTCCTGTGCAGCCATGGCTATGGCGTAGATCTCAGCCTCACAACTGGAGCTGAGAACTGAAGACGAGCGTGTAGAACGCCAAGAAACTGAACCAGAGCCAAGGCTGAAGGTGTAACCCTGTGACGACCGCTGCGTAGCCTGGTCGTCAACCCAAGAAGCGTCTGAGTGCCCAGTGAGGACAACGTCGCTCCGTCCTCCAAGCACGAGCCCCATGCCCGATGTACTGCACAAGTAGCGTAGTACCCTCTTAGCAGCATCCATGTGCACCTTTCGGTGCCCACCAGGAGCCACGTAGCGAGCCAGAAGGCCAAGAGGGTACGCAAGGTCAGGACGAGTGCAGGTCATCAGGTACATGAGGCAGCCCACTAGCTCTGGGTAAGGACCACTCGGCTCTACGGACTCGTCCGAAGGTGGAGCTGAGAGCGAGTGACCTGTCGCCAGAGGAGTGGCCTGTGCCGAGGACCAGGTGAAGTTGAAGCGGTGAAGGACCTGCTGCACCATGTGTGACTGAGTCAGTGTGATGGTGCGGCGTGCTCTGTCCCGGGTGATCTGCAAGCCAAGGTAGCTGCGCAGCTCACCCAGGTCTGTGCACGTGTGTCTCTTCTGCAGCTCCGACTTCACCAGAGCGAGAGCCTCAGTGTCAGCAGTGGCAAAGACCAAGTCGTCGACGTACACAAGGATGTAGAACGGCGGTAGCGAAGTGTCGGTGCGCAGAAACAGCGACGGGTCAGCAGTCGACGGAGCAAACCCAAGAGCCGCAAGTGTCGTCCTCAGTGTGTCGTGCCACTCACGCGGCGCCTGGTGGAGACCGTAGACTGGCTGCCGGAGGCTCCACTGGGTACCAGGAGGGAACGACCAAGTGAAGCCAGGTGGGCGGCACAGCCAGATCTCCTCGTGCATGCTGCCCTGTAAGAAGGCTGTGCTAAAGTCAAGAGAGTGAAGCTCGTAGTCACACTGAGCGGCAACGTGTAGCAGCACCCGAAGAGTGGTCATCTTCGGGGTGGGGGAGAAGGTCTGTAAGAAGTCGACTCCCTCCCGCTGACTGAAGCCTCGAGCAACGTAACGAGCCTTGAAGACAGGCGGAGAACCTGGCGGCCGCTTCACCCTGAAAATCCACATGCCACTGACGATGTTCGCCCCAGGAGGGGGAACCTCGTCGACGTAGGTGCCTGTGGACTTCCAGGATGCCATCTTTGCGTCCATGGCTGTCTGCCACTGAGAGGAGTACTCACCCGCGATTGCCTCAGCGTAAGAGCGCGGGGTCGGGATGTCTGGAGCATCCAGGTCTCCCTTAGGGGCAAGCAGCATGGACACGAGATGAGGCGCAGCGGCTGCAAGGCACTCAAGGTCCTCCTGCGTGTCCTCAAGGACGTCCGTGCCAAGAGCACACTCACCCCCGATGGACGGAGGACAGACAGACTCAGACTCAGCAACCAGACTAGCGGCGTAGTCTAGACGACAGGCGGCAGCAAAGTCAACAAGCTCAGCGACTAATGCAGACGCAGCAGCAGACTCAAACGACGGGTCAGTGACAACTGTGGCGAGCAGACGCGTGACAATAGGGTGAGCAGCACGAGTGCGGTCAGACTCAGGGTCAGAAACGGTAGGCAGAGAAGACGCAGGAGGGGACGGCAGGGGAACACGCTGCGGAGGAGAGGAAGGACGGCGGACTACGAGGTGGGTGCCGGTGACAGCCGGCTGACGCGAACGAGGAACACGACGACCGGAACGACCAGGACGGACAGGCGAGACAGGACGCGACGCAGGCTCACGGCGCTCAGTAAGACCCCCCGTCTGCTCAGTGTAAGGAGAAGGAGCAGGCAGCGGTGAGCCAGGCTGTAATGGAAGACCAGTAGACGAAGGGAGACTAAGAACGTGGCGAAGCACAGAGGCAGACGGTGGCTGAGACGACGGAGAGGGTGGAGCAAAGAACAGGCGGGGCTGTGCAGTGCCACCAGCACCAGCAGCTCCAGCACCCCCAGCAGCTCCAGCACCTCCAGCAGCTCCAGAACCCTCAGCGCCAGCTCCTCCAGGACCAGCTCCACCAGCAGCAGCACCCCCAGAACCGGCACCTCCAGTCTCAGGGTCTCCAGTCTCAGTGTCTCCAGCAGCAGCACCCCCAGACTCAGCACCTCTAGCCCCTGCAGGTCCAGTACCTCCAGTACGAGCACCTCCGGGACCAGCACCACTCCCAGCTCCAGTGACGTCAGCAGAAGTACCTCCAGCGGCAGAGCCCCGAGCTCCAGAAGCACGACCCTGACGGCGACCGTACCAATCGTGCAGCTGCTGTGAGGTGAGAGGCACACGCGGACGAAGGCGGCTACTCCAAGGAGACCGCGCAACAGCAGACTCAGAACCCTCAGCGTCAGCACCCGCAGCAGCTCCAGAACCTCCAGCGCCAGCACCCACAGCAGCTCCACAACCTCCAGCTCCAGCACCACCAGCAGCTCCCGAACCTCCAGCTCCAGCACCCTCAGCGGCTCCAGAACCTCCAGCAGAAACAACTCCAGTAGCAGAGTCACCAGCACCAGCGCCTCCCGTAGCAGGGCCCCTAGCTCCAGCAGTGCGACCCTGACGGCCAGCGTACCACTCACGCAGCTGCTGTGGGGAGAGAGGGAGTCGACGACGAGAGTGCAGCGGCGAGGCACCAGCGGAGCGACTACGCAGACGGCCGTTCCAGGGAGACTGCTCACCAGACGCCTCAGCGCCTCCAGGTGCAGCACCCCCAGACTCAGTACTCCCAGGCACAGCACCCCCAGACTCCTCACACCCAGGTTCAGCACCTCCAGTCTCCGCACCCCCAGGCTCCGCACCTCCAGGCTCCGCACCCCCAGGCTCAGCACCCCCAGGCTCCGCACCCCCAGGCTCAGCACCCCCAGAAGCAGCACCCCGAGCAGGACCACCCTCAGCAGGACCTGAGTCACCGGTCACCTCAACCGGCGCAGTCAAGGGGGGAGGGTCTACCTGAGACACACCTGAAGGAGCAGGACCGGGAGCGGGGAGGGGGTCTACTTGGGGAGCACCTGGAGCGAGGAAGAGCGGCGGGGGGGGGAGAGGGGCAGTGCGGTAGGGGAAGAGACGGTAAAAGGGAGCCGACTCGTCGAACGTGACGTCCTGAGAGGGGAAGACACGGCGCAAGGTGGGGTGGTAAAACTACCAACCAGGCGCGTCAGGGACAAAGCCAAGGAAGACACAGGGAACAGCGCGGGCGGAGAGCTTGTCCGCGGTGGTATCGCGGACAAAGGCACGAGCACCCCAGACCCGGAAACGCGACGCATCGCCAACCTTCCCCGTCCACAGCAGTGTGGGCGAGGTCTCCGGCAAGGAGACACGGGGCCAGAGGTTGAGCTGATGCGCGGCGTACCGGACCGCAAACGGCCACAGAAAATGGGGGGCAGCCGCATGGATCATGGAGGTACGAGCGACCTCCATGACAAAGCCAATGCGGCGCTCAGCAACCCCATTCTGCTGCGGAGAGGCCGGAAGCGTGAACGTCTGGCGGATGCCGTGCTCCGCACAAAAGGCTGCCAAGAGGTCTGCGGAGAACTCACCACCTCTGTCAGAGTGCAGACGCAGGACAGGAAAGTCCGACTGGAACCGCTCGCGGAGCTGGAGACGAACAGCGCGGATCCAGGGGATCAAAATATCAGGGACATCCCCCTTGCGCTGCAAGGGGAAGACCGTGGTGTAACGCGTGTAGTCGTCGACGACCAGCAGGAAGTACCGCTCGTGGCCCTGTCCACGGACGCGGGCTGGGCCCCACACGTCCAGGTGAAGAGTCTGCAAGGGAGCCTCTGTGGGAGGGAACGAGGTGGAGTGAGGAGCGGCGCGCTGCCGCCCCTCGACACAGGGAAGACAGGGAGGAGCAGGCGAGGGTGGGAGGGGAGGGAGAACCCTGGGAAGACCAGAGACAAGGACACGGCAGTGCATGCTACGAAGGCGCTGCACCGAGGGGTGACCAAGGCGGTGGTGCCAAAGGAGGGTCTGGTGCGACAAAGCGCGGCACAAGCAGGGGGCCACTAGCTGACCTTACGCAGACGCAGACGCAGCGACTTGAGGGGACACAGTAGTCAGTGTGTACAAACTCGAGCCAGGCGCACGGGTAAACGTGGCCAGGTGTCGGCCCGTCCGGGAGCACGTACAGTGGGTCACGCGCTGACCTCCAGGAGTGAACTGGTCAACCCACTGGTCCTGGAGGTCAGCACCACTCACCAAGTTCGTAGAGAACGAGGGGAGGTGAAGACCTGACAGGGAGCCAGACGGGACCGCCGGACACGGCAGGACCGTGGAGGAGTGCGCAAGGACTGGACCCCCAGAGGGGTCTGCCAGGGAGACTGGAACCGGCCGGCTGAGCGGCGTGAGGGTGGTGCTGTCACGAAAGAAGGAGCGGGAAGCACCTGAGTCAAGTGTGAAGGTGTACAAGGCCTCAGCAAGCGCAGTACCAGAGAGAGCAGACTCACCAGCACCTGGAGCAGCAGCCTCACCAGCACCCAGAGCAGGAGACGCACTAGCACCTAGAGCAGCAGCCTCACCAGCACCTAGAGCAGGAGACGCACGAACACCTAGAGCAGCAGCCTCACCAGCACCGAGAGCAGCAGGCTCTATACATGGGTCAGGCGGTACGCACAGGTAACAGGCACGGTCAGCACTAGTAGGCAATGCATACATGGCAGTGAGAATAACATCATAGTCAAGAGCAAATATATCTACCCTCTGCCCAAGCAGCTCCACCCAGTCGGGGAGCTCAGCCTCGTCGCCAAACTCGGTACGCCAGGCGTCGCTCAGACGGGCGAAGCAGCGGGACTGTGTGTGACTAAGCGTCCCGCAAGCCTGACCTGTCCAATCACCTGTGCGAATGACGTACGGGCAGCGAACGGTACTTAAAGACCCTCTACTCTGAGCGTACCACTCACGAAGCTGCTGGGGCGTAAGTGTCTCGCGCGGACGCCGCTGCAGCTGCAGCTGGCCACTGCCAGACGCTCCCGACTGACCAGCTCCAGGGCGACAGCCACGACGGCTACCGCCACAACCCCAACTAGCGTACCACTCACGAAGCTGCTGGGGCGTGAGAGACTCGCGCGGACGTCGCTGGAGCTCCATCTGGCCACCGCCAGTAGCAGCAGTAGCAGTGGTAGTGGCAGTAGTAGCAGCAGCAGCGCGGGCAGGGCAGGCGCGGCAGGCAGGTAGGCAGGTAGGCAGGCAGGCAGGCAGGCAGACAGGCAGGCAGGCAGGCAGGCAGGCAGGCAGGCAGGCAGGCAGGCAGGCTGGCAGGCAGGCAGGCAGGCAGGCAGGCAGGCTGGCAGGCAGGCAGTGCGCTAACAAGGCAGGTGCTCACCAGTGGCAGGAAGAGCAGGCGCTCGTCGGGCGAGCAGGGCCGGCGCTCGGCGGGCGGCTGCACAGGGTCCAGGGGCGGCGTCGCGGGTCCAGGGGCGGCGTCGCGGGGTCCAGGGGCGGCGTCGCGGGGTCCAGGGGCGGCTGCACGGAGTCCAGGGGCGGCTGCACCAGGGGCGGCTGCTTCAGGGGCCAGGGGCGGCTGCTCTGGGTCCAGGGGCGGTTGCTCGAGGGTCCAGGGGCGGCTGCACCAGGGGCGGCAGCTGTAGGGGGCAGGGGCGGCTGCTCAGGGTCCAGGGTCAGCTGCTCGAGGGTCCAGGGGCGGCTGCACCAGGGGCGGCTGCTGTAGGAGCCAGGGGCGGCTGCTCTGGGTCCAGGGGCGGCTGCTCGAGGGTCCAGGGGCGGCTGCACCAGGGGCGACTGCTTCAGGGGCCAGGGGCGGCTGCTCTGGGTCCAGGGGCGGCTGCTCGAGGGTCCAGGGGCAACCGCGGCGCGCGGGCCTGAAGCGCGCAGCGCGAGCTGCAGGCGCGGCGCGCGAAGCCGCCGCGGGCTGCGCGAGGACGGCAGCCGCGGGGCGCGGGGCTGCAGCGCGACGTGCGGGCAGCTGACGCGACGCGCGGGGCTGCAGCGCGACGCGCGAGGCTGCAGCGCGACGCGCGGGGCTGCAGCACGCAGCGCGGGCTGCGGACGTGGCGCGCGGAGCAGCAGCGAGCCGCGCGCGAGCTGCTGCAGGGCGGGGCCAGGTGGGGCCGCGTCAGTGGCAGGTCGTGGCCGCGAGGAGGGGCGGCGCTCTGGCCTGACGGGCCTGCAGGGGCGGCTCGCGGGCCTGACGGGCCTGCAGGGGCGGCTCGCGGGCCTGACGGGCCTGCAGGGGCGGCTCGCGGGCCTGACGGGCCTACAGGGGAGGCTCGCGGGCCTGACGGGCCTGCAGGGGCGACGTGCGGGCCGTACGAGTCTGCAGGGGCGGCGCGCGGGCCTTACGGGCCTGTAGGGGCGGCGCGCTGGCCTAGGGCAGCAGTAGGGAGCGTGAGGGCTGCAGGACGGCGCGCGCAGCGCAGCACGTCACAAGGCAAGGCAGGCAACACGTGGGGTAGCGTGGTAACCGCAACGGTAGGTGGGCCCGGAAAAAAAAGACGGTCCTACGGACCTAGTGCTCTGAAACCATGTTAGAAACTAGCAGCAGGAATGAATGAACTATGAAAGGGTTGGGTACAAGTATGAAACCCTAAAAGGGGCTGTACCTTATATTGGCTACCCCACTACAGCCTAAACATATATAGCATGTATATATACTTTGACATAGGGAACCCGCCAGTCGTTCTCGCATCCGAACTCGCCGCAGCAGAATAAGGTCGCTGAGTGTTGCATTTGCTTAATCATGTAGATCACCCGTACCCCCATGATTCATGCCAGTGTCCCCCCCCCCCCCCCCCCCCCCCCCTCCCCTCCTCTCTTTGGGCCTTCGCATTCTGCTACACCGTGCACTTGCTTAACATGTGCCCCCATGTCTCATGCCCGCAGGTTCCGCTAACCCCCCTCTGGATGGAGGTCACCTAGTTATGCGTCAACGCCAGGGCTGATTTTATCAGGGTAATTACCCTGATTTCAGGGTGATTCCAGGCTTTCCACTTTGTGGAGACGGAAATTTCAGAGTTATTGAATTTTCAGCCCTGATCCAATCAGAGTAATAGTTTAGCTATCCCTGATTTTGAGTACATTGTAACAGACTAGGCTGTTAGTGGACCCTGACTTAACAGAGTATCGACTCTGTGGACCCTGACTTATCGAGAGGAAGTTTCTCAGAAGTTTCCCTCCGATGACCTCGCCTTGGATTGATCGCAGTGATCCCCCCACATGTGTGTAATCCCCCCCCTTCCCGCTTTATCGAGAAGAAGTTTCTTCGAAACTTCGTTCTGATACACCTACCATCGAGATCGCGCGAATCTGCAATGTCAGATATACTTTGCTGGGATTGGTCGAAATAGGCTCTGACAGCGGAAATTTTTGACTCGAACAGGTGTGACTCGCCCGTTCGGTCGTTACACACGCTCCAGAAGGAACGCCTCTGAGGGTGACTAACTACAGTCGCAGCGTGTCTGATGCATGCCATCTGAAGAGATCCGATTGGGCATGGTAAGACAGGGAAACGTTACACTCGCACACCAGATAGGTCAATCACACCCGCCCTGCACAAATCAGTCGAGTGTACAGCCAGCGGGAAACACAGCGCGCAGACTTTATGGATGGTGGGGATTTTCTCCCCGGTAACAAAGCGCGCGTTACTACTCTGATGTTCAGTTCTTGACCCTGAACAATCAGAGTTAACTACTTTACAACCCTGAGCAATCAGGGTACTGCTTTTCTGGAAAATGTGCACCCATAATAGAGGGGGAAAATTTTCCCCGGAATCAGGGAGGCTTAAAATGAAACGTCAGCCCTGGTCAACGCTTTGCGTCGAGGGTTGACTTGCTACCACCCTTCCTCTCACCATTTTTTTAGCTTGTGCGAGGTCTCTTTTGACGAGTTTGTCTCTTTTTACACTCGCACCATCGCTCTCACTCAGTCACAAATGGTGCAGCATATCCTACGGTATAGTGCTCCGGCCTTTCTCCTCTGCACAGCCCACTCCTCTACCTGTTGGCGATACGTTCTCGGCCCCTGTCCTTGACAAGCCTGTTGAGCCCAGTGGTCTGTCCACAGAGCTGATGGGGTGCCTCAAATCCTATCTAGAGGCAAGGGTGCCTCATGTACCTACCGTCATCGCCCGGATATAAGACAGTGTTGAATAGTAGACAGGGGTTGTCTACTATACGGGTGTCTCTTATAAACAGGCTAGCCTTTTTATACGACACCTATTTGTGTGTACGAGTTAAAACATATATGTCTTATAATCAGAACCGGGGTTTAGGGGTTTTCTTATAAACAGGGGGTGTCTTCTAAACAAGCCTTCTTTACTTTAGGGGGGTACATGCATACATTCATGAATCTCTACTTCTACCTAACCCCCCTCAATCACCGCCTCCTCGCCTGCGCTAACAACAGGCTCTACACCCAGGTCTGGCACTCGCCAGGCATGCCTAGCCGTCTCCCTAGGCTCGATCATGCGGTCAGCCTCGGCCGCCGCCCCGCGGTAGTTGGGGGTCTCTTAGTACAGCACCTCCAGGCCGGTTGCCACTGCCACCTCCCGCACGCCCTCCGCCTGCATCGCCTCCTCCTCCTCCTCCTCCTCCTCCTCCTCTGGAGCCCGACCGAGCAGGCGCGTGTTGTTGCCTGTGGTCCCCCCGAGGGACATGTCCGCGGAGACATCAGTGGTGCTCCTGGCGCGCAGGTGAGACATCACCAGGTGGTTCTCCGTTCCGTCCAGCTTGCTTGAGATCCCACAGTGGCGGAACGCGTCGATGATGATCTGCTTGGGGACTTGATCCCAAGCCTCCGCGATCCACTGCAGCACCACGGGGTGCGGCGGCCTCCGCAGGTTCCCTGCGGGTGGGTTTGAGGACGGGGCAGCGAGATGTTAGAGACACGGACATGAAGGAGCATGTTTAAGACAAGGACAGGAAACAGAACATGAATAATACCGTAAATGAAGGACCAACTCACCCTTCTTCGTCTTTAGGTGAATCCCCTCACGCATGAACCACCTGGCGTAGCGCGCTCGCACAACAGCCTTGAAGCACCGGTTGATTGAGACGTCCAGGGGTTGAATCTGGCTCGTACAACCCGCTGGGATGACTGCAGGGGTGATGCTGTGCGTGCGGTATGACTGAAGCATGGTCTGGGTGATGTGACCGCGGTAGGAGTCCAACACCAGCATCGCACGCCTCGCGTTCTGGCCGCGCTGGGGGTTCAGATGGGGCAGCACCTCCTTGGACAGCCAGGTCTGCACAGCGCTCTCGTCCATCCACCCGTTGTCCTGTGCTTGGACCACGATTCCTGCCAGGCACACAAGGGACAGACGGGCTTCAGCACAGTGGGGCACGCTCATCAGGCAGTCGCACGGTTGAATTCATTACGCTTACCTTCCGGAATCTCACAGTTGGGGACGTTCTTCATCTTGAACCACACCCACGGCCGCAGCTTCTCCCCGGATGCAGTGCACGCGAGCATCACCGTCAAGCGCGTTTTCTGGTAGCCTGCAGTGCGGATTGGGACCGAGCGCGCGCCGCGGTGCTCGATCGTCCGTTCGGCTGGCATCTCCACGGATAGTGGAGTCTGGTCCGCGTTGATGATGCGGGCCAGGTCGATGTTGTGCCGCGCCCTGTTGATGCGCACGAACTTCCAGAAGGACTCGCAGTCCTTCGCGCACTCTGCAAACGGTACACGCGCAACGGAAACACGGGATGGTCAGACACTGGGTGAGGGACATGCATTCAATAGCCCGCGCGCGACACGAATTCCTTCAACACGCACCTGCCGACAGTCGTTGGCCGACCTTGGTCTTCACCCGCATCACCAGGTTCCAGCGGTCACGGAAACGCTGGCTCCAGTGAGAGCTCGCGTTCCAGTTCTTGCCGGCGTGATGCTTCTTCATCCACTCGCGGCTCCACTTCTGGGTGTCCTTCACCGAGATGGCCACCCCGTTAGCGCGCTGAAGGCAGATGTAGCGGTACAACGCTGCCTCCATGTCGGGGTAGTGTGAGTGGCGCCCCCCCCCCCGTGCATCCGCTTGCGGCAGTTAGCCGCGCCCTTGTAGACGCCCGCAGCCGCCTCCGCACTCCAGCGTCTGATGCAGGCGATGGACGCGGTTGACTCCATGCTCGTCTTCTTCAAGGAGCCGAGCTCCAGATAGCGGCGCGCCCACTTAAGCTTCTCACGCACGGTCCAACTGCGGCGCTTCCTCGTAGTGTCCTTGCTGCGAGGGGAAGGTGGGCGGGTGTTGGGATTATGGAGGGTGGGGTCCTTCGGCGTGACCTTCTCAGGGAACGTGGGAATCGGGCCCGCCGCCGCCGCGTACTCATCGTCGCTGCCCAGAGTCTCGTTCACGACGATGTCGTCAGGATTCGGCGCCTTCTTCGCCTTCTTCTTAGCCGCACCCTTGCTAGATCCCGGGTCTCCGTCGGATGTCCGCTTCTTGTTGCTTGTGCGGCGACGAGCAGGGGCCTTAGCAAGGGCTTCTGCGACCTTGGCTTTTCCCTTCTCCGCAGCGGTGAGTTTCGGGCGACGCTCCTCCCCCGGACTGTCGTCGTCAGAGAGCACCACGCGGGCCCGCTTCGACTTGGACTGTAGGCGATGGCGCAGCCTCCGCTTCAGTAGCGGAACGTCGTCGTCTGTCCCAAGGCTCCATGGGTCGTCGTCGCCGCTTTCACCGTCAAATAAGACGGCATCCGCAGCAACCGTGTCCGACTCTGCCACAGCATCCGCATCCGCAACTGCGGCCGCGCCGTCTTCAGCCTCCTCATTCGCATCCATCGCCGCTTCCTCCGCGTTGTCACCATTCGCATTTTCACCTCCGTCGTTGTCCGAATCTCCAGCCCGCCACTCTTCCACCTCGTCGTCGCTCCCGACTGGCCGATTCCACCATTCGTCCTCCTCGATGTCGGCAGGACCTAATTCGTCGCCCGAAGCGCTGTCGTCGTGGCCGTTCTCCGGCCAATCCTCCTCGGCGTCGTCGCCGTTCGCTTCTTCTCCGTCGTCCCCGTCACAGCTCGCACCGGAGGCCGCGGTAGGACTTCCCGCCTTGCTCGCGTTCTTCGCCATGGCTACACGGATGTCATCGCCGGGCGAGTTAATTCGCCCGTAGTTATTCACCTGCACGTGAGGACGAGGAGAGGACGAGCCTGGGGGTACTTTGCTGCGCATGGTTAGAAAGCCTGCCGAGAGCAAGGTTGAGACGAGTATTCCTAAACCCTTGAGCACCAAATGAAGTGAGAGGCCGACTACCCCCCCCAGCCAGAGTGCCCCATCCACAGGTGCCGAGCCGCTCCTCTACGAGGCATCTCCTCGTAGAGGACAGCCCTCACGCTGCCAACGTGCTGCCAGCAGCGTTCTGGAAGCATCCCTGCGCTGCTGGCAGCAAAACGACGCTGGCAGCATCATTAGATGCTGCCAGCATAGAGGAATATTGCCAGCGGTGGCAGCTCCCTCACGTGGCAAGTGTGGGCGCTGCATGCATCACCACCGAGGTCGGTCTGTTTCAATGAATCTGGTCTCTGGGTGTTTTCTACACACTTTGCAAGTGTTACAGTCAACTTAAAATTTTTTCCATTTATAAGACTTATAAGACACCCTAAACCATCCCGTTTACAAGATAACTCAAGCATTTTTGCCCGTGTACGAGATAAGACGTATATGTCTTATATCCGGGCGATGACGGAGGCTTAGGACCCGCACTCGACCAGTTTTCGCATATTCTCGCAACATCTCTTGCTCTCTTTGTTGCGACTGGGAGATACCAGTCTGAGCACTGTTCGACTGCTGAGAGGGTATTCTAGTATCTGGATAGTACAACCGGCATGGGGTTTGTGCTAGGAGGACGACAGTCAGTTGCACCCACGGGACACAATGACGCGTCATTGGTAGACGACATCGAAACTCTCAGCTACTCCTTGGGCTACTGCTTTAGCCATGGTGCACGAGCGGTCGTCACCACCACATCTGTAAGCCCCCATTTATAATCCATTATGTTCTTTACAAAGAAGTCCCCACCTTATTAGAATATGCACCAATAGAAGACAGCAGTGTGTTCAATGCAACACGGTCTTCTATCCGGGCGACACCTTGGCGCCATTTATGGATGCACGAGCTATTATAAAGCAACGGTTTTTGTGGAGAAATAACCGATAGTAAACGTAAAACACTCGGCAATGCTGCTTCACATGCATGCATCTCATCAAACTGATGGCCACTTCCGGATTACCACCATTTTCGCACACTAAAGCTCAGTAGACTCCCTACCATCATGTTCTGTAGAATTGTCAGATCAGACGGTCTCAATCAACGGCTGTAAGAGGGAGTTGCCAGAGACGATGTTGGTTGTGATGATGAGGAACGACGTGATTGCCGAATCCTGCTCAGCACCGGAAACAGCGTACACGCAAGAGGGAGAGGTGAAGATCAGGCAAGTACAGAGCATGGGAGTGGGAACCTAGTTGTATTACACACATTTATATCATTCCTCCAACCTCCACCTGTAGGGAGAGAGCGCCAGCGAAACAAAACATGGAAAAATTCACGAGAGTGAACCTCGCTCGCACAATAACATCTTACTCGATTGAAAAACGACTGCTTCCAGAGACTCCGGAGAAGCATCAGCCTATTTAAAGGTAACAGCAGAGCCGCCCAACCAGCTAAGTGTGTCTGGGGAATCTTCAGAGCTCAAGGTGCGCACATTCACACACATGCTAAGACGCCTGCACGAAGACATCCATGCATACAGGCACGCACCTGCATGGAGAGGAAGCGCAGAGCGGAAATCTCAGCGAAGGTGACGCCCCCCAGGAACAACTTCCGACAGCCCCCAGCCATATCTTGAGCTTCCTTAGGACTCAAAGGGCCTTGCTAGCTCAACAAACTCACGGCCCCAGATGCACGCACCTGCATGGAGAGGAAGCGCAGAGCAGCGATCTCAGCGAAGGTGACGCCCCCCAGGAACACAGCAGCCACCAGACGAGGCACCGACTCCGATGGCCCTCTGCGCATGGCGGACGGGGCCCGGTTGGTGACGTCCCGATGGGTGGTGCCGTCAGGGGACTGGTAGTGGGTGGTGGGAGAGAGGAAAATAAAGGACAGGCTTGTGCATCGTGTATTGTGTATCGTTGAGAAGGCTCAGGAAAACAGCCGCCACGAGGCGAGGCTCGGACTCAGAGAATGGGGTCCAGTTTGTGATGTCCCGATGGGTGGTGCCGTCAGGAGACTGAAGGTGGGTGGTGAGAGAGAGGAGGAGCAGCAGACGAGGAAGGAATGTCGAGAAAACCACTATACGAGGGCAAAAGAGCAACAGTAAAAGCAAGCCACTTATGCAGAAACTCTTACTGCAACCTCATGGTTTAGTTTTGAGGCGCCTCAAAACTAAACTTATGCAGAAACTCTCACTGTAACCTCGTGGTTTTCACTTGATTTCTCGCCATTGCATGGAATGACATATCCTAATCATCGTTTGAATTATGAGTCCTAGTGTAGAATGTGTGCGTTGAGTCAGCAGTACCTTACTACTGCTAGTCGCGTCACGGCTTCCCCCTTTCCCCCTCCCCCCCCTTACCCCCTTTTTGTTTCCTTTTTCCTCTTTAGTCAGGTGTCAAATGTTTGTTGTGCCAGAAATGCACGCACAAAAGTTTTTACCCAATAGCCATGATCCCAAGAAACTAATAAGCTCAATGTTGTTCAAAACAATTCTCGAACCACTTAACTTGGCACATTCTTGTGGAAAGTAATTCCGAGAGAAGTCATGCTTTAGGGAAGGGACATGTTTTCGAGGTGGAGGTGCCTCCAAGCTTACCTGCTCCCACTCAAAAGTTGGTCCTGTGGCAGTCTTTGTCACTTCGTCCATCGCTCTCCTGGCATGCACAAAAAACCATTACGGGGGAGAAGCAAGAGATAAAACAAAGTTGGGACTAAAGAGAAGATGGTAGCATCAATGAAGGAGAAAATACGAAATGGTAGAACCAAAAGTCAATGAGGACTGTGGGGCGACATGACTCACCAGCCTCCTGGTTGGATGGGGAGACTCTTGAGTCGACTCAAGAGGAGATACGAAATGATGAATCAATGAGGACGGTACCAGCCTCACTGTATCAACAAGGACGGTACCAGCCTCACTGTATCAACGAGGACTGTACCAGCCTCACTGTATCAACAAGGACTGTACCAGCCTCACTGTATCAACAAGGACTGTACCAGCCTCACTGTATCAACAAGGACTGTACCAGCCTCACTGTATCAACAAGGACTGTACCAGCCTCACTGTATCAACAAGGACTGTACCAGCCTCACTGTATCAACAAGGACTGTACCAGCCTCACTGTATCAACAAGGACTGTACCAGCCTCACTGTATCAACAAGGACTGTACCAGCCTCACTGTATCAACAAGGACTGTACCAGCCTCACTGTATCAACAAGGACTGTACCAGCCTCACTGTATCAACAAGGACTGTACCAGCCTCACTGTATCAACAAGGACTGTACCAGCCTCACTGTATCAACAAGGACTGTACCAGCCTCACTGTATCAACAAGGACTGTACCAGCCTCACTGTATCAACAAGGACTGTACCAGCCTCACTGTATCAACAAGGACTGTACCAGCCTCACTGTATCAACAAGGACTGTAACAGCCTCACTGTATCAACGAGGACTGTACGGTGACTCACCAGCCTCCTGGTTGGATGGCCTGTTGCAGGAGGCGCACACTTAGAGGGGCATAGCCAGAGAACGTGAACGCAATGTCCCTGGGACTGGTTGGGGGGCATGGGAGAAGAGAGTGATGTAGAGGGATGTGCAGGGATGTGGAGGGATGTTAATCTGAAGCTAGCTGGCTTCCGAGGTGACACAAAAGGCAGGGGCTTAGCCGGGGAATGTGAACGCAATGTCACTTGGACTGGATGGAAGGCACAGGAGAGGGTGGTTGAGGAAGAAGATTGAGTGAGGTAGAAACAAGCAGCTTGATGTGCACGGCCGGAGGTTGGAACAATGGTTGGAACAATGGTTGGAACAATGGTTGACCAAGTGCTTTCATATACTGCGTTGACCCTCCATATCGTGCGCAGCAGAAGGAAGAGGAGAGGGGAGGATGTGCAGTTGTGAACCCAGTGGACTTGATGGGGGGCACGGGAGAGGGCAGTGAGATAATAGAGGAGTGAGTGATTGATTTGACTTTTGAGAATTCCCAAAAGTCAAACCAACATAGAGGACGAGTTCGAGGAATTAAGAGAAGGCAGAGGAGATGGGAAGATGTGCGGTTGTGAACCCAGTGGACTTGAAGTGACATTATTAACACCCTTGTTCCCTTATCATCACGATCACGATCACGATCACGATCACGATCACGATCACCATCACCATCACCATCACCATCACCATCACCATCACCATCACCACCACACAAAACCTCACACTACCAATCGCTCTCTCACATGGGATCATCAGTATCACACACCACCACACACCACCCCACACCATCCCACACCACCCCACACCACCGCTCTCTCTCACTTGGCATCATCATCGTCATCGACTATGAGCCTCAGGCTTCGCTTCACTGCAGCCCACGTGCTGCGCCCCTCCTGCAGTAGCAGGATACGGGGAGACGCACAGCAGAACAAGGGAACAAAAAGGGTGGATGCTCAATCAACAGTCATCGACTATAAGGTGACTTTTGAGTCGACTCAAAAGTCACCGCGTGCTGCGACCCTCCTGCAGCAGCAGGATACGGGGAGGGGAAGGCACACAGCAGAACAAGGGGAAAGAGAAGGGTGGATGCTCAACAGTCATCCACGATAAGCTTCAGGCTTCGCTTCTGCTTCACTGCAGCCCATGTGCTGCGCCCCTCCTGCAGGCAAGCGAAAAGAGGGGCGCACAGCAGCACAAGTGGAGGAGAAAAGACTTCTGCTTCAACATTTGAGTCGACTCAAAAGTCAACCTCACGTACGCACAGCATGGGGGGTCGTCATAGCATAGCACAGCATGGGGGGGTCGTCATAGCATAGCACAGCATGGGGGGGTCGTCATAGCATAGCACAGCATGGGGGGGTCGTCATAGCATAGCACAGCATGGGGGGTCGTCATAGCATAGCACAGCATGGGGGGTCGTCATAGCATAGCACAGCATGGGGGGGTCGTCATAGCATAGCACAGCATGGGGGGGTCGTCATAGCATAGCACAGCATGGGGGGTCGTCATAGCATAGCACAGCATGGGGGGTCGTCATAGCATAGCACAGCATGGGGGGGTCGTCATAGCATAGCACAGCATGGGGGGGTCGTCATAGCATAGCACAGCATGGGGGGGTCGTCATAGCATAGCACAGCATGGGGGGGTCGTCATAGCATAGCACAGCATGGGGGGGTCGTCATAGCATAGCACAGCATGGGGGGTCGTCATAGCATAGCACAGCATGGGGGGGTCGTCATAGCATAGCACAGCATGGGGGGTCGTCATAGCATAGCGCAGCATGGGGGGGTCGTCATAGCATAGCACAGCATGGGGGGGTCGTCATAGCATAGCACAGCATGACATGTCAGCGTCATAGCATAAGACGCTTCAAAAGCAACACGACGTTATTTATGCTTCATTCAGTGATTCAAAAACCCACCTGCCTGGTACCCACCTGCCTGGTACCCACCTGCCTGGTACCCACCTCCCTGGTACCCACCTGGCGTTTGATCAAGCCTGCGCGCTCGAAATTGTCAAGAGAAAAGACGTGAAGGAAGCCGTAGGCCTGCAGGAACTCCCGCCTGATAGGTATGACGGGATGGGATGGGATGGGATGGGATGGGATGGGATGGGATGGGATGGGATGGGATGGGATGGGATGGGATGGGATGGGACGGGACGGGACGGGATGGGATGGGATGGGATGGGATGGGGCGTTGCGGTGTGAGTGCAAGCAGCAAGACTCAAGAGAGGTTCTAAAAAGTAGCACAAAAGCTCAGCTTTCACACACGGCGTACCTGAGATGGTCGAAGCGTGCCTTGGGAATACCGCCATTGGTGAGGGAGACAAGGGAGAGGAGTCGTAACACTGTGCTCATGGGATGCCCCTGTGCCATGGCGTCCTCTATGTACTCACACGCCCTGCAGTCACACATTCATACACAATCAGACACATGCAGACACATGCACACGCATACATATATGTAACTCAGACTCTGTGTAGCTATCTCTGTGACATGGCGTCCTCTATGTACTCACACGCCCTGCAGTCACACACACAATTGGGCGTAATTTTTACATATAGATACAAATTAACATCTCCAAAGGTCCCTGTGCCATGGCGTCTTCTATGTACTCACACGCCCTGCAGTCACAGACACATTTGGGTATAAATCCGCACAGATCAGAGTTACCATGGGACGGTAGGACAGCGGAACAGGGCACTCACGTCAAGCACCATAAGACACATAGGGGAGCCCATTCGCGAACGTACAAGTCGACATACCAAGACACTCATTCGCGAACGTACAAGTCGACATACCAAGACACTCATCTCGGACGTACAAGTCGACATACCAAGACACTCATTCGCGAACGTACAAGTCGACATACCAAGACACTCTTTCGCGAACGTACAAGTCGACATACCAAGACACTCATTCGCGAACGTACAAGTCGACATACCAAGACACTCATTCGCGAACATACAAGTCGACATACCAAGACACTCATTCGCGAACGTACAAGTCGACATACCAAGACACTCATTCGCGAACGTACAAGTCGACATACCAAGACACTCATTCGCAAACGTACAAGTCGATGGACCGTTCTTCCAGAAAAGCCTGCTCCGTGGAGATGAGATGAGATGAGATGAGATGAGATGAGATGAGATGAGATGCGATGAGATGAGATGAGATGCGATGAGATGAGATGAGATGCGATGAGATGAGATGAGATGCGATGAGATGAGATGAGATGCGATGAGATGAGATGCGATGAGATGCGATGAGATGCGATGAGATGCGATGAGATGAGATGAGATGCGATGAGATGAGATGCGATGAGATGCGATGAGATGAGATGCGATGAGATGCGATGAGATGCGATGAGATGCGATGAGATGCGATGAGATGAGATGAGATGCGATGAGATGCGATGAGATGCGATGAGATGAGATGAGATGCGATGAGATGAGATGAGATGCGATGAGATGAGATGCGATGAGATGCGATGAGATGCGATGAGATGCGATGAGATGCGATGAGATGCGATGAGATGAGATGCGATGAGATGCGATGAGATGCGATGAGATGAGATGCGATGAGATGCGATGAGATGCGATGAGATGAGATGCGATGAGATGCGATGAGATGCGATGAGATGAGATGCGATGAGATGCGATGAGATGAGATGAGATGAGATGCGATGAGATGAGATGAGATGCGATGAGATGAGATGAGATGCGATGAGATGCGATGAGATGAGATGAGATGCGATGAGATGAGATGAGATGCGATGAGATGAGATGAGATGCGATGAGATGAGATGAGATGAGATGCGATGAGATGCGATGAGATGCGATGAGATGAGATGAGATGAGATGCGATGAGATGAGATGCGATGAGATGAGATGAGATGCAATGAGATGCGATGAGATGCGATGAGATGCGATGAGATGCGATGAGATGCGATGAGATGCGATGAGATGAGATGCGATGAGATGCGATGAGATGCGATGGGATGAGATGCGATGAGATGCGATGAGATGCGATGAGATGAGATGCGATGAGATGCGATGAGATGCGATGAGATGCGATGAGATGCGATGAGATGCGATGAGATGAGATGCGATGAGATGAGATGCGATGAGATGAGATGAGATGAGATGCGATGAGATGCGATGAGATGAGATGCGATGAGATGCGATGAGATGCGATGAGATGAGATGAGATGCGATGAGATGCGATGAGATGCGATGAGATGCGATGAGATGCGATGAGATGAGATGCGATGAGATGAGATGCGATGAGATGAGATGAGATGAGATGCGATGAGATGCGATGAGATGAGATGCGATGAGATGCGATGAGATGAGATGCGATGAGATGAGATGCGATGAGATGCGATGAGATGAGATGCGATGAGATGCGATGAGATGAGATGCGATGAGATGAGATGCGATGAGATGCGATGAGATGAGATGCGATGAGATGCGATGAGATGAGATGCGATGAGATGCGATGAGATGAGATGCGATGAGATGAGATGCGATGAGATGCGATGAGATGCGATGAGATGCGATGAGATGCGATGAGATGCGATGAGATGCGATGAGAGCTACCATGTGTTGATTGCATACCACAGCAGCACACAGCGCGCAGGGCACAGGGCACAGGGCACACAGTGGTGAACGTACGAGTCGATGGAGCGTGCTTCCAGGATGGCTTGCTCCGTGGAGATGAGAGCGCCAAAGGCCGGCCGGTTGGTGTTCGAACATAATTCTTCCCAGGCCCAAAGGAAAAAGAACAACAGTGAAAGCATGTGCCACCCACACACGTACGAGTCTATAGACCGGGCTTCCAGGATGGCTTGCTCCGTGGAGATGAGAGCGCCAAAGGCCGGCCGGTTGGTGTTCGAACATTCTTCCCAGGCCCAAAGGAAAAAGAACAACAGTGAAAGCATGTGCCACCCACACACGTACGAGTCTATAGACCGTGCTTCTAGGATGGCTTGTTCCGTGGAGATGAGAGCGCCAAAGGCCGGCCGGTTGGTGACTTGCGAGATGTGACCTGCTAGGTTGGTGTGGCGCTAAGGGGGGATGTGGGGGAAGATGGGAGATGGGAAGGGGGAGACAGGGAAAGGGAGGGAAAGGTTTAGAAGACGTAAGAAGAAATGATAGGACCAGGTCAGCAGAGCAAAAGGTGAAGCCTGATAAAGTGTAAAACTTTGCATACATACTGGAAGGTAGTCTGGACAAAACCTGCCACACAGTGTTGCCAAAAAAAAAAAAAAATGTAGAACAGCAAGGGTTATAAAGAAAAGATGAATCATCTCACCGTAAGCTCTGGCAGAACGTTGAGCTTCTTGACAAAGTCCTTCAGCTCTGATACCGTCTGCGAGCAACAGATGCCACAGGTACAACAGGTACAGCACGTGCATGCAACACGTGGTGAGACACAAGTACGAAAAGAGGGAAAGAGCACAACGTTTCTTGACAAAGTCCTTGAGCTCTGATACCGTCTGCAAGCAACAGATGCCGCAGGTGCAACATGTGGTGAGACATAAGTAGGGAACGAGGAACAGAGGAGAACAGTGTTTCTTGATGAAATCCTTCGGCTCAGGAAAAGAGGAGGCAGTCTGACTGCAACAGGTGCAACAGGTGTAGCAGATCAATCCTCACCTGCTCTCCACCACCACCACCAGCAGCAGCAGAGGCGGCTCCCTGGTCACCCGGCGCAGTGGAGCGCAGCGGCGATGCGTCTCTCTGCGGCCGCTGCCTGAGGTTGGCATACTCTGACTTCATCTCCACTGCTTTGGCTCGCAGCAGCTGAACGAAAAGGGGCAAGAAAGGGGAATGCAAGAAAGGGGGAGCAGGGGAATGCGAAGGAACACTTGCTCTCTTCAATGATCTCTGTGGCCTCTCCCTGAGGTTGGCATACTCTGACTTCATCTCCACTGCCTTGGCTCGCAGCAGCTGAGGAGGAGTGGGAGGTGGAAAGGGGAGCAGAGAGCGCAGAGGGACGTTAAGAGGTTGTACTTTGGGGTTCATGCGCCTCTCTGTGGCCTCTGCCTGAGGTTGGCATACTTTGATTTCATCTCCACTGCTTTGGCTCGCAGCAGCTGAAGAGAGACAAGTAAGAGGAAGCAGGGGGAGGAAACGAGTGCTAAGGTTGTACTTTGGGGTTCAGGTGCCTCTTTATGGCCTCTGCCTCGGGTTGGCATACCCTGACTTCATCTCCACTGCCTTGGCTCGCAGCAGCTGAGGAGGGGAGCAGAGAGAGCAGAGGGAGCAGAGGGGACAGAGGGTCAAAGAGAGCAGAGACAGCGATGGAGCAAAGGGAGAAGAGGGGACAGAGACACGTGAAGAAGTAGTTGTACTCTCCCCATTGCTTTGACTCCGCGTTGTGTGTTCAAGGCACCATGTGATGCGAATCTATGCAATTTGATGTTTTATGATGCGATGCGATGCGATGCGATGCAATGCGATGCGATGCGTTGCAATGCGATGGGATGGGATGCGATGCGATGGGATGGGATGCGATGCGATGGGATGGGATGGGATGCGGTGTGATGTGATGTGATGTGATGTGATGTGATGTGATGTGATGTGATGTGATGTGATGTGATGTGATGTGATGTGGTGTGATGCTATGCGATGTGATACAATACAATGCAAAGCACCTCACCTCCGCTGCTGATCCAAAGTTGCGGCCTCTAAGGTCCTGAAACAGCTTGTCACTGCAAAGATACAGGTAAGGTGAGGACGGCGGGGAGGGACGGCAAGATGAAGCATGAGATGTCTCAAAAGCTCTAAGGTTCTGAAACAGCTTCTCAATGCATAGATACAGGTGAGTGGAGGAAGGCGAGCAGGGTGAGGAAGGCGAGGAAGGCGAGGAGGACAAGGCAGCGCATGAAGGGCTTCACCACTTGCTGAGATCATTTCAAGCTGCCTTGCAGAAGGTGCACGGAAGGGGCTGCACACAAAGCCAAGGCATGAGAGGGCTTTCATTTGAGAACTCTTGGAATCCGACCATGTTCTTTAGAGTCGGAACTTGGATTGGAAGGCACTCTGATCTTCCTGGCGTTGGATGTCACCCCCATGACTGCCGGACAGTTCTCTCGTGTAAAGAGACCAACAGGGCACAGCACACTTGTCTACTCTAAACCAAGCACTACGAATCTTGGTCCCCACGCCCCTCTCTTACTTGGAGTTGCGACGCACTCTGATCTTCCTGGCGTTGGTTCTATACAAGCCACACCCTCTCTCATAATAGGGTCTTCCGAGCATAATTTTTATGAGATTTCTTAATAACCAACCACGCCCCTCACTCACTTGGAGTTGAGAGGCACTTTGATCTTCCTGGCATTGGATGTCACCCCCATGACTGCAGGATCCACCTCCACTGCCCCGTTTGCTACGTGCAGTAGCTGGGTGAGGGAGAGGTGGAGGAAGAGAGAGGAGAGATAAATGGACGGGACAGAGAGAGTGAGAGGGTGATCGCAAAAGAGACGCGTTAGGGAGGTGATTCCCTTTTTCCCCATGACTGCAAGATTCACCTTCGCCCCGTCCATAACGTGCAGGTGCTGGGTGGAAAGATAGGGACAGGGAAGTACAAAACTATTGGGCAGAGAAAATATTTGCATGCAAAAGAGCGCAAAGAGGCATCTCCTTCCAATGACTACATGATCCACCTCCACTGCGGCTCAGGTAATCATTCTGGTGACCGCTCGGGAAATGCAAAGCCAAGCCGAGCGAGTGTGGCTTCTATGGGTATGAAAAGAGAGCACGCACAAATTTGTCTAGCCATGACTAGGGATGATGCGGTTGCGCGGAACTACAGCCTCCATGAATGGATGTGGGACGCAGTCACATTTAGTGCTGCTATGGACTTCGATGAAAGAATCAATGCAGATGATGGGCACAGTGGGAGTGGTGAAGTGGTCGATCATGAACTCGCAAGACTATAGATTACATAGACAGGCCATAGATTTGTCAAATTTGCGTCATTGCATGGAATATACAGTTGATCAATCAAGGTCGATAGGTCTATGTGCATCTTCAACCGACTCTGATTGATCAGCTGTATATTCCATGCAATGATGCGAGTTAGACGAATCTATGGTCTATGAAATCTCTAGTCTTGTCAACTGAAATGCTTGTCATTCGTGATCGACCACTTCACCAACCCCAACGTGCCCATCAAACTCATTTGTTATTTCATCGAAGTCCATGCCCAGCACTGAATGTGACTGCGTCCCACGTCCATTCATGGGGGCTGTAGTTCCGTGTAACTGCATCATCCGTACTCATGGCTGGACAAATTTGCGCATGCTCCCTCTTCATACCCATAGAGAGCCACACTTGCTTCGCTTGGCTTTGCGTTTCCCGAGCGTTCACTGGAATGATAATCTGAACCCCAACCGCATGGAAAGCTAGAGAGAGGGAAGAAAGAGATGATTGAAGGTAGAGAGAAAGACTGGTAGAGGAAGATTCTGACCTCATCTATCAAGAAATGCTGACTCCTATCAAGGCATGCTGACATCACCTATCAAACATGCTGACATCAGATTTCTACGGATGCTGACCTCATCAAGCAGCCATTCGTATGTGAGCTGCGTGCATGCTGGCGTCACCATGTCCACCTGTCTGTCTATCTTTGATGCGCCTCAAATGCTGATGTCATCTACGAAGGCATGCTGACATCACTTATCAAACATGCTGACATCATCTTTGTAGGGATGCTGACCTCATCAAGCAGCCCTTCGTATGTGAGCTGAGTGCATGCTGGCGTCACCATGTCCACCTGTCTGTCTATCAGCACCATCATGTCCACGCTTGGATGCTCCACCTGCCACCACCACTCCACACCACACCACACCACAACACAACAAACCGCTCCACCCCACACCGCACCGCTCCACCCCACACCGCAGCGCCCCACATCACACCACTCCACCACGCCACAAGACATTCCACACTCCAGTAAAGATTTCAGCTCACTGGGCTGAAGCAAACGAGAAACAAACTCGAGGCAACTCAAGAGCCAGGTCACATAAGTCCCAGAAACTAGAGCGACAAGTGAGTAGACTGTCTAGCTTACGATGCCTTTTGAGTCAGCTTAAAACTAACAACTCCTACCGGCGCCACGTGTGACTTCTGCTCCTTCATGAGTTGACCCATGGCCTGTTTCTCAAGACATGTCAGAAATCAGCAAGCCTACCGGCAGCAGCAGAGGAGGCCTACCGGCAGCAGCATCACAGCAGGCCTACCGGCGCCACGTGCGACTTCTGTTCCTTCATGAGTTGACTCATGGCCTGTGCCACTCGCTGCGCTGCCACTCCCTTGCCCTTCAGCACTGGAGGCACTCCAAACACGGACTGCAGGGCGTGGGAGACAGGGCGAGGAGAATGACTTGGAATCAAGAGAATGAGAGGCAGTGAAGAATCAAAAGAAGCACGGGAATCAAACGGGAGGCATCGGGATGGTAAAACATCATTTGGCATCCCTTTTGAGAGTTCTCAAAAGTAACAGCCATGAGTATAGGAGTTCGTAACCACAGCCGCAATGAGCTGGCATCGCGTGGATTATCACCATCAATGGCTGAGATTACCACCTTCAACTACTAAAAATCGTCTCCTGGAAATTACCTGGAAATTAGCCAGCACTCGCGCCACTTGCAAAGTGGAGGTGGGGTCTGAGTCCACGTGTACATCCTGGATTGGATTGGTCAGACGGGAGGGAGGGGGGTGGGAGGGGAGAGAGATAGAAAGGTGAGAGCAGGGTCAAGGAGAGGCGGGGTCTGAGTCCACGTGTATGCCCTGGATTGGATTAGTGCAGTTCAGAACAAGAAGGGGCAGGGGGGCGGGGAAGGGTGTGGGGGAAGAGGGGTGGGGAAGAGAATGAAAAGGTAAGGGAAAACTAAAAAGGGTAGGGTGGGAGAGATGAAAAGGTGCGGGAAAGGGTAACGCAGTGGTGTGGCTTGAGTGCATGTCCACGTCCTGAATTGGATTGGATTGGTGCAGTTCGGAATCACCTCACCTTATAGAGGGTACAAGATTCACCTTATAGAGGGTATGGAGGTCGAGTGCGAGGAGGTCATGGTCCAACGGGATCATCTCGAGGGGATACTCTCCCACTGCCATCTTGCTCCAGAATTGGCTTATAAAGGGGACAACAATCAATATATCAAGGGTAAGAAGGTCACCTTATAGAGGGTATGGAGGTCCAGTGCGAGGAGGTCATGGTCCACGGGGATCATCTCGAGGGGATACTCGCCCACTGCCACCCGCGGGTCGCCCACCAGTCCCTCCTGCTCCAGAATCTGCAGTGGATGTGTGGTGTGGGGGTGGGGGGCAACAGTAGACGCAGGTCACAACAAGATGACTTTTGAGTCGACTCAAGGGTCGTCCAATCCTGCTCCAGAATCTGCAGATGTGAGGAACGGGGAGAAACAGTATACGTAGTGGATTCAAAAGTCGACTCAAGTAGATGTAGGTGGCAGGCAGCAATGCTAGCTTTGCACCAGTCGACTCACGGGTCATCAAGGGTCATCCACAAGCCCCTGATGCTCCAGAATCTGCAGAGGATGTGTGTGTGGGGCGCAAGCGCACGCGCGCGGACATGCCACATTTGAACATGCATGCAGGCACACATGCTCTCTCTCTCTCTCTCTCAGTTCAGTTCAGGAACGTACCCTGGTGCAGATGGCGTCGCATCTGGGAATGAAGTGGAGTGAGTGGGTGCGAGTGACGCCCTCGTCCTCGTCTGCTCGCACCTGGTGGGACCGTGGGATACGTTGCATGGAAGATAGGGGATAGCCAGGAGACAAGGAGCGAGAAAGGGAGTCAGGACAAGGAGTGGAGTGAGTGGGTGCAAGTGACGCCCTCGTCCTCGTCTGCTCGCACTTGGTGATGAGAACTGCGAGATGGAAGGGGCAGGAGAAAGAACGGGAGAAATGGAGACAGGAAGAGCGAGTGGAGTGAGTAGGTGTGAGAAGGTGCAAGTAGGTGCAAGTAGGTGCGAGTCACACTCTCGTCCTCGTCTCCACGCACCTGGTGGGGTTGATGAAAAAGGATTCGCCAGAGATAGGACACGGGGATGGGAGAACAGGAGGGACAGGAAGAACGAATGGAGTGAGTAGGTGCGCGTGATGCCCTCGTGCTGGTTTGGTCCCCACGCACCTGCTGGTGAGATGCAGGGGAAGGGGAAGAAGGGCTGGACGGGATAGAGAAAAAAATTTATGAGGCGCCTAAAAATTCCTGGTCTGGTCCCCAATGCCCTGCTGGTGAGGTGCATGGCAGGGGAAGGGGAAGAAAGGTTGGACGGGATGAGAAAAAAGAAGGGGGAGGGAGTATGGAGGGCCTACACGAGCAGAGTAAGTAGTAGGTGCGAGTGATGCCCTCGTCCTCGTCTGCACTGCCCGAACCTGGTGGGACCGTGGGATGCGTGGGATAGAAGAAATGGCACAGGACAGGAGACAAGGAGGGAGAGAGGGAGCACTGCCATATCTTCTCTCCCTCGCATCCTCGTGCTCGTCTACACTGCACGTACCTGGTGAGATTGATGAGATGGGAAGGGGAGGTGGCAGGACGGGAAGATGGGAGGAAAGGGCGCAATCGTGGAAGGGGCAGGTACAGTGCGGTACCAACAGGTGCTAACATAATGCGGTAGCTTACCAAGTCGTAGCACACAGTACCTGGCGTGTAATCCAGCGAATCAGAAGTGGATTGGGGCACAGGCGATAAAGGATGGTACCAAGCGGTGTCTGTATGTACCTGGCGTGTGATCCAGCGAATGAGAAGCGGATTGGGGCGCAGGAGGTAGAGGACGGTGGAGCACTGTGATTGGATGGGGTCGGCGCTGATGTGGAACAGATTTTCCACTCCGTGTTCCTGTAACGAAGGGACATGCGGAGAGCGGGGATGGAGGAGAATGGGGGCTTTTGAGGCGCCTCAGAAGATGCTGATGTGGAACCGATTCTCCACTCCGTGTTCCTGTAACGAGGGAAGACGTGCAGGGAGGAGGAGGAGATTTCTGAGGTGCCTAGAAAAATTATGTGGAACGGATTTTCCACTCCGTGTTCCTGTAACGAGGGGAGAGAGAGAACAGGGATGGAGGTGAGTGTCAGAACTTGAGCTTAGAATCCATACATTAGTAATGAGCTCAAGGCTTTTAAGTACATCGGAAATGGGCAAGGTAAGGATGGGGAGAGAATTGGGGACAATCCTAGGAGATTGGGGGTAATCCCAAGGCAATCTCCAATTGGTGGGTTGGAGATTGCTTGGAGATCACATTTGGGTTTGGTTGGGATGTGGGTGTACACCCAACCAAACACAAAGTGCACACTACACTAGGATAAAAAAGTGCAAGTACAAAATGTGAGATTAAGGGCTAACACTAGCAGTGAGTGGGGGGGGAGGGGATGATTTGGGGGAATGGAGTAGGGGATCAGTGGGGAAACGACATGGCAGAGCGGGGTGGGGGAAATGGAGTGGGGAAAGTTGAGAGGCGAAGCTCCTATGACTGACCCACCTTGAGGAGAGAGATGGGAGCGATGAAGGCGAGCGGGCCGCTGATAGACGCATCCAGCACTAGAGCCTTGCCGCCCGGCACCTGGTGGAATGGGATGCGGTGGGATGCGGTGGGAATGGATGGGAGCCGATGGCGGGATGGTGGGATGATGTGACGATGGGAGGGTGCGATGGTGGGAGGGTGGGAGGGTGGGATGGATGTTGGACTGCTTGAGTAAAAGGAGCACTGCAAAACTGGAGGGACGGTGCTGGGACTGGTAGGTTGGAAAGGCTACTAATAAACGACGGGAAGGTGCTGGAACTGGTAGGGGTGATGAACAGCAAGCAACGAGTCAGACTAGTCAACGCAGGTCAACTCACAGAGTCAAGGGCGTCAACAAGGCGTTGACTGGCGTGTGCTCTGCTCGTAAGAGGCACACATGTGGGAGGGTGGGGGAGGGAGGTTGGGGAGGGCGCAGAGGGGAGTGGGGAGGACGCGAAAGGGAATAGGGTGGTCACACAGAAGCATAGCGGGAGGAGTATGGGAGGGGTAGGGGGAAGGGGATGGGAGGGGCAGAGAGGGAAGGGGATGGGAGGGGCAGAGAGGGAAGGGGATGGGAGGGGCAGAGAGGGAAGGGGATGGGAGGGGCAGAGAGGGAAGGGGATGGGAGGGGCAGAGAGGGAAGGGGATGGGAGGGGCAGAGAGGGAAGGGGATGGGAGGGGCAGAGAGGGAAGGGGATGGGAGGGGCAGAGAGGGAAGGGGATGGGAGGGGCAGAGAGGGAAGGGGATGGGAGGGGCAGAGAGGGAAGGGGATGGGAGGGGCAGAGAGGGAAGGGGATGGGAGGGGCAGAGAGGGAAGGGGATGGGAGGGGCAGAGAGGGAAGGGGATGGGAGGGGCAGAGAGGGAAGGGGATGGGAGGGGTGCAGAGGGGAGTTGGCAATGGCATGGAAGGGCGTGTGGGGGGGGGGGGAAACTGGAGGAAAGGGCAAAGACAGACAGGCGGCAATAACTGAGGGCGGATAATATTTTGTTGGAGGAGGCACCTGAGGAGGGGGCGGACAGTACCTTAACTGAGGCAGCTGTAAGCGCAGTTCTATCTGAGGTGGAGGCAGTGTCAAGCAGCTCCTCAGGGAGGCAGTACCTGAGGGAGGCCATACTTGAGGGAGGCCATACCTGAGGGAGGCATTTCCTGAGGGAGGCATTAGTACCTGAGCGAGGCGTTACCTGAGGGAGGCCATACCTGAGGGAGGCTAAAGAAGCATTACCTGAGGGAGGCGAGATCTATGAGGGAGTTATCGAGCGGAACCATCTGCGCCATGGCTCCTCCCTCCCTTCTCTCCCTGGTCGCCTTTCAAGGGGGTCTAGAAGAATTCCCCTCCTCCACCTTCCTGCTTCCTAGCTATTCGAAGCCTTCTGCTTGTCGCACCCAAGCCGGAATTCCTATTCAGATGCTGCGTTCTGCAATTCTCACAAGCTCTCTCCCTCTCTCCGTTGTGCAGTTCTGAACAACCCCCCGCCAGTCCGCCACCGACGGTGACGATTCGCCGCTACCACACGCGCCGCCGCTATGCAGCCGACGAAGGCGACGATTATCGTGGCGATGCGACGGGTATTCGCGAAAGGCGGCGGCGACGAATTCGAACTCGTCGGGACTCGGAAAGCTACGCTGGCTATCTGTTTCTATTGGGAAGCGGAGAAATGGGTTGTAGTGCATCAGAGGCTTTTTTATAATTACAGCGATGATGTACGTGTACAACACATAAGCAGTCGTAACTGTGCAGAAGAGACATGAGCGAGTTCTGTCTCAGAGACAGCTTCTATGGCTGTTCTATGCAGAACAGCCATGGGTGGGTTGCCCCAACCCGAAGAGCCGCTAAGGCACGTGCCCACCGTGATGCGGTAATATACGGTACTTTACTTTCCAAGAGCAACACAGTATGGTTCAGAACGTTCAGAGCTCGGAATTGTAGCGAACGCCTGGTCTCGAGGGAAGCCGATTTAGGAACGGGAATCCACGAACTCGCGGTAACCCTTTTGATACACAGAAGGCGGGGTCACATTTAAATCTACCTGGTTCGTTTACTACGGTCAAGTACGTCAAAACGCGATAGCAAATGGTTCGTATTGGTGAAAACTCAGAACTGTCTCGACCCGTTTCTAACGCATTAAACCGCACTAAATGAACCAGGTACGTAAAATAAAAATATTGTGAATCCCCTTCGGATCGTCCGACTTCGTGTCAAGAACGAAATGTACCAGAAACGCAGAATGCGTTCTGCTCGCACCCTGCTCACCCAGCAACTATCATCTGCCCCGTTGCGCGTTCACTGCCAGAGCAGAACCTAATAGCCTATCATCTGCCGCGTTGCGTGCTCACAGCCAGAGCAAATCCTAGTAGCCTTTGATCTGCCGCTTTGCGCATTCACAATCAATATATTTTAGAAACGATAGCTATAGCAAGTAGCCTATCTGTCGCTTGCGCGTGCAGAGTCAAGATAATCTAGACTTATGGCATTGGCGAGCCAGCACTTGCGCGTAGTAACCAATCAGCAGCCGTTTTGCGCGTCCACAAATCTCGTAATCATCAAAGCTCTTATGGGCGCTGCGCAAACGGCGTTGGCGAGCGGGAATCAACGCGTCGTCGTTTTGCGCGTTTCTCAATTCAAACCACTTTGATTGGGTCATGACGGATTCAAATCTTGGCGCCAGCGGCGAGTCCTGACTTCCAGTCATGACCCAACCAGCATGGGGGCTTCACGACTAGCTGACGGATGATCCTACGAAGTATATATGACTGAGAGAGTGAGCTCTTGTAGTGTGCGAGGGTAATTTGCCTTTTCAATAGCCTCCCTGACTCCAATCGATTGATTCACTCATCCTAGCTTGGTATCTCTGAACAATAACGACCAATCATGGGTCATCGCATCGCCAGCCACGTGAATCTCGCTGTGCGTGCCGTCGCAGCAGCAGTCGCCGTCGTCGTCGTTGCTCTCCTCTCCTCGATTCCGCCCGCGGCTGCGGCAGATCCGCTTGTTGGCGGCGTGTCCGGCGTGAAAGACGCGGCGACGAATAAGGATGTGGAGGCTAAGGATGACGCGCACAACAAGAAAGAGGTAGGTACCTAGAGAAGGCTCAGTGCCGTTCAGTGTTTTGAGGTGCCTGATAAAATAACGTGTGTTTGAGATGTCTCAGAACCAGAGGTATCAATATTCTTTGTATTAAGTGTTTGGCCAGATTTGCCGTCGCGTACAAGAAAGAGGTATCGAGTTTGAGTCTGTCTTTACTCCAGTATCGATTCTAAAGCCCCCAGAACCACTCTCGTTGGAGGTACCTCATAGATTCCTTTCATCCCCTCCTCGACCCACTCTGCCACATTCCGAGGCGAGGGGTCCTCTAGGTCAGTAGCGGGCCCTCACGTTCCTCTCGCTCAAATCTCGCCCTGTAACAATATGCCACCATGCCTAGTTCTTAATTTCCCTGAATTACCAAAACGTAAGCTTCAGGTACTTACCTCCTCTCCCCTCCCCCCCCACCCCCCTCTCTCCCCACCCCACCCCACCCCACTTCACCCCACCAGAACGCGAACCTCAAGTTCGTCTCAGTCATCAGCGCGTCGCATCAGATGGTCGCCAGCATCAAGTGGTTCATCACAAGCCCCCGCTCCCTTCCTTTCCCACTCCACTCCACCCCACTCTAAACCCCACCCCTCTCCTCCCCACCCCACCAGAACAGGAACCTCAAGTTCGTCTCAGTCACCAGCGCGTCGCACCAGGTGGTCGCCGGCATCAAGTAGACCATCACCCTACACGCCGCCGACCCTGTCCCCGCCCCCACAGGAATAGCGCCCACTTTGCGGCGCCGCCACCGCCGCTCCCCCGCCTCCCCCGCCGCACCCGTGAACACCTACGTGGCAAAAGTCTGGATAAACCCGACACCGGCGGTGCAGGAGCCTGTAGCACAGCCTGTGGGCGATGGGCAGTCATGGTGGACCCTCGTGTGCTGCTCTCCTTTGTCAAGCAGCAGTGACGGGCTTGACCGGGCTTTGAGCCGCCTCAACAAGCGGCAAGCTCTTGCGAGCTGCTCTTGCATGGCATGGAGACAGGGCGGTCTTGAAGCAAGGCGAGGGTTGCACAATGGGCATTTCAGATGTGAATGCTTCATGGATTCTAGGAGGTGCAAATTTACGGACCACGTTGTTGATTGGGTTTAGTTTAGATTCAAGTGAGTAGTTCATTTGCTGCTTATGGAAGAGGTGAGTGCTGGGAAGAAGTGGGTATACTGGGGTGGGGAAGGTATCTGAGATATTTCTCCATTGTGTGGGCTGTTTTGCTTTAGATGTTTTCCTGGGTAGCAGTGTGATGTGCCTCCTCTTAAAGCCCGTAGCTAAAATAGTGACCCCCCCCCTTCTAGTTGGACCCAACTTGATTACTCAAGTCTTTTTGTATTGTTTTGAAAAGTTGGAAGTGCTGTGTGCTTTTTTTTTCAGCCTTCATACGAGTTTCGTAGTGGGCCTCGAACGAAAGTTCTTCCTCAATTCTGATTGGCAGCCAGAATCCCTCACATGTACGTGTGCGAATTTGGCGCAAAGTTGAGCGACGTGCACTCCTGCACTCACTAGAGCCGATACTTCACCAAGGTCACATTTATCAACATTTCACTCTACTCCCAAGCGGACACACATGTACGTGATGAGAGCCAAATACACACGCTAGTGCCTATACTTTACCAAATTCGCATCTAGCAATGTGCGGCCTTGGACTTGGGGCCTGTGAGAGGTGCAATAACGGGGAATGGAGGAATAAAAAAGAAGCGGGGGGAAATGATGATGGGCAAGGTGATGCGAATGAAGAGAAAGAGGGTGATGGGGATAGAGGAACCGGAAACTGGCGACGGGGTGGCAGGGGAGAGAGGAAGGGAGACGGAGGGCATTGGAGAACACCAGGAAGACGGGAAGGTACGGGAGAAGGTGAGGGCGACGGAAGGGGATGGGAGAAAGTGAGGCGACGGGAAGGGGATGAGAGCTGACGATCACGAAGGGAAGGGAAGCCTCGTCTTCCATGAGAGAGATCGTGAGGGAATGGGAAGTGAGATCGTGAGGGCGATGAGAAGGGAGGGGGGACTTGCATTGTGAGGGAATGGGAAGTGAGATCGTGAGGGCGATGAGGACAGATGGGAGATGGCGAAATAGACGGGAGGGCGACGGGATGTGAGAGCCGATCGCGAAGACGATCGGAACGGAGGGCGACGCGAAATGGGAGGGCGACGGGAGAGGCGATGACATCAGATCGCGGAGGCGATCAGAACGGAGGTCGACGGGAACGGAGGGCGACTGGAAATGGGGGATCGATACGAGTTCGAAAGAGAGATAGCGAGCGCGACGTGGAGAGGGGGAGAGATAGCGAGTGCGACGAGAAAAGGGGGGGAGATAGCGAGCGCGACGGGGAGAGGGGGGGAGATAGCGAGCGCGACGAGAAAAGGGGAGGAGATAGCGAGCGCGATGGGAGGGGAGACCTTGAGCGCAAGGGCGACGGGAAGGAAGAGGGGACATTGAAGGCGAGGGGCGGGAGAACGGGAGGGCGACGGGATCGGAGGGAAATCGCGAGGGCGAGGGGACAAGAGGGGTGAACGGGAGAATAACGGGACGGGAGGGGAGACCGTGAGGACGACGGGAGGGCCGTCACGAGTGTGTTTGCGAGGGCGACGGAAAGGCGTCGGGACGGACTAGAGAGAGGCGACGGCGGACCCCATTAGCAATGGCGAGTGCGACGAGCAGCGAGGGGAGATAAACGAGGGGAAACTGGCACTGCGCTGCCAGGCGACGTATTACTACGTTTCACACTCTTGCTAAGTCGACAATCGACGCACTCGTCGGTAATTACGCGGCTATGGCACAAACGCCTGCGCTTTCAGCTATACTACTTACTATGCTATGCGGAAACTAGTGATGAAGGGAGTGACGGAAATCTAGTTATGCACCCCCCACCAGCTTGAAAATGAAGTTGGGCCTGCGATGGGAAACCATCGCTTGGGGTTTGTCGTGCGGATGCGGCACGCAAAGATGCGACGGCTGAAATGAGAAACAAAGTTCTTTTTGGCGGGAACCATCACGTTCCATTGTGGCGAGAGCCAATAACATAAGTTCACTCTGCCCATAGAAATCGTTTGAAACAGTGTTTTTGAGACTGGTTTCATATTCCTTATTTAAGTACCTGTACTGGGGTTGCGAGTTTTAGAAAATGTGCATTTTGTACTGCCAATGTATACCAGAGTACCATGTAATTTCAAAACTCAATTGTAACAAGCAGAAGGGGAAGTTGATGCCCGGTTTTCCCCGGTGAAGGTACACTAGGGTTTCTGCGCCCTCGAGAAGAGAGACAGGTGAAGCGCGGAACTGGTTTGTTGGATCTTGGACCCGACTGGCGGTGAAAGTACAGTATGGTACAGTACAGCAATTGTTTCCTCGGCTCACCCTGCAAATGGCGAGTGTAGTGTAGTGTGCCCCCGATTACCCGGCCCACCCTGCAAATGGCGAGTGGCACTCGGCCCGGGCCGAGTGGTGCGCGCCAGTCATTCTTTTCTGACCGGGTGCCTTATAACGGACAGTTAGCCCTGCACACGCAGCAGCCCTGCTGCTTTGCGCGTTCGCAGCAAGAATGACAGTTAGAATCGTAGTAAAAGTTGCCCTTGCTAAAAGAGTCCATTTTCCTCAACGAGTAGAATTTTCTGTCAAATGTAATTCTATGCTTGTAGGCTACAGTGAGTAGCACAATAGGGAGTACAGTTGTTAGGGTTGCATATTTGTACTTCCACACTTCCTAGTTTCATTCATTCCGTTGCATTCCTATTCTGAGATGGTATCACGAGTAGGTTAGATCCTCGTTCGTTTTTTTAACTAGCCTCCACGCCCTACGCGCCCTCCGTGCTCTCGCGCCCTCCGCGCCCTCCGCGCCCTCCTCGCGCCTAGCCCGCGCCCTCCCGCGCCGTCCAGCCTGTCGCGCGCCCTCCTTAGACCTCCGCGCGCCCTCCCCCACCGTTGCGCGCCCTCCAAAACCGTCGTGCGCCCTCCTTAGACCGCCGCGCGCCCTCCTCAACCGTCGCGCGCCCTCCTTAGATCGTCGCGTGCCCTCCCCTCCGCCTGTCGCGCGCCCTCCTCCGTCAACGCTTCCCGCACACCAGCGTGCGCTTACCGCACACCTGCGTGCGCTTACCGCACACCTGCGTGCAATTACCGCATCACTCTGTGTGCGCTTCCCGCACACCTGCGTGCACTCCCCGCACACCTGCGTGCCCTTATCGCATCACTCTGTGTGCGCTTCCCGCACACCTGCGTGCGCTTCCCGCACACCTGCGTGCCCTTACCGCACACCTGCGTGCACTTACCGCACACCTGCGTGCGCTTACCGCATCACTCTGTGCGCTTACTGCATCTCTCTCCCCTTCACCTGTGCACCGGTCCCACGCCATTCCTACTGCACTTGGCTCCCGGCTCAGCGGCTGGCAGCCGCTCTTCCCTCTGGTAGCGCCACCTAGGTTCGGTTAGAGCCCCGCCCCACGACTATTTTCTCGCCGACTGTCTCTCGTCGTTTTCCCCGCTGGCGTCCCTAGCCCTCCGTAGTTTTCCTCCTCGTTCTTAGCTTCGCCTCCGCCGTGCTCCAGTCGCCTCTAGCATGGGCTCCGCTATGGAGGCCCGTCGCCTCCGTTTCGATGCTGAGGGACGCCCGATCGAGTTCGGTACCTGGCAGCGCCAGACCACACGTTTCCTCACCAGCCAGCGTCAGGACGGCGCCACTCTGTGGGCCCACGCGTCGGGTGCTCTCGCGGCACCCCCGTCCCCCGCCGCCCTGCCGACCGCCCCGGAGCCCACTCCTACGGCCCAGGCGGACTACGACCGTCGGGTCCTGGCTCGGGACGTGTGGCTCTCTCGTGACGCGGCCGCCGCCCTGACGCTATCGGAGCTTCTCCCCCCGACTGAGGTCGCTCACTTTGACCAGGTGGAGACAGCCAAGGGGGTTTGGGATGCTATTGTGGCTCGCTATTCCACCCCCTCCTCTGTCTCCCTCAGTCGCCTCCTCATGCCGTTCGTGTTTCCCGACCTAGGCTCGTTTGCGACTGTTTCCGACCTAGTGACTCACCTCCGCTCGCTTGACGCCGGTTTTCGTTCAGCCTGTACCGACGCACAGCTCCTTGTTGCTCCCCCCCCCATGTGGCTCACTGTGCACTGGTTAGTCACCCGCCTCCCTGACCGCCTTGCCACTGCCCGCGACGCGCTTCTTCAGAAGCACCCCACTGAGCTCACTATAGACCTCCTTCAGACTGCTCTCGGGACCATCGAGAGCAGCCTCCTCACCGTTGCCTCCGCCACTGATGCGGTGGCCCCCCGTCTCTTTGCGGGGTGTGCCGCCCCTCAGCTTCCCACTTTCACCTCTACCCGCGCTTCTGCTGCTGTGTCGGTCTCTGAGGACACCGCTGCCGTTTCTGCCGCAGACTGGCAGAAACGGGGCAAGAGTGGCAAGAAGGGCGGGAAGGGGGGAGGTGGGGGCGGTGGAGGTGGCGGTGGAGGTGGGAGCGGCGGTGGTGGCGGAGGCGGCGGCGGAGGCGGCGGCGGTGGTGCGCCAGGGGGAGGGGGCCTTGGAGGAGGTGCAGGACAGACAGGCCCACCCCCAGGTGGTGGCCCGACCGGTGGGGGCGTTGTCCCCCAGCAGCAGCAGCCACAGCAGCACCAGCCACAGCAGGGACAGCAGCAGCAGCAGGGACAGCAGCAGCAGCAGGCACCGCAGCAGTTCCAGCAGTGGGGGCCCCCGCTGCAGTGGGGTCCGCAGCAGCACTGGGGTCCTCCGCCGCAGTGGGGTCCGGGAGGCCCTGGGAGCACCGGCCGCAGCAGCAGCTCTTCCAGCTGGGCCCCTCGCCCCCCTCGCCGTGACGCTGGCCTCTGCACCCACTGGTGCCTCACCGGGCCGGGCAGCCCCTGTCTCTGTGGTCGCGACGACCACTCTGCCGCGCGGTGCTTCCGCCGCCTCGACGACCTCTACCGGACTCGTTGGGGCCCTCTGGCAGTCACGCCTCGCTGGTCTCGCCTGTTAGCCCGTAAGATTGATGTCTTTGATCTGTCCATGGACGATGCGCGTCAGCATGCTTTGTATGTTGATGCTGACTTTAGTGCTGATGGGTCTGTGTGCTCGCGTGTTCGTAGGTTAGCCTGCTTGCCTCCTGCTAGTGTAGCCTTGTGCCTGTCTAGCTTAGGTGCTTGTGTTGCTGCTCTAGGTGCTTGTGTAGCGACTGGGTCAGGTGACCCTCCGGCTGAGGCCTCTCTGTCGTTCACGCTGGACTCGGGCGCGTCTCAGTGCTTCTTCCGCGACCACACGACCCTTACGCCACTCCTCACCCCTGTGTCGGTGGCTCTGGCTGATCCTACCTCTGGACCAGCCGTTGCGCGTAGCTCCACCACCCTCCCGTGCCCTGTGGTCCCCTCTGGTGTCCTGCGCGGCCTCCACATCCCCTCGTTCACTCGGAACTTGGTGGGTGTTGGATACCTCCAGGACAGGGGGGTCACGGTTACCTTCGTGGGGGGTGGGCGTACTGCAGTCTGTACTGACGCTACCACAGGTGCTGTTCTGGCCACTTTCACCAGGGAGCCCCGCTCCGGTCTCTACGTTCTCCACACCGAGCGCTCCCCGGTCGCGTCCTCCCCTCAGGTCGCTGCGTCCCCTCCGGCCCAGGTCCCCAGTCCAGTTGCTGTGTCTAGCCAGGTAGTCGTGTCCAGTTCGGTCGCTGTGTCCAGTCCAATCGCTGCGTCTTGCTCCTGTCGCTCTCTTGCCCACCGCACCGTCCTGTGGCACCACCGCCTTGGCCACCCGTCGATCCCTCGCCTTCGTGGCATGCTCAGTCAGGGACTAGTCGCAAGTCTCCCACGCACCTTCCCGTCGCTCCCTCTCTCGCTTGCCCCTCCTTGCTCTCCGTGCGTCGCCGGTCGCTTACGCGCCACTCCCCACTCCTCCTCCCTTCGTCCGGCCACCGCTCCCTTCGAGACTCTCCACTTGGACGTCTGGGGCCCTGCCCCGACGCAGGGGTCTGGGAGAGAGCGTTACTTTCTGGTGGTCGTCGACGACTACTCCAGGTACACCACCGTGTTCCCTCTTGCGAAGAAGTCCGAGGTGACTGCTACGCTGATCAGGTGGCTTCTAGCCACTGAGGGCACTCGTGGTCGTCGAGTCAGTTGTCTTCACTCCGACCGTGGGGGCGAGTTTCGCTCCGGCATTCTCGGTGGATTCTGCGGCGAACAGGGCATCACCCAGTCCTGGACGCTGCCAGAGTCCCCACAGCAGAATGGGGTTGCTGAGCGCCGCATAGGCTTGGTCATGGACATCGCCCGCACGTCCATGATCCATGCCCGTGCGCCCCATTTTCTGTGGCCTCACGCGGTTCGCTACGCCGCACACCAGTTGAACCTCCAGCCGGGTGTCTCGCGGCCCGAGGCTTCACCGACCAGTCTTTGGACTGGTTCCCCTGGTGTTGGGTCGGCCTTTCGAGTCTGGGGCTGCCTTGCACTTGTTCGCGACACCTCCGCGGACAAGCTCTCGGCACGCGCCGTCCCCTGTGTCTTCCTTGGTTTCCCAGTGGACTCTGCCGGCTGGTCCTTTTACCACCCGCCCCTCCACCAGTTCCTAGACTCCCGTGACGTCCGGTTTGACGAGTCTGTGTCCTACTACACCCGGTACCCCTGTCGAGGTCTCCCGGTACCCCCTCCCCCCCTGTTCCTAGCACCCTCTCCTCCTCCTGCTCCTGCTCCTCCGGTACCCCCGCCCCCCCCTGGTCCTGCCCCGTCTGGTGTGTCTCACGCTACCCCTCTACCCTCGGTCGCGCGTCAGGTAGCGTCTCCCTCCCCGCAGTCCTCCTCACAGTCCCCTCAGCAGCCTTCGGCACTTCCGCGACAGGTTACTGTGGACTCGGTTGGTGTTGGAGCTGGAGGTGCAGCCGCTGGCGGTGCTCGGTCTGGGGGTGCTCGGTCGCGGGGTGCTGGAGCTGGAGGTGCTGGCGCAGGTGGCGCTGGCTCTGGGGGTGCTGGAGCTGGAGGTGCTGGCACTGGAGGTGCTAGTTCTGGGGGTGCTGGAGTTGGCGGTGCTGGCACTGGCGGTGCTAGTTCTGGGGGTGCTGGAGTTGGAGGTCCTGGCACTGGAGGTGCTGGTTCTGGGGGTGCTGAGTCTGAGGAGACTGACGCTGGAGACCCTGGTTCTGCAGAGTCCACTCCGCCTCCCCACCGCCACGACACGCGTCTCCAGGCTACCCGTCGGCGTGAGCGTGAGGAGCAGGAGCGGTTGGAGAGGGAGCGGCAGGAGCTGCGGGTGCTGGACCTTCTGGAGCAGCAGCGGCAGCAGCAGCAGCAGCAGCAGCAGCAGCAGCAGCAGCCGCAGCCGCAGCAGCAGCAGCCGCAGCCGCAGCAGCAGCGGCCGCAGTCACCGCTGCAGCAGCAGCAGCAGCCGCCACCGCAGCTTCCTCTGGAGCGGCAGTTGTTCCCACCTGTGAGTGGCCTGCGGGCCCTTGGCCTTTCCTCCTCTCCTCTTGTCCGCTCCCAGTCTCCTCCTGTGTTTGTTCCTCCGTTGCCTCCTCCTGACGACCGTCCGGCGGTCTGGTCTTCTCCTCCTCCTCGGTCTCCTCCTCACTCTGTCCGTCACGACTTGATCACTCGTTGTCCTCCGCGTGCTCGTCACTCGTCCCCTGTTACTGACCTCCACACTGCCCTCTTTTGTTCGTCCAGTCGTCGTTCTTGTTCTCCTGTGTCCGTTCTCCCGTCTCCTCCTCCGTGCTCTCTCCCAGCCCTCCCCACTCCTATAACTGACTACTACCGCACTGTTCGTCCTGTTGCCGCACGTGTCCTCGCCACTCTTGTCACTGACTCTCGTTTCCCTCCGTCGTCTGCCTCGGCTCTTACTGCCGCTGTCGCTGAGTTTGCTGCCGCCAGCCGCCTTGACTACGCCACCCGGGTGGTGCCAGCTCCTCCCTACCGTCCTCTGTCCGTCGGGGGTGGGTTTGCCCTTGGCTGTGACGTCCTAGAGGACAGAGAGTCTGAGCTGGAGTACTGGGCAGCCGCTTCTCCCTCTGTGTGTGCCATGCTGCTCTCCCCTGAGGGAGACCCCGACGCCCTTGACATAGCGACTCCTCGCACTTACCGCGAGGCAGTGTCAGGGGCGTGGGCCTCTCAGTGGAAAGCGGCTATGGACTCAGAGTTGGCGTCTTGGAGATCCACAGGCACCTACGTCGACGCAGTTCCCCCTCCCAGGGCGAACGTAGTCGATGGCATGTGGCTCTTCAAGGTGAAGCGGCCGCCTGGAGCACCGCCGGTGTTCAAGGCGCGCTACGTGGCTAGGGGCTTCGGTCAGCGTGAGGGAGTTGACTTCTTCCAGACCTTCGCCCCGACCCCGAAGATGACTACTCTTCGGGTGTTACTCCACATAGCAGCGCAGCGAGACTACGAGCTGCACTCCCTCGACTTCTCCACTGCGTTCCTCCAGGGCCGACTGCACGAGGAGATCTGGCTGCGCCGTCCTCCTGGCTTCACTGACACCTTCCCACCTGGGACCCAGTGGAGCCTGAGGCGACCAGTCTACGGTCTCCGCCAGTCGCCCCGTGAGTGGCACGACACTCTTCGCTCCACGCTTCGTGACCTTGGGTTCAGCCCGTCCTCCGCCGACCCGTCGCTGTTTGTTCGAGCGGGTTCTACTCCTTTCTTTATCCTTGTCTACGTCGATGACTTGGTGTTTGCTACAGCTGACAGGGCAGCCCTGGCTCAGGTGAAGTCCGAACTGCAGAAGAGACACAAGTGCACTGACCTGGGTGAGCTGCAGCGCTACCTTGGCCTGCAGATCACCCGGGACAGAGCCGCTCGCACCATCACACTGACGCAGTCACACATGGTGCAGCAGGTCCTTCGGCGGTTCGACTTCCAGTTCTCCACCACACAGCCCACTCCTCTTGCTGTTGACCACAGACTCACGGGCCCATTTCCTGACGAGCCCTTCGAGTCCAGTGGACCCTACGCAGAGCTGGTGGGCTGCCTCATGTACCTGATGACTTGTACTCGACCGGACCTCGCCTTTCCCCTCAGCATCCTTTCTCGCTTTGTTGCGACTGGGAGACACCGCCCTGTCCACTGGACAGCTGCTGTGAGGGTGGCGAAGTACTTGGCGACTACATCAGGCATGGGGCTTGTGCTTGGAGGGACTCAGCCAGTGGCGTTGACTGGTCACTGCGACTCTTCCTACGCTGACGACGTGGAGACTCAGCGCTCGACTCAGGGTTACTGCTTCAGTCTGGGAGCTGGGCTGTGTCGTGGAGGTCTACACGGTCGTGGTCTGTGGCTACTTCCAGTGCAGAGGCAGAGATCTACGCTGGTGCCATGGCGGCACAGGAGCTTCGCTGGTTGACCTTCTTGCTCGCCGACCTTGGTGAGCGGCCTCGCTCTGCACCGACCTTGTACGCTGACAACAAGGCCATGATCCTCCTGTGTCGAGAGCCTCGACTGGAGAGCAGAGTGAAGCATATTGACGTGAGGTACTTCCTTCTGCGAGAGCTGCAGCGACGCGGCCAGGCACGCCTGGACTTTGTGGCCTCAGAGGCCAACACTGCAGACGTCTTCACCAAGGCCTTGGTGCTTGGTGATCACCACAGATTCTGTGTGCAGTTGGGGCTTGTTGAGGTAGGCCCTCGGTTGCTGTAGTCTTGTTGTTTGCTCTACTTGTTGTGCTTCCTATTTATATCCTAGTGAACTCTTGAACTGGCCTTGTGGCCACTTGCTTGCGCTCGGAATTTGTGTGGTGTCCTTGAGATCCACCCTGAGCTTGCCTTGTTTCTTGCTTTGACTGGTCTTGTGACCGTTTGTTCACCTTGCTTGCTTTGATGCCCCTCACTTAGCCTATGGGGGTGTGTCAAATGTAATTCTATGCTTGTAGGCTACAGTGAGTAGCACAATAGGGAGTACAGTTGTTAGGGTTGCATATTTGTACTTCCACACTTCCTAGTTTCATTCATTCCGTTGCATTCCTATTCTGAGATTTTCATCTGCCGCATTTCGCGTCCAGCGCGGAGCCTTATGGCCTTGACGAGCCAGAGCTTGCGCGCAACGCGCAGGCTTATGGCCTTGCTTGGCGATCAGAGCTTGCGCGCGGAGCCTGGCCTTTGACGATCAGAGCTTGCGCGCGGCGCGGAGCCGCATGGCCTTGACGATCAGAGCTTGCGCGCAGTACCCAATCTGTTGTCGACTTGCTCGTTCATCAGCCTCGTTTTTTATGGGCATTGGCGAGCAGTCATTTCGCCAGCGAGTCAAGGCTTCCACCCTGTTGAACTATATTTATATATGTTCTTTATAATTGTCTGCAGTGTAGAGTGTAGCACATCCCAAATTTGCTGTAGGTGGTGCACCATGCTTCTCCTTGCTATATTTTGTACTCATCTTTCTTAGTGAAGCCACTTCTTCCTGCTTCAACTCTCTCGACACCTCCTTCAACCCTAAAACCTAAGCTACTAAGTTACTCTAGCCATGGCTTCTAAGCCCAAGTAATTGCTTAGTATCTTGACATGGTATTCAGAGCAGGCACCTTCCTGCTGCCTTCCTTAACGGGCCCACCAGTCTGCTTCCGCTGCCTGTCATCCTGCCGCGCGCCTCGGGCGCGCGGCGTATTTTCCTTGCCGTGCGCCCGGGCGCACGGCGATTTTCTGCCCGCCGTGTGCTCGGGGCGCACGGCGGTTTTCTGCCCGCCGTGCGCCCCGGGCGCGCGGCGTCTTCCTGCCCCGCGCGCGGCCTGCTCTCACGCCGCCTGTGCGCCTGCCCCACGTCCGCGCGCGGGCCTGTTCTGCCCGCCCGTACCCTGCCCTTCGCGGCACCCTGCAGAGGCGCCGCTCCTGCTCGTCGCGACGCCCCTGCGGGACCCGTGCGTCGCCGCTCCTGCTCGTCGCGACGCCCTTGCGGGACCCGCGCGGCGTTGCCCTGCTCGTCGCGACGCCCCTGCGGGACCCGCGCGGCGTCGCCCCTGCTCGTCGTGGCGCCCCTGGGGCGCCGCCCCTGCTCGTCGCGGCGCCCCCTGGGCGCTGTCCCTGCTCGTCGCGGCGCACCCCCCCCTGGCCGCCGCCTCTGCCTCCCCTGCGCCCGCGCCTGCTTTGCAGCAGCGCGCGGGCGTGCCCTGCACCAGCGACGCCGCCCCTGGAGCAGCCGCCCCTGGAGCAGCCGCCCCTGGAGCAGCCGCCCCTGCAGCAGCCGCCCCTGGCCCCTGGAGCAGCCGCCACTGCAGCAGCCGCCCCTGGCCCCTGGAGCAGCCGCACCTGCAGCTGCCCCTGGCCCCTGGAGCAGCCGCCCCTGGCTACTGGAGCAGCCGCCACTGCAGGAGCCGCCCCTGGCCCCTGGAGCAGCCGCCCCTGGAGCAGCCGCCCTTGGAGCAGCCGCCACTGCAGCAGCCGCCCCTGGCCCCTGGAGCAGCCTCCCCTGCAGCAGCCGCCCCTGGCCCCTGGAGCAGCCGCTCCTGCAGCAGCTGACCCTGCAGCTGCCCGCGACGCCGCTCCTGGACCCTGTGCAGCCGTGGGGGGAGGGTATGGGGGTGGCGGGTGTGGGGGGGATGAGTGTGGGTGCTACCTTTCCCCTCCTCCTCCTCCTACTTCGTCTCCCATTGCTGCAGCTGCCGCTGAAGGGGGGTGGATGTGTGGGAGCCGAGGGGAGTGGAGCTAAGGGGGTGTCGTGGGAGTGGAGACAGGGGTGCAGCAAGGGGGTGTGTGAGAAGGGGGTGTGGGACTGTTAGGGGAGGTAGAGCGGAGGTCGCCGTCGTGTAGTCAGCAGCGCCAGTAGTCCGAAGCCCTCGTGCTCTCGGTAGCCCAGCGAGCCTGCTTCGCCAGTCGCCTGTGGGTCCGTTGCTCCTGCCGCTCGTCGCAGCCGCGGAGCCAGATACTCCCGTAGTCCGGTGCCCTCGTGCGCTCGGTAGCCACTGTGCGCGCCGCTCCTGTTGCCCGTGTGACTGCGGCTTCACCTGTCGCCTCCTATCTCCACTCCTCTCACAGTCCCTCCTCCTCCTCCTCACTTTGCCTCTTCTTCTGTTGCGCCCTGCAGGGTGTACCACTTCAGGGGGTGTTTTGTACATGGTTCTCACTGCAATCAATTAGGGGGTGTGTTGAACTATATTTATATATGTTCTTTATAATTGTCTGCAGTGTAGAGTGTAGCACATCCCAGATTTGCTGTAGGTGGTGCACCATGCTTCTCCTTGCTATATTTTGTACTCATCTTTCTTAGTGAAGCCACTTCTTCCTGCTTCAACTCTCTCGACACCTCCTTCAACCCTAAAACCTAAGCTACTAAGTTACTCTAGCCATGGCTTCTAAGCCCAAGTAATTGCTTAGTATCTTGACACACCCAACATAATTCCTTTCACAGTCTAGTCGCGAAAAAGGCAAAGCAAAGAACCACGTCTAGAATATTGACGACTGGCTGGCAGATATCATATGTAGTAGAGTTCAGGGCCGGGAAGAGTGAGCTCTACGGTAATAGTCAAACGAATATAGTAATTTGCTACCTAATCGCCCCCGGAATCCAAATCGATACTTCCACAGTTGTCATCCTACTTGGTAGCCCGCTATCACGAACAACCAATCATGGGTCGGCGCATCTGTCGCGTAAATCACGCTATGATGCCGCTTGCCGTCGCAGCAGTCGCCGTGATCCTCTCCTCAATTGATTTCGCTGCGGCGGGATCGGCGCATCTTGGCGGCTGGTCCGCCGTATAAGGCGCGTCTAAAAGCCAGGAAGTGAAGGAATTGGCAAGCTTCGCCGTCAATGCGCACAACAAGAAAGAGGTACTGAGTCTTTGAAGCAGACAACAACAAGAAGCAGGTAGGTAGTACCTGGAGAATCGTTTCTCTCCAATATTGCTTTCGTGTACTTGACTGGCCAGCTTCGCCGTCAACGCGCACAACAAGCAAGAGGTACCGAGTCTTAAGACGGTCTGTCGATCGAGCCTGAGACGTCTTTGAATCAGAACCCCCAGAAAACAGAAAGAGTTTGCTTTTGAGTCGACTCAAAAGCAAAACCCCCAAAAAACAGAAAGAGTTTGCTTTTGAGTCGACTCAAAAGCAGAACCCCCAGAAAACAGAAAGAGTTTGCTTTTGAGTCGACTCAAAAGCAGAACCCCCAGAAAACAGAAAGAGTTTGCTTTTGAGTCGACTAAAAAACAGAACCCCCAGAAAACAGAAAGAGTTTGCTTTTGAGTCGACTCAAAAGCAGAACCCCCAGAAAACAGAAAGAGTTTGCTTTTGAGTCGACTCAAAAGCAGAACCCCCAGAAAACAGAAAGAGTTTGCTTTTGAGTCGACTCAAAAGCAGAACCCCCAGAAAACAGAAAGAGTTTGCTTTTGAGTCGACTCAAAAGCAGAACCCCCAGAAAACAGACAGAGTTTACTTTTGAGTCGACTCAAAAGCAGAACCCCCAGAAAACAGAAAGAGTTTGCTTTTGAGTCGACTCAAAAGCAGAACCCCCAGAAAACAGAAAGAGTTTGCTTTTGAGTCGACTCAAAAGCAGAACCCCCAGAAAACAGAAAGAGTTTGCTTTTGAGTCGACTCAAAAGCAGAACCCCCAGAAAACAGAAAGAGTTTGCTTTTGAGTCGACTCAAAAGCAGAACCCCCAGAAAACAGAAAGAGTTTGCTTTTGAGTCGACTCAAAAGCAGAACCCCCAGAAAACAGAAAGAGTTTGCTTTTGAGTCGACTCAAAAGCAGAACCCCCAGAAAACAGAAAGAGTTTGCTTTTGAGTCGACTCAAAAGCAGAACCCCCAGAAAACAGAAAGAGTTTGCTTTTGAGTCGACTCAAAAGCAGAACCCCCAGAAAACAGAAAGAGTTTGCTTTTGAGTCGACTAAAAAACAGAACCCCCAGAAAACAGAAAGAGTTTGCTTTTGAGTCGACTCAAAAGCAGAACCCCCAGAAAACAGAAAGAGTTTGCTTTTGAGTCGACTCAAAAGCAGAACCCCCAGAAAACAGAAAGAGTTTGCTTTTGAGTCGACTCAAAAGCAGAACCCCCAGAAAACAGAAAGAGTTTGCTTTTGAGTCGACTCAAAAGCAGAACCCCCAGAAAACAGACAGAGTTTACTTTTGAGTCGACTCAAAAGCAGAACCCCCAGAAAACAGAAAGAGTTTGCTTTTGAGTCGACTCAAAAGCAGAACCCCCAGAAAACAGAAAGAGTTTGCTTTTGAGTCGACTCAAAAGCAGAACCCCCAGAAAACAGAAAGAGTTTGCTTTTGAGTCGACTCAAAAGCAGAACCCCCAGAAAACAGAAAGAGTTTGCTTTTGAGTCGACTCTAAAGCAGAACCCCCAGAAAACAGAAAGAGTTTGCTTTTGAGTCGACTCAAAAGCAGAACCCCCAGAAAACAGAAAGAGTTTGCTTTTGAGTCGACTCAAAAGCAGAACCCCCAGAAAACAGAAAGAGTTTGCTTTTGAGTCGACTCAAAAGCAGAACCCCCAGAAAACAGAAAGAGTTTGCTTTTGAGTCGACTCAAAAGCAGAACCCCCAGAAAACAGAAAGAGTTTGCTTTTGAGTCGACTCAAAAGCAGAACCCCCAGAAAACAGAAAGAGTTTGCTTTTGAGTCGACTCAAAAGCAGAACCCCCAGAAAACAGAAAGAGTTTGCTTTTGAGTCGACTCAAAAGCAGAACCCCCAGAAAACAGAAAGAGTTTGCTTTTGAGTCGACTCAAAAGCAGAACCCCCGGAAAACAGAAAGAGTTTGCTTTTGAGTCGACTCAAAAGCAGAACCCCCGGAAAACAGAAAGAGTTTGCTTTTGAGTCGACTCAAAAGCAGAACCCCCGGAAAACAGAAAGAGTTTGCTTTTGAGTCGACTCAAAAGCAGAACCCCCGGAAAACAGAAAGAGTTTGCTTTTGAGTCGACTCAAAAGCAGAACCCCCGGAAAACAGAAAGAGTTTGCTTTTGAGTCGACTCAAAAGCAGAACCCCCAGAAAACAGAAAGAGTTTGCTTTTGAGTCGACTCAAAAGCAGAACCCCCAGAAAACAGAAAGAGTTTGCTTTTGAGTCGACTCAAAAGCAGAACCCCCAGAAAACAGAAAGAGTTTGCTTTTGAGTCGACTCAAAAGCAGAACCCCCAGAAAACAGAAAGAGTTTGCTTTTGAGTCGACTCAAAAGCAGAACCCCCAGAAAACAGAAAGAGTTTGCTTTTGAGTCGACTCAAAAGCAGAACCCCCAGAAAACAGAAAGAGTTTGCTTTTGAGTCGACTCAAAAGCAGAACCCCCGGAAAACAGAAAGAGTTTGCTTTTGAGTCGACTCAAAAGCAGAACCCCCGGAAAACAGAAAGAGTTTGCTTTTGAGTCGACTCAAAAGCAGAACCCCCGGAAAACAGAAAGAGTTTGCTTTTGAGTCGACTCAAAAGCAGAACCCCCGGAAAACAGAAAGAGTTTGCTTTTGAGTCGACTCAAAAGCAGAACCCCCGGAAAACAGAAAGAGTTTGCTTTTGAGTCGACTCAAAAGCAGAACCCCCAGAAAACAGAAAGAGTTTGCTTTTGAGTCGACTCAAAAGCAGAACCCCCAGAAAACAGAAAGAGTTTGCTTTTGAGTCGACTCAAAAGCAGAACCCCCAGAAAACAGAAAGAGTTTGCTTTTGAGTCGACTCAAAAGCAGAACCCCCAGAAAACAGAAAGAGTTTGCTTTTGAGTCGACTCAAAAGCAGAACCCCCAGAAAACAGAAAGAGTTTGCTTTTGAGTCGACTCAAAAGCAGAACCCCCAGAAAACAGAAAGAGTTTGCTTTTGAGTCGACTCAAAAGCAGAACCCCCAGAAAACAGAAAGAGTTTGCTTTTGAGTCGACTCAAAAGCAGAACCCCCAGAAAACAGAAAGAGTTTGCTTTTGAGTCGACTCAAAAGCAGAACCCCCAGAAAACAGAAAGAGTTTGCTTTTGAGTCGACTCAAAAGCAGAACCCCCAGAAAACAGAAAGAGTTTGCTTTTGAGTCGACTCAAAAGCAGAACCCCCAGAAAACAGAAAGAGTTTGCTTTTGAGTCGACTCAAAAGCAGAACCCCCAGAAAACAGAAAGAGTTTGCTTTTGAGTCGACTCAAAAGCAGAACCCCCAGAAAACAGAAAGAGTTTGCTTTTGAGTCGACTCAAAAGCAGAACCCCCAGAAAACAGAAAGAGTTTGCTTTTGAGTCGACTCAAAAGCAGAACCCCCAGAAAACAGAAAGAGTTTGCTTTTGAGTCGACTCAAAAGCAGAACCCCCAGAAAACAGAAAGAGTTTGCTTTTGAGTCGACTCAAAAGCAGAACCCCCAGAAAACAGAAAGAGTTTGCTTTTGAGTCGACTCAAAAGCAGAACCCCCAGAAAACAGAAAGAGTTTGCTTTTGAGTCGACTCAAAAGCAGAACCCCCGGAAAACAGAAAGAGTTTGCTTTTGAGTCGACTCAAAAGCAGAACCCCCGGAAAACAGAAAGAGTTTGCTTTTGAGTCGACTCAAAAGCAGAACCCCCGGAAAACAGAAAGAGTTTGCTTTTGAGTCGACTCAAAAGCAGAACCCCCGGAAAACAGAAAGAGTTTGCTTTTGAGTCGACTCAAAAGCAGAACCCCCGGAAAACAGAAAGAGTTTGCTTTTGAGTCGACTCAAAAGCAGAACCCCCGGAAAACAGAAAGAGTTTGCTTTTGAGTCGACTCAAAAGCAGAACCCCCGGAAAACAGAAAGAGTTTGCTTTTGAGTCGACTCAAAAGCAGAACCCCCGGAAAACAGAAAGAGTTTGCTTTTGAGTCGACTCAAAAGCAGAACCCCCAGAAAACAGAAAGAGTTTGCTTTTGAGTCGACTCAAAAGCAGAACCCCCAGAAAACAGAAAGAGTTTGCTTTTGAGTCGACTCAAAAGCAGAACCCCCAGAAAACAGAAAGAGTTTGCTTTTGAGTCGACTCAAAAGCAGAACCCCCAGAAAACAGAAAGAGTTTGCTTTTGAGTCGACTCAAAAGCAGAACCCCCAGAAAACAGAAAGAGTTTGCTTTTGAGTCGACTCAAAAGCAGAACCCCCAGAAAACAGAAAGAGTTTGCTTTTGAGTCGACTCAAAAGCAGAACCCCCAGAAAACAGAAAGAGTTTGCTTTTGAGTCGACTCAAAAGCAGAACCCCCAGAAAACAGAAAGAGTTTGCTTTTGAGTCGACTCAAAAGCAGAACCCCCAGAAAACAGAAAGAGTTTGCTTTTGAGTCGACTCAAAAGCAGAACCCCCAGAAAACAGAAAGAGTTTGCTTTTGAGTCGACTCAAAAGCAGAACCCCCAGAAAACAGAAAGAGTTTGCTTTTGAGTCGACTCAAAAGCAGAACCCCCAGAAAACAGAAAGAGTTTGCTTTTGAGTCGACTCAAAAGCAGAACCCCCGGAAAACAGAAAGAGTTTGCTTTTGAGTCGACTCAAAAGCAGAACCCCCGGAAAACAGAAAGAGTTTGCTTTTGAGTCGACTCAAAAGCAGAACCCCCGGAAAACAGAAAGAGTTTGCTTTTGAGTCGACTCAAAAGCAGAACCCCCGGAAAACAGAAAGAGTTTGCTTTTGAGTCGACTCAAAAGCAGAACCCCCAGAAAACAGAAAGAGTTTGCTTTTGAGTCGACTCAAAAGCAGAACCCCCAGAAAACAGAAAGAGTTTGCTTTTGAGTCGACTCAAAAGCAGAACCCCCAGAAAACAGAAAGAGTTTGCTTTTGAGTCGACTCAAAAGCAGAACCCCCAGAAAACAGAAAGAGTTTGCTTTTGAGTCGACTCAAAAGCAGAACCCCCAGAAAACAGAAAGAGTTTGCTTTTGAGTCGACTCAAAAGCAGAACCCCCAGAAAACAGAAAGAGTTTGCTTTTGAGTCGACTCAAAAGCAGAACCCCCAGAAAACAGAAAGAGTTTGCTTTTGAGTCGACTCAAAAGCAGAACCCCCAGAAAACAGAAAGAGTTTGCTTTTGAGTCGACTCAAAAGCAGAACCCCCAGAAAACAGAAAGAGTTTGCTTTTGAGTCGACTCAAAAGCAGAACCCCCAGAAAACAGAAAGAGTTTGCTTTTGAGTCGACTCAAAAGCAGAACCCCCAGAAAACAGAAAGAGTTTGCTTTTGAGTCGACTCAAAAGCAGAACCCCCAGAAAACAGAAAGAGTTTGCTTTTGAGTCGACTCAAAAGCAGAACCCCCAGAAAACAGAAAGAGTTTGCTTTTGAGTCGACTCAAAAGCAGAACCCCCAGAAAACAGAAAGAGTTTGCTTTTGAGTCGACTCAAAAGCAGAACCCCCAGAAAACAGAAAGAGTTTGCTTTTGAGTCGACTCAAAAGCAGAACCCCCAGAAAACAGAAAGAGTTTGCTTTTGAGTCGACTAAAAAGCAGAACCCCCAGAAAACAGAAAGAGTTTTCCCAAGCTGAAGCGCATCGTATATTCCTTTCCTCCCATCCCTACTCCTCACCCCACCCTGCCGTTTCTCAAGCTGAAAACTCTCTCGATCAGAAGCGGCCTTGTTACAGCGTCAATGCTCCACTACAAGTACGGAGGTGATTCAGGGCCTGACCGAAAAAACTCCTGAGGCGCCTAGAAAATTCAGGGCCTGCCTATAATAACTACCTTCAGAAAAACCCCTTCCGTCCTCACCCCACCCTGCCAGGTCCCTAGTTGAAGGATCCTCCTCTTATTCAATGAATGATCCATACTTGACTGAGAGAGAAAGTGGTGGCAAGTCAAGGCTTGCGGCGAGAGGCTTGCGGCGAGAGGCTTGCGGCGAGAGGGGAGGGGCGAAAGGGGAGGGGCAAGGGACAAGAGGGAAAGGGACGTGGAAGAGAGAGGGCCAGGGTAAGAGGACACGGGAAACGGAGGGGTAGAGGGAAAGGAAAAAAGTAGCTGAAAACGAGAGGATTGAAGCATGTGCACCATCCATCCATGTTCCTACTTCACTCACCACAAACACATCAATCCACCATTTCCCCACTCCTTCCCCTTCCCCCATCTTTCCCCCATCCTTCCCCACTCCTTCCCCCATCTTTCCCCGTTGGCCCGAGCCACATTTACTCTCTCCGCGCTCTGCAACCTCCACCCACTCACAGCAGCAGATAAAAGGAGTGTTTTGAGACGTCTCAAAACACCCACAGCACCAGAACCCGATCCTCAGCTTTCATTCGCTTCGATACAGTGTCCCGCCGTACTACTTAGTTTCAGCATTCAGCAAACCTTTACTTACCTAAACGTAAGCCTCAAGTACGTCTCTCCCATCCCATCCCCAGCCCCCCACCCCATCCCACCCCACCCCACCCCACCCCTCCAGAGCACACACCTCAGGCTGGTAACGATGATGAGTGCGTGGAGCCGGCCAGGTGGTTGCCTTGTTACAATGGCCCATGACAAGCCTCAAGCTCTTTCCTTCCTTCCCCACCCCACCCCACCCCACCCCACCCTGCCAGGGCACGGGCCTCAAGCTGGTCTCGGTCGAGAGTGCCAAGAGCCAGGTGGTCGCCGGCGTCAACTGGAGCATCACTCTGAAAGCCGCCGTTGCCCCTGTAGCTCGCCCCTTGGGACGCCACCGCCGCGCATCCCCACCCGTGACCAGCACCTATGTGGCGGAGGTTTTTCAGAGCCTGACGCCGGTGGTAGGAGAGCCAACGGTTGCAGCACAGCGGGGGGACGCGGCTCAACCTATGGGTAATGGGCAGCCGGCGGTGGGCGGACAGCCGTCAGGTGCGGCGCAGCCGGTGTTGGCAGATTATCTCGTGCTGGTCTCCTTTGTGAAGAAGAAATGAGACTGTGAGCGACTTTTGAGGCGCCTCAAGAAATTTCGGGTAATGAGACGACTTTTGAGGCGCCTCAAGAAATTGCGGTTGATGAGACGACTTTTGAGGCGCCTCAAGAAATTGCGGGTAATGAGACGACTTTTGAGGCGCCTCATTAGCCGGTGTTGGCGGATTATCTCGTGCTGATCTCCTTTGTGAAGAAGAAGACTGCGAGCTTTCACGAGCTGCTTTCCCTTGGCAAGGAGACAGGGCAGTCTTGAAGCTAGGCGAGGTTGCACAATGAGCAATATTGGAAGCGAATACCAGATTGTGCAGCTTTACAGCAAATCGCTGCTGTTTGGGATGTGTTAAGGTTGAGTAAACAATGCTAAAACTGGGTATCCTGGAGGAACGTAGTTTTGGCAATCATCTTGTGCTGCTTCTCTTGTGAGCAACTTGGCTCATTTATAGGACGACAATGCGATTACTCTGCGCACTTTTGTCAACCTTTTTTCGTGCACAACGTTATGTGAACAAGGTGGGCAAACAAATTTGTCGTATTAGAGGGAGTTAGTGCATTTTTTTATGAAGTCTACTCTAAAATTGACACATGACCTCGTAGCAAATCAAGCTCTCAAATTATTTGATCCAAATACGGTACGCCCTCAACCTTAAAGCTCAAGGCCCAAATTGTTCAACCTTACTAAGGTTGCCCTTTGGGTGGTGGGAGAGTAAGGTTGACTTTGTTGAAGTTGGGCTGTTTAGTTTCGCCCAGCTTCTCGCTACACCCTTAGGGTTTTCGCTGACTCAGCAAACCCCGGGGAGAAACTCGGTTTGGTTCTCGAGTCCCAAATTGCACTCACAATATTCTTGGTGTTTCCTTCTCTCCTATTCGACAAAAAAAATGTTGGCCAATTAAATTGCATCGCACTTCACATAACCACAATTCGCAGCCAAACAACACTCAAAACATCACTTTCATCAACTTTAGTAATCTTGCCCCGCGCGCTCTGCAATTTGGGCAGCTTTAACCAAATAGAACCTCGTGTGCTTGTTGGAATAGCGTGATGCCCGCACACAACAGCCTATCACGTGCCATTTTCCGCGTTCACTTCACAGCCAAACGATTTATCGTGTCGACTCGAAAATCGACGATAAATCGTAGTAATGGCGTCGGCGAGCCAGCACTTGCGCGTAGCAGCCAATCAGTCACCGTCTTGCGCGTTCGCAATCTCGCTCCCCGAAGGTGTTTTCTTATGCTGGCGAGCCGGTATTTGCGCGCATAATCTAAGCAATACTCGTTTCGCGCGTTCTCAAGTCAAACCAGAACTATGGCTCATGCGAGACAGGGCTTCCCCTATTTCCCACGCAACGCCCGTGACCCAGCCAATAAATCCGCTCACAGTCAAGCGGTATGGTGGTAGATATTATGCAGTATAAATGACGGAGAACTAACGGCTGGGGTGAGTCAACCCATAGCAGATATTATGCAGTGTAACCTTACCATAGCACGGGAGTAATCTGCTTTTCCGATAACCTCCTGATTCCAAATCGATCTTACCGCTCTTTCTACCCTGGTATCCCTGACCAACGACCAATCATGGGTCAGCGCATCATCGATCACGATCTAGTAAACTTAAAGCACCCTGTGCTTGCCGTTGCAGCTACTATCTGCGTCGTCCTCGCTTCTCTCCTCTCCGCGATTCCATGCGCTGCTGCGCAAACTCTGCCTATGTTAGGGTTGGTTCGCCCAACCACGGAACCTAAGGCGAAAGCATCTACGACGGCGGAATGACGGCGAAATAGAAGCGCGTGTGTGAAACGGTGGAAATCGGCCTACGGTGGGGAATAGAGGCTACGGCGTGAGAAGCGGGAGAGAAATCGAGAAGAAATGTGCTAGAAGGAGGGAGAGAGAAGGAGAAGCATCGAGAATGAGATTGACGAGGGGAAAAATGTGCTTCGAGACCAAGGCGCGTTCGAGAAAGTTCGGGATTCGGACTTGCGGAGTGTTCACCGAATTCGGTTCGGTTGCGTGTGCGACTAGGGGTGAAACGAGGCGCACGCGGTTACTTGGGAAACAAGTGAAGTTACGAATCACATTTTGTGTCTTGCTTGACTATAAACCTGTTTGTACTCATTCTGGAAATACAACATTGATACCAATCAGATTCTGAAAATTGCTGAAGTGTGTATTGACAACTTCAAGCAGAGCTGCGCATATCATTGGATTCGGGAGATCGTGGAGAACACGATAGGCGATAGCAAGTAGACTATTGCCGACTAAGGTGCTTACGATCCTGAGAACTGGTATCAGAGCTGGTTTAAGTGGCGTTTAAGCATTCTTAAGTGCAGAGCGAAGCTTTCGAGATGGTCGGCGGACAATCGGAAGCTAGTTCGGGCTCCTCTGTGAGTATTGGAGATCCCCAAGTGAAGGCACTTCTGGAAATGCTAGCGCAAGGAGGGGTGGTGACAAAGCCCACCATGGGGCTCAGTGAAGCCCAACGATTCCACGGCCAACACTACAGCACGTGGAGATTGAAGTTCATAAGGAGGGCGAAGGAAGTCGGTTTTTGGGAGTACTACCGACTGGATGGAGAAGGTGACGCAGCCGCGCGTAAGGCGAGATCGGATGAAGAAAAGGCGGAATACAAGAAGAGGAGTAAGCATGCGTTTTTTTCAGTTATGTCGTTCCGTTGCAGACGGAATTGCAGTGTGTCTTGATGGTTTTGCAGAGCTTGAGAACTCTGCACAAGCGGCATGGGCGTACATGGAGTCTACATACCTCGGGCACATGGACGCGAATATCGCCGATGTGAGGAAGAAGTTGCTGCTGATGACCATGGAGCCGAACCAGAAGATTATTGACTACGTCAACATGGCGAGGAGCTACAATGATGACTTAACTGCGATGGGCGAGCCGGAAACCGAGCGGGCGATGATCGGGCACATCGTCAACGGTCTACCGGAAGATTGGGCGGGTGAGCGGCCGGCGTTGATCTGCCACCCACCGGAGAATATGACGAAGCTTATTGCCATGCTTCAGGCGTTGGAGCGAGCAAGAGAGCATCAGAAGCGACGGGAGAAGTTTACAAGGGGCTTTGTGGAGGAGAAGCCTGCGTTGGTGAATGCGGCAGCTGCTGGAAGGAGCTCGGGAGCGTGCTACCAGTGTGGACAACTCGGGCATCGTGCGTTTGAGTGTGTGGAGAACCCGAGGAGTAGAAACTACAAAGGGAACGGTGCGGGATGGAGTGGTGGACAGCAACACGGAAGGTTCAATGGTGCGTGCCATCACTGCAAGAAAATTGGGCATCGTGCAATTGATTGCTACTTGAATCCCAACGGCCGTAACTACAAAGGACCGTTGAAGCAGGAGCAGCAGCAGAATGTGGAGGCCAAGGCTAACGTGGCGGAAGCGGAGAAGGAAGAAGAGGATCCGATTTTGGGGGGAGCACATCTTGCGAACGTGGTGCGTTTACCAATGGAGGTTCGGCAGACGGACGGATGTGAGAAGACGACATGGTTCATGGACAGCGGATGCACGCGTCACATGACATTCAGGTCAGATTGGATGGAGAATGTGAGGGAGTCGAGTGAGGATTATATACTGCAAGGTAACAGTGGAAAGTTACCAGTGACAGGAGAGGGTGATGTGGTGCTGCGGAGTCCGTATGGAGTAGTGAAACTGGAGAGTGTGTTGCTGGTTGCGGATTTGAAGGTGAACTTGGTCAGTCAGTCACAGCTTGATGACTTGGGGTGCAAGATATTCTATGACAGTGGTGAGGTGACTGTGTTTGGTCCTGAGTGGGAGAAGTATGCTGATGGTTACTTCAGTGACGGGTTCTATGAGATGAACTTGGTCGCGACGAATGATATGGATGAGATCTATGAGGATCCTGAGTATGGTGAGATGGGAGAACTGGAGGAGTTATTGACTAAGGTTGATGAGAGTGAGGACTCGGATGATATGGCTGCGAGTGTGGAGGCAGCAGTGAAGCAGGAAGAGGAGATAGTGATCACGGATGCAGCAGCAGTAAACGGTGGAGATGGAGACGATGTCAACACTTTTGCAGCAGCGATCGTGGTTGAAGCTGTGAAAGGGGACATCATGGTGAAAGGATCAAAGGCGAATGCAACTGCAAAGGGGCAAGTGCTTAAGGAGGATGAACGCGTTGAAGGGTACGAGACCCGAGAGGTGTTGGGTGTAAAGATGCCGAGGAGAAGCGAGAGGCATAAGAAAATCTCTCAAGGTTTGGATGTCAAGGCGCTCAACTACAAGACACATAAGCAGAGGTTCAAGGTGCAGGAGCTGCAGGGGAGCGTGAAGCCGACTTAGACCCTGTGAAGGCTACAAGGAGCAGGGGAGCAGTGCGAGTGGTGTTCGTGGTTGACGAACCACAGGGGAGATTGTTAGGGTTGGTTCGCCCAACCACGGAACCTAAGGCGAAAGCATCTACGACGGCGGAATGACGGCGAAATGGAAGCGCGTGTGTGAAACGGTGGAAATCGGCCTACGGTGGGGAATAGAGGCTACGGCGTGAGAAGCGGGAGAGAAATCGAGAAGAAATGTGCTAGAAGGAGGGAGAGAGAAGGAGAAGCATCGAGGATGAGATTGACGAGGGGAAAAATGTGCTTCGAGACCAAGGCGCGTTCGAGAAAGTTCGGGATTCGGACTTGCGGAGTGTTCACCGAATTCGGTTCGGTTGCGTGTGCGACTAGGGGTGAAACGAGGCGCACGCGGTTACTTGGGAAACAAGTGAAGTTACGAATCGCATTTTGTGTCTTGCTTGACTATAAACCTGTTTGTACTCATTCTGGAAATACAACATTGATACCAATCAGATTCTGAAAATTGTTGAAGTGTGTATTGACAACTTCAAGCAGAGCTGCGCATATCATTGGATTCGGGAGATCGTGGAGAACACGATAGGCGATAGCAAGTAGACTATTGCCGACTAAGGTGCTTACGATCCTGAGAGCCTACTCCTGGCAGCGACTAGACCGCCGTGGAGAACGCGGCGATGGATAGCGACGCGCTGGAGTTGGCGAAATTCGCCATCGGCGAGCAAAACAAGAAAGCGGTACGTTAACGAACTGCTTCTCTCGTCATCAGTGCTTTCTCGTCATCATTGCATACCAAGAAAGAGGTACATAGAGAACGTGCCATTGATTTTGTAGGTGCCAACAAATCCGTCTTACTGCCCCAAACAAATGTTTCACAACCAGAAGCCTCAGTACCACTTTCTGTTGATGTGTCTCTAAGTCCTTTCCTCCTCATCACCTCATCACCGCGAGCTCAAGGCCCTCTTCAACAGTGGTCTTCTAATTCTGAGGCGCCTGAAATTATACCATGTTCTGTTCACGTGCCTTTAAGTTCTCTCTCTTCCTCCTCCCATCTCCTCCCCGCCTCCTCCCCACCACGAGCCCAAGACCCTCTTGATCAGACTCTGCCTCGTTACAGCGCCAGTGGCCCGCCCCAACCCCAAGTGCTCTCCCTCCGGTCCTCACCCCTCAATCCACAGCACCAGAACATGACTTAATACACCGTCCCGTCCTGGCTAGTTTAGCGAACTTTTATTTTTATCGAATGTAGGCCTTACGTATTTCCCTCCTCTCCCCTCCCCTCCCCTCCTCAACCCCCCACCCCACCCCGCCAAAAAATGAACCTCAGGTTTGTCTCGGTCAAGAATGTGTTTTACCAATTGGTTGCCGGCCCGGGCTACATCTTCTGCCGCATCACTCTGAGTGCCGACATCCCCCCGCCTCGCCTCGCTCTTTGGCCCGCCTGAGACAGGTGCTCGGCTCACCTTGTCACAATAGCCTGCAACAAGCCTCAAGCGCTTCCCTTCCTTTCTCACCCCACCCCACCCCTCTCTACCCCACCCCAGCCCACCAGAAAACGAACCTCAGGTTCGTCTCGGTCAAGAGCGCATATCACCAATTGGTCCCAGACCCGGACTACATATTCTGGCGCATCACTCTGCGTGCCGACACCCCTCCGCCTCGCTCCACGGGCCGCCTCCGCGGCCGTCCCCGCCGCACCCCACCCGCCACCTACCTGGCGGAGGTTCGGGTGGAACCTTTCGGCGAGGCAGGGAAATCAGAGCCGGTGTGGGATGAAGAGTCGCAGTCTTACGTGCACTCATGGGCGGATATCAATGAGCTGCTCTCGTTCAAAAAGCAGACATGATGGACTTGATTTGGCGTGTAAGGCGCCCTCAATATGGGCGTGGCAGGGTGGATGGAGCCAGTGTGGGACGAAGAGTCGGGATCTTATGTGCACTCGTGGGCGGACATCAATGAGCTGCTCTCGTTTACCAAGCAGAATTGACGGGCTTGTGTTTTGAGACGTCTCAATGTCAAATGTTATATTCATTGTTAGGTTGTAGTGAGGTACTCCCTAGAGAGTACGATACTGTTAGGTTTGCTATTTGTATCACCCTGTATTCGTAATCACACCCATTCCGCTGTTACGTTCTGAGATGGTATCAGAATAGGTAGCTCCTAGGGCCTAGCTCCGTCCGTTCTGCTCCTTGCCCATTTGTTAGCATCCTGCTCTGCTCCGCGCTCCAGTGCTCTGCCTTAGGCTGCCCCGTTCTCTGCCTTAGGCTGTCCCTGCGCTCTGCCTTAGGCTGTCCCGCGCTCTGCCTTGGGCTGTCCCGCGCTCTGCCTTAGGCTGCCCCGTTCTCTGCCTTAGGCTGCCCCGTGTCAGAAACTAACGAGTAGGAATGATTGCATTGAGATCAAACTGAGTACAAGTGCTAACCCTAATTGGGTTGTACCCATATAGACTACCTGTAAGGAAAATCTCTTTTTCCTTACTTCGCGTCCCTGCTCAACGCGTACATCACTGTAGCACCACAGTCAGCACCGTTACCACTCGCATCGACAATCCGCCCGCCACCTTTGCACATCGCACCCCGACCTCACGGCTCGGCGGGTAACCCGCGCTCCGGGCCTCCGCTTCGACACTTTTCCCAACCTCAGTTCCAGGCCCGTCGCGCGACAACCACAGTCCATTACCGTTACCACTGTAGTTTCGCTATATATTCTTCGCTCATGCCTTCGCTCATTGTACTCTTGCTTCGATAGTGCAATTCTCGTTCCTTCACTCAATTGCACTCGTAACACTTGGTATCAGAGCCTACGACCTCTTCTCGGACCGCACCCACACCTTCGCTTCCCCACTATCTCAAATTTTGGGGGGGGTAGACGTCCCTCAGCGACACAGCACCGCCGCTCGTAGTGCTCTCTCGTAAGCACGCACGGCCACGACTGAGGCTCTCGCTGAGCTCGCCCGACACCCCCGCCATGGCCGAATTCACGCTCGCCACATTGACGCAGGAGCAGCTCGACCGTCTGGTGCGCCAACTCGAAGATTCGGCGCTCGAAATTGCGACGCTCACGGCGGAACGTGACTCCGCGCGTCAGCAATCAACGATGAACACTCCAGCGCCACCACACGCACCGACAAATGCATCTGCACAATCAGACGAGCCGATCGTCATCTCGTCCGGCACACCAACACAAACCAACAGCGTGGGACAGCGCTCAGGCGCAGCCAGCGATGGCGCCGCCCAGCCGATGCCTGGCATGGGAGGAAACAGGGTCGCACCAAGCCCGCGGGAGCCTCGCGAAGCCCGTCGGCACGTGGAGTTCGCGGCGACAAGTGGCGAACAGGCCATCATGGCACCAATGCCACTCAAGCCGCAACGCCCGCCCTGTTTCGACCCGAGCCAGCGTGGAGGTCCGACGGTTCAATCGTGGGTCTTCACGATGAACGTCTTCTTCGACGCGAATTACGTCGAGTCGGACGCAACGAAGATTCGGTATGCAGTTTCGCTGCTAAGGGGCCCCGCCATGGACTGGTGGCGAGTCATCGTGACGTCGCCACGCGCCTACGAGCCACCGTCGCAAGAGGAAGGGCCCACGGGTCCAGCTGTCACCTGGAGTTCATTCTGCGAGACTGCCCAATACAGCACGTGGGATGCGTGGTGCGCAGGGCTTCGGGCGCGCTTCGAGCCGATCGCGGCTTCTATTTCGGCGCGTCAGAGATTGCGCACTTGGCGGCAGCTCGGGTCGGTTCAAGATTACACGAGCGGTTTTCTCGCACTTTGCGAGCAGGTCGGCTACATGCACGAAGCGGAGCGGGTGGACCGTTACGTCGGAGGGCTGAAGCCGGATATCTCGCACGAAATCATGCTGCGCGGACTCTCAAACTTCAACGAGATTCTCGCGCTCGCCGAGAAAATCGACATTCTACGCCGACCGAGACCGGGGTCCTACTACGGACATCGTCCTTTGGGACCGATCGAGCACGCCACTGTAAACGCTGTTGCAACGAATGCAGCTGCCGCACCGTTTAAGGGGCGCTGCTTTGCTTGCAACAGGCCGGGCCATCGCAAGAGCGAATGCCCAGAGGAGCTAAGACGCCGCGGAGCAGAGCAGGGAAGGGAGTCTCAGAGGCAGGGAAACGCCAGCAGTCAGTAGAAGTTGGGCCAACTACTGACGAGACTGCCTGCTCGCCCAACCGCACCGACCCTCACCGAGTCACAGTACCGATTCACGCCATCGATCGGGCTCGGATGAATAAGGAGGGTACAACGACGGATTGCCCAGTACTGATCCACGGGAAAATACAGGGAGCAGCAGTGAAGATTTTTATCGACGGAGGAGCAAGCCACAGTTTAGTTAATACCACAACCGCACGAAAACTGCAGCTGACACTTAGCCGTTGCTTACCGGAGATAGACGCACGTTTAGTCGACGGCACGCCACTGGCCATACGGGAAAAGGTAGAGAGAGTCAAAGTCCGCTACGGGGGAAATTTCGGGTTTACACAGGAAATGCTCGCAACGACACTGGATGGGCACGATATTTTACTGGGACGTGATTGGCTGCGACGATATAACCCGCGAATTGACTGGACGACGGGTAGCTGCACCGTGCGAAGTAGTGGTAACTGGGTCGAGCTACCTCGCTGGCAGTCGCCCGAGTCTTCAACGGTACACGTCAACGCTATCACAATGAAACGGGCTGTTGCTGCTGGAGCTGACGTGTACGCAGTAGACATCGCAGTAGTAGAGGAAGCAGCGCAGCCGAGTGATTTCAAGAAACTCCTGGCAGCCGTACCGCCCGAATTACAGGAACTGTTGAAACGATACCCCGGGATTTTCCCCGACAACTTACCGGAAGGACTGCCACCTCAGCGAGCACATGACCACCGAATCGAATTAGAACCGGGGGCACAGCCAACCGTACAGCGCCAGTTCAGACTGACACAGCCCGAGCTCGACGAACTAAGGAAGCAGTTAGATTACCTGTTAGAGAAAAAATTCATCAGACCGAGCTCGTCACCGTTCGCCGCACCGATACTATTCACGCCGAAAAAAGACGGGGGTTTTCGCATGTGTATCGACTACAGAGCACTCAACAGGGTAACAGTCAAGTCGCGGTACCCAATTCCCCGCGCCGACGAACTGATCGACCAACTGCGAACAGCACGGGTTTTTTCGAAAATAGATTTACGGGGAGGTTACCATCAGATTAGGGTCGAACCATCGGACTGCGCCAAAACAGCTTTCAGGACTAGGTACGGGTCGTTCGAGTACACTGTGATGCCATTCGGGCTGACCAACGCACCGGCGACTTTTCAGATGACCATGAACGAGGCATTTAGGTCGCTCTTAGATAAATGTGTGATCGTTTACCTCGACGACATCCTAGTGTACAGTCGGGATAAGCAGCAGCACTTAGCAGATCTGGAAGAAGTGTTTAAGGTTTTAGACGAGCACAGATTACTGACCAAGGGTTCCAAGTGCGAGTTCTTCCAGAATAGGTTAGAATTTTTGGGGCACGTTATTTCGGAGGCTGGAGTTGAAATCGACCCAAAGAAGCTGGATACGGTAAAAGCGTGGCATCCCCCGACGAACATCACGGAGCTGCAGAGCTTTTTAGGGTTCGTTAATTATGTACGTCGGTTCGTCCCCGATATGGCACGGTTAACTGCCCCACTGACGGACTTACTGCGGAAGGGGGTCGCTTTTACGTGGGGGGAGAAAGATCATGCTGCCTTCTCTGCCCTGAAAAATGTTCTCTGTTCCCCGCCCGTCCTGCGCATCGCCGACCCACACCGCCCATTCGAAGTAGTTACCGACGCAAGCGATATCGCCATCGGAGCCGTACTGCTACAGGATTTCGGCAATGGCCTACAGACAATCGCATACGAGTCACGAAAACTGCATCCGCCCGAGAAAAATTACCCGATACACGACCGCGAAATGCTTGCGATCGTGCACGCGTTCAAAGTATGGCGTTGTTACTTGACTGGCGCGGACGTGACAGTACGGACAGACCATAAATCACTACAGTACCTTCGCGCACAACCACACCTCAACCCACGACAGATCCGCTGGCTCGATTTCCTCGAGTCCAACTTCCACTACACAGTCACCTATAAAAAAGGAGCCTCGAACATCGCCGACGCACTGACCCGCCCCACTGCCCAGATCCACGCGATACTACTCGCCCAGACCAGCCCGCTACTGACAGGACTATTTACCCACGGATATCAAACGGACCCATTCTTCACAGGAGGAAATTCGCAGCAGTTCGCAGCAGCCAAGGGAGTCTATTACGTAAAAGCCGGGACCGACCGCATCTGGGTACCAGGGTACACACTGCTACGGGAATTACTATTACAAGAGGCACACGACGGGGTTACCTCGGGACATTTCGGGGTAGAGAAAACACGGCAGCAGCTGCAGCGGTATTATTACTGGCCCGAAATGTTGACCGACGTGCAGCGACACGTGGCATCGTGTCCCACTTGCCAGACCATGAAGTCAACACGGAAGCGGCCGGCGGGACAGTTGCAGCCAATCCCCCCTCCAGAGCGTGCTTGGCAGCAGGTGACGATGGACTTCATCACGGGGTTACCGGCCGGGGCGAGTGGAAATGACGCGATCCTGGTCGTCGTCGATCGACTGACGAAAATGGCACACTTCGCAGCCTGCAAAAAATCAATCACAACCGAAGAAACAGCCCGCCTCTTCATCTCTACCGTCGTTCGACTGCACAGGACACCAGCATCAATCATCAGCGACAGAGACACGAAATTCACCAGCAACTTCTGGCGGAACCTGTGGCAGTAGTTCGGCACGCGCCTACAGTTTAGTTCATCGTACCACCCCGAAACAGACGGACAGACAGAACGGACAAATCAGACCATGGAACAGCTCATCCGGGCCACGTGCGACGACCCAAACACGTGGGAACAGCAACTGCCACTCATCGAATTCGCATACAACAACGCCCCATCCGCCACGACCCAACAGTCACCGTTTTACCTGAATTACGGACAAGACCCAACAGTACCCATGACCCCGAATCCCGACAACCCGGTTCCACGCGCGCAACAGTTCGCCGAAATCTTGCAAGCAGCACGGACCAGGGCAGCAAACGCAATTAAAAAAGCTAACATCATCGCTAAACGCAACGCCGACCGCCACCGCAGACCTGTCACTTACCAGCCCGACGACTTAGTTTTGCTCGACACCCAAAATCTCCGACTGCCCATCACCCCGAAACTCCGCCCCCGATACTGCGGGCCATTTCGCATAAGCCACATGCTTACACCCGTCACCGCCCACCTCCTCCTCCCTGCTGACTGGTACGTCAGCCCCTCATTCCACGTCAGCCTACTTCGCCCTTACGTCCCGTCCACGAGCCAACTGCCACGCAATCGCCCAGCCAGCATGACAAGACCACCGACTGAACCAATCATCACCCCCGAGAAAATCCTGAGTCACAGAGTTCGCGACCCTCGAGGAGCCCGAAGGATCGAGTTCTTACTCCGCTGGAAGGACCGTACACCCACCGAAGACAATTGGGTTCCCCTGGACAGAATCGAAAACCACCCCGTCCTCACCGAGTATCTGCGCAGCCGGAATTTCAGGGATGTACACGCACTTTCATAAGGAGGACCTCCTTAAGGGGGGGGGTAGTGTAAGGAAAATCTCTTTTTCCTTACTTCGCGTCCCTGCTCAACGCGTACATCACTGTAGCACCACAGTCAGCACCGTTACCACTCGCATCGACAATCCGCCCGCCACCTTCGCACGTCGCACCCCGACCTCACGGCTCGGCGGGTAACCCGCGCTCCGGGCCTCCGCTTCGACACTTTTCCCAACCTCAGTTCCAGGCCCGTCGCGCGACAACCACAGTCCATTACCGTTACCACTGTAGTTTCGCTATATATTCTTCGCTCATGCCTTCGCTCATTGTACTCTTGCTTCGATAGTGCAATTCTCGTTCGTTCACTCAATTGCACTCGTAACACTACCCCACTACAGCCTACACAACATAAGCAGCATTATAGTTTGACACACTCCCATAGGCAAAGTGGGGGAGAACAAGGGGTCACAATACCAGACAAGAGAAGCAACGCAAGCTCAGGGTGGATCACGAAGTCACCATACACTCTGAGCACAAGCAAGTGGCCACAAGGCCAATTCACATGCAGAGTTATATATATGGGAACAAGCAGTAAAGTCATCACAACCTAACAAGTGTAAGCATGCAAGTACATGTATATAGATTACAGTACAAGCAAAGTCACGAAGTGAGCAAGTGAGGCAAATTAGGCACAAGACCTAAAACAGTACAGAAGCGCTGATGATCACGAGGCTGAAGTGCCTTGGTGAATATATCAGCAGTGTTGGCCCGAGTGGCCACGTAAACAAGACGAAGCTGACCACGCTGCTGCAACTCTCGAGCAAGGAAATAACGCAGAGCGATGTGCTTCGTCCTGACACAAGGCAATCATGGCCTTGTTGTCTACGTACATAACTGGAGGAGAACGAGGCCGCTCTTCTAAGTCGGTCAGCAGGTAGGTGAGTCAACGTAACTCCTATGCAGCCATGGCCCCTGCGTAGATCTCAGCCTCACAACTGGAACTGAGAACAGAAGACGAGCGCGTAGACCGCCAAGAAACAGAACCGGAGCCAAGGCTGAAAGTGTAACCCTGTGACGACCGCTGCGTAGCCAAGTCGTCAATCCAAGACTCGTATGCGTGGCCAGTGAGAACAACTCGACTCCGTCCTCCAAGCACGAGCCCCATGCCCGACGTACTGCACAAGTAGCGTAACACCCTTAGCGGCCTCCATGTGCTCTGGTCGGTGTCTCCCGGGCACAGCGTAGCATGCCAGGATGCTAAGAGGGTAAGCAAGTTCAGGTCGAGTGCAGGTCATCAAGTACATGAGCCAGTCGACAAGCTCTGGATACGGGCCACTCGGCTCTACAGACTCGTCCGAAGGTGGAGCTGAGAGCGAGTGACCGGTAGGCAGAGGAGTCGACTGTGGCAAGGACCAAGTGAAGCCGAAGCGCTGAAGGACCTGCTGCACCATGTGTGACTGAGTCAGGGTGATGGTGCGGCGTGCTCTGTCCCGGGTGATCTGCAAGCCAAGATAGTTGCGCAACTCACCCAGGTCTGTGCACGTGTGTCTCTTCTGCAGCTCCGACTTCACAAGTGTCAGCCCCTCAGTGTCAGCAGTGGCAAAGACCAAGTCGTCGACGTACACAAGGATGTAGAACAGCGGCAAAGACATCAAAAAAACCCTATGCCAAGTTTGGACGAATTTTGATTTCGATTGTCTTCGCGTAAAAAAATCCGGAGCCAATTTGGACCGACGGTTGGAGTCATTTGATAGGAGCTCCGAGACACATCTCGCGACAAGGTTTGGCTCGGTTCAAGTTCCAATTTGGCACGCGAGCTTTTCCGGATGACATTCGGGCGCAATCCGTTTTGTTGCAAATTCGTGACCAAATTATTCAAAACTAAATTCTGTTTTTGTTCATTTTGGATATTGAGGATTTCAAAATTGCATTTATTATTGCGGTTTACAAGAACCATTATTCAGCATTCTAGCAACAAGCAGTCTTAGCACCAGGTCAAATAGCCTACGCACTGGCGGGCCTTGAAAGCGCCCGGTGGGCAAGGACGACATCTCCAAGGTCGCCGTCGTCGATGAGGAACTTTTTCGGAAAGACGAACGCACCCATAGCCGGATCGTGGGGGATCCTCCGCTCCACGACAGCAAAATGGATCATCTGTTTGACCTTTTCGCACCACTCCTGGTAGTCTGGCCTGTTCTGCTCCGGCTGGCTACTGATTCGCTTGCGACGCTTATCCTGCAGAAGGGGCCATTCGATCTGCAATGTGGTGTAGGGTTGGGTGGATGGTTTATGAGGAGGGTAGGTTACGGGTAAATGAGGCAACTGAAAGCGGTGATGCAGTCGTCACTATCTACGTAACTACAAAGGCCTAATCGACCAGGGTTTTAGCTGAAGTACAGGCAAGGGGTTAAGGGGATGAGGCATGGGGGTACAAACACATATCTACATCCTTACCGAAAACAGGCCCCATGCCACCATGCGGCTCTTGAACTTGGTGAACACCGCCCCGCCCCTCTTGAAGGAGAGCTTGAACGCATAAGCGAACAAGGGGTTGCTGAAGGGTGTCCCGGTGGCCTTGTCAAAGTGCCAGTTGAGGGCCCACTGTTCTGCTTTTTGGCAGGGAGGGTATGGGTTGGAAAGGGTTTTGTAGAGAAATCAAATGGGGGGATGAGAGTCAGGGTGAGCCACATCGCACGGTGATATGTAGCTGCCAAGGGGCATATGGTAGGGCATATTGTGTTTTCGAGTTGCACTGCACATACCATCTCTGTACTCGGCTAGGAGTTGATCGTCGTCGAACCAGGTCGTTGGGTGTAGCTCAGTGGGCAGGCTATCCACGAGATGGCTGTAATCGGCAAGGCCCATGCCGGTGTATGCTGCTGGCTTGAGGGTGGAGTTGATAGTTGACCTTGTTGAGGACAGCTGGTGGTTGAAGACTCCCATGGTTGACTTGTCATTGTGCAACCACAGCAGCTTCATTGCCTCGAGCCCTTCTGCAGACAAGTGGACAGAGAACGCTTCGAACACTTCCTCCGGTGCAGGGTAGTACTGTATTTTCTCCGGCGGGTTCAGAAACATGAGCTGAGAGCACACTAAGTAGGCTTTGTTCTGCGCAGGGGTGTAAGGTATACAACACGACATGGAAGAGAGAAACTAGCAGTTATGAGGGTGGCCGCGTGACCATGGGATGGTGACTAGCAACACTGTTTGAACTTGCCACGTCACACCCTGCGCCATCCGACACGTCCACCAACAACCCGGCCCACTTGCCACGTCACACCCCCCTACCACAAGCCACGTCACCCCCCACCCACCTGACACGCCTCGCTTCGTCATGCGCAGTGGTCACGTGTACCATTTCTAACCGCCACGTCATCCCCAACCCTCACCTTCCGCCACGTCACACCCACCTGCATCCGCCACGTCATCCCCAACCCTCACCTTCCGCCACGTCACACCCTCCTTGTCCGCCACGTCCACCAACCAGCCCCACGTGCCACGTCACACCCTCCTGCATCCGCCACGTCCACCAACAACCAGCCCCACGTGCCACGTCACACCCTCCCACCCCATGCCACGTCACCCCCCACCCACCTGACACGCGTCGCCTCGTCACGCGCCGCTCCCGTGTACCATTCCAAACCGCCACGTCAGCCCCAACCCTCACATTCTGCCACGTCACACCCTTTTGCATCCGCCAACAACCCGCCCTACTTGCCACGTCACACCCCCCACCAAGAGCCACGTCACCCCCCACCCACCTGAAACGCCTCGCGCCATCATGCGGCACTCCCTTGCACCCTTTCACACCGCCACGTCATATCCCAACCCTCACCTTTTGCCACGTCACACCCAACCCGCATCCGCCACGTCCACCAACAACCCGCGCCACTTGCCACGTCACACCCACCCACCCCATGCCACGTCACCCCCCACCCACCTGATACGCGTCGCCTCGTCACGCGCCGCTCCCGTGTTCCCTTCAAAACCGCCACGTCAGCCCCAACCCCGCCCTTGTTGCCACGTCAACCCCAACCCTCCCCATGTGGCCCGCCACATACCGGGAATGGGTTTGTCTCCTGCAACACTAGCACTCGTGCCTTGTCCACGGCGCTCATCGGCGGCGGGGTACCAGCCATAGGCAGGGCTGCCGACCCGCCGGCATAGCTGGCAGGTACTCCACGACGCAAGCCGAGCTGTGCAAACATGGCGTACATCTCAGACCGCAGCGCCTGGAACTCCTCCCGTGTAACAAACTGCTCGTGCTCCGCACTTTCACCTAGGGCACCCATGAGCGGAGGAAAAGGGTGTGAAAAATCCCCCCTCTGGCCAAGGGGATCAACGTCTTCTGCAGCAGTCCCGTGTGCCCTCACACTATCACGCTGGCAGGAAAAGGGGAGCTCAGGGAAGGGATTGACATAACTGCCTGCCTGATGCCCGCGCGAAGGATCGGCGAGAGGGGAGACCGCCCTGCCCCGGACAGGAGAAGCGTGGAGTTGCCGAAATTGGTACGAGGGTGAGGCGAGTGGGGACTGCGTGACGGGGGCGGGTGGAGGGGATTCGGATTCCTCTCCTCTTGGCGCGCCTGGTGCCGTCGCAGCGACTTTGCTCGGGCCGGCCCATGGCGTGTAATACCTTGGTGCTCCGGAGGAGAGCGGTGTAACACTCGCTCTTCCGGCAGCCTTCGTTAGATGCATTCGTTGCACGCTTACGGGCGGCCCAATGCCTGTAACGCGAGGGGCTGAGATGTAGAGGGAGCCGGAAAAAAAAAATAGAGTCGATCGGTTTCAAGGCGGGGCCAGACATGCATGCATATTCAGAAAGGTTTGAATCTAGATCGGGTTCAGGGTTGTACTGGTTTGAGACAAGAGGGTTTACCTTGCTTGGCAGATTCGTCGACCTTCTCCTTCCCTGCATGGGAGAAACAATGTGAAAAAAGGGTGTTTTTTGGCACGGTTTAGCAGATGGTTCAACACGCCACGCCAGTTTTATTGGACACAATGCTCACCTTTCTGCTGTCCCTTCGGTTTTGGGGCAGCCTGCGCCTTCTCGTTGCCACCTTTCCGCGGGGTGCTTTGGCGGACGCTGCGACGTTTACCGGCAGGTTCTTTCTTGCTGGTACCCACTGGAACCCCTTTGGCACGGCCACCCTTTCCTCCTCCATCCCCTTTTGCTCCCTGGCTCCCTTGCTTTTTACCAACCCCTTCACTTTCGACCTTCACCTTACGCGCCTTCGGTTTGCCCGATGCTTCGCCGCGCGCAACGTCAACTGCCCCGCGTTTTCGGGAAGGGCGAGTCCGGCCCCCCTCCTTCCCTGTACCACTCACCCGTCTGCCACGCCCGCCCCGTCCCTTCACTGGCGCCACATCCTCCTCCTCCTCCTCCTCCTCCTCCTCCTCCGCTGCCTCCTCCTCCTCCTCCTCCTCCACCTCCTCCTCCTCCTCCTCCTCCTCCTCCTCCTCCTCCTCCTCCTCCTCCTCCTCCTCCTCCTCCTCCTCCTCTGCCTCCTCCTCCTCCTCCTCCTCCTCCTCCTCCTCCTCCTCCTCCTCCTCCTCCTCATCCTCCTCCGCTGCCTCCTCCTCCTCCTCCTCCACATCCTCCTCCTCGTCGTCACCCTGCTCCTCCTCCTCCTCCTCCTCCTCCTCCTCCTCCTCCTCCTCCTCCTCCTCCTCCTCCTCCTCCTCCTCCTCCTCCTCTGCCTCCTCCTCCTCCTCCTCCTCCTCCTCCTCCTCCTCCTCCTCCTCATCCTCCTCCTCCTCCTCCTCCTCCTCCTCCTCCTCCTCCTCCTCCTCCTCCTCTTCGTCCTCCCCGCCATCATTCTCATCTTTTTCATCCTCCCCAACATCCGCGTCATCCTCCTCCGCTTCCTCTTCATCCTCCTCTCCCTCCGCATCCTCCTCCTCATCCTCCTCCTCCTCCGCATCACCGGGGTCTTCATCGCCCCGTTTCGGCTTTGTTCCCGTCGCTGCTTTCTTGCCTCTCCTTCCGCCGGATGCTTTTCTTGCTGCGGGTCGGCCCTTCTGGCGCAATGCTTGACCGCCCGCCTTGCCACTAGCTTCCTTGGCGCCTCGCGGTGTCCCAACTGCCGCGCCTCCGGCGTCGTCAGCACTACCTGTCGTCTGCCGCCTCTTCGCCCGCGTAATGAGGTCCCCGGGCACGGCGGTGTCATAATCGTCCTCCCCATCGCTCTTCCTCTGCCTACGCCTCCCCCGTCCACCAGAAGGTGGAGAGCCACCGACCAGCCCCACCGACTCGTGCTCCCCCACCTTGTCCTTATCCAGCACGGCTGCAGAAACTTCGACCACGGTCGGCTGGAGCAGCGTCAGATGGTGTTGCGTTGCCGCCGCCTCGGACTCCTTGGTTGCGGCATGCTCGGCGCGGGGATCGCCTCCGTGATTTCCCTCCATCGCCGATCCCTCCATCTCCGCAGACGGGAGTGCAAGACTCGCGCTCCCTCGCCCCGGATCTTCGTTGCCGCCACTGGTGCCGTCTTTACTCGGACCGGGCTCGGTTCCAGCAGAGGCAACATCCGCATCTTTGTTCACTGTAGAAACACGCTTGCGTGGCGTTGGTTTAGGCCCCTTGTCTTCCGCTTTCTTGCCGGCCTCCTGTTGACCGCGCGCGACCTTTTTTGCCGCCGCTTTTTTCTGCCCAATGCCACGAGCGACGGACGCATTAGTTTTTTTAGCGCAGCCACCACACTCCCTATCCATTTGTTTAGACGTCCTCCTTGTCGCGCGGCGGCCGGCCTGTTCCTCCTCCATTGCTTGGTTACGTGTTGCACGTGTCATGGTAATTGTAGGAGGAGCAAAGTTGCAAATCGCGCGGAAGGGTTGAGCCGGTTTCGAAAGGGTTCTGCAACTGAATCCCACGATGGGATTATCCACGGTCTATCACTGTTATGTGTTTCCGAAAACCGCCGCTTCAACTAAATCTGTCATAGTAGCCACTATGCTTCGCGCTAAGGCCGATCTGGAGAGGCGTGTGTCAAGGCAACGAGCAACGTCAAAGTGTTGGTCCAGGGAGTGACGGAAGCAGGTGGGTGGGACACGAGGGTGGTTGGGGTGGGTTGCGAGACTAGAGAGAGTAATGTAACCCTATCAGGCTATATTGGACGGTGTACGTGTAGCCACCCTAGCATAAACCCACCTACCGCTCGATCTCAGCCGCTCAATGGCTGAAGTACCTCTTGGCTGATGACTGTGTTGCGGGGGGAATCGTTTGAGATGCGTCGGCCAATCACGGTTGCCAACGCATAAATCACTAAATTTTATTCAAACATACAACAATGCATTTCATCAAACTCTAAGTTGCAAATGGTTTACCACGGGGTTGGGGTAAGTTAATCGGTGATTCTTACGTCACACACACAACGACCGTCCAGAATTATTACTTGTGACAGATGTACTGTGCACTTTTAGGCTTTGCCACAATGGTTTAGGGCCAGCGGACGACATTCTAACACGATTATCAATAGTAACAAACGCGAATCCGTTATGGTATGGTGTTGGATTGTCATCCATTCTTGCACAGACATTAAACAAGGTGCTTAGAAGGAGTGGTATGAAGCACAGGCCCAACGCACAAGCGTAGATGCGTTATCGACAGCCATGGTTAGACTGTGCGACGATGCAGCGTTCAGGCCTGCGGGTTGCGCGACATGGTGAATCCGTTGTGGTATGGTGTTGCATTGGCATCCATTCTTGCACAGACATTAAACAAGGTGCTTAGAAGGAGTGGTATGAAGCACAGGCCCAACGCACAAGCGTAGATGCGTTATCGACAGCCATGGTTAGACTGTGCGACGATGCAGCGTTCAGGCCTGCGGGTTGCGCGACATGGTGAATCCGTTGTGGTATGGTGTTGCATTGGCATCCATTCTTGCAAAGACATTAAACAAGGTGCTTAGAAGGAGTTGTATGAAGCACAGGCCCAACGCACAAGCGTAGATGCGTTATCGACAGCCATGGTTAGACTGTGCTGTGAAAATGAAACGAGGAATGAGTAGGAGCCATAGCTAGGTAAGCCCTAGCTAGGCAAGAGAGAATAAGCAAAGGAGGATGTTCACTAGAAAGCAGCAGGATACATATAGGAAACCCTAGGGGGTTGTACTCGCTATAGAGTACCCCACTGCAGGCTAGAGAACAATAACATTCTGACACACCCCCATAGTCAAAGTGGGGTATAATCAGCAGAGCAAGTAGTCCTAGAGCAGGTTCACATGCACAAGTAAAGCTAGGGGCAGTCGCAGAGGGCAAGTGAGGAGGAGGAGGAACTGTGGAAGGAGAGAAGATGGGAGGCAACGACTGAAGCTGCAGAGGCACGGGCACAGGAGCGGCTGACTCAGTGGCTACCGAAGCAAGGGCGACGGACTACTGGAGTAACTGGCTCCGCGGCTATAGACGAGCGGCAGGAACAACGGACCCACTGGCGACTGGTGCAACAGGCTCACTGGCTACCGAAGCAAGGGCGACGGACTACAGGCGCTGCAGGCGACACGACCGCTACCTCCACACAACCTCCTCCAACTGCCCCACACCCTCGACACACACCCCCTGCTGAACCCCTAACTCCACTCCTACAGCACCCCCCTTAAACCCTAAACCCTAGGCTCCCACACACCCACCCCCCTCAGCGGCAGCTGCAGCAGTGGGAGACCAGGGAGGAGGAGGAGCAAGGGGAGTAACACACAACCGCCACCCCCACACTCCTCACCCCCAAACCCTAATTCAGGAGAACGGGCAGCAGTAGGGGTGGGGCACCGTCAGAAGCACGGGGGACAGCGAGCAGCTCAGGGACAGAGAGGAACGGGCTGCCCACGGGCCTGGCACAGCCCGACGAACCGCGCGCAGGCGGCCTGAGCCGCGCGCGGGCCTGGCGCAGCCCGTACGGGCCACGCGCGGGCCTGGCGCAGCCCGTACGGGCCGCGCGCGGGCCTGGCGCAGCCCGTACGGGCCGCGCGCGGGCCGGGCGCAGCCCGTACGGGCCGCGCTCGGGGCTGGCGCAGCCCGCGCTGGCCAGGACGGGCGACGGGGGACGACGGGCTGGTCCTCGTCGCCCGTCGAAGCGCCCCCCGGGGGCGACGCGCGGACCGACGGGGCAGAAGGCCGCCGCGCGCCTCGGGGCGCACGGCGGGCAGAGAACCGCCGCACGCCCCGGGGCGCACGGCGGGCAGAAAACCGCCGCGCGCCTCGGGGCGCACGGCGGGCAGAAAACCGCCGCACGCTCCGAGCGCGCGGCGGGAAGAGAAATCCGTCGCACGCCACGGGGCGTGCAACACACAGAGTAGCAGCGGAAGCAGCAGTAGGGCCCACAGGCCAGGAGCGTGAGTGCTCTGAAACCATGTGAAAATGAAACGAGGAATGAGTAGGAGCCATAGCTAGGTAAGCCCTAGCTAGGCAAGAGAGAATAAGCAAAGGAGGATGTTCACTAGAAAGCAACAGGATACATATAGGAAACCCTAGGGGGTTGTACTCGCTATAGAGTACCCCACTGCAGGCTAGAGAACAATAACATTCTGACATGTGCGACGATGCAGCTTTCAGGCCTGCGGGTTGCGCGACATGGTGAATCCGTTGTGGTATGGTGTTGCATTGGCATCCATTCTTGCACAGACATTAAACAAGGTGCTTAGAAGGAGTGGTATGAAGCACAAGACCAACGCACAAGCGTAGATGCGTTATCGACAGCCATGGTTAGACTGTGCGACGATGCAGCGTTCAGGCCTGCGGGTTGCGCGACATGGTGAATCCGTTGTGGTATGGTGTTGCATTGTCATCCAACATTGCATGGACATTGAAACCGTTGTGTTATTGTACGACAGTGTCATCCATTCTTGCATATTCATTCAACACGGTGCGTAGAGGTACACTACACCTCGAGAGAAGACACGCTATAGGTATTCGCTCCACGCAACAATCATACGTTAGGGCATGGAGTTATTGGGTACTTCCCGTATCGTTATCAAGTAAGGGTTGTTCAACATCAGTCCTAAGGATATGAATGTTTACTAGTTATGAATGACTTGAGTGTCTTGTTAAGTTGTAATTGTACATTTGCATTTCCATGTTTGTTTGAAGCCTCTTGAGCTCACCTACGTGATTCTGATTTCCCCCCTATATCGATTCGCGACACAATCACAGATCCAAACGGATCTCTTCCCGCTCTTCCTCATCCCCCTCGACTCTCACGCACGGTTCCTAAACACAAGTTCTTGACTCAATAGGCACGTTCTTCTCACCGTGCTCGCGACGCACACACACGACCGTGAGACTTAAGATCCTCCGCATTCTCCTCTGCTCATGTCGTGGTCACTCTAAACGGGGGCGACACGCCTTGTAGGGAAGACGGCCCGTGAGGTGGGCGGTTTGTATCGTGCCTGGTAACGACCACGCGGCTCGACATCGTTAGCCAGTCATAAACATTAGCGCCAATGTCAAGTGCCAGTCGTGCAGTGATACAAGCCGCCCACCACAGTGCGCGCATTGGCGATGATCGTGTAGCTGTCACAGGCTTCTTGAACGGAGTACTTAATGCGTTCACAAGCTTCATCACGGCTAGTAGCTTCATAGGCGATTTCTCGACTCTACAACGGATCCGTAACACATGGGCTCTTTACCAGGCGTCGTCTGCGAGTTCTGCAACAGATGGTTCCCCAACGCCCAAGTTTATGGCGGTCATAAGTCACGGCGGACCCCTTGCCAAGGACTATCCGCCGTGGCAAGGCCGACGCGATCTGCACCGACCGCCGGTCTTCATGCTCTGCTATTCGTCCACGACATTCTGTCGGACGCTCCAGCCGCTCCCGGTTCACCTACAGCGTCTAACACATCCAACGCCGTCAGTGTGAGCGGTCCTCCACGCGTGCCTGAAGCTCACGTTGACGAAACTCCCAACGACGTGAACGAGGGGCCTCCTGAAGATGAACATCAACCACAACCAGGAGCTCCTGCGGCTGACACGAGTGACCATCCTGAGAGCCGGCCCGAAGGGAGTCATGCCGGACAGAGCAATGCCACGCCCCTCAATCCGCTCGCGTTGAAGCTGCTGCATTTCGTTCGGCGCGTGAATGGCGGAATGGGAATGGCCGAGGTTGACATCAACGGCCTGCTTCAGCTAGTCGTAGAGCCCGGCCTTGCGCCTCTTGTGATCTCGGAGCTCCGGAACTGTAAGGATCTGGAGCGGTTCGAGATGGAGCGTTTGGCAGGGCTCAATCGCGGATGGTCGGTGGCGACCTTCGAGATTGACGGTCATCCACCACAGCGCTTGCTCTTTCAGAACTCAGCCCAGGTAAGCCGACTTTGCATTCAAGGCCGTGAAATGATGATGAGGCACACAGGGTTTGCATGTACGTAGTTATCCTTGTATTAACCGTACACCCACCTTCACCGCCACTAACCATGCCTCTCCTCTCACCTGCCTTCGCCACCGTACACAAGGCATTCGCTGAAATGTTTGGACATCCCAACAACGCGCCCGGCTTCAAGCTCAAGGCGCGTGTTGATGAGGACCCTGACGCAGGCGGCCGTCGCTATACCACGCCTGAAACAGGAACGTGGTGGAACGATGCTCAGGTAAGGAAAGACCACGTTGCCACCCCAAACCCAATCCTTCCTCATGCCTCCATCGCTGCACTGATCTGTCAAGAGCATCTTGAGCCCTAAACCGTGTGTCCGTTGCCGCTTTGTCGTGCACTGCAGGAACACTTCGGTTGGTCCGAGGTTGTAGGGGGGATCATCTTATATTCGGATGTGACGCACATGAGCATCAACGGCCGGAAGAAGGCGTGGCCGCTCGTGATGACGCTGGCCAACATCTCCCAGGCCAAGCGATGGGGGAAATCCGGGCACACACTACTTGCCCTCCTTCCTATCCCCCCGTCTGCAATGTCTGCCGTGGAGAAGGTGATGCTCTTCCAGCGTTGCGTCATCACCGTGCTGCAGCCGCTTCTTGATGGCATCGCCAGGTCCGTACTCGGTTTGCATCTTGCTAAGACATCATCTCACCACCTGCATGGTATGCAAACCCTCTCTGTATGTAGCATGGCCCTTTGCCCCTCGTCGTTCCTCCCTAAAAGCCGTAACCCGAATTCCTGTTGCCCCTCTACCTGTTCCTTGCGGCGGGTTCCGTCTCAGGGACCCTTTCGGTGATTGGCAAACCGTGCGGCCCCTGCTGTACGCCTGGGTGTGCGACTACCCCGAGAGCGGCAAGATCAGTTGCACACTCTCGCATGGATCGCGGATGCCGTGCAGCATCTGCTATGCTGCAAATGTGAGGTCACATGCCATCTGCACGCATTCAAATACATTCTCGTTTGTGGGTCGCCTGATAGAACCCACATAGCTACCACCCTTACCTTTTCTATCCCATCCCTCACCCCCGTGCTACAACAGGAGCATCTGAGTGCTGTCAAGGCACGGAACACGCCGCGCACGCCTGAACAGCAGCAATGGATCGTTAACGAGGCGGCTGGGACGACAACTAGCCAGGCTGACCCGTGCAAGGCCTACTCTACCTACCCTGTTGAGGTGAGTGACCTGTTTCCCCGGCCCATGAGTAGTCTATGCTCTCGCCCGCCCCGTCATGAATTGCCAGATGTGCTCTGCCCCATTGAACTCACCCCACTTGTGGTTTAGGTTAGCTATCCACTCTCACGTACATCTCTCCTCCATTCCCCACCACATCCCCATTTCCAGTGCGTGCTCTAGAAGTGGGATGTCCCAGGGACCGCGTGGGGCAATCCCTACCTCGTGGTGATGCCTGACATCATGCACCAGGCGGACCTGGGCATCATGAGCCACATTGTGGCTGTCGTGCGCAAGATGAAGAAGCGGCGTGTGAAGCAGATGGACAGGTCAGTGTTTTGGGGATTGGATTCTTTGCTCTTCGTCACATTTACTCAAACCATAAGTTCTGTCCTAATACTGACATGTTTCTGCCCTTTTGCCACCGCTGAACTGATGTGTATGGGCAGGCGCCTGTCTCTCATTCGCGACCGCACGCGCCTGAATCACATGCGCCTGCCGGAGAGCGCCTACTTCGAGACCGGAGCATGTGTGGCGGCCTATGAGCACAGGGCCGTCATGCAGGTATGAACCCTCCATTCCCTGTTGCTTGTCCTGGCCTAAACCCTCAAGCAGTCTGCTCATGCTGCCATTGTTTGTCCCAACTCCTCACACCATCTGTGCTCACCCTCCCCTTTGCTGCTATCCACATTCTTTGCAGGTCATGGTGTTTGTTTTTGCAGGCCTGCTTCGCCAGCCCCAGATGGATGACGTTCGTGCCTATCTTGGCTGGTACATCCTGTGCTCCCAGCCTCAGGGGCACACTGAGCGGTCCCTCCGGGAGCTGAAGAAGATGACCTCTCGGTAATAATACCACGCATGTAAACCCCCGTGCATGGGATGAATGCTTGGCTACTGTAAATGTGCTCTTGTAGTAGGCAATCTTGTGAGGATGTTTGGTGCTAAACTTTGATAGGAAAGGATCAGGAATAGGAAAACCATATGAATAAGTAGACTAGGTGATTGCATGTGTTGTCATCTCCCACTCCCATCAGGCTCGTTGAGCAGTTGCAGGCTGCGTTTCCAAAGCAGCCATCCTCTTGGTGCCTTGTGAAAACACATCTCATGTCGCACTACGTTGACTCCATACGTCGCGCGGGTCATGTGACTGAATTCAGCACCAACATGTTCGAGCACTTGCACGGACCGTTGGTAAAGAGGATCTACCGTCGGTCCAACAAGCGCAATGTAGATGGGCAGATCATGAAGTTCCATGCTAGGCGCATTCCGGATGTGGTGCCGGTGGATGATCCTGCTGGCCGGGACACCGCCATGCGGCAGGTAAATCTGTTTAGTGCTTGAATTGCATGGATATGAATGCAGAATGTAATAATATCAATAGCATATGTTGGCAGGCGATTGAGACCGACACACGGACGCTCATCAAGGAGTCATACTTCCTCCCTGTGGAGTTACCACAAGAACCCACCTCCACCAACTGGTTTGCAAGGAAGTGGGTCAAGCAACACCCTCGTGCCCAAGCTGCCCTCAAGGATGCGCTTATGCGTTATGCAGGATGCGTCACCAAGATTCGAGTAAGTAATTGCAAGTTTATGCAATCAACCATCATTTGGCTGGCTCGTATCATACATGACTAACATCAACTGTTATGCAGGCCCATGCATCGCTGGCAATCCCTGCAGCAGACGACGCCAGCTTCTCAAGAGTTTCTCACTTCGTTCGAGCGACCCCTGACTATTTTGAGAGGCCATGGTACTCGGATGTTGCAGTGGAGGGTGTAAGGTATGGTCGGAGAGAGGAGTGGTATGCAAGGTTGCTTCTGTTGTTCCATACAAAAATACGTGGAGAGAGGGAGGAGCTGGCTTACGTTAGATATTGGAATGCAAGCGGAGAGGATACAGCAACAGGATGCCTTCGCCTCAAGTGGACGACAGGAATGTACGCGTACTCCGTGATTCCGATTGAAGCGATGCTCCGCCACGTCCATGTGGTGAAGGCATTCCACCTGGACAGTACCTATCTCCTTAATAAGTATCAAATGTGATGCATTTATCTTGTAATAAAATGGCCAGCATATTTTCAAGCAGACACATTTTAGGGAAGTCAAAGCTTAAAAAACCAATTACAAAATCACAACAAATTTGGCACGCTTCAAATAAACGGCAATGTACCGGAGTCGCGGATTTGATCTAGACTTCGACAAACAAACGCGGTCCGATTTCATTCCGTGATTGGTCGCGATTTGGCTTCGGAACTTCGCCAACCAAAACACCTGAACTGTACCCCCCTTCGAACCCCCTTCAAAAACCAAGGTTTTTTGTGATGGAAGTGTCGGTGCGCAGAAACAGCGATGGGTCAGCAGTCGAAGGAGCAAACTCAAGAGCCGCAACTGTCGTCCTCAGTGTGCTGTGCCGCTCACGAGGCGCCTGGCGGAGACCGTAGACTGGCCGTCGGAGGCTCCACTGGGTACCTGCAGGAAATGACCCAGTGAAGCCAGGTGGGCGGCGCAGCCAGATCTCCTCGTGCAGGCTACCCTGTAAGAAAGCTGTGATGAAGTCAAGAGAGTTAAGCTCGTAGTCACGCTAAGCGGCGACGTGCAGCAGCACCCGAAGAGTGGTCATCTTCGGGGTAGGGGAGATGGTCTGGAAGAAATCAACTCCCTGTCGCTGACTAAAGCCCCGTGCAACGTAACGAGCCTTGAAGACAGGCGGAGAACCCGGCGGCCGCTTCACCCTGAAAATCCACATGCCATCGACTATGTTCGCCCTAGGAGAGGGAACTGCGTCGACGTAAGTGTCTGTGGACTTCCAGGATGCCATATCTGCGTCCATGGCTTTCTGCCACTGAGAGGAGTAGGGACCCGTAATCGCCTCTGCGTAAGAGAGCGGGGTCGGGATGTCCGGAGCATCCGAGTCTCCTTCAAGTGCAAGCAGCATGGACACGAGATGAGGCACAGCAGCTGCAAGACACTCAAAGTCCTCCTGCCTGTCCTCAAGGACGTCCGTGCCAAGATTACACTCACCCCCGACGGACAGAGGACAGACAGACTCAGACTCAGCAACAAGACTAGCGGCGTTGTCGAGACGACAAGCAGCAGCAAAGTCAACAAGTTCAGCGACTAGGGCAGACGCAGCAGTGGACTCAAACGAAGGGTCAGTGACAACAGTGGCCAGGAGACGCGTGAGAGTAGGACTGGCAGCACGCACTAAGTCCGACTCAGGGTCTGGACCGTCAGGAAGAGAGGACGCAGGAGGAGACAGTAGGGGAACTTGCAGTGGAACAGAGGAAGGACGAAGTGTCATATAGTGAGTGCCAGGGACAGACAGAGGACGTGGACGCGGAGCACGACGACCAGTGCGACCAGCGCGAACAAGCGAGGCAGGGCGAGATGCAGGCTCACAACGCTCTGTAAGAGAGTCTGTCTGCTTAGTGTAAGGAGAAGGAGCAAGCAGCGGGGAGTCTGGCTGTAAGTGTGGCTGCGACTGGTCAGGCGGTGGACACAGAAAGGGAGGAATAAGGCCAGTAAAACATGGGAGACTAAGAACCTGGCGAAGCACCGAGCCAGGTGGCGGCAGAGACGACGGCGACGGTGGAGCGAAAAACAGGCGCCGCGACACAGTGCCTCCAGCAATAGTACGGCCAGCTCCAGCGCCCCCAACACCTCCAGCACCTCCAGCACCAGCAGCACCACCAGCTCCAGCAGCTCCACCAGCTCCAGCAGCTCTAGTACCTCCAGTACGAGCACCTCCAGGACCAGCACCTCCAGCACCAGCAGCACCAGTACCTCCAGCACCAGCAGCACCTCCAGCTCCGGCAGCTCTAGTGCCTCCAGCACAAGCACCTCCATGACAAGCAGCTCCAGCACCTGCAGTACCTCCAGCACGAGCACCTCCGGGACCAGCAGCTCCAGCACCTCCAGTACCTCCAGTAGTAATAGCACCACCAACTCCGGCAGCTCCAGTGCCTCCAGCACAAGCACCTCCAGGACCAGCAGCTCCAGCATCTGCAGTACCTCCAGCACGAGCACCTCCGGGACCAGCAGCTCCAGCACCTCCAGTACCTCCAGTAGCAGTGGCACCACCAGCTTCAGCAGCTCCAGTGCCTCCAGTACGAGCACCTCCGGGACCAGCAGCTGCAGCACCTCCGGGACCAGCAGCTGCAGCACCTCCAGTACCTCCAGTAGCAGTAGCACCACCAGCTCCGGCAGCTCCAGTGCCTCCAGTACGAGCACCTCCGGGACCAGCAGCTCCAGCACCTCCAGTACCTCCAGTAGCATTAGCACCACCAGCTCTGGCAGCTCCAGTGCTTCCAGTACAAGCACCTCCGGGACCAGCAGCTCCAGCACCTCCAGCAGTAGCAGCACCACCACCAGCTCCATCAGCTCCAGTACCTCCAGTACGAGCACCTCCGGGACTAGCAGCTCCAGCACCTCGAGCAGCAGCAGCACCACCAGCTCTAGCAGCTCTAGAAACTCCACTACCTCCAGCACCTTCAGCACTAGCAGCACCACCAGCTCCGGCAGCTCCAGCGCCACCAGCACGAGCACCCCTGGGACCAGCAGTGCTAGCACCACCAGCACCTCCAGCATTAGCAGCTCCGGGGCCTCCGGCTCCAGCAACGCCACTCCGACGGCTACAGTGCCGAGCGTACCACTCGCGCAACTGCTGTGGTGAGAGACGCAGGACCCCTAGGCTCAGCACCCCCAGACTCAGCACCCCCAAGCTCCAAACCCGCAGGCTTAGCACCCCCAGGCTCCGCATGCTCAGGCTCAGCACCTCCAATCCGCACGCTCAGGCTCCTCAACCGCAGGCTCAGCACCCCCAGACGCAGCACCCCGAGCAGTACCAGAGTCACCAGTGACCTAGACAGGCTCAACAAAGGGGAGTGGGTCTACCTGAGTCACACCTGAAGGAGCAGGACCCTGAGGGGGGAGGGGGTCTACCGGAGGGGGACCTGGAGCGAGGAAGAGCGGCGGGGGGGGAAGAGGGGCAGTGCGGTAGGGGAAGAGACGGTAAAAGGGAACCGACTCGTCAAATGTGACGTCCTGAGAGGGCAGGACACGGCGCGAGGTGGGGTGGTAAAACTGCCAACCAGGCGCGTCAAGGGGAAAGCCAAGGAAGACGCAGGGAACGGCGCGCGAGGAGAGCTTGTCTGCGGAGGTATCGCGGACAAAGGCACGACAGCCACAGACCCGGAACACCGACGCATCGCCAACCTCCCCCGTCCAACGCAGTGTAGGCGAGGTCTCCGGCAAGGAGACACGGGGCCAAAGGTTGAGCTGATGCGCAGCGTACCGGACCGCAAACGGCCACAGAAAATGGGGAGCAGTCGCATTGATCATGGAGGTACGAGCCACCTCCATGACTAAGCCAATGCGGCGCACAGCAATCCCGTTTTGCTGAGGAGAGGCCGGAAGCGTGAACAACTGGACGATGCCCTCCCCACGACAAAAGTCCCGCAAGTGGTTGGAGGAGAACTCACCACATCTCTCAGAGTGCAGACGCAGGACAGGAAGGTCCGTGTCGATCCGCTCGTAGAGCTGGAGACGGACAGCGCGGATCCAAGGGATCAAAACATCAGGGACCTCCCCCTTGCTGCGCAAGGGGAAGACCGTGGTGTAACACGAGTAGTCGTCAACAACCAGCAGAAAGTATCGCTCGCGGCCCTGTCCCTGGACGCGGGCTGGGCCCCACACGTCCATGTGGAGAGTCTGTAGGGGAGCAGTCGTTGGGGGAAACGAGGAGTGAGGAACGGCGCGCTGCCGCCCCTCGACACATGGAAGGCAGGGAGGGGCAGGCGAGCGTGGGAGGGGAGGCAGAGACCTGGGAAGACCAGAGACAAGGAGGCGGGAGTGCATGCCACGGAGGCGTGCCATGGAGGGGTGACCTAGGCGGTGGTGCCAAAGGAGAGTCTGGTGCGATAGGAGGTGACACGAACAGGGGGGTGCTAGCTGACCTGACGCGGACGCAGACGCAGCTACCTGAGGAGGCTCAGTAGTCAGTGTGTACAGGCTCGACCCATGCCGACGGGTGAACGTGGCCAGGTGACGGCCCGTGCATGCACACGTGCAGATCGCCACACGCTGTCCTCCTGGGATAAAGGTATCAACCCAAGCATCCTGAAGGATGGCGTTACTCACCAAGTTCGTAGAGAACGATGGGAGGTGAAAACCTGACAGTGAGCAAGACAAAACCGCTAGACACGGGAGAACAGTGGAGGAACGTGCACGAACCGGTCCCCCAGAGGGGTCACCCAAAGAGACTGCAAGCGGTGCTGCGAGTGGTGTGACTGTGGTGATGTCGCGAAAGAAGCAGCGGGAAGCACCTGAGTCATACGTGAAGGTGTGCAAGGCCTCAGTAGGTGCAGTACCACAAAGAGTAGACTCACCAGCACCTAGAGCAGACTCACCAGCACCTAGAGCAGAGTCACCAGCACCTAGAGCAGACTCACCAGTACCTAGAGCAGAGTCACCAACACCTAGAGCAGACTCACCAGCACGTAAAGCAGCAGCCACTATACCAGGGTCGGGCGGCACACACAGGTAATAGTCACCCTGAGTACTAATAGTCAAAGCATACATGGCAGTGAGGATAGTATCATAGTCTTAAGCAAAGATATCCACCTTATTCCGAATTAGCTCTAGCCAGCGGGGGAGCTCAGCCTCGTCGCCAAACACTGCACGGCAGGCGTCGCTCAGACAGGCGAAGCAGCGAGCCTGTGTGTGACCAACTATCCCGCAAGTCTGACCAGCCCGATCACCTGTGCGAATGACGTATGGGCAGCGGACTGTACTTCAAGTCCCCCCACTCTGAGCGTACCACTCACGAAGCTGCTGGGGCGAAAGGGTCTCGCGCGGACGCCGCTGCAGCTGCATCTGGCCACCGCCAGAAACTCCGCACTGAACAGCTCCACTGCGACTGCTACTACGGCCGCCGCCACCACACCTACTGGCGTACCACTCGCGAAGCTGCTGGGGCGTAAGGGTCTCGCGCGGACGCCGCTGCAGCTGCATCTGGCCACTGCTAGAAACTCCTCACTGAACAACTCCACAACAACTACTACTACGGCCGCCACCACTCCCACTGCCGCCACCACCGCCGTCACCACTCCCACCGCTACTACGAAGTGAAGTCATAGCGGGCAAGCAAGGAGGCGCGACCAGTAGGGCAGTACGGAGGGAAGGCAGTAGCATGAGCAGCAATAGCAGCAGTAAAAGCAGTAGAGCGGCTCGGTGAGGCTAGGCTGCAGCACCTCCAGGACTCCTAGGAGCACCTCCACCACCAGCAGCAGTAGCACGAGCAGCAGGGCGGATCGGGTTGAGCAAGGCAGCCCGGGTTGGGCGGCGCGGCTCGTCCTGGGCGGCGCGGGCAGCAGGGCGCGCGCTGTGCAGGGCAGCAGGGCGCGACGTGCGGGCTGCAGCAGGGCGCGACGCACGGGGCAGCAGGGCACGACACGCGTGCTACAGCAGGGCGCGACGCGCGGGGCAGCGGGGTGCGATGTGCGGGCTGCAGCAGAGCGCGACGCGCGGGGCGGCAGAGCGCGACACGCGGGCTGCCGTAGGGCGCGACGCGCAGGGAAGAAGGGCGCGACGTGTGGGCTGCAGCAGGGCGCGACGCATAGGGCAGCAGGGCGCGGGCTGCAGCAGGACGCGGGCACGGCAGGGCGTGCGCGGAGCAGCGCGACGCGGGGAAAGGCAGGGCGTGCGCCGGCTGCAGCAGGACGCGGGCAGGGCAGGGCATGCGCGGGGCAGCGCGACGCAGGGCAGGGCAGGGCGTGCGCGGGGCAGCGCGACACGGGGCAGGGCATGGCGTGCACGAGGCAGCGCGACGCGGGGCAGGGCAGGGCGTGCGCGGGGCAGCGCGACGCGGGGCAGGGCAGGGCGTGCGCGGGGCAGCGCGACGCGGGGCACGGCAGGGCATACACGGGCAGTGTGACGCAAGGTAGGGCAGGGCAGGGCGCGCGCTGACGGCGCAGTGCAGGGCAGGGCGTGGGGTAATGCGGTAACCGCAGTCGGTCACTAGGTAATGGTGGGCCCGAAAAAAAAAGGTCCTACGGACCTACTGCTCTAAAACCATGTCAGAAACTAACGAGCAAGAATGATTGCATTGAGTTCAAACTGAGTACAAGTGCTAACCCTAATTGGGTTGTACCCCATATAGGCTACCCCATTACAGCCTACACAACATAAGCAGCATTATAGTTTGACACCCCGCGCTCTGCCTTAGGCTGTCTCGCGCTCTGCCTTACACTGCCCCGTTCTCTGCCTTAGGCTGTCCCGCGCTCTGCCTTAGGCTGCCCCGCGCTCTGCCTTAGGCTGCCGCGCACTGCCTTAGGCTGCGCGCCATGCAGACAGTGCGCTCCACAAGCAGTGCGCCCTGTAGGCCGCGCGCCCCGCAGGTATCGCGCCCCGCAGGTAGCGCGCCCCACAGGTAGCGCGCCCCGCAGGTATTGTGCCCCGCAGGTAGCGCACCCCGCAGGCAGCGCGCCGCGCAGGTAGCGCGCCCCGCGGGTAGCGCGCACCGCAGGCAGCGAGCCCCGCGGGTAGTGCGCCCCGCAGGCAGCACACCGTGCGGACAGCGCGCCCCGCAGCGCTTTAACGCCAGAAAATAAATATATTAATTAAACCCTAAAAAGTAAAAGGGTTTAGGGCGGGCGGCTGCACCTATTGCCCGCATTCTTGCCTGCCGGACGACCTGCACGGCTGCATACATCCCGCCGCCATCCGTACTCCAGCCCCTACTGTCGCACGTACTTTCCAATGCGAGTGGCCTCTACTAGCGGCGACGGTGTTGCGTCGAAGTTTCATGTCTGAGGCTGCCTTGCGCTTGTCCGCGGCACCTCTGCGGGTAAGGTCTCAGCTCTCGCCATTCCCTGTGTCTTCCTTGGTTTCCCAGTGGCCGCTACTGACTTTGCGTTTTACCACCCGCCCCTCCACCGGTTCCTTGACTCCCATGACGTCACCTTTGACAAGTCCGTGTCCTACTACACCCGGTACCCCTGTCGAGGTCTACCGGTCCCCCCCGCTCCCCGTTTCCTCACCCCACTCCTCCTGCTCCCGTTCCTCCAGTACCCCCGCACCCCCCTGGTCCTGCCCCGTTACCTGTGTTTCACGCTACCCCTCTCCCCTCGGTAGAACGTCATGTGCCGTCCGCCTCCCCACAGTCCTCCTCGTGTGCCATCACCTCCAGCACCTCAGCAGCCTTCGGCACTACTGCGACAGGTTACAGTGGACTCAGGGGGTGTCAGAGATGGAGGTTATGGCACCGGAGGTGCTCGTTGTGGGGGTGCCCGTTCTGGGGGTGCTGGAGCTGGAGGTGCTGGCACTGGAGGTGCTAATTCAGGGGGTGCTGGAGCTGGAGGTGCTGGCACTGGAGGGCTAGCTTGGGAGGTGCTGGAGTAGTGGTTACTGACCCTGGAGTTCGTGGTTCTAGGGGTGCTGGAGCAAGAGGTGCTAGCACCGGAGGTGCAATGTTCTGAGGAGACTGGAGCTGGAGGCACTACTACTACAGCGCCCAGTGCACCTCCCCACCGCTACGACACGTGTATCTAGGCTTTTCGCCGGCTTAAGCACGAGGAGCAAGAGCGGTCGGAGCAAGAGAGGCAGGAGCTATAGCAGCTTGAGCAGTAGGAGCAGCACGAGATGTAGCAGGAGCAGCGGCAGCAGTAGCAGGAGCAGCCGCCACAATTGCAGCAGCTGTTTCCCACTGTGAGTGGCCTTCAGGCCCTTGGTCTTCCCTCCTCTCCTCATGTCTGCTAAGAGTCTCCTACCGCGTACAGTCCTACGTTTCCTCCTCCAAACTTGGATCTGGTTGTTTTCTCTCCTCATTTTGTCCTGCACGACTGGACCACTCGTTGTCCTCCGCGTGCTCATCCATCGTCTCCTTTTGACGACCTCCGAACTGTCTTGTTGCGTTCTAGTCCTCGTCGTTCTCCAACTGTGTCTGTTCTCCCGCCACCTCCAAAGTCGTCTCTCACTGTCTCCTCTCACCCTATCACTGACTACTACCGCGTTGCTCGCCCTGTTGTTACACATATCCTCGCCTCTCTTGTCACAGACCCTCGTACCTCTCCATCGTCTGTCTTGGCTCTTACTGCTGATGTCACTGACTTTGCCGCCACCCGCTGCCTTGACTACGCCACCCGCGTGGTGGCTGCTCCTCCTATCCGTCCTCTGTCCGCCGGGGGTGAGTTTGCCTTTGGTTGTAACGTCCTATAGGACATGCGGTTTAAACTGAAGTTCTTGGCATCCGCTTCCCCCTCTCTCTGTGCCCATGCTGTTTCCCCTGAGGGAGGCCCCGACGCCCTTGACATACCGACTCCTCGCACGTACCGGAGGCACTGTCAGGGATGTGGGACTGTCAGTGGAAAGCGGCTATGGACTCAGCGATGGCGTCTTGGAGATCCACAGGCACCTACATCGACAAAGTTCCCCCTCCCCGGGCGAACGTGGTCGATGGCATGTGGATCTTCAAGGTGAAGTGGCCACCTGAATCACTGCCGGTCTTCAAGGCGCGCTACGTGGCTAGGGGCTTCAGTCAGAGTGAGGGAGTTGACTTCTTTTAGACTTTCACTCCGACCCCGAAGATGACTACTCTTCAGGTGTTAATTCACGCAGCAGCACAGCGAAACTACGAGCAGCACTCCCTCGACTTCTCCACTGCCTTTCTTCAGGGCCGCCTTCAGGAAGAGATGTAGCTGCGGCGTCCTCCTGGCTTCCTGGGACCCAGTGGAGCCTGAGACGACCAGTCTACGGTCTTCGCCAGGCGCCCCGAGAATGGCACAACACGCTATGCACCACTCTGACTGACCTCGGTTTCCGCCCTTCCTCCGCCGACCCGTTACTGTTTGTTCGCAGAGGCTCCACTCTTTTCTTTCTCCTTGTCTACGTCGACGATTTGGTCTTCGCTACAGCAGACAAGGTTGCTCAGTCTGAGGTGAAGTCCGAACTGCAAAAGAGACACACGTGCTTTGACCTGGGTGAAATCCGCCGCTACCTTGGCTTGCATATCACCAGGGACAGAGTTGCTCGCACCATTACTCTCTCACAGTCACACATGGTGCAGCAGGTCCTTCGGCAGTTCGGGCTTCAGCACTCCACCACACAGCCCACTCCTCTTGCAGTTGACCACAGACTCACTGGCCCTTTTCCTGACGAGCCCTTTGAGTCTTGTGGTCCCTACGCAAAGCTTGTGGGCTGCCTCATGTACCTGATGATACCTCGCCTTTACCCCCAGCGTCCTTTCTCGCTTTGCTGCGACTGGGAGACGCCGTCCAGTTCACTGGACAGCGGCTGTGAGGGTGGCGAAGTACCTGGCGACTACATCGGGCTTGGGGCTTGTGCTTGGAGGGAGAGAGCCATTTGTGTTGACCAGTTACAGCGACTCTTCTTACGTCGACGACATGGAGACCCAGCGGTCGACTCAGGGGTACTGTTTCAGCTTGGGTGCTGGAGCTGTGTCGTGGCGGTCGTCGTTTGTGGCTACCTCCGATGCTGAGGCTGAGATCTACGCCGGTGTCATGGCTGCGCAGGAGCTTCGCTGGTTGACTTTCTTACTCACCGACCTTGGTGAGCTGCCTCGCTCTGCACCGACCTTGTTCGCTGACAACAAGGCCATGATTCTCTTGTATCGAGAGCCTCGACTTGAGGGCAGAGTGAAGCACATCGGCGTCAGGTACTTTCTGATGCGAGAGTTGCAACGACGCAACCATGCACGCTTGGACTTTGTGGCCTCAGTGGCCAACACTTCAGACATCTTCACCAAGGCATTTCCGCCTTGTGACCACCACAGGCTCTGTCTCCAGTTGGGCCTTGCTGAGGCAGGCCCTCGAGTGCTGTAGTCTTGTGTGTTGTTGCTTGTACTTGCATCTATATATACTTGTGAACTCTTGAACTAACCTTGTGGCCGATTGTTTGTGCTTGGACTGTGTGGTGACATCGTGATCCACCCTGAGCTCTGTGTTGTTGCTTCTTTTGACTAGTCTTGTGACCATTTGTATTTCTTGCTCTTTGTGAGTAGACCTCACTCAGCCTATGGGGGTGTGTCAAATATTATATTCATTGTTAGGCTGTTGTGAGGTGGTTCCTAGAGAGTACAACACAGTTTGGTTTGCTATTTGTATCACCCGGTAATCCTTATCGCACCCATTCCGCTGTTATATTATGAGACTCAAAGTTGATGTGCTGCTGTGGGCTGAAAGTTTTTTGCAGGGGTAAAGGAGTTGTTGTTTCCATATCTTGTAAGTTTATTTCAATGGCGATATTGCCATAAAACCCAATTGAATGAAGGTCTGCTATGCTCCCTAGCTTTGAGACGCCTTACATTGACCTCGAGAGACATCTCAAACTCTTATTCTTATCTGGATATTTCTGCTACCGTATCAGTGCTGATGTGTCAATATATATTATATATATCTGTTGTATAATTGCTTGCGGTTACATCGTAGAGTAGTCATTCTGCCTATTGTTGGTGGTGCATGTCGAACTTATATGCTATAGTCTTTCTAGGCTGTAGTGGGGTAGACAGTATGGGGTACAGCTTTCTAGGGTTTCATATTTGTACCCAACTCATTTCCTAGTTCACTCATTCCTCATTTCTTCTCATGGTACAGAGCAGGTTCCCTAGTGGGAACTTTTCCTTGGGCCCACCACTAAAATATTTTTTCTGCCCTGAGATTGAGTCGCCCCTGACCGAGGCGCGTCCTGTGGGCCGCCCTCCCCTTAGCGGCCCGTCGCGCCGCCCTTAGCGGCCCCACTCACGGCCCCCACTCACGGCCCCGTCGCCACCCTTAGCGGCCCCGTCGCCGCCCCTTGCGGCCCGGCCACCCTCTCGCGGCCCCGTCGCCGCCTCCGCGGCCCACCCGCCGCCCTTCGCGGCCGCCTCGCCGCCCTTTCGCGACCCCGTCGCCGCCCTCCTAGCGGCCCCGTCGCCGCCCTCTAGCGGCCCCGCCGCCACCCTTCAGCGGCCCCGTCGCCGCCCCACTGCGGCCCCGTCGCCGCCCTCTAGCGGCCCCGCCGCCGCCCCTCAGCGGCCCCGTCGCCGCCCTACCGCGGCCCCGACGCCGCCCTCTAGCGGCCCCGCCGCCGCCCTTCAGCGGCCCCGTCGCCGCCCTACCGCGGCCCCGTCGCCGCCCTCTAGCGGCCCCGCCGCCGCCCTTCAGCGGCCCCGTCGCCGCCCTACCGCGGCCCCGTAGCCGCCCTCTAGCGGCCCCGCCGCCGCCCCTCAGCGGCCCCGTCGCCGCCCTCTAGCGGCCCCGCCGCCGCCCTTCAGCGGCCCCGTCGCCGCCCTACAGCGGCCCAATCGCCGCCCTCCAGCGGCCCCATCGCCACCCTACAGCGGCCCCTTCGCCGCTCTGTGCGGCCCCTCACCGGCCCTGCCGCCGCCGTCGCTGAGCCGCCGCAGCTGCAGCCGAGCCGCCGAGACACCGAGCCGCCGAGCCGCCGCCGAGCCGCCGGGCCGCCGCCGAGCCGCCGCCGAGCCGCCGAGCCGCCGAGCCGCCGCCGAGCCACCGAGCCGCTGCTGAGCCGCCGAGCCGCCGCCGCCGCAGCTGCGGCCCTGTTCCTGCCGGCGCGCCCCGGCCCTCCCCACCCGGACTGGTGAGAGCTTTCTCGAGCAGCGTCTCTGCCACTGCACTACCTCTAGCCTGCCGCTCTCACCACTAGACTGCTACTGTCATGGCTACCCCCAGTGTCCTTACCTTTGATGCTGAGGGTCGGGCTGTTGACTTTGAGGTCTGGGTCGATGACTTGCAGCTTTTCCTACAGTGCGATAGGGCAGACGGTCTCTCCCTTTTCGATCTCACGTCTGGTGCCTCTCCTGCCCTGCCTGCTGATGCTGATGCCACTGTTCGCTCACAGTGGGCCACGCGCGATGCTGCTGCTCGCCTTGCTGTGCGCCGCCACTTACCGACCGCTGAGCGCGCGCATTTTAGTCAGTACAAGAGTGCTAAGACCTTGTACGACGCTGTCGTTGCACGCTACTCTTCCCCTGCCACTGCTGCCCTTAGCCGCCTCATACTGCCGTACCTCTTCCCTGACCTCGCCGCTTTTCCCACAATCGCTGACCTCATTACGCACCTTCGCACTAGTGACATTCGCTACCGCGCTGCGCTTCCTGCTGAGTTCTGCGCCAAGAACCCCCCCCCTATGTACATCACCCTCTACTACATAGTCACCCGGCTCCCTGACACCCTTCGCTCGGTCAGGGACCACTTCCTCTCTGTTTGCCCCACCACCCTCACCGTTGACCTCCTCGAGGAGCGCCTCCTAGCAGCAGAAAAGAGTATAGTCGCTGTAGGAGCCTCTCGTGGTGACCCTCGAACCCCTGTCTTTGAGGGGTGCTCCCCCTCCCCCCTCTTGCCCTATGTTGCCTCTGCTGCTGCGGCCGACCTCGTTGGTCTTGAGTCGGTCGGCGCGGCGTCTGCCCCTAGCGGGAGACGCCGCCCAGGCAAGGGCAAGGGGGGCAAGGGCGCTGGAGGGGCTGGCGGGGGCGGTGGAGGCGGCGGTGGAGGCGGCGGAGGGGGTGGGGGTGGCGATGGGGGTGGTGGCGGGAGTGGGGGCGCTAGTGGCGGCAGTGGAGGCGGAGGCGGCGGCGGTGGTGGCGGTGCGAGCGGAGGTGGTGGAGGTGGAGGCGGTGGTGGAGGTAGCGGCGGCGGAGGTGGAGCTGGTCGGGGCGGCTCTTCGCAGAAGGTCGGCTCCGGCGGTGGTCAGCGCCAGCAGCAGCAGCAGCAGCAGCGCACTCGTGAGACCCCTTCCCCCCAGCAACTTCGTGAGTGGTACACTGCTCGTCAGCGGGGTGGGGGTGCTGGCCCGTGTACCTACGTTCTGCGTACAGGCGACCGCGCGGGTGAGCAGTGTGGGGGTCTGCACTCCACCCAGCGCTGCTTCGGCCGCCTGACGGACGCTTGGCGTCATCAGTTCCCAGACGCTACTGAGATCCCTCGCTGGGGCGAGCTGTCTAGGGCGGGTGTTGCGATCTTTGATCTTGATTATGATGCTATTCTTGCTGCAATGTATTCTGTGACTATTAGTGATGAGGGTGACTGTTACCGGTGTTTTTCGCCTGACCCGGGCATTGAGACTGCTGCTCTAGGTGCTGGTGAGGCTGCTTCTCTAGGTGCTAGTGCGTCTGCTGCTCCAGGTGCTGGTGAGTCTGCTGCCCCAGGTGCTGGTGAGTCTACGCTCTCAGGTACCGCGTCGGCTCCGGCCACCCACACTTTCACCCTTGACTCGGGTGCTTCCCGCTCCTTCTTTCGAGACCGCACCACGCTTACGCCGCTTAGTCGGCCAGTGGCAGTCTCCCTGGCTGACCCCTCTGGGGGTCCTGTCCTTGCCCACTTCTCCACTGTCTTACCATGTCCGGCGGCCCCTTCTGGCACCCTGTCGGGTCTTTACCTCCCCTCGTTCTCTACGAACTTGGTGAGTGGTGCTGACCTGCAGGATGGAGGGGTTCACCAGTTCACTCCTGCGAGTCAGCGAGTGACCCACTATACCTGTGCTCGGACGGGCCGTCACTTGGCCACGTTTACCCGTCAGCCGGGGTCGAGCCTGTACACACTGACTACTGAGTCTCCTCCGGTCGCTGAGTCTGCTCAGGTAGCCGCGTCGGGTCAGGTGTTTGCTGCGGCGTCCAGGTCTGGTCCTGAGTCTGCCCCCTGCTCGTGTCGTCTCTTGTCTCACCAGACTCTCCTCTGGCACCACCGCCTTGGTCACCCCTCCCTGCCTCGTCTTCGAGGCATGGCCTCCCGTGTCCTTGTCTCTGGTCTCCCCCGGTCCCTCCCTCCTCTTCCTCCGGGGCCTGCCCCCACCTGCGTTCCCTGCGTCGAGGGGCGGCAGCGCGCTGCTCCTCACTCCTCCGAGTTTCCTCCGACAGAGGCTCCGCTGCAGACGCTTCACATGGACGTGTGGGGCCCAGCCCGCGTCCGTGGACAGGGTCACGAGCGTTACTTCCTGCTGGTGGTTGACGACTACTCGCGTTACACCGCAGTCTTCCCCTTGCGCAGCAAGGGTGAGGTCACTGAGGTGTTGATCGCCTGGATCCGCGCAGCTCGTCTCCAGCTCAGAGAGAGTTTCGGCTCGGACTTTCCTGTTCTGCGTCTGCACTCTGACAGAGGCGGAGAGTTCTCCTCTGACCTTCTGCGAGCCTTCTGTCGCGCACAGGGCATCCGCCAGACCTTCACGCTTCCGGACTCTCCGCAGCAAAATGGGATTGCTGAGCGCCGCATTGGCATGGTCATGGACGTCGCTCGTACGTCCATGGTCCATGCGGCTGCCCCCCATTTTCTGTGGCCGTTTGCGGTTCGGTACGTGGCGCATCAGATCAACCTTCAGCCCCGGGTCTCCATGCCGGAGACCTCCCCTGCTTTGCTGTGGACGGGGAAGGTTGGCGATGCGTCTGCGTTCCGTGTCTGGGGATCTCGGGCGTTTGTCCGCGACTTGTCTGCGGACAAGCTGTCCCCTCGTGCTGTTTCCTGTGTCTTCCTTGGCTTCCCCCCTGACGCGCCGGGCTGGAGGTACTGCGGGTGCTGGAGGTTCTGCTGCTGCTAAGGGTGCTGGTGCCACGGGTCCCGGAGGTGCTCGTACTGGGAGTACTGGAGCTGCTGGGCCTGCGGGTGCTTCTCGTACTGGAGCTGGTGGTGCTGCGGGCGTCGGTGCTACCGAGGGTGCTGGAGCTGGACCCGCTGCGTCTTCTGGTGGTCCGGCTGGAGCTGGAGCTGCTGAGGGTGTTGGCGCTGAGGGTGCCTCTCGCGCTGGTGCCTCTGAGGGTACTGGAGTTGGCGCTGCTGGAGCTGGGGGTGCTGCTGGCGCTGGTGCTGTCGTTCGGGGTGTTGGTGCTGTCCCTTCTGGTGCTGGTGGTGCTGAGCGGCCGCGGCCGTACTTCGTTCCGCTCCTTGAGCAGGTTCTTGGTCTTCCGCCCTCTGCTAGTCCGGCTCCTCCCTTAGAGTGTCCACCGCCTGTCCAGTCCGAGTCACAGTTACAGCCTACCTCTCCTCTGCCTGCTCCTTCTCCCTACACTGGTCCTACTGGAGGTCTTGCTGAGCGTCGTGAGCCTGCGTCTCGTCCTGCGTCGCCTGTCCGTGCTGAGCGAACTAGTAGTTGTGGTTCGCGTCAGCGTCCTCCCCCTGTCCCAGGCACGCACCGGATGTCTCTGCGTCCCTCCACTGCTCCGCTGCGTGCCCCTTTGCCTTCTCCTCCTGAGTCCTCTCTTCCTGTTCTTGCTGACCCGGAGTCGGACTCCCTTCGTGCTGCCAGTCCTACTGTCACGCGTCTGCTTGCTACTGTCGTCACTGACCCTTCCTTTGAGTCCGCTGCTGCGTCTGCCTTAGTTTCTGAGCTTGTCGACTTCGCTGCTCGCTGTCGCCTAGACTACGCTGCTAGTCTTGTCGCTGAGTCTGGGTCTGTCTGTCCTCCGTCCGTCGGGGGTGAGTGTGCCCTTGGGACGGACGTCCTTGAGGACAGACAGGAGGAGTTCCAGTGCTTTTCTGCTGCTTCACCTCATCTTATGTCCATGCTGCTTGCCCCTGAGGGAGACCCGGATGCACTAGACATCCCGACTCCGCGCTCTTATGCGGAGGCGATAGAGGGTCCCTACTCCTCTCAGTGGCAGGCAGCCATGGATGCAGAGATGGCTTCCTGGAAGTCCACAGGCACCTACGTCGACGAGGTTCCCCCTCCTGGGGCGAACATCGTCAGTGGCATGTGGATTTTCAGGGTGAAGCGGCCGCCGGGTTCTCCGCCTGTCTTCAAGGCGCGCTACGTGGCTCGTGGCTTCAGTCAGCGGCAGGGAGTTGACTACTTTCAAACCTTCTCTCCCACCCCGAAGATGACCACTCTTCGGGTACTACTGCACATAGCCGCTCACCGTGACTACGAGCTTCACTCTCTTGACTTCAGCACTGCTTTCTTGCAGGGGAGCCTGCACGAGGAGATCTAGCTGCGCCGTCCACCTGGCTTCACTGGGTCTTTTCCTCCTGGTACCCAGTGGAGCCTCCGGCGGCCAGACTACGGTCTCCGCCAGGCACCTCGTGAGTGGCACGACACACTGAGGACTACACTTGCGGCTCTTGGGTTTGCTCCTTCTACTGCCGACCCGTCGCTGTTTCTGCGCACCGACACTTCTTTGCCGCCGTTCTACATCCTCGTGTACGTCGACGACTTGGTCTTTGCCACAACTGACACTGCTGGACTCGCCCACGTGAAGTCGGAGCTGCAGAAGAGACACACGTGCACAGACCTGGGTGAACTGCGCAGCTACCTTGGCTTGCAGATCACCCGGGACAGAGCACAGCGCACCATTACCCTGACTCGGTCACACATGGTGCAGCAGGTCCTTCAACGCTTCGGCTTCACGTACTCCTCGCCTCAGGCCACTCCTCTGTCTACTCGCCACTCGCTCTCAGCTCTGCCTTCGGATGAGTCCGTAGAGTCGAGTGGCCCGTACCCAGAGCTTGTTGGCTGCCTCATGTACCTGATGACCTGCACTCGACCTGACCTTGCATACCCTCTTAGCATTCTGGCACGCTATGTTGCTCCTGGGAGACACAGACCAGAGCACATGGCTGCAGCGAAGAGGGTGTTGCGCTACTTGTGCAGTACGTCGGGCATGGGGCTTGTGCTTGGAGGGTGGAGTCCAGTGGTCCTCACTGGTCACGCAGACGCTTCTTGGGCTGACGACCAGGCTACGCAGCGGTCGTCACAGGGTTACAGCTTCAGCCTTGGTTCCGGCTCTGTTTCGTGGCGGTCTACCCGCTCGTCTTCTGTTCTCGGCTCTAGTTGTGAGGCTGAGATCTACGCGGGGGCCATGGCTGCACAGGAGTTACGCTGGCTCACCTACCTGCTGACTGACCTTGGAGAGCCGCCTCGTTCGCCTCCAGTTCTGTACGTAGACAACATGGCCATGCTGGCCTTGTGTCGTGAGCACAGACTGGAGCACAGAACGAAGCACATTGCTCTTCGCTACTTCCTTGCTCGTGAGCTGCAGCAGCGTGGTCAGCTGCGACTTGCTTACGTGGCCTCTCAGGCCAACACTGCTGATATCTTCACCAAGGCACTCGCGCCTTGTGATCATCAGCGCTTCTGTACTCTGTTAGGTCTTGTACCTACTTTGCCTCACTTGCTCACTTCTTGACCTTGCTTGTACTTTGACCTATATATACTTGCACTTGCATGTTTAGCTTTATATATATATGCTTGCATGTGAACTGGCCTTGTGGCCCTTGAACTTGTGCTCAGAATGTGTGGTGACGTTGGGATCCACCCTGAGCTTGCTGTGCTTTGGTTGACTGGTCTTGTGACCCCTTGTTCTCCCCCACTTTGCCTATGGGGGTGTGTCGAACTTATATGCTATAGTCTTTCTAGGCTGTAGTGGGGTAGACAGTATGGGGTACAGCTTTCTAGGGTTTCATATTTGTACCCTACTCATTTCCTAGTTCACTCATTCCTCATTTCTTCTCAGTGCATCCTTGCTATGATTTGTTCCTTGACTTTATCTTGTACCTCAATCTCTTAGTGAAACCCCCTTTTCCAATTTCCCTCTCGCTACTCTCGATACTTGCCTAGGCTGTTCCTAAACCTAAGTCCTAAGCAATTTTAACATGGTATCAGAGCGTTAACGATCCTACGGCCTGCTAATCTCTTTTTCGTAATGGCGCCCCTGTTAGCGTCGTGCTCGCTTCTGCTGGCGTACGAGCGTGCAGCGCCGTTCGTCACGGTCCCACCGTCGCGCTGCCCTGCTCACCCGCGCGTCGCGCTGCCCTGCCCGCCAGCGCGTCGCGCTACCCTGCCCGCCCGCGCGTCGAGCTGCCCTGCCCGCCAGCGCGTCGTGCTGCCCTGCCCGCCAGCGCGTCGCGCTGCCCTGCCTGCCAGCGTGCCCTGCTGCATACGCGCCCCGTGCGCCCTGCTGCCCGCGCGCCCCACATGCTGCTGTGGGGGGGGAGGAGGGTGTGGGGTAGAGGAGGGAGTGGCGGTAGGGATGTGTCAAACTCATATGCTATAGTCTGTGTAGGCTGTAGTGGGGTAGACCATATGGGGTACAACACTTTTAGGTTTTCCTACTTGTACCCACCTGCTTGCTAGTTCATTCATTCCTCATTTCTTCACATGGTATAGAGCAGGTTCCCTAGTGGGAACGCTTCCTAGGGCCCACCACTGAAAATCGAAAAATTTTCTGACCGGAGCGCGAGTCGCCCCTGCCCGAGGCGCGCCCCGTGGGCCGCCCTCTCGTCGCGTCCCCTGCCCTTAGCGGCCTGTCGCGCCCTCCTAGCGGCCCCTCTCACGGCCCCTCGCGCCACCCTTAGCGGCCCCGTCGCCACCCCTAGCGGCCCCGTCGCCACCCTTCACGGCCCCGTCGGCCCCTTCGCGGCCCCGTCGCCGCCCCTAGCGGCCCCGTCGCCGCCCTTCGAGGCCCCTCGCGGCCCCTTCGCGGCCCCGTCGCCGCCCCTAGCGGCCCCGTCGCCGCCCTTCGAGGCCCCTCGCGGCCCCCTTCGCGGCCCCGTCGCCGCCCCTAGCGGCCCCGTCGCCGCCCTTCGAGGCCCCTCGCGGCCCCTTCGCGGCCCCGTCGCCGCCCCTAGCGGCCCCGTCGCCGCCCCTATCGGCCCCGTCGCCGCCCTTCGCGGCCCCGTCACCGCCCCTAGCGGCCCGGTCGCCGCCCTTCGCGGCCCCGTCGCCACCTCTAGCGGCCCCGTCGCCTCCCTTCACGGCCCTGTCGCCCCTCACGCAGCCGCCCCTGGAGCAGCCGCCCCTGAAGCAGCCGCCCCGGGAGCAGCCGCCACTGCAGTAGCTGCCCCTGGAGCAGCCGCCCCTGCAGCAGCCGCCCCTGGAGGAGCCGCCCCTGCAGCAGCCACCCCTGGAGCAGCCACCCCTGCAGCAGCCGCCCCTGGAGCAGCCGCCCCTGCAGCAGCCGCCCCTGGAGCAGCCGCCACTGCAGCAGCCGCCCCTGGAGCATCCGCCACTGCAGCAGCCACCCCTGGAGCAGCCACCCCTGCAGCAGCCGCCCCTGGAGCAGCCGCCCCTGCAGCAGCCGCCCCTGGAGCAGCCGCCACTGCAGCAGCCGCCCCTGGAGCAGCCGCCCCTGCAGCAGCCGCCCCTGGAGGAACCGCCCCTGCAGCAGCCACCCCTGGAGCAGCCACCCCTCCGGCAGCCGCCCCTGGAGCAGCCGCCCCTGCAGCAGCCGCCCCTACAACTGCCGCCCCTGGAGCAGCCGCCCCTGCAGCTGCCGCGGAGCCCTCGCCCTACAGTGGTAGCGGCCTCGCCGTTGCCGCCGTCGTACGCCTGCCCTTCTCGCCACTGGTGAGCACTGCCCTGCCCGTGCTTCTGTTTCTGCTGCTCTTGCTACTACTGCTCTTTCTACTGCTACTGCTGCTCCTGGCGTGGCCAGATGCAGCTCCAGCGACGTCCGCGTGAGTCCCTCACGCCCCAGCAGCTTCGTGAGTGGTACGCTACTTGGGGTTGTCGGGGTGGCCGTAGTGCGAGTCGTTCTGGCGAGAGTAGTTCGGGAGCTGCTTGTAGTGGCCAGGTGCAGCTGCAGCGTAGTCCGCGCGCGGTCCTTTCGCCCCAGCAGCTTCGTGAGTGGTACGCTCAGCGTGGAGGGTCACGGAGTACTGCTCGCTGTCCGTACGTCATTCGCACTGGTGCTCGCACTGGTCAGCCTTGCGAGACGTTTGGTCACGCAGAGTCCCGCTGCTTCGCCCGTCTGAGCGACGCCTGGCGTACGGAGTTTGGCGACGCCGCTGAGCTCCCCGACTGGGTGGAGCTGCTTAGGCAGAGGGTAGATATCTATGCTCTTGACTATGATGCTATCCTCATTTCCATGTATGCATTGCCTACTAGTGATGTGGGTGACTGTTACCTGTGTGTTCCGCCTGACCCAGGCATTGAGGCTGCTGCTCTAGGTGCTGGTGAGGCTGCTGCTTTAGGTGCTAGTGCGTCTACTCCTCCAGGTGCTGGTGAGTCTGCTGCCCCAGGTGCTGGTGAGTCTGCTCTCTCAAATACCACGTCGGCTCAGGTTTTACACACCTTCACCCTTGACTCGGGTGCTTCCCGCTCCTTCTTTCGAGACCGCACCACACTCACGCCGCTCAGTCGGCCGGTTGCAGTCTCCCTGGCAGACCCCTCTGGGGGTCCTGTCCTTGCCCACTTCTCCACTGTCTTACCGTGTCCGGCGGCCCCTTCTGGCTCCCTGTCAGGTCTTTACCTCCCCTCGTTCTCTACGAACTTGGTGAGTGGTGCTGACCTACAGGATGGAGGGGTTGACCAGTTCACTCCTGCGCGTCAGCGAGTGACCCACTGTACGTGTGCTCGGACGGGCCGACACTTGGCCACGTTTACCCGTCAGCCGGGGTCGAGCCTGTACACACTGACTACTGAGTCTCCTCAGGTAGCTGCGTCGAGTCAGCTATTTGCTGCAGCGTCCAGGTCGGGTCCTGAGTCTGCCCCCTGCTCGTGTCGTCTCCTGTCTCACCAGACTCTCCACTGGCACCACCGCCTTGGTCACCCCTCCCTGCCTCGTCTCCGAGGCATGGCCTCTCGTTTCCTTGTCTCGGGTCTCCCCCCGTCCCTCCCTTCTCTTCCTCCGGGGCCTGCCCCCACCTGCGTTCCCTGCGTCGAGGGGCGGCAGCGCGCCGCTCCTCACTCCTCCGAGTTTCCTCCGACAGAGGCTCCGCTGCAGACGCTTCACATGGACGTGTGGGGCCCAGCCCGCGTCCGTGGACAGGGTCACGAGCGTTACTTCCTGCTGGTGGTTGACGACTACTCGCGTTACACCAGAGTCTTCCCCTTGCGCAGCAAGGGTGAGGTCACTGAGGTGTTGATCGACTGGATCCGCACAGCTCGTCTCCAGCTCAGAGAGAGTTTCGGCTCAGACTTTCCTGTCCTGCGTCTGCACTCCGACAGAGGAGGTGAGTTTTCCTCTGACCGTCTGCGAGCCTTCTGTCGTGCACAGGGCATCCGCCAGACGTTCACGCTTCCGGCCTCTCCACAGCAAAATGGGATTGCTGAGCGCCGCATTGGCATGGTCATGGAAGTCGCTCATACGTCCATGATCCATGCGGCTGCTCCCCATTTTCTGTGGCCGTTCGCGGTTCAGTACGCGGCGCATCAGATCAACCTTCAGCCCCGGGTCTCCTTGCCAGAGACCTCCCCCACCTTGCGGTGGACGGGGAAGGTTGGCCATGCGTCTGCGTTTCGTGTCTGGGGATCTCGGGCGTTTGTCCGCGACTTGTCTGCGGACAAGCTGTCCCCCCGTGCTGTTCCCTGCGTCTTCCTTGGCTTCCCCCCTGACGCGCCTGGTTGGCAGTTTTACCACCCCACCTCGCGCCGTGTTCTGTCCTCCCAAGACGTCACCTTTGACGAGTCGGTGCCTTACTACCACCTCTTCCCCTACCGCACTGCGCCCCTCCCCCCGCCGCCGCTCTTCCTTGCGCCAGGTCCCCCCCCGGTAGACCCTCTCCCCCCTCAGGGTCCTGCCCCGTCAGGTGTGTCCCAGGTAGACGCAGTCGAGCCTGTCGAGGTAGCTGTTGACTCTGGTGCTGCTAGGGGTGCTGAGCCTGGGGGTGCTGAGTCTGGGGGTGCTGAGCCTGGGGGTACTGAGCCTGGGGGTGCGGAGCCTGGGGGTGCTGAGCCTGGGGGTGCGGAGCCTGTGGGTGCTGGGTCTGCTCGTGTGGCCTCTGGCGGTGCTGGGTCTGGGGGCCCTTCGGCTGCTTCGTCTCGGCGGGAGCTACCCTCTCCATAGGAGCTGCGCGAGTGGTTTGCCCGGCGCTGGAGCCGTGCTGCTGGAGCTGGAGGTGCTACTGTTGCTGCTGGAGGTCCTGGAGCCACTGGTCCTGGAGGTGCTCGTACTGGCGGTACTGGAGCTGCTGGGACTCGAGGTGCTGCTGGGGCTGCTGGAGTTGGCGCTGCTGGAGGTACTGGAGCTGCTGGTACTGCTGGGGACTGGAGCTGCTGGGCCTGGAGGTGCTCCTAGTGCTGGAGCTCCTGGCGGTGCTGGAGCTGGCGGCCCTGCTGGAGTAGGTGCTACTGGAGCTGCTGGAGCTGGAGCTGCTGGGGGTGTTGGCGCTGGTGCTTCTGAGGGTGCTGGAGTTGGCGCTGCTGGAGCTGGAGGTGCTGCTGGCGCTGGTGCTGCCGCTGGGGGTACTGGTGCTGTCCTTGCTGGTTCTGGAGGCGCTGCGCGGCCGCGGCCGTACTTCGTTCCGCTCCTTGAGCAGGTTCTTGGTCTCCCGCCCTCTACTGGTCCTGCTCCTCCCTTAGAGTGTCCACAGCCTGTCCAGTCGCGGTCACAGTTACAGCCCGCCTCCCCTCTGCCTGCTCCTTCTCCCTACACTGGTCCTACTGGAGGTCTTGCTGAGCGTCGTGAGCCTGCGTCTCGTCCTGCGTCGCCTGTTCGTGCTGCTCGCACTAGTGGTCGTGCTCCGCGTCCGCGTCCTCCTGCGGTCCCAGGCACACACCAGATGGCACTGCGCCCTTCCACTGCTCCTCTGCGTGTCCCGTTGCCGTCTCCTCCAGAGTCCTCTCTTCCTGTTCTTGCTGACCCGGAGTCTGACTCTCTTCGTGCTGCCAGTCCTACTGTCACACGTCTCCTGGCCACTGTTGTCACTGACCCTTCCTTTGAGTCCACTGCTGCGTCTGCCTTAGTTGCTGAGCTTGTCGACTTTGCTGCTCGCTGTCGTCTAGACTACGCCGCTAGTCTCATTGCTGAGTCTGAGTCTGTCTGTCCTCCGTTCGTCGGGGGTGAGTGTGCTCTTAGCACGGACGTCCTTGAGGACAGGCAGGAGGAGTTCCAGTGTTTTGCTGCTGCTTTGCCTCATCTCGTGTCCACGCTGATTGCCCCTGAGGAAGACCCGGATGCACCAGACATCCCGACTCCTCGATCATACGCTGAGGCGATCGAGGGTCCCTACTCCTCACAGTGGCAGTCAGCCATGGACGCAGAGATGGCTTCCTGGAAGTCCACAGGCACCTACGTCGACGAGGTTCCCCCACCTGGGACGAACATCGTCAGTGGCATGTGGATTTTCAGGGTGAAGCGGCCGCCGGGTTCTCCGCCTGTCTTCAAGGCGCGTTACGTGGCTCGAGGCTTCAGTCAGCGGCAGGGAGTTGACTACTTTCAGACCTTCTCTCCCACCCCAAAGATGACCACTCTTCGGGTGCTGCTGCACATAGCCGCTCAGCGCGACTACGAGCTTCACTCTCTTGACTTCAGCACTGCTTTCTTGCAGGGCAGCCTGCACGAGGAGATCTGGCTGCGCCGCCCACCTGGCTTCACTGGGTCGTTTCCCCCTGGTACCCAGTGGAGCCTCCGGCGGCCAGTCTACGGTCTCCGCCAGGCGCCCCGTGAGTGGCACGACACACTGAGGACTACACTTGCGGCTCTTGGGTTTGCTCCTTCTACTGCCAACCCGTCGCTGTTTCTGCGCACCGACACCTCTTTGCCGCCGTTCTATATCCTCGTGTACGTCGACGACTTGGTCTTTGCCACTGCTGACACTGCTGGACTCGCCCACGTGAAGTCCGAGCTGCAGAAGAGACACACATGCACAGACCTGGGTGAACTGCGCAGCTACCTTGGCTTGCAGATCACCCGGGACAGAGCACAGCGCACCATTACCCTGACTCAGTCACACATGGTGCAGCAGGTCCTTCAGCGCTTCGACTTCACGTACTCCTCGCCTCAGGCCACTCCTCTGTCTACTCGCCACTCGCTCTCAGCTCTGCCTTCGGATGAGTCCGTAGAGCCGAGTGGCCCGTACCCAGAGCTTGTTGGCTGCCTCATGTACCTGATGACCTGTACACGACCTGACCTTGCATACCCTCTTAGCATCTTGGCACGCTATGTTGCTCCTGGGAGACACCGACCAGAGCACATGGCTGCAGCGAAGAGGGTGTTGCGCTACTTGTGCAGTACGTCGGGCATGGGGCTAGTGCTTGGAGGGCGACGTCCAGTGGTCCTCACAGGTCACGCAGACGCTTCTTGGGTTGACGACCAGGCTACGCAGCGGTCGTCACAGGGTTACACCTTCAGCCTTGGTTCCGGCTCTGTTTCGTGGCGGTCTACCCGCTCGTCTTCTGTTCTCGGCTCCAGCTGTGAGGCTGAGATCTACGTGGGGGCCATGGCTGCACAGGAGCTACGCTGGCTCACCTACCTGCTGACTGTCCTAGGAGCGCCGCCTCGTTCTCCTCCAGTTCTGTACGTAGACAACAAGGCCATGCTGGCCTTGTGTCGGGAGCACAGACTGGAGCACAGAACGAAGCACATTGCTCTTCGCTACTTCCTTGCTCGTGAGCTGCAGCAGCGTGGTCAGCTGCGCCTTGCTTACGTGGCCTCTGAGGCCAACACTGCTGATATCTTTACCAAGGCACTTCCGCCTTGTGATCATCAGCGCTTCTGTACGATGCTAGGTCTTGTGCCTACTTGGCCTCACTTGCTCACTTCTCGACCTTGCTTGTACTGTGATCTTTCTATACCTGCACTTGCTTGTTTACCTTTATATATGATCTTGCATGTGAACTGGCCTTGTAGCCTTGAACTTTTGCTCGGAATGTGTGGTGACGTTGTGATCCACCCTGAGCTTGCTTTGCTTTGCTTGACTGGTCTTGTGACCTCTTGTTCTCCCCCACTTTGCCTATGGGGGTGTGTCAAACTCATATGCTATAGTCTGTGTAGGCTGTAGTGGGGTAGACCATATGGGGTACAACACTTTTAGGTTTTCCTACTTGTACCCACCTGCTTGCTAGTTCATTCATTCCTCATTTCTTCACAGGATGCCGCGCCTATTGGTGTGGGGGAAAGGGTGAGTGGGTGGCAGGAGTGAAGTTTCAGCACCAGCCGCCCTCCTCCTCCTCTCTCTCCCCTATCGTTTCTCTCTCTTTGCTACTGTCCGTGCCTGCCCTGACTGCCATGTCTCTCTCTGTCACTTCTGCTGCTGTGGGGGGGGGGGGGGGGGTTGGGGAGAAGGGGGAGGGGAGGTTGAAGGGGGGTGGCCGCCGTGAAGCCAGCAGCTCCAGTCGTCCGTGAGCCCGTTGCTCTTGTTGCCCGTGAGTCAGTTGCTCCAGCCGCTCGTCTAGCCGTGGAGCCAGTTACTCCAGTTGCCCGTGTGCCAGTTGCTCCAGTTGCCCGTGTGCCAGCAGCTTTAGCCGCCACCCACCACCTCCTCTCCTCTCATGGTCCCTCCTCCTCGTCACTTGCCCTCTCCTCCTTCCGCTGCGCCTGGTGTACCCTTTCAGGGGGCGTTGCTATACTACCTGCAAGCACACAGGTCGTCACGCTTGACGACCCCTTTCCGCTGAGAGATACAGTCGGGACGTTGTTACAGCTGTTTGCGACGTTGAAATTTTCGTCATCAAGGATCACTCTATCTGTGGTACAAAGATGCAAGGATCACCGAAAGTTTGGCTGTCACCACGATCTCTCAGAAAAACCAAGATTGGGTAGCATTGAGAACTCGTGATTTCGATCCTTCCTCTGTTGGTACAGCACCTGACATAGTGATTACTGTACAGCGGTAGGTATGACACTGTTTAGTAAGGATCTCAAGCGTGATCCTCAAAATGCAGCGATCTTTACTTGGGTGTAACACGCTCTAACTTTCCTGTGTGAGGGTCAGAGGGGCGGAAAGTGCCCGCAACTAGCACTGTAGTTCCCTGGAAAGCGCAGGGTCGCTCGTAGGACCCCCGCGAAAGCTACTTACCAGGGTTTCTGTGCCCTCGTGAAGCGGCCAACTTCATACATACTCAGATTAGTCCCGAGCAGGTTCTCAGGTGTAATCATCCTGGACTTTCTCGACGTTGATTGGTTGTCGCTGTTTAGTCACACTGTTTACGCTGGTCGAAATGTTTGGGAGGTGACAAAAAGAGAACTATCTAGTTTACCCTCCCGACTTGGATTTGTTAAATTAAAGTACGTAAAATTACGACAGGGCAGAAAAATTAAACCCCTATAGAATCTGGACGCATTTGCGGGAGGGATCAACCCTAAACACGGTAAAGGGCATTGTTTTTAGGGTTGATGCCTCCCGAGTCACATCCCTTCTCGATTGGGTTTTATTTTTTGGGTCAAGAGGGTGCAGTATATTTTTCCTGAAGTGGGCGGCTTCCCGTAGTTGAGGTTGATCTGGCTCGAAATTCATCTAGGTTCGCTACAAGTTTTTTTTTTTCAGGTGTTGCATTTTCTGTCGTGACTGTATTCAGAAAACAACAAGAAACACCTACTACCGCGAAACTGTGTTTCTGTTGGTGATTACACCTGAGAATCCGCTCGGGAATACTTTGAGTATCTATGATATTGGCCGCTCGTGAAGAGAGGCAGGTCATGCATGGATCTGGTTTGTTGGAACTGGATCGACTGGGGGTGACATGGGCGGAAACGATTCCTCCGCTTCAAAGAGTACAGTACAGCGATTGTGTCCTCGGCTCATGTGTAGTGCGCCCCCGATTTACCCGGCCTTACCCTGCAAATGGCGATTGCCACTCGGCCGGGCCGAGTGGTGCGCGCCAGTCACTCTTTTCTGACCGGGTGCCCAAAAACGGAAAATTAGCCTTGCGCAACACAGCAGCCCTGCTGCTTTGCGCGTTCGCAGCAAGAATAAAATATAGAATCTTTTGCACCCCCAGTAGCCTATCATCTGCCGCATTTCGCGTCCAGAGCTTGCGCGCTCTGGCAGAGCCTATGGCCTTGACGAGCCAGAGCTTTGCGCGCAGAGCCTTATGGCCTTGACGAGCCAGTGCTTGCGCGCAGAGCCTTGTGGCCTTCACGAACCAGAGCTTGTGCGCAGTACAGTACCCAATCGGTTGTCGAGTTGCGCGTTCGCAACCTCGTTTCATCAAATGTTATATATATTTTTTATGGGCATTGGCGAGGCGACCACTCATTCCGCCAGCGAGTCAAGGCTTCCACCCAATAATTCCTTTCACAGTCAAGGAGCCACGCTTAGAATATTCACGACTAGCTGGCAGATCATATGGAGATAATTGACAGAGAGTTCACGGCTTGGAAGAGTGAGCGCTAGTAGTCAACGAATATGTAGTAAACGAAAACTCGTCTGCTTCCGCCGCCTGACTCCAATCGAAACTTCCACTTGTCATCCTACTACTAGTAGCCCGATATCACGAACAACCAATCATGGGTCGGCGCATCGCCAGTCGCGTAAATTACGCCATGATGATGCTTGCCGTCTCAGCAGTCGCCGTGGTTCTCTCCTCGGTTCCGTTCGCTGCGGCGGGATCGCTTCTTGGCGGCTGGTCCGCCGTGAAAGGCGCGGCAAAAAGTAAGGAAGTAAAGCAAGTGGCCAGCTTCGCCGTCGACGCGTACAACAAGAAAGAGGTATAGGCACCTAGAGAAGCCACTTTGGAGGTAGTACTAGGCACCTAGTGAAAAGGCTCAGTGCCATTCAGTGTTTTGCGGTGCCAAAGAATTCACTTGTGTTTGGTCAGCTTCGCCGTCAACGCGCACAACAAAGAAAGAGGTACCGAGTCTTAAGACAGTCTGTCTTTTAACGTGCGTACCAGTCGAGCCTGAGACGTCTTAGAATCAGAAGTGAGAGAGGGAGGAGGTGAGGTGAGAGTGGGAGGAGGTCGCCCCTTGGGACGCCGCCGCGGCTCCCCACCCGCGTTGACTTTTGAGTCAACACTGAAGCCTCAAGTCTCAAGTGCCCCGTCACAAGCCTCAAATGCTTCCCTTCCTTCCCCACCCCATCCCACCCCACCCCACCCCACCCTGTCAGGGCACGGGCCTCAAGTTGGTCTCGGTCGAGAGTGCCAAGAGCCAGGTGGTCGCCGGCGTCAACTGGAGCATCACTCTGAAAGCCGCCGCCGTTGCCCCTGTAGCTCGCCGCTTGAGACACCGCCGCGCCTCCCCACCCGCGACCAGCACCTACGTGGCGGAGGTTTTTCAGAGCCTGACGCCCGTGGTCGGAGAGCCAACGGTTGCAGCACAGCGGGCGGGCGCGGCGCAGCCTGTGGGCAATGGGCAGGCGGCGGTGGGCAATGGGCAGCCGGTGGTGAGAAATGAACGGCCTGTGGCGGATGTACAGCTGTCAGGTGTGAAGCCGGTGTTGGCAGATTATCTCGTGCTGGTCTCCTTTGCCAAGAAGAGTTGAGACTGCGGCGACCTTTTACGGGCTGCTTGCTTTCCCTTGGCAAGGAAACAGGGCAGTCTTGAAGCGAGGCGAGGTTGCACAACGAGCAATATCGGAAGCGAGAACCACGTTGTGCAACTTCACAGCTAGCTGCTGTTGTTTAGGTTTTGTCTAGGTTGAATAAGCAATGCTAGAATTGGGTACTGGGTGTGCTGGGGGAGGGTCGTTCTGGCGATTGCACTTGTGCTGCTCATGTGAGCATTTTCGTAAATGGGCTGTTGTGGTCTAATCTGGCTGGATGTTGTTTCCTTTTGTTCTTTGTGATGGTGTGAGGCAGGGTCTTAGCTAGTTTTTGGGCCTGTCTGACGATTAGATGGTCAGAAAACAGTGTACCAATTTTCTTACCCTGCCACCAACAGAGTAAGGTACTGTAAGCTTTTTTTTTACCCTGATGAATTTGTAAGGCTAACGTTTTTTTTTACCTACTGGTACAAGTCAGGGTAGGGTAGCCTTGGCTTGGCACCTGATTTCCCAGGGTGGCCAAAAACCAATTTTGGTTCCTGCTTCCATCCTCGAACCTGTAGCTACTCCAGTTGTAGCATCACGTCATACTATGCTCCTTTTCACCAATAAACCCTTAACAACAAGCTCTAGCTTAACTCGCTGCGAATCGATAAGCACTTGCGTCATGCTTTTTATTTTATACAGGATAATACAGAGTAGAAAGTACAGTGTCGACCCTCGCCGCGCCTGACAAGTGCGCACTTCTCTAATTGCATTCCCACATTCCCTAGATGTTGGATTGCAGTCTCTATAACCCCTAATTCCGCAGCAGACTCTGCTGCCAGCAACAGCTGGCACACACGTGGCACACTGCGATTGGCTGACCAGTGCGCTATAACAGATGCAGAACTTGGGGAGAGGGGCACCTGGGGTGAGGAAGGGTAAAGGAGTGGCGAGGATGGGAAGAGAGGTGAGGTGGCACTCTGGGATTGGCTGACCACTGTGCTGTCATAGATGCAAGGGCTAGGGAGAGAGACAACTGAGGCTGAGAAAGGGCTAAGGTGTGGCGAAGACGGGCAGAGAGGTGAGGTGGAGCGGGTGGGGGAAGAAGTGGTGTGAGGAGGAGGGGAGGGGAAGTGAGGCTGGGTGTGAATAGAACATGTGCTTTGTGAATAGAACATGTGCTTTGTGAATAGAACATGTGCTTTGTGAATAGAACATGTGCTTTGTGAATAAAACATGTGCTTTGTGAATAGAACATGTGCTTTGTGAATTGAACATGTGCTTTGTGAATAGAACATGTGTTTTGTGAATAGAACATGTACTTTGTGAATAGAACATGTGCTTTGTGAATAGAACATGTGCTTTGTGAATAGAACATGTGTTTTGTGAATAGAACATGTGCTTTGTGAATACAACATGTGCTTTGTGAATAGAACATGTGCTTTGTGAATAGAACAGGAGAACAAAGCAAATAATCACTCGCTCACTCGCCAGGAGAACATTGGAGGGGAGGAGAAGGGGGGTTGGATGAGAGCAGATCAGATGTGACTCTTGAGTTGAGTCGAGTCGAGAAGAAACAAAAACCTCTCTCGCCGGGAGAAACATCGATGCAGATCAGATGTGACTCTTGAGTTGAGTCGAGTCGAGAAGAAAGAAAAACCTCTCTCGCCGGGAGAAACATCGATTGAGCTCTCTGACAAATGTCTGAACATCGCGTATAACATCTATTAGGCCTTGTTCTTTCTCTGCTTCACTTTGCAGCCATGCGAGTGGTGAGGCGACCTTTGAGGCGTCTCAAGAAAAGCAAAGCACCACCCACCAGGGCACCATCCACCAGGGCACCATCCACCAGGGCACCATCCACCAGGGCACCACCCACCAGGGCACCATCCACCAGGGCACCATCCACCAGGGCACCACCCACCAGGGCACCATCCACCAGGGCACCATCCACCAGGGCACCATCCACCAGGGCACCATCCACCAGGGCACCATCCACCAGGGCACCATCCACCAGGGCACCATCCACCAGGGCACCATCCACCAGGGCACCATCCACCAGGGCACCACCCACCAGGGCACCATCCACCAGGGCACCACCCACCAGGGCACCACCCACCAGGGCACCATCCACCAGGGCACCATCCACCAGGGCAACATCCACCAGGGCACCATCCACCAGGGCACCACCCACCAGGGCACCACCCACCACCATCCACCAGGGCACCATCCACCAGGGCACCATCCACCAGGGCACCATCCACCAGGGCACCATCCACCAGGGCACCATCCACCAGGGCACCATCCACCAGGGCACCAGCCACCAGGGCACCACCCACCAGGGCACCACCCACCAGGGCACCACCCACCAGGGCACCACCCACCAGGGCACCACCCACCAGGGCACCACCCACCAGGGCACCACCCACCAGGGCACCACCCACCAGGGCACCACCCACCAGGGCACCACCCACCAGGGCACCACCCACCAGGGCACCACCACCAGGGCACCATCCACCAGGGCACCATCCACCAGGGCACCATCCACCAGCGCACCATCCACCAGCGCACCATCCACCAGCGCACCATCCACCAGCGCACCATCCACCAGCGCACCATCCACCAGCGCACCATCCACCAGCGCACCATCCACCAGCGCACCACCCACCAGCGCACCACCCACCAGGGCACCACCCACCAGGGCACCACCCACCAGGGCACCACCCACCAGGGCACCACCCACCAGGGCACCACCCACCAGGGCACCACCCACCAGGGCACCATCCACCAGGGCACCACCCACCAGGGCACCACCCACCAGGGCACCACCCACCAGGGCACCACCCACCAGGGCACCACCCACCAGGGCACCACCCACCAGGGCACCACCCACCAGGAGAACATCGATTGGAGCATCTTCTTCTTTCGCTGCTTCGCCCTGCAGCCATGCGAGCGTACGGTGAGAGATGGAGATGCCCTTGATCCGACGGCCCAGATCCTTCTTCCATGCACTGAACACTCCCACATCCACAATCGGTGCTACAGTGTCAGGGCCAGGTGATACAGAAGCACCAGCTGCTACAGTGTCAGGTGCTACAGTGCCAGGCGCTACAACGCCAGGTGTTACTGAGCCAGTTGCTACAGTGCCAGGTGATACATTGCCAGGTGCTACAGTGTCAGGTGATACATTGCCAGGTGCTACAGTGTCAGGTGATAAATTGCCAGGTGCTACAGTGTCAGGTGCAAGCAACCTCCTTAGGTGCCTCAGGTGCCCAAGCAACCTCCTTTTCACTCCAGCACTGCCTCTTGTTTCATCCCCCTCCAGTGGCTGCTGGTTCGTTTGAAGCATGCTGCTGTCTTGACCTCCCTCCACCACAACCACCACATTGCTGCACACACAAAGAGAACAAACGAGAAGAGCAGGCAGCTGATGAAAAATTAGCATCGATTGAAGCAGCATCATTCTAATTGGAACAAGCAGCACCGCTAGTGTGCTCTTGACTCGGCTACCCTCTGCCACAACCACCACCTTGCTGCAGACAGGAAGGAACAAAATAAACAAAATGCAGGCAGTATCATTTGCAGCAGCATTGCTGTACCATCAATGGCAGCACTGACTTCAACACCAACATTTTAGGCAGCACCCATCTTTACCAGCAAAGCTGTGGGCAGCACTGGCTATAACAGCACCCATTAAGATGCAACGCAAGCAGTGGCATTCGAAGCACCATCGCTGCATCGTTCACGTCAGCACAGGCTAAAACACCAATCTTTAGGCAGCACCCATCTTTACTAACAGCGCATTAGGCAGCGGCAGCACTGTTAAATGCAGCAAAGATTACGATGCAACGTTGACAGCAACTAGTTGAGCAACTGAGGAATGCGATGGGCTGCCAGAAAACCACATTCATATTAAAATGAGAGGAAGGGGGTGAACAACAAATGAACTTTGAGGTGGAGAGCAGAGCGAGGAAGGTGGCGAATCTCCTGTCCGACCGTGGCTGGTGGCGAATCTCCTGTCCGACCGTGGCTGGTGGCGAATCTCCTGTCCGACCGTGGCTGGTGGCGAATCTCCTGTCCGACCGTGGTTGGTGGCGAATCTCCTGTCCGACTGTGGCTCAACGTTAATTTGCAACTAGTTGCTGTCAACCAGCTGCTGTCAACCAGCTGCTGCCAACCAGCTGCTGTCAACCAGCTGCTGTCAACCAGCTGCTGCCAACCAGCTGCTGCCAACCAGCTGCTGTCAACCAGCTGCTGTCAACCAGCTGCTGTCAACCAGCTGCTGCCAACCAGCTGCTGCCAACCAGCTGCTGTCAACCAGCTGCTGCCAACCAGCTGCTGCCAACCAGCTGCTGTCAACCAGCTGCTGTCAACCAGCTGCTGTCAACCAGCTGCTGTCAACCAGCTGCTGTCAACCAGCTGCTGTCAACCAGCTGCTGTCAACCAGCTGCTGTCAAGCAGGGAGAGGAAGGTGGCGAATCTCCTGTCCGACCGTGGCGGTGGCGAATCTCTGACCGTGGCTCTCCCCCCACCCACAAGTTGCCACACTTGCAAGCATAGCGACAGACAGTCACTAACTGGCTTGGGCACTAGCTGGCACCAACCCACCTTGACGCGGAGAGCAGGGAAAGGAAGGTGGCGAACCTCCCGTCAAACTTGACGGTGCGGAAAGCATTAGTTGCCACCAACCTTGCGGCAGAGAGTAGGGAGAGAAAGGTGGCGAATCTCCCGTCTCCCCGTGCCCCCCCCCCCCCCCCCCCCTTCACCCACAAAACTGTTGCGCTTGCAAGCACAGCAACAATGTCTTTGAGCAGCACGAGGTACCAACCTTGATGCAGAGAGCAGGGAGAGAAACGTGGCAAATCTCCCGTCTCCCCGCGGCCCTCCCCCCACCCATGCGCTGGGCCCCATGCGGGCTCGCACGCACACTGCTCGGGGTGATGGCGCATCCCAGGAGACCGTGAGGGCGTGGAACTGAGAGAGGGGGGAGAGAAAGGAAAGGCGGAGCGGGAATGCAATGAGGGAGGGACGCAAGGAGCTCGCACGCACACTGCTCGGGATGGTGGCGCATCCCAGGAGATGGTGAGGGCGTGGAACTGGGATGAGGGGAGCGGGGATGGATGGGAGGGGATGTGGGAAGCATACACGAGCTCACATGTAGACTGCTCACGATGATGGCTTTGGCGTATCTTTGAGTCGACTCAAAAGTCACCTCTTTGGCGCATCCCATCCCAGGATACGTTGATGGCACGAAACTGGGAAGGTGGGATGGGAAGCAGACGCGAGCTTGTGCGCAAGCGGGTTGTGAGGAAATGAGAATGCTCATGCAGCAGGGTGTTTTTGAGAATTTCTCAAAAACACCCTGCAGCTGAGTCATGAGGAGATGAGAATGCTCATGCACATCATGAAGCATGGAGGCAGCTCGGAAGCACACAGTGAGGGCACGGACGGAACTGTGGAGGTGAATTTGAAGGTGGGTGGAGAAGGATGAGAGGAGGGTAGCGAGTGGACGGGTGGACGTGGATGCGAGTCGACCCAATCTCAAGTGACTTTTGGGTCGACTCAAAACTCACCTCGGGGCGGCTGTGCAGGGGGCCAAGTTCTGAGGCGCCTCAAAACATGTGCAGGGGCATACGTTTGGGTCGACTCAAAAGTCACCTCGGGGCTGTGCAGGGGGCGATGACGTGGATGCCAGTCTGGCGTATGACTTTTGAGTCGACTCAAAAGTCACCGAGTGGAGGGGCGGGCGTGGAGTGGATGAGAATCTGGATTTAGAGGCGCCTAATTTTCTTTTTGAGACGGTTTTGAGGCGCCTCGAAAATTGAATTAGGTGGATAAGCATTCAATTTCGAAAAAGCAGACTCCCCCCACTCTAACCTCCTCCCACTCTAACCTCCTCTCACTCTAACCTCCTCCCACTCTAACCTCCTCTCACTCTAACCTCCTCCTACTCACCTCCTCCCACTCTCACCTCCTCCCACTCTCACCTCCTCTTACTCTAACCTCATCTTGCTCTCGCTCCTCTCACTCTCACCACCTCTTGCTCTCACCTCCTCCCACTCTAACCTCCTCCCAACCTCACCTCCTCCCAACCTCACTTCCTCCCACTCTCACCCCCTCCCACTCACCTCTTCCCACGCCAGCACACATTCTTCAATGCTCCCCATTGCCTCCCGCACCACCTGCCTCCGCCCCTCCGCCATCTCTCCCCCCATCAACACATCAAACCCCCCCTCCCACCCCTCTTTCCACCCCTCTTCCCACTCTCACCTCATGTCAATCTCACCTTTTCTCACTCGCCTCGTCTCAATCTCACCTTTTCTCAAAATCACCTCCTCTCACTCTCCTCCGCCCACGCCTCTCCCACTTTCACCTCCTCCCCATTCTCACCTCATCCCAAGCCAGCACACACTCTTCAATGCTCCCCATTGCCTCCTGCACCACTTGCCTGCACCACTTGCCTGCACCTCTGTAAGTTACACTAAACCTCCCCTCTTATCCCTCCTCCCACCCTCACCTCCTCCCACTCTCACCTCTTCGCACGCCTTCACACACTCGTCAATGCTCCCAATCGCCTCCCGCACAACCTGCCTCCGCTCCTACGCCATCTCCCCCCCATCACTGCGTCGAACTCCCCCTCCCACCCTTTCTCCCCCTCTCACCTCAATTGAAGCTCGCCCCTTCCCCCTCTCACCTCAATTGAAGCTCGCCCCTTCACCCTCTCACCTCAATTGAAGCTCGCCCCTTCCCCCTCTCACCTCAATTGAAGCTCGCCCCTTCCCCCTCTCACCTCATTTGAAGCTCGCCCCTTCCCCCTCTCACCTCATGTCGATCTCGCCTATTCTAACTCTCACCTCCTCCTCAATCTCACCTCATCCCATGCTTGCTCACACTCGTCAATACTCCCCATTGCCTCCTGCACCACTTGCCTCCTCCCCTCCGCCATATCCTCCCCCATAACCGCATCAAACTCCGCCTCCCACCCTTTCTCCCACCCCCTCGCCGCATCACACACCCCCACCTCGCCCTCCCCAGCTGCAGGCCCCGGCCAGTTAGGTTCGGAAGGGGCGATGCGGGAGACGAGAGCTCGGGCCTGAAGGAAAGGGGTAGGCGCGTGGGGGGAGGAGGAGAGATGAATAAGGTTGAGTCACACACACCCCCACCTCGCCCTCCCCCGCTGCTAGCCACGGCCAGTTAGGTTCGGAAGGGGCGATGCGGGAGACAAGAGCTCGGGCCTGGAAGAAGGGGAAATGAGGAAATACGGCCAGTTCCTGCCAGAAGCACACAGGCGGTCGCATGGGCAAACTTTTGAGTCAACTCAAAAGGGAGCTCGTGCCTGGGGGAAGGGGAAATGGGGAATGCGGCCAGTTCCTGCCAGAAGCACACAGGCGGTCGCATGGCCGGCACGTGTAAAAAGTGATTTTTTGAGACGTCTCAAAAGAAGTAGCCTCTTGCAGAGTAAGGAAGGATTCGAACTGAAGCAAGCCGTGTGGTCGCAGCAAGCCGTGTGGTCGCAGCAAGCCGTGTAAAAAGTGAATTTTTGAGACGTCTCAAAAGAAGCACACAGACGGTCGCATGGCCGGCACCAGCGGCAATCTCCCCTTATCAGTTACCTTCCTCCCAGAAGCACACGGGCGGCTGCACGGGCGGCATTTGCCGCTATTTAGCGGTACTGAGGAGTTGAGAGAGCACATGGGTGGCAGCACATGGGTGGCAGCACATGGGACGCGGCACAAGGGACGCGGCACAAGGGACGCGGCACAAGGGACGCGGCACAAGGGACGCGGCACAAGGGTGGATCTGTCCTTTTGAGAATTCTAAAAAAAAAATGGGTGGTGGCACATGGGACGCCTTTGCCTTGCAGGGCTTTTGCGAATCCTCGAAAACCACCAGTAACAACTTTTGATGTGCCCAAAAAAAACCTTCACTCTTCTTACCTTTTCGCCTGTAGCACACGGGCGGCTGCACGGGCGGCATTTGGCGCCATTTAGCGGCACGGAAGAGTTGAGGGAGTAAACGGTGGGGGCACAGCCGTCAGTGTAGGTGCGTTGGGAGAGCACACAGAAGGGCAGGCTGGCTCGTTGCACCTTGATGCCCCCTAGCGATAGCTGGGCTTTAAAGGCTCCTTCTGAATTGAGGTTCCTGAGAGGAAGAGCAAGAGGAGGGTGGGGGGTCAGGCATGGGAGGAGGGTAGGTGAGCGCACAGAAGGGCACGTTGGCTTGTTGTACCCTTCTGGGCTAGCTGACGCCCTCCAGGGCTAGCTGGGCTTTAAGGGTCTCTCTGAGTTGAGGTCTCTGGGACGGGGAGAGGATGGTGGGAGGGAGAGGCAGAGCAGGGGACGGAGAAGCAGAGTAGGGGAGGGAGAAGCAGAGCGGGGAGGGCGAAGCGGAGAAACATTCCCACCCCTTCACACCCATTCACACCCATTCGCTCACCGCATCTTCCGCCTTGCCAGCAGCTGCAGCGCACTCAGCCGCTTCAACGCTGCTTCACTCGCCTGCCTCCCTCCCATCCCAAACCGGTCGTTAAGCCCCCACCAGTCCGACCCATACGGAATCGTGTAGGCCAAGTTATCACCCACCCCAATGTCATCAACAATTGCTGCTGCTGCTACTGCTGCTGCTGCTCCTGCTGGTGCAGCGGCGGTGGTGGCTATAGCAGGGACACTGGGCGGCAGGATGGGCGGCGGGGGTTGGATGGGGGCGGGGGCGGTCCAGAGGGAGTCGAGGCGGGCTCGCACGATCCAGTTGTAGCGCAGGGGCGGTGCTGACGTGGCTTCAAACGATTGGATCATGTCCCAGCACCCCTCCACCAGGCGGAAGTACTGTAGCAGTCCCTGCAGGCCGCTGGGGGAATCTCCAGTGAACATCACGCCAGTGGGGTATTTTGTCTCATCCACGTCATTGTTCGGGAAGACCCTCACAGCTGCTATGGCGTTTTCCCGCGCCAGCTGTGACCAATCCCGAGCTGCCACGTCATTACCCCTCGCCTTCCGTTTTAATCCAGAATTCCAGCTGATACCGCTGCCCCAGCTGATAGTGCTGCCCCAGCTGCCGCTGCTGGTACTGCGGACGAAGCTTCGGAGGAAGCTGAGTTTGGCAGAGGTTTCGTCTAGAGGCTCGTGCAGGAAGAGGTGTAAGGGGCGGTGGGAGAGGTGGGGGAGGTGGGAACGGTGGGAGAGGTGTTGGGGGGAGGGGTGTGCGGAGGGCAGCAGTAGGTGGCGCGGCAGCGAGGGGCCCGTTGCCTCAAAGGCCCGCGCCGACCCCACCAGACACACTGCTATGGGCGGCTGGGGGGAGGGAGGAGAGCAGACAGAAACATGCAAACAGGGGAGTGAAAGAGCTGCTTGAATGGCCTCAAAGGCCCGCGCCGACCCCACCAGACACATTGCTATGGGCGGCTGAGGGGAGGGGAAGAGAACATGGGGAAGAAGGAAGAATGGAGAGGGGGTAGAGTGGTTGATTCAGTCGGCCTCACAGGCAAGTGCCGACCCCACCAGACACACTTCTTTGGGAGGAAGGGGTGGCGACTGGGGCCACGGGGCAGGGGGCATGGGGCATGGGGCAGGGGGCATGGGGCATGGGGCAGGGGGCATGGGGCAGGGGTAGGTGTGGGGTTTGAGAACGTGTTGTTGATGGGGTGGTTTCAAAGGCATGTAGCCATCACAGATTCACAGCCTCACATGATGGTGAGGAGAAGAGAAGGAGGTGGTGCGGCTAAAAGAGGTTTGCGACATCTTGGGATGCCTGGATTTGAGCCAATTTAATCTGAGACTGACTTTGAACCGACTGAATTTGAGACCTTTAGCTTTGCGCTGACTGAATTTGAGACCTCTAGCTTTGAGCTGATACAAGTTCACCCAAGTTCACTCACTCTCACTCTCTCGTTCATTCACTAACGCCCTCAATCCCTCCCTCACTCACTCACTCACTCGCATCATCCCCTCCTCCAGGAGCCTCGAGGTTGTCGCGCCATGAGCGTCTGAGCGGCCAGTGCACCGCCGAGAACGCGGCCATCAGCACGGCAAAGACTAAAACGAAAGCCGTGGCCAAACATCGCTCACTCACTCACTCAATCACTCACTCACTCACATCATCATCCCTTTCTTCAGGTGCAATGAGGTCGTCGATCCACGAGCGTCTGAGCGGCCAGTGCACCGCTGAGAACGCGGCCGTCAGCACGGCGAAGACTAAAACGAAAGCCGTGGCTCTTAGAAGCACCATCGCGCCGCCCCCTGCTAGTCCGGCCTTTAGGCGAATAAAGGCCGCACGAGCTAGGCGAAGCGCCCTCCAAATGTAACCTATGGTGGCGGGTGAGGGGTGAGTTAATTCCATAGAAAAACAACCGCGTAGAAGGCCAACCGAAGAAAGGTGAGTGAGCTACTAACGGGAGAATTCTGACAGGAGCTCGGCCCCGATCCTTACCAATCGCTTCGGCTACAGACGTAGTAACGCGCAAATGACACTCGCTGAGTGTGACTGTATCAGAAGCGCCGGCTACTCGTTTCAGGCACAATCAAAACGACCCTAAGACTTGTTCTGGCGACCAGTAAGGGGATTCGTAGTGCAAGCTCAATTTAAGGAGAATCCAGACCGTGCTGGGCCTCTTCGAGTCGACTCAAAATGACGGACAGAATTCCGGATTAGTCGTCTTAGGATCGTAAACACCTTAGTCGGCAATAGTCTACTTGCTATTGCTTATCGTGTTCTCCACGATCTCCCAAATCCAACGATATGCGCAGCTCTGCTTGAAGTTGTCAATACACACTTCAGCAATTTCAGAATCTCAATGTTGTCCAATGTTGTGATTCCCAGAATGAGTACAAGCAGTTTTATGGTCAGGCAAGACACAAAATGCGATTCGTAACTTCACTTGTTTCCCAAGTAACCGCGTGTGCCTCGTTTCACCCCGAGTCGCACACGGAACCGAACCGAATGCACCGAACATTTCTTGAGTCCGAATCTCGAACCTTCTCGAACGCGCCTCAAGCTTGAACCACAATTTCCCCCGTCGATCTCATTCTCGATGCTTCTCCTTCTCTATTCCTCCTTCCTGCACATTCCTTCTCGATTTCCTTCCCGCTTCTCACGCCGTAGCTTCTATTCTCCACCGTAGGTCGATTTCCACCGTCTTAGATCTAAAATCTCCCACGCACTCCATTCCGCCGTCATTCCGCATCTCGCCGTAGGTTTCGTGGTTCATCGAACCAACCCTAACAAGTCGGAACCTTGGTCCCTTGTACCCGTACGCACAGTATCATGCCCACGTTCCAATTTTCCCGCCGGTTCTCTGTGCATGTTCAACGCCGCCGAGTGCTCTACGACGCGCGATGGCCATTTCTTGGCTTCTTTGCAAGGTCCCGGCGATCCTAACAAACAATTTTATACTCGTCCTTGAAAACGCGGCCCGAACGATGGCAGACAAATAGCTCCCTTGAAACCTACGCGTAAAGAGGCACTGGCTGGCAGGCAGGCAGCCGCACAGAGTAAACAAATGAAACCACCGATTCCGCATCCTCTTGGCATCTGCTCCGCACTAGTCTGCTGTACGTCCCAGGCATTTAGCTGGCCAACGTCCGTCCTGAGGCAACGTCGAGTGACGTGCGATGTCAGCGTCAACTGACCGCGGGCAGGAACAGGCCATCACGATGAAGTAAAAACCCTAAACACAATGCGGGATTTCGTGCTTAGGGCGGCGGGTCCGACAATGATCAAATTCATGCTTGCTGAGGGGTATGCCAACTGTATGAGGTTATTGTTTTTGCCCGCGGGCAGCCGTTGGCCCAGTCAGGTTTCTATGGCTCGACTAATCGCCTGAGATATACCTACCCCGTTCGGTCTGATACTGTAGATTAAGGTAAAGCCTGAGAGCAGGGGAAAATCAGCTGAACCTGGGGAGCAGTGGCATCGAGGTTGTGGTCAGGGCGAATGCGACGTTGCCACGACGACTCGCCGCCACACCATGGGTATTCGATCGACGATCCTAACTGCGATGGGATTGGCTGATTACTTGACGTACCCATCTGGAGTCTCATCCATGATTTCGATTGGTCCGGTGCTGACAGCGTGTAACCTTGATTGGTCCGAAGAGGAACTTCCATAGGCCTGACGACGAGGGCTGCTGACCTAGGGAGCAGCGCCGGCCGGATGTATTATGGCGAATGTCGCCACGGGCAAATTGTGTTTCGACGACACCCCCTACGTTTCGTTTGGGTGATTACTCGAGGTCCCTGTCATGCGTGAGCTCGATTGGTCCGGTGCTGACAGATTGTAACCCTGATTGGTCGGAAGGTGGACTTTTGTTGGTTCGACGACTGTGCCGACTGGTTTGACGACTGTTTACACTTTTTCCCGCCAAGTCCGGTTTTAGTAATCAGCTGTCAGTCGACTGACAACTGTGATGATGCCATCAACCGTAACACTGAAATAAATATATCCCTGTAACTCAAAAAGCAGAAATTGTTCGCAGTCGCCTCAGGTGTAGCAGTGCATACAATCCTGGCCTTCAGGTATTATTTTATGGAAAGGCTCGCACACGTAGTAATAGCTAGTCGTGAAAGGTTTCTTATGGAATCTCTCCTATTCCCCATAACGCGTTTTTTTGCGCCACCCCGCCCGCGCTTGTGGCAAAATTCGACCCCCTAAGCGACACGAATCTGGATCCATGGTTTTGACAGGTGATGATCCCATTGGGCCGTTCTTTGTGCCACGGCCGTTCGCTCACGAGTATTTTGTTTCAAACCCTAGAAAGTCCCCATAAGTAGGAATGTGCATGTGATTGAGTCGACTCGACAGTCGCGTCACACCTGGGCTTGCGCCTCGGCCTTAATGGCTGAGTCACTTCCGAGCCTGGACCACGCGGTTCGTCAACCCCTTCTCAGTCTACTCCAAGGTCAAGGCTCACAGGTTGACGGAATGAAACCTGCTTGAATTCTGAGCCTGGACCACGCGATTCGTCACCCCGTAACCCCTTTTTGACTCAACTCAAAAGTCATTGCTCACATATTGAAGGTAGCAAATCCGCCTGATTTTCGGCCTCAGTTCATGGCTCCCTCCCCGTTTCGCCTTCCCAAGTCGCGTGATCGCGCCGCTGGCGGTTCCTGTTGGCTGCAGCCGCGCTCGGGATTGCGATCCGTGTGCCTGCTAGCAGCCTGCGCGGCGGCGCTGGTTCCGCTGCTTGTCTCATTCTCGGCCTTGAATGCAACGTATCAAGACACTTTGGAGGTGAGGTGAATATTTCTCTGGCGGCTGATACAGCCGCTCGTGCCGCTGCTTATCTATCTGTCTGGCTTGAATACACCGAATCAGAACAGCTCAGAGAATAAGGAGCGAGCGGTGAGATGAGACACATTGGTGCGCGTTTCCGGGAAATAGCCGTTTATATCACGCCACTGAACTGCTACCTGCCTACGGGTCCCAGTGCTCTCTTTCCCTGCCCTCTGCCCCCAATCCCCATCCCTCTCCGCTGTGCCTTGTGTCTGGTGAGCTCACCGCGTGCCTTTGAGGCTATTTGATCAGCTCTTTCACTTCCCCCTCCGTCTTTCCCACTGCTCTCTTTCCTTCCCTGCCCCCTGCCCCCTGCCTCCTGCCCCCTGCCCCATGCCCTCAGCCGCCCATAGCAATGTGTCTGGTGGGGTCGGCGCGGGCCTTTGAGGCAACGGGCCCTTCACTGCTGCGCCACCTGCTGCTGCCCTCCGCGCAACCCTCCTCCCACCCCTCACACCGCTCCTCACACCTCTCCCACCCCCCACACCACCCCTTACACCTCTTCCTGCACGCGCCTCTGGACGAAACCACTGCCAAACTTGGCTTATTTGGAGGAATCAAGGGGGGAGGGTTTGGGGCAGGGTTTGGGGCAGGGGGGCTTGGAGTAGAGGGTGTGACTATAGCGAGTGTGAAGATCTTCCCGAGCAGTGATTTGGACGAGACAGACAACAGGAAAAGGGCGCTCAACTGGGAGTCCTCGCCTCAGGGCTTGCAGGTGAGCAGGAGGATGAGAGACGTGGTGACTCAAAAGTCACCAGGTGGGCAGGAGGATGAGAGACGTGGTGACTCAAAAGTCACCAGGTGAGCAGGAGGATGAGAGACGTGGTGACTCAAAAGTCACCAGGTGAGCAGGAGGATGAGAGACGTGGTGGCTCAAAAGTCACCAGGTGAGCAGGAGGATGAGAGACGTGGTGACTCAAAAGTCACCAGGTGAGCAGGAGGATGAGAGACGTGGTGACTCAAAAGTCACCAGGTGAGCAGGAGGATGAGAGACGTGGTGACTCAAAAGTCACCAGGTGAGCAGGAGGATGAGAGACGTGGTGACTCAAAAGTCACCAGGTGAGCAGGAGGATGAGAGACGTGGTGACTCAAAAGTCACCAGGTGAGCAGGAGGATGAGAGACGTGGTGACTCAAAAGTCACCAGGTGAGCAGGAGGATGAGAGACGTGGTGACTCAAAAGTCACCAGGTGAGCAGGAGGATGAGAGACGTGGTGACTCAAAAGTCACCAGGTGAGCAGGAGGATGAGAGACGTGGTGACTCAAAAGTCACCAGGTGAGCAGGAGGATGAGAGACGTGGTGACTCAAAAGTCACCAGGTGAGCAGGAGGATGAGAGACGTGGTGACTCAAAAGTCACCACGTGAACAGGAGGATGAGAGACGTCATTCTGCTTCTGATTCTTCTTCTGCTGCTGCTTCTGTTTCTGTTTCTATTTCTGCTTCTGCTTCTTGTACTTCTGTTTATGCTTCTGTTACTGTTTCTGTTTCTGCTTCTCCCTTTCGTCGTGCGGGTCTGGTATGGAATTCCCTCCTTTTCAGCAGAGAAGCCTTCTCACAATCGTTCATGTTGAAAATCCAGAAAAAAAAAAAAAAAAAAAAGTAGTTTCTTCTTACTTTTGGGTCCACTCAATAGTTACCTCGTTACAATGGCACACGACAAATCCCAAACATCATTCCTTCTCTTACGCTATTATTGCCTCACCCTCTTTCTCTCTTCCTCTCCGTTCCTTGAATCCCCCTCTTTGGGTTCTCCTTTTTCCTTTCATCTGTCCTTCTATTTCACTCCTTCTTGCCCCCACCCAATTCTCACCATATCCTTCCTTTCTCTGTCCCCTCTCCTCCCCCTACTCTCCCCTTTCCTCTCACTCCTTCACCCCACCCTGCAGGGACTGCTACAGTACTTCCGCCTGGTGGAGGGGTGCTGGGACATGATCCAATCGTTTGAAGCCACGTCAGCACCGCCCCTGCGCTACAGCTGGATCGTGCGAGCCCGCCTCGACTCCCTCTGGACCGCCCCCGCCCCCATCCAACCCCCGCCGCCCGCCCCACCGCCCGCCATTCCCCCTATTACCACTGCTGCAGCAGCAGAAGCAGCGGCAGTAGCAGCAGAAGCAGCGGCAATAGCAGAAGCAGAAGCAGCAGCAGCAGTCTCAGCTGAGGAGGATATGTTTGGTAGCAGTGGGGTGGGTGACGGCAGTGGGGTGGGAGATGGGCTGGCCTATACGATTCCTTACGGGTCGGACTGGTGGGGTTTCAACGACCGGTTTGGGATGGGAGGCAGGCAGGCGAGTGCAGCAGCGTTGAGGCGGCTGAGTGCGCTGGATAAGATGGTGGCTGTTGGGTACAGGTGAGAGGGGGTGGTGATGGTGTGTTTAAGTGTGGCAGTTGAAGGGGATACTGAGTGTTAGAATATGCCATGGTGAGTGCAGCAGCGTTGAGGCGGCTGAGTGCGCTGGATAAGATGGTGGCTGTTGGATACAGGTGAGAGGGTGCATGCTGTGGCGTGAACGGGTGTATAGTTGGTGGTGTATAGATGGTGGTGGTGGTTCAGGCGATACTGTGTGTGGTGGACACTCAGCAGCAGCATTGAGGCGGCTGAGTGCGTTGGATAAGATGGTGGCTGTTGGATAAGATGGTGGCTGTTGGATAAGATGGTGGCTGTTGGATAAGATGGTGGCTGTTGGATACAGGTGAGAGGGGACAGTGATAGTGGCGTTGGTGGTGTGCATGCATGGTGGGTTGTGGTTGTGGCCACGTGTGAGGCGAGGCGGCTGGGTGATTGTCGAGAAGTCACTTTTGAGTCGACTCAAAAGTCACCTGGGTGATTGTCGAGAAGTCACTTTTGAGTCGACTCAAAAGTCACCTGGGTGATTGTTGAGAAGTCACTTTTGAGTCGACTCAAAAGTCACCTGGGTGATTGTCGACAAGTCACTTTTGAGTCGACTCAAAAGTCACCTGGGTGATTGTTGAGAAGTCACTTTTGAGTCGACTCAAAAGTCACCTGGGTGATTGTCGAGAAGTCACTTTTGAGTCGACTCAAAAGTCACCTGGGTGATTGTTGAGAAGTCACTTTTGAGTCGACTCAAAAGTCACCTGGGTGATTGTTGAGAAGTCACTTTTGAGTCGACTCAAAAGTCACCTGGGTGATTGTTGAGAAGTCACTTTTGAGTCGACTCAAAAGTCACCTGGGTGATTGTCGAGAAGTCACTTTTGAGTCAACTCAAAAGTCACCTGGGTGATTGTTGAGAAGTCACTTTTGAGTCGACTCAAAAGTCACCTGGGTGATTGTCGAGAAGTCACTTTTGAGTCGACTCAAAAGTCACCTGGGTGATTGTCGAGACGTCACTTTTGAGTCGACTCAAAAGTCACCTGGGTGATTGTCGAGAAGTCACTTTTGAGTCGACTCAAAAGTCACCTGGGTGATTGTCGAGAAGTCACTTTTGAGTCGACTCAAAAGTCACCTGGGTGATTGTCGAGACGTCACTTTTGAGTCGACTCAAAAGTCACCTGGGTGATTGTCGAGAAGTCACTTTTGAGTCGACTCAAAAGTCACCTGGGTGATTGTTGAGAAGTCACTTTTGAGTCGACTCAAAAGTCACCTGGGTGATTGTTGAGACGTCACTTTTGAGTCGACTCAAAAGTCACCTGGGTGATTGTCGAGAAGTCACTTTTGAGTCGACTCAAAAGTCACCTGGGTGATTGTCGAGACGTCACTTTTGAGTCGACTCAAAAGTCACCTGGGTGATTGTCGAGAAGTCACTTTTGAGTCGACTCAAAAGTCACCTGGGTGATTGTTGAGAAGTCACTTTTGAGTCGACTCAAAAGTCACCTGGGTGATTGTCGAGAAGTCACTTTTGAGTCGACTCAAAAGTCACCTGGGTGATTGTCGAGACGTCACTTTTGAGTCGACTCAAAAGTCACCTGGGTGATTGTTGAGAAGTCACTTTTGAGTCGACTCAAAAGTCACCTGGGTGATTGTCGAGAAGTCACTTTTGAGTCGACTCAAAAGTCACCTGGTTGATTGTTGAGACGTCACTTTTGAGTCGACTCAAAAGTCACCTGGGTGATTGTTGAGAAGTCACTTTTGAGTCGACTCAAAAGTCACCTGGTTGATTGTTGAGACGTCACTTTTGAGTCGACTCAAAAGTCACCTGGGTGATTGTTGAGAAGTCACTTTTGAGTCGACTCAAAAGTCACCTGGGTGATTGTTGAGAAGTCACTTTTGAGTCGACTCAAAAGTCACCTGGGTGATTGTTGAGACGTCACTTTTGAGTCGACTCAAAAGTCACCTGGGTGATTGTCGAGAAGTCACTTTTGAGTCGACTCAAAAGTCACCTGGGTGATTGTCGAGACGTCACTTTTGAGTCGACTCAAAAGTCACCTGGGTGATTGTTGAGAAGTCACTTTTGAGTCGACTCAAAAGTCACCTGGGTGATTGTCGAGAAGTCACTTTTGAGTCGACTCAAAAGTCACCTGGGTGATTGTTGAGAAGTCACTTTTGAGTCGACTCAAAAGTCACCTGGGTGATTGTCGAGAAGTCACTTTTGAGTCGACTCAAAAGTCACCTGGGTGATTGTTGAGAAGTCACTTTTGAGTCGACTCAAAAGTCACCTGGGTGATTGTTGAGAAGTCACTTTTGAGTCGACTCAAAAGTCACCTGGGTGATTGTTGAGAAGTCACTTTTGAGTCGACTCAAAAGTCACCTGGGTGATTGTCGAGAAGTCACTTTTGAGTCGACTCAAAAGTCACCTGGGTGATTGTTGAGAAGTCACTTTTGAGTCGACTCAAAAGTCACCTGGGTGATTGTCGAGAAGTCACTTTTGAGTCGACTCAAAAGTCACCTGGGTGATTGTCGAGACGTCACTTTTGAGTCGACTCAAAAGTCACCTGGGTGATTGTCGAGAAGTCACTTTTGAGTCGACTCAAAAGTCACCTGGGTGATTGTCGAGAAGTCACTTTTGAGTCGACTCAAAAGTCACCTGGGTGATTGTCGAGAAGTCACTTTTGAGTCGACTCAAAAGTCACCTGGGTGATTGTCGAGAAGTCACTTTTGAGTCGACTCAAAAGTCACCTGGGTGATTGTCGAGACGTCACTTTTGAGTCGACTCAAAAGTCACCTGGGTGATTGTTGAGAAGTCACTTTTGAGTCGACTCAAAAGTCACCTGGGTGATTGTCGAGAAGTCACTTTTGAGTCGACTCAAAAGTCACCTGGTTGATTGTTGAGACGTCACTTTTGAGTCGACTCAAAAGTCACCTGGGTGATTGTTGAGAAGTCACTTTTGAGTCGACTCAAAAGTCACCTGGTTGATTGTTGAGACGTCACTTTTGAGTCGACTCAAAAGTCACCTGGGTGATTGTTGAGAAGTCACTTTTGAGTCGACTCAAAAGTCACCTGGGTGATTGTCGAGAAGTCACTTTTGAGTCGACTCAAAAGTCACCTGGGTGATTGTTGAGACGTCACTTTTGAGTCGACTCAAAAGTCACCTGGGTGATTGTCGAGAAGTCACTTTTGAGTCGACTCAAAAGTCACCTGGGTGATTGTCGAGACGTCACTTTTGAGTCGACTCAAAAGTCACCTGGGTGATTGTTGAGAAGTCACTTTTGAGTCGACTCAAAAGTCACCTGGGTGATTGTCGAGAAGTCACTTTTGAGTCGACTCAAAAGTCACCTGGGTGATTGTTGAGAAGTCACTTTTGAGTCGACTCAAAAGTCACCTGGGTGATTGTCGACAAGTCACTTTTGAGTCGACTCAAAAGTCACCTGGGTGATTGTTGAGAAGTCACTTTTGAGTCGACTCAAAAGTCACCTGGGTGATTGTCGAGAAGTCACTTTTGAGTCGACTCAAAAGTCACCTGGGTGATTGTTGAGAAGTCACTTTTGAGTCGACTCAAAAGTCACCTGGGTGATTGTTGAGAAGTCACTTTTGAGTCGACTCAAAAGTCACCTGGGTGATTGTTGAGAAGTCACTTTTGAGTCGACTCAAAAGTCACCTGGGTGATTGTCGAGAAGTCACTTTTGAGTCAACTCAAAAGTCACCTGGGTGATTGTTGAGAAGTCACTTTTGAGTCGACTCAAAAGTCACCTGGGTGATTGTCGAGAAGTCACTTTTGAGTCGACTCAAAAGTCACCTGGGTGATTGTCGAGACGTCACTTTTGAGTCGACTCAAAAGTCACCTGGGTGATTGTCGAGAAGTCACTTTTGAGTCGACTCAAAAGTCACCTGGGTGATTGTCGAGAAGTCACTTTTGAGTCGACTCAAAAGTCACCTGGGTGATTGTCGAGACGTCACTTTTGAGTCGACTCAAAAGTCACCTGGGTGATTGTCGAGAAGTCACTTTTGAGTCGACTCAAAAGTCACCTGGGTGATTGTTGAGAAGTCACTTTTGAGTCGACTCAAAAGTCACCTGGGTGATTGTTGAGACGTCACTTTTGAGTCGACTCAAAAGTCACCTGGGTGATTGTCGAGAAGTCACTTTTGAGTCGACTCAAAAGTCACCTGGGTGATTGTCGAGACGTCACTTTTGAGTCGACTCAAAAGTCACCTGGGTGATTGTCGAGAAGTCACTTTTGAGTCGACTCAAAAGTCACCTGGGTGATTGTTGAGAAGTCACTTTTGAGTCGACTCAAAAGTCACCTGGGTGATTGTCGAGAAGTCACTTTTGAGTCGACTCAAAAGTCACCTGGGTGATTGTCGAGACGTCACTTTTGAGTCGACTCAAAAGTCACCTGGGTGATTGTTGAGAAGTCACTTTTGAGTCGACTCAAAAGTCACCTGGGTGATTGTCGAGAAGTCACTTTTGAGTCGACTCAAAAGTCACCTGGGTGATTGTTGAGAAGTCACTTTTGAGTCGACTCAAAAGTCACCTGGGTGATTGTCAAGAAGTCACTTTTGAGTCGACTCAAAAGTCACCTGGGTGATTGTCGAGACGTCACTTTTGAGTCGACTCAAAAGTCACCTGGGTGATTGTCGAGAAGTCACTTTTGAGTCGACTCAAAAGTCACCTGGGTGATTGTTGAGAAGTCACTTTTGAGTCGACTCAAAAGTCACCTGGGTGATTGTCGAGAAGTCACTTTTGAGTCGACTCAAAAGTCACCTGGGTGATTGTCGAGACGTCACTTTTGAGTCGACTCAAAAGTCACCTGGGTGATTGTTGAGAAGTCACTTTTGAGTCGACTCAAAAGTCACCTGGGTGATTGTCGAGAAGTCACTTTTGAGTCGACTCAAAAGTCACCTGGTTGATTGTTGAGACGTCACTTTTGAGTCGACTCAAAAGTCACCTGGGTGATTGTTGAGAAGTCACTTTTGAGTCGACTCAAAAGTCACCTGGGTGATTGTCGAGAAGTCACTTTTGAGTCGACTCAAAAGTCACCTGGGTGATTGTCGAGAAGTCACTTTTGAGTCGACTCAAAAGTCACCTGGGTGATTGTCGAGAAGTCACTTTTGAGTCGACTCAAAAGTCACCTGGGTGATTGTCGAGAAGTCACTTTTGAGTCGACTCAAAAGTCACCTGGGTGATTGTCGAGACGTCACTTTTGAGTCGACTCAAAAGTCACCTGGGTGATTGTTGAGAAGTCACTTTTGAGTCGACTCAAAAGTCACCTGGGTGATTGTCGAGAAGTCACTTTTGAGTCGACTCAAAAGTCACCTGGTTGATTGTTGAGACGTCACTTTTGAGTCGACTCAAAAGTCACCTGGGTGATTGTTGAGAAGTCACTTTTGAGTCGACTCAAAAGTCACCTGGTTGATTGTTGAGACGTCACTTTTGAGTCGACTCAAAAGTCACCTGGGTGATTGTTGAGAAGTCACTTTTGAGTCGACTCAAAAGTCACCTGGGTGATTGTCGAGAAGTCACTTTTGAGTCGACTCAAAAGTCACCTGGGTGATTGTTGAGACGTCACTTTTGAGTCGACTCAAAAGTCACCTGGGTGATTGTCGAGAAGTCACTTTTGAGTCGACTCAAAAGTCACCTGGGTGATTGTCGAGACGTCACTTTTGAGTCGACTCAAAAGTCACCTGGGTGATTGTTGAGAAGTCACTTTTGAGTCGACTCAAAAGTCACCTGGGTGATTGTCGAGAAGTCACTTTTGAGTCGACTCAAAAGTCACCTGGGTGATTGTTGAGAAGTCACTTTTGAGTCGACTCAAAAGTCACCTGGGTGATTGTCGAGAAGTCACTTTTGAGTCGACTCAAAAGTCACCTGGGTGATTGTTGAGAAGTCACTTTTGAGTCGACTCAAAAGTCACCTGGGTGATTGTTGAGAAGTCACTTTTGAGTCGACTCAAAAGTCACCTGGGTGATTGTTGAGAAGTCACTTTTGAGTCGACTCAGAAGTCACCTGGGTGATTGTCGAGAAGTCACTTTTGAGTCGACTCAAAAGTCACCTGGGTGATTGTTGAGAAGTCACTTTTGAGTCGACTCAAAAGTCACCTGGGTGATTGTCGAGAAGTCACTTTTGAGTCGACTCAAAAGTCACCTGGGTGATTGTCGAGACGTCACTTTTGAGTCGACTCAAAAGTCACCTGGGTGATTGTCGAGAAGTCACTTTTGAGTCGACTCAAAAGTCACCTGGGTGATTGTTGAGAAGTCACTTTTGAGTCGACTCAAAAGTCACCTGGGTGATTGTCGAGAAGTCACTTTTGAGTCGACTCAAAAGTCACCTGGGTGATTGTTGAGAAGTCACTTTTGAGTCGACTCAAAAGTCACCTGGGTGATTGTTGAGAAGTCACTTTTGAGTCGACTCAAAAGTCACCTGGGTGATTGCTGAGAAGTCACTTTTGAGTCGACTCAAAAGTCACCTGGGTGATTGTCGAGAAGTCACTTTTGAGTCGACTCAAAAGTCACCTGGGTGATTGTTGAGAAGTCACTTTTGAGTCGACTCAAAAGTCACCTGGGTGATTGTCGAGAAGTCACTTTTGAGTCGACTCAAAAGTCACCTGGGTGATTGTCGAGACGTCACTTTTGAGTCGACTCAAAAGTCACCTGGGTGATTGTCGAGAAGTCACTTTTGAGTCGACTCAAAAGTCACCTGGGTGATTGTTGAGAAGTCACTTTTGAGTCGACTCAAAAGTCACCTGGGTGATTGTCGAGAAGTCACTTTTGAGTCGACTCAAAAGTCACCTGGGTGATTGTCGAGACGTCACTTTTGAGTCGACTCAAAAGTCACCTGGGTGATTGTTGAGAAGTCACTTTTGAGTCGACTCAAAAGTCACCTGGGTGATTGTCGAGAAGTCACTTTTGAGTCGACTCAAAAGTCACCTGGTTGATTGTTGAGACGTCACTTTTGAGTCGACTCAAAAGTCACCTGGGTGATTGTTGAGAAGTCACTTTTGAGTCGACTCAAAAGTCACCTGGTTGATTGTTGAGACGTCACTTTTGAGTCGACTCAAAAGTCACCTGGGTGATTGTTGAGACGTCACTTTTGAGTCGACTCAAAAGTCACCTGGGTGATTGTCGAGAAGTCACTTTTGAGTCGACTCAAAAGTCACCTGGGTGATTGTTGAGACGTCACTTTTGAGTCGACTCAAAAGTCACCTGGGTGATTGTCGAGAAGTCACTTTTGAGTCGACTCAAAAGTCACCTGGGTGATTGTCGAGACGTCACTTTTGAGTCGACTCAAAAGTCACCTGGGTGATTGTTGAGAAGTCACTTTTGAGTCGACTCAAAAGTCACCTGGGTGATTGTCGAGAAGTCACTTTTGAGTCGACTCAAAAGTCACCTGGGTGATTGTTGAGAAGTCACTTTTGAGTCGACTCAAAAGTCACCTGGGTGATTGTCGAGAAGTCACTTTTGAGTCGACTCAAAAGTCACCTGGGTGATTGTTGAGAAGTCACTTTTGAGTCGACTCAAAAGTCACCTGGGTGATTGTTGAGAAGTCACTTTTGAGTCGACTCAAAAGTCACCTGGGTGATTGTTGAGAAGTCACTTTTGAGTCGACTCAAAAGTCACCTGGGTGATTGTCGAGAAGTCACTTTTGAGTCGACTCAAAAGTCACCTGGGTGATTGTTGAGAAGTCACTTTTGAGTCGACTCAAAAGTCACCTGGGTGATTGTCGAGAAGTCACTTTTGAGTCGACTCAAAAGTCACCTGGGTGATTGTCGAGACGTCACTTTTGAGTCGACTCAAAAGTCACCTGGGTGATTGTCGAGAAGTCACTTTTGAGTCGACTCAAAAGTCCCCTGGGTGATTGTCGAGAAGTCACTTTTGAGTCGACTCAAAAGTCACCTGGGTGATTGTCGAGAAGTCACTTTTGAGTCGACTCAAAAGTCACCTGGGTGATTGTCGAGACGTCACTTTTGAGTCGACTCAAAAGTCACCTGGGTGATTGTTGAGAAGTCACTTTTGAGTCGACTCAAAAGTCACCTGGGTGATTGTTGAGAAGTCACTTTTGAGTCGACTCAAAAGTCACCTGGGTGATTGTTGAGAAGTCACTTTTGAGTCGACTCAAAAGTCACCTGGGTGATTGTCGAGAAGTCACTTTTGAGTCGACTCAAAAGTCACCTGGTTGATTATTGAGACGTCACTTTTGAGTCGACTCAAAAGTCACCTGGGTGATTGTTGAGAAGTCACTTTTGAGTCGACTCAAAAGTCACATGGGTGATTGTCGAGAAGTCACTTTTGAGTCGACTCAAAAGTCACCTGGGTGATTGTTGAGACGTCACTTTTGAGTCGACTCAAAAGTCACCTGGGTGATTGTCGAGAAGTCACTTTTGAGTCGACTCAAAAGTCACCTGGGTGATTGTCGAGACGTCACTTTTGAGTCGACTCAAAAGTCACCTGGGTGATTGTCGAGAAGTCACTTTTGAGTCGACTCAAAAGTCACCTGGGTGATTGTCGAGACGTCGCTTTTGAGTCGACTCAAAAGTCACCTGGGTGATTGTGGAGAAGTCACTTTTGAGTCGACTCAAAAGTCACCTGGGTGATTGTCGAGAAGTCACTTTTGAGTCGACTCAAAAGTCACCTGGGTGATTGTTGAGACGTCACTTTTGAGTCGACTCAAAAGTCACCTGGGTGATTGTCGAGAAGTCACTTTTGAGTCGACTCAAAAGTCACCTGGGTGATTGTCGAGACGTCACTCTTGAGTCGACTCAAAAGTCACCTGGGTGATTGTCGAGAAGTCACTTTTGAGTCGACTCAAAAGTCACCTAGGTGATTGTGGAGAAGTCACTTTTGAGTCGACTCAAAATTCACCTGGGTGATTGTCGAGAAGTCACTTTTGGGTCGACTCAAAAGTCACCTGGGTGATTGTCGAGAAGTCACTTTTGAGTCGACTCAAAAGTCACCTGGGTGATTGTCGAGAAGTCACTTTTGAGTCGACTCAAAAGTCACCTGGGTGATTGTTGAGAAGTCACTTTTGAGTCGACTCAAAAGTCACCTGGGTGATTGTCGAGAAGTCACTTTTGAGTCGACTCAAAAGTCACCTGGGTGATTGTCGAGAAGTCACTTTTGAGTCGACTCAAAAGTCACCTGGGTGATTGTTGAGAAGTCACTTTTGAGTCGACTCAAAAGTCACCTGGGTGATTGTCGAGAAGTCACTTTTGAGTCGACTCAAAAGTCACCTGGGTGATTGTCGAGACGTCACTTTTGAGTCGACTCAAAAGTCACCTGGGTGATTGTTGAGAAGTCACTTTTGAGTCGACTCAAAAGTCACCTGGGTGATTGTTGAGAAGTCACTTTTGAGTCGACTCAAGAGTCACCTGGGTGATTGTCGAGAAGTCACTTTTGAGTCGACTCAAAAGTCACCTGGGTGATTGTTGAGACGTCACTTTTGAGTCGACTCAAAAGTCACCTGGGTGATTGTTGAGAAGTCACTTTTGAGTCGACTCAAAAGTCACCTGGGTGATTGTTGAGAAGTCACTTTTGAGTCGACTCAAAAGTCACCTGGGTGATTGTCGAGAAGTCACTTTTGAGTCGACTCAAAAGTCACCTGGGTGATTGTTGAGACGTCACTTTTGAGTCGACTCAAAAGTCACCTGGGTGATTGTCGAGAAGTCACTTTTGAGTCGACTCAAAAGTCACCTGGGTGATTGTCGAGACGTCACTTTTGAGTCGACTCAAAAGTCACCTGGGTGATTGTCGAGAAGTCACTTTTGAGTCGACTCAAAAGTCACCTGGGTGATTGTCGAGACGTCGCTTTTGAGTCGACTCAAAAGTCACCTGGGTGATTGTGGAGAAGTCACTTTTGAGTCGACTCAAAATTCACCTGGGTGATTGTCGAGAAGTCCCTTTTGGGTCGACTCAAAAGTCACCTGGGTGATTGTCGAGAAGTCACTTTTGAGTCGACTCAAAAGTCACCTGGGTGATTGTCGAGACGTCGCTTTTGAGTTGACTCAAAAGTCACCTGGGTGATTGTTGAGAAGTCACTTTTGAGTCGACTCAAAATTCACCTGGGTGATTGTTGAGAAGTCACTTTTGAGTCGACTCAAAAGTCACCTGGGTGATTGTCGAGAAGTCACTTTTGAGTCGACTCAAAAGTCACCTGGGTGATTGTTGAGACGTCACTTTTGAGTCGACTCAAAAGTCACCTGGGTGATTGTTGAGAAGTCACTTTTGAGTCGACTCAAAAGTCACCTGGGTGATTGTTGAGAAGTCACTTTTGAGTCGACTCAAAAGTCACCTGGGTGATTGTCGAGAAGTCACTTTTGAGTCGACTCAAAAGTCACCTGGGTGATTGTTGAGACGTCACTTTTGAGTCGACTCAAAAGTCACCTGGGTGATTGTCGAGAAGTCACTTTTGAGTCGACTCAAAAGTCACCTGGGTGATTGTCGAGACGTCGCTTTTGAGTCGACTCAAAAGTCACCTGGGTGATTGTCGAGAAGTCACTTTTGAGTCGACTCAAAAGTCACCTGGGTGATTGTCGAGACGTCGCTTTTGAGTCGACTCAAAAGTCACCTGGGTGATTGTGGAGAAGTCACTTTTGAGTCGACTCAAAATTCACCTGGGTGATTGTCGAGAAGTCACTTTTGGGTCGACTCAAAAGTCACCTGGGTGATTGTCGAGAAGTCACTTTTGAGTCGACTCAAAAGTCACCTGGGTGATTGTCGAGACGTCGCTTTTGAGTCAACTCAAAAGTCACCTGGGTGATTGTTGAGAAGTCACTTTTGAGTCGACTCAAAAGTCACCTGGGTGATTGTTGAGACGTAACTTTTGAGTCGACTCAAAAGTCACCTGGGTGATTGTTGAGACGTCACTTTTGAATCGACTCAAAAGTCACCTGGGTGATTGTTGAGAAGTCACTTTTGAGTCGACTCAAAAGTCACCTGGGTGATTGTCGAGAAGTCACTTTTGAGTCGACTCAAAAGTCACCTGGGTGATTGTTGAGACGTCACTTTTGAGTCGACTCAAAATTCACCTGGGTGATTGTCGAGAATTCACTTTTGAGTCGACTCAAAAGTCACCTGGGTGATTGTCGAGACGTCACTCTTGAGTCGACTCAAAAGTCACCTGGGTGATTGTCGAGAAGTCACTTTTGGGTCGACTCAAAAGTCACCTGGGTGATTGTGGAGAAGTCACTTTTGAGTCGACTCAAAATTCACCTGGGTGATTGTCGAGAAGTCACTTTTGGGTCGACTCAAAAGTCACCTGGGTGATTGTTGAGAAGTCATTTTTGAGTCGACTCAAAAGTCACCTGGGTGATTGTCGAGAAGTCACTTTTGAGTCGACTCAAAAGTCACCTGGGTGATTGCCGAGACGTCGCTTTTGAGTCGACTCAAAAGTCACCTGGGTGATTGTGGAGAAGTCACTTTTGAGTCGACTCAAAATTCACCTGGGTGATTGTCGAGAAGTCACTTTTGGGTCGACTCAAAAGTCACCTGGGTGATTGTCGAGAAGTCACTTTTGAGTCGACTCAAAAGTCACCTGGGTGATTGTCGAGACGTCGCTTTTGAGTTGACTCAAAAGTCACCTGGGTGATTGTTGAGAAGTCACTTTTGAGTCGACTCAAAATTCACCTGGGTGATTGTTGAGACGTAACTTTTGAGTCGACTCAAAAGTCACCTGGGTGATTGTTGAGACGTCACTTTTGAGTCGACTCAAAAGTCACCTGGGTGATTGTTGAGAAGTCACTTTTGAGTCGACTCAAAAGTCACCTGGGTGATTGTCGAGAAGTCACTTTTGAGTCGACTCAAAAGTCACCTGGGTGATTGTTGAGAAGTCACTTTTGAGTCGACTCAAAAGTCACCTGGGTGATTGTCGAGAAGTCACTTTTGAGTCGACTCAAAAGTCACCTGGGTGATTGTCGAGACGTCTCAGAAAAGGCTGCTAGGTGGGTACAAACAAACTCGAGCTCGAGTCTAATCAGAACTAAAAGTGACCGCTGGGTGGGTGGGTAGGTACGAAACAAACAGATGCATTCTCGGACCTTTTTCAATGATGCCAGTGCTCGACATGCACACCCACGATTCTCTCTCACTTTCTGAGCCGCCAAACAAAAAAAAAAAAATAAGGCGACCTAAGAAACGAGATCGTGGCTCCTGGGTGATCTTTCGGCCTTCCCCTCCCTGTCCCCTTCCCTGCTCCTTTTACCCTTCCCCTCCCCCTCCCCCTCCCCCTCCACCCAGCCAGCTCAACTCAGAGGTGGTATTCAAGGCACAGATGGACATGGGGGGAGTGAGAGCGCAGCGTCAGAACCTCTCCTTTCCTTCCTCTCCACTTCCCCATTTTCCTCTTGGCCCCTTGCCCCCAGCCTGCTCAACTCAGAGATGGCATTCAAAGCCCAGATGGACATGGGGAGAGTGAGAGGAGAGCGCCAGAACCTGTGTATGTTTTTCGAGAATTCTCAAAAAACATGGGGGGAGTGAGAGGAGAGCGCCTTTTGAGAATTCTCAAAAGTCACTCCAAGAGAGCACCAAAACCTCTCCTTCTGCATCCTCACTCGTCCGTCGCCACTCATTTCTACTCCTTTATTTTTCTGCCCCTTACCCCTCCTCCTTTACGGCCCCATTCCCCCTCCCCCTTGCCCCAGCCAGCTCAATCCAGAGATGGCGTTTAAATTAAAGTCCAGATGGACATGGGGGAAGTGGGGATGCAGCGCCAGAACCTCTCTTCGCCAGAACCTCTCTTCGCCAGAACCTCTCTTCGCCAGAACCTCTCTTCGCCAGAACCACCTTCCCCTTTCCTCTTCTCTAACCCTTTCCCCGCCTCCTTCCCATACCATGCCCCCACCTCCATCCCCTATTATGCCCGAGCCTCCATCCCCTACTATGCCCCCTCCTCCCTCCCTCTCCCCTTAGCCAGCTCAACTCAGAGATGGCGTTTAAAGCCCAGATAGACATGAGGGGGTGGAGAGTGCAGCGCCAGAACCTCACCTTCTCTTTCCTTTTCCCCATCCCCTCAGCCTTCTCCTCCCCTTCCCTGCCCCGTTCCCTCTGCCCCTTTCCCAGCCAGCTCAACTCAAAGACGGCATTAAAGCCCAGGTGAACGTGAAAGGTGTGAGAGTGCAGCGCCAGAATCATTCCTTCTGCATCCTTGTCTCCTCCGCCATTCCTGACCCCTCTTCCCCCCAACTTCCTACCCCTCCGCCCAGCCAGCGCAACTCAGAGATGGCAATCAAGGCACAGATGGACATGAGGGGCGTGACAGTGTATGTATCGCCAGAAACCCCTTGTTTTTTGCCCTTCCCCTTCTTTGCTGTCCTCTCCTCCCGCCCCCTTTCCCAGCCAGCTCAACTCAGAGATGGCAATCAAGGCACAGATGGACACGAGGGGCGTGACAGTGTATGTATCGCCAGAACCACTCCTTCTGCATCCCCGTCCCCTTCCCCTACTCCTCTTCTTCCCTGCCCCATTCGCTCTTCTCCTCTCCCCTTTACCCCAGCCAGCTCAACTCAGAGATGGCATTTAAAGCCCAGATGGACATGGGGGGAGTGAGAGTGGAGCGTCAGAACCTCTCCTTCTGTATCCTCACTCGCCGAATGTACCCCTTAGAGGACGACTCGTGTCCCGTTAAGATCCTCAGCGCTACTGCCAAGGTGCCTCTGAATGGGGCCAAGTGCCGTCTGTGCACGCCCTGCAAGGCCGGGGAGGAGGTGAGTGGAAAGGCAGGGGAGGAGGTGAGTGAGGAGGGGAAGGGGGAAGAGGGGATCGGGGTGGGATCAGGATCGGGGATATGCTTTCAGCCTCTTTTCCCCACCCACTCTCTTACCCTGCCAACCTCCATCCTCCCAACCCAACCGACTCCCCACCTTGCATGCTGAGAAGGCTCTAGCTGCCATCCCAAGCACGGCCCCCAACTGGCCGGGCCCGTTCACTGAGGGTATAGACATCTGCTTTTAGCTTCTTTCCCCCACCACTCTCCACCCGCGCTATCTCCACCCCCCCAACCTCAACCCCCAACCTCAACCCCCAACCTCAACCCCCAACCTCAACCCCCAACCTCCACCCGCCAACCTCCACCCGCCAACCTCCACCCCCAACCTCCACCCGCCAACCTCCAATTCCCACACCTGCCAGGCTGAACAGGCACTATCTGCCATTCCCGACACAGCTCCCAACTGGCCTGGCCCGTTCACTCAGGGGATTGACATGAGCTCCCTTCACCAACCACTCTCCACCCTTGTAACGTCCATCCACCCAGACTCTGATTCCACTTTGCAGGCCGAAGACGCGCTAGCTGCCATCCCCGACACGGCCCCCAACTGGCCGGGGCAGTTCACACAGGGGATAGACATGTGCCGTCATCTTCCTCACCCACTTCCCAACCCCCCCAAACCTCCAAACTCCACACCTGCCAGGCTGAGCAGGCGCTAGCTGCCATCCCTGACACGGCTCCCAACTGGCCAGGGCCGTTCACTCAGGGGATAGAAATGTGCTCCATCCACCAACCGTGGGAGGACATGTGGCAGCAGCAGTACGACGCTGTCATGGGCGCTGAGCTGGCACGCCAACGCCAAGCTGTCGTCCGCATGGCTGCTGACGTGGCGCTCTGCGTGCGATCTTTCGAGCAGGTACGAGGGGAGGGTAATCTGCTAGATGCCTCACTGTTATACTAAATTCCTTTTCTGGTATCTTTTCCCCCCCGTAAACGAACCAGAGGGTACTGAAACGGCTGAAACAGCTGGAATGGCTTGTTTCTCTGTGATGTACCTTCTGGCTTGTCCCCGTTGTCTCTCTGTGTGAGGGGCATTGGTTGCATCACATGCCCCCCTTCCCCCCCTTCCCCTTCCCCCCCTTCCCCTTCCCCCCCTTCCCCTTCCCCCCCTTCCCCTTCCCCCCCTTCCCCTTCCCCCCCTTCCCCTTCCCCCCCTTCCCCTTCCCCCCCTTCCCCTTCCCCTTCCCCCCCTTCCCCTTCCCCTTCCCCTTCCCCTTCCCCTTCCCCTTCCCCTTCCCCTTCCCCTTCCCCTTCCCCTTCCCCTTCCCCTTCCCTTCCCCTTCCCCTTCCCCTTCCCCTTCCCCTTCCCCTTCCCCTTCCCCTTCCCCTTCCCCTTCCCCTTCCCCTTCCCCTTCCCCTTCCCCTTCCCCTCCCCTCCCCTCCCCTCCCCTTCCCCTTCCCCTTCCCCTTCCCCTTCCCCTTCCCCTTCCCCTTCCCCTTCCCCTTCCCCTTCCCCTTCCCCTTCCCCTTCCCCTTCCCCTTCCCCTTCCCCTTCCCCTTCCCCTTCCCCTTCCCCTTCCCCTTCCCCTTCCCCTTCCCTCCCCTCCCCCTCCCCCTCCCCTTCCCCTTCCCCTTCCCCTTCCCCTTCCCCTTCCCCTTCCCCTTCCCCTTCCCCTTCCCCTTCCCCTTCCCCTTCCCCTTCCCCTTCCCCTTCCCCTTCCCCTTCCCCTTCCCCTTCCCCTTCCCCTTCCCCTTCCCCTTCCCCTTCCCCTTCCCCTTCCCCTTCCCCTTCCCCTCCCCCTCCCCCTCCCCCTCCCCTTCCCCTTCCCCTTCCCCTTCCCCTTCCCCTTCCCCTTCCCCTTCCCCTTCCCCTTCCCCTCCCCCTCCCCCTCCCCCTCCCCCTCCCCCTCCCCCTCCCCCTCCCCCTCCCCCTCCCCCTCCCCCTCCCCTTCCCCCGTTTCCCCCCCCAGCTCCGCGCCCTCTCCACTGTGTGGTCCACGCCCTCCCCCGTGCCACTGTGTGTAAGAGGCTTTAATTTGATCGCTCGGCATTCCCCACCTACCGCACCCCTGCCAATTTTTCCCACACCCCCCTCCCCCTCCCCCTCCCCCTCCCTCTCCCCATTTCCCCCCCCCCCCCCAGCTCCGCGCCCTCCCCCTCGCCTCTGTGCATAAAGGCATTTTGATTGCTGAACATCCCCACCCCCCCCCCTCCCCCTCCCCTCTTCCCCTCCCCTCAGCTCCGCGCCCTCTCCTCTGTGTGGTCCGCTCCCTCCCCCTTGGCGCTCTGTGCGTGAGGTGCTTTTTGATTGCGCACACTTTCCCCTTCCCTTCCCCTCCCTTCACCCCGTTGTTCCCCCCAGCTCCGCGCCCTCTCCTCTGTGTGGTCCGCCCCCTCCCCCTTGGCGCTCTGTGTGCGGGGGCAGCTGGGGGAGACGAAGCTTCTGGGAACCAATCCACGACAGTTTGCCACGTTCACGCGCCTGCTCTCTTCTACCAGGTGTGCTGGCTCAGGTGTTTTTTCAGGTGGGTTTGTCAGGTGTTGTTTCAGGTGGGTGGGTGGCTCAGGAGTTTTTTCAGGTGTGCTGGTGTAGGTTCTTGTTTGCGGCAGGTGGTTCAGGTGGGGCCCAGACATCGGAGAGATCCCAACAGTCACGTGTGTGTGCCCTTGCACCGACTTTTGTTTGTTGTCCAACAGTCGTCTTACTCCCGGCGCTTTCTACATTGAAAGCATTCTCCTGAGGTTCAGGCACTCGTGTGTTGTGCGCCTTAAAAGTATGTCATATGCTGTAATACATGTGTGATGTATCCCTTGTGGCCATTGAGCAGCAGTGTTGTGGTCTTCGTCTCCTCTCGCCCGGAATGGGATGCAGTTGCTAACACCAGTGCTACGGTGAATGGTATCTGAAACGTTTTCTGAAACACCCTGCTCGCATCTCCTTTTTCACATGTATCCCGCTTGATTTTCTGGCAGTGTTGTGGTCTCCATCTCCTCTCGCCCGGTTTCGGACGCGGTTACCAACGCCAATGTCACAATGACCGCAAGCGGTAGGGAAGGGGCGAGCAGCACACCAATGCACGCACATCGGAACTCTGGCGACAGTGAAACGAGCAGCAGAAGCAGCAGCAACACCAACAAAAGAAGTACTAACAGCAGTAGCAGCAGCAGCAGCAGCGCCAGTGGAACGAGCAGCAGTATCAGCACCAGACGAAAAATCATAGGCAGTAACAGGAACAGCAGCAGCAGCAGCAGCAGCAGAAGTAGAAAAAGTAGCAGCACAACCAGCAGGAGTGGTAGCAGCAGTAGCAGGAGTGACAGGGAGAGCAGTAGTGGCAAGTGGTGGGTAAGCAGCAAGAGGAGCAGAGATAGGAGGAACAAGGGCAGGAGGAGGAGAAGCAGTGGCGGGAGGAGCGACTCAAACTACAGACTGAGAAGGAGAGAGAGAGAGCGAGAAAGAGGAGGGGGGAGCAGAAGCGGCAGCAGAAAGAGACGGGGCCTCAGACGATTGCTCAGTGAGAAGGGGAGGGAGAGTGAGAAAAGTAGTGGACATGTTATTGACGGTGATGGTGATGATCTGCCTGGTATGATCAACGGTGGTGATGGTGAGGCACTCAATGGCCCTGGTGGTGACTTTGCTGCCCCTCATGGTAACATCCCCAGCAGCATGAGAAACCAGTCTATAGAGTTAACAATTCTGCCTCTCCAGCAGAGTGAGGTGACTTTGACTTTCCAGTCGACTCAAAAGGCGCACAGTAGCACTGCAAACCCGTTCAGAGCATCCCCTGTCTCGCTTTTCCGAAGCGAGGGAGAGGGCAGGCAGGAGGGAGAGGGCAGGCGGGAGGGAGAGGGCAGGCGGGAGGGAGAGGGCAGGCGGGAGGGAGAGGGCAGGCGGGAGGGAGAGGGCAGGCGGGAGGGAGAGGGCAGGCGGGAGGGAGAGGGCAGGCGGGAGGGAGAGCGCAGGCGGGAGGGAGAGGGCAGGCGGGGGGAGGGCAGGCGGGAGGGAGAGGGCAGGCGGGAGGGAGAGGGCAGGCGGGAGGGAGAGGGCAGGCGGGAGGGAGAGGGCAGGCGGGAGGGAGAGGGCAGGCGGGAGGGAGAGGGCAGTCAGAAAGCAGCAGAGACCCCTTCCCCTTTCGAGCATTCTGAATGGGATGAACACAAGCCAGCAGACACCTCAGGCACCTGGGAGGCGGAGCTTCGTTCTCTCTTCCCCGCCATCTCCATCCTCCATCGCCCTCCCTCCTGGTTGCAGCAATCGCAGCAATCGCAGCAATCGCAGCAAGCGGACAGCACGGAGCGGGAGAGGGGGGGGCAGGAGGATCAGGGTGGGGAAGGAGTTCAACGTGGGGAGGTGGCGAGGGAGGAAGAATACAAGCGCGAGGCCGAGGATGGGCTGCTGTGGCGGGTGGATGTGGTCAAGGTGCGTGCTTGGCTTGGAGGTGTGTAGAAAACGTGGGTAGTGAGACACTTTCGATGCGCCTGAAAGGTTGAGGTTGCCGATGGGCTGCTGTGGCGTGTGGATGTGGTCAAGGTAGGTGTGTGTGTGTGTGTGGGGGGGGGGGGGGGGGGGGGGGGGGGGGGGGGGGGGGTTGGTGTGTGTGTGGGTGTGTGTGTGTGTGGGTGGGTGGGTGGGTGGGTGGGTGGGTGGGTGGGTGGGTGGGTGGGTGGGTGGGTGGGTGGGTGGGTGGGTGGGTGGGTGGGTGGGTGGGTGGGTGGGTGGGTGGGTGGGTGGGTGGGTGGGTGGGTGTGTGTGTGTGAGGGTGGGTGGGTGGGTGGGTGGGTGGGTGTGTGTGTGTGTGTGTGTGTGTGTGTGTGTGTGTGTGTGTGTGTGTGTGTGTGTGTGTGTGTGTGTTGTGCTTTCACGTGCGTGTGGTGCTTTCATGCATGTTGCTGCTATGTGCGTGCATGTTCTGATATATCTCATAATCCCGTGCGTGTGCATGTGCGTGCTTGCGTGCGTGTGTACGTGTGCATATGCGTGTGTGCGTCTGTGCGTGCGTGTGTGTGTGCGTGAGCGCGCATGTGTGCGTGTGCGTCTGCTACTGCCATACATACTCTCGCGCGTCTGTGTTGCCCCATAACTCGCTCTTCTTACCCACTGGTGAATGTGGACCATTTGGACCCTGCTGTGATTGCAACCTGGGCTACAGCCATGCTACTGCCATGCCATGCCATCCATTGTGGGGCGACAAACGGTGATACGAACCCTGTCATGCCCCTCTCAATTGCCTGCTTGCTCCCCTGCAGGTGGATGTGGCCGATCTCGACCCTGCTCTTATCGCCGCCTGGGCTACTGCCATGCACGATGCATTGTCGTCAGGAAACACGCCACCACTACCATCATCACCATCACCATCACCATCACCACCATCACAACCAGCACAATCACCGCAGCCCCTACCATCGCCCGCACCTCGGCCACTCTCAGTGTGTCAGCTGCTCGTGTCGTTCCCCGTGGGCGAGGCAGCCACAGCAGGGAGACGGCAGATAGACGAGCAGTTGCAGCGAGCTGGCTTCCACCTGGCCTCCTGTGTCGGTTCCGTGCCTGACTGGGACCGCCAGTGCTGCTCCTACTTCCATGTGCGTAACTGTGTCCATTGAAGTGCACAAGTGAGGCAGCCACAGCAGCGAGACGGCACGTGGACGAGCAGTTAGAGCGAGCTGGCTTCCACCTGGCCTCCTATGTTGGCTCTGTGCCTGATTGGGACTGCCAGTGCTGCTCGTATACTTCCATTGCACAACTGTGTTGGACTAACGCTCACAGCATGCCTGCTCTGCTCATTGGTTCTAATCCATTCAATCTCAATCTGGCCAGCCAGCAGGATTGCACACGCTTGCACATGCTAATCTGTCACTTCATCTTCATTTACACAACCCATTGCAAGTACCGTACCGATGTTGATCAAAGATATTACTTACACTGGGACTGCTGCACTCATTGGTTTGCACTCAGGGAAAAATGTGGTACAGGAGGGGTTGTTCTCACATACCAATACAAGGATAAGTGAATGAAAACTTTCTAAGAGAAAGTAACGCCATCTATTTGTTTTCAGTACAGAACACGGCAGCAAACTCTTGGTTCAAGGAAGCTACTAAGGTGATACGTTCTAAGATGGTGCGGCTGTACTCTGAGCTGGTACATCCTCCTTTGTATGCTCCGCGTCACTCGCCTGTTGTGGCTGTTTCTGCGACTCTACATCAGACGCGGTGGCGGTTACAGTCTCTTGTCGCATGCGCATGCAGGTCCACGTGGTGTCGATAATAAAGAAGAGAAGCGTCAGCGCGAACAGCGCGAGGAGCACGATTCGAAGAATCTCGTATGTTTCCACTGCAATTGGGGAAAACGGAGAACATTGAGAACGGAATGAGGACGACATTTGAGAAAGTAGGCCTCCACTGCAAGGGGAGAAAACAAAAAATATTGTGAACGGAATGAGGACAGGTGTGAACGATGTGACGTGAGTTTCTACGATCGAAGGTTGTTACGGACCTAAGAATAACGTGGACGACTGCGGCCAGTCAGGCTTACTAGTTTCTGAGTGGCGCCGAGGAGGAACGTCGCCAACGTAATTCTTGCAATTGCGGTGGTGGTTATGACTGGAGAAACTCGAGACGAGGAAATTTGAAAAGTGGTCATCAGGTGAAACGAGATGTGGTTTTAGACGCTTGTTTTAGTTTGCAATATTGGACTCCCCAGGCAGAAGTCAGCGAATCGAAATAAAGCGGTTCCTTAAAGCTGACATACGGTATAACGCAATGGCGCAACCCTGCATACAAGTGAGAGACAGACGGAAAAAGGAGGGCATGATTTGGCTTTCTACAGAGAAGAAACGTGGTGACGAGAGAGGAACCAACAGCTCTAAAGTGGGATGAGAAGTTGAAAGTAAGCAGAAGTGGAATCACGATAGGGGCTGGTTGCTTGTATGAAGTTCCGAGGTACAACTCTGGTTGCCGTACTTCGTGTTTTCGCAATGGGCTTCGAAAAACGGCCACTCTTCGCACTGCAAGCACACCCACACCATGTCTCGTTCCAGGTTTGGTTTCGCCATTCTTCGCATACATGGTTTGATTGTGGGGTGGTGGTGGTGGTGGTGGCGGCGGTTCGGTGGGATGCGCAGCGGGACTTGCGGAGGCAGGAATGAAATTGAGCAAGGCGATGGAATTATTGGCAATAATTGAAATATCAGGCTGCATGCGAGGTTAGGGCGAAAACGAATGTAACTGCACGCTACAGGTGATAGCTTTCTCTTGTTTGTCATATGAACTGATTAGCTCATTACTCGCTCATAAACTCACACAAGAGCCAATGCAACTAAAAAAACAAAGCATCCATCGAAAATTTGCATGCATGTTTCCACAGACTGTACAACTCCATAAGGATGACTCTGGAAAAACAGGTCATTTTTTCTTCAGAGGATACAAATAGTCTAAAAAAGCAAATAGCAATCAATGAGCAACGGCTTCCCTGGAGGCGGTGCGAAAGTCCTCATCGCTGCGCTGGAAGATATACCACTTTTGCCCTGGACAGGACGACGCTGTGGAATATAACGTAAGACTAGGGTTCTCGATGATGGCTTACAGAAGAGATTAAAAATCGTGGTTCTCCACTTTTGCCTGCGTGTCAGTAACAACCCGCTTGTTATTTTTTCTGTTTTTTCGCATTGGCATGCATACACAGCCCCGTTAACCCTCATCCACGCACATACTACCGTACTTCTATAGCGCCAAAAATGTGCCTTTTCCGATTTGTGAGAGATATACATGTTGGTGGTCGCCGTGCTGGTCACTCCCCTCCCCAACCCCACATCCGTACAAGCATTTACGAGCATCGTCCGTATTGTACAATCGCATCCCTTGTTCATCTCCTCCGTCTATATCAACCTAGGCATCAACCTAGGCAGGTACTTTCGCCGATTACGCCGCGGGGTTGGTGGGCTGCGGCGGAGGTTTCTGCGACTCGACGTCCGCAGACTGGGCGACGGGGATTTCCCGCTCTCCGCGACTGCGACAGCAGTAGAGGATGAGGAAGATGAGGAATGCGACGTCTACAACGATAAATAATGTCAGCGCGACGATTCTGATGATAGTGGTGGACTTGTCCGCTCCGGGGTACACAAAAATCGCCATCTGCTGGCGGAGGTGTTTGGGAAAAATGCGGAGAAATAAATGCATGACTGGGCGACGAATCAGCAAAATACAGAGCGTTAAAATTGAGAAGAAAACCAACAAAAAACAACGAAAGCAGTCGATAGAGAAAATCGTTATGGCTCTGTGACCGGAATCCTTGGTAATATAGCCAGAGGAGATGTCTTACCGAGGCTTGCCGTCACTATCTAGAATAGCCAAACGGAAGATATTGGTAATTGGTTGCGCTTTCTGGAGGATTCACGACGTCAGTACTTAACTTATATTAGTTCGCGTGAGCTCGCTGGTGCTATGGTAGACGGTGAGGAGAGCACCACGAGAAAACAAGCCTGATTGCAGGGTTTGGCCAAGTTTATATGACGAACTCTCGTAACAAGGCGTCGAAGCAACATTGAGTTGAGCGACCCTGGTTTGCGAAACTAGAAAGCTGCTGTACAGCACACTAGGTGACGACGTGTGGTGGCGACGTCGTGATCTTAGGCGGTGTAGGGTGCAACAGAATTTCGTCAACACTCTGTAACACGGGAGCTCTGGCAAATGAAATGGCATGATATCCCGTGGTGGGACAGCGCACGATTTCCAGGTTTCCCCAAAGCTGGCGCGGTTCGGCTCGTCCTTGCCGTGTTTGACGGCGAAGGCCCCGTCACGATTATTTTTGGTAGAGAGTGGCTGAACCTCGGGAAATATACTGGAACCCATTATATACGATTATCGGCCTACACTAGAATCAAAATTGCGGCTGATAACGAACCCAAAACACTCAACTGCATTTTCGCACACCTGCTGGAAATTTAGGCTGTTCAGTCAGCTATGGCGGGATGAGCATTGCTAGCGCTAGGAGATAGAACCGAGTTTGTAACAACTGACCTCACTTGTCCTAAATTTCGTTGTTTCGCGCAAACAGACTGTACCAGCGAAAGTTACACAATAATATATTTCAATTAGGTATGGCGAAGGGTAACAAGGGTAAGCGAAGAGCGGCGCAAAAGAGACACGTCGCCGCGGGCGACTTTCTGGAAGAATTCCGGCGGCAATCCCTAGAGGCCACAGAGGAACTTTCTCGGCTATCCCTAGAAGACGCGTCGCGGCAATCCCTAGACGCCGCACAGGCCAAAGCTAGCGAACCGGGTCCGAATGTCGCTGCCTCTCTAGCGAAACCCGCCGCTCGAACCAACGCGGGCAAACGTGGTGGTGATCTAGCACGGCATGGCAGCAAAACGGGCAGCCAAACGGGCAGTTTCCTCGTGGAGTTCCACTGCCACAGCACGTGCAGTGACGGGTCGCTTTCCCCAGCCCAGGTCGTCAAACGAGCCGCGACGCTAGGGGTGGGTGACACCTGGGGTAGCTAACACTGGGGCCTGTACTAGGATATCATAGGGCAGGTGACACCTCGGGAAAGTTGCGCTTGAGACCAACAGGCAGGTCGGTTTGCCAGCAGCTCAGAAGGGCCAGGCGAGCAGTCGGTGACTTAGGACTAGGCAACATGCTGGGTAGGTCGCAACATTTTCTATGAGATTATCTCCCAAACTCGAAAACTGGTGCATTTTCTTGACAAGACCTTAAGCCCAAAACCCTGATGCATTTCCTAGACCAGACCCAACACTCGGAATTCTGATGCATTCTACCCCCCACAGACATCATGGGGTATATGGCAGTGGCAGCGACACCTCCCTCCCATCATACCCCTTCCCCAATCCATCTTCCGCCTTCCAATGCCATGCCGCCAGTGCTGATTCTCAGCTGACCATGGCATCACGGCAGGGGGTGGCGACAGCTGGTAAAGATTCCCCTCTCTTCCCGTCCCCACACGCTCTTCCCGTCCCCACACGCTCTTCCCGTCCCCACACGCTCTTCCCGTCCCCACACGCTCTTCCCGTCCCCACACGCTCTTCCCGTCCCCACACGCTCTTCCCGTCCCCACACGCTCTTCCCGTCCCCACACGCTCTTCCCGTCCCCACACGCTCTTCCCGTCCCCACACGCTCTTCCCGTCCCCACACGCTCTTCCCGTCCCCACACGCTCTTCCCGTCCCCACACGCTCTTCCCGTCCCCACACGCTCTTCCCGTCCCCACACGCTCTTCCCGTCCCCACACGCTCTTCCCGTCCCCACACGCTCTTCCGCCTTCCACATTTCTCTCCCATGACAGCACGGCAGGTGCAAATATTTTTTCATTCAACCACCATCCACTCCCCCACGCCTCAGGTTCGGATACTCGCTCTAACAGACCATGACAGCATGGCAGGAGTGCCAGAGGCGACAGCAGCAGGGCGGGAGGTGGGAGTGTGTGTGATTCCCGGGGTGGAGGTGAGTGCTTACTACGATTGCCACACCCCCAAAATAACAGGAGGGGGCGCTGTTGCAAACGGGAGTCGAGGAGATGGGATGGAAGAAGAGGAGAGAGGGGTAGAGAGAGGTAGAGATGGGGGGGGAGGGATCGAGACGGAAGGAGAAGGAAGGAGAGAAGGTGAAGCAGAGGGGGTGAGAGAGGGGAGGGGTGGTCAGGGGGTGCATGTGTTGGCGTACTTTCCTCCCCTGGGGATGCGAGAGAGGTGGCAGTATGCGCGGAGGGGCGAGAAGGGGGGCAGATGTGGAAGGGAGGAGGGGAGAGAAGGGGGGGAGGAAGGAGAGGATGGGGAGGAGAGAGAGGAGGGAGGTGAGGGGGAGGGGAAGAAGCAGCGAGTCGATGACAATGTGGATGGAGGAGAGGAAGAGGAGGGAGGAGAAGTTAAGTTAGCATGCCAAGAGGGTGCGGAGGGCGCAGCAGAGGGTGCAGCAGAAGGAGCAGCAGAGGGTGCAGCAGAAGGAGCAGGGAGTGTAGCTGGGAGTGCAGGAGGGGAGAGCAAGGCAGGAGATGGACTCAAAAAGCTGGTGGGGGTGTTGGAGGGGATAAGGGAGGGGCGGCACAAGCGGGCGGCAGGCATGGTGCAGCGGCTGCAGCAGCTGGGCGTGGGTGTGACTATGGCGGATGTGATGAAGGTGAGAGAAGAGAGGGGGGGGGGGAGGAGGGAAAGAGGAGAGAGATGATGATGTAAGGTGGAGTTTGGTGAGCTGGGTGGTGTGCTAGCTAGAGCGGCAGGTCGGCAGGCAAGTGGGCCAGTGGGCGGGTGGGCGGGTGGGTGGGCAGGCAGGCAGACGGGCATGGTGTAGTGGCAGCAGTGGGATGGGCGTGGGTGCGACTATGGCGGTTGCGATTCAGGTGAGCGGGAGTGGTAAGATGATGGTGATTCGTGAACCTTCAAGACGGCAGCACGCAGGGTTCACATGGCTTAGGGGCAGTGGGGGTAGCAGAGAGGACCATTAGCCTATGTAATGACCCTTTCTCCTCCCACTTCCCCAACCTTTCCAAACTCCCACCCTTGATTTCCCTCACCAGCAACTGGACGATCCCAAGACGGCACCAGGCAAGGTGCACGTGGCGAGGGCGCTGGTGGCAGTGCAGGCGGTGGGGGCAGTGCTGTAATAACTCCCCTCCCCCAATCTCCTAAACTCCCACCCATCATTTCGCTTGTGGTGGTGCGAGCAGTGGGGGAAGGATAGGGGACCATAAGCCCTTTAGCTCTAAATTTCCGAATCTCCTGAACTCCCACCCTTCGTTTCACCCATCAGCAACTGGACGATCCCAAGACAGCGCCGGGCAGGGTGCACGTGGCGAGGGCGCTGGTGGCAGTGCGGGCGGTGGGGGATATGGAGGAAGCATTTCAAAAATACATAGGGGACCATGGGCCTGCTTATGTGAGGTCAGTGCGGGCAGTGATTGAGAGCAAGGGGGGCTTGGGACTGACCGGGGCAGTGCTGGCAGTGGGGGCAGTGCTGGCAGTGGGGGCAGTGCTGCTGGCAGTGGGGGCAAAGGGGGACACGGAGGAGGCGTTTCAGAAGTACATAGGGGACCATGGGCCGGCGCATGTGAGATCGGAGCACGCGTGTGAGAGAGTGAGGGAGGGGGAGAGGGTTAGACTCAAGCACAGACGGTGCAGGCAGTGGGGGCAGTGGGGGCAGTGCTGGCTTGGCGGGCAGTGGGGGCAGTGCTGGCAGTGGGGGCAGTGCGGGCAGTGGGGGCAGTGCTGGCAGTGGGGGCAGTGGGGGCAGTGGGGGCAGTGCGGGCAGCGCGGGCAGTGGGGGCAGTGCTGGCTTGGCGGGCAGTGCGGGCAGCTGGTTTGGCGGGCAGTGCGGGCAGCTGGTTTGGCGGGCAGTGCGGGCAGCTGGTTTGGCGGGCAGTAGAGATAGAAGAGGCTTTGTAGAAGAAGGCGTATGTGAGGTGAGTGTGTGCGTGTCTGTTTTTGTGTTTCTGACACCGAGTCTGTACACGTGTGTGTGAGCGGGAGGGGCAAGAGGGGCAGAACCAAGGCACTGGGGGCAGGGGTGGCAGGGGTGGCGGCAGTAACTGAGAAGCCAACCCCACTGTCCCCCTCCGCCGCTTTCCCACACCCATTTCTCACCCCAGCGGCTGGCCAGCGGAGGCAGCAGAAAGAGAGCAGCCAAGACCCTTATCCCCAACCCACCCCTTTTAGCTCACTTTTTTCTCCCCACAGAGGCTCCGAGATCCCAGTGGCTGAGGCCATCCGCTTTATAGGGGAGGGCCGGGGCGGAGTGGGGGGGCAGCAGTAAGCCAACACCTTTCTTATCCCCCTCTGCCGCTTTCCAACACCTATCCCTCTCCACAGGGGCTCCGAAATCCCAGTGGCTGAGGCCATCCGCGTTATAAGCGAGGCAGGAGGGGCGGCAGTGCTGGCGCACCCGTGGACAATACCGGAGAGCGCACTAAGGGGGATGCTGAAGCGCGTGGCGGGCGCTGGGCTGGTGGGCATGGAGGTGTACCGCGGCAAGGAGATCCAAGAAGGTGGGTGGTGAGGGCCTTTGCTCTTCCCCATGTGTTTTAAGGTGGTGGGTGCTGAGGGCTTTGAAGCGGGTGGCGGGCGCCGGGCTGGTGGGCATGGAGGTGTTCCGCGGGGAAGGAGATTCAGGAAGGTGGGTTGTGAGGGCCTTTGCTCTTCCTTATGATGTTCCAGGTGGTGGGTGCTGAGTGCTTTGGAAAGGCATTGGCGGGCATGGAGGTGTGTTGAGGCAAGGAGATCCAGGAAGGTGGGTGAAGCTTAGGTTTGCACCCGAGACATCAAAGCTTACTGGGCTGGTGCTGGGCTGCTTATGGCTTGGTTGGTGGGCACGGAGGTGTATCAAGGAAAGGAGATTCAAGAAGGTGGGTGCTATGGGCCTTATGTCCTTTTCATGATTTTCTAGAAGGTTGGCACTGAGTGCTCTGAAGCGGGTGTAGAGAGGGTTTTTTTGAGACGTCTTGAAAACACCCTCTCTGCACGTGGCTTTTCTAGAAGGTTGGCACTGAGTGCTCTGAAGCGGGTGGCGGGCGCTGGGCTGGTGGGCATGGGGGTGTGTCGAGCAAAGGAGATGCAGGAGGGTCGGTGCTGGGTGTTTTGTCCCTAAGATTCGAAAGGGTGGGCTGTGGGTGTTTTGCCTCCCGTTGATGATTCCCCTAAGCTGGTGGGCATGGGATGGGGGTGCGTCGAGCGAAGGAGATGCAGGAAGGTGGGTGCTGGTGCCGAGGGGGGTGCACTTGAGGCATCAACAGCGCTGGTGGGTTGGTTGGTGGGTGGCGCTAAGCTGCTGGTGGGCATGCAGGTAGGTGTAGCAGGAAAGTTTTTTCAGTCGGTTCATGAGTCACCTCAGAGAGGTGTACCTTGGGAAAGAGATCGAGGAAGGTGTGAAGGGCTGCCTCACCTCACCTCCCATCATAGTATTGCCGCCTGGAGAATGTCCTTGCACACGGGCTGCTGTGCAAGGTCGGTGGGTCGGACGAATTTCGAGTCGACTCAAAAGTCACCCTGCCTCACCTCCCATCAGAGTACTGTCTCCTGGCGAATGCACACGGGCTGCTGTGCAAGGTCGGTGATTCGGACTTCCACGGGGCAGGAAAGCTTTTCATAGGATGCGACTGAACCTTTATCTCCTCTCTTCCTCTCTACCACTTCCCATTGACCCCTCCAATCCAACCCTCCCATCCACCCGTCCCACCACCATTAGAGTACAGCCCGTTGCTGCTCAAGATCGGTGGGTCGGACTTCCACGGGGCAGTGAAGGTCGCCAAGAAGGGGAATAAACCCCTCTCCTCCCTCTTCCTCTCTACCACCTCCCATCCATCCCTCCCATCCACCCTCCCACCACCATCAGAGTATTGCCGCCTTGCCAACGCGCACAGGCTTTTGAAGATCGGCGGGTCGGACTTCCACGGGGCGGCGAAGCTCGCCAAGAAGGGCGGCGTGGATCTGGGCGGCTGCGAGCTGCCTGCTCTGGCCGTGCAGCGCTTCCTGGAAGCTGCGGGGAGGAACTGGCGCGCGTGCTGGTTACAATAACATATATCAATGCTTGAAAATGATGTTGTTCTATTCCAATATTTTGCACTATCTATAAGAGCACGTTCTTTGAGAATGATTTTTTTTCAGTTAATACATTTATTATCATTTGCCTGCTTCGTATTTTATTGTCGAGTATATTGTTCTTTCTGGCGTAAAAAAGGTAATTCTTGTTTATGGTAAGTCACATCCCCAATGTAATGTAAGGTGTCTCTGGTGCCCAAGTGTACAGTTTGTTGAGATCAATGTTGTTTCGGCGTTTTCATTAGCGGCTGTTTCCTTACGCAGAAGCAAGATTCAATATGGTGTCCTTTGTCAGCCCAGACATCCCGATAGCCAGCTAAACGCGTGTCCTTCGCTCCACGCATCGCATCCGTCCGATTGCCGTGGCGTCGCGTTTCCCCGCGATCTGCTGCCGTCGCGCCTTAGCTCACGCAACCGGCAGTCGTCCCGATCAATCGCGGCTCGGCTTTAGGGGGTTGAATTCCAGTTTCCCGCCATCATGTCGTGGTGTACGATCGAGTCGGATCCAGGTGCGTGCGTGGATTAGTAGCTTCGCTCGGTGCTTGGCTCGGTGCTTGGCTCGGTCCTTGGCTCGGTGCTTGGCTCGGTGCTTGGCTCGGTGTGTGGCCCCGTTCTTGGCGTAGTGCTTGGCCGGGAGCTTGGCTGGGTTTCTGGCTGGGAAGGTGACCTGCGGAAGAGGACACCAGTTAGGTGCCATTGAATTCGATACGTGGCAGCAACTTAGGATTCAACACCAGTAGTTGTTGGTAGTGCTTGGCCGGGAGCTTGGCTGGGTTTTTGGCTGGGAAGGTGACCTGCGTGGTGAACTCCCTTCGCTAGTGTAACTCGGTGCCTGGCCTCACTGGATTCCCTCTTCTACTCATTCGCTCGCACTTGCAATGCTGACCCCTTTGCCCGCGCCCCCACTCTCTTCCCCTTTGCCCCCGCCCCCTTCACTGGATTCCCTTCCCTCTGCTACTGATTCGCACTTGCAACGCTGACCCCTTTGCCCGCGCCCCCACTCTCTCCCCGCAGGGTTGGTTACGGAGCTAGTCCAGCAGATGCAAGTGTCACCAGCACTTCTGATTTCCCCACTCTCTCTCCACTCTCTCTCCACTCTCTCTCCACTCTCTCTCCACTCTCTCTCCACTCTCTCTCCACTCTCCCCCCACTCTCTCCCCACTCCCCCCCACTCTCTCCCCACTCCCCCCCACTCTCTCCCCCCAGGGGTGTTCACGGAGCTGATGCAGCAGATGCAAGTGAAGGGTGTGCAGGTATGGGCGTGCAGGTATGGGCGTGCAGGTATGGGCGTGCAGGTATGGGCGTGCAGGTATGGGCGTGCAGGTATGGGCGTGTAGGTATGGGCGTGCACGTATGGGCGTGCAGGTATGGGCGCGCAGGTATGGGGCGTACAGGTATGGGCGTGCAGGTATGGGCATGCAGGTATGGGCGTGCAGGTATGGGGCATGCAGGTAACTTTTCATGCTCATCCATTATCCCTCTCCTCCCCTCTCACTCTCGCACTTACTCATGCTGTCACTTACTCCCTCACTTTCTCACATCCTCACTCACATCCTCCCTCACTCACTCCCTCACTCCCTCTCAGGTGGAGGAGCTATACAGTCTGGATCTAGACGCCCTCAAGCAGCTCAGGTACTTTCAGGTGAACTCTCAGGTGTCTTTGTGTACCACCAGGTGAATTATCAGTCGCAGCACCTGCTGGGTAAACACTGTTTACTACTCTACACGGCCTTACCCATTGATTTCCTATCATGGTCCAATCACAACCTCTTTCGCCCCCTCTTCCACTCCTTCCGCCTCCTCCTCTGCTGCCCGTTGCACGGTTGCAGCTTGCTTCTCAAGTGAAGGCAAGACGGTTCTAAGAGTTCGATAGTTTTCTGTCTGATCCCATTTTATCGCCCATTGATTCGACTCAAGAATCAACTCGATTCCATCACCTTTACTGCTCTGCCTCCCCCTCCCCACGCTCTTCCCCCCAGCCCCGTGTACGGTACGGGCTCAAATTCCTCTTCAAGTGGCATCCAGGCAACTTGTGAGCCGACGCAAACCTGACTTTCCATAACCTTCCCTCTCCCTCCCTCTCCCTCCCTCTCCCTCCCTCTCCCTCCCTCTCCCTCCCTCTCCCTCCCTCTCCCTCCCTCTCCCTCCCTCTCCCTCCCTCTCCCTCCCTCTCCCTCCCTCTCCCTCCCTCTCCCTCCCTCTCCCTCCCTCTCCCTCCCTCTCCCTCCCTCTCCCTCCCTCTCCCTCCCTCTCCCTCCCTCTCCCTCCCTCTCCCTCCCTCTCCCTCCCTCTCCCTCCCTCTCCCTCCCTCTCCCTCCCTCTCCCTCCCTCTCCCTCCACACCAGCCCCGTGTACGGGCTCATATTCCTCTTCAAGTGGCGCCCGGGCGAGCTGGACACACGCCCCACAGTCGCCGACTCTGCTGCTCCAGACGTGTTCTTTGCCAGCCAGGTGGGGGTGGGATGGTGTGGAGAAGGGTATTAGGAAAGGGTGCTGCAAGGTGTGTAGATGGTCCTGGCAAGCGGGCGAGCTGGACACACATGTCCCACAGTCGCAGACTCTGCTGCCCCAGACGTGTTCTTTGCTAGCCAGGTGCGTCTGGGTGGGTGCGGCACGGGAGAGGGAGAGGGGGCGGGAGCGGTAGAGGGAACTAGCCTTTCGCTTGCTTGCAGCACTGCAGCAGTGCAGGTGTGAGTGCTGAGCCGAGCTGATAGTATGGTTGTTCGATATAGCATGATTGGAATGGAACAGAATGTACTTTCTACCTGTCACTTGTATGGACTTTCTGGTAAGAAGTGGTTTGTTTGTCAAGTTCAAGAATGGAGCAGCAGCTTACCCAAAAACTGCATTGTCATTAATAACCTTTCTCGTTTCTTACTTCACACACTCCTCCTCGGCCTTCCCTGCTCAGGTGATCAGCAACGCGTGTGCGACCCAGGCGATCATATCAATCCTCCTAAACGCATCCAACCGCATTGAAATTGGTCCAGAACTCTCCACACTCCGCGATTTCACGCGCGACTTTCCCCCCGAGCTGAAGGGACTGGCGATCAACAACAGTGAGGCGATCCGTGCCGCCCACAACAGCTTCAGCCGCCCGGAAGCCATAGTAGCTGCTGAGGAGGCCCGGGCGGCAGAAAAAGACGACGACGTGTATCATTTCATCAGCTACGTGCCGATCAATGGGGTGCTGTATGAACTGGACGGGCTCAAGCCCGGACCTATCCGGCTTGGGGAGATTTCAGGCTCGGGAAAAGGTTCGGGTGGTGATCTAGGAGAGGAAAAAACAGACGTGAAACCAGAGGGAGGCATGGAAGGGGGAGAAGGAGGAGGGGCAGGAGCCAAGGGGGGGAACAAGGAAGGCGAGAGGGAGGGGGAGGAGGAGGATGACATGGCATGGTTGCGCATGGTGCAGCCGGTGATTCAGCAGCGCATTGACAAGTACGCAGAGAGTGAGATCCGGTTCAACCTCATGGCTGTGGTGCGCAACAGGAAGGAGGCGCTGGAGGAGCGGCTGGGGGCTCTGAGGGCACGGAAGGAGGGGCTGTTGGGGGAGATTGAGCGGCGAGGGGGAGGGGGAGGGGGAATGGAGGTGGATGGGGCCGATGGGGCGTTGGAGGGGGAATTGGCGGAGATTGAGATGCAGATGGCGCACGTGCAAGGTGGGTGAGACCCCAGTTGTGGCGCCTTATAAGGGAAGAGGGATGGAGAGGCCTGTGCAAGGTGAGAGATGGTGAGGTGCGGAGGCAGTGCAAAGTGGGAGGCGGGGAGGTAGTGCAAAGTGGGAGGCGGGGAGGCAGTGCAAAGTGGGAGGCGGGGAGGCAGTGCAAAGTGGGAGGCGGGGAGGCAGTGCAAAGTGGGAGGCGGGGAGGCATGTGCAAAGTGGGAGGCGGGGAGGCAGTGCAAAGTGGGAGGCGGGGAGGCAGTGCAAAGTGGGAGGCGGGCAGGCATGTGCAAAGTGGGAGAGACTTGTTTTGCAGCCTATCGTTGTGTGTGTGTGTGTGTGTGTGTGTGTGTGTGTGTTTTTTTTTTTTAGCTTTTCAACCTTCCCCACCGTCTCCCCTCTTCCCCCCCTCCGCACTGTCTTGGCAGATTCAATAACAGGTAAGGAGGAGACATGGACGACGGGAAACACTCTCGTTTATATAAATGCTTTTGAACCCTCCCCCCGACCCCCCCCCCCTCTCACCACCATTGTTTTCCAGATTCGATAGCAGGAGAGGAGGAGAAGTACCGGCGATGGCGGACGGAGAACATTCGCAGGAAGCACAACTACATTCCCTTCCTCTTCAACTTCCTCAAGATTCTCGCCGAGAAGAAGCAGCTTCGACCATTGATTGAGCGAGCAAGGCAGTCCGCCTAGATTGGTGCAATGTTGTAGGCATTGGTGCTACTATCGTCTGCATATAAAATGAGTTTACTTACTTTCAACCGCTTTAGAGGTCTGATTCTTGATCATATACCGCACGCCATCAAGACCAGTAGCATCCTACCAAAGCAGTGACCAGGTCGTAACATAAGGACCGTTCTCTACACTTGCGGTCAAATCAATGTGCGGTGTAGTCCGCATGACTATACACTACGACGAAGCACTCCCAATGGGCCATTCTGATTTGGGATTCTGGTCATGCACGGTACACTGTGGTACGGTGCGATTCTGTGTGGTAATGTTGCGGCGTCTGCTTCCTCCTCATCCACAACATGAATGAGATCACCTAGCTCTAGGCTCGAAAATCCCAAAAACCAAATCCCGTTGCCAACTAGTTTCTGAGCCCTCCATACCGACCTCTCTAGACATGGAAGCAATGGTCGATTCCAACCAGGCGGTAGAAGCCAGCGCTATAGAGTCAGCTTCGATCCATCAATTGTCGGACGATCTGCTCGGTCGAATCTTCAGCTACGTTGCACCGACGCCACGTGTCGACTCCTCAGCTCCCCATCCGCAGCAGCAATCTCGTGGTCAGAACTCAGGGTTTGTGTTTCGCTACGTCGAATCAGATAGAAATCGGCCGCTTTTCAGTCCACCGAGCATAGACTTGAAGCCCTTATGGCGGTCGAAATCGAATCTTCTGGGTAGCTTCATTCTCGTCTGTCGCCATTGGCACCGCGTCGCATGCGCGACTCGATCGCACGTCGCACTGTCGCAGAACCGTCGGCTGTGCACCGGACGTTTCTTGAAAGGTCTCCCTTCGTTCCCGTCGCTGAGATCGCTCACCCTGCCAAACGGCAGCCTCTCATTGGCCAACGATCATTTCTTGACCCAGCTAGCTGCCACGTGTCCATCCCTCGTTCAACTCCACCTGGGAGACATGGGCGAGCCGCGATTGCTTCCTAGTCTCAGAGGCATTGCGACGAAAGGGCCTCAATGGGATCCCCGGGTTTCTTTCACTGCTGCCGGGCTGGCGGTTTTTTTCTCCTCCTGCCCGCGGCTCGAGTCTCTGCAGCTGCACTGCCCGCCTAATCTGACCCGCCTCCCTCCGTCAATCTGCGAGTTACATCACTTGACGGCGCTGGTGATCACTGGGTATGGACTGAGGCGCCTTCCTGACGGTTTCTGTCAGCTCTCCGCTCTCGTCCGTCTATCTATTCGCTCGGAATCCCTGTCGAAACTTCCAGCCTGCTTTTCAACGGGAACGGACGTTGACGGAGGTCGTTCTAACCAATCAGACAACTATCCTGACGACGAATGGTCGTCAGACGAGGACTTCAGTAACAGCGACTCGGATCAGAAGAACAAAGCTTCGTCGATTCTTCCAGTCACCTCCCTCCCGCTCCCACACAACCCCCCTACTCCCCCACCTCGTCTCTCCACACTCTCCTCCCTCCGCCACCTTTCCCTGACCCGCCATTTCCTCCGCTCCCTCCCCGCAACCCTCCCCGCCGCGCTCCCCCTTCTCGAGTCCCTCGAGCTCCGCGAGTCCTATTATATTTCCGCCATTCCCCTGCGCCTCCCCGCGCGCCTCCCCCGCCTCCGCGCGCTCACCCTCGGCTATCTCCCAAGCCTGCGCGCTTCGCTGCCGGCGATCCTCGCCGCTGATCCCCCTCCCGCCGCAGAAGCCGCCGCTCCCCCGTCCGGGGAGACCGCAGCCGCAACAGAAGCCGATGGAAACTCTGGGGGAATTCTGGAACGGGGCACAAGGGAGGCTTATAGCGGGGTTGATCGTAAGGAGTACGCGGAGGGGTTATGCCAGGGATTAGAATGTCTGGAGTTATTCAGTTGGGGACAACTCAGCGAAATCTCAGGGAGCACTCTCGCTGCCTTATCTCCGTCCCTGGCCCACCTCACTCTAGCGGACTGCTCCTCGCTCTCCTCCCTCCCAGACGAGCTCTCTCTCATGCCCAACCTCCGCTCCCTCACTCTCTCCGGCCTCCCACGCCTCTCCTCACTCCCCTCCTCCCTCCACCTCCTCTCCCACTCTCTCCGCGACCTCAGCATCATTTCGTGTGACTCCCTGCAGGCGCTTCCCTGCTCCCTCACGCTTCTCTCCTCGCTTTCTTCCTTGCACCTTTCCGGCTGTGCCTCTCTCACCACTCTCCCTTCTCCTCCTCTTCCTTCACCACTCAGTGAAGCGACTGCAGGCAGCCACAGCTCCTCCCAGGAAGCAACAGCTCCTCACCTCGCCACCGGCGCTGCCACCAACAGCAGCAGCAGGAGCAGAGGCAGATCTCCCATCCTGGTGTTCCTTCCATCGCTCACGAGGCTGCGTGTGTGCCGCTGTAAGCGCCTGTCAGCCCTGCCCCATGCCTGGCAATGGCTGCCGTTGCTGCAGCATCTGGAAGTGGACTATAACGCTCGTATGGAGGCACTCTTTGAAGGGGATAATACTGTTCATGCCGCCACGATGCCTCCTTGCCACACTGCATCGGAGGCTGACGTGTCTCCTCCCCCCCCCTCGCCGCCTCCTCCCTCCTCCCCCGCCCCTCTCCCCTCTCTCCGCTCCCTGACCATCTCGCAATGCGTCCGCCTCTCCCTCCTCCCGTCCTTCCTCTCCCGCCTCACATCCCTCCACCACTTGACCCTGTACCGACTCTCTTCCCTCGGCCGCCCGCCGCCTCAAATCACTCCCAACGCTGCTGCTACAGCCAGCCCTGCTGCTACAACTGACTCTGCTGCTTCAACCAACTCTGCCGCTACATCCGACTCTGCTGCTGCTACAGCCGACCCTGCTGCCGAACCTGACATTCCTACTGTTTCCGGCACTGCGAGGATAACAGGCGAAGATGGTTCTACCGGCATGGTCGTGATAACCGGCACTGTTTTTATACGCGGTATTGCATTGTTGGCTGGTACTGCCACCATAAGCGGCACTGCTACTATATCAGGTCGTGCAACCATTTCTAGTGCCGCTGGTGCAATCGGCACTGCAGACGTACGGGGCACCGCTGATGTAACCGGCACGGCTGATTTAACCGCCGCTGCCGATGTAACCAGTACTGCTAGTGATGCAATGACTACGAATATGACAGGCGATACCAATTCTGAGAGCAGTTCTGCTGGCGCCGACAGCCAGACACCGGTGCTAAGGGCACCCCTCGATGGGAGCCCTATAAGAGCAATTAGTTCTGCTGCTGCTGTTGCTGCTGCTGGCGCGGGTGCTGCTTTTGCTGGTGCTGATGGTGCTGCTGTTGCTGGTGTTGCTGCTGCTGCTGCTGTTGCTGTTGCTGGTGTTGATGGTGGTGGTGCTGCTGCTGCTGTTGCTGCTGCTGATGGTGCGGCTGCCACTACTGCTGCTGCTGCTGCCGCCGAAAACGCCTTGCTTTCCACCTCTGCTGAGCCGGCCGCGCTAGAGGGGTTGAGTGCGGTGACGTCGCTGCGGGCACTTCACATCGACCTGTGGCACAACCCCCACATCACACACCTTCCGCCTTCCCTCTTCTCACTCTCCTCCCTGGCCACCCTCACTCTCTCACATCTCGTTAACGTCTCCTCCATCCCGGAAACCCTCTCTCCTCGCTCCCTCCCTCACTCACTTGCACATCAGTCATTGCCCCATGCTCTCTTCGCTCCCCTCCTCGCTCTGCCTTCTTTCCTCTCTGGAATGCCTTCATATCGAAGGTTGCAAGTCACTGGTAGCTGTTGTGAAAGAGATTCCAGGAGAGGAAGGCACGGAGGAGGAGGAGGAGCAGGAGGAGGAAGTTGAGGAGGGGAATGGTGGGGACGAGGAAGAGGATGAAAGGGATGAGAGGGCCAAGAGGAACGTGTGGGACAAGTGGGATGAGGAGGGCGATGAGGTGGAGGAGGGGAGCGAGGGGGAGGAGGGGGATGAGGAGGAGGAGGATGAGGAGGAGGATGAGAAGGAGGAGGATGAGGAGGGGGATGAGGAGGAGGATGAGAGGTTGCCAGCAGCAAAGAAGCAGAGGATTGATTCGGAAAGGTCAGAGAGGGGTATGAAGGGCGAGGAGGGGAATGTGGGGGAGGAGGGAAAAAGGGGGTATGAGGGGTTGGCAGCAGCAAAGAAGCAGAGGATTGATTCAGTAAGATCAGCATGTGAACGCCAATCAAGGCACTCCATGGCCACCATGCATTCGTTACAGTCACTCTCCATAAAAGAATGTGAATCCCTCAGACGCTTGCCTGCAACCATCGGCCTTCTACCCCGCCTGACCTCCCTCCACCTCTCACAGCTAGATAACCTCAGAGCTCTACCACCCTCTCTTCCCCTCCTGTCCTCCCTCACCTCGCTCGATCTCTCTTCCTGCAATCGCCTTCCTTCCCTCCCCTCTACGTTTGACAACCTCTCCAGTCTCCATACCTTGAAACTTTCTAACCTTCGTAGACTTGCGGACTTGCCACAATCTTCCGGGCAGCTGCCTCGCCTAGAGCGATTAACCCTGCAATATTGCGACCTGCTCCGCGAGCTACCCAGTTCTTTTCCCTATCTTCGCCGCTTATCGGAGCTCGTGATCGAAGAATGCGGGAATTTCAAGCATTTGCCGACCAATATTGGGCTGCTCTCGTCACTTGAGTGGCTACAGCTGACTACCCTGCCAAGAATGACCGAGTTACCCAGGTCCTTGAGGCGATTGCGAAGGCTCTGGCAGGTGGAGATTAGGTGCTGCGGTTCAATAAGAGTCGTTCCAAAGTTTCTCAAAGAGAAGCCGGATTTGGGCCTGATAGTTTCTGTGCGGAAGGTCAGAACACCCTAGGAGTGCTTGCTGGAAGGGGTCGGAAGTGGAGGGAATATCTGTAAGGAAAAAGGGCAGGGGTGCTTGGGCAGAGTGGGATGCAATTTTGTTGTGATCTTTACCTTACTACTATTTGGACACATGCATATTTGTTTCTGCAACATATATGCGCAGGTGCTACACATTTATTTGTTCGGTATGCAATAATCATCATAGCAATTACTGAGCGGCCTATGATTTATACCAGAGATGTTTCAAGCCTCCATAAATGAGAGTATATTCTGGGACTATCCTATGTAACTAGTTTTCCCGACGGGCTTGTGGTGAATAATAGCTAAAAGCGGGTACAGAAGTTTGGTGGGATGTTTGCCCGCAGCTGGTTTGCCCTTGAATTTTGGAATCAGGTGCTTTGACGAATCTTCCCGCGTTTCAAAGTTGTCGCTGATTCGTTGCTGCCTCCTCGCCATCGCCATCTGTGGTGGCACCGCGGCGCCACGCCACCAACCACGAGAAAGCTCCACCCCACACCACACAGATCCTCCGCCAGCACCTGCTGTGAATTATAGCCGCGCAACTCTTGCACCTCCACGCGACACTCCCAGCTCCGCGCAAGTCCAGCAGCACCGTGCTCAAGTCCAGCGCTGATTGCTGCGTGAGCACCTCGCATTCTTCTTGGCCGGTGGATGATTGCACCTTGGGCTTGGGCATGCCGTGCCATGCCGTTCCAAGCCAATCCCTTGGTTCCTCCAACCAAGCCATTCCCTTGGTTTCTGAAATTCTGGAAAGCGCTGAGTTTTGAAAGGGGCACCTTTTTGCCGTATGTATCTCTGCTTGGCTGGGAAACTCAGATATTCGGATACTGCACACACAGTCAGGGAGGAGAAATTCAGGCAGGCACAGGCCAGAGGATCGGAGGTTCCAAGGTTCCTTGAAAGGGAAGATAGGTCAGGCTGGGACGATAATTCAGTCGTCCAACCCGTGTCTCCAGCTTCACTCTTGAAGCGTGGTGATTCTTATCCAGACCAGCATTCCTGTTCTGGATCCGCATCCCTCCAGGGTGCATTGTGCAGCAGCTTCAGTGTCCCACCTCAGAGCGCTTCCATAGAAATTCCTTGGGAGTTTTTATTGACATAAATCGACTGAAATTTAAGCGTCAGGAAGCATGGGTGTCCCAGTTCCGGCGCTATGCACGGGATTCCGCGTCTGGCAGTATCCCGACCAGCTGCTACTGGAGCCGTTGGATGCGTCCACCAGCTGCCTCGCCATCAGCCGATCTGACGGCAGCCTGAGCGTCGGAGGTACAGCTACTGACACATGGATGTAGACCTTGGTGACAAGCCTGCATATTTCGGCCATTATCCTGTCCAGCCACTCCCTCAATGAGCTTACCAAATTTCGCTTAGAGAGAACGACGCCGGCGGTACTGTAGTTTCGGGTGATCTAGGCCCGTTTCCTTGCAAAGGTTGGCTCTCAGCAGCAGCTGGGCTTGCTTCAAGAAATGCTGCATTCTTATACGTAGATCTCTCGCGTTTTACTTGATAGCGTTGGCAATGCGAAGGCGACAGTTTGGATACCAATGCCTAAGGGAACCGCTCACTTTCCGGTAGCAAAAATGACGGAATCGGTTCTTGGCGAAGGAGAGACGGAGCGGATTGTGCGCGTTATAGTTTTGAAAGTCTTTGCAATGCGAACGGCGGAGATTCGGCAATCCGTCAGGCTTTGGTCGGTACATCCAACGGCCTGTTGCGTGCGATCTGCGAGATTGACAGCGGGCAGATAGGGGCGACATGTGATGTTATTCCTCGCATGGCATTCCAGTTGCTTATAGCATTGCCTTCGCTTGTGTATGACCTGAATTGCGCACTTTTTCGAATCTCATCAGCAACTGCATGCGCGTGCCCATGTGCTATACGAAGGCCAGCTGTCCGTTATTTTCTCAAGTTTCGCATTATTACATCTTCCGTGGCGGCTCGTGCATTTCTCCGTCTTGTCTAGTCTCACAAATTAAACCTCGCTACACACATTCTGACGAATGTGCCTCTGTTCCCCGTGTTTCCTCCGCTCCCTGACGTCTCAGGCAAGCCGTCGCTCGCCGGAACGGTCGCCTTTTGAGTCGACTCAATCTCCACCCCCGTCCCCCGTGTTTCCTCCGCTCCCTGACATTTCAGGCGAGCCGTCGCTTGCCGGAACGGTCGCAGAGCCCAAGTCGGCGTGCCTTCTCCTGGGCTTCATCGAGCTGCTCGCAGGTGGGTTCTCACTCCCACGGCGTGTTTTCACCCGTTTGCACGCTTTTTACCCGCAACGCTCTCAGTCTGTCCAATCGCGTCCACCCCTCTCCCCTCCCCTCCCGCCCCCGCTCCCGGTTCCTTTCTCCTCGTTGTTCTCTCTGTTCTCCCCAACTTTCTCCCTTCTCCTGTTCTCCTCTCTGTTCTCCTCTCTGTTCTCCTCTCTGTTCTCCTCATTCCACCATTTACTGTTCTCCTCTCTGTTCTCCTCACTTTTCTACCCTTAACTGTTCTCCTCACGGATTGCCCCATCAGGCACGTACGTGCTGCTGGTGACGAACCGGCAGCTCGTCGGCGCCTTTTGAGGCGTCTCAAAAGCTGTTCTCCTCACTGATCTCCTCACTGTTCTCCTCACTGTTCTCCTCACTGCTCTCCTCAGTGTTCTCCTCACTGCTCTCCTCACTGTTCTCCTCACTGCTCTCCTCAGTGTTCTCCTCACTGTTCTCCTCACTGATCGCCCCTTCATGGTTCACCATCAGGCACGTACGTGCTGCTGGTCACGAACCGGCAGCTCGTCGGCGCGTTCAAGGGTGCGCACGTCTTCCGAGCCACCGCCTTCGACATTGTGCCATGCTGCTCCAAGGATTCCCTCACGCCCAAGCAGGTGCGTGCGTGATTGTAACGAAAGTGAAGTGTAACAGGGCTTGAGTGTAACGGGAGCAGAGGATTTAGTGAGGAATGAGAGCACAAGTCAAGTTGAGGGAGGGGAGGGAAGAAAGTAGGAAGGGTTAAGGGTGGAGGGAGCTACACCCGTCATAATGGTTTCTTTTCTAACTTGAATTGAATGGCTGTTGATGAGAAATGTTTCTTGCGTTCTCCCAGCCTCTATGTACATGGTTGATTGATGCTCAACCATAGTACCTCTGCTCTGTATGCACATCATGCCATCATCCCCCAGAAAGCGGACGAGGAGTGCTTCGTTCGCCTGCGCTCACCCATGTCAGCTCATGGCCTTATTGAGTATTCTAAATAATACTGTCTGCATTGTAATCCCATAATCATGTACCCACCAATGTACCTATCATGCACCCATCATGCCGTTATCCCCCAGAAAGCGGACGAGGAGGAGTACCTTGTTCGCCTGCGCTCCGCCCTGTCAGCTCACGGACTCTTCTTTTCCTACGGCGCTGACATCACCACCAGGTGTGCTGAAGTCATCATCAGTATTGATATGACTCAATAAGCCACGAAACTGCACGCCTCGTCCAGCATGCCCCGTCTTCAATTCTGTCATATTCTCTTTCATTCCCTGGTGCGTTTGGGTTCTGCATCCCGAAACGTTCGCCGTGTGTGTGTATGTAGGCGTATTCTGTGTTTCTGTGTGGCTTATGCATAATCGAGGCGCATTGTGCTCCACTGATCAGATTGTTATGCAGCTGCGAAAGGCTCAATCTTTGAGTCACGTGAGAAGCACCATCACCTATGCTCTGTGATTGTTTGTCAAAATTATGATACATTGTGTCTGTGTCTGTGTTGGTGTCTGTGTTTGTGTTTGTGTAACAACTTGACTTGGTACATAATGACATGACATGCGTGCAGCTTACAGAGGGAGGCTCTAGCTGAACCTGCTGGGCCAAAGCCCCTGTGGAAGCAGGTAAGCTGCACTGACTCCACTGCACTGCACGTACCAAGCAGGTAAGCTGCACTGCACTGCACGTACCAAGCAGGTAAGCTGCACTGCACTGCACGTACCAAGCAGGTAAGCTGCACTGACTGCACTGCACGGCACGTACCAAGCAGGTAAGCTGCACTGCACTGCATGTGCCAATGCATGCAGTTATGTGATCCCGGAAATACAACCACTTGTTACCTCCTGTCAGTGCCTTTGTCGTCCGTGCTTGTGTATCCACTGCTTGACCCATGCCCTGCTTGGAAATACATTCACATGCGTTTATACTGTGTCATGTTATGTGGGACACGTGCTGGGGGGATATTATGAGCAGGTGGACAACTGTCTCTTCTGAAAATTCTCGAAGTCTTTGCTTGTGCTGCGTGTGTTGTGTTATGTTGCGTGATGTTATGCTATGTGGGGTACGTGCCGGGGGGTAACAATACAACTACGAGCAGGTGGACGACCGTTTCTTCTGGAACCTGCATCTCCAGCAGCGGGCCGTGAGCTTCCCCGAGGTGAGCATCAGACTGTTTTCAGCTTTCATATATTTTGCCCCAAGGTCAGCAATCATGTTTTGAGTCGACTCAAAACTGGAATCTGCATCTCCAGCAGCGAGCCGTGAGCTTCCCGGAGGTGAGCATCAGACTGTTCTCAGCTTTCATATATTTTGCCCCAAGGTCAGCAATCATGTTTTGAGTCGACTCAAAACTGGAATCTGCATCTCCAGCAGCGAGCCGTGAGCTTCCCGGAGGTGAGCATCAGACTGTTCTCAGCTTTCATATATTTTGCCCCAAGGTCAGCAATCATGTTTTGAGTCGACTCAAAACTGGAATCTGCATCTCCAGCAGCGAGCCGTGAGCTTCCCGGAGGTGAGCATCAGACTGTTCTCAGCTTTCATATATTTTGCCCCAAGGTCAGCAATCATGTTTTGAGTCGACTCAAAACTGGAATCTGCATCTCCAGCAGCGAGCCGTGAGCTTCCCGGAGGTGAGCATCAGACTGTTCTCAGCTTTCATATATTTTGCCCCAAGGTCAGCAATCATGTTTTGAGTCGACTCAAAACTGGAATCTGCATCTCCAGCAGCGAGCCGTGAGCTTCCCGGAGGTGAGCATCAGACTGTTCTCAGCTTTCATATATTTTGCCCCAAGGTCAGCAATAACCTGTTTGTCTTCGATATGAGCTGGCCCAAGGTTAGTATACAGTGGTTCCCCGCGAGACACCAATAAAGCCCCAAAGTTTCCACGTCCACCCTCTCTCACACCACCTGGGTTACACCAGCTGCCCCATACCAGCTGCCTCACACCAGCTGCCTCACACCAGCTGCCTCACACCAGCTGCCTCACACCAGCTGCCTCACACCAGCTGCCTCACACCAGCTGCCTCACACCAGCTGCCTCACACCAGCTGCCTCACACCAGCTGCCTTGCTTCTAATGTCCTCAACACCCTCTCACTTTGCCTCTCCGCCTTCCTGTTTCTGTGCTTTTCATTTCCCCCCCTGTTCCCCTCCCTCTATCTACCCTGACACCCCAACCCACTGTTGATGTCTCTTGTCTTGCAGGCTGCGCCCTTTGTCGTCCCCGTCATGCAAGGAAATATCCTCTCAACGCCCCTCCTCCGCCCTTGCTTTAAAACCCACCCCAACCCGACCACCCTGGCTTCGGTCCTCTTTTCCTTCCACCATTGCACCTTTCAATCATCCATTTCTGTAATTGCCATCCATTGGACATTCAATCCCGCTTCTTGTCCCCCTGTCTGACTGCTTGTCTTCGTCTACTGCCGTCCTGCCCTTATCAATTTACCAGTGTCCCATCTTCTTGTCACTTGCTCTTGTGTTTATTGCAATATTCTCAGGCCAACGTTTCCTTAACCAAGCGCCTTCCCTCCTCTTTTTCCTGCCTGTGTTCCTGGTTGTTCCATTCCATTTCCTTGTTGTTCAACCTCTCTCTTCATCTCTCTCTTCATCTCTCTCTCCCTGCTCTTCTCTTGCCGGTTGGCCAATGACCACTGCCTTCCCCCTTCACTGGGGGCCCTCGTTTCGTACACCTTCTCCTGGAGTTGTTTCTCCCTCTCGCTCTCCTCCTTCCCTCTCTCCTCCCTCCCACCCTCCCTCTCTTCCCCTTTCCCTCACTCCGTTTTCCTTCCCTCTCATGTCCGTAATTTTGTGCGCCTATCGACCGAGCACGTTTCGCCAGCATCCAATCAGCAATCAACAAGTGTCCAGTCGAGGTCACCCTCATCGCTCGCCGTGGTGTCGACAGAATCGGTGAGCCCGGTGCATGCAGCACTAAATGCTGGAACTTAAAGACTCGTCCCATTCATGTGCTTTACAGTGCGTAGCCGTAATTGCGGGCCTCGGCACACGTGATACCCGCTGCAACAATAAGTGCACTGCACACATCATGAATCTGATGCTGCAGGCACGCGCATGTGGTGCATTGGTGCTGACTCCAAAAGTGCTGTGCCAGACGCTGCTATCTTCACATCTCCTTCCACCTTTTTCTCCCGCATGACACTCTCTTCTCTCACTCTCTTCTCTTCCACCTTGCAGGCACGCGCATGTGGCAAAGGGGTGCGGATTTCAAGGGCGCTGCGGCCAACTGTGCTATCTACTCACTCATCTCCTGCCCTCCTTTTTCCTTGCTTCATATCCTTTTCTCTCCCCTGCCTGCAGGCACGCGCATGTGGCGCCGAGGTGCAGACAGCAAGGGCGCAGTGGCCAACTTTGTCGAGACGGAGCAAGTGGTGACGGTGGATGGCGGCGCTGTTGCATCCTACGTGCAGGTGAGCTGGTTGCGGTGGGCGCACGTTTTCCTGTCTGTGGTAATCGTAGTTCAGTTGTGCAAGTGGTGACGGTGGACGGGGGTGCTGTTGCATCCTACGTGCAGGTGAGTGGGTTGTGCTGGGCGCGCAGTGCATATGAATGGCATGCAGAGGGCGCACACGATTTTTGTTAAATGATTGTGGTTCAGTTGGAACAGAGCAATTGGTGACGGTGGACGGGGGTGCTGTTGCGTCATACGTGCAGGTGAACAGGGTGCATTGGGCGTGCAGGTGAACAGGGTGCATTGGGCGTGCAGGTGAGCTGAGCAGGGCAGGGCGCACATTTGCCTGCGGTAGACATGATGCTTCCTCACAATAAAGACAGCGCGCTGTGCTGCATCACGGATCAGGGGCTCCATCCCTGTGCTGTGGGAGGGGAGCAGACCGTTGACCCTGATTGATCAGGGATGCACATGCTCACTCACATTGCTCTCAGGCGCTGCCTGTTTGCTACCCTGCCCTCTCCTCTATTCCCTCCCCTCTGCCCTCCCCTCTTCTCGCCCGCTCTGTCCTCGCTCCCCCGTCTCTCAGGTCAGGGGCTCCATCCCTGTACTGTGAGAGCAGATCGTCAACTCCACACACACCTTGCGTTGAAGCACCTCACTTCGAATGCTTCTTGCTTGCTATCCTGCACTCTCCTCTCTACCCCCGCTCCCCTTTCCAGATCAGGGGCTCCATCCCGGTGCTGTGGGAGCAGATCGTCAACCTCACATACAAGCCCAAGCTCCAAACCGTCGTCACAGCCGAGGTGAGAGATGCTTCCTATGAGTGAGGGCAAAGAGCTCGTGTACAGATAAGTCTTTCCACAGGGGCTAGATTGTCAACCTCACGTACAAGCCCAAGCTGCAAACGGTCGTCACAGCCGAGGTGAGAGATGCTTCCTAGACCTGAGTGAGGGCAAAGAGCTCGTGTACAGATAAGTCTTTCCACAGGGGCTAGATCGTCAACCTCACGTACAAGCCCAAGCTCCAGACGGTCGTCACAGCCGAGGTGAGAGATGCTTCCTAGACCTGAGTGAGGGCAAAGAGCTCGTGTACAGATAAGCCTTTCCACAGGGGCTAGATCGTCAACCTCACGTACAAGCCCAAGCTCCAGACGGTCGTCACAGCCGCGGTAAGAGAGATGCTTCTGCGGTTTGAAAGCAAAGAGTTCAAGTACAGATAAAGCCTTTTCCACTGGTCTTATATTGTCAACCTCACATACAAGCCCAAGCTCCAGACCGTCGTCACAGCCGCAGTAAGATATGCCCCAAAGTTCCAAGAGAGCACAGAGCCCATGTGCTGTGCAGGGCTCATGTGCAGGGCTCTCTAGGATTCGCACAAGGTGATATCCAACTAAACCGTTGCCACGGCTTCTTTAGATTGTGATATATATATTCCGCTCCGCCCCAGATATGCATTATGTTTCCATGGGATACGTGATAAAGCACTGCATGGATCTTTTCCCGAGTACCTTCCTTCCACCTTTGCCTTATCTTCCACCAACACCCCCATGCACTGCACTGCACCTTCTCTCACACTCTTCTACCCACTTGTAATGTAACATGCTACCGCTTCTCCTCATGCCCCACCCGCCTCGCCCTCGCCCTTTCCAGTCGATCCTGGGTCCAACGACCAACGCCACCCACCCTTTCCCCCCACTAACATCCCTCCCCTCTTTTGAGTCGACTCAAAAGTCACTGCATGCCCCACCCGCCTCGCCCTCCCCCTTTCCGGTCGATCCTGGGTCCAACGACCAACGTCGCCCACCCTTTCCTCCCACTAACTTTTGAGGCGCCTCAAAGGCCCTCCCCCTTTCCAGTCGATCCTGAGTCCAACGCCCAACGCCCAACGCCACCCACCCTTTCCTCCCACTAACATCCCTCCCCTCTTCCCCCCGCAACCTCCCAGCAACCCTTTGAGGCGCCCCTGAGGCATCATCTTAAAGCCTAAAGAGACCTACCGGGGCTGTCGGTTTTTGGTGTACTCAATAATCCTTTCCTCCCCTACCCCACGCCCCCTCCTCTCTCCCCCCCCCCCTTCCCTTTCTTCTCAACCCTCAGCAACCCTTTGAGGCGCCCTTGAGGCAGCATCTTAGAGGGCTTAAGGAGATCTACGGCCCTGTCATTGCCGTTGACCTAGTCAACCAGGTAATGGGGAAAGAAGTGATGCGTTGACCTGGTCAACCATGTGAGATGGCTGCAAATCAATCCGGTGCCCATGCAACGAGCCATGCAGTGGAAGGCAGCACCTGGTCACGTTCTTGAACTCACTGTGTGATGAGTCTATTATTTAGTCGACTAGAAAATGTAGCATGTGAGATGGCTGCGATTTAGTCTGGTGCCCATGCAACCAAGCATGCAGTGGGAGCCAGCACCTGGTCGCGTGCTTGCACTCACTTCACTTTGTCTCGTTTCCATTCTGGTCATACTCTGCAACCCTGTGACTGTTGCTGGCGTTGAGTTTTGAGACGTCTCAAAACTCGGTGCCCGTGCAACCAATCATGCAGTGGGAGGGAGCCAGCACCTGGCCGCGTGCTTGTACTCACTATGCCTCGTGCTTGGTCGCATGCTGGTTGCGAGTTTCCATTCTGATCATACTCTGCTCTGCAACCCTGTGTGACTGTCGTTGGCGCTCTGCATGCATGGAATGCAATGTGCTATGGTTTTGACGTGCGACGCTATGGCTTGCATTGATATGGCATGTCATGTCATGTCATGGCATGGCATGTCATGGCATGTCATGGCATGGCATGTCATGGCATGGCATGTCATGGCATGGCATGGATGCCTCTGCACTGCATGCATACAGGATGGTGGGGAGAGCCGCATTGGTTCAGCATATGCTGGAGCTGTGAACGCCATCAAGGACTCTGACTTGCGGTACGAACGGCCCATTGATGTATCGCTTATCCATTTAAGTGCGATTGGCATGTATGGATACGCCTAGTGTGTAGCATATGCTGGAGCTATGAATTCTGACCTGCGGGAAGGCCTCGATCATGTCCATGTAAGGCCTTACCATCCGCATATGCGGGAAGGCCTCGATCATGTTCATGTAAGGCCTTACCATCCGCATAAGCTGGAGCTGTGAACTCTGACCTGCGGTAAGGCCTCGATCATGTCCATGTAAGGCCTTACCATCCGCATAAGCTGGAGCTGTGAACTCTGACCTGCGGTAAGGCCTCGATCATGTCCATGTAAGGCCTTACCATCCGCATAAGCTGGAGCTGTGAACTCTGACCTGCGGTAAGGCCTCGATCATGTCCATGTAAGGCCTTACCATCCGCATAAGCTGGAGCTGTGAACTCTGACCTGCGGTAAGGCCTCGATCATGTCCATGTAAGGCCTTACCATCCGCATAAGCTGGAGCTGTGAACTCTGACCTGCGGTAAGGCCTCGATCATGTCCATGTAAGGCCTTACCATCCGCATAAGCTGGAGCTGTGAACTCTGACCTGCGGTAAGGCCTCGATCATGTCCATGTAAGGCCTTACCATCCGCATAAGCTGGAGCTGTGAACTCTGACCTGCGGTAAGGCCTCGATCATGTCCATGTAAGGCCTTACCATCCGCATAAGCTGGAGCTGTGAACTCTGACCTGCGGTAAGGCCTCGATCATGTCCATGTAAGGCCTTACCATCCGCATAAGCTGGAGCTGTGAACTCTGACCTGCGGTAAGGCCTCGATCATGTCCATGTAAGGCCTTACCATCCGCATAAGCTGGAGCTGTGAACTCTGACCTGCGGTAAGGCCTCGATCATGTCCATGTAAGGCCTTACCATCCGCATAAGCTGGAGCTGTGAACTCTGACCTGCGGTAAGGCCTCGATCATGTCCATGTAAGGCCTTACCATCCGCATAAGCTGGAGCTGTGAACTCTGACCTGCGGTAAGGCCTCGATCATGTCCATGTAAGGCCTTACCATCCGCATAAGCTGGAGCTGTGAACTCTGACCTGCGGTAAGGCCTCGATCATGTCCATGTAAGGCCTTACCATCCGCATAAGCTGGAGCTGTGAACTCTGACCTGCGGTAAGGCCTCGATCATGTCCATGTAAGGCCTTACCATCCGCATAAGCTGGAGCTGTGAACTCTGACCTGCGGTAAGGCCTCGATCATGTCCATGTAAGGCCTTACCATCCGCATAAGCTGGAGCTGTGAACTCTGACCTGCGGTAAGGCCTCGATCATGTCCATGTAAGGCCTTACCATCCGCATAAGCTGGAGCTGTGAACTCTGACCTGCGGTAAGGCCTCGATCATGTCCATGTAAGGCCTTACCATCCGCATAAGCTGGAGCTGTGAACTCTGACCTGCGGTAAGGCCTCGATCATGTCCATGTAAGGCCTTACCATCCGCATAAGCTGGAGCTGTGAACTCTGACCTGCGGTAAGGCCTCGATCATGTCCATGTAAGGCCTTACCATCCGCATAAGCTGGAGCTGTGAACTCTGACCTGCGGTAAGGCCTCGATCATGTCCATGTAAGGCCTTACCATCCGCATAAGCTGGAGCTGTGAACTCTGACCTGCGGTAAGGCCTCGATCATGTCCATGTAAGGCCTTACCATCCGCATAAGCTGGAGCTGTGAACTCTGACCTGCGGTAAGGCCTCGATCATGTCCATGTAAGGCCTTACCATCCGCATAAGCTGGAGCTGTGAACTCTGACCTGCGGTAAGGCCTCGATCATGTCCATGTAAGGCCTTACCATCCGCATAAGCTGGAGCTGTGAACTCTGACCTGAGGTAAGTTTTGTTTCATATTACCCCAGTGGTGCAGGTAGTTGCAGACGGCTGACACGTGGCATTCGAGTACACTATGATGCCTTTCGGGCTGACTAACGCACCAGTGACATTTCAGATGACCATGAACGAGGCGTTAAGGCCACTCTTAGATCAATGCGTGATAGTTTACCTCGACAACATCCTCGTCTACAGTCGTGACAAGCAGCAGCACTTAGCAGACCTGGAAGCAGTTTTTTTTTTTTTTTTTTCGACGAGCACAGGCTACTGACCAAGGGTTCAAAGTGCGAGTTTTTTTGGGACAAGCTAGAGTTTCTGGGGCACGTTATTTCGAAGGCTGGGGTTGAGATCGACCCAAAGAAGCTCGACACAATAAAAGCGTTGCACCCTTCGACGAATATCACGGAGCTGCAGAGTTTTTTAGGGTTCGTTAATTACATGCGTCGGTTCGTCCCCGACATGGGTTAACTGCCCCACTGACAGATCTGCTGTGGAAGGGGGTCACTTTTACGTGGAGGGAGAAAGAGCATGCTGCCTTCTCCCCCCTGAAAGAAGTTCTCTGTTCACCGCCCGTACTCCGCATACGAGTCGCGAAAACTGCATCCGCCCGAGAAAAATTACCCGATACACGACCGCGAAATGCTCGCGATCGTGCACGCATTCAAAGTGTGGCGCTGTTACTTGACCAGTGCAGACGTGACAGTCCGGACAGACCACAAATCCCTACATTACCTCCGCGCACAACCCCACCTCAACCCACGACAGATTCGCTGGCTCGATTTCCTCAAGACCAATTCCCACTACACGACCACCTACAAAAAGGGGGCATCAAACATTGCTGACGCAATGACCCGCCCCACTGCCCAAATCCATGCCATAGCTGACGCAATGACCCGCCCCACTGCCCAAATCCATGCCATACTACTCGCCCAAACCAGCCCGCTACTGACCGGACTATTTACCCACGGATATCAAACGGACCCATTCTTCACAGGAGGAAATTCGCAGCAGTTCGCAGAAGCAAAGGGAGTTTATCACGTAAAAGCCGGCACCGACCGCATCTAGGTACCAGGGAACGCTTTACTACGGGAACTACTATCACAGGAGGCACACAACGGGGTTGCATGTATGACATAATCCTGTGTGCAGCAGCAGCAGCAGCATATGCTGGAGCTGTGAACGCCATTAAGTACTCTGACCTGCAGTACAGTACGACCCACCCGTGCATGTACACATGTGCATACTCTGAGTGTATTTGGCATGCATGCATACACATACCGTTCAGCAGCATATGCTGGTGCCGTGAACGCGATCAAGGGCTCGGACATGCGGTATGGCCCATGCATGCATGTACCCCATGTGCATTTTCTGAGTGTCATGGGCATGTATGCATGCACCCAGTGTTCAGCAGCATGCATAAACCGAGCGCATAAAGTCCTCGTTTTATGCTGGGGCTGCGAAACCCGTCATCTATGTGGCTGGCATTTGACCCCTCCAGCACGTGATGAAAGAAGTGTTTTGAGGCGTCTCAAAACACTTGGTTTACGCTGGGGCTGCAAAACCCGTCATCTATGTGGCTGGCATTTGACCCCTCCAGCAGTGCGGCTACACCAGCAGCTCTCCGCCAGCAGTGTTATGTTCTCAGCACGACACTCATTACTCTCTCCCGCTCCTCCCCCTCTCCCTCCCTCGCCTCAGCTACGTGCCATTTGACTTCCACCACGAGTGCAGGGTCACCAAGTATCACCACCAGCGGCTTCCCATTCACATAGCACCACCTCTCTCTTTCCCCCCCACTTCATCCCCCGTGCCTCCCTCTCTCACCAGCTACGTGCCATATGACTTCCACCACGAGTGCAGGGTCACCAAGTATCACCACCAGCAGCAGCTTGCGCCGGACCAAACACCACCTTTCTCCATCCCTCTTTATTTGCCTGTTGCTCTTCTGGGAACTCCCCTCCCGCCCGCCCCCCTCCCTCACACCAGCTACGTTCCGTTTGACTTCCACCACGAGTGTGGCGCCAGCTAGTACCACCACCAACTGCTTGCCATTCACACAAAATCACCTCTTCCCGTCCCTTTTTCCTCGCCTCTGTCCCTCCCTCTCACACCAGCTACGTGCCGTTTGACTTCCACCACGAGTGCGGCGCCACCAAGTACCACCAGCTCTCTGTGCTGGACGACCAGATCGGCAAGGACATGGAGACCCAGGGGTGAGTTCCCTCAGGCCTCTACTCTCTGCCTCTGCTACCATCACGTGATCATGTGTCAGTCATTTCAGCTGACTCCGGAATGATCTCTCTCAGCTGGACGACCAGATCGGCAAAGACATGGAGAACCAGGGGTGAGTTGCTTCAGGCCTCTTTTCCCTGGATCTACTACTAATGTCATGTGCCACTCCCCACTTCCGTCTGCTGCCATCACATCACGTGCCAGTCGTTTCAGCCCTTTCACAGGGAAGTCAAGCTCTTGACTCTTCGTAACTCTTTGCCATTCCCTCCTTCCCTTCCGCATCCCGTCCACTCTTTGCCCTGCCACCAGATTCTTCCTGCAATGAAGGCAAGGATGGGTCGGTACAGAAGCAATGCCAGCACGGCAGGGCTCAGAGCGACTTTTGAGTCGACTCAAAAGTCACCTCAATGCCAGCACGGCAGGGCTCAGAGCGCACTGACTTGCTTTGAGGCGCCTTGAGTTACGAATTATATACTATTCTCTGCCCATGTTGTCACCGCCCCTTTTTTCCCCTGCCACCAGATTCTTCCTGCAAGGCAAGGATGGGTCGGTACAGAAGCAGCGCCCGCCAGCGATGCATTCTCAACAGCCTAGATTGATTTCTCCCCTCCTTTCCCATCCCATCCGCTCTTTGTCGTGCCACCAGATTCTTCTTGCAAGGCAAGGATGGGACGGTGCAGAAGCAGCAGCACGGCACAGTGCGCACCAACTGCGTTGACTGCCTTGACCGCACCAATGTCACTCAGGTGGGTCCTCAGGTGCCTATCAGGTGATTTGTCAGGTGGCAGCAGCACGGCACAGCGCGCACTTCAACTCCCTGACTGCACTACTCAGGTGGGCTCTCAGGTGCCGAGCAGGTGGGCTCTCAGGTGGCGCCCAGGTGGGCTCTCAGGTGGCGCCCAGGTGGGCTCTCAGGTGGCAAGCAGATCACTGGTGATTATCTGTACGCTTTGACCTCTCTGGTTCATCACCCGCCCGCATTTCAAGGTAAAGCCTTTCTAGTTACTCACCGCCAGAATACTAATCATCCAACCACCCCACGTCTCTCTCCCTCAGAGCTGGTTCGTGCGGCACATGCTGGAGGACGAGCTGACGCGGATGGGGCTGCAGGGATGGGACTGAATAGACCCTCCTTCACCTCCCATCCACTTGGCCCTCCCTTCCCCACTTCGCCCTCCCTTCCCCACTTGGCCCTCCTCTGATTTCTCCTTCTCAGAGCAGGTCCACGCGGCACGTGCTGGAGGACGAGCTGAGGCACATGGGGCTGCAGGGGCTGCATGAATCCCCCCGTCTTCTCCCTGAATCGCCTGCTTTCTCCTTCCTTCTCCTTCTCACAGCTGGTTCGCGCGGCACGTGCTGAAGGACGAGCTGACGCGGATGGAGCTGCAGGGTGACCCAGTAACCCCCTCCCAACCCAACCCCCCACCCCGTCCCCCTCCCACTCCCCCTCCCCCTCCCCTTTCTTGTGCAGAGCTGGTTCGCGCGGCACATATTGGAGGATGAGCTGAGGCAGATGGGCCTGCTGGGTGAGTCGGTAACATCCCCCCCTCCCCTCTATCCCCCCTCCACTCCACCTCCCCCCCTCTTTTCAGAGCTGGTTTGCGCGGCACGTATTGGAGGATGAGCTGAGGCAGATGGGCCTGCTGGGGAAGGATGAGCGCGTGGCAGAACACAGCGACTTTGATGCCAAGTACAAGATCAGTGAGTGGCGGGGGATTGGAGAGTGGTGGGTGGGGGGAGTTAGCAAGGCAGGAGAGGGGGCATATACGTGCATGCTGAGTGTTGTGAGCTGAGGCAGATGGGGCTGCTGGGGAAGGACGAGAGGGTGGCAGAGCACAGCGACTTTGATGCCAAGTACAAGATCAGTGAGTGGATGAATTGGTGTGGGGAGAAATGGAGTGAGGAAAAGGAAGAGGCAGTGAGAGCACGGGCACTCCAGCACTCTAGGCAGACCTATTCTGTACCTTCCTTCCCCATTGCATCACCACCCCGCACTCTGCCGCCGCTAATGCGTCTCTCTCCCTCCATTCCCGTCTCTCGATGTTCTCCCTGTCAGTGTGGGCGGACCATGGGGTTGACATCAGCACTCAATACACGGGCACGCCCACACTCAAGGGGGACTATGTAGATGACAGCACACCGTACCAGTCCAAACTCGCCCTCTCCTTTCCCTTCCCTCGCCAATGCTCCCCTCGATCCCCACTACTACTCTCAGTGTGGGCGGACCATGGCGATGACATCAGCACGCAGTACACAGGCACGCCAGCACTCAAGGGAGACTATGTGCGGTACGTGCCACTTGTCACTAGGCGCCAAAAAGCGCGCCTCAAAAGACGATTCATTTGTGAGGCAAATCAATAGACGCGTCTCAAAAGAATGCGTGCAGAAGCATACTGGCACTCTATCTTCTGCACTCCAGACACCACACCTCACATGCACATTCTGAGCCTCGCATGCACACTCTGAGCCTCGCATGCACACTCTGAGCCTCGCATGCACACTCTGAGCCTCGCATGCACACTCTGAGCCTCGCATGCACACTCTGAGCCTCGCATGCACACTCTGAGCCTCTCATGCACACTCTGAGCCTCGCATGCACACTCTGAGCCTCGCATGCACACTCTGAGCCTCGCATGCACACTCTGAGCCTCGCATGCACACTCTGAGCCTCGCATGCACACTCTGAGCCTCGCATGCACACTCTGAGCCTCGCATGCACACTCTTCCTCACATTCACCTTCTCTGAGCCAAAGGTTTAGCTTGTCCCATTACCCTAAACAGCTCGATCTCTTCCTGTTACTGGCTCGATCTGTTCCTGTTACTGGCTCGATCTCTTCCTGTTACTGGCTCGATCTCTTCCTGTTACTGGCTCAACTTCCCCCCCACACCCCACAGGTACGGCAAGCGCAGCCCGGAGGGTTTCCTTCAGGATGGGGTGAGCGCTGTGATGCGCTACTTCTTTAACAACTACACTGACGGTGTGCGACAGGTGAGGATGACTGAAACGAGTGAGGCTGATGCAATCGAGGGGTGCTGCTGGTGGTTGTGATGAAGGATGGGTTGAGCGCTGTGATGCGATACTTCTCCAACAACTATACTGCTGGCGTGCGACAGGTGAGGATGACTGAAACGAGTGAGGCTGATGCGAATGGGGGGGGCTTGTGTCACAGGATGGGGTGAGCGCGTGATGCGCTACTTCTTCAACAACTACACCGACGGTGTGAGACAGGTGAGGGTTGGTTGGTTGGTAGTGACCAGGGGGTGGCAAAAGAAGGTGTGGGTGACTTAAAAAAGGGTCCCTCCAGCATGGGGTGAGCGCTGTATCCAGGATGGGGTGAGCGCTGTGATGCGCTACTTCCTCAATAACTACACTGATGGCGTGCAGCGGGTGAGAGGGACTCTCTTCAGGTGCGGTGAGGGCGATAAACGTGATTGATACAGGTGGCTGTGATGCAGGATGGGGTCAGCGCTGCCATAGAATACTTCCTCAACTACTGCACTGATGGCGTGAGACAGGTGAGGATGACTGAAACGAGTGAGGGTGATGCAAATGAGGGGTGGCTGTGTCACAGGATGGGGTCAGCGCTGCCATACAATACTTCTTCAACAACTTCACTGATGGCGTGTGTGCGGCAGGTGAGGGTGATAAAAAAGAAGGGGGCTGCTGGTGGTTGGATCTGGCTTGGTCAAGCAGGGCGCTGCTGCATCCATTCCTATGCAAGGTGACTTTTGAGTCGACTCGAATCTTGAGTCGACTCAAATGTCACCTGGTCCAGCAGGGCGCTGCATCTCCATTCCTGCTTGAAACTCTGTCATTGAAACCCGCATGCATCTTATAACCCTGCCATCCAGGCGTCTCCCTTCATTGTGATCCCACTACCCACGGGACAGTCAATCAAAAAGGGCGCGCCATCCATCCCCATTCATCGCGAGTCTCCTGTGATCCTCCCGTGTCCTCCTCACTGCTGCCACCCACCACCCACAGGACGGGCTGGATCTGGTGATGGGCAACTACACAGTCAAGCAGGGCGCTCCATGCCCATTCAGCCCCGTGCTCCTGTCCACCCCCCCCCGGCCTATGTTCCCCTCACTGTTAGCCATGTTCTCCAATCATCTCCCTTCACTGTGACCCCACTACCCACAGGACGGGCTGGATCTGGTGATGGGCAACTACACAGTCAAGCAGGGCGCTCCATCTCCGTTCACACGCACGGGCATCGAGAGATACACAGTACGTGCACAGACATTCATATCTGTGTTTCCTGAGAACGCTTGGAATTTCTATACACAGTACGTATCCATACCTTCATAGCAGGTATATATATATATATTAAATATATATATACACACACAGTCCATCCATCGTAGCCAGCTTCTCGCCTGCTCTCCCTTCCATGCAACTGCTCACACGCGCCCTTCCCTTTGGCTCTGCCTGTTTCCACCTGTGCACGGAACCTGAGGAGGTGGCGTGGCGCTCGTGCTGCTGGTTGCTCTCGGGGTGCTCGAGGCCTCCCCCACCCCCCCTTCCACTCGGCTCATTTCTCCCCATGTGCTCACCTGCTCGCCTGTCCCTTGCAATTGTGTCTGTTCTCACCTGTGCACAGAACCTGAGGGTGGCGCTCGTGGTGCTTGTGGCCTCCACGTACCTCTTCCTGCGAAACGTCATCCCTTGTGAGTCACCTTACACAGATTGCTTGCGCTACTGTTTCTTGAGCTTTTTTCCCCCCCCGAGTAACTCTTTCCTGCATAGGCGTTCTCCCAACAAGATAATCGATTAAAATCTTATAATCAGTTAAAATCTTCTGTAATGTTGCGTTCTAAGCAGCGCCAGGGTTTCATGCTGTAGCGCCAGGGTTCATGCTGTTCAGTGCTTTGTTTTCCACCCTCTCTCGTCCGGATCCCCAAACAGCCAGCCCCCTCCCACTCCCCCTTCCCCCCAACGCCTAACCGGTTATAGAAGCTACTGTGGCTGTTCTCTCTCTTGTGACTATGCTTCAAATTCCCAAAATGCTCCAAACATTCAACATCTCCATCCCCCCCTCCTTTCTTTGCAGCCTCCTCCCCCTCCCCTATATCGCCATCGCGGCCTCAGTTGTCATTCCCTCCCTTTCCCAACCCTCAACTACCCCCATTTTTCCTTTCCCCATTCCCCTCCTTCCGTTGCAGCTTCCTCCTCCTCCCTATCGCCAGTCATAGCAGCCACCTCAGATGTGGTCGCTGGCTCAGTGCTCTTCGCCCTTCTCCCAATCCCCTCAAACAAACCCCTCCCTCTCCTTCCTGCCCCTCAATCCCCCATCTGCTCCCCATCTCCCTCCCCCCTCTCCTGCAGCCTCCTCCTCCTCCCCCCTGTCGCCAGTCATCGCAGCCACCTCAGCTGTGGTCGCAGGCTCGGTGCTCTTCGCCCTGAAGAGATTCGGCCGCCTTTTCTGCGACCGCCCCCGCTTCTGCTCCCTGCGATGAACTCATGGGGTGCTTCTTCCTGGGTTTGGATAGTTTCCATTATCTCAATGGATTGTCAATAAAGTAGTGTATTTTTAGGCAGCATAACCATCATAATAATTATGCATACAACCTAAATCCAATGGTCCAGCATGTGTTTGGTTTGGAAGTACGCCAATCAGCTGTTTGCCCTACCTACCACATCATGCCTGTCAAGGGGTACTAATGAGCAACCTTGCTATGAAGTCATCAGATTTCACTGGTAGAATCAAGCTCCATTCCATTTTCAGATGATGTCTGCCTCTGCCTGCCTTGGATTACAGACAGGTTCATCCTTCCCATGCCCTTCAGGTTCATCCTTCCCATGCACCCTCACTCACCGCTGTGCCCAGGTTGTGCATGCTGTGGGCCCAGGTGGTACATGCTGTGGGCCCAGGTGGTGCATGCTGTGGGCCCAGGTGGTGCATGCTGTGGGCCCAGGTGGTGCATGCTGTGGGCCCAGGTGGTGCATGCTGTGGGCCCAGGTGGTGCATGCTGTGGGCCCAGGTGGTGCATGCTGTGGGCCCAGGTGGTGCATGCTGTGGGCCCAGGTGGTGCATGCTGTGGGCCCAGGTGGTGCATGCTGTGGGCCCATGTTCATGCTTCATCCGCTGCCCCTTCCCCTATGTTCCATCCCTGTCATGCTTCTTTCCCCGTGCCAATTGGTGCACGCCATACAGACCATGCTGTGTGCACACTCCCTTGCATCCGCCCACTCGTCCCCGCCTGCACTGCTTGTCACCCCGCCCACTGCGACACCCTCGCATGACCGAGGATGCAAATTCTGTGTACATCTGGATAAATGACATTTTTATTCGTCTATGCGTCTCCAAAAGGCAGGTTCGTCTGACCAAGATCTATGCCCCAGGGATTTCAGCAGGATTTGTGTTGGAAGGAAGTCGTGCATCGTGGTGATGACGGTGCCACACGCAACATTTTATTCCCTTGCAATGAGCCGCAATACAAACACAACAACATTTGAGACGACCCGCTGAATTACACAAACCTGGAGCAAAAGAAAAAAGCAACAGCCTTGACGTCACGTCCTTCCATGGTTGCAAGAAATAATGACCACCCCAAGAAGAACACCGAACTTGATTACTCTTCCGGCTGCGACGCGTCGACGCCATGGATGGTAAGAAACCTTCCCCTGAAAATCCCAGAATGCTTAATCTTAGCCTTGCCCTTTCCAATCCGCACTTTCTTCGCCTTAGTCTTCGCGTCCACAACCTCATCCTTCCCCACGCTGCGACCATTCACGTCCGTCAGCTTCGTCGCCTTCGCGAGATCGTCCTCTTCGTACACGCCGTCGAGCATCTGCGCGCGAAAGAGCTTCGTGAAGGGGTCGACGTCGCCGCGCTTCATGCCGGTTTTCACCATCATGGCGAGCGCGTCCGGGGCAGAGGAAGCAATGGCGCTGTCCTCGGGCAGCATGAAAGTTTTTTTATCGACCTTGTTGAGAAAATCTTCGTTTGGGTTCCAGTCGGTCTCTGCATCATCGCGAAGAGAAAGAAAACAGAAGCATTGTCACTGACACATTGCTAACGGACGTATAACGAGATCTACAGGATGACGAAGCGGAAGCAACGTGCATAACTTGCGGGAAATGCAGCAGGGTTTACCCAGTTGAGGGATGACGTGGTCAAGGAGCGTATGGGTGGCGTAATATCGGTTGTTCAGCTTGGAATCCGCAAGCGCGTCTCGGGTCTTCTTCAATTCGTCAATAAAGTCCTCCTTGGTAGGCCGCGCCGCAGCAGGCGCCAGCAGTGACGCGAGCGTGCAGAGGGCGAGAACGGAAAGCTGCCACGACGCCATGGCGCGGATTGACTGTATCCTCAAACTCCCGTGGTTGATCCTGCGGGTGCTGGTCTCAATCTTCAGGGTTTGCAGCGACGAGTGAGAAAATGGATGTGGGAAAGAGTGGCAGGGGGTGGAATATATCAGTGAGGGGAGTGTCTCACACAAACCCATGATGACGAAATCGAGTTAGGGAGGGTCACAAAGTTCAGACGAAAACGACTAGACGCGAGCGGTGACAAGATTTCGCAGCAAATGAGAGCAGTAGCCTCGCTAATCGGAAGTTCGCCGCCGCGCAGAATGCTACTGCCCGGTGCCTGCCCGTCTGGTGCGGCCAGGGAATATTTGCCCCCATCTGGCACCATGCGTTACTGCCGCACCTTCGTTCGCGAAAGCGAGCGGAGTTTGCGCTCGTCGTGAAGTTGCGAATCAGGTGTTTCTGGTGGGGGGGACTTCAGGTGTGCCATGCTTCGGTGTCTATGCCAACGCGAGCTGGCCAAGTGCTGGCGCTCAAGAAGCTCCGCGCGCAGCCCGGGGCGCCTGAACCGGCGGAATGGCAGAGCTGTTTCAGGCTCGATCCACCATGGTTCATTTCAGCGATGTGTAATCTGGTGTTCTTTATCTTTAAACTACTCTGTTTGCAAAACCTAGCTGGAGAAATGGAGGGAGAGAAAAGGTGGGGGTGATAAAAGAAGGGGAGTGAGTGTGCAGAAGAAAGATGGCACCAGAAGATGTCCTGGTTATATGATGGAGGCTTTCCTGGTTTTCTTTTCCCCCATTTATCCTTGTACATTTTCAATGTCAAGATATGTTATACATATTTATATGATTGTTTGTATGTGTACTGTAGATATCTAAACTTGTTGGTGGTGCACCCTTGTTCTTGCCTAATTGTACTTGTCACTTCATAGTGCATTCCTCTTTTGCCAACCTTCCTCTCCATACTCAGGCTTCCTAGCCAAAACCCTGGGTAACTAAGGATTGAGTTATAAGCCTAATTTGACATGGTATTCAGAGCAGGCTTGTTCTTAGAGCCTTTCTCATTGGGCCCACCGTTAGCTTCAGCTAATGCGCCTCTTCGCTGCCCGTCGCGCGCCTCGGGTGCGCGTCGGATTCTGCCCGTTTTGCGCCCCGAGCGCGCGGCTGTTTCCGCCCGTCGCGCGCCCCGGGTGCGCGTCGGATTCTGCCCGTTTTGCGCCCCGAGCGCGCGGCTG